>CM038793.1:67221170-68712083 GCA_021764765.1 Vicia sativa
TATGCTTATGCAATTATTTGGATTGAATTAAATCCTGGTTTGAATTAGTATTTATGATTTTCGTTGTTCAAGATGTCTATGTCATTTTGATTAATTATTGATTTCCGTTCAGGTTATTTATTTAGGTTGATTATCGTTAAATTTTAATTATGGTTGAATTTATTTGTATGTTCCTTCACATTGCGTGTCCGAAACAGATGTGAGATCATGTTAATGTTTGTTTTCAAGTTGAATAAGTGTAGCGCCTCATATTCATTGAAATTCCACACTGATTTTATAATAATAACCGTTTAGGTAGGAGTGGGGTGTTACGGTAACACCATGCATAGAAAAACTTTTCCTAAAACGTTGATATTTGATCACGGGCCAATAAAGCAGGAGTGAGCTTCTTAGACTTGAGGCTGGAGCCAACACCAGTCACAGTGACTCTCAAACCCATGTTCACGGCCTAAAATTCTAAGTATTTTCATCATGGTAACTTTTTGCGTGCTCACGGGAAGCCTTCATGCACTCCCGAATAAACTTCACTTTCTCTTTGGTCTCTCGACAATTTTCTGGTCCAACTACCACACTTTCACCAAATTCATGCCAACATTTCTTGAGTCCTGCATCTCGGAGTCCATTACAATACTCAAAGGTTCCGTCGATACTCGAATGATAGCATTATTGTAAGTGAACTCGATCAGCGAGTTAAGTATCCCTGAGGCTCTTTACTCAAGAACATAAGCTCTCACCAAATCCTCTAATGGTGAATGGTTCTCTCGATCGACCATCCGTCTAAGGATGATACACCGAACTTCGACTTGACAGACCCCGACACTTCCACCAAACTCTTCCAAAAATCATAAGTAAACCTCGGATCTGTCAGGCACAATACTCACCCGAGAACACCATACAACTTCACAATCACTCGACGACACATCTCGGCCAACTTTGCAATCGGGTAAATAATGTTAATAGGTACAAAAGTGCAAGACTTTGAAGCTTCATAAGCAATCACCCATATTGAATCGTATCTCCTCACAGTGTGAAATACTTCGTCACAAAGTCCATCAAAATGCTGTCCCATTTCCATTCTGGACGTCTAACGGTTGCATCGACCCTCTGAGGCCGATGCCGATCTTTGACTTGGCAAGTGAAACTAGCATACCATTGTGCCCTCACATTTCATGCTGGGCCACCAAAAAAACCTTTCAAATCTGATACATTTTAGTAGCTCACGGATGGATACTCGAATTGCTTCTGTTTCTCTCCTCAAATTACTTTCTTAGTGATTCATCATCAAGAATTACAAATAAGATCTCGGAATCTCAACACACCTTAGCATCCAACTTGAAATTATCATTCTGGTCGATCGAGTTCCTACCATCAAATCCACCAACTTCACATCTAAACACGGGCATCTTTAATATTGTCAAGAAAATCATTGTTAATCTTTAACATTCCCAACATAACACTATTGATGTCCTTCACAAACCAAACTCAAATCCTCGGATTACTCAATTAGCTCCAAACTCCTTAACCATCATGGCGACATATGCAAAATCTTTTGGCTCAACATATCGGCTGCAACATTAGCTTTTCGGGATGATAATTCAAACCGAAATCATAATCTTCAACAACTCTAACCACCTTTAACTGCCTCATATTCAACTCTTTCGATCAAAAGGTGCTTCAAACTCTTATGATCACTAAACACTTCAAATCTGGGTTATAAAGATAATGCCTCAAATTTTCAATACAAATACCGCAGCCAATTCAAGATCATGTGGATAATTCTTTTCGTTAGTCTTCAATTTCCTAGACCTTAAGCAACCATTTTGCCGTGCGCAACACACCACTAACCCCATCAAACAAGCATCACGCAGTACCACAAAAGACTCTTACGGATTAGGTAAAGTCAAAAGCGGGCAAATAACCTCTTTTCAACTCATTGAAACTCTCTTGCATTGAACATCCCACAAAAGGCTTTCCCTTTGCAAGTCAACTTAGACAACGGAAGTGCCAACTTAGAAAACCCTTCGATAAACATCTATAGTAACGGCTAATCAAGAAGCTCCTAATCTCGATGAACCGACTTTGGAGTTTCAGTTTGCAACATAGCATCGACCTTAGAAGGATCCCGACAATGCCACTAGCGAAATTACATGGCCAAAAACTAACCTCTTTCAACAAAATTCACACTTGGACCGCCCAGACTCTTTCTATTTCAAAACTTGCAATACGACTCTGGTGTTACGCATGTTCTTTCGTTAGAGTAAATCGAATATGGAGTCGATAAATACCATAAAAATCGATCCAGTAAGTATGAAAAATAAGATTCATGTACTCCATGAATACTCCTGGCGCATTAGTAACACCAAAAGGCATCACCAAATACTCGTAGTGTCCATACCGAGTCCTGAACGTAGTTTTGAATATCATCTTCTTTCACTCTAATCTGGTGATATCCAGATCTCAAATCAATCTTAGAAAACACACTAGCACCCACCAGTTGATCCATCAAATCATCAATCCTTGGAAGCGGATACTTGTTCTTAATCGTCACTTTATTCAACTGTCGATAATCAACACAAAGTCTCATACTCCCACCTTTCTTCTTTACTAACAGCACAGGAGCTCCCCACGGAGATACACTAGGTCTCACAAACTTTTTCTCAAGCAACTCTTCTAATTGCTTCTTTAGTTCGATAACTCAGAAATGCGAGACATCACATGCGTTGCCATAGAAGCAGTGCGGTACCAAGTACAAAATCAATCTTTGATCGCAAATTCAACATCCTCGGGAGGTACTTGAGAATTTCATCAAAACACTTGAGAATTCGCGCACCACCTGCAACTCATTCAATCTAACTTGATTCTCAATAGAAAATGTCACCATCAACGAGAACATCTGTGTTTCATCTTGCATCAAACACTATTTGTTTACACCAACAAACCAACTTCTTCCTCTTCAGCGGTGAAAACTCAAAGACTTGTTATAACAATTGATATGAACATAGTTATGTTCAACGGTTCATACCCAGATCACATCCGAGTCCTCTCAATGACAAAAAAATCAAATCAACAACAAAGTCTCTGTCGAAGATTGACAAAGGACAATTCGAACATACAAGAGAAATATCACGATCCCTTTCCGAATTTCAACGACCATTTCTCAATTCATATAGAACAACGTAAGACCCAATCTTTTAACCTGATCGGTAACAAAACAATGAGTATAATATCAATAGTAATTAAAGGCGTACTATTAATGAAACATGTACCTCTAATGATGCATCTCATTAGTTGACGGGTTCAGAAGCAATGCAACTTCTTTTAATGCATCCTTTTTCTTGGTTGAACACTGACTACTCAAGAGTCCTTCTTCTCTATAATTGAAACATACCATCTCTTTATGTTGGCAGCCAGACATTGCATGCCCAAGCTTACCACAACGAAAACTTCTTTTCACATCAGCAGCGCAAGCAAAACTCTAATGCCCAGCTTGCCCATATTTGAAACAAACGGTCTTAGCAGGAGCATCTCCCCTACTAGTCTTCTAGCCCTGAGAAACTCTCTGTTTACCTATACCAGTATCATAAGGCTTGCCACGGTCCTGTTGACCCTTGCCCCTCTTATCAGTCAGAATCTTATGAAGAGCATTACTATACTCCTCATAGATCCTGCAACTATCAACCAGATCAGAAAAGTCACGAATCTTCTGATAGCCAACAACTTTCTTAATATCCGGGCGCAACCTATTCTCAAACTTGATGCACTTGGAAAATTCAGCACCTTCCCCATTAAAGTGTGGGTAGAACTTAGCTAGCTCCACGAACTTTGCAGCATACTCGGTCACAGTCTTGTTTCCCTGCTTCAACTCAAGGAACTATATTTCTTTCTTACCCCGAACATCTTCAGGATAGTACTTCCTCATAAATTCTCTACGGAAAACAGCCCAGTTATTTCCTCTGCGCACTCCAATCTCAACACGTTTCCACCACCGTCACCTCACGCTACATATCGTCCCATAATGAACCTTCTACGCTTGGGTGCAATCCATCACGCGAAAGAACCTCTCTATCTCTTTCAGCTAATCAAGCGCTCCATCAGGGTCATGCTTACCCTTGAACACTGGCGGATTCTCCCTCTGGAAAGTCGTCAAACTTCGGGATCCAGCATCCTCGCTAATATTCGGCTGATTCTCCATCGCATTAGCCATTGCTTCCAAATCAGCAACAACTGCAGCATCGTTCCTTCCAGCCATTTTAACTTTACACTACAACACAACCAACAGTCAGAAATAATTAACAAAACTCGATTGTTACAGACTCAACAACTTGGCCGACCGGACGGACCTGCTCTGATACCACTATTGTAACACCTCAATTCTACCCCAGGTATTTATTTAATAAAATATTAGAGTTTTCAAAAATCATCGTTTATTAAAAATCCACATAATCGGAATGCCACACATCAACATAAACACAACGTAAATGTGTCATTATCTCTTCAACATATGCATAGCACTACTCAACGGTTAACAACGTAATCAGTTCATTAAACATGTAGCGGAATTCAAATGGTTCTACAACGCAAAACAAAACATCTATTGACTATTCAACAATATCAGTTTCAACATAAAACAACGAAATAATAGAAACAACGCGCGTTTTCTCCCAAGTGCTACGTATCAGAGCAAACGACACTAAACCGGAACAACATCATCAAAGACTACTCCTCTTGATCACCTGCACGTTACTAATATAAAGGTAACGACGAAAACAAGCAAAGGGTGAGATATCAAACCATATAATTGAAGTTATGATAAATAATTTATAGTTCAAAATCATATAATTTCACCATTTTGCAATCATACGATTAATCAACAACAATACACAACTATTCCATAACAACATGTAATTACTCACAACAACGTAATCCAGTCATCAACAACATCATCATCAAGTATTACGACATGAGACTCAACTAATGCACATGCATGTTGTAACGCCCCGATTTATTAAAAATTATATTTACATTATTAATTTCAAAATTTATCGGTTAATATTGATTGTGCAATAAATTATATTTTAATTGGTATATTTATTAATTTATTCAGGCCGGTAATTATTTATTCGGACCGGTAATTATTTATACGGCTTATTAGGTTATTTGGGTTTTTGAATTATTAAGTTACAAGACTAGAACTAAGATACAGTACCAATTAATTATGTCTTAAACACAAAACCAAGGCATATGTGTAGTAGTTAGGATATGGTAGTGGTTAGTGTGTTGGTTATAAGAAAAGGAAAAATAGAAACAAAGGTAAAAAAATATAGAGTAAGAAGAAGAAAAAAAAAAGAGATAGAAACCTAGAGAGGAAAGAGGGGTGTTGGAGAAAAAGGAAGAAGAAGAAGAAGAAGAAGAGCAAATAGGGCTAGAGTTGTGGCTTGAAGAGGAAAAATAGAAGAACCCATAACAAAAGCTTGCTAGAATCAAGAGTTAGAGGTAAGGGGTTTGATAATTTCTATCTTATAAATAGATTAATGATGGATTGTATATCAGTTAGGGTTGTGAAAGTTTGGGTGTTTTTCTTGAAATTTCTTGGTTTGATTTGGTGTTTGGGTTGTGATAAGGATTGTATAATAGTTGGTATTGTGAAACCCCTTGGTGTACCCCCTCCCATGGGTGTTGTTCCTAACCCTTGAAAACTAGTAGCAAAATGAGAAAAACAGTTTGTCGCACCCCAAAATTTACCCTTTTCTTTTTATTGCACGCAAATGTATTCCTATCAGGGGTGTTATGGTTATGGGTTTGAGGTGACTCGCAATGGTTCTTTTACAAGCCATAGAAGATGTTTGCGTTTTCAATCAATCCAAGGGATTTAAGATTTACGAAGAATCAACAATCTCCTGCGCTTCTTTTAAGGTTTAGTATTCTGGGCCATCTAAGTTTTGGTTTAGATAAAAGTTTTGATTTGAGTGGACAGTCATGGAAATTGCAAAATATTTGGAACTTTGGTTCTCTAGGATATTTGCAGTGGATTTTTGGTCAAGAGGAAAATCAAGGCAAATTAAGGATTGTGAGCATTTGGTTTTGTTCAGGAATTTGACTCAAGAAAAATTGGAATATTTATTTGATATTTCACGGATTAAAGACAAGTTGAGTTTGTTAATCGAATTTTTTTCCCATTATTCCATTATCTTTAGGTATTTAGAAACGTTCAGATACTGAACATTTTGAAAATATTTGGGAATTAGATGTTCAAGACAATTTAATTTTTCTATCCAATTATTACCAAGGTTGGTTTGGAATTAAGACATAGAATCACCATTAATTTGCAACATTCATTTGGATGTTATTTTTCCAAGATAACTACAAGTTCAAAATAAGAGTACAAGTTTGGTATTTTTATTCAAGATTCGATTTGTTGGCAAATTTAAGTTCGAATTACAAGGTTCCAAATTGGGTTGACATTTCATAAGTTTACAAATTCCAAATTAAATTCACATTTCACAAGTTTACAAATTTGGTAAAGATCTTACATACTTCCTAAAACATTGATGCAAATGTAAGCCAAAACCTAAAAATTTCTAATTATAAGTTGTTACAATACAAATTCTAGTAGAAATCCTATGCTAACAAGGTCTTCATCCCTTGTATTCCTTGGCCCTTCATCTTCAAGGCTTCCATTTCGTATTCAAGCTGATCTAGCCTTGCCATCTCCAAGTTCATCATCATTTATGCAAAAGAAAAAACAAGGAAAGTGATTAGAAGTCAGAAGAATAACATGAACAAATTATTCTAGCAAAGGCTTTCTAAGCAATCTCATCATTAAGGAATTCTGGCAAGAATCGGGATTAAAGGGTTCTTAAATCATGCCAAAGCCTCATAATCTAAATTTCAAGATTAATCATTGGCTGAAAACTCCATCTGCAAATCACAAAAGATAACTTTTGGTTCACAAATGAAGTTGTAACTCAGTTTCCATCATAGTTACAATACAACAGCAGAAGGAATGTACAAGTATTTGGTTCACAGTTAAAAAAAATAAGCAGCCAGTGCAAACAAACAGACATTACCAATTCAACAGAATATCCCAAATAGGCAAAGTCAGAAATCCAAGAACATTGGCTCAGTAACAGAAGCATTGTTTTGGTCCAACAATTAAAACATAACAAGTTACCATCGTAAATAAAAAATGACCAAGAATCAGTAAAAAGCCCAAAAACAATGTTATTTTTTTAGAGTTCAGCAAGCAATTCCTAAGCCCCATTTTACAGCAATACAGAGTCCAGTAACAGCAATACAGTGTCCAGTAACAACAATACAGAAGTCCAGTACAGCAAGAGGACAGGACACTAAACCCTAATTCTGAATGCAGTATAAAGAGATTGAATACACAAACTAGAGACATAGACACTGTTCAGGAACCCTAAATCGGCCAGCCCTAATTCCTAGATCTAAAACCCTAATTTTTTTCATCATATTCCTACACAGAAGAACCCTTCAGAAATCGTTTTTTTCCAGAAATCACAAGTTCTGAACAGAGAAAGAAGAAGAGGAAATACATTCGAAAAAGAAAGATCTCACCAAGTTAAGGTCCCAGATCGAATCCTCAAGGAGACTCAGGCTCCGTTCTCTTACTTTTTTCCCTTCACCATCATCAACTGCATCGTAATCATCAATTCCAACGCAAAATAGACCTAGGGTTTCCATTCCTCCCTCTTTAGATTTAGGGTTTAATCTACAAAACTAGAGAAAATCAACGGTGGATTAGCAATCAGAAGCGAGAGACGAAGCGGAAAAACCAAACGGTTTGAGTTTTTGGGCCACGCCGCCGCCGTCACCGCCGTGAGGCGATTTTCGGCGCGATTGCCCTTTCGTTTTTCGACGAGAGTTCTAACAGAGAAACAAGAGAGAAGTGAGAGCGTGAGGGTCTAGAGAGAGAGAGAGAGATTTTACGTTATGATTAGGGGTGGGGTTTATTTGTTGTTTTGTTTAATTAATTTGATTACTCTTTTAATCTGGCGGTGACACTTTTCACCACCCCTTAATCATTTCCTAAAAAAAAGAAAACTAATTAACACACGGTTAAATGTGTTTAGACTTAGTTTTTGGCTTTGTTACTCCAGGCGGTGACACTTGTCACCGTCTGTTTGGTCCATTCTCAATCTGATGCAGGTACCTCCTTGGTAGTAGTTTTGTTCCTCTCCTTTGAACCGCCAGATCTACATAAGTTCAGATCCAATGCTCCAGATTGAAGGCTCGTGCTATCTGCCCTTGGAGCCTCCCTCACAGGACCCAGCGAATGGTGGGCTTGGACCTTGCTGTACTTCCAGCACCCCCCAGTTTCTGCATAGACAGGCCCATTCTAAACTCACTCCTTTTAATTATTTAATTATGCAAGTATTTTTTTAACTCGATGTATTAAATAATAATTAGTTTCATGATAGTTTTTATTTGATAATTTATCGATTAAACTATTAGTTGATTTTTTATCAAATAAAAAAAATCTATTCTAATAATTATTTAAATTTTCGATTGTATTTTGTGATAATTGCTTATTTATCTGCTTATCTGGTATATATTCACTATTGCACACCTCACCCACAATTAATAAAAAAAATAACTTCGATTTTCTCTTGATTGGCTCATAAGCCAATTTCTTAAAGGGTCTCATAGTTGGGGATGGGCATGGCCATCCTCACAAGGTTAATTAAAGCCCTTGTTGCTTTAATTAATCATAACCCGAAAACATTATTGGTCCATATACCAATTTTCCATGCACCAGGGTCTCATAGTTGGGGATAGGAGCACCTATCCTCACGAGGTTAATTAAGTTCATATACTTAATTAATCATAATCCGATTCCATTCCTCATTTCCGCGTGTACCTCAAAAACACTTTCATAAATAAAAATCATTAAATCTCGATCCAACGTCGAGTTTCTTTTCAAAATATTTTCATAAATAAATATTCCACTTCTCTCTCCTCCCGAATGTATGGTAGTCATTCCTGTATCGACCCTCGACTGTACGTTTGGTTTCTTAAACGAATCTATTATGCGAACTTTGTTTCACCTTATTTTTCTTAATAAACTTTTTGGGTAGAAAAAGATGATTTGGATGTTTCTGTCCACTCATCCGAGTAATTGGGGAATTAGCCATTGAACGCTTATGGTCCGATGCTTGTCTCCCATATAAAAATAACTCAACTCACTCAATCCTTTTTTCGCTTATATGCGACTACCAAAACTCTTTTCTTACAAAGAGTACGCAATAGCCATTTCAAATACGAACGAGGACTTAAGCGTTTCAAACAAACTAAACAAGTCCAAGTTCTAGCATTTGAAATGTCTAAAGCAAGATTTTATAAAATCAATACAACCAACTTAAAACATTTTTGAGAGGAACTACAGAGTTTTGACTTTCCCATTGCACGAGGGAATACGTAGGCACAAGGTTCTGGAACCGCGACAAACTCAAAATAATAATAAACAAACCCCATTTCTTTTATTTTTCGATTATAACTTAGAAATTAGTGAATATACACACACACTTAGAACTAAACGGGTCCCATCGAGTACGATGAATGTAAGAGGTGCTAATACCTTCCTCTTGCATAACCGACTCCCGATTCTATGTCTTTTGGTCACGTAGACCGCCTTATCCGCATTCGTGGGGTTTTATCTATATTTTCCCGTTCTTTTTTAGAACAAATAAAATTAGGTGGCGAATTCATTGTTTTAAAATAACCAATGAAAAAACTAGTTATCACACAGTCCATGAGTCGACTCATGCAGGGAAGGGAGAAGGCGTGCACCTTCCCGTGCATGTGAGAAGAGAATTTTTTCAGGCATGAGCCGACGCATCACCCTTATGAGCCGACGCATCACCCTTATGAGCCGACGCATGCCTTCCCTGAATCCATGAGCCGACGCATCGAAGCGATGAGTCGTCTCATGCAGGCTATATCGAAAAATTTGCTTATTTTTTATGTCCTTCACTTGTACTAGTTTGAAGCATGATATTTGTTGATGATGATATGCATGATGCAAAATATGATGATGTTAATGATGATGTTTTACCCCGATGTTTAATAAATAAAATGACGAGTATATTTTGGTGAATGTTAATCCGTAATCGGAATTAATTGAATAGTGAATATTGTCGATTAATACTTCCAATTTGTTAATGCATGATATTTGTTGATGAGGATATGCACGATGTAAAATATGATGGTGTTAATGACGATGTTTTACCTCCGATGGTTGGTAAATTAAAATGATGAGGGCCTATGCCATTTTGATGATTATGATGATGTTGACATATTGTTGAGTGTATGTGTTGTCTTTTTTCGAGTCACATTGTGTCAATTATGTTTTTTTGAGTTCATTGGTTATGTGTTGTTTTATGATGATGTTAATGACGATGTTTTACCTCTGATGTTTAGTAAATAAAATGACGAGTATATTTTGGTGAATATTAATCCATAACCGGAATTAATTAAATTATGAATATTGTTGATATGCTTCTTTTAATTGAATGCATGATTTTGGAGATTGATAAATTGTTGTTGGTGATTTGCATAATGCAAAATATGTTGTTGTTGATCGTTTTACCTTGGAGTTTGGTAAGCAAAACGTTGAGGGCTTATGCCTAAATGATGAGTTGGTGTTGTTATTGATTGTTGTTGTTGTTGTTGTGTATGTGAGTCGTGTCCATTGAGTCACATATGTCAGCATAAGCGATGGGGGTAGTAGCCTCAGCCTTAATGGCAACTTGTTGATAGCCATAATGGCAATGATGGTGGCCTCTAATTACGGGAAATAGCGATGGGGTATGTAGCCTCAGGTACCACATGCATAAACATTCTCGAGTCGCATTTCGTTGTTTGTGTCGTTGTTGTGGTTTATGTTGTTCAAGTTGTTGAGTTGTTTGGTGATGCATTAATTGTTGTTGATTTTGTGATGTTTTATGACGATTGTGATGAATGATGATGATTTAGGTGGTGATGATAAAAGTGAGTGAGATTGGAATATATGTTGAATATTACTTCGTATTGGTATCTCTTTATAATTCTGAAACTGTATATTAATTATCATCCTTTTATTTATATGGTTTGAATTATCTCACCCTTTACTTGTTTCGCCGTTACCTTTATATTGGTAACGTGCAGGTGATCCGCGTTGATGAGGTGGATTAGCTCGAGTCATTACTTTATGAGTCGCCTTGCTCTGATAGCGTAACACTCGGGATGGGCGCTTTTGTTGTTTTGATTAGGATATTATATTTGTTTATCCTGATAACTATGCGTATTATGTTTATATCATAACATGATTATTTTGTTGATTTATTAAGCTTTTATATGGCATAGATGGTGATGTATCCGCTGCCGTGTGCATATTTATATGCTTAGTTGATGTATGATGACGTGATCGGTATATCCGACTTTTGATTATCTTGATGTTGCATTTTATTGCAAAGTGGAATCCATGGATATGTGATGCCTCAATTTATTTATGAAATTTTATTACTCTGATTTTTATCATTAATTCCGACGGGTAGAATTGAGGTGTTACACATGCGGTACCAATGGAGCAAAACTCCCAACGTAATTCCATTGCCAGTAATTTCGAGGCACCAAGGCGTAAGCCTTCAACGTAAACAACATTGCCCCAAACGGCGCAACGTATTCTGCCCACATAGGCCAACACAATATGCAATGTATGTATGCAATGAAATTAGACAGCATACAACAACAACTACAACGTAATCCACAACGTAACCGTCAACGTTGGCCATCAAGCCACAACAACAACGACATACAACAACAACGGATTCACAACGGAACTATTTTCAATTCATCCAAACTCTCACCTACAGTATTTAAAAGTATTATTATAGGTTAAATCATGTTCCTAGATTTCCAACGATCCAAACAACATCAAAAACGGAGTTACAGTCGCGAAGATACGCCCAAAACAATTTTTCAGAATCCCTTTTCTGTTTCTGTTCAGTATGCATTGATACAAACCTCCATGTATCGATACATACTCAGCTTGTATTGACACAAGTTTCGTATGAGTCGACTCATACGTAATTAATTTTTCTATTTTTCTGGTTTTACACAGTATGAGTCGATGCAAGCTTCCTTTGTATCGATACAAAACTGACTTGTATCGATACATACCACGTATGAGTCGATACAAGTCCTACAGAACAGCCTCATGAGTCGATGCAAGGCTTTATGTATCGACACAAGCAGATTTCATGCTCTTGGTTTTTAAACTTGTATCTGCTTGTATCGATACATAATATTATGGATCGGCTCATGTAGTGTGTGACACCCCGATTTAATTCGAATATTAAATAAATGGGAATTTAATTATTTATTTAATTAAAGTCTTAAGTATTTATATTTTTGGATTTAATTGGATCAATTGAAGAAAGAAAGGATTGGAGGTGTGCAGAGTAAACAGTGGGTGTGAAGAGTAAATCACTCTACTTTTACTAAGTATTAATTATTTATTTTATTTGGATTATTAAAAGGAATATTAAAAGGAATGTAAAAAGGAAAAGAAGGAAAAAAGGAGTCTTTTTGGAGAAAAGCTATTTCACGTAGAATTGGAGAAGAGAAGAGAGGAAAAGCCGACGCTGAGGAAATCCAGAATCATCGCGAGGTAAGGGGTGATTTCTTTCGGTTAATATGCCTTATGGGTTTTGGGAATCAACCGGGTAATTGGGTATGTTAGGAAATTGATTATGGGTTTATAGAATGAAACCCTATTTTGTGTCGGTGTATGGAATTAGGATCATCTAGTGTGTCGAATAAATAATAAGGATGATGAAACTATGTTGTTTGATATTATAATGGTGTAAAATGGTTGTAAATTTGTGTTCCTAAAGTCACAATTGTATTGGAATGATTGGAAGAGATAAGGAATGCATAATCTTTGTCAAAAGTAGTCAAATTGTTGTCGGTCGTGGAACCGGTTCCCTGGGAGGAACCGAGTTCAGTGTTATTTTAAGCGGGGTTTTGTACTCGGAACCGGTTCTGCCTATGTCGGAACCGGTTCCCATACAAAACCAGGAGCTCATTTTAAACTTCACGAACCGGTTCTGTATAGGTAGGAACCGGGTTCCATGTGCAATTTTTCAAAAATACTTAAACTTCAAAAATTCATATTTTCTAAACCGTAACTTCGATTCGAGTGCCGTTTTCGGCAGTATTTCTTAAATTAAAAATAATATCTTTTAAAAAGGGGGAAAATATTATTTTGTTGAAATTATTTTAAAAAGAGTCGAGCTCCCGATTTTGAAAAGTATGGATTAATTAAGGATAATGGGAAATTAATATGAATGGCCTGAGTTATCGGATGAGTACTAATGCTTACCATGTTGTGTTGATAATTTATTATGATTGAATGCGATACATTGGTGATTGGCAATAAGTGAATTATGTTGAGATCATAATCTGTGAATTGGTTTAGATTGTTTGACAAGTTGAATGGAGATTGACGTTCATGTGATGTTTTCTTTTCCTTGTGGTTTATTCATGATTGTATTGGTATCATGTGTTATTGTTATTATATACTGGTGATAGTCTTACTGATTGAAGTGTAAGCGTCTGGCATGTTTATGCTTTGTGATAATTTAATTCATGATTATGTTGTTATCATGTGATAGATTGGTATTGGCAATTATGTGGAATTATGTTGTTATCATATTCCGTTGAATTGATGTTGCATGCTTTTATGATGCATGCATGAGCATTTGTTAAATTGGTTCATTCCCATTGTGCGAAAGTGAACTGGCGAGCCAATAGACTTACCGGTTCGGGTAGTGAGGCTAGATTCTTGACCGGTGGTTATGGGCGAATCATGGATTGGATTCTTGACTCGTTGTTCGGCGAATCGTGGATTTACATGTCTTTCCACATGTAAACGGGCGATGGGTGAACTCGGTTCACGTTTGGTACCACATGCATAGAGTCTGCATTGCATATGGGATTGTAGCATGCTAGGATGGATTCCAGTGTTGCAATTTCCATTGTTTGTTATATACATGTTCATTGTGTGAACTGCCTTGGGAATTGATTATGATTTGTGTTTGGTTAATGGATTAACGTATCCGATTATTCTGTTGCATTTTAAAAACGTATAATGCATGTTATATTGAATTGAAATCTCACCCTTACTTTAACAATTTCAGATCCGAAGTGATTAGCTGCTTGGAGTTGGTGAGGATAGCTCTAGTGTTGAGTTAGTTTTGTTAATCCGCGTGTCAGTGTCGTGCTTTGGTAGATGTAACACTGGGGAAACGTTTGTTTTGAAATCCTTTAATGGATATTCTTAATGGTTTTGAGTCATGTTTTGATGTTATGTCCCGGGATAATTATGGATGTTGTATTCGGGATCCGTTATGTTTCATTTCCGCTGTTAAACATAACCTTAAGTATGTTTCATTTAATGAATTTTCTTCAGTGAAAGCATGACAACTGTTTTGAATTATATTAAAAATTGTGATGCCTCTTGATATGTGTTATATACTCTGATTATTATTTATAAAATCGCGGGTAATTAGAAGGGGTGTTACATAGTGTAAATTCACCCAAAAACCAGTTTTCCTCCAATTTACACGATTCAATTATGGTTATTTTTCAATCAACAACAGCAACCTAACACAAAAAGGCAGAATTGCATAATATTTCCGTCAACAACAACAACACGATATACAACATCAGAATTTCATAATTTTTCGAATCAACAACAACAACATACACAGAAAGTCAAGATCATATATTCTAATTTGGGATTTTCTACGGTTAATCACATCGACATGATACAACCTAGGAATCATACATCCCTAACTACCAATTGCCCATCATATCCCCAATTATAGAGCAAGAGCCCCACCCTTACCTTGGATTGAAGGTTGCTCTGAGGATTCTTGATCGATTCACCTTTCTCCGTCAAAATCTTCTTTCTCGCGTCGCTCTATCTCTTCTGTTCTCAATTCCACGTTTGTTTCTACTGACAACCAAAAATCTCAATTCTTATTATTATTAATTTAAATAATAATAATAATCCTTATAATTACTATTTGGGCACATTACTATCACCAATGCCACCCTTCAGGCCCACTTCACTGACTTAATAATAATAATATGATTATCAGTATTATTCCCCGACGCAACCAACATAATTATTTCAAAAATAATTATTAAAATATTTAATTAACTAATCATAACTAAGTATCTCGGGCGTTACAATGACCCCGTGCGCGCGTTTTTCAAATTCAAATATATTTTAAATTTTGTTTTTATTATATATTAATTCTGTTTCATTCAATGACAACTAAAATGCATAGCATAAATGGTAAGGGAGGCGCATTGGTGACCATCCGGACCTGGGTTTGATCCCTTGGGTTGTACATATTTTTTTACCACTTTTCTTACTAACCTTATATTCTTATTCTCTCATATTTTATTTTATTTTCTTTTCTATTTTCTTTTCCTTTCCAATATTTTTTAAAATACAATAAAAAACCCTTAAAAAAAATTTTCTTTTACATTTAGGTCATAAAAATATTTATTTAATTTTTGACACAAAAAAACATTTATTTTTTCCTTTTATTTTAGTTATTTGGTTAAATTAACTTTAATTATTTTTCTAAAATAAAACCAATCCAAAAAAATACAAAAAAACATTTTCTTTCTAGGAATTACGGTTTACACTAACCTTAAACTTTTTGCTAATTTTTAAAACCTTTTTCTTACTAACACAAAAATCCTTTACTAATGTTATTTCCTCTTATTCCGATTTAATCTTTCTCGCATATTTTTCTGATTATTGTAACTGCTCACAAGTTATAATAGTTAGGTTTAATTTCTCGCATTTTTCCAATATTATGTATCTGCTCACAGGATGTAATAGCTTAAACTAGGGTTTATTTTTCACTTTTTTTTTGCACCTCCTATTATGTAACAGCCTCAAAGCCATGTAATAGCGTAGGAATTTATCTTTCCACATTTACTTTCTGCACCCTCATATAAAATGTATATATACTGCTTAGATGTATGGCTAATAGGATTGCATGGCAAGACTAAAATCAAACTTAGATCACCCTAAATCAAGATAAACATCTGAATTGAACACACTTTTCACACTTGCACCCCTAGGGTATCCTCGCTTGTTGCCTTACGAATAAAATGGTCATGTCCCTTAAATGTAGGGATACCATTAGCAAAAGTCCCTCGATTCAAAAATTATCACAAAGATCATAGTCCCTCGATGACCCTCGATGTTGCCTACGAATATATGATCTCGTCCCTCGGTTGTTGCCTACGAATAAGTGATGATCGTCCCTTCAAATTGCTAAGGTATCCTTACATGTTGCCTTCAATGACCATACAATGACCCTACGTCCGCCCCTTCACATCCAACGGATAGGGTTGCCTACCAACTAATGGTATGGATAGCGCTATCCTAAAGGAGAAGGAAAGTAACAAGATAGACCATTTCGGAGTAGGTAATAAGACTCTTAATTGCTTGCTCCAATCCAATAAAAAAATAATTTTCACACCTCACAATTCTATTCAAAAATACTTTTCAAACAAACCTTCGTATACATTCCAACTAGAATCATTACAAAGCTTTACCCTTTCAAAGAAACATTTCCAAACACTTCGTATACATTCTTGAGGACTGATACAAGAATCATTATGAAGTCAAAGTGAAATAATTTTCAAATACTTTTCAAAATAATTTTCAAATCACACACACAAAAAGCAAGTTTTCAAAAGTGAGCTAAGCAATTAAGAGCCGTAGATAACTACGGATGGAAAGGGTGCTAACACCTTCCTTTTCATAATTACCTCTTGTACTCAGAATCGATAAAAGGTCTTTCATGTTTTTTTCACCTTTTCTTTATTGGATAAAAGAAAAGTCGGTGGTGACTCTTGTTATCCGCAACATTTGCGATAAAACGCAAAATAAACAAATCAGTTCTCCCACCGTGTTACAGAACTGGCGACTCTGGTAGGGATAACACCCAAAGAGAGGTCACCTTAGGGCTTTAAATCACTTTTAATCGCTTTTTGTTTGCGTTGTATGCTTTACTTTTAAGGTTTGCTTGGGTATTATATTTGTGGGGGATCCTACATCCGGATCCAGATTTCCTTAGGTAAGTAGCAATAGATCACCGTGACTATCCGACGTAGACTGAAACGGTTAAAATGATGGCTACGGTTAGTTCGACACTTTGGATGTCCTGATGTTCCTCATGTTCAATTGAGGAAATATTTGGCATATGCGTTGTGTAAACAAACACTGACTAAACTTTTAGAACCCTAATTGACTCATCTTGGCCATTAGAAGGTAGTGAGATAGCCGGCTTCGGTGCAGACTGAGGTTGGTTGATAATCGATGCTACGCTCATTGAGATTCGACTTTCAAGATGTTCCGGTCGACCATTTGGTAACCGTACTAAAATAAAGCTTGTGAGAAAGATCTGTGATATGAGATTCCTAGAACCCAGTTACTATTGTAGGACATGTTGAACTAACTTAAACTCCGGTAGGGTAGACACCTATACCTCATGCAAGCCTTAAACCTAGGGTTATTGTGTGAATTGTTTGTGCTTGCTATTTAAACATGACATCATAACATTTCTAACCATTTCAAGAACCTAGGGATTTATTTTTGCTTTGTGTTGTAGGGTTATGGGTTCCAGGAAGACTATCTGAATCAACTTTGTAGGTATACTTTCTCAACTCAAAGAGTTAGTTTCAAAAGTTCTCGAGCATGCTCAGTTCATCAAAAGGCATAGTTATATACTCGACTTGGTTACCTCCGGTTTTGAAGAAGATATGTTGAGCATTGTATTCCAGTTCTTTGATCCGAAGCATCATTACATTACTTTCCCAGATTATCAGTTGGTACCTACAATGGAAGAGTTCTCTAAGCTACTTGGGATACCTATCCTTGATCATATAACATTCATCGGTTCATAAATAGTTCCAAGGTTTGAAGACATTGCAGCAGCTTTACATCTAAAATGGTCAGACATTGAAGTAATTTGGAAACGAGAAGTGGAGTTAAGGGTTTTCTTGCTAAGTTTATGATAAAGAAATCTCGAGAATTATTTAAGGCTATGAGTTTCCACGCTTTCGAAGACATTTGGCCTTGTTGATCTATGGCTTGGGGCTATTTACTAATCCAGATCAATTCGTAGACGTAAATTCCATCAAGATATTCCTCACTCATAATCCTGTGCCTACTTTGCTCAGAGATATTCTGCATTCTCTCCACACTCGTACTATGAAGAGACAATGGACTCTCATGTGTTGCATACCATTATTATCCAGGTGGTTTATTTCGCACCTTCCTTGATCAGTGATGAAGAATGAATAAGGTTTGAAATGCCCTCAAAGATTAATGTGACTCCCTCATCCAAACATCCGTTGGTGTCTCTACTCTCAAAAAGACTTCACTTTCAGTGAGCGTTGTGGAGAATTCCATAATGTACCACTCCTTGGCATATGGGGAGGTATCACTTACAATCCTCCTCTGGCGTTACGATAGTTTGGTTATGCTCGAAGAGATGGTCCTCATGATATACTTGTCCAAGGTATTGTGTTTGACTACGACAACGATCTCCAAGGTTACCTTCGAAGATTTCTGAACACTTGGGGCATGGTAAAGAAAACTGATACCAAGACTTTGGGGCATAAAAATTCCATTCCCTGGGAACCTTACCTCAAATGGGTACGAGCTCGTGCTCAAAATATCACGATACCGTATGTTGCTATCCTAGAAGTGGTTATGGAACTTGTTGCTGAAGGCGATGAGTCTTATACCATCATCCATATAGACATGCCAACCGATTTTGAAGAGATCCTGGACTCAACTTAAGGAAGAAAGAGACACATTCGAGGTTCAGTGTTATGTAAGAGAGAAAAAGGTATTGGAGTTGACGAAGCTACTCCACGAGGAATAAATCATTAACGTTTATGTCAACACAAAGAGGAAACGTCCATGGGAGGCCTAAACACTAGGAGTTTTCCTTTTGTATTTGAACTTTCTTCTGTATTTACTAATCAGACTAATAAAAAGTTTGTTCTTGCTTGTTTACCAAATTTAAATTCCTAAGGTCCTTGAAAACATTGCATTGCATAACATTACATATCATAACATATAATTTTATAACAGGTACTCTGAAGACCGGTTTTCTTATTCTCTCGCTATTTATTTCAGCAGAAAATGGTTCTCAAACAAACTGTCAAAGATCTCCATGATCAGAATGCTCAGTTCCAAGAGATGTTCACCAACTTGGCCCAAGGACAGAAAGATCTGAATTCTTAGAAAAGAGCGGAGAAACTGAATGAAGTGTCAAGGCAGATGAAGGAAGCCATCATGGGTCTCAAGAAGAAGAAGAAGACTATATGAACGATCAGTATCCTCCTGACAATGAGAAGTATAAGCAACTTGAAGATCGTCTGAATGTTGTGGAAAATATGAAAATGTCAGGATTAAACTTTGACGACTTAAGTTTGGTTCCTGGAGTGGTCATTCCACACAAATTCGAAGTTCCTACCTTTGCTAAGTACGATGGTATTTCTTATCCGAAGCTTCATCTAAAGTCCTATGTTCAGAAGATTCTACCGCACACTGCTAACAAGAAATTATGGATGCATTTCTTTCAATAGAGTATGTCTAGAGCACAATTGGAATGATATTATCAGCTAGAGAATACCCACATTCATACTTGTAATGATTTGGCAGATGCTTCCTACAAATAGTACCAATATAACGCTGAATTGGCACCAACTCGTATGCAACTACATAATATGTCTATGGGCCGTGAAGAGAAGTTCAAAGAGTACGCCCATAAATGGAGAGATCTAGCATACAGAGTCCAACCACCCTTGTCTAATAGGGAATTATTTGACATGTTCATGGGAACGCTGACAGGTCCATTCTTCAATTATCTGATCGGAAATTCCTCAGTCGGATTCACCGAGTTGATACTGACAGGAGAACGTATTGAAGTTGGAATCAAGAGTGGAAAGATTCAACTCGAGACATCTTCAAATGCCGCAAAGAGATATTTTGATGGGAAGAAAGAAGCCAATGTTGTGTATGGTCAGAAGAACCGTGACGAAGGTGATCGCCATCAACCTGTGGGGGAAGTCCTAATCTTCATTCCCACGCCAGTGCAACCCCAACAAGACAACACGCGTAGGCAGAACGCGCCAAGGAGACAGTTTACGAAGATCAACATGCCATTATCTCAAGCATTACAACACATGTTGAAAGTAGAGCTGATTACTTTGAGAGATCCTCCTCAACATGTCAACACAAATTATCCAAAGTACAATCCTAATGCTAGGTGTGCATACCACTCCAATAGCCTAGGGCACGACACCAACATCTGTTGGGCCCTGAAGAACAAGATCCAAGACATGATTGAAGCTCAAGAAATTGAATTCGACCCTCCTATCGAAACTCCGAAGGTGATCAACGTACCAATGCCCGATCATGGCAAGAGTACCAACGTCATTGATAACGACTCATATGTCTTTGATGTGAATGTGTTAACCACTCCTTTTATGACTGTTAAAAAGAATTTGCTACAAGACGAATTTTTTCCAAGATGTTTTGACAACTACTGTTACTGCACATCTGAACCCAATGGATGTGCCTGGTTGAAGAGAGGCGTTCAATGCCTGATAGACAACCAAGAAGTGTTATGCGAAGATGTTTCCAAGAGCTTGAAAATCGAAGACGTAATCGAAGCCATACCAGAAGTCTGGGATACCTTAGGGAAGCCAAGTGGTAAATTTGATTTCATGGTGAAATATATTGCCCCCGAACGCTCCAAGATTATAATTGAAGACATCAAGGCAACCAGAAGGGGAGACGATGACTATCCCGAAGAATATGCCAATGTAAACACAATAACAATCACCTCTACCGACCCTGCACCTAGAGTGGCACCTCTAATTATTACATCACCCGAACCAGTTCCTTATTCCTTCGACAAAGCCATACCTTGAAATTATGGAGCCGAGGCTTACTACTATGGCGTCAAGCAAGAACCATTAACCATTGAAAATAGTACAGTTGAAGCTACTAATCCCGATGTCGATAATATTATCAGACCAAGCAAAGTAACCAGAACCAGAAGATTATTTTCTCCAGATATCTTTCTTCCAAAAGATACTACTACACCAGTCCACATTCCTGCTGTTGAACCAACTACCAAGGCTCAAGGAAAAGAGGAAGTAACTCAACATTCTCATACATAAGTACCAAAGGAAGTTGTTGAAGATACCTCCAAGCAAGAGATGGAGGAAATCCTTAAGATTATTAAGAAAAGCAATTACAATGTTGTGGAGCAGTTGGGACAAACCCCATCCATGATTTCCATGCTAGCACTGTTGTTGTGCTCTGAGGCTCATGTTAAAGCCTTGATGAATTTTCTGAAGAATGCCCACATACCGCGAGACACTTATGTTGTCCAATTCGAAAGTTGTATTGCTAGCCTGACCGCAGACAATGGTTTGGGCTTTTCTAATGTTGATCTGACTCATGCCGGAAAGAAACACAACAAAGACTTGCATATCTCTATAGAGTGTAAGGTCACTACATTGTCTCATGTGTTGGTGGATACTAGCTCTGTTTTGAATGTCCTGCCAAAGAGTGCTCTCGACATACCTGATGCTGAAGAAGTGGTCATGAAATCCAGTGACATAATCATAAGAGCTTTTGATGGTTCGAATAAAACAATACTTGGAGAGCTCAGCCTGCCGATCAAAGTAGGTTCCCAGACTTTTAACTCTACTTTCTTTGTGATGGATATTCATCCAACTTATTCTTTCCTGATCGGACGCCCTTGGATACATGGGGCCGACGCTATTTCCTCCACTTTGCATCAAAAGTTGAAGTACCCAATTAAGGGGAAGATTGTTCCCGTTTGTAGAGAGGAAGAATATATGGTAAGCCATATGCAATCATTCTGATACATCGAAATGGAAGGCAAATTTATCGAGACTCCCTATCAAGCTTTCGAAGTAATTCCATGAGTCATGCCTGTCGACTCTCCTGTCACTCCTAAGGTTACTAGAGTTTCACCGAAGATGGCCTCGTTGAAGGACGCCATAGCTGTAGTCAAAGAAGGAGGTTGCACTGTTTGGGGTCAGCTACCCGAGTTTCCCTTCAAATCTGATAAGACTAGTTTAAGCTTCACTTCCAAAGGTCAGAAGATGAAACGCTGCGAGCGTGCTGATGGGCCTCCGTTCCACATCAATAAGAATCAATTTCATGCTATAGAAGACAATGATGGCGACTTCCATATCAACAACTGGATCTCCCCAACTACCGGCGATGGACTAAATAATTGGACGACTAAGGATGTTATGTCAATCTCCTTTAGACAGGAGTAATTGTTTTTCTGTTTTATGCTTTTAAGCTTTATAGCTTTGAACAATAAGACTTTAAGCCTAGTGCCTTGCCCGGGGCACAATGGCTCATTTGTGAGGGTTATTATTTGTCATTCGCATATTTTCATTCAATAAATTATTGGAATTTTGCATTCAAATATTATGCTCTCTATCTTTCTTTTTACTTTATCACCTTTTCAAAAGCTATGTGTTCTTACACACACCCACGTAATAAACTGCAGATTCACATTCACTCCGGATCCCGTTGATAACGACTATGCTATTCCTAAATATGACTTTGATAATCCGATATACCAAGTCGAAGACAAAGGTGAGGGTGAAGTTCCAGGAGAACTTCCCATACTACTACAACAAGAGGAAAAGAATATACAGCCACACGAAGAACCGATCGAGGTTGTGAATCTAGGTACTGACGAAAATAGAAAAGAGATCAAGATAGGAGCAGGTCTTGAGAACAGTGTTAAGGACAACGAGATTACATCGAGATTTTTGCTTGGTCTTACGAAGACATGCCAGGTTTAGATATCGACATTGTGGTACACCGACTAAATAATCCATATAAGATAACAATTAAAATGTAAAATAACACATTAACTTAATTTAAACTATCCAAAATACATCACAAATTATCCAATATAGCACACAAAATTAAATACTTTGTTCCAACAAATTTTAAGTTATAAATATTCATGACAATTATAATGTTATAACAATTATAACAGGAAAATGTTATAAAATGTTATAACAATTATAATTAGTAAAGGATAAATTTTAATTATATTAAAATTTTTAATTTTTTTCGGACTGGTGGGCTACCCATGGTCCATATGGGTCGACTCATATTTTTTAGGGATTTTTTGGACCGGACTAAAAAAGGCCCGAAAGTAAATATGCTCGAAAAATAAGACCTAAATCCTAACTTTTTTCGGACTTAATGGGTCGGCCCATAAATTTTGACCCATTTTGACAACCTCTAGGTGACATGTACAGATGTTTAGTCTCCAAAATATTCATTGTATCTCCATTATATATGGTCACTTTGGATGATCCCAATACTTTCACAACAACAATGAAGTGTTCATTTGTAATATTGTATGGTGTCAGTGCTCATCTTTTTATCTTTCTTTCCAATATGATATCTTTCTTGATCAATATTATCTTGACTCTAGCTATATCCAACACATTATCAACTAACTTAGCAAGACCTCCTACTTCTTTCCATCTAGCCAAGCAACCCAAAATATGATGTTATTGTTAGGACATCTAACTCTCAAACCTACGATCTCGTCTATTATGAGACTCGATCACTTGTAAAGTTCAACGAAGAAAAAAATAGCAATTGAACCCAAGCACCTATAGACCATAGCTCAGTGACCACCTTATAAAAAAACCTATTTTAATACCTGAGAGAAAACAAGATAATAACTATGAAGTATACTCTTCACATTGAAGATAGGTGTTGTGAGGACTCTCTAACATCAAAAACTACTCATTCCCTTTCATGAGGGGTATTAGGGTCCTTTGTAGATGATTTTGAAATACATATGATATGGCTCTCGATCTTCCATGCCCCACGAGTAACATGAACTATAGCATCGGGTGATGACATTCCCAACTCATGCACCTTCCACGCATCCATTGTTCGACCAACCTCAAAGGCTCTTCCAACACCATTAACAAATCTCGATCACTATCTATAATTTTTCAATATTGTATTCCAACACCATTAACAAATCTCAATCACTATCTACAATTTTTCAATATTGTATTTTTTTTTTGTTCGTCGCTACATAGAGATATTATCTTAAGATGAAACACCGAATGAGAAACATCCTTACTCTCATCCTTATCATTTGAGCAACACTTAAGATGAGACACCGAATGAGAAACATCCTTGCTCTCATCCTTATCATTTGAGCAACAATGAAATCCTAAAAATAAACATCGTAAACCTTCTATTTGAGTAGGAATCATTGAACAATGCAATGTCTTTTCTCTATGCAATACTTATAATAGGGAATTTCACCATGATTATGTTGTTGTCTTGCACTACAAATACATTGCTATAAGTAGCAACAGTGAAGAACAAAACACTAGTCTTTTTGATTGTTGAGTTCAAAGCACCTTCCTATTGAGATGGCGTTGAATTTTGAGGGGTTTACGGCGGACTTGATGGGAGGGATACATTTTGAGGTGGTTAGAATTTTAACATTCATAAAATAACTCAGGTAACTCGGGGTGAACTTTAAACAAATCATTGTACCACACTAACATTTGAAAATGACTAACCTTAAGTAGAAAAATTACATTAGAACTTGACCCAAAAAAAATCAGAAAAGTATATTAAATGATGTCACAAGAAGCAAGGAAGATAGCTTCAAATTAGATTGAACTAGCATGGCTAATATTGATTAATCAAATGCTACAAGTCTACAACAACATGACACAACCCAAAAAGAAAAAGATAAAATCTCAAGTGTTCAAATAATAGATACATTACAAACTTATAATAACAAAATGACACTTTAGAAAGAAAAAAACTCCACGAGAATGTTTATTCAGCCTCCAAATTATCAAATTGCCATGGATTGAATTCTGGTCTCCTTTCAGGCTCCTCAATGCTATCAGAACTATCTATAGCGGCACGATGTTCCGTATATTTACCATTGTATTGGTAAACTTCCAATTCACCCCAAGGTGTAGATGATACTTCCTCTGTTAGATCAAACCATCTAGGAATGAACTTCTGGTTCTTCGCCTCTCGGTTTCTCTTCTCAGCTCTTTGTCTCTCCTCCAAACTGAAAAGTGAGTACACAAAATGTAAGCGAACAATCAACAACACTTTCATAACCCTGTTGTTGTCATCTTTGGTTTCTAGAGAGTGCAGAGTAGTTAGTTACCTGCTCTTTTCATTGCCCGACACCGATAGGTCACCTCTCTCAAGGGCCAATCTGTCGGGACGAAGACGAGAATCGGATGCCAACAACTTCTTGGGAGCAGTGTCAAAGCTGTTAAGCTTGTGTGCAAAATAGGTGTATTGGAATTTGTCCTTTTTAGGTATCTCGGCAACTTTCCAAACCTGCAGAACAGAACACAACTTGATTAAAAACTATTAGAGTTTCCGGAAAGAAAGAAGATATCAAAGAAAACAGCGACACGCACACACACAGTACATCATCTCCCTTAAATCGTACAATTCTACTACAATTTCATGAACAACTAACGACATAATTTAAAGAACAAAGTTCCTGGAAGAAAGAGTTGAACTACTAACCTCTTTCAACTCAGTTCCTGGAAGTGGTTCTCCTTCCGGGTCACAAACTTGATAACTCAAAGATTGATTCCATTTTCCAGTTATTAGGATCTTAGGCTCTTCAGAAGCATTATACACATATCCGTCAACTTCATATCGCCCAGCTCTGCAAAATATCAATGCCTTTATAGTTGCAAAGTTATTTATATCATTTCAAGCAAGAAACGGTATGAACATTGAATCGCGTAGCATACCCGAACCAGCCACATGGTTGAAAATACAGTACGGCTTTATCCCCTGTAGTCAGATTTGTCAGGACCATATCCCCTGGTGAATCAATCCAAGTTCGTCCAAAAATCAAGTTGCTAACTTTTGTAGGTGGAGGCACCAAATCAAGTGTTACACCAGATCTTTTGAGAGTAACACGTGTCCTGCGTTCAGGTAAGTAAAAGCGCATTACATATGCATACTTGCTAAGGAAATGAATTTAAGTGGATATACATCATTAAAAATAATAGACCGTCAGGGTGGAAAACGCAAAAAATTCTAATTCGTTAGGCTCTTTAAGAACTGATGTGTTGTGTGCAATGATTATTCAGTATTTTATCTTCTTAATTTTTGATAAACATAAAAGAAGAATTAGCATTACCTTCCAACAGGATATACATCAACTGAGTTGCCGAGAAATTTAGTTTTCAGTTTTGATGTCACATCATAAGTGAAATGTTCATTTTCAGCATGTCCGGCACTCATTGGAGGATGATGACAGACCTGAAGAAAATTGTTTTTATTAGTCAACACAAGTACAAATAACTGCCAAAACTATGCATATTCCAGAGGCCATGGAAAAAAAATAAATGATAGAGGAATGTAAACTATGTGGAATCAGCATTTTATTTGAAGAACTGAAATACAAATAGAAATAAACAGGACGTTAAACACACCTGCTCTGCTATAAATGACATGCCACCATGGTTAGCCAGTTCATAAGTCTCACCAAGAATTGGATTGAACGGCTTCCATGTACGTTGATAGGCGTAGTATACAGATATAAAGAACGATGCTGCAAAAATCAACTACAAGGTCAAATTCCATGCAATGTATGCGTAAAAGTGCTTCTGTGTGTGCGTGCGTATGCGAGAGGGAAACTGTGAAATGATACTCACAGGCATACACAAGTCTCATGTACGGATCATCAGTCTCATCCGCCATATCTAATAGGTAAGAGTACTCCATAAGCTGTGAAAATTAAAGAATCAATGAGATTCTACATTCTACATATAGAACACTTTCTAAAATAGTTTGTACGAATGCAAATAGCACAAAACAAATGTAGCAAAGTACTTATGTGATAAAACAGACCTCGGCCATTTTTTGTATCATCGTCATTGGCTCAAAAATGATAACTGGAAGTGTCACCATTGATGTTATATCAGAGCCAACATACTTTTGCATCATTTTCCAGTAACTATCCCGTTCCTATAATGAAAAAAGAACACTTCAGGAATAAACTTACAGAAACAATAATGTGTTCAGCAATACACTATATAGTAGAAAGTGTTGTTAAATATGCTATTTAGCAGAACTTAAACAAAATCGTTATTTTCAGTGATCCGCGTTAACATGCTGAGCAGACCTCATAGGCTGACTATAATATAAAGTGGACAACAGCATGTTTTAATATACATAATCCCATCTTTAGTTACACAAAATGGGAAACCAATAAATTATCTATGATAAAATACATATTGCTTCCATCTCCACAGCCTAACAAACAACTTCCTCAGATAATATATTTTCTTTAACACAATCATTCTACCATTCCTTAGGTCAGCATATTTTTCATTTTGTTGTACAACAGGAAGATGATTTTAAGCTTTGTAGCACTCAGGGCCTTTTGAGGGCGGGCAAAGACAGACTACCGCACAGGATCTCACAATTAAACCCTGGCTAAATAGGGTCTCATAAATTATTGTCACGGAACAAATCACACTTAAATAGGCCCCTTTTTGTTTTTCTATGGTTAAGCTGCGGCTAACTTTCACGGTGTCTCCAAAAACTTGAGACGGCTCTAGTAGCACTAATACTTTAGATTGAAAGGCTGACACATGTCGATATGTCGATATCCAATACTAACGAGCGTACTTACATTCAATTATAGGTGATAAGTAGTAGTACTATACCTCCTCTTTCCATCTTCCCTTTTTAGCTTCCTCCTCAGCATCTTCAGTTCCTCCTTCCGGATTCACAACTTCCAATCCCTGAATCTCTATCCCAGTAGGACTAAAAAACCAAATAACCAAAAAATAAATCCCATCAGCTCATGAAACAAATTCAAACCAACAAAATCTTAAAAAACAAACCAAATAATTCCAATTTACAAACAACAAAACAGAAAACCTAAACAAAATATAAAAAAAACAGTAAAACAAAAACATAAACCTAGTAACTGTAAAAAACATCCATAACCTAACCTATCACATAATAATAACACACAAAAAACCCCAATTTTGAACGATGATCATCAAAAACAAGAATCTACAACACAAAAATAAAATTGAACAAGTTTGAAATTATGATTGTACCCATTAACAGATTTGGACACGGCAGAGCCTAAACTGGACAAACTTGAAGCAATAGAAGCAAAGAAACCACCACCACTACTGGAGGGTTTGGGATCCATGGATGAAAACCCTAAGAAAAATTGAATACGGAGACCCAATTGAGAAAAGAGAAGCTTTTTGATGAAATTTGTGGATCTAAAGTTTAACGATCCAAAAGGGTATTAAAAAATGGGATTAATAATTGAGGATAAGAATAATGAAAATATTAAATTATTTATAGGGAGAAAGAAACAGCGAAGAAAAGTTAAGATTTTTGGTGGCGGTTTTGGAATTTGAAAAGGATTATTGTTGATTAATGTGATAAAAGAAAAGACGTTAGAAAAATCAAAAGGGGTGGGGTTTGTTGGTGACGCGCTTGGTGGAGAGTGTGGGGTTTGGAGAATCCAAATTGGCGGCTTTTGGAAGGAACAACTAAGTATTGCTGTTATGGTGTTGGAATGACGAGGATATCACTGCCTTGCTTATAAATTCTGTTTGCCAAATCATCCATCAATATAAGAAAAATATATGTGTGGATAAAAAAACTAAATCATCTTTATTATCATTGTTCCGATCGATTTTAAGTCTATTGATTGCGATTTTTTACAAGGTATTTTCGATTTTTTATGTAAGGAAATGTAATGGTTTTGTCTTCTACAAAAAAATGTCTTGATGAATTGAGGAGTGTAACATTATATATAAATTATATATTTGACTTCGATTTCTAAATAATGCGAGACTTTTTGGTATATTAGAACAATTGCTCCCAGACTAAGGGCTAAAGTGTCTGAATCTCGAACATGTGGGTTATATTCTGTATTGGAATATAGAATTGGTGAAAGAATGATGATGATTAACTTGAAAAAACTTTCAATACAGTGGTGATCGTTCTATGGTGATCGAAAAAGGTATCTATAAAAAGGTTAATATTATTATGTTCAAGTCAGTACATGAATGGAGTGACACTTTATAAGTATGAGTGGAATTGTACATGTGTATGACTAAGAGTAACACTTATATAGGGAAGAAAAATGCAACTATCTTATTCAAAAATTATTGGTCTTCGCAGTTAGATATTTAGGTTTGAAACTTGTCATGCCCTACTTTTTTGTCAAGATACAAATTATTTCACCTCCCTATTGTTATTAGTATTGTTTTCTTTGAGATATTAATCATTTCAAGTTGTGTATTCATTAGTTGTCTTTGCATCCGTTACTTCTCTTTTTTTCTTAAGAAAATAGTCTTTGTTTGAATTTGTGCTTGTTTTTCCTACAAAGGTACATTTTTCTTCCCTTTTTATCTTTGTTTGGTTTCTTTTTTGTGTTGTGTTTATGTTAAAAAAATTGTCAAGGTGGTGATCTTTCGTGAACTCGAATTCAATTAAAGGACCGTTAAAACTAATGGTACCATGGATTGGTGAGTATTTGAGAGGCGGAAATGTTTGACTTCTCTAGTGATCCAATGTATCTTGAAACTAGCAGCGATGAAATGGATTGTATCATAAAGGAAAATCTTGCCAGGTTTCTAATGGATAACTTCAAAATTTTGTTGGATCAATCTTGAAGAGGTGTGGTATTCCTCCGACTACTGTAGTGTTGAAGTAGCTAAAGGGTTTTGGGCATGTGTTTTAGTTTCTTATATTAGAAATGAGGATGATGTGCTCATCGAACCAGACAAGTATTGGGAGATCATGGTGATGATGCATCCTCAAGTGTCCCTCAGAGAGGAGTTTTGCATGTATGTCACAATGTTAGAGGACATTGGTGTAAATATTGTATTCACTCGAGTATGAGATACTTAGGGTGGCAAATTCAATCCTTCACAATTTCACCTTAATAATTGAGTGTTCATTGAGCTTTTGAAATGCAATGTAAAGGTTTAGGTATAGACCATAAGATTATTTATCTATTTCTAATTTACAAAAGGGTGGATAACGTTAGTGAGGTTTCAGTTAGCGTTCAACCTCATAGAATTCATTTTAGCTTATTTCAAAATTCGTATAGGGACTCTTTAAGAGGAGGTTTTTTGCATTAGGGATGAGAGTGTTAGACCATAATATATAAATTGATCCTATGTTCCTGATAACAAAAGAACAAGATCAATAAACCAAATGCGGAAATACAATTTGAGAATTACCTCCAGCCATTGTTGCAGTGTTATTGCCTTTGATTCTTCCAAGCTCTTGCTCTCTCGATAGAGATGAATGTATTTCTGAAAGCGATGAGAGAAAGCTTTGGGGACCAAAGGCTATTTATAGGTTTGATTCTACCATCAAGAATTTAAAGCCATTAAAACCCATTACCACCCAAATTAATGGTCGTATCAATTTTCATTAAGACCAAAATAAATCTTTGAGAACCAAAATCCCAAGTCAAGGAGACAAAGGCTCTGGCCCTAATCTAGAAGTACGAAGCCCTTAAAATGGAAGAAGATGAATATGTCGAAACTATGTTTTCAAGATTCCAGATGCATGTTGTAGGACTCAGAGTTCTGGATAAAGGTTACTCTACTGCTGATCACATTAAAAAGATTACCATAAGTCTGTCTGTTAAATAGAGACCTATGGTAACTACTTTGAAATTGGAGATGAATCTCAACAACACAAGTCTTGAGGAACTTATTAGTTCTTTGAGAAGTCATGAGATAGAGCTTCAAGAAGATGAACCTCAGAGGAGAGCTAAATCTATTGCTCTCGATTCTAAGTTTAAAAAGATAAAGGCTTATCAAGTAGAGGAAGAATAAGAAGAATCTGAAGAAGATTCAGATGAAGAAGAAGTCTCTTATCTCTAAAAAGATAAATCAGTTGTGGAAACACAGAAAAAGCAAGTTTAGAGGGTCAAGAAGATTTAAAGATAGATATGAGTCTACATCTGACCAAAGGAAAGATTATGTAAAGGAAGTCGCTTGCTACAAATGCAAATAGCCTGGACATTATAAGAATGGGTGTGCAAAGCTCGGGAAAGAAAGAAAGCCTAAGAAGGTTTTCAAAACTAAGAAGGGTCTCATGGAAACGTGGGATGATTCAGACGCAGAAGAAAAAGATTTTGATGAAGAACAAGCCAATGTAGCTCTCATGCCAAAAACCAGCATCACCAAATCCTTATTAGAGGATGAACTGCTTCTTAGTGAAGAGTCAGACTCTGATGACGATAGAGAGGTACTTTCTTCCTTATCTCGTTCAGAACTTGAATTAGGATTATCTGAACTTATGAAAAGGTATTAACTTCTTCTAAGCAAACACAAAACTTTAAAAAAATACTTTTGTGGTTGCTTCTAAGACTTCTACTAAAAGCGATCCAAACATTTTAGATTTAAATGAAAAATTATTTTCTTTAGAAAAATCAAATGTTGCTCTGAAAAGTAAAGTCTCTAAATTATAAGAAGAGATTGTTTCTAACATATCTACCACTGATGAAGTAATTAGATATGATAGAGCTTTTCAACACTTCCTTTCTAAAAGTATAGATATAAGCAAGATGGATTCAATGAATTATGGAGTTAGGAAAAATAGAAGTAGAAGCATATGATACTCAAGACCATCAAAACCAATTGATGAGACTTTGAGTGTAAAACCAAAACCTCTATCTGAACATTTCGTGCTTGCTGGCACTGAATTGAAATGTCCAGAACCAGAAGGTTCAGATTCTGTTGCACCATAATCACAGGAACAAAAGGAAACTTATAAACCTAAATATCATACATAAATTCCACATGATTATATTGTTGCACTGAAATCCAAAGTTGTAAGAACCTCTAGAAAGACTAACAAGAAAGGACCCAGAGTGTGGGAACCTAAGGATAAGATCATTTATGTTGCAGATATCCTTGATGGCTCCACTAAAACACCAGTCATGGAATCTAGATAGTGGATGCTCGCAACACATAACGGGAAAAATGCATATGTTCCAAGATTTGGAACTTAAGTTTGGAGGCGTCGTAGGTTTTAGAGGAAACCAGAAGGGTAAGATCATTGGCTCTGGAACTATTGGTAATGATAAACTTTTTTCCATTAATAATGTTCTATTAGTTGAGGTTCTGGTGCATAACTTATTGTCAATTAGTCAACTTAGTGAGAACGACTATGATGTCACCTTTAATCAAATGTCTTGTAAGCCTGTTAGTTAGAAAGATGGGTCTGTGATGTTCAATGGAAAGAAGAAGAACAATATTTACAAAATTTGTTTATCTGATTTGAAAAACCACAATGTAAAGTGTCTTCTGTCTGTTAATGAAGAGCGATGGGTTTGGCATAGACGTCTGGCCCATGTTAGCTTGAGAAGAATTTCTTAATTGAACAAGCTAGGACTAGTCAAAGGTTTGCCCAATCTGAAGTATTCTTCAAATGCTCTTTGTGAGGCGTGTTAGAAAGGCAAATTTTCTAAAACTCTTGTTAAAGCTAAAAAGATTGTTTCTACCTCTCGTCCATTAGAACTTCTGCATATTTACTTATTTGGACCAGTGAAAAATGATTCTCTCAATGGAAAGAAATATAGATCAGTCATCATTAATAATTACAGTCGTTGGGTATGGGTAAAGTTCTTAAAACACAAGGATGAGTCACATTCTGTGTTTGCTTTTTTCTGCTCCCAAGTGCAAAATGAAATGAGTTGCAAAATTGTCAGATTCATAAGCGATCATGGTGGAGAATTTGAAAGTAAAAATTTTGAGAAACCTTTTGACTCACATGACATATCCCATGAATTCTCCTGTCCTAGAACTCCACAATAAAATAGGATTGTAGAAAGGAAGAATAGAACATTTCAAGAAATTGCTTGCACCATGATCCAAGAAAATGACATGGAAAAGCACTTTTGGACAGAGGCAGTAAATACAACATGCTATATTCAAAATAGAATCTCCATAAGACCTATTTTGGTTAAGACTCCCTATAAATTATGGAATAATTGAAAGCCCAACATTTCTTACTTTCATCATTTTGGTTGTATCTGTTATATATTAAATACTAAAGATCATCTTGGTAAGTTTGATTCCAAAGCACAAAAGTGTCTGTTGTTAGGATACTATGAACACTCAAAGGCTACAGAATATATAACACAGAATCACATATTGTGGAAGAATCAATTCATGTTAGATTTAATGATAAGCTTGACTCTGAAAAGTCAAAGCTAGTTGGAAAGTTTGTAGATTTGGAAATCAGATTTTCAGAACTAGAGGAAAAGGTAGAAGAAGAAAAATATTCATAAGCTCCTACTTCTGACGCGGTTGTTGTTCCTCCTACTCTCACTTAGAAGAAAAGAAGAGTTGCAACTTCACACCCTGAGGACTTGATTATGTAAAACAAGGATGCTCCAGTTAGAACCAGGGGGTGTTTCTACTCAAATGGTCCTTAGTCAGAAGTTTTGATCTTCACCTAGTCTTTGATTCAGGGTGAGTCTCAATATAAAGGATAAGTAGCTCTTTGTTCGCGTTAAAAAGTGACGCGCTAGGGAATCGAATCTGAATTCGGATTCTCTAGCTCGAAACGATTTACTCTTTTGATTTGTTTATAAAGATGCCGCGAGCATCAAGCTTTATTATTTCCAACACAAGAAAAATGATCATGAAAAAGGGGAAAGCTGCAATACCCTCAATTGATTTGATATGCATTACGACTAGCGCGAACTAGACGTAACGCATTGGGGAGATTCCGGGCAAGGGGGTTTGTTATATAAAGGGAATAGATGGAGCATCCTAAATATATATAGTTATCTATAGCTTTATATATGAATATGTTTGATATGTTTGTGTGTTTTAAATTGCTATTTCTATGATTGGGAAAGTTTCTCCTTTAGATTTTAAGAAAGGGTAGATTATGTGGGATCTTAGGTTTTGTTATTATTGTGCTCGCAAAGATCATTGGGATCTTCTGCATACATATCCCTTAATGGGAATCAGAGCATTTGTAGCTCGGATCTAAAGGGATCTATGGTTTTCTTGGTTTTAGGGAGAAAGAAGTTTGCTCGGCAAGGATAAGACCTTATGCCTACGTATTCTCAAAAGGATGTTGAGAAAGTCAGAGCAATTGTAGTTCCCACTTATGCTAGTGGAAGCAACGGAAGTTATTAAGAGACACAGACAAATGTCATCCTAATGAAAAATATATCTAATCTATTTCATCACATACATTTTGAAAGGTTGATTGATTAAATCTTTCATCGTAAGTGTAATACGGTGAACTGACTTTGTAGGATTTTGTATCGCAAATGTGCGGATAGCAAGAGTCGCCACCGACTTTTATTTTTATCCAATTAAGGTAAGGTAAAAGTACAGAAAAAGACCTTCGTTTAGATTCTGAGTACGGGAGAAGGTTATGAAAAGGGAAGGTATTAGCACCCCTTTCCATCCGCAGTTTATTCTACGGGCTCTTAGTTGCTCTAGATCACTTTAAAAATTGTGCTTTCTGTGTGTTTGACAAAAATGTTTTGAAAAGACATTTCGCTTTGACTTTGTAATGATTCATGTAGGAATGTATACAAAGTGTTCGGAAATGTTTTGTTTTGAAAAGAGTTTGAACTTTGAAAAAGAGTGTGTGGTGTGAAAAGCACTTGGTTTAGAGCAAGCAACTAAAAGACTTATTACCTACTCAGAATTGGTCGTTTTCGTACTTCTACGTTCCTTTAGAATAGCGCTAGCCATACCATTAGTTAGTAGGTAGCTCCATTCGTTGATGTAAGCGGGACATTCGAAGGGACATCGGATGGTCATAGAAGGCAACTTGTAGGAAGTATCCTAGCACATTCGAAGGGACTATCATCATTTTTTCGTAGGCGACAATCGAGGGTCAAGATCATGTATTCGGAAGCGACATCGTGGGTCTTATGATCTTTGTATCGAAGGGGCTATGATGATTTGTTTGGAAGGCAACGGCGCTAGGATACCTCTACGTTCGAGGGACATGACCATTTTGAATTCGTAAAGGCAACGAGAGAGAATTACCCTAAGGGGTGTGTGTGAAAGAAGTGTGTTGATTTCAGATATTTTATCTTGTAAATTAGTGAACTATGCTGATTATTATCTTGCCATACACGCCTAGTTACTAGCAGTTTATAGGGTGCGGAAATTAAAATGCGGAATGTAAAGATGCGGAAAGGTAAATGTCCTACGCTATTACATGGCTTTGGGGCAGATACATAATTTTAAAATGCGGAAAATAAAGTCCTAATTTAAACTATTACATCCCATAGACAGTTACATTATTGAAAAATAAAATGATAAAGAAAGAATCGTCTGAATCAGATCAACCTGTAAAGGAATGAGAAATCGGAAAATACGATATGAATCGAACAAGAGAAAAAATGTTAGTAAAAATGCAAATTTTTATATGAGAAAATTATTACATGCTGGAAATAATATAAATATGCTAAAATAAATTTTTGGGATTTTTTGGATGCAATTTAATAATTAAAAACTAATTAAAAGTGATTTAAATGCAAAATTATGAATAAAAATAAATATGCATGCAAAATTGTATTTTTTAATTTTATAAATTAAATAAAGGTTTTCTGAAAATAAATGCAAAAGGAAAAAATATTTTGATAATTTTTTAATACATAAATAAAAATATGAAATTAACTAAAATAACATGCAAATATAAAATAAAATAAAAATAGAAAAATATGAAAAGTTTGAAGTTTGAAGTTTGTAAAGAAAAAGAATGGAACCGGTCCTGGTGGGGCTCGAACCCACAACCTTTGAAAGCATCTTCCAATCCCAACGCCTTAACCACTGGGACAACGTGTCTTTGGTGTTTTGAAAGTGAAAAACAATGGCATATAAGTGATGACGCGTCCTGGATATTTGAAAATTTAACACAGTCAGCGCGCGGGCCCCAGGTTAATTCAAATGGACGAATCAGGTCTTTTCTTTTCGCCACGCCTGCATCCACCGGAGTCAACCGGTCAGCGACGCCGGAGCCCTAGCTCCGGTCGTCTTCTCCGGCCGTCCAATTTTCAGTTCCTGCAAAATACACGAATTCGAAAGCTATGGTTAATGCTACCCCCCCTAAATCGGGGTCTGCGAATCCACTGGTGGTCTCAGTTTCCTTTGAATCGGCCTGCAATTTGTGATTCGACGCTCACAGTTCTCAAAGCCCTAAGTATGGCATCTCGTGTTTCTAACGTTCAAGCACTCAAACGATGGCCCAGATCATGTTTAAGGAACCTCAGGAACACAGTGAAAGCGTTAGAATCGATTAATACAAACAGAATAATCAAATGCAAAAATCAAGAAAAATTGAATATGTATGTATGTATATGCATCGATTCTGGATGGTTTGATCAATGCCAATAATGTATTCTTACTCAAACCTACCTCCTGAAGACAATGGGATGGTTTTTGATGGCTGAAAGTGGCTGCACAATTAAATTCGAATTTCTCAAGTTTCTTGAAAAATTTGGACAAAATAAGGGTTTGGCTTGAGCTAGGGTTTCGTCCTTGTGGCTGGCTATGATGCTTGGTATTTATAGAGAAAATTTGGATGGCAAAGGGAGTGAAAAAAGATTTGATTTGGAGCATTCAATTTTTTCAAATAAAAATCAATTTTCTTGAAGGAAATTTGATTTCCTCTTCAATGCTTGATCATGCACGAATTTGGTAAGGATATTGGGCTATCTTGGACTTCAAGGAAGATATAAATCCATTCCTTTTGAAAAAATATTTAATTTTCATATTTTATATAATTTATTTTTGAATTAAATGTTATAAAATTCAAAGATAAATCATAAAAAAAGAAAATCACCATGGCCAAGCATTTATGGGTCAAGAATAATGTCATGAACAAGTTTGGATCAAAAGATTTTAGGCCCATTTGGAAAATTTTGCATTTTGACCAAAATGTCCTTTTGTGCAATTGTCCAAAATTGCCCATCTTCTGAATAGTGTATCTTGCTCAATTTTCTATATTTTTGAGTGTTCTTGGACTTTTTGGAAAGCTCTAAGAGTAATCTAACCAACCTTTTTGGTCTCATCTCAATTGGAGTTTCCATGCTCAATTTATCTTCAAAACAAAAAGTTGACTTTTTGTTGACTTTGAAAATGACCTGTAATGTTTTGAGCCATACCTCTCAAATGAAGCATTTTTTGGATATTCTTGTGAGACATGAAGTTGTAGAGAATTGAATTTCCTTCAAAACAAGAGGTGGTGGAAAAATTTCTGAGAAAGTATGAAGAAGTTATGATCAGTCAAAGTTCAGTTGACTTTTCATCTAGAAACCCTAATTTAGAAAGTTTGACTTTTGAGCAAATCTTGAGTTTTCTTGATGAATCATGATCAACCCTTGATTAAATGATGAATGCAACTTCAAAATGAGGATGTTGACCAAAAATTATGAAGTTTGACTGTATGTTGACCATAGTTGACTTTTTGTCCAATCTGTGATTTTCAACCATCTGAGCAATTGTCTGAGGAAACTTGATCTGTGAAGCTTGAAACTTGACATGGAGAATATTTGAAGCATATGAGGAGGCATGAAGACCATTGGAGATGTTGGAAGCCCATCTTGACCTGAGAGATACCAAACCCTAGTTTGGGTTGATTGCCTAGGAGAGAGTTTGTCTGATCAACTCTTGAGGAATCCTTGAGTATAAATGTATGAAATCTCTTGAGTAAATGGAGGGCAAATTTTGGGGTATGACAGTAAGTTATAGGTGTTTTGCTTGAGTGTACAAGCGTTACCACTTACGAGTTAAGAAAGATGTTTGAAAAATGATTGAATCTTTTAATTGTAAGCATTGGGTGTTTTGCTTGAGTGTACAAGCGTTACCACTTACGAGTTAAGAAATATGTTTGAAAAATGATTGAATCTTTTAATTGTAAGCATTGGGTGTTTTGCTTGAGTGTACAAGCGTTACCACTTACGATTAAGAGATGTTTTTGTTTGAAAAGAGTTTGAAAAAAGATTTGATTGTATGTGATGTGACAGATGAGATACTTCTTCCATAGAGATGATAAATGTCTAAATCTCGAGGAGAAATTTATTGGATTAGGGGGATGCTTTTAAGAAGCCCATGGGTCCTTGTATTGTAAGCCCAAGAGGAGGCATTCCGAGGGTCATCGAGGGTCATCGAGGGTCCTTATATGAAGCTCAAGAGGAAGCTATAGGGTATGGTTGGCTTTGGCTTTAAGAGTGGTTTTACCGGGAAACCATCCTCTTAGGATTTGAAGAGAGATTTCACCGAGAAATCATACTCTCAGGGTTCTATCCTAGCGCGGGTGATTCTTTGTATTGGAAGCCCAATAGGAGGCCGTTAAGAGATTTCCTGGTCTCTTTCTTGTTTGATGCCCAAGAGAAGGCAAAACTCAATGAGGAGTTCTTTTGAACGAAGCCCAAGAGGAGGCTGACTCAGCAGGGGAGTGTTGTCTTATATGAAGCCTAAGCGGAGGCTAAACTCAGATGAATGAGTTTTCTTATATGAAGCCTAAGAGGAGGCTAAACTCAGATGAATGAGTTTTCTTATATAAAGCCTAAGAGGAGGCTAAACTCAGATGAAGAAGTTATCTTGTACAAAGCCTAAGAGGAGGCTAACTCTGCGGGGGACCTAGTTGTTAGGCTAGTTGTTATAACTAGACAGTTATAAAAACAAGTGTATGAAGTTTATTCACAGGAGTTTATGAAGGAAATATAAACAAGTGTGTAATGTTTATTCACAGGAGTTTATGAAGGAAATATAAACAAGTGTGTGTGAAAGCGAAAAGCGTGACTTGATTACTTACAAGTTTGATTGTGTACAAGGGAGCGAATATGTACACGAATGAGTATTTATGTACAAGGAAATATGTATGTACATAGGAGGGTTGGGACTTACACCGTGAGGGAGGCCCATTGGTTTAAAAGCAGATTCACCGGGAATAATGCTCCTCTTAATACCAATGGAAATGGTGTATAAACAAGCGAATAACCGAACGAAAGTTTGCTATTCTTGAATATTTACGAAGGTATCTGTATTATGTACAAGTAAAAATTGGTATGTACGTAAAAGAATTGGATATGTACAAGGAAATAACTATGTACATAAAAAGAATTGGGACTTACACCGTGAGGGAGGCCCATGATCGATTAAGAAATTCTGAGGAAAAACAGGTTCAGTTTTATCTTCAAATCGAGTCGATCATGAAAAAATGAGTGTGTAAGTATGTTGAAAAGTTTTGAAAAGATCTTGAAAGTGTTTTTGAAAGATGAAGTATATCCACAAGGAGTTTGGAAAAGATTCGAGCTTCGAAAGTTTGAAAAAACATCTTTGAAAAGTACTTGAAAAGTTCTTAAAATGTCTCGTTTTCGACTCGATGAAAATATAATCAAAAGAGAACATTTTTGAATTTTTTTGACATCATCATAAAATAGACATGTTAAATGACAAGTGTGCAAAAAATCACCTCAAAATGAGGAGTTTTGATTGGGTTTTGAAAGTGTTAAAGTTTGAAAAAAAATGTGAAGAGAAAACAAATTTTTTTGACAAAATGGTCCCAAGGGGATTCGAACCCGGGACCATTGGGCAAGGCAAGGCAAGTGACTTAAGAGTGAGCTGGAAACCGCTGGGGCAGCAATACATCCGTTCATTTATGCCATTCCATGTTATTATATTATAAACGAAATTTTTAAATTTGAAAATTAACAAGAACACGCGCGAATTGTTCTTCTTCTTCCTCAATCATCATCAATCCCAGATTCTTTGTTTCTCAATGAAAATGAATGATGTAAACATCAAACTTGAACGAAATTTAACCAGGAATATGATAGTGGTTGTTAATTTCATTTATTTTCAGTTTTAGATGATTAAATTTCCCAGAAACACGAAGAACCCTAATTCCTAAAAATCAATGTGAAATCGTGTATGGCCATGGAATTAATCAATTGATTGAGGGTTATCAATCAGTGAAGGTGCAGAAACAAAACGGCCAAGCCATTTTTAAATTGGAAGTTAGAAATCATGAAGTTCAAAGTTCAAGTTCTTACCTCTTGAAGCTGAGATCGGATTCTTTGAAAGAGTTGTTACAGAGTTGATTTGATGATTGTTACAGCACCAGTTGACCTCAGGGAACATGTGGAAGTGTTATGCTTGCTTTGAAACAACCTGGATCACTCTGACCAAGTCCAACTGCATATGCTTGGTGTAAACTTCGAATTCGTGATTAGAGGTGTTACAGTTCAAGGAAGATGATTTGTATCACTTATATGAAGCATGTGGATGATGTTCAAATGATAAAATCAAGATTAGCTCGAGCCAATTATCAGTTTGAATGTTAAGGCAGCTTTTGCAAGTTTGAAAATTTGAAAAGCAATTCTGAGTTTTAGTTGTTCTTGAGTTGATTTTAAGTTTCAAACAAGTTTTATATTGAGTTTAAAACATGTTAGACACCAAATTTCTCACAGATTTCACAAGATTTGCCAAAATGCAAAATTCTTACTTTTGAACTATGAAACTTGAAATTTAAGAAAGAAGAGTGAAAGCTTGTTCTTGCATAGCTTTGGTGTAGTTTCAATTTGAAAACATGACCTCTATTTATAGGTCAAGAAATCAGAAGGGTAAGTGAAGAAGATTGGCTTGAACTTGAGCAACTTGCCTTAGAGGGCAAGAAAGTCATTTTTGCCATAAATGCAAATGGAATCTTCTTTTAACCATGGTTAAAACTTAACTTGATCTTATCTCCATCATAATTACCTCTCATCTGATTTTTATCAGCTCTAGCCTATCTCTAATTGGTGACAAGGCTTCTAGAAAGAGATTTTGCAAAAAATGACTTATAACTTTGAAGTGTGAACTTGAAATCCATGGCTTTTGGAGCTTTATGTTTCAAAATCAAAAGTGTAGTGCAAGTTCTTGGACATTTTGGAAAGCTTGTATCAAGGGCTACAACTTTCATGTTTTGAGTTTTTTCTAATTACAAATGGAACTATGTGAAAAAATGCCATGAAAGTAGGAAAAAACATGAAATTTTTAACACTTAAAAATTTTCTAAGTGTTGAAAATTTTGACTTTTTGTTGACTTTTCCAAATTTCTTGATTTTTTATGATCATGATGGATCATTTGAAGTATTTTGATGATTGAAAAAGTTTATCTTGAAAAAGTTGACCAAAAGTCAAAGTTTGACTTTTCAGTGCAAATGATCCAGAAATTGACTGATGAAAAATGTGAACTTCTGTGATGTTTTGAATCAAGAAATTAGGTCAAGATGTTGTATTGAAGATATAAAGATCAATCTCCAAACAAAAAAGTCATTCATTGATCAGAAAATCAGTAATTCCTTATCCTCGACAAAAACCCTAATTGGTCGATCCTTGATAGATCATGAGAAAAAATTGGGAACCTGAAGATCAATTGCTGATGATTGATTAAGATAGATCAATTGAGGTGAGTGGAGACTCAAACCCTAATTGATTACCTCTTGATCAGATGAAAGAATTGATGAAACCCTGATTTTGACTTGTAGAAGCCACACCCGATTTATTCTGTTCTGAACTGTTAGTGATGCAGTGATGCATATGTGAGGTGGTATATTAGGTCAAAAATTGGGGTATGACACTCTTACCTTCTTATTTTTACTTTCTTATGATTTCGTACAAAATTGTGTCATCAAAATACATGGTTTTGTCATCATCAAAAGGGGGAGATTGTAAGAACAAGATTTGGTTCTGCAGGATTATCTCTGAGTTGTGATGATAACAAAAGAGTATATTTATATGAACAATTTTGATACTCTAATGTTTGTTCTCTTTGAGAATTAACAAACAGGTTATGCTTCTAATGAATGGCATGGCCAAGACATTAAAAGAGAAGATGTCCTACTTCTAAGCTACAAAGGTTCTACTGAACAGTAGCGAAAAACTTCAGAAGGCTCTATAGTTTTGGTGACTATTATACATTTTGTCTAAGAAACCAGTCTGAAGTTCTAAAGACAGAAGTTCTGTTGAACGAAGTCCAGATGCTGAAGAATCAAGTTTCAAAAGACAAGGGTTCTGAAGACTAAGTGCTGAAGACGTAGTTTTGAAGACTTTGAAGACTTGAAGTTCTTCTAACCTTAGGTTCGATTCAAGGTTTTCAAGACCAAGTACTAAGGACTATAAAGACGCGGTTCTGAAGACTCTGAAGACTTGAAGTTTTGAGAACCCAGAAGTTATATTCTATCTTCTTGCTCATGTTCGCAGAAGCCTCTGAAGTACAGAAGGATAAAAGATAACGTTAACATGGTACAACAATACATGGTACAAAAAAAAAGTTTCATTCCACTACCATGAAGGACGGACGTTGCGTATGATCTTGTCCCCCACGTTCTCTCAAGCCGACATATTTGTGAAAATTCTAGATGTACCCTTCAACAGTCACATCTTTTGCATGGCTATATAAAGGCTTGAAGGAAATGTTGTCAATTTACTGTGCATATAATATCATATATACTATAGTAAAAACCTCTATATTTTCTTAAGTCACAGTGCTAAAAATCTGTTTACATATTTAGCTTGTGTAGAAGCAATTTTCTTGTAAACAAAACTTGTATTCAAATAGTTGTTTGATTGTTCCTTAAGAGACCAGTTAGGTCAGTATTCTTGATAAGTCTAAGACTAGTGTGTCTTAGAGAATGATAGTTTGTCACATACAGTTGGTGTGTGCAAGTGTTAGTCACATATAATTGGTGTGTGCAAGTGTAATAATCAGTTTGATTATTGGATTAAGACCTCGCTTTGAGAGAGGCAAAATCACCTAGGAGGATGGACTAAAGTAGCTTGAGGTTATCAAGTGAACTAGTATGAACATCGTGTGGTATTTTCTTCTTTCCTACCTTCTCCACATCATTACCAAAAGTGAAGTATTTTTCAAAGGGGATTGTTTTCAACGAAAAGTTCTTAAGGATTAAAACTCAATTCAAACCCCCATTTCTTGTGTTTTTCACACCTTCAATTAATGGATTAATACATGCCTATGAAAGGTAACTCAATGTCCTATCTTTTTCACCCCATATTAATTCTTTATCCTCACCGACAATGTCCCATGAGATATATTTAACTCTCCACTAAAGACGTTCTTCTCCATTTTTAACTATAAGAATGAAATAATCATTTCTGAGGTACGAAAGAGTCCAATCCCTTTTACTCTGGAAGAATTTTCTGAAATCGGTTATCTTTTCTACAGTGACTCATTGTATAAACCAAATGAAATAAAAACAAGTGAAGAATTAAACTTTGTTTATGTTGTTATCTTCGTTCTATCAAATCCAAATAATGGCATTCACACTTCATTCACTGCAGGTTATATGCGCCCTAATATTCTACTCATTCACTATGTGACAACACATATCCTAATCCCAAGGAAACTCAATCTTGGGCAAGTATCCAAAATCGATTTGGTTTTAACTTGGCTACTGGAAAACAAATTTGAGGGACACTGATGTTGGGACAATGTGTTTGACAATCAGAATGTGTAATAGACAAAATAAAGGCACCATATAAATAACACAAGAATTGATAACCAAGTTTGGTGCAAAATCACTCACGTCTTGAAGAAGTTAATCCAATAAAAGGAAATTCGCTCTTAATAGTCAGAAGTACAAATTGATTTAATTTAAACTCTTATAATTCAATGCCTCTTTTCCTAATACTACATGTAAACTTCGATCCAAGTTCCTCCTAAATCTAAGAGGCATGAATAAAGTGTTACACAAAAACAAATGTAAGACTCAAGAACAATAAAATACGGCAAACTTAGTAGTGCAAGATTAGAGTCTTCATAAAGGAGAATGACTCCTCAAATAGAAACAATAATCTAGCTAGAAAGCCCAATATAATTTTGATTTTGAGAGCGGATGAACCTTCAAAAGTGCAAGGGATCAATCTTCAATAATGTTTGATTGCAAATCTTAGTTGATCAAATCTTGAATAAATTTGAATCTCTTGAATATACAAAATTAATTATTCTAAAATCGATTTATATTCAATATTTCCTCACTTCAAAAACGCGCAAAAACAATCAAGTATCTTATTGTATATAAAAGGAAACAAATCATCACATGTGCAAGAGTAAGTGCAACCATTCTTACGTGTGAACAAACCTAAAGCAAGAGACATGATGTCTCATACAAAGTATGTCATTATACTTAACATGTTGCTTTCAACTACATAAACTTGATCATTTATAGACAAGATGTCTCACAACTTGGCCGGACATCTTGCATAACATATTACCTATAAAATATTGTCGGTAAAATATCATGTTTGGTCTCGTATGTTAACCTTAAGGTTTATTTTGGTCCCTTAACTTAAAAAGGTTCATATTGGTCCCTTAACTCTTCAAAATGTTTTATTTAAGTCCTTTTTTGTCTAATTAGCGATGAATTTAGCGATGAATATCTGAATTTTTCTGTCGCTAATTAGACAAAAAAGATTAAAATAAAATATTTTAAAGAGTTAATGCATCAATATTAATTTTTATATTGTCAAACTAATATTTATATTGTCAATCACTTGTAATAAGAGAATACAATACACAAATCAACTGAGTTTCATTAATCCTACTCTAGTGCAGTGACTAAGACTAACAGGGTTATACTTTTCAAGTTATATATATATATATATATATATATATATATATATATATATATATATATATATATATATATATATATAACTTTTGAAGATCAATTTTTATTAATAAAATAGAAATTATTAAAAAAATTATTTACCTATTTACTTACAATCCTTTTTAAGATTGTAATAATTTCATTTAGAAAAGAACATAACATACAGCTCAAAGAATATTTCACATGAATATGTTCCGCACGTCAACACTGATCTAGATGTTCTTTTAAGTCTGGACGGTTTGACCTTTCCTCTCTCGCACATGTACTTTTCTAATTTGCAATGGAATTTTGATTTGTGCACATGATCACGTGATTTACTGTTGCCAACTTGCAATTCCTTAAACCTTAAGAAAAAACATGGTTCAAACTTTGTATTTAGAGAACTTCTCCGGTTCTCGAGTATTTAACTTATCAACCCATAATTAATCGTGACACCTCCCAATAATGATACAATAATGATAGTCATATATTTCTAAAAAAGAAAGTTGAAATTTGTTTTCGCATTTTTTCAATTTTTTAAAAAAATATTGGATTTTTCAAAATTTTCTAGAAAAAATTATCGGATTTTATGAAAAATTCAATAGTTCCCTTTTAAAAACTAAATATTTATTTATATTATCGAAAATTTGAAAATTCTAATAAATTCAGGAGATTACCCTTAATTTATGGGAATATCCTTATCTACCACACGTGCTTGAATACCTTAAAATTATTTAGGGTAACAAAATATTCTCCAGAGATGCCATTTTCGAGTTCGACTCATATGAGATAATGGCATCTTTGAAGCGCTGACTTCACCATTCGCCCAAATCGTTCCCACTTCATCAAAAGTGGACGTTACTATTTCGCGTTTATTGTGACGTAGGGGGTGTTCAAAACCAAACCAACCCAATAGAAAACCGCAAAACCAAACCAAACCAAACCGAAACCGCAAAAAACCGCATTTGATTCAGATTAGTTTGGATCATTTTTTAACAAAACCGCATGGTTTGGTTCGGTTTGCGGTTTGTATTTTACAAACCGAACCAAACCGAACTAAACCGCATTATGTTACAACTTAAATTTTACTTAACTCGCATCTAACCCAAACCTAAATCTATTATACATTAGCCTTATGATTACAGACAATTTTCTCATCTTTGCAGTTATGATTTCATTTTCAATCTTCTTAAATATCTCGTAACATTATCACTCCATCTTCACCACTTACATCTTGCCTCTTATTATCTAATATCTACTCTCTTATATTGTTTCCTTTGCACGTTCTTATTTTTTATGCAATTTTTCTCTCTTTCAATTTCATTTTATCGCACATCTTTATCTCTAATCTCTCTTCTCCTATGTTCTTTCTTTTTCATCTTCACTAATTTCTCATCTCTTCTATTTTTTTTGTTTTATTATAATATTTTTTATATTGTTTTATGCTATTATTTTATGTTTATTATTTCATTTTTGTCTAATCTAACTTTTGCATATTAAATGAGAAGTTATTGTCCAAATATGATTAGTTTTTTGGTTATAATTTAGTAGTGTATCATGTATGAATGACCAAATACAAAGTTATGTTGTCATATATATATATGTGAATGTATGACTCAACAAATTATTTGTAAAAAAACCGAACCAACCGCACCGAACCAAACCGCATTGGTTTGGTTTGGTTTTTTTCCCTAAAAATCAACCGAACCAAACCAAACCGCATGCCTTTTTCTCTCGCGGTTCGGATGATTTTTTGCGTCAAAACCGCCCAAACCGCACCGCGAACACCCCTATTGTGACGTCTTGTCATCATGGTCACACATCACACTTTTCAGTTTCGAGACGTGCGACATTAAATGTTGCCATCATTGCGCTTTTTAGTGGGAGACGTGGCCTGTGACACCCCCGAATTAATTCAAATGTTAGATAATTAAGAATTTAATTATTTAATTAATTAAAGGCTTGATTATTTATATTTTTGGATTTAATTGGACTATTTTGATTAAAAAGAAGAGTTGGTGGTGTGAAGAGTAATTAGAGAGTGTGAGAAGTAAATCACTCTACTTTACTAATTACTAATTATTTATTTTATTGGAATAAATAAAAGGAGTATTAAAAGGATTATAAAAAGGAAAAGAAGGAAAAGAAGGTCTTTTTGGAAAATCATTTCACGTAGAATTGGAGAAGAGAAGAGAAGAGAAGGAAAAAACCAACGCAGAGGAAATCGAAGATCATCGCGAGGTAAGGGGTGATTTCATTCGGTTTTAATGCCTTATGGGTTTCGGGAATCAACCGCGTGATTGGGTACGTTAGGAAATTTGATTTAGGTGATTATAGATTCGTAGGATTAAACCCTATTTTGTGTCGGATTATAGGATTTAAGACCATTAGTGTGTCGAACAATTAATAGGAATGATGAAACAATGATGTATGATGTTGTATTGGCGTATAATGGTTGCAATTTGGTATTTCTAATGTTATAACTCGTATGGAAATGATTGGAAGTGATAAGGAATGCATAAATGCTGTCAAAATAGCAGATTTTGATTCTGCAGGTCGTGGGAACCGGTTCCCAGTGGGGAGGAACCGGGTTCCTAGTGTAAAACTTTCAAAATTGGGTATTTTTGTACGTGGGAACCGGTTCCCAGTATGGAGGAACCGGGTTCCCCATACAAATTTCCAGGAAGCGTGTATTTTCAAAAAGTGGGAACCGGGTTCTCCCAGTGAGGAACCGGGTTCCACTGTGTTAATTTTCAAAATACTTAAAACTTCAAAAATTCATATTTTCTAAACCTTAACTCCGATTCGAGTGCCGTTTTCGGCGGTATTTCTTAAATTAAAAATACTATCTTTTAAAAAGGGAAAAATATTATTTTGTTAAAATTATTTTAAAAAGAGTCGAGCTTCCGATTTTGAAAAGTGTGGATAGTTAAGGATATGGAGAATGATTATAAATGGTCTGAGTTAACGAATGAGAAATAATGCTTACAATGTTGTGTTTGATATTCATTATGATTGAATGTAATACATTGGTGATTGACATTATGTGAATTATGTTGATATCATAATTTGTGAATTGAGGTTGCATGCTTTTATGATGCATGCATAAGCATTTGTTAATTGGTTCATTCCCATTGTGCGGAAGTGAGCTTGCAGAGCCAATAAACTTACCAGGATTCAGAGGTAGTGAGGCTAGATTCTTGACCCAGTGGTTATGGGCGAATCATGGATTGCCGCTGTCTTTTTACATGTAAACGGAGCAGTGGGTGAACTCGGTTCACGTTTTGGTACCACATGCATAAAGTCTGCATTGCATATGGGATTGTAACATGCTAGGATGGATTCCAGTGTTGCAATTTCCATCGCTTGTTATATTTACATGTTCATTGGGTGAGATGCATTTGTGAATTGACTGTGATTATGTGTTTGGATAATGGACTAACGTATTTAATTAATCCGTTGTATTTTAAAAACGTATAATGCATTTTATATTGAATAGAGATATCACCCTTACTTTAATGATTTCAGATTTGAAGTGATTACCTGCTTGGAATCAGTGAGGATAACTTCTAGAGTCGAGTCATTAGTTAATCCGCGTGTCAGTGTCATGCTCTGGTAGATGTAACACTGGGGAAACGCTTGATTTGAAATTCCTTATAATTATTAAGTAATGGTTTTGGTCCATGTTTCGGTTTATATCCCGGAATAGTTATAAATGATGTATTCAGGATTTGTTATGTTTCATTTCCGCTGTTAAACATAACCTTAAGTGTGTTTTATTTATTGATTTCCTTCAGTGAAAGCATGACAACTGTTTTGGTTATAACTTTGAATTATATTAAAATTGTGATGCCTCTTGATATGTGTTAAATACTCTGATTATTAAATTATAAATCGCGGGTAATTAGAAGGGGTGTTACAATAGTGGTATCAGAGCATAGTCGGTCTTGTCTTAGTGTCGTTATCCCTTTTGTATGCGACCAGTGTAAAGTAACACTGTCGATACTTGTGTGCTGATATGGATTATTTTGTAATGTTACAGAACAATGGATGGAAGAGGTAACGGAAGAAACGATGATGCTATTGCTGAAGCTTTGGGAATGTTAGCTGGAGTGCTCGAAGGGAATCAGCAGGGAGCTGTTATTGGTGTTGACAAACAATTGGGGAACTTTCAGAGGAATAATCCTCCATTGTTCAAAGGCACTCATGATTCCGAAGGTGCTCAGAAGTGGTTGAAGGAGATCGAGAGGATCTTCAGAGTGATTGATTGTGCTGAGGAGCTGAAAGTGAGGTATGGTACTCACATGTTGGCAGAGGAAGCTGATGACTGGTGGGTTGCTACCAAGACTGAAATGGAAGAAGATGGCATTGCATTGACTTGGGCTGTGTTCAGGAGAGCTTTTCTGTGAAGGTACTTTCTTGAAGACATTCGGGGTAAGAAAGAGATTGAGTTTCTGGAGCTCAAGCAAGGCAACAAGTCTGTGAGTGAGTATGCTTCGAAGTTTACTGAATTAGCGAAGTATTATGCTCATTACACTAACGATGCAGATGGAGAATTTTCCAAATGTATCAAGTTTGAGAATGGTCTGTGTGATGAGATCGAGCAGGGTATCAGGTATCAGCGCATTAGAAGGTTTCCTGATTTAGTTGACTGTAGTAGGATTCTGAAAGAGGATCTTGCTAGTACTAAGTCGAATGCTCAGAGCTATGTTGATCGTAAGGGCAAAAGACATGTGGATCGTGGTAAGCCCTATGATAGGAATAATCAGAAATCTGGAGGTTGGAAGAAGCCTAGTGGGGGAGACTCTGGTTCTTCTGGTTCTTCCATAAAGTGTTATAGATGTGGTGAATTGGGGCACCGAGCTCCTGAATGCAAGAATGATGCGAAGAAGTGCAACAACTGTGGAAGATTTGGTCATTTAGCTGTTGAGTGCAGATCCAGAAGGATAACTTGCTACAACTGTGGCGAAGAGGGACATACTCGTCCGCAGTGTACTAAGCCAAAGAAAGAGCAATCTGGTGGGAAGGTGTTCGCTTTGTCAGGGTCAGAGGTTAAGCCAGATGATCGATTGATTAAAGGTACATGTTTTATTAATGACATACCTTTAATTGCAATTATTGATACTGGAGCGCCGCATTCTTTTATTGCTTTGGATTGTGCTAAAAGATTAAATTTAGACATTTCTAATTTGGATGGAAGTATGGTTATTGACACTCCTGCGTCGGGTTCAGTGACTACTTCGTATGTTTGTAGGAATTGTCCTATTGTCATTTTTGGTAGAGGGTTCGGTATGGATTTATTGTGCCTACCTTTAGAACAACTTGATATTATCCTTGGAATGAACTGGTTGGTCTTCAACCAGGTTCATATCAATTGTTTTGAGAAGACGGTCATATTCCCTGAAGAAGTTAAAGTTGAAGACGTGACTTTTATAGTTAAGCAGATGAATTCAGCTGTTAGAGATGGTGCTGTAGTGTTTATGTTATATTCTTCGACGGAAGTGAAAGGAAAGGCTAAGAGTGGTGAATTACCTATTGTGAATGAATTTCCAGAAGTGTTTCCGGAAGATGTTAGTGATTTACCACCTGAGAGAGAAGTGGAGTTTGCTATAGATTTGATTCTTGGAACTAGTCCGGTGTCGATGGCGCCTTATCGCATGTCGGCATCTGAGTTGTCTGAGTTGAAGAAACAGTTGGAAGAGTTATTAGAGAAGAAGTTTATTCGGCCTAGTGTTTCGCCGTGGGGTGCGCCAGTGTTGTTGGTTAAGAAGAAGGAAGGTACAATGAGACTGTGTGTTGATTACAGGAAGTTGAATAAAGTGACAATCAAGAATCGGTATCCATTGCCGAGGATTGATGATTTGATGGATCAGTTAGTGGGAGCTTGTGTATTTAGTAAAATTGATCTGAGGTCTGGATATCATCAGATTCGTGTTAAGGCAGGAGATATTCAGAAGACTGCATTTAGAACGAGGTATGGGCATTATGAATATTCTGTTATGCCATTTGGAGTTACCAATGCACCTGGTGTTTTTATGGAGTATATGAATAGGATATTCCATCTGTATCTTGACAAGTTTGTGGTGGCATTTATTGACGATATTTTAATCTATTCAAAGAATGGTGAAGAGCATGCAAAGCATCTTAGGATTGTATTGGAATTATTGAAGGAGAAGAAACTTTATGCGAAGTTATCTAAATGCGAGTTTTGGTTAAGCGAAGTGAGTTTTCTTGGTCACGTGATTTCCAAGAATGGTATTGCTGTTGATCCTACAAAAGTAGAAGTGGTATCTCAGTGGGAAGCTCCGAAGAATGCTTCCGAAATCCGTAGTTTCCTTGGTCTGGTAGGTTACTACAGGAAGTTCATTGAAGGATTTTCGAAGTTAGCTTTACCGTTAACTAAGCTGACTAGAAAGGGTCAAGCGTTTGTTTGGGATGCAGATTGTGAGAAAGGATTCCAAGAGTTAAAGAGGAGGTTGACTAGTGCTCCGATTCTAATTTTGCCGAATCCGGCAGAATCTTTCGTGGTATATTGTGATGCGTCCTTGATGGGTTTAGGAGGTGTTTTGATGCAAGATAGGCAGGTTGTGGCTTATGCTTCAAGACAGTTGAAGACTCATGAAAGTAATTATCCGACTCATGATTTAGAGTTGGCAGATGTGGTGTTTGTTTTGAAATTATGGAGGCATTATCTGTATGGTTCACGGTTTGAAGTGTTCAGTGATCACAAGAGCCTAAAGTATCTTTTTGACCAGAAAGAGTTGAACATGAGGCAGAAAAGGTGGTTAGAATTTCTCAAGGATTATGACTTCGGTTTGAATTACCATCCTGGTAAGGCAAATGTTGTGGCAGATGCATTAAGAAGGAAGTCCTTGCATATGTCAATGTTAATGGTTCGTGAATTGGATTTAGTGGAACAATTCAGAGACTTAAGTTTAGTATGTGAAACTACTCCGAATAGTGTAAAATTGGGCATGTTGAAGTTGACTAGTGGTATTTTAGAAGAGATTCGAAATGGACAGAAATCTGATGTTGGTTTGGTGGATAAGCTGACATTGATTAACCAAGGTCAAGGAGGTGAGTTCCGAATTGATGAGAATGGCGTTATGAGATTTGGTGATAGAGTGTGTGTTCCGGATGTTGTTGAGATTAGGAAGAGTATTTTGGAAGAAGGACACCGTAGTGGGTTGAGTATTTATCCTGGTTCTACTAAGATGTATCATGACTTGAAGAAGTTATTTTGGTGGCCTGGAATGAAAAAGGAAATTGCCGAGTTTGTGTATGCGTGTTTGGTTTCTCAGAAATCAAAGATCGAACATCAGAAACTGTCAGGATTGATGGAACCGTTGTTTGTTCCGGAATGGAAATGGGATGGAATTTCAATGGATTTCGTGTCTGGTTTGCCGAGGACAGCGAAGAACTGTGATTCTATTTTGGTTATTGTTGATCGGTTGACAAAGTCTGCTCACTTTATCCCGATAAGAATGGATTATCCGATGGAGAGGTTGGCAGAATTGTATGTTGAGAAGATTGTGAGTTTGCATGGTATTTCGTCTAGCATTGTGTCAGATAGAGATCCGAGGTTTACGTCTAAGTTCTGGACAGGATTGCAAGAAGCTTTGGGTACTAAGTTACGATTGAGTTCCGCATATCATCCACAAACAGATGGTCAGACAGAGAGGACGATTTAGTCGTTAGAAGATTTATTGAGGGCTTGTGTGTTAGAGAAAGGTGGAGCTTGGGATAGCTACTTACCGTTGATAGAGTTTACCTACAACAATAGTTTTCATTCGAGCATTATTATGGCTCCGTTCGAGGCATTGTATGGTAGGAGGTGTTGTGACACCCCGAATTAATTCAAATGTTAGATAATTAGGAATTTAATTATTTAATTAATTAAAGGCTTGATTATTTATATTTTTGGATTTAATTGGACTATTTTGATTAAAAAGAAGAGTTGGTGGTGTGAAGAGTAATTAGAGAGTGTGAGAAGTAAATCACTCTACTTTACTAATTACTAATTATTTATTTTATTGGAATAAATAAAAGGAGTATTAAAAGGATTATAAAAAGGAAAAGAAGGAAAAAAAGGTCTTTTTGGAAAATCATTTCACGTACAATTGGAGAAGAGAAGAGAAGAGAAGGAAAAAGCCAACGCAGAGGAAATCAAAGATCATCGCGAGGTAAGGGGTGATTTCATTCGGTTTTAATGCCTTATGGGTTTCGGGAATCAACCGCGTGATTGGGTACGTTAGGAAATTTGATTTAGGTGATTATAGATTCGTAGGATTAAACCCTATTTTGTGTCGGATTATAGGATTTAAGACCATTAGTGTGTCGAACAATTAATAGGAATGATGAAACAATGATGTATGATGTTGTATTGGCGTATAATGGTTGCAATTTGGTATTTCTAATGTTATAACTCGTATGGAAATGATTGGAAGTGATAAGGAATGCATAAATGCTGTCAAAATAGCAGATTTTGATTCTGCAGGTCGTGGGAACCGGTTCCCAGTGGGGAGGAACCGGGTTCCTAGTGTAAAACTTTCAAAATTGGGTATTTTTGTACGTGGGAACCGGTTCCCAGTATGGAGGAACCGGGTTCCCCATACAAATTTCCAGGAAGCGTGTATTTTCAAAAAGTGGAAACCGGGTTCTCCCAGTGAGGAACCGGGTTCCACTGTGTTAATTTTCAAAATACTTAAAACTTCAAAAATTCATATTTTCTAAACCTTAACTCCGATTCGAGTGCCGTTTTCGGCGGTATTTCTTAAATTAAAAATACTATCTTTTAAAAAGGGAAAAATATTATTTTGTTAAAATTATTTTAAAAAGAGTCGAGCTTCCGATTTTGAAAAGTGTGGATAGTTAAGGATATGGAGAATGATTATAAATGGTCTGAGTTAACGAATGAGAAATAATGCTTACAATGTTGTGTTTGATATTCATTATGATTGAATGTAATACATTGGTGATTGACATTATGTGAATTATGTTGATATCATAATTTGTGAATTGAGGTTGCATGCTTTTATGATGCATGCATAAGCATTTGTTAATTGGTTCATTCCCATTGTGCGGAAGTGAGCTTGCAGAGCCAATAAACTTACCAGGATTCAGAGGTAGTGAGGCTAGATTCTTGACCCAGTGGTTATGGGCGAATCATGGATTGCCGCTGTCTTTTTACATGTAAACGGAGCAGTGGGTGAACTCGGTTCACGTTTTGGTACCACATGCATAGAGTCTGCATTGCATATGGGATTGTAACATGCTAGGATGGATTTCAGTGTTGCAATTTCCATCGCTTGTTATATTTACATGTTCATTGGGTGAGATGCATTTGTGAATTGACTGTGATTATGTGTTTGGATAATGGACTAACGTATTTAATTAATCCGTTGTATTTTAAAAACGTATAATGCATTTTATATTGAATAGAGATATCACCCTTACTTTAATGATTTCAGATTTGAAGTGATTACCTGCTTGGAATCAGTGAGGATAACTTCTAGAGTCGAGTCATTAGTTAATCCGCGTGTCAGTGTCATGCTCTGGTAGATGTAACACTGGGGAAACGCTTGATTTGAAATTCCTTATAATTATTAAGTAATGGTTTTGGTCCATGTTTCGGTTTATATCCCGGAATAGTTATAAATGATGTATTCAGGATTTGTTATGTTTCATTTCCGCTGTTAAACATAACCTTAAGTGTGTTTTATTTATTGATTTCCTTCAGTGAAAGCATGACAACTGTTTTGGTTATAACTTTGAATTATATTAAAATTGTGATGCCTCTTGATATGTGTTAAATACTCTGATTATTAAATTATGAATCGCGGGTAATTAGAAGGGGTGTTACATGCCCCACTAACTCCCTTCGATCTCGCTGCACGTGTCTGCTGATTTGACACGATTAGACTTAGGAAATCACAAAAATATTTTCCTCATTATTTCTGTCTTTTCTAGGGTTTATAAAACCCTTTTTCTCCACCTTTTTCCACTTTCTTTTCGCTGTCTTCTTCAAACACCTTGTTTATGCAAACGAAAAACACAAACTTTTTCTACTATTCATCATCTTCAACCTCTTTCAATCTCTCTAATGACCAGCACTAGCAAACAAACATCTTCTTCTGCAACATGCCTTCAATTATGCCTAGTCGATGGAAAAGAATACATTCCAGAACCTCCATTCGCTGAAGAGAAAGTCAAAATATTGCAATCTCAGGTACTTATCCTTTTTTCTCTTGAGGAAAAACCTTTAGCATTTTTGGGTCCACTACCCACATATGTACCTTCAGAAATATATGTAGATGACAAAGAGGCGTTTTTCCCACTAGTTATGTCACCAAACCCATAATTTCCTCTTCAGAACCTATCTCAATTCAATACTTAGATAGAAATTTTAGAACTGCTCCCCCGCTAGGTTGCTCTAAATTTAGTGCTTGGATGGCACGTTTAGAGCCAGAAAAAGGAGCTCAATGGAGAGAACTAGGCATTTATACTTTGCTAGAGATTTCTCGTTGTGGACAACCCCATTCTTATGTCATGCTGCTTGTTGCACCCCAAAATTCTCCCTCTTCATTTTTTAAATAATAATTGGCTTATACTTAATCAATAGGTGCATTGCATGCATATCATTTGTGCATTAACCATGGGATTGGGATTTTCCGATTATGGGAGTATTGACTATTATGAAGAAGAGGTTTAATTCTCAAAAGTTGAATATCTAAGGTTCCGTTATTTCAAGCGTCGTCTCAATATACAAGATGCGTGCATCTAGAATTTTCTAACTATCTCATGAGAATCGAGGTTTTGAGGTTCTGATTCCTTATCCTACAAATATTGATTAAGGGTTTCGAGTAAGAGCAGGTTTTGGTCAAATATTGGAGCAAGAATTAATTCTATGGCCTTCTGTGAGTCTTGAAGTATCTGCATATGGCTTATCGATAAGTACGATTCATCAGAAAATCAGAACCCCCTAACGGCCAGAACTTCTGCTCCCAATGGCCATAACTTCTGCTCCCAACGGCCAGAACTTCTACTTCTAATGGCCAGAACTTCTGCTCTCTTTTTTTTATTATTTTTTATCTCTCTCATTCTTCAACCATACTTCCGCATCTTCCTCCATACACTCCGTAACCTCTAACAACCTTTCTTCCACCATGACTCTTTTTTTTTTCATAACGCAAAAATAAAGACTGCTCCACAATAAAACACCAATCTTTTTTCTTTTCTTTTTTCTCTCATCATCACCATAACAAACTTCTAACACAATAACAAAACCCATCGTCTTCTCTTTCCCACTGTCTCTTTCACCCACTCTAACAACTCTTAAAAACTTTCTCTCATCACCACCTATAACTACCTCCTCTTCTTTTTTTTATGCTCCATAACGGTGACAGGTTCTTCGTCTTATTAATTCGCAGTAACAATCAAAAGAATTCACAATCTTTCTGCCACATATCATCATCATCTCCTTCACCACTCTAACGGGACAACCGTAACAAAATTTTTCACCGCCATAACCGCTCAACCGTAACAAATTGTAACCCCCATTTTCAATCAACTTTTTCCTCTCAAACACCATAACCGAAACTTCCTTTCCCGGTGTCCGTCATTTTCGTATTCGCTCCTCCATCAACAATATCACTGCAAGCACATAACTGTGGATATACCTGTATCAATCATCATCAAGATTCGTCCGTTAGTTCAGGAAATCCCAACTTCTTCCTCCATGACACATGCTCGATACTCGAAGCCACCGGGAACGCCGTAGTAAGTCAAAAGAGATATCTTCACCGTTAAACTTGTAGAAAGCATCGTAGAATTACCTTTGAAGACGAAGCTCAAGAAAACCACGAATCTGAGTTGTCATCCGTGTTTGGTCGAGATTTCTATTTCAAGAACTCATTTTCGTGTGGAGATTTCTACATGATGGAGTGAATTCGAGATAAAACCGGATACAGATTCGTATTCAGTGAGAAAAACCGCACCAGATAATGCCCTTGCTTTTCACTTTTGAGACGTCAAGTTTTCCGGCGACGGAGGCTAACGGAGGAGACAACCGGAAAATCCCTGATTCCGGTGAGCCTTTTTCCTTTGCATGTTCCCTTGACGTGGAGCTCCACGACTGGTCATAAGAGTTTGTTTTTTTTAATTATTTTATTTATCTGATAAATGTCTAAAATATAATTTACCAATTGATAATAGTTGCATGTGGCATAGGATAAAAACGTGACATGAAAGAAAAATAAGTCTGATTATTATGGTTTTGGTATTAATTGGATCTAACAAATGGACTTAGTGCAAGTAATTCTGGCGCTAGCAAATTCAGTGGTACTGTAACACCCCGATTCTACCCCACGTACTTATTTAATAAAATATCAGAGTTTTCAAAAATCATCGTTTATTAAAATCCACATAATCGGAATGTCACAAATCAACATAAATACAACGTAAACATGTCATTATCTCTTCAATAGATACATAGCACTACTCAACGGTTAATAACGTAATCAGTTCATTAAACCTGCAGAGGAATTCAAATGGTTCTACAACGCAAAACAAAACATTTCATGACTATTCAACAAGATCAGCTTCAACATAAAACAACGAAATAATAGAAACAACACGCTTTTTCCCCGAGTGCTACGTATCATAGCAGACAATACTAAACCGGGACTACATACACAAAGACTACTCCTCCTGATCACCTGCACGTTACCAATCTAAAGGTAACAGCGAAAACAAGCAAAGAGTGATATATCAAACCATATAATTGAAGTTATGATAAACAATCTATAGTTCGAAATAATATAAATCACCATTTTGTAATCACACGACTAATCAACAACAATACACAACTATTCCATAACAACACACATTTATTCACAACAACGTAATCCAATCATCAACAACATCATCACTAAGTATTATGACATGCGACTCAACTAATGCACATGCATGTGGTACCAACGGAGTAAAACTCCCAACATGATCCATTGCTAGTAATTTCGAGGCATCCAGGCGTAAGCCTTCAACGTAAACAACTCTGCCCCCAACGGCTCAACGTATTCTGCCCACATAGGCCAACACAGTATGAAATGTATATATGCAGTGACTTTAAATAGCATACAACAACAACTACAACATAATCCACAATGTAACCATCAACGTTGGCCATTAGGCCTCAACAACAATGACATACAACAACAACGGATTCACAACGGAACTATTTTCAATTCGTCCAAATTCTCACCTACAACACTTAAAATCATTAGAATAGGTTAACTCATGTTTCCAGCTTTCCAACGGTTCAAACGACATGAAAACGGAGTTACGGTCGTGAAGATACGACCAAAACAATTTTCCAGAATTCCTCTTCTGTTTCTGTTCAGTATGCATCGATACAAACCTCCATGTATCGATACATACTCAGCTTGTATCGATACATACTCAGCTTGTATAGACACAAGCTTCGTATGAGTCGACTCATACATAATTAAATTTTTGTTTTTTTGGTTTTACACAGTATGAGTCGATGCAAGCTTTCCTTGTATCGATACAAAACTGACTTGCATCGATACACACCACGTATGAGTCGATACAAGTCCCACAGAACAGCCCCATGAGTCGATGCAAGGCTTTATGTATCGACACAAGTAATTTTCACGCTCATTGTGCATCAACTGGTATCGATCCATAACATTATGTGTCGACTCATGCTGCGTATTTTTCATCAAAAACCTGATTTTTCCACTGTTATTCAATTCCAATCAACACCATTCTTCACCAACAATCACAATACAACATATGCAGTAAATTGGTGCATTCCTTCCATACAATTAACAACAACACGACATATACAATGGTATTGTACACTCAACGACAACAAGATACACAGAATACAAGATCATATATTCCAATTTGGGATTTTCTACGGTTAATCACATAGATACGACACAACCCAGAGAATCATACATCCCTAACTACCAATTGCCCATCATATCCCCAATTATAGAGCAAAAACCCCACCCTTACCTTGTATTGAAGGTTGCTCTAAGGATTCTTGACCGTTCCAACTTTTCCCAGTTCTACGCTTCGCTCTGTTCTTCCGTTCCCAATTTCACGTTCGCTTCCACTGATAACCAAAATTCCCAATTATTATTATTATTAATTTAAATAATAATAATCTTATAATTACTATTTGGGCTTAACTCCACACTCCCAATACCACTATCACCAACACCACCCTTCAGGCCCACTTCACTGAATTAATAATAATAAAATATTTATTAGTAGTATTATTCCTCGACGCAACCAACATAATTATTCAAAAATAATTATTTAAAATATTTAATTAAATAATTCTAACTAAATATTCTGGGCGTTACAACTCTCCCCTACTAGAACAATTTCGTCCTCGAAAATAAAATTTTACCTGCTTCAAACAACTCGGGATAGGAGTCTCGCATCTTGCTCTCTAGCTCCCAGGTCAAGCTTTCACCAGCAGCTCCTAACCAAACAACATTCACCAGCGCAATCTCTTGACCTCTAAGAATCTTCATCTCGCGATCCACAATCCGCATAGGCATTGTCTCCACTGTGAGATTATCACGCACTTGCACATCATCCATCTGAATCACATGAGACGGATCTGGAATATACTTCGGAGTTGCGATACATGAAACACATCATGCAAATTAGCAAGATTTGGAGGTAACGTCACACGGTAAGCAACTTTTCCTACACGTTTAGATATCTGATATGGACCAATAAAACGAGGAGTGAGATTCCTAGACTTCAGAGCTCGTCCAACACCAGTCACAGTCGTGACTCTCAGAAACACATGTTCACCAGCCTGAAATTCTTAATCTTTTCTCCTCTTATCGTGGTAACTTTTCTGCCTACTCTGGGAAGCCTTCATATACTCCCGAATAAACTTCACTTTCTCTGTAGTTTCTCAAACAATCTCTGGTCCAACTACCACACTCTCACCAGGTTCATGCCAACATAACGGAGTCCTGCATCTCCATCCATACAATGCCTCAAAAGGTGCCATCCCAATACTAGAATGGTAGTTGTTATTGTAAGTGAACTCAATCAACAAAAGATAAGTATCCCATGAGCCTCTCTGCTCAAGAACACAAGCTCTCAATAAATCCTCTAGTGACTGAATAGTTCTCTCGGTCTGACCATTAGTCTGCGGATGATACGTCGAACTCAACTTTAACTTAGACCTCAAGGCTCCCTGCAAACTCTTCCAAAAATCAAAAGTAAACCTTGGATCTCTATCCGACACAATACTCACCGGAATACCATGCAACTTCACAATCACTCTGACATAAATCTCAGCCAACTTCGCAATCAGATAAGTAATGTTAATAGGTATAAAGTGTGCTGACTTCGTAAGCCTATCAACAATTACCCAAATCGAATCGTGTCCTCTCACGGTATTAGGCAAACTCGTCACAAAGTCCATCAAAATGCTGTCCCATTTCCATTCTGGAACTTCTAACGGTTGCATTAACCCTGCAGGCTTCTGATGCTCGATCTTTGACTTCTGGTAAGTCAAACAAGCATACACAAACTGTGCTACATCATGTTTCATGCCAGGCCACCAAAATAAACCTTTCAAATCCTGATACATTTTAGTAGCTCCTGGATGAATACTCAAATTGCTTCTATGACTCTCTTCAAGAATCACTTTCTTAATCGCTTCATCATCAGGAATACAAATACGATCTCAGAACCTCAACACACCTTGCGCATCTAACTTGAAATTATCATTCTCGGGTCGATTAGTTCCTATCATCTAATCCACCAACTTTACATCTCGCTTCTGAGCCTCTTTAATATCGTCAAGAAAATCATTATTAATCTTTAACATTCCCAACATAACACTATGCGATGTCACTTCACAAACCAAACTCAAATCTTGGAATTGCTCAATCAACTCCAACTCCTTAACCATCATGACCGACATATGCAAAGTCTTCTGGCTCAAAGCATCGACTATAACATTAGCTTTTCCGGGATGATAGTTCAATCCAAAATCATAATCCTTCAACAACTATAACCACCTTCACTGCCTCATATTCAACTCTTTCTGATTAAAAAGGTACTTCAAACTCTTATGATCACTAAACACCTCAAATCTGGAACCATACAAATAATGTCTTCAAATCTTCAATACAAATACCACTGCAGCTAATTCAAGATCATGCGTAGGATAATTCTTTTCGTGAGTTCTCAATTGCCTAGACGCATAAGCAACCACCTTGCCATCCTGCATAAGCACACCACCTAACCCCATCAGACACGCATCGCCGTACACAACAAAAGACTCTTCTGGATTAAGTAAAATCAAAACTGGAGCCGACGTCAACCTCTTCTTCAACTCATTAAAACTCCCTTCACATTGAACATCCCACGCAAAGGCTTTCCCTTTGCAAGTCAACTTAGTCAATGGAAGTGCCAGCTTCGAAAACCCTTCGATAAACCGCCTATAGTAACCGGCTAATCCCAAGAAGCACCTAATCTTAGTAACCGACTTCGGAGATTCCCATTGCAACAAAGCATCAACCTTAGAAGGATCCACGACAATGCCACTACTAGAAATGACATGGCCAAGAAAACTAACCTCTTTCAACCAAAATTCACACTTGGACAACTTCGCATACAACTCTTTTTCTTTCAAAACTTGCAACACGACTCTTAGGTGTTCTGCATGTTCTTCTTCCGATTTAGAGTAAATTAGAATGTCATCAATGAATACTACCATAAATTGATCCATGTAAGTATGAAAAATACGGTTCATGTACTCCATGAATACTCCCGGCGCATTAGTAACACCGAAAGGCATCACCGAATACTCGTAGTGTCCATACCGAGTCCTGAACGCGGTCTTTTGAATATCATCTTCTTTCACCCTAATATGGTGATATCTAGATCTCAAATCAATCTTAGAAAACACACTAGCACCCACCAATTGATCCATCAAATCATCAATTCTCAGAAGCGGATACTTGTTCTCAATCTTCACTTTATTCAGCTGTCGATGGTCAACACAAAGTCTCATACTCCCATCTTTCTTCTTCACTAATAGCACAGGCTCTCCCCACAGAGATACACTTGGTCTCACAAACTTTTTCTCAAGCAACTCTTCTAATTTCTTTTTCAGTTCAGACAACTCAGATGCAGACATCCTGTATGGTGCCATAGAAACAGGCCTGGTACCAGGTACAAGGTCAATCGCAAATTCAACATCCCTCTCAGGAGGTACTTTAGGAATTTCATCAGGAAACACTTCAGGAAATTCTCGCACCACCTGCAACTCATTCAATCGAACTTGATTCTCAACCGACAATGTCACCATCAACGAGAACATCTGCGCTTCGTCTTGCATCAAACACTTCAACTGTTTACCGGTCAACAAACCAGCTCCTTCCTCCTCTGGAGTAGAAAACCTCAAAGACTTGTTATAACAATTGATATGAACATAGTTACATTCTAACTAGTTTATACCCAAGATCACATCTAGTCCACTTAACGGCAAACAAATCAAATCAACAACAAAGTCTCTGTCGAAGATCGACAAAGGACAATTCAAACGTATAAGATAAGTAGTCACCGATCCCTTAGCCAGAACTTCGACGACCATTTCTCCATTCATATAAGACAATGCAAGACCCAACCTCTTAACACAATCAGCAGCAACAAAACAATGCGTAGCACCAGTATCAATAATAGTAATTAAAGGCGTACTATCAATGAAACATGTACCTATAATGAGTCTGTCCTTACTAGCTGACGGATTCTCAGCCAAAGCAAATGCCTTCCCGCTAGTCTGTCCTTTCTTCCGTTTCGAGCACTGACTACTCAATTTTCCCTCTTCTCCAAAGTTGAAACATACCATCTCTTTATGTTTGCAGTCAGACATTGCATGCCTAAGCTTTCCACAACAAAAACATCTTTTCACATCAGTAGTGCAAGCAAAACTCTTATGCCCAACCTGCCCACATTTGAAACAAATAATCTTAGCAGGAGCATCTCCCCTACTAGTCTTCTGGCCCTGAGCAGCCCTCTGTTTTCCTCTACCAGCATCATAAGGCTGGCCACAGTCCTGTTGACCCTTGCCTCTCTTATCAGTCAGAATCTTATGATGAGCATTACTATCCTCCTCATAGATCCTGCAACTATCCATCAGATCAGAAAAGTCACAAATCTTCTAGTAGCCAACAACTTTCTTAATATCTGAGCGCAACCCGTTCTCAAACTTGATGCACTTGGAAAATTCAGCACCTTCCCCATTAAAGTGTGGGTAGAACTTAGCCAACTCTACGAACTTTGCATCATACTCGGTTAAAGTCTGGTTTCCTTACTTCAGCTTAAGAAACTCGATTTCTTTCTTACCTCGAAGGTCTTCAAGATAATACTTCCTCATAAACTCCCTACGAAAAATAGCCCAAGTGATTTCCTCACCTGCAGCCTCCAATCTCTGACACGTTTCCAGCCACCAGTCGTCAGCCTCACTGGCTAACATATGCGTCCCATAACGAACCTTCTGCGCTTGGGTACAGTCCATCATGCGAAAGATCCTCTCTATCTCTTTCAGCCAATCAAGTACTCCATCAGGGTCATGCTTACCCTTAAACACTGGCAGATTCTCCCTCAGGAAAGTCGCCAAACTTCGGGATCTAGCATCCCCGCCAACATTCGGCTGATTCTCCATCGCATTAGCCATTGCTTCCAAAGCAGTAGCAATTGCAGCATCGTTCCTTCCAGCCATCTCAACTTAACACTACAACACAACCAACAATAAAAAATAATTAACAATACGCGATTGTTACAGACTCAACAACTTGGGCGGACGGACCGACCTACTCTAATACCACTATTGTAACACCCCGATTCTACCCCACATATTTATTTAATAAAATATCAGAGTTTTCAAAAATCATCATTTATTAAAATCCACATAATCAGAATGTCACAAATCAACATAAATACAACGTAAACATGTCATTATCTCTTCAATAGATACATAGCACTACTCAACGGTTAATAACGTAATCAAGTTCATTAAACCTGCAGAGGAATTCAAATGGTTCTACAACGCAAAACAAAACATTTCATGACTATTCAACAAGATCAGCTTCAACATAAAACAACGAAATAATAGAAACAACACGCTTTTTCCCCGAGTGCTACGTATCATAGCAGACAATACTAAACCGGGACTACATACACAAAGACTACTCCTCCTGATCACCTGCACGTTACCAATCTAAAGGTAACAGCGAAAACAAGCAAAGAGTGATATATCAAACCATATAATTGAAGTTATGATAAACAATCTATAGTTCGAAATAATATAAATCACCATTTTGTAATCACACGACTAATCAACAACAATACACAACTATTCTATAACAACACACATTTATTCACAACAACGTAATCCAATCATCAACAACATCATCACTAAGTATTATGACATGCGACTCAACTAATACACATGCATGTGGTACCAACGAAGTAAAACTCCCAACGTAATCCATTGCCAATAATTTCGAGGCATCCAAAGGTAAGCCTTCAACGTAAACAACTCTGCCCCCAACGGCTCAGCGTATTCTGCCCACATAGGCCAACAAATTATGCAATGTATATATATAGTAACTTTAAACAGCATACAACAATAACTACAACATAATCCACAACGTAACCATCAACGTTGGCCATTAGGCCTCAACAACAATGACATACAACAACAACGGATTCACAACGGAACTATTTTCAATTCGTCCAAATTCTCACCTACAACACTTAAAATCATTAGAATAGGTTAACTCATGTTTCCAGCTTTCCAACGGTTCAAACGACATGAAAACGGAGTTACGGTCGTGAAGATACGACCAAAACAATTTTCCAGAATTCCTCTTCTGTTTCTGTTCAGTATGCATCGATACAAACCTCCATGTATCGATACATACTCAGCTTGTATCGATACATACTCAGCTTGTATAGACACAAGCTTCGTATGAGTCGACTCATACATAATTAAATTTTTGTTTTTTTGGTTTTACACAGTATGAGTCGATGCAAGCTTTCCTTGTATCGATACAAAACTGACTTGCATCGATACACACCACGTATGAGTCGATACAAGTCCCACAGAACAGCCCCATGAGTCGATGCAAGGCTTTATGTATCGACACAAGTAATTTTCACGCTCATTGTGCATCAACTGGTATCGATCCATAACATTATGTGTCGACTCATGCTGCGTATTTTTCATCAAAAACCTGATTTTTCCACTGTTATTCAATTCCAATCAACACCATTCTTCACCAACAATCACAATACAACATATGCAGTAAATTGGTGCATTCCTTCCATACAATTAACAACAACACGACATATACAATGGTATTGTACACTCAACGACAACAAGATACACAGAATACAAGATCATATATTCCAATTTGGGATTTTCTACGGTTAATCACATAGATACGACACAACCCAGAGAATCATACATCCCTAACTACCAATTGCCCATCATATCCCCAATTATAGAGCAAAAACCCCACCCTTACCTTGTATTGAAGGTTGCTCTAAGGATTCTTGACCGTTCCAACTTTTCCCAGTTCTACGCTTCGCTCTGTTCTTCCGTTCCCAATTTCACGTTCGCTTCCACTGATAACCAAAATTCCCAATTATTATTATTATTAATTTAAATAATAATAATCTTATAATTACTATTTGGGCTTAACTCCACACTCCCAATACCACTATCACCAACACCACCCTTCAGGCCCACTTCACTGAATTAATAATAATAAAATATTTATTAGTAGTATTATTCCTCGACGCAACCAACATAATTATTCAAAAATAATTATTTAAAATATTTAATTAAATAATTCTAACTAAATATTCTGGGCGTTACAACTCTCCCCTACTAGAACAATTTCGTCCTCGAAAATAAAATTTTACCTGCTTCAAACAACTCGGGATAGGAGTCTCGCATCTTGCTCTCTAGCTCCCAGGTCAAGCTTTCACCAGCAGCTCCTAACCAAACAACATTCACCAGCGCAATCTCTTGACCTCTAAGAATCTTCATCTCGCGATCCACAATCCGCATAGGCATTGTCTCCACTGTGAGATTATCACGCACTTGCACATCATCCATCTGAATCACATGAGACGGATCTGGAATATACTTCGGAGTTGCGATACATGAAACACATCATGCAAATTAGCAAGATTTGGAGGTAACGTCACACGGTAAGCAACTTTTCCTACACGTTTAGATATCTGATATGGACCAATAAAACGAGGAGTGAGATTCCTAGACTTCAGAGCTCGTCCAACACCAGTCACAGTCGTGACTCTCAGAAACACATGTTCACCAGCCTGAAATTCTTAATCTTTTCTCCTCTTATCGTGGTAACTTTTCTGCCTACTCTGGGAAGCCTTCATATACTCCCGAATAAACTTCACTTTCTCTGTAGTTTCTCAAACAATCTCTGGTCCAACTACCACACTCTCACCAGGTTCATGCCAACATAACGGAGTCCTGCATCTCCATCCATACAATGCCTCAAAAGGTGCCATCCCAATACTAGAATGGTAGTTGTTATTGTAAGTGAACTCAATCAACAAAAGATAAGTATCCCATGAGCCTCTCTGCTCAAGAACACAAGCTCTCAATAAATCCTCTAGTGACTGAATAGTTCTCTCGGTCTGACCATTAGTCTGCGGATGATACGTCGAACTCAACTTTAACTTAGACCTCAAGGCTCCCTGCAAACTCTTCCAAAAATCAAAAGTAAACCTTGGATCTCTATCCGACACAATACTCACCGGAATACCATGCAACTTCACAATCACTCTGACATAAATCTCAGCCAACTTCGCAATCAGATAAGTAATGTTAATAGGTATAAAGTGTGCTGACTTCGTAAGCCTATCAACAATTACCCAAATCGAATCGTGTCCTCTCACGGTATTAGGCAAACTCGTCACAAAGTCCATCAAAATGCTGTCCCATTTCCATTCTGGAACTTCTAACGGTTGCATTAACCCTGCAGGCTTCTGATGCTCGATCTTTGACTTCTGGTAAGTCAAACAAGCATACACAAACTGTGCTACATCATGTTTCATGCCAGGCCACCAAAATAAACCTTTCAAATCCTGATACATTTTAGTAGCTCCTGGATGAATACTCAAATTGCTTCTATGACTCTCTTCAAGAATCACTTTCTTAATCGCTTCATCATCAGGAATACAAATACGATCTCAGAACCTCAACACACCTTGCGCATCTAACTTGAAATTATCATTCTCGGGTCGATTAGTTCCTATCATCTAATCCACCAACTTTACATCTCGCTTCTGAGCCTCTTTAATATCGTCAAGAAAATCATTATTAATCTTTAACATTCCCAACATAACACTATGCGATGTCACTTCACAAACCAAACTCAAATCTTGGAATTGCTCAATCAACTCCAACTCCTTAACCATCATGACCGACATATGCAAAGTCTTCTGGCTCAAAGCATCGACTATAACATTAGCTTTTCCGGGATGATAGTTCAATCCAAAATCATAATCCTTCAACAACTATAACCACCTTCACTGCCTCATATTCAACTCTTTCTGATTAAAAAGGTACTTCAAACTCTTATGATCACTAAACACCTCAAATCTGGAACCATACAAATAATGTCTTCAAATCTTCAATACAAATACCACTGCAGCTAATTCAAGATCATGCGTAGGATAATTCTTTTCGTGAGTTCTCAATTGCCTAGACGCATAAGCAACCACCTTGCCATCCTGCATAAGCACACCACCTAACCCCATCAGACACGCATCGCCGTACACAACAAAAGACTCTTCTGGATTAAGTAAAATCAAAACTGGAGCCGACGTCAACCTCTTCTTCAACTCATTAAAACTCCCTTCACATTGAACATCCCACGCAAAGGCTTTCCCTTTGCAAGTCAACTTAGTCAATGGAAGTGCCAGCTTCGAAAACCCTTCGATAAACCGCCTATAGTAACCGGCTAATCCCAAGAAGCACCTAATCTTAGTAACCGACTTCGGAGATTCCCATTGCAACAAAGCATCAACCTTAGAAGGATCCACGACAATGCCACTACTAGAAATGACATGGCCAAGAAAACTAACCTCTTTCAACCAAAATTCACACTTGGACAACTTCGCATACAACTCTTTTTCTTTCAAAACTTGCAACACGACTCTTAGGTGTTCTGCATGTTCTTCTTCCGATTTAGAGTAAATTAGAATGTCATCAATGAATACTACCATAAATTGATCCATGTAAGTATGAAAAATACGGTTCATGTACTCCATGAATACTCCCGGCGCATTAGTAACACCGAAAGGCATCACCGAATACTCGTAGTGTCCATACCGAGTCCTGAACGCGGTCTTTTGAATATCATCTTCTTTCACCCTAATATGGTGATATCTAGATCTCAAATCAATCTTAGAAAACACACTAGCACCCACCAATTGATCCATCAAATCATCAATTCTCAGAAGCGGATACTTGTTCTCAATCTTCACTTTATTCAGCTGTCGATGGTCAACACAAAGTCTCATACTCCCATCTTTCTTCTTCACTAATAGCACAGGCTCTCCCCACAGAGATACACTTGGTCTCACAAACTTTTTCTCAAGCAACTCTTCTAATTTCTTTTTCAGTTCAGACAACTCAGATGCAGACATCCTGTATGGTGCCATAGAAACAGGCCTGGTACCAGGTACAAGGTCAATCGCAAATTCAACATCCCTCTCAGGAGGTACTTTAGGAATTTCATCAGGAAACACTTCAGGAAATTCTCGCACCACCTGCAACTCATTCAATCGAACTTGATTCTCAACCGACAATGTCACCATCAACGAGAACATCTGCGCTTCGTCTTGCATCAAACACTTCAACTGTTTACCGGTCAACAAACCAGCTCCTTCCTCCTCTGGAGTAGAAAACCTCAAAGACTTGTTATAACAATTGATATGAACATAGTTACATTCTAACTAGTTTATACCCAAGATCACATCTAGTCCACTTAACGGCAAACAAATCAAATCAACAACAAAGTCTCTGTCGAAGATCGACAAAGGACAATTCAAACGTATAAGATAAGTAGTCACCGATCCCTTAGCCAGAACTTCGACGACCATTTCTCCATTCATATAAGACAATGCAAGACCCAACCTCTTAACACAATCAGCAGCAACAAAACAATGCGTAGCACCAGTATCAATAATAGTAATTAAAGGCGTACTATCAATGAAACATGTACCTATAATGAGTCTGTCCTTACTAGCTGACGGATTCTCAGCCAAAGCAAATGCCTTCCCGCTAGTCTGTCCTTTCTTCCGTTTCGAGCACTGACTACTCAATTTTCCCTCTTCTCCAAAGTTGAAACATACCATCTCTTTATGTTTGCAGTCAGACATTGCATGCCTAAGCTTTCCACAACAAAAACATCTTTTCACATCAGTAGTGCAAGCAAAACTCTTATGCCCAACCTGCCCACATTTGAAACAAATAATCTTAGCAGGAGCATCTCCCCTACTAGTCTTCTGGCCCTGAGCAGCCCTCTGTTTTCCTCTACCAGCATCATAAGGCTGGCCACAGTCCTGTTGACCCTTGCCTCTCTTATCAGTCAGAATCTTATGATGAGCATTACTATCCTCCTCATAGATCCTGCAACTATCCATCAGATCAGAAAAGTCACAAATCTTCTAGTAGCCAACAACTTTCTTAATATCTGAGCGCAACCCGTTCTCAAACTTGATGCACTTGGAAAATTCAGCACCTTCCCCATTAAAGTGTGGGTAGAACTTAGCCAACTCTACGAACTTTGCATCATACTCGGTTAAAGTCTGGTTTCCTTACTTCAGCTTAAGAAACTCGATTTCTTTCTTACCTCGAAGGTCTTCAAGATAATACTTCCTCATAAACTCCCTACGAAAAATAGCCCAAGTGATTTCCTCACCTGCAGCCTCCAATCTCTGACACGTTTCCAGCCACCAGTCGTCAGCCTCACTGGCTAACATATGCGTCCCATAACGAACCTTCTGCGCTTGGGTACAGTCCATCATGCGAAAGATCCTCTCTATCTCTTTCAGCCAATCAAGTACTCCATCAGGGTCATGCTTACCCTTAAACACTGGCAGATTCTCCCTCAGGAAAGTCGCCAAACTTCGGGATCTAGCATCCCCGCCAACATTCGGCTGATTCTCCATCGCATTAGCCATTGCTTCCAAAGCAGTAGCAATTGCAGCATCGTTCCTTCCAGCCATCTCAACTTAACACTACAACACAACCAACAATAAAAAATAATTAACAATACGCGATTGTTACAGACTCAACAACTTGGGCGGACGGACCGACCTACTCTAATACCACTATTGTAACACCCCGATTCTACCCCACATATTTATTTAATAAAATATCAGAGTTTTCAAAAATCATCATTTATTAAAATCCACATAATCAGAATGTCACAAATCAACATAAATACAACGTAAACATGTCATTATCTCTTCAATAGATACATAGCACTACTCAACGGTTAATAACGTAATCAGTTCATTAAACCTGCAGAGGAATTCAAATGGTTCTACAACGCAAAACAAAACATTTCATGACTATTCAACAAGATCAGCTTCAACATAAAACAACGAAATAATAGAAACAACACGCGTTTTCCCCGAGTGCTACGTATCAGAGAAGATGACACTAAACCGGGACTACATCAGCAAAGACTACTCCTCCTGATCACCTGCACGTTACCAATATAAAGGTAACATCGAAAACAAGCAAAGGGTGAGATATCAAACCATATAATTGAAGTTATGATAAACAATCTATAGTTCGAAATAATATAAATCACCATTTTGTAATCACACGACTAATCAACAACAATACACAACTATTCCATAACAACACACATTTATTCACAACAACGTAATCCAATCATCAACAACATCATCACTAAGTATTATGACATGCGACTCAACTAATGCACATGCATGTGGTACCAACGGAGTAAAACTCCCAACATGATCCATTGCTAGTAATTTCGAGGCATCCAGGCGTAAGCCTTCAACGTAAACAACTCTGCCCCCAACGGCTCAACGTATTCTGCCCACATAGGCCAACACAGTTATGAAATGTATATATGCAGTGACTTTAAATAGCATACAACAACAACTACAACATAATCCACAATGTAACCATCAACGTTGGCCATTAGGCCTCAACAACAATGACATACAACAACAACGGATTCACAACGGAACTATTTTCAATTCGTCCAAATTCTCACCTACAACACTTAAAATCATTAGAATAGGTTAACTCATGTTTCCAGCTTTCCAACGGTTCAAACGACATGAAAAACGGAGTTACGGTCGTGAAGATACGACCAAAACAATTTTCCAGAATTCCTCTTCTGTTTCTGTTCAGTATGCATCGATACAAACCTCCATGTATCGATACATACTCAGCTTGTATCGATACATACTCAGCTTGTATAGACACAAGCTTCGTATGAGTCGACTCATACATAATTAAATTTTTGTTTTTTTGGTTTTACACAGTATGAGTCGATGCAAGCTTTCCTTGTATCGATACAAAACTGACTTGCATCGATACACACCACGTATGAGTCGATACAAGTCCCACAGAACAGCCCCATGAGTCGATGCAAGGCTTTATGTATCGACACAAGTAATTTTCACGCTCATTGTGCATCAACTGGTATCGATCCATAACATTATGTGTCGACTCATGCTGCGTATTTTTCATCAAAAACCTGATTTTTCCACTGTTATTCAATTCCAATCAACACCATTCTTCACCAACAATCACAATACAACATATGCAGTAAATTGGTGCATTCCTTCCATACAATTAACAACAACACGACATATACAATGGTATTGTACACTCAACGACAACAAGATACACAGAATACAAGATCATATATTCCAATTTGGGATTTTCTACGGTTAATCACATAGATACGACACAACCCAGAGAATCATACATCCCTAACTACCAATTGCCCATCATATCCCCAATTATAGAGCAAAAACCCCACCCTTACCTTGTATTGAAGGTTGCTCTAAGGATTCTTGACCGTTCCAACTTTTCCCAGTTCTACGCTTCGCTCTGTTCTTCCGTTCCCAATTTCACGTTCGCTTCCACTGATAACCAAAATTCCCAATTATTATTATTATTAATTTAAATAATAATAATCTTATAATTACTATTTGGGCTTAACTCCACACTCCCAATACCACTATCACCAACACCACCCTTCAGGCCCACTTCACTGAATTAATAATAATAAAATATTTATTAGTAGTATTATTCCTCGACGCAACCAACATAATTATTCAAAAATAATTATTTAAAATATTTAATTAAATAATTCTAACTAAATATTCTGGGCGTTACAACTCTCCCCTACTAGAACAATTTCGTCCTCGAAAATAAAATTTTACCTGCTTCAAACAACTCGGGATAGGAGTCTCGCATCTTGCTCTCTAGCTCCCAGGTCAAGCTTTCACCAGCAGCTCCTAACCAAACAACATTCACCAGCGCAATCTCTTGACCTCTAAGAATCTTCATCTCGCGATCCACAATCCGCATAGGCATTGTCTCCACTGTGAGATTATCACGCACTTGCACATCATCCATCTGAATCACATGAGACGGATCTGGAATATACTTCGGAGTTGCGATACATGAAACACATCATGCAAATTAGCAAGATTTGGAGGTAACGTCACACGGTAAGCAACTTTTCCTACACGTTTAGATATCTGATATGGACCAATAAAACGAGGAGTGAGATTCCTAGACTTCAGAGCTCGTCCAACACCAGTCACAGTCGTGACTCTCAGAAACACATGTTCACCAGCCTGAAATTCTTAATCTTTTCTCCTCTTATCGTGGTAACTTTTCTGCCTACTCTGGGAAGCCTTCATATACTCCCGAATAAACTTCACTTTCTCTGTAGTTTCTCAAACAATCTCTGGTCCAACTACCACACTCTCACCAGGTTCATGCCAACATAACGGAGTCCTGCATCTCCATCCATACAATGCCTCAAAAGGTGCCATCCCAATACTAGAATGGTAGTTGTTATTGTAAGTGAACTCAATCAACAAAAGATAAGTATCCCATGAGCCTCTCTGCTCAAGAACACAAGCTCTCAATAAATCCTCTAGTGACTGAATAGTTCTCTCGGTCTGACCATTAGTCTGCGGATGATACGTCGAACTCAACTTTAACTTAGACCTCAAGGCTCCCTGCAAACTCTTCCAAAAATCAAAAGTAAACCTTGGATCTCTATCCGACACAATACTCACCGGAATACCATGCAACTTCACAATCACTCTGACATAAATCTCAGCCAACTTCGCAATCAGATAAGTAATGTTAATAGGTATAAAGTGTGCTGACTTCGTAAGCCTATCAACAATTACCCAAATCGAATCGTGTCCTCTCACGGTATTAGGCAAACTCGTCACAAAGTCCATCAAAATGCTGTCCCATTTCCATTCTGGAACTTCTAACGGTTGCATTAACCCTGCAGGCTTCTGATGCTCGATCTTTGACTTCTGGTAAGTCAAACAAGCATACACAAACTGTGCTACATCATGTTTCATGCCAGGCCACCAAAATAAACCTTTCAAATCCTGATACATTTTAGTAGCTCCTGGATGAATACTCAAATTGCTTCTATGACTCTCTTCAAGAATCACTTTCTTAATCGCTTCATCATCAGGAATACAAATACGATCTCAGAACCTCAACACACCTTGCGCATCTAACTTGAAATTATCATTCTCGGGTCGATTAGTTCCTATCATCTAATCCACCAACTTTACATCTCGCTTCTGAGCCTCTTTAATATCGTCAAGAAAATCATTATTAATCTTTAACATTCCCAACATAACACTATGCGATGTCACTTCACAAACCAAACTCAAATCTTGGAATTGCTCAATCAACTCCAACTCCTTAACCATCATGACCGACATATGCAAAGTCTTCTGGCTCAAAGCATCGACTATAACATTAGCTTTTCCGGGATGATAGTTCAATCCAAAATCATAATCCTTCAACAACTATAACCACCTTCACTGCCTCATATTCAACTCTTTCTGATTAAAAAGGTACTTCAAACTCTTATGATCACTAAACACCTCAAATCTGGAACCATACAAATAATGTCTTCAAATCTTCAATACAAATACCACTGCAGCTAATTCAAGATCATGCGTAGGATAATTCTTTTCGTGAGTTCTCAATTGCCTAGACGCATAAGCAACCACCTTGCCATCCTGCATAAGCACACCACCTAACCCCATCAGACACGCATCGCCGTACACAACAAAAGACTCTTCTGGATTAAGTAAAATCAAAACTGGAGCCGACGTCAACCTCTTCTTCAACTCATTAAAACTCCCTTCACATTGAACATCCCACGCAAAGGCTTTCCCTTTGCAAGTCAACTTAGTCAATGGAAGTGCCAGCTTCGAAAACCCTTCGATAAACCGCCTATAGTAACCGGCTAATCCCAAGAAGCACCTAATCTTAGTAACCGACTTCGGAGATTCCCATTGCAACAAAGCATCAACCTTAGAAGGATCCACGACAATGCCACTACTAGAAATGACATGGCCAAGAAAACTAACCTCTTTCAACCAAAATTCACACTTGGACAACTTCGCATACAACTCTTTTTCTTTCAAAACTTGCAACACGACTCTTAGGTGTTCTGCATGTTCTTCTTCCGATTTAGAGTAAATTAGAATGTCATCAATGAATACTACCATAAATTGATCCATGTAAGTATGAAAAATACGGTTCATGTACTCCATGAATACTCCCAGCGCATTAGTAACACCGAAAGGCATCACCGAATACTCGTAGTGTCCATACCGAGTCCTGAACACGATCTTCTGAATATCATCTTCTTTCACCCTAATCTGGTGATATCTAGATCTCAAATCAATCTTAGAAAACACACTAGCACCCACCAATTGATCCATCAAATCATCAATTCTCAGAAGCGGATACTTGTTCTCAATCTTCACTTTATTCAGCTGTCGATGGTCAACACAAAGTCTCATACTCCCATCTTTCTTCTTCACTAATAGCACAGGCTCTCCCCACAGAGATACACTTGGTCTCACAAACTTTTTCTCAAGCAACTCTTCTAATTTCTTTTTCAGTTCAGACAACTCAGATGCAGACATCCTGTATGGTGCCATAGAAACAGGCCTGGTACCAGGTACAAGGTCAATCGCAAATTCAACATCCCTCTCAGGAGGTACTTTAGGAATTTCATCAGGAAACACTTCAGGAAATTCTCGCACCACCTGCAACTCATTCAATCGAACTTGATTCTCAACCGACAATGTCACCATCAACGAGAACATCTGCGCTTCGTCTTGCATCAAACACTTCAACTGTTTACCGGTCAACAAACCAGCTCCTTCCTCCTCTGGAGTAGAAAACCTCAAAGACTTGTTATAACAATTGATATGAACATAGTTACATTCTAACTAGTTTATACCCAAGATCACATCTAGTCCACTTAACGGCAAACAAATCAAATCAACAACAAAGTCTCTGTCGAAGATCGACAAAGGACAATTCAAACGTATAAGATAAGTAGTCACCGATCCCTTAGCCAGAACTTCGACGACCATTTCTCCATTCATATAAGACAATGCAAGACCCAACCTCTTAACACAATCAGCAGCAACAAAACAATGCGTAGCACCAGTATCAATAATAGTAATTAAAGGCGTACTATCAATGAAACATGTACCTATAATGAGTCTGTCCTTACTAGCTGACGGATTCTCAGCCAAAGCAAATGCCTTCCCGCTAGTCTGTCCTTTCTTCCGTTTCGAGCACTGACTACTCAATTTTCCCTCTTCTCCAAAGTTGAAACATACCATCTCTTTATGTTTGCAGTCAGACATTGCATGCCTAAGCTTTCCACAACAAAAACATCTTTTCACATCAGTAGTGCAAGCAAAACTCTTATGCCCAACCTGCCCACATTTGAAACAAATAATCTTAGCAGGAGCATCTCCCCTACTAGTCTTCTGGCCCTGAGCAGCCCTCTGTTTTCCTCTACCAGCATCATAAGGCTGGCCACAGTCCTGTTGACCCTTGCCTCTCTTATCAGTCAGAATCTTATGATGAGCATTACTATCCTCCTCATAGATCCTGCAACTATCCATCAGATCAGAAAAGTCACAAATCTTCTAGTAGCCAACAACTTTCTTAATATCTGAGCGCAACCCGTTCTCAAACTTGATGCACTTGGAAAATTCAGCACCTTCCCCATTAAAGTGTGGGTAGAACTTAGCCAACTCTACGAACTTTGCATCATACTCGGTTAAAGTCTGGTTTCCTTACTTCAGCTTAAGAAACTCGATTTCTTTCTTACCTCGAAGGTCTTCAAGATAATACTTCCTCATAAACTCCCTACGAAAAATAGCCCAAGTGATTTCCTCACCTGCAGCCTCCAATCTCTGACACGTTTCCAGCCACCAGTCGTCAGCCTCACTGGCTAACATATGCGTCCCATAACGAACCTTCTGCGCTTGGGTACAGTCCATCATGCGAAAGATCCTCTCTATCTCTTTCAGCCAATCAAGTACTCCATCAGGGTCATGCTTACCCTTAAACACTGGCAGATTCTCCCTCAGGAAAGTCGCCAAACTTCGGGATCTAGCATCCCCGCCAACATTCGGCTGATTCTCCATCGCATTAGCCATTGCTTCCAAAGCAGTAGCAATTGCAGCATCGTTCCTTCCAGCCATCTCAACTTAACACTACAACACAACCAACAATAAAAAATAATTAACAATACGCGATTGTTACAGACTCAACAACTTGGGCGGACGGACCGACCTACTCTAATACCACTATTGTAACACCCCGATTCTACCCCACATATTTATTTAATAAAATATCAGAGTTTTCAAAAATCATCATTTATTAAAATCCACATAATCAGAATGTCACAAATCAACATAAATACAACGTAAACATGTCATTATCTCTTCAATAGATACATAGCACTACTCAACGGTTAACAATGAAATCAGTTCATTAAATCTGCAGAGGAATTCAAATGGTTCTACAACGCAAAACAAAACATTTCATGACTATTCAACAAGATCAGCTTCAACATAAAACAACGAAATAATAGAAACAACACGCGTTTTCCCCGAGTGCTACGTATCAGAGAAGATGACACTAAACCGGGACTACATCAGCAAAGACTACTCCTCCTGATCACCTGCACGTTACCAATATAAAGGTAACATCGAAAACAAGCAAAGGGTGAGATATCAAACCATATAATTGAAGTTATGATAAACAATCTATAGTTCGAAATAATATAAATCACCATTTTGTAATCACACGACTAATCAACAACAATACACAACTATTCCATAACAACACACATTTATTCACAACAACGTAATCCAATCATCAACAACATCATCACTAAGTATTATGACATGCGACTCAACTAATACACATGCATGTGGTACCAACGAAGTAAAACTCCCAACGTAATCCATTGCCAATAATTTCGAGGCATCCAAAGGTAAGCCTTCAACGTAAACAACTCTGCCCCCAACGGCTCAGCGTATTCTGCCCACATAGGCCAACAAATTATGCAATGTATATATATAGTAACTTTAAACAGCATACAACAATAACTACAACATAATCCACAACGTAACCATCAACGTTGGCCATTAGGCCTCAACAACAATGACATACAACAACAACGGATTCACAACGGAACTATTTTCAATTCGTCCAAATTCTCACCTACAACACTTAAAATCATTAGAATAGGTTAACTCATGTTTCCAGCTTTCCAACGGTTCAAACGACATGAAAACGGAGTTACGGTCGTGAAGATACGACCAAAACAATTTTCCAGAATTCCTCTTCTGTTTCTGTTCAGTATGCATCGATACAAACCTCCATGTATCGATACATACTCAGCTTGTATCGATACATACTCAGCTTGTATAGACACAAGCTTCGTATGAGTCGACTCATACATAATTAAATTTTTGTTTTTTTGGTTTTACACAGTATGAGTCGATGCAAGCTTTCCTTGTATCGATACAAAACTGACTTGCATCGATACACACCACGTATGAGTCGATACAAGTCCCACAGAACGAACAGCCCCATGAGTCGATGCAAGGCTTTATGTATCGACACAAGTAATTTTCACGCTCATTGTGCATCAACTGGTATCGATCCATAACATTATGTGTCGACTCATGCTGCGTATTTTTCATCAAAAACCTGATTTTTCCACTGTTATTCAATTCCAATCAACACCATTCTTCACCAACAATCACAATACAACATATGCAGTAAATTGGTGCATTCCTTCCATACAATTAACAACAACACGACATATACAATGGTATTGTACACTCAACGACAACAAGATACACAGAATACAAGATCATATATTCCAATTTGGGATTTTCTACGGTTAATCACATAGATACGACACAACCCAGAGAATCATACATCCTAACTACCAATTGCCCATCATATCCCCAATTATAGAGCAAAACCCCACCCTTACCTTGTATTGAAGGTTGCTCTAAGGATTCTTGTTCCAACTTTTCCCAGTTCTACGCTCGCCTGTTCTTCCGTTCCCAATTTCACGTTCACTGATAACAAAATTCCCAATTATTATTATTATTAATTTAAATAATAATAATCTTATAATTACTATTTGGGCTTAACTCCACACTCCCAATACCACTATCACCAACACCACCCTTCAGGCCCACTTCACTGAATTAATAATAATAAAATATTTATTAGTAGTATTATTCCTCGACGCAACCAACATAATTATTCAAAAATAATTATTTAAAATATTTAATTAAATAATTCTAACTAAATATTCTGGGCGTTACAACTCTCCCCTACTAGAACAATTTCGTCCTCGAAAATAAAATTTTACCTGCTTCAAACAACTCGGGATAGGAGTCTCGCATCTTGCTCTCTAGCTCCCAGGTCAAGCTTTCACCAGCAGCTCCTAACCAAACAACATTCACCAGCGCAATCTCTTGACCTCTAAGAATCTTCATCTCGCGATCCACAATCCGCATAGGCATTGTCTCCACTGTGAGATTATCACGCACTTGCACATCATCCATCTGAATCACATGAGACGGATCTGGAATATACTTCGGAGTTGCGATACATGAAACACATCATGCAAATTAGCAAGATTTGGAGGTAACGTCACACGGTAAGCAACTTTTCCTACACGTTTAGATATCTGATATGGACCAATAAAACGAGGAGTGAGATTCCTAGACTTCAGAGCTCGTCCAACACCAGTCACAGTCGTGACTCTCAGAAACACATGTTCACCAGCCTGAAATTCTTAATCTTTTCTCCTCTTATCGTGGTAACTTTTCTGCCTACTCTGGGAAGCCTTCATATACTCCCGAATAAACTTCACTTTCTCTGTAGTTTCTCAAACAATCTCTGGTCCAACTACCACACTCTCACCAGGTTCATGCCAACATAACGGAGTCCTGCATCTCCATCCATACAATGCCTCAAAAGGTGCCATCCCAATACTAGAATGGTAGTTGTTATTGTAAGTGAACTCAATCAACAAAAGATAAGTATCCCATGAGCCTCTCTGCTCAAGAACACAAGCTCTCAATAAATCCTCTAGTGACTGAATAGTTCTCTCGGTCTGACCATTAGTCTGCGGATGATACGTCGAACTCAACTTTAACTTAGACCTCAAGGCTCCCTGCAAACTCTTCCAAAAATCAAAAGTAAACCTTGGATCTCTATCCGACACAATACTCACCGGAATACCATGCAACTTCACAATCACTCTGACATAAATCTCAGCCAACTTCGCAATCAGATAAGTAATGTTAATAGGTATAAAGTGTGCTGACTTCGTAAGCCTATCAACAATTACCCAAATCGAATCGTGTCCTCTCACGGTATTAGGCAAACTCGTCACAAAGTCCATCAAAATGCTGTCCCATTTCCATTCTGGAACTTCTAACGGTTGCATTAACCCTGCAGGCTTCTGATGCTCGATCTTTGACTTCTGGTAAGTCAAACAAGCATACACAAACTGTGCTACATCATGTTTCATGCCAGGCCACCAAAATAAACCTTTCAAATCCTGATACATTTTAGTAGCTCCTGGATGAATACTCAAATTGCTTCTATGACTCTCTTCAAGAATCACTTTCTTAATCGCTTCATCATCAGGAATACAAATACGATCTCAGAACCTCAACACACCTTGCGCATCTAACTTGAAATTATCATTCTCGGGTCGATTAGTTCCTATCATCTAATCCACCAACTTTACATCTCGCTTCTGAGCCTCTTTAATATCGTCAAGAAAATCATTATTAATCTTTAACATTCCCAACATAACACTATGCGATGTCACTTCACAAACCAAACTCAAATCTTGGAATTGCTCAATCAACTCCAACTCCTTAACCATCATGACCGACATATGCAAAGTCTTCTGGCTCAAAGCATCGACTATAACATTAGCTTTTCCGGGATGATAGTTCAATCCAAAATCATAATCCTTCAACAACTATAACCACCTTCACTGCCTCATATTCAACTCTTTCTGATTAAAAAGGTACTTCAAACTCTTATGATCACTAAACACCTCAAATCTGGAACCATACAAATAATGTCTTCAAATCTTCAATACAAATACCACTGCAGCTAATTCAAGATCATGCGTAGGATAATTCTTTTCGTGAGTTCTCAATTGCCTAGACGCATAAGCAACCACCTTGCCATCCTGCATAAGCACACCACCTAACCCCATCAGACACGCATCGCCGTACACAACAAAAGACTCTTCTGGATTAAGTAAAATCAAAACTGGAGCCGACGTCAACCTCTTCTTCAACTCATTAAAACTCCCTTCACATTGAACATCCCACGCAAAGGCTTTCCCTTTGCAAGTCAACTTAGTCAATGGAAGTGCCAGCTTCGAAAACCCTTCGATAAACCGCCTATAGTAACCGGCTAATCCCAAGAAGCACCTAATCTTAGTAACCGACTTCGGAGATTCCCATTGCAACAAAGCATCAACCTTAGAAGGATCCACGACAATGCCACTACTAGAAATGACATGGCCAAGAAAACTAACCTCTTTCAACCAAAATTCACACTTGGACAACTTCGCATACAACTCTTTTTCTTTCAAAACTTGCAACACGACTCTTAGGTGTTCTGCATGTTCTTCTTCCGATTTAGAGTAAATTAGAATGTCATCAATGAATACTACCATAAATTGATCCATGTAAGTATGAAAAATACGGTTCATGTACTCCATGAATACTCCCGGCGCATTAGTAACACCGAAAGGCATCACCGAATACTCGTAGTGTCCATACCGAGTCCTGAACACGATCTTCTGAATATCATCTTCTTTCACCCTAATCTGGTGATATCTAGATCTCAAATCAATCTTAGAAAACACACTAGCACCCACCAATTGATCCATCAAATCATCAATTCTCAGAAGCGGATACTTGTTCTCAATCTTCACTTTATTCAGCTGTCGATGGTCAACACAAAGTCTCATACTCCCATCTTTCTTCTTCACTAATAGCACAGGCTCTCCCCACAGAGATACACTTGGTCTCACAAACTTTTTCTCAAGCAACTCTTCTAATTTCTTTTTCAGTTCAGACAACTCAGATGCAGACATCCTGTATGGTGCCATAGAAACAGGCCTGGTACCAGGTACAAGGTCAATCGCAAATTCAACATCCCTCTCAGGAGGTACTTTAGGAATTTCATCAGGAAACACTTCAGGAAATTCTCGCACCACCTGCAACTCATTCAATCGAACTTGATTCTCAACCGACAATGTCACCATCAACGAGAACATCTGCGCTTCGTCTTGCATCAAACACTTCAACTGTTTACCGGTCAACAAACCAGCTCCTTCCTCCTCTGGAGTAGAAAACCTCAAAGACTTGTTATAACAATTGATATGAACATAGTTACATTCTAACTAGTTTATACCCAAGATCACATCTAGTCCACTTAACGGCAAACAAATCAAATCAACAACAAAGTCTCTGTCGAAGATCGACAAAGGACAATTCAAACGTATAAGATAAGTAGTCACCGATCCCTTAGCCAGAACTTCGACGACCATTTCTCCATTCATATAAGACAATGCAAGACCCAACCTCTTAACACAATCAGCAGCAACAAAACAATGCGTAGCACCAGTATCAATAATAGTAATTAAAGGCGTACTATCAATGAAACATGTACCTATAATGAGTCTGTCCTTACTAGCTGACGGATTCTCAGCCAAAGCAAATGCCTTCCCGCTAGTCTGTCCTTTCTTCCGTTTCGAGCACTGACTACTCAATTTTCCCTCTTCTCCAAAGTTGAAACATACCATCTCTTTATGTTTGCAGTCAGACATTGCATGCCTAAGCTTTCCACAACAAAAACATCTTTTCACATCAGTAGTGCAAGCAAAACTCTTATGCCCAACCTGCCCACATTTGAAACAAATAATCTTAGCAGGAGCATCTCCCCTACTAGTCTTCTGGCCCTGAGCAGCCCTCTGTTTTCCTCTACCAGCATCATAAGGCTGGCCACAGTCCTGTTGACCCTTGCCTCTCTTATCAGTCAGAATCTTATGATGAGCATTACTATCCTCCTCATAGATCCTGCAACTATCCATCAGATCAGAAAAGTCACAAATCTTCTAGTAGCCAACAACTTTCTTAATATCTGAGCGCAACCCGTTCTCAAACTTGATGCACTTGGAAAATTCAGCACCTTCCCCATTAAAGTGTGGGTAGAACTTAGCCAACTCTACGAACTTTGCATCATACTCGGTTAAAGTCTGGTTTCCTTACTTCAGCTTAAGAAACTCGATTTCTTTCTTACCTCGAAGGTCTTCAAGATAATACTTCCTCATAAACTCCCTACGAAAAATAGCCCAAGTGATTTCCTCACCTGCAGCCTCCAATCTCTGACACGTTTCCAGCCACCAGTCGTCAGCCTCACTGGCTAACATATGCGTCCCATAACGAACCTTCTGCGCTTGGGTACAGTCCATCATGCGAAAGATCCTCTCTATCTCTTTCAGCCAATCAAGTACTCCATCAGGGTCATGCTTACCCTTAAACACTGGCAGATTCTCCCTCAGGAAAGTCGCCAAACTTCGGGATCTAGCATCCCCGCCAACATTCGGCTGATTCTCCATCGCATTAGCCATTGCTTCCAAAGCAGTAGCAATTGCAGCATCGTTCCTTCCAGCCATCTCAACTTAACACTACAACACAACCAACAATAAAAAATAATTAACAATACGCGATTGTTACAGACTCAACAACTTGGGCGGACGGACCGACCTACTCTAATACCACTATTGTAACACCCCGATTCTACCCCACATATTTATTTAATAAAATATCAGAGTTTTCAAAAATCATCGTTTATTAAAATCCACATAATCGGAATGTCACAAATCAACATAAATACAACGTAAACATGTCATTATCTCTTCAATAGATACATAGCACTACTCAACGGTTAATAACGTAATCAGTTCATTAAACCTGCAGAGGAATTCAAATGGTTCTACAACGCAAAACAAAACATTTCATGACTATTCAACAAGATCAGCTTCAACATAAAACAACGAAATAATAGAAACAACACGCTTTTTCCCCGAGTGCTACGTATCATAGCAGACAATACTAAACCGGGACTACATACACAAAGACTACTCCTCCTGATCACCTGCACGTTACCAATCTAAAGGTAACAGCGAAAACAAGCAAAGAGTGATATATCAAACCATATAATTGAAGTTATGATAAACAATCTATAGTTCGAAATAATATAAATCACCATTTTGTAATCACACGACTAATCAACAACAATACACAACTATTCTATAACAACACACATTTATTCACAACAACGTAATCCAATCATCAACAACATCATCACTAAGTATTATGACATGCGACTCAACTAATACACATGCATGTGGTACCAACGAAGTAAAACTCCCAACGTAATCCATTGCCAATAATTTCGAGGCATCCAAAGGTAAGCCTTCAACGTAAACAACTCTGCCCCCAACGGCTCAGCGTATTCTGCCCACATAGGCCAACAAATTATGCAATGTATATATATAGTAACTTTAAACAGCATACAACAATAACTACAACATAATCCACAACGTAACCATCAACGTTGGCCATTAGGCCTCAACAACAATGACATACAACAACAACGGATTCACAACGGAACTATTTTCAATTCGTCCAAATTCTCACCTACAACACTTAAAATCATTAGAATAGGTTAACTCATGTTTCCAGCTTTCCAACGGTTCAAACGACATGAAAACGGAGTTACGGTCGTGAAGATACGACCAAAACAATTTTCCAGAATTCCTCTTCTGTTTCTGTTCAGTATGCATCGATACAAACCTCCATGTATCGATACATACTCAGCTTGTATCGATACATACTCAGCTTGTATAGACACAAGCTTCGTATGAGTCGACTCATACATAATTAAATTTTTGTTTTTTTGGTTTTACACAGTATGAGTCGATGCAAGCTTTCCTTGTATCGATACAAAACTGACTTGCATCGATACACACCACGTATGAGTCGATACAAGTCCCACAGAACAGCCCCATGAGTCGATGCAAGGCTTTATGTATCGACACAAGTAATTTTCACGCTCATTGTGCATCAACTGGTATCGATCCATAACATTATGTGTCGACTCATGCTGCGTATTTTTCATCAAAAACCTGATTTTTCCACTGTTATTCAATTCCAATCAACACCATTCTTCACCAACAATCACAATACAACATATGCAGTAAATTGGTGCATTCCTTCCATACAATTAACAACAACACGACATATACAATGGTATTGTACACTCAACGACAACAAGATACACAGAATACAAGATCATATATTCCAATTTGGGATTTTCTACGGTTAATCACATAGATACGACACAACCCAGAGAATCATACATCCCTAACTACCAATTGCCCATCATATCCCCAATTATAGAGCAAAAACCCCACCCTTACCTTGTATTGAAGGTTGCTCTAAGGATTCTTGACCGTTCCAACTTTTCCCAGTTCTACGCTTCGCTCTGTTCTTCCGTTCCCAATTTCACGTTCGCTTCCACTGATAACCAAAATTCCCAATTATTATTATTATTAATTTAAATAATAATAATCTTATAATTACTATTTGGGCTTAACTCCACACTCCCAATACCACTATCACCAACACCACCCTTCAGGCCCACTTCACTGAATTAATAATAATAAAATATTTATTAGTAGTATTATTCCTCGACGCAACCAACATAATTATTCAAAAATAATTATTTAAAATATTTAATTAAATAATTCTAACTAAATATTCTGGGCGTTACAACTCTCCCCTACTAGAACAATTTCGTCCTCGAAAATAAAATTTTACCTGCTTCAAACAACTCGGGATAGGAGTCTCGCATCTTGCTCTCTAGCTCCCAGGTCAAGCTTTCACCAGCAGCTCCTAACCAAACAACATTCACCAGCGCAATCTCTTGACCTCTAAGAATCTTCATCTCGCGATCCACAATCCGCATAGGCATTGTCTCCACTGTGAGATTATCACGCACTTGCACATCATCCATCTGAATCACATGAGACGGATCTGGAATATACTTCGGAGTTGCGATACATGAAACACATCATGCAAATTAGCAAGATTTGGAGGTAACGTCACACGGTAAGCAACTTTTCCTACACGTTTAGATATCTGATATGGACCAATAAAACGAGGAGTGAGATTCCTAGACTTCAGAGCTCGTCCAACACCAGTCACAGTCGTGACTCTCAGAAACACATGTTCACCAGCCTGAAATTCTTAATCTTTTCTCCTCTTATCGTGGTAACTTTTCTGCCTACTCTGGGAAGCCTTCATATACTCCCGAATAAACTTCACTTTCTCTGTAGTTTCTCAAACAATCTCTGGTCCAACTACCACACTCTCACCAGGTTCATGCCAACATAACGGAGTCCTGCATCTCCATCCATACAATGCCTCAAAAGGTGCCATCCCAATACTAGAATGGTAGTTGTTATTGTAAGTGAACTCAATCAACAAAAGATAAGTATCCCATGAGCCTCTCTGCTCAAGAACACAAGCTCTCAATAAATCCTCTAGTGACTGAATAGTTCTCTCGGTCTGACCATTAGTCTGCGGATGATACGTCGAACTCAACTTTAACTTAGACCTCAAGGCTCCCTGCAAACTCTTCCAAAAATCAAAAGTAAACCTTGGATCTCTATCCGACACAATACTCACCGGAATACCATGCAACTTCACAATCACTCTGACATAAATCTCAGCCAACTTCGCAATCAGATAAGTAATGTTAATAGGTATAAAGTGTGCTGACTTCGTAAGCCTATCAACAATTACCCAAATCGAATCGTGTCCTCTCACGGTATTAGGCAAACTCGTCACAAAGTCCATCAAAATGCTGTCCCATTTCCATTCTGGAACTTCTAACGGTTGCATTAACCCTGCAGGCTTCTGATGCTCGATCTTTGACTTCTGGTAAGTCAAACAAGCATACACAAACTGTGCTACATCATGTTTCATGCCAGGCCACCAAAATAAACCTTTCAAATCCTGATACATTTTAGTAGCTCCTGGATGAATACTCAAATTGCTTCTATGACTCTCTTCAAGAATCACTTTCTTAATCGCTTCATCATCAGGAATACAAATACGATCTCAGAACCTCAACACACCTTGCGCATCTAACTTGAAATTATCATTCTCGGGTCGATTAGTTCCTATCATCTAATCCACCAACTTTACATCTCGCTTCTGAGCCTCTTTAATATCGTCAAGAAAATCATTATTAATCTTTAACATTCCCAACATAACACTATGCGATGTCACTTCACAAACCAAACTCAAATCTTGGAATTGCTCAATCAACTCCAACTCCTTAACCATCATGACCGACATATGCAAAGTCTTCTGGCTCAAAGCATCGACTATAACATTAGCTTTTCCGGGATGATAGTTCAATCCAAAATCATAATCCTTCAACAACTATAACCACCTTCACTGCCTCATATTCAACTCTTTCTGATTAAAAAGGTACTTCAAACTCTTATGATCACTAAACACCTCAAATCTGGAACCATACAAATAATGTCTTCAAATCTTCAATACAAATACCACTGCAGCTAATTCAAGATCATGCGTAGGATAATTCTTTTCGTGAGTTCTCAATTGCCTAGACGCATAAGCAACCACCTTGCCATCCTGCATAAGCACACCACCTAACCCCATCAGACACGCATCGCCGTACACAACAAAAGACTCTTCTGGATTAAGTAAAATCAAAACTGGAGCCGACGTCAACCTCTTCTTCAACTCATTAAAACTCCCTTCACATTGAACATCCCACGCAAAGGCTTTCCCTTTGCAAGTCAACTTAGTCAATGGAAGTGCCAGCTTCGAAAACCCTTCGATAAACCGCCTATAGTAACCGGCTAATCCCAAGAAGCACCTAATCTTAGTAACCGACTTCGGAGATTCCCATTGCAACAAAGCATCAACCTTAGAAGGATCCACGACAATGCCACTACTAGAAATGACATGGCCAAGAAAACTAACCTCTTTCAACCAAAATTCACACTTGGACAACTTCGCATACAACTCTTTTTCTTTCAAAACTTGCAACACGACTCTTAGGTGTTCTGCATGTTCTTCTTCCGATTTAGAGTAAATTAGAATGTCATCAATGAATACTACCATAAATTGATCCATGTAAGTATGAAAAATACGGTTCATGTACTCCATGAATACTCCCGGCGCATTAGTAACACCGAAAGGCATCACCGAATACTCGTAGTGTCCATACCGAGTCCTGAACACGATCTTCTGAATATCATCTTCTTTCACCCTAATCTGGTGATATCTAGATCTCAAATCAATCTTAGAAAACACACTAGCACCCACCAATTGATCCATCAAATCATCAATTCTCAGAAGCGGATACTTGTTCTCAATCTTCACTTTATTCAGCTGTCGATGGTCAACACAAAGTCTCATACTCCCATCTTTCTTCTTCACTAATAGCACAGGCTCTCCCCACAGAGATACACTTGGTCTCACAAACTTTTTCTCAAGCAACTCTTCTAATTTCTTTTTCAGTTCAGACAACTCAGATGCAGACATCCTGTATGGTGCCATAGAAACAGGCCTGGTACCAGGTACAAGGTCAATCGCAAATTCAACATCCCTCTCAGGAGGTACTTTAGGAATTTCATCAGGAAACACTTCAGGAAATTCTCGCACCACCTGCAACTCATTCAATCGAACTTGATTCTCAACCGACAATGTCACCATCAACGAGAACATCTGCGCTTCGTCTTGCATCAAACACTTCAACTGTTTACCGGTCAACAAACCAGCTCCTTCCTCCTCTGGAGTAGAAAACCTCAAAGACTTGTTATAACAATTGATATGAACATAGTTACATTCTAACTAGTTTATACCCAAGATCACATCTAGTCCACTTAACGGCAAACAAATCAAATCAACAACAAAGTCTCTGTCGAAGATCGACAAAGGACAATTCAAACGTATAAGATAAGTAGTCACCGATCCCTTAGCCAGAACTTCGACGACCATTTCTCCATTCATATAAGACAATGCAAGACCCAACCTCTTAACACAATCAGCAGCAACAAAACAATGCGTAGCACCAGTATCAATAATAGTAATTAAAGGCGTACTATCAATGAAACATGTACCTATAATGAGTCTGTCCTTACTAGCTGACGGATTCTCAGCCAAAGCAAATGCCTTCCCGCTAGTCTGTCCTTTCTTCCGTTTCGAGCACTGACTACTCAATTTTCCCTCTTCTCCAAAGTTGAAACATACCATCTCTTTATGTTTGCAGTCAGACATTGCATGCCTAAGCTTTCCACAACAAAAACATCTTTTCACATCAGTAGTGCAAGCAAAACTCTTATGCCCAACCTGCCCACATTTGAAACAAATAATCTTAGCAGGAGCATCTCCCCTACTAGTCTTCTGGCCCTGAGCAGCCCTCTGTTTTCCTCTACCAGCATCATAAGGCTGGCCACAGTCCTGTTGACCCTTGCCTCTCTTATCAGTCAGAATCTTATGATGAGCATTACTATCCTCCTCATAGATCCTGCAACTATCCATCAGATCAGAAAAGTCACAAATCTTCTAGTAGCCAACAACTTTCTTAATATCTGAGCGCAACCCGTTCTCAAACTTGATGCACTTGGAAAATTCAGCACCTTCCCCATTAAAGTGTGGGTAGAACTTAGCCAACTCTACGAACTTTGCATCATACTCGGTTAAAGTCTGGTTTCCTTACTTCAGCTTAAGAAACTCGATTTCTTTCTTACCTCGAAGGTCTTCAAGATAATACTTCCTCATAAACTCCCTACGAAAAATAGCCCAAGTGATTTCCTCACCTGCAGCCTCCAATCTCTGACACGTTTCCAGCCACCAGTCGTCAGCCTCACTGGCTAACATATGCGTCCCATAACGAACCTTCTGCGCTTGGGTACAGTCCATCATGCGAAAGATCCTCTCTATCTCTTTCAGCCAATCAAGTACTCCATCAGGGTCATGCTTACCCTTAAACACTGGCAGATTCTCCCTCAGGAAAGTCGCCAAACTTCGGGATCTAGCATCCCCGCCAACATTCGGCTGATTCTCCATCGCATTAGCCATTGCTTCCAAAGCAGTAGCAATTGCAGCATCGTTCCTTCCAGCCATCTCAACTTAACACTACAACACAACCAACAATAAAAAATAATTAACAATACGCGATTGTTACAGACTCAACAACTTGGGCGGACGGACCGACCTACTCTAATACCACTATTGTAACACCCCGATTCTACCCCACATATTTATTTAATAAAATATCAGAGTTTTCAAAAATCATCATTTATTAAAATCCACATAATCAGAATGTCACAAATCAACATAAATACAACGTAAACATGTCATTATCTCTTCAATAGATACATAGCACTACTCAACGGTTAACAATGAAATCAGTTCATTAAATCTGCAGAGGAATTCAAATGGTTCTACAACGCAAAACAAAACATTTCATGACTATTCAACAAGATCAGCTTCAACATAAAACAACGAAATAATAGAAACAACACGCTTTTTCCCCGAGTGCTACGTATCATAGCAGACAATACTAAACCGGGACTACATACACAAAGACTACTCCTCCTGATCACCTGCACGTTACCAATCTAAAGGTAACAGCGAAAACAAGCAAAGAGTGATATATCAAACCATATAATTGAAGTTATGATAAACAATCTATAGTTCGAAATAATATAAATCACCATTTTGTAATCACACGACTAATCAACAACAATACACAACTATTCCATAACAACACACATTTATTCACAACAACGTAATCCAATCATCAACAACATCATCACTAAGTATTATGACATGCGACTCAACTAATGCACATGCATGTGGTACCAACGGAGTAAAACTCCCAACATGATCCATTGCTAGTAATTTCGAGGCATCCAGGCGTAAGCCTTCAACGTAAACAACTCTGCCCCCAACGGCTCAACGTATTCTGCCCACATAGGCCAACACAGTATGAAATGTATATATGCAGTGACTTTAAATAGCATACAACAACAACTACAACATAATCCACAATGTAACCATCAACGTTGGCCATTAGGCCTCAACAACAATGACATACAACAACAACGGATTCACAACGGAACTATTTTCAATTCGTCCAAATTCTCACCTACAACACTTAAAATCATTAGAATAGGTTAACTCATGTTTCCAGCTTTCCAACGGTTCAAACGACATGAAAACGGAGTTACGGTCGTGAAGATACGACCAAAACAATTTTCCAGAATTCCTCTTCTGTTTCTGTTCAGTATGCATCGATACAAACCTCCATGTATCGATACATACTCAGCTTGTATCGATACATACTCAGCTTGTATAGACACAAGCTTCGTATGAGTCGACTCATACATAATTAAATTTTTGTTTTTTTGGTTTTACACAGTATGAGTCGATGCAAGCTTTCCTTGTATCGATACAAAACTGACTTGCATCGATACACACCACGTATGAGTCGATACAAGTCCCACAGAACAGCCCCATGAGTCGATGCAAGGCTTTATGTATCGACACAAGTAATTTTCACGCTCATTGTGCATCAACTGGTATCGATCCATAACATTATGTGTCGACTCATGCTGCGTATTTTTCATCAAAAACCTGATTTTTCCACTGTTATTCAATTCCAATCAACACCATTCTTCACCAACAATCACAATACAACATATGCAGTAAATTGGTGCATTCCTTCCATACAATTAACAACAACACGACATATACAATGGTATTGTACACTCAACGACAACAAGATACACAGAATACAAGATCATATATTCCAATTTGGGATTTTCTACGGTTAATCACATAGATACGACACAACCCAGAGAATCATACATCCCTAACTACCAATTGCCCATCATATCCCCAATTATAGAGCAAAAACCCCACCCTTACCTTGTATTGAAGGTTGCTCTAAGGATTCTTGACCGTTCCAACTTTTCCCAGTTCTACGCTTCGCTCTGTTCTTCCGTTCCCAATTTCACGTTCGCTTCCACTGATAACCAAAATTCCCAATTATTATTATTATTAATTTAAATAATAATAATCTTATAATTACTATTTGGGCTTAACTCCACACTCCCAATACCACTATCACCAACACCACCCTTCAGGCCCACTTCACTGAATTAATAATAATAAAATATTTATTAGTAGTATTATTCCTCGACGCAACCAACATAATTATTCAAAAATAATTATTTAAAATATTTAATTAAATAATTCTAACTAAATATTCTGGGCGTTACAACTCTCCCCTACTAGAACAATTTCGTCCTCGAAAATAAAATTTTACCTGCTTCAAACAACTCGGGATAGGAGTCTCGCATCTTGCTCTCTAGCTCCCAGGTCAAGCTTTCACCAGCAGCTCCTAACCAAACAACATTCACCAGCGCAATCTCTTGACCTCTAAGAATCTTCATCTCGCGATCCACAATCCGCATAGGCATTGTCTCCACTGTGAGATTATCACGCACTTGCACATCATCCATCTGAATCACATGAGACGGATCTGGAATATACTTCGGAGTTGCGATACATGAAACACATCATGCAAATTAGCAAGATTTGGAGGTAACGTCACACGGTAAGCAACTTTTCCTACACGTTTAGATATCTGATATGGACCAATAAAACGAGGAGTGAGATTCCTAGACTTCAGAGCTCGTCCAACACCAGTCACAGTCGTGACTCTCAGAAACACATGTTCACCAGCCTGAAATTCTTAATCTTTTCTCCTCTTATCGTGGTAACTTTTCTGCCTACTCTGGGAAGCCTTCATATACTCCCGAATAAACTTCACTTTCTCTGTAGTTTCTCAAACAATCTCTGGTCCAACTACCACACTCTCACCAGGTTCATGCCAACATAACGGAGTCCTGCATCTCCATCCATACAATGCCTCAAAAGGTGCCATCCCAATACTAGAATGGTAGTTGTTATTGTAAGTGAACTCAATCAACAAAAGATAAGTATCCCATGAGCCTCTCTGCTCAAGAACACAAGCTCTCAATAAATCCTCTAGTGACTGAATAGTTCTCTCGGTCTGACCATTAGTCTGCGGATGATACGTCGAACTCAACTTTAACTTAGACCTCAAGGCTCCCTGCAAACTCTTCCAAAAATCAAAAGTAAACCTTGGATCTCTATCCGACACAATACTCACCGGAATACCATGCAACTTCACAATCACTCTGACATAAATCTCAGCCAACTTCGCAATCAGATAAGTAATGTTAATAGGTATAAAGTGTGCTGACTTCGTAAGCCTATCAACAATTACCCAAATCGAATCGTGTCCTCTCACGGTATTAGGCAAACTCGTCACAAAGTCCATCAAAATGCTGTCCCATTTCCATTCTGGAACTTCTAACGGTTGCATTAACCCTGCAGGCTTCTGATGCTCGATCTTTGACTTCTGGTAAGTCAAACAAGCATACACAAACTGTGATACATCATGTTTCATGCCAGGCCACCAAAATAAACCTTTCAAATCCTGATACATTTTAGTAGCTCCTGGATGAATACTCAAATTGCTTCTATGACTCTCTTCAAGAATCACTTTCTTAATCGCTTCATCATCAGGAATACAAATACGATCTCAGAACCTCAACACACCTTGCGCATCTAACTTGAAATTATCATTCTCGGGTCGATTAGTTCCTATCATCTAATCCACCAACTTTACATCTCGCTTCCGAGCCTCTTTAATATCGACAAGAAAATCATTATTAATCTTTAACATTCCCAACATAACACTATGCGATGTCACTTCACAAACCAAACTCAAATCTTGGAATTGCTCAATCAACTCCAACTCCTTAACCATCATGACCGACATATGCAAAGTCTTCTGGCTCAAAGCATCGACTATAACATTAGCTTTTCCGGGATGATAGTTCAATCCAAAATCATAATCCTTCAACAACTATAACCACCTTCACTGCCTCATATTCAACTCTTTCTGATTAAAAAGGTACTTCAAACTCTTATGATCACTAAACACCTCAAATCTGGAACCATACAAATAATGTCTTCAAATCTTCAATACAAATACCACTGCAGCTAATTCAAGATCATGCGTAGGATAATTCTTTTCGTGAGTTCTCAATTGCCTAGACGCATAAGCAACCACCTTGCCATCCTGCATAAGCACACCACCTAACCCCATCAGACACGCATCGCCGTACACAACAAAAGACTCTTCTCGATTAAGTAAAATCAAAACTGGAGCCGACGTCAACCTCTTCTTCAACTCATTAAAACTCCCTTCACATTGAACATCCCACGCAAAGGCTTTCCCTTTGCAAGTCAACTTAGTCAATGGAAGTGCCAGCTTCGAAAACCCTTCGATAAACCGCCTATAGTAACCGGCTAATCCCAAGAAGCACCTAATCTTAGTAACCGACTTCGGAGATTCCCATTGCAACAAAGCATCAACCTTAGAAGGATCCACGACAATGCCACTACTAGAAATGACATGGCCAAGAAAACTAACCTCTTTCAACCAAAATTCACACTTGGACAACTTCGCATACAACTCTTTTTCTTTCAAAACTTGCAACACGACTCTTAGGTGTTCTGCATGTTCTTCTTCCGATTTAGAGTAAATTAGAATGTCATCAATGAATACTACCATAAATTGATCCATGTAAGTATGAAAAATACGGTTCATGTACTCCATGAATACTCCCGGCGCATTAGTAACACCGAAAGGCATCACCGAATACTCGTAGTGTCCATACCGAGTCCTGAACGCGGTCTTTTGAATATCATCTTCTTTCACCCTAATATGGTGATATCTAGATCTCAAATCAATCTTAGAAAACACACTAGCACCCACCAATTGATCCATCAAATCATCAATTCTCAGAAGCGGATACTTGTTCTCAATCTTCACTTTATTCAGCTGTCGATGGTCAACACAAAGTCTCATACTCCCATCTTTCTTCTTCACTAATAGCACAGGCTCTCCCCACAGAGATACACTTGGTCTCACAAACTTTTTCTCAAGCAACTCTTCTAATTTCTTTTTCAGTTCAGACAACTCAGATGCAGACATCCTGTATGGTGCCATAGAAACAGGCCTGGTACCAGGTACAAGGTCAATCGCAAATTCAACATCCCTCTCAGGAGGTACTTTAGGAATTTCATCAGGAAACACTTCAGGAAATTCTCGCACCACCTGCAACTCATTCAATCGAACTTGATTCTCAACCGACAATGTCACCATCAACGAGAACATCTGCGCTTCGTCTTGCATCAAACACTTCAACTGTTTACCGGTCAACAAACCAGCTCCTTCCTCCTCTGGAGTAGAAAACCTCAAAGACTTGTTATAACAATTGATATGAACATAGTTACATTCTAACTAGTTTATACCCAAGATCACATCTAGTCCACTTAACGGCAAACAAATCAAATCAACAACAAAGTCTCTGTCGAAGATCGACAAAGGACAATTCAAACGTATAAGATAAGTAGTCACCGATCCCTTAGCCAGAACTTCGACGACCATTTCTCCATTCATATAAGACAATGCAAGACCCAACCTCTTAACACAATCAGCAGCAACAAAACAATGCGTAGCACCAGTATCAATAATAGTAATTAAAGGCGTACTATCAATGAAACATGTACCTATAATGAGTCTGTCCTTACTAGCTGACGGATTCTCAGCCAAAGCAAATGCCTTCCCGCTAGTCTGTCCTTTCTTCCGTTTCGAGCACTGACTACTCAATTTTCCCTCTTCTCCAAAGTTGAAACATACCATCTCTTTATGTTTGCAGTCAGACATTGCATGCCTAAGCTTTCCACAACAAAAACATCTTTTCACATCAGTAGTGCAAGCAAAACTCTTATGCCCAACCTGCCCACATTTGAAACAAATAATCTTAGCAGGAGCATCTCCCCTACTAGTCTTCTGGCCCTGAGCAGCCCTCTGTTTTCCTCTACCAGCATCATAAGGCTGGCCACAGTCCTGTTGACCCTTGCCTCTCTTATCAGTCAGAATCTTATGATGAGCATTACTATCCTCCTCATAGATCCTGCAACTATCCATCAGATCAGAAAAGTCACAAATCTTCTAGTAGCCAACAACTTTCTTAATATCTGAGCGCAACCCGTTCTCAAACTTGATGCACTTGGAAAATTCAGCACCTTCCCCATTAAAGTGTGGGTAGAACTTAGCCAACTCTACGAACTTTGCATCATACTCGGTTAAAGTCTGGTTTCCTTACTTCAGCTTAAGAAACTCGATTTCTTTCTTACCTCGAAGGTCTTCAAGATAATACTTCCTCATAAACTCCCTACGAAAAATAGCCCAAGTGATTTCCTCACCTGCAGCCTCCAATCTCTGACACGTTTCCAGCCACCAGTCGTCAGCCTCACTGGCTAACATATGCGTCCCATAACGAACCTTCTGCGCTTGGGTACAGTCCATCATGCGAAAGATCCTCTCTATCTCTTTCAGCCAATCAAGTACTCCATCAGGGTCATGCTTACCCTTAAACACTGGCAGATTCTCCCTCAGGAAAGTCGCCAAACTTCGGGATCTAGCATCCCCGCCAACATTCGGCTGATTCTCCATCGCATTAGCCATTGCTTCCAAAGCAGTAGCAATTGCAGCATCGTTCCTTCCAGCCATCTCAACTTAACACTACAACACAACCAACAATAAAAAATAATTAACAATACGCGATTGTTACAGACTCAACAACTTGGGCGGACGGACCGACCTACTCTAATACCACTATTGTAACACCCCGATTCTACCCCACATATTTATTTAATAAAATATCAGAGTTTTCAAAAATCATCATTTATTAAAATCCACATAATCAGAATGTCACAAATCAACATAAATACAACGTAAACATGTCATTATCTCTTCAATAGATACATAGCACTACTCAACGGTTAATAACGTAATCAGTTCATTAAACCTGCAGAGGAATTCAAATGGTTCTACAACGCAAAACAAAACATTTCATGACTATTCAACAAGATCAGCTTCAACATAAAACAACGAAATAATAGAAACAACACGCGTTTTCCCCGAGTGCTACGTATCAGAGAAGATGACACTAAACCGGGACTACATCAGCAAAGACTACTCCTCCTGATCACCTGCACGTTACCAATATAAAGGTAACATCGAAAACAAGCAAAGGGTGAGATATCAAACCATATAATTGAAGTTATGATAAACAATCTATAGTTCGAAATAATATAAATCACCATTTTGTAATCACACGACTAATCAACAACAATACACAACTATTCCATAACAACACACATTTATTCACAACAACGTAATCCAATCATCAACAACATCATCACTAAGTATTATGACATGCGACTCAACTAATACACATGCATGTGGTACCAACGAAGTAAAACTCCCAACGTAATCCATTGCCAATAATTTCGAGGCATCCAAAGGTAAGCCTTCAACGTAAACAACTCTGCCCCCAACGGCTCAGCGTATTCTGCCCACATAGGCCAACAAATTATGCAATGTATATATATAGTAACTTTAAACAGCATACAACAATAACTACAACATAATCCACAACGTAACCATCAACGTTGGCCATTAGGCCTCAACAACAATGACATACAACAACAACGGATTCACAACGGAACTATTTTCAATTCGTCCAAATTCTCACCTACAACACTTAAAATCATTAGAATAGGTTAACTCATGTTTCCAGCTTTCCAACGGTTCAAACGACATGAAAACGGAGTTACGGTCGTGAAGATACGACCAAAACAATTTTCCAGAATTCCTCTTCTGTTTCTGTTCAGTATGCATCGATACAAACCTCCATGTATCGATACATACTCAGCTTGTATCGATACATACTCAGCTTGTATAGACACAAGCTTCGTATGAGTCGACTCATACATAATTAAATTTTTGTTTTTTTGGTTTTACACAGTATGAGTCGATGCAAGCTTTCCTTGTATCGATACAAAACTGACTTGCATCGATACACACCACGTATGAGTCGATACAAGTCCCACAGAACAGCCCCATGAGTCGATGCAAGGCTTTATGTATCGACACAAGTAATTTTCACGCTCATTGTGCATCAACTGGTATCGATCCATAACATTATGTGTCGACTCATGCTGCGTATTTTTCATCAAAAACCTGATTTTTCCACTGTTATTCAATTCCAATCAACACCATTCTTCACCAACAATCACAATACAACATATGCAGTAAATTGGTGCATTCCTTCCATACAATTAACAACAACACGACATATACAATGGTATTGTACACTCAACGACAACAAGATACACAGAATACAAGATCATATATTCCAATTTGGGATTTTCTACGGTTAATCACATAGATACGACACAACCCAGAGAATCATACATCCCTAACTACCAATTGCCCATCATATCCCCAATTATAGAGCAAAAACCCCACCCTTACCTTGTATTGAAGGTTGCTCTAAGGATTCTTGACCGTTCCAACTTTTCCCAGTTCTACGCTTCGCTCTGTTCTTCCGTTCCCAATTTCACGTTCGCTTCCACTGATAACCAAAATTCCCAATTATTATTATTATTAATTTAAATAATAATAATCTTATAATTACTATTTGGGCTTAACTCCACACTCCCAATACCACTATCACCAACACCACCCTTCAGGCCCACTTCACTGAATTAATAATAATAAAATATTTATTAGTAGTATTATTCCTCGACGCAACCAACATAATTATTCAAAAATAATTATTTAAAATATTTAATTAAATAATTCTAACTAAATATTCTGGGCGTTACAACTCTCCCCTACTAGAACAATTTCGTCCTCGAAAATAAAATTTTACCTGCTTCAAACAACTCGGGATAGGAGTCTCGCATCTTGCTCTCTAGCTCCCAGGTCAAGCTTTCACCAGCAGCTCCTAACCAAACAACATTCACCAGCGCAATCTCTTGACCTCTAAGAATCTTCATCTCGCGATCCACAATCCGCATAGGCATTGTCTCCACTGTGAGATTATCACGCACTTGCACATCATCCATCTGAATCACATGAGACGGATCTGGAATATACTTCGGAGTTGCGATACATGAAACACATCATGCAAATTAGCAAGATTTGGAGGTAACGTCACACGGTAAGCAACTTTTCCTACACGTTTAGATATCTGATATGGACCAATAAAACGAGGAGTGAGATTCCTAGACTTCAGAGCTCGTCCAACACCAGTCACAGTCGTGACTCTCAGAAACACATGTTCACCAGCCTGAAATTCTTAATCTTTTCTCCTCTTATCGTGGTAACTTTTCTGCCTACTCTGGGAAGCCTTCATATACTCCCGAATAAACTTCACTTTCTCTGTAGTTTCTCAAACAATCTCTGGTCCAACTACCACACTCTCACCAGGTTCATGCCAACATAACGGAGTCCTGCATCTCCATCCATACAATGCCTCAAAAGGTGCCATCCCAATACTAGAATGGTAGTTGTTATTGTAAGTGAACTCAATCAACAAAAGATAAGTATCCCATGAGCCTCTCTGCTCAAGAACACAAGCTCTCAATAAATCCTCTAGTGACTGAATAGTTCTCTCGGTCTGACCATTAGTCTGCGGATGATACGTCGAACTCAACTTTAACTTAGACCTCAAGGCTCCCTGCAAACTCTTCCAAAAATCAAAAGTAAACCTTGGATCTCTATCCGACACAATACTCACCGGAATACCATGCAACTTCACAATCACTCTGACATAAATCTCAGCCAACTTCGCAATCAGATAAGTAATGTTAATAGGTATAAAGTGTGCTGACTTCGTAAGCCTATCAACAATTACCCAAATCGAATCGTGTCCTCTCACGGTATTAGGCAAACTCGTCACAAAGTCCATCAAAATGCTGTCCCATTTCCATTCTGGAACTTCTAACGGTTGCATTAACCCTGCAGGCTTCTGATGCTCGATCTTTGACTTCTGGTAAGTCAAACAAGCATACACAAACTGTGCTACATCATGTTTCATGCCAGGCCACCAAAATAAACCTTTCAAATCCTGATACATTTTAGTAGCTCCTGGATGAATACTCAAATTGCTTCTATGACTCTCTTCAAGAATCACTTTCTTAATCGCTTCATCATCAGGAATACAAATACGATCTCAGAACCTCAACACACCTTGCGCATCTAACTTGAAATTATCATTCTCGGGTCGATTAGTTCCTATCATCTAATCCACCAACTTTACATCTCGCTTCTGAGCCTCTTTAATATCGTCAAGAAAATCATTATTAATCTTTAACATTCCCAACATAACACTATGCGATGTCACTTCACAAACCAAACTCAAATCTTGGAATTGCTCAATCAACTCCAACTCCTTAACCATCATGACCGACATATGCAAAGTCTTCTGGCTCAAAGCATCGACTATAACATTAGCTTTTCCGGGATGATAGTTCAATCCAAAATCATAATCCTTCAACAACTATAACCACCTTCACTGCCTCATATTCAACTCTTTCTGATTAAAAAGGTACTTCAAACTCTTATGATCACTAAACACCTCAAATCTGGAACCATACAAATAATGTCTTCAAATCTTCAATACAAATACCACTGCAGCTAATTCAAGATCATGCGTAGGATAATTCTTTTCGTGAGTTCTCAATTGCCTAGACGCATAAGCAACCACCTTGCCATCCTGCATAAGCACACCACCTAACCCCATCAGACACGCATCGCCGTACACAACAAAAGACTCTTCTGGATTAAGTAAAATCAAAACTGGAGCCGACGTCAACCTCTTCTTCAACTCATTAAAACTCCCTTCACATTGAACATCCCACGCAAAGGCTTTCCCTTTGCAAGTCAACTTAGTCAATGGAAGTGCCAGCTTCGAAAACCCTTCGATAAACCGCCTATAGTAACCGGCTAATCCCAAGAAGCACCTAATCTTAGTAACCGACTTCGGAGATTCCCATTGCAACAAAGCATCAACCTTAGAAGGATCCACGACAATGCCACTACTAGAAATGACATGGCCAAGAAAACTAACCTCTTTCAACCAAAATTCACACTTGGACAACTTCGCATACAACTCTTTTTCTTTCAAAACTTGCAACACGACTCTTAGGTGTTCTGCATGTTCTTCTTCCGATTTAGAGTAAATTAGAATGTCATCAATGAATACTACCATAAATTGATCCATGTAAGTATGAAAAATACGGTTCATGTACTCCATGAATACTCCCGGCGCATTAGTAACACCGAAAGGCATCACCGAATACTCGTAGTGTCCATACCGAGTCCTGAACGCGGTCTTTTGAATATCATCTTCTTTCACCCTAATATGGTGATATCTAGATCTCAAATCAATCTTAGAAAACACACTAGCACCCACCAATTGATCCATCAAATCATCAATTCTCAGGAGCGGATACTTGTTCTCAATCTTCACTTTATTCAGCTGTCGATGGTCAACACAAAGTCTCATACTCCCATCTTTCTTCTTCACTAATAGCACAGGCTCTCCCCACAGAGATACACTTGGTCTCACAAACTTTTTCTCAAGCAACTCTTCTAATTTCTTTTTCAGTTCAGACAACTCAGATGCAGACATCCTGTATGGTGCCATAGAAACAGGCCTGGTACCAGGTACAAGGTCAATCGCAAATTCAACATCCCTCTCAAGAGGTACTTTAGGAATTTCATCAGGAAACACTTCAGGAAATTCTCGCACCACCTGCAACTCATTCAATCGAACTTGATTCTCAACCGACAATGTCACCATCAACGAGAACATCTGCGCTTCGTCTTGCATCAAACACTTCAACTGTTTACCGGTCAACAAACCAGCTCCTTCCTCCTCTGGAGTAGAAAACCTCAAAGACTTGTTATAACAATTGATATGAACATAGTTACATTCTAACTAGTTTATACCCAAGATCACATCTAGTCCACTTAACGGCAAACAAATCAAATCAACAACAAAGTCTCTGTCGAAGATCGACAAAGGACAATTCAAACGTATAAGATAAGTAGTCACCGATCCCTTAGCCAGAACTTCGACGACCATTTCTCCATTCATATAAGACAATGCAAGACCCAACCTCTTAACACAATCAGCAGCAACAAAACAATGCGTAGCACCAGTATCAATAATAGTAATTAAAGGCGTACTATCAATGAAACATGTACCTATAATGAGTCTGTCCCTTACTAGCTGACGGATTCTCAGCCAAAGCAAATGCCTTCCCGCTAGTCTGTCCTTTCTTCCGTTTCGAGCACTGACTACTCAATTTTCCCTCTTCTCCAAAGTTGAAACATACCATCTCTTTATGTTTGCAGTCAGACATTGCATGCCTAAGCTTTCCACAACAAAAACATCTTTTCACATCAGTAGTGCAAGCAAAACTCTTATGCCCAACCTGCCCACATTTGAAACAAATAATCTTAGCAGGAGCATCTCCCCTACTAGTCTTCTGGCCCTGAGCAGCCCTCTGTTTTCCTCTACCAGCATCATAAGGCTGGCCACAGTCCTGTTGACCCTTGCCTCTCTTATCAGTCAGAATCTTATGATGAGCATTACTATCCTCCTCATAGATCCTGCAACTATCCATCAGATCAGAAAAGTCACAAATCTTCTAGTAGCCAACAACTTTCTTAATATCTGAGCGCAACCCGTTCTCAAACTTGATGCACTTGGAAAATTCAGCACCTTCCCCATTAAAGTGTGGGTAGAACTTAGCCAACTCTACGAACTTTGCATCATACTCGGTTAAAGTCTGGTTTCCTTACTTCAGCTTAAGAAACTCGATTTCTTTCTTACCTCGAAGGTCTTCAAGATAATACTTCCTCATAAACTCCCTACGAAAAATAGCCCAAGTGATTTCCTCACCTGCAGCCTCCAATCTCTGACACGTTTCCAGCCACCAGTCGTCAGCCTCACTGGCTAACATATGCGTCCCATAACGAACCTTCTGCGCTTGGGTACAGTCCATCATGCGAAAGATCCTCTCTATCTCTTTCAGCCAATCAAGTACTCCATCAGGGTCATGCTTACCCTTAAACACTGGCAGATTCTCCCTCAGGAAAGTCGCCAAACTTCGGGATCTAGCATCCCCGCCAACATTCGGCTGATTCTCCATCGCATTAGCCATTGCTTCCAAAGCAGTAGCAATTGCAGCATCGTTCCTTCCAGCCATCTCAACTTAACACTACAACACAACCAACAATAAAAAATAATTAACAATACGCGATTGTTACAGACTCAACAACTTGGGCGGACGGACCGACCTACTCTAATACCACTATTGTAACACCCCGATTCTACCCCACATATTTATTTAATAAAATATCAGAGTTTTCAAAAATCATCATTTATTAAAATCCACATAATCAGAATGTCACAAATCAACATAAATACAACGTAAACATGTCATTATCTCTTCAATAGATACATAGCACTACTCAACGGTTAACAATGAAATCAGTTCATTAAATCTGCAGAGGAATTCAAATGGTTCTACAACGCAAAACAAAACATTTCATGACTATTCAACAAGATCAGCTTCAACATAAAACAACGAAATAATAGAAACAACACGCGTTTTCCCCGAGTGCTACGTATCAGAGAAGATGACACTAAACCGGGACTACATCAGCAAAGACTACTCCTCCTGATCACCTGCACGTTACCAATATAAAGGTAACATCGAAAACAAGCAAAGGGTGAGATATCAAACCATATAATTGAAGTTATGATAAACAATCTATAGTTCGAAATCATATAAATCACCATTTTGTAATCACACGACTAATCAACAACAATACACAACTATTCTATAACAACACACATTTATTCACAACAACGTAATCCAATCATCAACAACATCATCACTAAGTATTATGACATGCGACTCAACTAATACACATGCATGTGGTACCAACGAAGTAAAACTCCCAACGTAATCCATTGCCAATAATTTCGAGGCATCCAAAGGTAAGCCTTCAACGTAAACAACTCTGCCCCCAACGGCTCAGCGTATTCTGCCCACATAGGCCAACAAATTATGCAATGTATATATATAGTAACTTTAAACAGCATACAACAATAACTACAACATAATCCACAACGTAACCATCAACGTTGGCCATTAGGCCTCAACAACAATGACATACAACAACAACGGATTCACAACGGAACTATTTTCAATTCGTCCAAATTCTCACCTACAACACTTAAAATCATTAGAATAGGTTAACTCATGTTTCCAGCTTTCCAACGGTTCAAACGACATGAAAACGGAGTTACGGTCGTGAAGATACGACCAAAACAATTTTCCAGAATTCCTCTTCTGTTTCTGTTCAGTATGCATCGATACAAACCTCCATGTATCGATACATACTCAGCTTGTATCGATACATACTCAGCTTGTATAGACACAAGCTTCGTATGAGTCGACTCATACATAATTAAATTTTTGTTTTTTTGGTTTTACACAGTATGAGTCGATGCAAGCTTTCCTTGTATCGATACAAAACTGACTTGCATCGATACACACCACGTATGAGTCGATACAAGTCCCACAGAACAGCCCCATGAGTCGATGCAAGGCTTTATGTATCGACACAAGTAATTTTCACGCTCATTGTGCATCAACTGGTATCGATCCATAACATTATGTGTCGACTCATGCTGCGTATTTTTCATCAAAAACCTGATTTTTCCACTGTTATTCAATTCCAATCAACACCATTCTTCACCAACAATCACAATACAACATATGCAGTAAATTGGTGCATTCCTTCCATACAATTAACAACAACACGACATATACAATGGTATTGTACACTCAACGACAACAAGATACACAGAATACAAGATCATATATTCCAATTTGGGATTTTCTACGGTTAATCACATAGATACGACACAACCCAGAGAATCATACATCCCTAACTACCAATTGCCCATCATATCCCCAATTATAGAGCAAAAACCCCACCCTTACCTTGTATTGAAGGTTGCTCTAAGGATTCTTGACCGTTCCAACTTTTCCCAGTTCTACGCTTCGCTCTGTTCTTCCGTTCCCAATTTCACGTTCGCTTCCACTGATAACCAAAATTCCCAATTATTATTATTATTAATTTAAATAATAATAATCTTATAATTACTATTTGGGCTTAACTCCACACTCCCAATACCACTATCACCAACACCACCCTTCAGGCCCACTTCACTGAATTAATAATAATAAAATATTTATTAGTAGTATTATTCCTCGACGCAACCAACATAATTATTCAAAAATAATTATTTAAAATATTTAATTAAATAATTCTAACTAAATATTCTGGGCGTTACAACTCTCCCCTACTAGAACAATTTCGTCCTCGAAAATAAAATTTTACCTGCTTCAAACAACTCGGGATAGGAGTCTCGCATCTTGCTCTCTAGCTCCCAGGTCAAGCTTTCACCAGCAGCTCCTAACCAAACAACATTCACCAGCGCAATCTCTTGACCTCTAAGAATCTTCATCTCGCGATCCACAATCCGCATAGGCATTGTCTCCACTGTGAGATTATCACGCACTTGCACATCATCCATCTGAATCACATGAGACGGATCTGGAATATACTTCGGAGTTGCGATACATGAAACACATCATGCAAATTAGCAAGATTTGGAGGTAACGTCACACGGTAAGCAACTTTTCCTACACGTTTAGATATCTGATATGGACCAATAAAACGAGGAGTGAGATTCCTAGACTTCAGAGCTCGTCCAACACCAGTCACAGTCGTGACTCTCAGAAACACATGTTCACCAGCCTGAAATTCTTAATCTTTTCTCCTCTTATCGTGGTAACTTTTCTGCCTACTCTGGGAAGCCTTCATATACTCCCGAATAAACTTCACTTTCTCTGTAGTTTCTCAAACAATCTCTGGTCCAACTACCACACTCTCACCAGGTTCATGCCAACATAACGGAGTCCTGCATCTCCATCCATACAATGCCTCAAAAGGTGCCATCCCAATACTAGAATGGTAGTTGTTATTGTAAGTGAACTCAATCAACAAAAGATAAGTATCCCATGAGCCTCTCTGCTCAAGAACACAAGCTCTCAATAAATCCTCTAGTGACTGAATAGTTCTCTCGGTCTGACCATTAGTCTGCGGATGATACGTCGAACTCAACTTTAACTTAGACCTCAAGGCTCCCTGCAAACTCTTCCAAAAATCAAAAGTAAACCTTGGATCTCTATCCGACACAATACTCACCGGAATACCATGCAACTTCACAATCACTCTGACATAAATCTCAGCCAACTTCGCAATCAGATAAGTAATGTTAATAGGTATAAAGTGTGCTGACTTCGTAAGCCTATCAACAATTACCCAAATCGAATCGTGTCCTCTCACGGTATTAGGCAAACTCGTCACAAAGTCCATCAAAATGCTGTCCCATTTCCATTCTGGAACTTCTAACGGTTGCATTAACCCTGCAGGCTTCTGATGCTCGATCTTTGACTTCTGGTAAGTCAAACAAGCATACACAAACTGTGCTACATCATGTTTCATGCCAGGCCACCAAAATAAACCTTTCAAATCCTGATACATTTTAGTAGCTCCTGGATGAATACTCAAATTGCTTCTATGACTCTCTTCAAGAATCACTTTCTTAATCGCTTCATCATCAGGAATACAAATACGATCTCAGAACCTCAACACACCTTGCGCATCTAACTTGAAATTATCATTCTCGGGTCGATTAGTTCCTATCATCTAATCCACCAACTTTACATCTCGCTTCTGAGCCTCTTTAATATCGTCAAGAAAATCATTATTAATCTTTAACATTCCCAACATAACACTATGCGATGTCACTTCACAAACCAAACTCAAATCTTGGAATTGCTCAATCAACTCCAACTCCTTAACCATCATGACCGACATATGCAAAGTCTTCTGGCTCAAAGCATCGACTATAACATTAGCTTTTCCGGGATGATAGTTCAATCCAAAATCATAATCCTTCAACAACTATAACCACCTTCACTGCCTCATATTCAACTCTTTCTGATTAAAAAGGTACTTCAAACTCTTATGATCACTAAACACCTCAAATCTGGAACCATACAAATAATGTCTTCAAATCTTCAATACAAATACCACTGCAGCTAATTCAAGATCATGCGTAGGATAATTCTTTTCGTGAGTTCTCAATTGCCTAGACGCATAAGCAACCACCTTGCCATCCTGCATAAGCACACCACCTAACCCCATCAGACACGCATCGCCGTACACAACAAAAGACTCTTCTGGATTAAGTAAAATCAAAACTGGAGCCGACGTCAACCTCTTCTTCAACTCATTAAAACTCCCTTCACATTGAACATCCCACGCAAAGGCTTTCCCTTTGCAAGTCAACTTAGTCAATGGAAGTGCCAGCTTCGAAAACCCTTCGATAAACCGCCTATAGTAACCGGCTAATCCCAAGAAGCACCTAATCTTAGTAACCGACTTCGGAGATTCCCATTGCAACAAAGCATCAACCTTAGAAGGATCCACGACAATGCCACTACTAGAAATGACATGGCCAAGAAAACTAACCTCTTTCAACCAAAATTCACACTTGGACAACTTCGCATACAACTCTTTTTCTTTCAAAACTTGCAACACGACTCTTAGGTGTTCTGCATGTTCTTCTTCCGATTTAGAGTAAATTAGAATGTCATCAATGAATACTACCATAAATTGATCCATGTAAGTATGAAAAATACGGTTCATGTACTCCATGAATACTCCCGGCGCATTAGTAACACCGAAAGGCATCACCGAATACTCGTAGTGTCCATACCGAGTCCTGAACGCGGTCTTTTGAATATCATCTTCTTTCACCCTAATATGGTGATATCTAGATCTCAAATCAATCTTAGAAAACACACTAGCACCCACCAATTGATCCATCAAATCATCAATTCTCAGAAGCGGATACTTGTTCTCAATCTTCACTTTATTCAGCTGTCGATGGTCAACACAAAGTCTCATACTCCCATCTTTCTTCTTCACTAATAGCACAGGCTCTCCCCACAGAGATACACTTGGTCTCACAAACTTTTTCTCAAGCAACTCTTCTAATTTCTTTTTCAGTTCAGACAACTCAGATGCAGACATCCTGTATGGTGCCATAGAAACAGGCCTGGTACCAGGTACAAGGTCAATCGCAAATTCAACATCCCTCTCAGGAGGTACTTTAGGAATTTCATCAGGAAACACTTCAGGAAATTCTCGCACCACCTGCAACTCATTCAATCGAACTTGATTCTCAACCGACAATGTCACCATCAACGAGAACATCTGCGCTTCGTCTTGCATCAAACACTTCAACTGTTTACCGGTCAACAAACCAGCTCCTTCCTCCTCTGGAGTAGAAAACCTCAAAGACTTGTTATAACAATTGATATGAACATAGTTACATTCTAACTAGTTTATACCCAAGATCACATCTAGTCCACTTAACGGCAAACAAATCAAATCAACAACAAAGTCTCTGTCGAAGATCGACAAAGGACAATTCAAACGTATAAGATAAGTAGTCACCGATCCCTTAGCCAGAACTTCGACGACCATTTCTCCATTCATATAAGACAATGCAAGACCCAACCTCTTAACACAATCAGCAGCAACAAAACAATGCGTAGCACCAGTATCAATAATAGTAATTAAAGGCGTACTATCAATGAAACATGTACCTATAATGAGTCTGTCCTTACTAGCTGACGGATTCTCAGCCAAAGCAAATGCCTTCCCGCTAGTCTGTCCTTTCTTCCGTTTCGAGCACTGACTACTCAATTTTCCCTCTTCTCCAAAGTTGAAACATACCATCTCTTTATGTTTGCAGTCAGACATTGCATGCCTAAGCTTTCCACAACAAAAACATCTTTTCACATCAGTAGTGCAAGCAAAACTCTTATGCCCAACCTGCCCACATTTGAAACAAATAATCTTAGCAGGAGCATCTCCCCTACTAGTCTTCTGGCCCTGAGCAGCCCTCTGTTTTCCTCTACCAGCATCATAAGGCTGGCCACAGTCCTGTTGACCCTTGCCTCTCTTATCAGTCAGAATCTTATGATGAGCATTACTATCCTCCTCATAGATCCTGCAACTATCCATCAGATCAGAAAAGTCACAAATCTTCTAGTAGCCAACAACTTTCTTAATATCTGAGCGCAACCCGTTCTCAAACTTGATGCACTTGGAAAATTCAGCACCTTCCCCATTAAAGTGTGGGTAGAACTTAGCCAACTCTACGAACTTTGCATCATACTCGGTTAAAGTCTGGTTTCCTTACTTCAGCTTAAGAAACTCGATTTCTTTCTTACCTCGAAGGTCTTCAAGATAATACTTCCTCATAAACTCCCTACGAAAAATAGCCCAAGTGATTTCCTCACCTGCAGCCTCCAATCTCTGACACGTTTCCAGCCACCAGTCGTCAGCCTCACTGGCTAACATATGCGTCCCATAACGAACCTTCTGCGCTTGGGTACAGTCCATCATGCGAAAGATCCTCTCTATCTCTTTCAGCCAATCAAGTACTCCATCAGGGTCATGCTTACCCTTAAACACTGGCAGATTCTCCCTCAGGAAAGTCGCCAAACTTCGGGATCTAGCATCCCCGCCAACATTCGGCTGATTCTCCATCGCATTAGCCATTGCTTCCAAAGCAGTAGCAATTGCAGCATCGTTCCTTCCAGCCATCTCAACTTAACACTACAACACAACCAACAATAAAAAATAATTAACAATACGCGATTGTTACAGACTCAACAACTTGGGCGGACGGACCGACCTACTCTAATACCACTATTGTAACACCCCGATTCTACCCCACATATTTATTTAATAAAATATCAGAGTTTTCAAAAATCATCATTTATTAAAATCCACATAATCAAGAATGTCACAAATCAACATAAATACAACGTAAACATGTCATTATCTCTTCAATAGATACATAGCACTACTCAACGGTTAACAATGAAATCAGTTCATTAAATCTGCAGAGGAATTCAAATGGTTCTACAACGCAAAACAAAACATTTCATGACTATTCAACAAGATCAGCTTCAACATAAAACAACGAAATAATAGAAACAACACGCGTTTTCCCCGAGTGCTACGTATCAGAGAAGATGACACTAAACCGGGACTACATCAGCAAAGACTACTCCTCCTGATCACCTGCACGTTACCAATATAAAGGTAACATCGAAAACAAGCAAAGGGTGAGATATCAAACCATATAATTGAAGTTATGATAAACAATCTATAGTTCGAAATCATATAAATCACCATTTTGTAATCACACGACTAATCAACAACAATACACAACTATTCTATAACAACACACATTTATTCACAACAACGTAATCCAATCATCAACAACATCATCACTAAGTATTATGACATGCGACTCAACTAATACACATGCATGTGGTACCAAGTAAAACTCCCAACGTAATCCATTGCCAATAATTTCGAGGCATCCAAAGGTAAGCCTTCAACGTAAACAACTCGGCTCAGCGTATTCTGCCCACATAGGCCAACAAATTATGCAATGTATATATATAGTAACTTTAAACAAAGATACAACAATAACTACAACATAATCCACAACGTAACCATCAACGTTGGCCATTAGGCCTCAACAACAATGACATACAACAACAACGGATTCACAACGGAACTATTTTCAATTCGTCCAAATTCTCACCTACAACACTTAAAATCATTAGAATAGGTTAACTCATGTTTCCAGCTTTCCAACGGTTCAAACGACATGAAAACGGAGTTACGGTCGTGAAGATACGACCAAAACAATTTTCCAGAATTCCTCTTCTGTTTCTGTTCAGTATGCATCGATACAAACCTCCATGTATCGATACATACTCAGCTTGTATCGATACATACTCAGCTTGTATAGACACAAGCTTCGTATGAGTCGACTCATACATAATTAAATTTTTGTTTTTTTGGTTTTACACAGTATGAGTCGATGCAAGCTTTCCTTGTATCGATACAAAACTGACTTGCATCGATACACACCACGTATGAGTCGATACAAGTCCCACAGAACAGCCCCATGAGTCGATGCAAGGCTTTATGTATCGACACAAGTAATTTTCACGCTCATTGTGCATCAACTGGTATCGATCCATAACATTATGTGTCGACTCATGCTGCGTATTTTTCATCAAAAACCTGATTTTTCCACTGTTATTCAATTCCAATCAACACCATTCTTCACCAACAATCACAATACAACATATGCAGTAAATTGGTGCATTCCTTCCATACAATTAACAACAACACGACATATACAATGGTATTGTACACTCAACGACAACAAGATACACAGAATACAAGATCATATATTCCAATTTGGGATTTTCTACGGTTAATCACATAGATACGACACAACCCAGAGAATCATACATCCCTAACTACCAATTGCCCATCATATCCCCAATTATAGAGCAAAAACCCCACCCTTACCTTGTATTGAAGGTTGCTCTAAGGATTCTTGACCGTTCCAACTTTTCCCAGTTCTACGCTTCGCTCTGTTCTTCCGTTCCCAATTTCACGTTCGCTTCCACTGATAACCAAAATTCCCAATTATTATTATTATTAATTTAAATAATAATAATCTTATAATTACTATTTGGGCTTAACTCCACACTCCCAATACCACTATCACCAACACCACCCTTCAGGCCCACTTCACTGAATTAATAATAATAAAATATTTATTAGTAGTATTATTCCTCGACGCAACCAACATAATTATTCAAAAATAATTATTTAAAATATTTAATTAAATAATTCTAACTAAATATTCTGGGCGTTACAACTCTCCCCTACTAGAACAATTTCGTCCTCGAAAATAAAATTTTACCTGCTTCAAACAACTCGGGATAGGAGTCTCGCATCTTGCTCTCTAGCTCCCAGGTCAAGCTTTCACCAGCAGCTCCTAACCAAACAACATTCACCAGCGCAATCTCTTGACCTCTAAGAATCTTCATCTCGCGATCCACAATCCGCATAGGCATTGTCTCCACTGTGAGATTATCACGCACTTGCACATCATCCATCTGAATCACATGAGACGGATCTGGAATATACTTCGGAGTTGCGATACATGAAACACATCATGCAAATTAGCAAGATTTGGAGGTAACGTCACACGGTAAGCAACTTTTCCTACACGTTTAGATATCTGATATGGACCAATAAAACGAGGAGTGAGATTCCTAGACTTCAGAGCTCGTCCAACACCAGTCACAGTCGTGACTCTCAGAAACACATGTTCACCAGCCTGAAATTCTTAATCTTTTCTCCTCTTATCGTGGTAACTTTTCTGCCTACTCTGGGAAGCCTTCATATACTCCCGAATAAACTTCACTTTCTCTGTAGTTTCTCAAACAATCTCTGGTCCAACTACCACACTCTCACCAGGTTCATGCCAACATAACGGAGTCCTGCATCTCCATCCATACAATGCCTCAAAAGGTGCCATCCCAATACTAGAATGGTAGTTGTTATTGTAAGTGAACTCAATCAACAAAAGATAAGTATCCCATGAGCCTCTCTGCTCAAGAACACAAGCTCTCAATAAATCCTCTAGTGACTGAATAGTTCTCTCGGTCTGACCATTAGTCTGCGGATGATACGTCGAACTCAACTTTAACTTAGACCTCAAGGCTCCCTGCAAACTCTTCCAAAAATCAAAAGTAAACCTTGGATCTCTATCCGACACAATACTCACCGGAATACCATGCAACTTCACAATCACTCTGACATAAATCTCAGCCAACTTCGCAATCAGATAAGTAATGTTAATAGGTATAAAGTGTGCTGACTTCGTAAGCCTATCAACAATTACCCAAATCGAATCGTGTCCTCTCACGGTATTAGGCAAACTCGTCACAAAGTCCATCAAAATGCTGTCCCATTTCCATTCTGGAACTTCTAACGGTTGCATTAACCCTGCAGGCTTCTGATGCTCGATCTTTGACTTCTGGTAAGTCAAACAAGCATACACAAACTGTGCTACATCATGTTTCATGCCAGGCCACCAAAATAAACCTTTCAAATCCTGATACATTTTAGTAGCTCCTGGATGAATACTCAAATTGCTTCTATGACTCTCTTCAAGAATCACTTTCTTAATCGCTTCATCATCAGGAATACAAATACGATCTCAGAACCTCAACACACCTTGCGCATCTAACTTGAAATTATCATTCTCGGGTCGATTAGTTCCTATCATCTAATCCACCAACTTTACATCTCGCTTCTGAGCCTCTTTAATATCGTCAAGAAAATCATTATTAATCTTTAACATTCCCAACATAACACTATGCGATGTCACTTCACAAACCAAACTCAAATCTTGGAATTGCTCAATCAACTCCAACTCCTTAACCATCATGACCGACATATGCAAAGTCTTCTGGCTCAAAGCATCGACTATAACATTAGCTTTTCCGGGATGATAGTTCAATCCAAAATCATAATCCTTCAACAACTATAACCACCTTCACTGCCTCATATTCAACTCTTTCTGATTAAAAAGGTACTTCAAACTCTTATGATCACTAAACACCTCAAATCTGGAACCATACAAATAATGTCTTCAAATCTTCAATACAAATACCACTGCAGCTAATTCAAGATCATGCGTAGGATAATTCTTTTCGTGAGTTCTCAATTGCCTAGACGCATAAGCAACCACCTTGCCATCCTGCATAAGCACACCACCTAACCCCATCAGACACGCATCGCCGTACACAACAAAAGACTCTTCTGGATTAAGTAAAATCAAAACTGGAGCCGACGTCAACCTCTTCTTCAACTCATTAAAACTCCCTTCACATTGAACATCCCACGCAAAGGCTTTCCCTTTGCAAGTCAACTTAGTCAATGGAAGTGCCAGCTTCGAAAACCCTTCGATAAACCGCCTATAGTAACCGGCTAATCCCAAGAAGCACCTAATCTTAGTAACCGACTTCGGAGATTCCCATTGCAACAAAGCATCAACCTTAGAAGGATCCACGACAATGCCACTACTAGAAATGACATGGCCAAGAAAACTAACCTCTTTCAACCAAAATTCACACTTGGACAACTTCGCATACAACTCTTTTTCTTTCAAAACTTGCAACACGACTCTTAGGTGTTCTGCATGTTCTTCTTCCGATTTAGAGTAAATTAGAATGTCATCAATGAATACTACCATAAATTGATCCATGTAAGTATGAAAAATACGGTTCATGTACTCCATGAATACTCCCGGCGCATTAGTAACACCGAAAGGCATCACCGAATACTCGTAGTGTCCATACCGAGTCCTGAACGCGGTCTTTTGAATATCATCTTCTTTCACCCTAATATGGTGATATCTAGATCTCAAATCAATCTTAGAAAACACACTAGCACCCACCAATTGATCCATCAAATCATCAATTCTCAGAAGCGGATACTTGTTCTCAATCTTCACTTTATTCAGCTGTCGATGGTCAACACAAAGTCTCATACTCCCATCTTTCTTCTTCACTAATAGCACAGGCTCTCCCCACAGAGATACACTTGGTCTCACAAACTTTTTCTCAAGCAACTCTTCTAATTTCTTTTTCAGTTCAGACAACTCAGATGCAGACATCCTGTATGGTGCCATAGAAACAGGCCTGGTACCAGGTACAAGGTCAATCGCAAATTCAACATCCCTCTCAGGAGGTACTTTAGGAATTTCATCAGGAAACACTTCAGGAAATTCTCGCACCACCTGCAACTCATTCAATCGAACTTGATTCTCAACCGACAATGTCACCATCAACGAGAACATCTGCGCTTCGTCTTGCATCAAACACTTCAACTGTTTACCGGTCAACAAACCAGCTCCTTCCTCCTCTGGAGTAGAAAACCTCAAAGACTTGTTATAACAATTGATATGAACATAGTTACATTCTAACTAGTTTATACCCAAGATCACATCTAGTCCACTTAACGGCAAACAAATCAAATCAACAACAAAGTCTCTGTCGAAGATCGACAAAGGACAATTCAAACGTATAAGATAAGTAGTCACCGATCCCTTAGCCAGAACTTCGACGACCATTTCTCCATTCATATAAGACAATGCAAGACCCAACCTCTTAACACAATCAGCAGCAACAAAACAATGCGTAGCACCAGTATCAATAATAGTAATTAAAGGCGTACTATCAATGAAACATGTACCTATAATGAGTCTGTCCTTACTAGCTGACGGATTCTCAGCCAAAGCAAATGCCTTCCCGCTAGTCTGTCCTTTCTTCCGTTTCGAGCACTGACTACTCAATTTTCCCTCTTCTCCAAAGTTGAAACATACCATCTCTTTATGTTTGCAGTCAGACATTGCATGCCTAAGCTTTCCACAACAAAAACATCTTTTCACATCAGTAGTGCAAGCAAAACTCTTATGCCCAACCTGCCCACATTTGAAACAAATAATCTTAGCAGGAGCATCTCCCCTACTAGTCTTCTGGCCCTGAGCAGCCCTCTGTTTTCCTCTACCAGCATCATAAGGCTGGCCACAGTCCTGTTGACCCTTGCCTCTCTTATCAGTCAGAATCTTATGATGAGCATTACTATCCTCCTCATAGATCCTGCAACTATCCATCAGATCAGAAAAGTCACAAATCTTCTAGTAGCCAACAACTTTCTTAATATCTGAGCGCAACCCGTTCTCAAACTTGATGCACTTGGAAAATTCAGCACCTTCCCCATTAAAGTGTGGGTAGAACTTAGCCAACTCTACGAACTTTGCATCATACTCGGTTAAAGTCTGGTTTCCTTACTTCAGCTTAAGAAACTCGATTTCTTTCTTACCTCGAAGGTCTTCAAGATAATACTTCCTCATAAACTCCCTACGAAAAATAGCCCAAGTGATTTCCTCACCTGCAGCCTCCAATCTCTGACACGTTTCCAGCCACCAGTCGTCAGCCTCACTGGCTAACATATGCGTCCCATAACGAACCTTCTGCGCTTGGGTACAGTCCATCATGCGAAAGATCCTCTCTATCTCTTTCAGCCAATCAAGTACTCCATCAGGGTCATGCTTACCCTTAAACACTGGCAGATTCTCCCTCAGGAAAGTCGCCAAACTTCGGGATCTAGCATCCCCGCCAACATTCGGCTGATTCTCCATCGCATTAGCCATTGCTTCCAAAGCAGTAGCAATTGCAGCATCGTTCCTTCCAGCCATCTCAACTTAACACTACAACACAACCAACAATAAAAAATAATTAACAATACGCGATTGTTACAGACTCAACAACTTGGGCGGACGGACCGACCTACTCTAATACCACTATTGTAACACCCCGATTCTACCCCACATATTTATTTAATAAAATATCAGAGTTTTCAAAAATCATCATTTATTAAAATCCACATAATCAGAATGTCACAAATCAACATAAATACAACGTAAACATGTCATTATCTCTTCAATAGATACATAGCACTACTCAACGGTTAACAATGAAATCAGTTCATTAAATCTGCAGAGGAATTCAAATGGTTCTACAACGCAAAACAAAACATTTCATGACTATTCAACAAGATCAGCTTCAACATAAAACAACGAAATAATAGAAACAACACGCTTTTTCCCCGAGTGCTACGTATCATAGCAGACAATACTAAACCGGGACTACATACACAAAGACTACTCCTCCTGATCACCTGCACGTTACCAATCTAAAGGTAACAGCGAAAACAAGCAAAGAGTGATATATCAAACCATATAATTGAAGTTATGATAAACAATCTATAGTTCGAAATAATATAAATCACCATTTTGTAATCACACGACTAATCAACAACAATACACAACTATTCCATAACAACACACATTTATTCACAACAACGTAATCCAATCATCAACAACATCATCACTAAGTATTATGACATGCGACTCAACTAATACACATGCATGTGGTACCAACGAAGTAAAACTCCCAACGTAATCCATTGCCAATAATTTCGAGGCATCCAAAGGTAAGCCTTCAACGTAAACAACTCTGCCCCCAACGGCTCAGCGTATTCTGCCCACATAGGCCAACAAATTATGCAATGTATATATATAGTAACTTTAAACAGCATACAACAATAACTACAACATAATCCACAACGTAACCATCAACGTTGGCCATTAGGCCTCAACAACAATGACATACAACAAAGTGGATTCACAATGGAACTATTTCCAATTCGTCTAAATTCTCACCTATGGCACTTAAAAGCATTAGAATAGGTTAACTCATGTTTCCAGATTTCCAACGGTTCAAACGACATCAAAAACTGAGTTATGGTCGCGAAGATATGACCAAAACAATTTTCCAGAATTTCTCTTCTGTTTCTGTTCAGTATGCATCGATACAAACCTCAATGTATCGATACATACTCATCTTGTATCGACACAAGTTTCGTATGAGTCGACTCATACATAATTAAATTTCTGTTTTTATGGTTTTACACAGTATGAGTCGATGCAAGCTTCCCTTGTATCGATGCAAAACTGACTTGCATCGATACATACCACGTATGAGTCGATACATGTCCCACAGAACAACCCCATGAGTCGATGCAAGGCTTTATGTATCGACACAAGCATTTTTCACACTCATTGTGCATCAGCTTGTATAGATTTTTGGCTTCCAACTTCTCTTGGTCGCTAGTTATGTTTAACATTTCATTTGAGGACAACTGTGATGGACTTAGCTCGATTCCGTTATTGTTCATGGGTTATTATGCATTGTGTGTGTGTGGCTGCTCGACTTTCCATTCTTAGGTTGCTTTACATGTTCACATTCCATTTCTTTGCATATGGGTCATATTTTGACTTGCGACGTGAGTGTGCAATTATCTTCTTGCCTCCGTGTTATTTTTGACGTGGTTGTTGACTTGTGTAAGGTACATTGAGGATATTTTGGTTAGGTACCTAATTTTGGTACACTAACACACCACTCCTCCCGTGGATACCACTTCTCCTGTGGTTCTGTTTGCATTTTAAACGCACTTTACTTTGTGTTTTCTCATGTTACGAGAAACACATATTCTGCTATTTTGTCTGGATATGTACCTTTGTGCAGGTGTTTCGATTGTTATAAGGACGTGTATGCTACACGCACATGTTGCACGATATCACCTTGTGGATTATATTGATCGAGCTATTTCTTATTATTACTTTGTTGATGGCAGTTTACACGAAGTTTTCCAGAGTATTTTTAGCTTGCAGTGCTCTTTGGATTTTATTATCCGTTTGGTATTAACTTTACTTTGTTTATTGCATTCTTTTACCGCTTTCCTAGAGAGCATGAGAAGTAGGGTTTTACCGCTTTCCTTGCCATGAGAAGTAGGAATAGAGATGCATGATGGAGCTTCCGTATTTGGAGCATGTTTAGGAACCCCTCTGGTTTATTTAAAGACCCATTTAGGGCGCTTCTGTGTGCTAATTGTGCTTGGTTTATTTAATGTCCTCATCCGTGCATAGGGAGGCAATTCTTAGTAAGTGTTTATATTTGTGCGTGCATAGGTCAGAGTGGTTAGGCAATTCGACGTGGCACCACCAAGCAAAGTCCCGCTTTTTATGTTTCTTGCTATAGAGTCATGATGATATGATGGACAAGAGAAAGGGGTCCGCAATCGACTCCCATAAAGTTCTAGTCCATGTCAGCCCGCACACGCGAATCGTGTTGCTTCCTTTATCGAGTCAATAATAAAAATGGCAAGAGATCCCTATTCTGACTCTCCACGCTTTCTTGGGGTTCTCATTTATTGCTGAACTCACATCATTTGCTCTTCACACTTGACAATTCATGTCATGAGGTGATACCCTTCACGGGAATCAGATGTGTCGGCTCCTGGTTGACTCACGGTATGCTCGTTACCGTTCGCAGACTATGGGACTTCATCCTTTTCCTGCGCTTGTGTGACATTTGTTTTTTGCATTGCGTTGTTTTTGTGCTTCTGCCAAAGCACTTGTTTGCTTCATCCCTTTTGTCGTCTTCGACTCTACCTTAGGTAGTGATTCGAGATGAACATAGATTTAGGTTGTAAACCTTTTCCACTCCCTTTTGTCGTATTCAACTCTATCTTAGGTAACGATTCGAGATGGACATAGATCTAGGTTGTAAACCTTTTCCATGTTCCCTTAGGATTTCTCTCGACTCTATCTTAGGCAGTGATTCGAGTTAGACCTTAGGTTACAATCCATGTATGATAACATTAGGGATAGAATTAGATTGTTTCCCTTGATTGTTTTCTTCTTTTTTTGCATCCTTGCATGTAATAAAACTAAAACTTGTTTTCTGTTCTTTTGAAAATCAAAACATTTAATAATGTTTCAAACTCCTTTTTCAAGGTAAAAACAACCAACCAATGCAAATCTTTTTCACCTACGGGCTTTCCTTTTGTGTTTAAAACCTTTTTTCCAAAAGGATGTGCTTCACCTGCACCGTTCCTAAACTTTTTCAGAAAGGACATGCTTCATCCGCACTGTTCATTAAAAAACACAAAACCCACCAAAACAAGTGAGTCGAACTACGGCGCTCTGACTTTCCCATTTCACGAGGGAATACGTAGGCATCTTGTCATGGGGCTCGATCGAGCAAACTTTGTAAATACTTCCTTCTTTTCCCCGTGTTTTCTTTATTTTCCTTTCTTTCACATTTATACCCTTTTAGCATACAAATATAGCGATTAAGCAGTAAACACATATAAACACACCCATTAGATAGAAAATAGAAGTGGATACCGTAGAGTACTGCGGGTGTGTGGGGTGCTAATACCTTTCCTTCGCATAATAGACTCCCTTACCCTATCTTTCGGTCGCAAGACCGTGTCTTATCCCTTTCAGGTTTTCACGATGTGTTTACCTTTCTCGTTTTGCGAGATAAAAAACGTTCAATGGCGACTTCATTGATATAGTTATCAGATGATGTTCAGCCGGTTGTTTCATTGATGGCTGCCATTCACTTCTGGGAGGGGTCGACCAACACTTTCCACATAAAGTGTGGTATGATTACCCCCACTCTATTCGACATTGCCGCTGTCACAGGGCTTAAACCATCTAGCAAAGTGTTCAACTATAGGGACACTGCTCTTGTGCCTTTAAAATTCGACGTGGGTGAGGACGGTAAACCAACTTACAATAGTTTCATCGACTACCACGCTCAAACATCTGGCCCTATCACTGACGAAGAACATGTGGCGTTTTTAACCTTGTGGCTATCTCGCTTTATTTTCTGCTCCAGGTCCATATAGGTGGCCAAACAGTTTTCCTATTTGGCTACCTAATTGCACAAGGGTAAAAATGTTGCCTTGGTCCAGTTAATATTGTCTTCTCTTTATGAATCCTTAACTGATGTTGCCAATCAGATCAAAATTTTTGACCCCAACAATCCAAAGAAGAAAAGTGTTTTGGCCTATGGTCCTTTTTGGTTCCTACAATTGTGGCTAAATGCCACTTTCTCTAAAGATATCAAGCCCTACAGAAGTAGAAAGGTAGTGTGCCCTCCAACTGAGAACACGTTGTCTAGCAACGCCTGCTACCATTAACTCCTATCGACAAGACTTATCCAAATGTCGAAGTTTTTATGCTGCTGTTCACTATTATGCTGACAAGGGCTGAGTTTTAACCCTCTATGGCTCCATTTTATGATCGACACGATGGCCCTGAATGGTTCAATAGGGCTTTTCCTCATGTAAATGATGAAGATAATGAAAATTCCCTAATTACCTGGAGACGCTTTTTAACTCCTCAATTTTTATTTGCTGTGATTGTTGGCTCCCATCCACCCTTGGTCGCTTATCAGCCTAATTTGGTGGCTCGACAGTTTGGGCTTTGTCAATTGGTCCCCAAGTCTTTGTTCTATTCTCACGAATTGCTGGTCGATATCTCCACTAACCAACCTTTCGAAATTATAAAGGAAGATGTCAAAAAACTATGGGCACAAAGACCTAAGCTTACCCTCACTCCTTTTGAACCAACATTCTACTGCACTAAAGAATTTGAAACTTGGTGGCAGTCATATTTTGTTACATTCATTGGTGATCCTAATAAGAAATTTGCTGAACTAACTAGAACTTTTCATTTGCAGGGAAAATCGACCAAATGTAAGGCTACTAATATCAAGCAGATCCAAGCTTTCCAGCAATAGTTTCGCGTGGTATATCTACCCAATAACCTTTGTCGGACCATTTTTGCATCCCAAGAGCTAAAGGAGAAGGTAACCGACAAGATTCCACAACTTAAAATTCTTGGTTACACGAAAGACAAATATATTTATGCACTTCATTTTGGAAAATCAAATTTCCTCCTATACCAACTAGCCCCTTGGCTTTGGCTTTTTTCCCGCCTATCCCGGACTGGTGGTAAAGATCTTGGTCGAACATACAAAATGCTTATAAGAAAAAGGATGAAAGGGTGGTGCCGACAAAGTATTGGTTATACAACTACCTAGATTTTCTACATGTTGATCTTCAATATGTCAGAGAACTTGCTGTAGTACCACATGGTAACAGCCCCTGGAAAGTTTAATTTCCTTTCCATTTCGACTCTTCTATCTGTCTAACTCTGCCATTTTTTCTTTTAGCTCTTCCTATGAAGGTATAACCAAAGAAGACCCCTGTTATACCCCAAAATTTTCCCTCCTATTTCTCAAGTCAATTCACATCTCCATACTTAAGAATTTCTTAAGGGTTGACCAGATGAGCCCTCTCCTAAGCAATTAACCCCACAACTAGGGATTTGATTCTCTCAAGTAAAAGATGGTTTTTATTTCCTCAAGTGATCATCATACATCCTCATATGTCTTAAGGTATCACCATGTCAAGTTTCAAGCCTCACAACTCAAGTTTGTTCAGTCAATTGCTTAGATGATTGAGAATCAGTTGTATTGGACAAAAAGTCAACTATGGTCAACATATAGTCAAACTTCATCATTTTTGGTCAACATCAAGATGTTGAAGCCACGTTCATCATTTAATCAAGGGTTAATCATGATTCATCAAGAAAACTCAAGATTTGATCAAAAGTCAAAGTTTCTAAATTAGGGGTTTTTGATAAAAAGTCAACAAAAATTTGACCAGGCATAACTTTCACATACTTTATCAGAAATTTTTCCAACAAAGATTATTTTGAAGAGAATTCAATTATCTACAACTTTGTGTCTCACAAGCTTTGGCCAAAAATGCTTCATTTGAGAGTTATCAATCAAGACATTATAGGTCCTTCTTAAAGTCAACAAAAAGTCATTTTTTCCAAAGAAATGTACATGAATATGGAAGCTTCAACGAAGATTAAACCAAAAGGAGTGTTTAGAGGACATATTGATCTTTCTAAAAAGTCTAAGAACACTTCAAAGTGTTGAAAATTGAGCAAGATACAACTTGTGGAAGTTTGACATTTTTGAAGAAGGGCATGAAGAGAAATACTAAGCAAATTCAAAAATCTTGCATATGGGCCTATGTTTTTATGGTCTAGACTTGTTTATAAGGTGGCCCATGACCTCTAAGTCCATTTACACGCCCTTGCACCATTTATTTAATTTATTTTTGAATTACTTTATTAAAATTCAATTTTAAAATAAAATAAATATCAAAATAAGAGGCAAGGCGTGTTGGGCTTGTTACTTGTATTTCTTGAGGTCCAAGATAGCTCATGCAAGCTGGAAAAAATGCATGGAAAACATTAGAGGAAGATTGAGCAAGAAAAAGAAAGATTTGATTCAAAACTTCAATCAAATATCTTTCATTGAATGCAATATATTTTGACTCAATTCTTGACGTAATTCATTTGTTATAAATACAAGATCAAGATCAGACATCAAGGACATGAATGACATGCTCTTACAAACCCTAAAGAATTGTCCAAAAATTCAAGCTTTTAGGGAAAACTCGAAACTAAGTCTCCAGCTGCTTTCATTCAATTCCAAGGATTGATTCATCCTCCTGGGCTTTGCTGCAATCGATCCCAGGTCTTACGCAAGTTGTACAGTGCCCAAAATCACCCTCACAAAACAACACCGTTTAGGTAAAATATCTTGAATCGATTTCAATTTCTATGCATATTAAACGTATTTGATGTGTTTGTTCATGTTCAGGAGTATGTTTAGAATAGGTTTGACGTGTTAGATACAAGCTTTAAGTCTTAAAATGCATCGTGCCATTGTTAGGGCATAACTGTATGTGACCTTCAAACCCTAGTTACAAGAATTTCCAGGCCATAAGAACATCACCATTGAACTCACAACCCTTGAATTAGGGGGGTAGGGTCCTTAGGTTCCTTTTATGTTTGCTATTTTTGCAGGTTTAATTTTGGCAGGATCAGAGAAAACGACTGAAGCTTAGCTCCGACGTCTCTGACTTTGTTGACTCCAGGGAGGGCTTGGGTGGCGTGCTTGGATTGGTTGGTTCAAATATATTGGGCCCCAGCGCATATTTTGCTTTGATTGTCTAATTTCAGAAAGTAGTTTCAAATATATATTTATGAATGTACTATAATTCATGGATGTATCACCACCCCCATGGTTCAACATGCGCGCGCTAAGTCTCTTCCTCTCTAAGGGCGTGGGTTCGATCCATGCCTTTTGCAATTTTTCTAACATTTTCTGATTTCCATAGGTTTTCACATATATACCATTGGAAGCATGGTTTAGACACCCCAAACAGATGGCGTGGTGGTCATGTTTTGACTCAATAACCACAGGGTCCTGGGTTCAAACCCTGGCAGGAGCAAATCCTTTTTTTAACACTTGTCTTCTTTAACTTTTCTTATTTCGTTTATTTTTCAAACCAATTTTAATTCTTTTTCACAAATTATTTTCACTATTATAAAAAACCCTAAAAATATTTTACTTTCAGATTTAGGTTAATAAAATGTTTAATTAATTTTAGACACAAAAATATTTTATTTTTGCTTTCATTTAAAATTATTTTCTTAATTAATCGCTAATTAATTAGAAATAGAGTTTTCTACATTAAAATCAATCCAAAAATTCACAAAAAAATAATTTCCTTTCTAGTGATTAGGCTTACTAGTCTTAAATTTCTTTTACTAACGTTAAAAACATTTTTATTTTATTTATTGATTTTTCGCATTTAAATTCTAGAAATCGATGTATAGGTCGCAAGGATATTTTTGTAATAGCGTAGATTTAATTTCTCGCATTTTACTTTCCGCACCTCTTATTTTGTATCTGCCCCAAAGCCATGTAATAGTGTATGGCCTTTATCTTTTCGCTTTTACTTTCTGCACTCTCTTATAAACTGTATATACACTTCCTAGATGTATGTTAATAGGATTGCATGACAAGACATAAAATCAAACTTAGATCACTCTAAATCAAAGATAAAATATCTGAATTGAATCACTATTTCACACTTGCACCCCCTTAGGGTATCCTCTCTTGTTGCGTCTCGAATAAATAATGGTCATGTCCTTCGAACATAAGGGTATCAGTAGCAAAGTTTCCTACGAATAAAATCATTACAAAGATCATAGTCCCTCGATGACCCTCGATGTTGCCTACAAATATATGATCTCGTCCCTCGGTTGTTGCCTACAAATAAGTGATGATCGTCCCTTTGAATTGCTAAAGGTATCCTTACATGTTGACTTCAATGACCATACGATGACCCTGCGATTGTCCCTTCATATCTAACATATACGCTTACCTACCAACTAATAGTAGGATAGCACTATCCTAAAGGAGAAGGAATATAACAAGAAACGACCATTCTAAGTAGGTAATAAGACTCTATTGCTTGCTCCAATCAAACAAATCACTTTTCACACCTCACAATTATTTTCAAAATACTTTTCAAACACTTTGTATACATTTCAACGAGAATCATTACAAAGTTAAACATTTTTTTTAAACAAATATTTCCGAACACTTCGTATACATTCTTGAGGACAGATATAAGAATGATTACAAAGTCAAAGAGAAATACTTTTCAAAAGTACTTTTCAAATCACACAAACACAGTAAGCAAATTTTCAAAAGTGAGCTAAGCAATTAAGAGCCCGTAGATAACTACGGATGAAAAGGGTGCTAATACCTCCCCTTTTCATAATTACCTCCCGTACTTAGAATCGATAAAGGTCTTTCCTGTTCTTTTCACCTTTCCTTTATTGGATAAAAGAAAAGTCGGTGGCGACTCTTGCTATCTGCAACATTTGCGATAAAATGCAAAACAAATAATTCAGTTCTCCCACCGTGTTACAGAACTGGCGACTCTGCTAGGGACTACCTAAAGAGAGGTTACCTTAGGGTTTTAGATCACCTTTATTGCTTTCTGATTGCATTGTCTGATTTAGTTTTAAGGGTTGCTTGGGTATAATACTTGTGGGGGATCCTACACCCGGATCTAGGTTTCCTTAGGTAAGTAGCAATAGATTATCGCGACTGTCCAGCATAGACCGAAAATGTTAAAATGATGGCTACGGTTAGTGCGACACTTTGGATGTCCTGATGTTCCTCATGCTCAGTTGAGGAAATATTTGGCATTTGCGTGGTGTCATCAAGCATTAGCTAAAATTTTAGAATCCTAATTGACCCATCTTAGACATTAGAAGGTAGTGAGATAGCCGGCTTCGGTGCAGACTAAGGTTGGTTGATACTCGATGCTACGCTCATTGAGATTCGAATTTCGATATTTTTCGGTCGATCATTTGGTAGTTGTATTGAAATAAAGCCTGCGAGAAAGATCCTTGATATGAGATTCCTAGAACCCGGTTACTATTGTAGGACAAGTTGAACCAACTTAAACTCTGGTAGGGTAGACACCTATGCCTCATGCAAGCCTTAAACCTAGGGCTGTTGTGTGAATTGTTTGTGCTTGCTATTTAAACATGACATCATGACATCATAACATCATATCATTTATAACCATTTCAAGGACCTAGGGATTTATCTTTGCTCTTTGTTGTAGGGCTATGGCTTCTAGGAAGACTATCCGAATCAACTTTATGGGTATACCCTCTCAACTCAAGGAGTTAGTCTCAAAAGTTCCCAATCACGCTCAGTTCATCAAAAGGCGTGGTTATCTACTCAACTTGGTTATCTCCGGTTTTGAAGAAGATGTGATGAGCGTCGTATTCCAGTTCTTTGATCCGGAGCATCATTGCTTTACTTTCCCAGATTATTAGTTGGTACCTACAATGAATGAGATCTCTAAGATACTTGGGATACCCATTCATGATCATATACCTTTCACCAATTCAGAAAAAGTTTCGAGGTTTGAAGACATTGCATAAGCTTTACACCTAAAACGGTATGATATTGAAGCTAATTGGAAAACAAGAAGTGGAGTTAAAGTTTTGCTTGCTAAGTTTCTAATAAATAAGGCTCGAGAATTCTTAAAGGCTATGGGTTTCCACGCTTTTGAAGAAATTTTGGCTTTGCTAATCCTTGGGTTGGTACTATTTCCTAATCCGGATCAATTCATAGACGTGAATGCCATTAAGGTATTCCTCACTCATAATCCTATGCCTACTTTACTTGGAGATATTTTGCTTTATCTCCACACTCGTACCATGAAAATACAAGGAACTCTCATGTGTTGCTGTAACACGGTGAACTGACTTTTTAGGTTTTTGTATCGCAAATGTGCGGATAGCAAGAGTCGCCACCGACTTTTCTTTTATCCAATTAAGGGAAGGTAAAAAAGTACAGAAAAAGTCCTTCGTTAGATTCTGAGTAAGGGAGAAGGTTATGAAAAGGGAAGGTATTAGCACCCCTTTCCATCCGTAGTTATCTACGGGCTCTTAGTTGCTCTTAGATCACTTTAAAATTGTGCTTTCTGTGTGTTTGACAAAAATGTTTTGAAAAGGCATTTCGCTTTGACTTTGTAATGATTCACGTCAGAATGTATACAAAGTGTTCGGAAATGTTTCGTTTTGAAAAGAGTTTGAACTTTGACAAAAGTGTTAGGTGTGAAAAGTATTTTGATAGAGCAAGCAACTAAAAGTCTTATTACCTACTCAGAATTGGTCGTTTTCGTGTTATTTTACGTTCCTTTAGAATAGTGCTATCCATACCATTAGTTGGTAGGTAACCCTATTCGTTGGATGTAAGCAGGTCATTCGAAGGGACATCAGATGGTCATAGAAGGCAACTTGTAGGGAGTATCCTAGCACATTCGAAGGGACTATCATCATTTTTCGTAGGCGACAATCGAGGGTCAAGATCATGTATTCGTAGGCGACATCGTGGGTCTATGATCTTTGTATCGAAGGGACTATGATGATTTGTTTGAAGGCAACGGTGCTAGAATACCTCTACGTTCGAGGGACATGACCATTTGAATTCGTAAAGGCAACGAGAGAGAATTACCCTAAGGGGTGCATGTGTGAAAAGAGTGTGTTGAATTCGGATATGTTATCTTGAAAATTAGTGGGCTATGTTCAATTTTAGTCTTGCCATACACGCCTAATTACTAGCAATTTATAGGGTGCGGAAAGTAAAATGCGGAATGTAAAGTGCGGAAAGGTAAATCCTACGCTATTACATGGCTTTGGGGCAGATACATAATTTAAAATGCGGAAAATAAAAGCCCTAATTAAACTATTACATCCCATGAGCAATTACATTATTGGAAAAAAGAAAATAGTAAAAAGGAATCGTCCGAGACGGGATAACCTGTAAAAAGATGAGAAATAGGAAAATACGAGAGAAATCGAATAAGAGGAAAATGTTAGTAAAAATGCAAATTTTTGAATGAGAAAAATATTTCATGCAGGAAATAACATTAATATGCTAAAATAATTTTTTGGGATTTTTTGGAGATGATTTAATAATTAAAAACTAATTAAAAGTGATTTAAATTGTAAATTAGAAATAAAATTAAATATGCATGCAAAATAATATTTTCTAATTTTATAAATTAAATAAACATTTTCTGAAAATAATGCAAAAAGAAAAATATTTTTTGGTATTTTAAAATGCATGATAAAAATTATTGAAATAAATTAAAATGTATGTAAAATATTGAATAAATAAGAAAAATATGAAAATAATGCAAACTTTGTAAAAATACTTTGCCATGGCCAGGGATCGAACTGGAGACCTTGCTTTCATACCCCCACGCCTTTTCCAACGGAACCAGCGTGCACGCGTGTCACTGAATCGGAACGAGTTGTTTACAAAGAAGTGTTGCCTTCCCATTGCCTCGTCTCCGCGCCAAACTTCGTCTTCCTCGTTTCAAAATTTTGAAAATCCTGCGTCGGCCTTGGCTCGACGCTACGACCCTGGCTAAATCAAAAATCATGTACAAGCAATATAAATAAAATCTAAGACCATGAATCGATTGGAAACATCATTCCGAACGCGATGGTAATGGTCTTGAGGTCCAATTTTTCCGTTTTAGATAAACCCTAATTTGAAACTGAAAACCCTAGTAATGGCAAATCGTGTTTCAGGCTATGGAAATGCAATCAAATTTCCTAGAACATTTGCAAACTTCCTACTAATCACAAAAACAACAACAAATTATGTTAAAAATGCATGAATAATGGAAATCGATTTTGAGAAAAACATGAACAAACCAAATTCGGATTTCACGATTCTTGATGCTTTTGGAAAATGTGAGGGTCTGGATCGATTCAGGAGGTATCAAGGAACGTGTTTGAGTGCTTGGAATCAATTGAAACGACCTTAATCCAAGGCTGCTAGTTGCTTGTAAGCCACGGATTTTTTGAGCTTTAATAGGGTTTCTCCAGCCAGTTTTTCTACCCTAATTCATGTGGTATGTGTTGTATATATATAGTAGATGGATTTGAAGCTGATTTGAGAAAGAATCAATCATCAATCAATGCAAAAAATATTTGATTTTGTTCCAAATCAATTTTCATCTTTTTGATCAATTTCAGTCAATTTCTTGCCATATCCAATCAAATTTCGAAATTTGCTGGCTTTATTGGTTTTCTTGGATCTCAAGGAAGAGAGAAAAATCAAATTTGCATTTAATTTTGATTTTATACTTTATTTTTGGATTTAATTTGTATTTAAATGAATAAATTCCAAATTAAATAGAAAAATAAAATAAAAATTTGTGGCATTGGGCTTGGATATTCCTAATTGCATAAGGAACAAGTTTGGATGAAGAAAAAGTAAGCCCATTTGCAAAAAATTTTATTTTTAGAAGCATTTCTCTTTGTGCAGTTCTTCAAAATTGCCCAACTTGTGAGTGGTGTTTCATGCTCAATTTTCCACATTTTTGAGTGTTCTTGGACTTTGTAGAAATCTCTAAGAGTCCTCTAACCAACCTTTTTGGTCTCATCTTAATTGGAGTTTCCATGCTCAATATATCTTCAAAACAAAAAGTTGACGTTTTGTTGACTTTGAAAAGGACCTGTAATGTTTTGATCCATACCTTCCAAATGAAGCATTTTTTGAACATTCTTGTGAGACATGAAGTTGTAGAGAATTGAATTTCCTTCAAAATGAGCTTTGTTGGGGAAATTTTTGAGAAAGTATGAAGAAGTTATGACCAGTCAAAGTTTGGTTGACTTTTCACCTAGAAACCCTAATTTAGAAAGTTTGACTTTTGAGCAAATCTTGAGTTTTCTTGATGAATCATGATCAACCCTTGATCAAATGATGAATGTAACTTCAAAATGAGGATGTTGACCAAAAATCATGAAGTTTGACTGTATGTTGACCACAGTTGACTTTTTGTCCAATACAACTGATTTTCAACCATCTGAGCAATTGTCTGAGGAAATTTGACTTGTGAGGCTTGATACTTGACATGGAGAATCTTTGAAGCATATGAGGAGGCATGAAGACCATTGGAGATGTTGGAAGTCCATCTTGATCTGAGAATTGCCAAGCCCTAGTTTGGGTTGATTGTCTAGGAGAGGGTTTGTCTGATCAACTCTTGAGGAATCCTTGAGTATGGATGTATGCAATATCTTGAGAAGATGGAGGGAAAATTTTGGGGTATGACAGTTGCCCCTGTTCAATCTTCTTGTACTGGAAGGGTTAGATTGGCGTGCTCGCCTTTCGTGACCTGGAGGTAGAAGATGATTGAACACTCGAGTACACCTGAAAATTTGCACTCGCTGTTGGTGATGATGCGGGAATGGGCTTTACAGATGCCATTTGGAGAAGTTGGGGACTCCGCTGGGGAACGAGTCGTACGCTAGACTCGAGATTGTTGATAGGAGAACTGACGGGGATGGGCTTAAGATGCCATCTGGAAAGATCGATGCTGGGGAGTGAGCCGTATGCTAGGCTCTGTAGACGTTTCTGGAAGGAGCATGGAGATGGGCTTAAGATGCCATCCGGAGGGAGTCGTACGCTAGACTTCGTGCTCATCTTTGAATGAAGTTATTGATTTGTATTGATTTTTAACCAAATATGCAGCATTCTGAAGGTGGAGAGCTGTTGACAAGTAGTCGGAGATGGGCTTAAGATGCCATCCAAGGCAACTGAGTCGTACACCAGACTCTGTAGTTGCTGTTGATAATAAGAATGAGTCAGAATAGATCTTCGTGCTGATTACTCTGAGGGGAATAGTAGTTGGCAAAATGTGGATATCTTCCCTGTTGTGCATCGGGTATTGATCCACTGCCTGTTATCGGAGGATAACTTGTGATCGTACGGATAGGGTCTCCCGTCTAGCTTCGGGTATTAATCCTGGATCCGTTGTCGGAGGACAACGAGGGTGGTTGTTCAGATAGTTTTCCCCGTCTGGATTCGGGTCTTAATCCTGGACCAGTTGTCGAAGGACAACTAGGGCGGTCTTTCAGATAGTTTTCCCGTCTGGATTCGGGTCTTAATCTTGGACCTGTTTGCGTCAGAAGTGATTTTCACCTGTTTTTGAGAAAACAAGAGAAACTTTGATAGAATATTATTAGTCTTATGCAAAGTATGATGCATGACGATGCGTATGAATGACATATGCACAAACTATGACTTTTATGAGTAATGTACGAATGGTAGATGTTGTGGTATTTCAAAACATATCCATCTTGAAGAAGATGCGGATGTTCTGCTTGGAGATTTCTGACTTCTGTTTGAGGATGGAGATCCTGAGAAGAGAGATAACTTTGATTCCTCCGGTGCACTATCTGAGCAAGTTTCAGGCCTAGATATTGTTGAGAGTTTCATAAATAGACCCTGCTGGGGAGAGTCTGGGAGGTACTCTACCGGGGATTTTGAGTGTAAATCCCGCCGGAGAGCATTTGGTAGCTGCTGGGAGACCGGGTTAGAAGAATCTGGAGCCCGTTGGAATCTCTGACTGGGGAATAAGAGGTGTAGGTTTCCTCCGGTGCACTATCTGACCAAGTTCTGGGTTTGGACACTGCTGTTGGAGAAAAGGGGAATTGTTGAGAGACATCCGCCGGGGATAAATACCTCGGCCGGGGATGTGGCCCGATTAAGTTGAGTGGAATCACTGCTTGGGGATCCTCCTCTTCTTTGCTGGGGAAGGTTTTGTGGTGAGTGACGTTTCTGTGGGGATCACGCTCTGTGGGGGAAACGCATTGGTGACTTTCGTCGTCATCTCAATTCCTGAAGCCTGTAGTAATTACTTTCGTATGCTCTTTTCGCATGTTTGTAAATAGATTTTTATTGTCAAATGCATATAATCATTCAAAGCAAATGTTGGACTTTATGCAGACGACAACAGCAACAAATTTGTAAAGAGAAGGAAACTTGTATTTATTTGAAATGTGGCGTACGGCCAAGTAGTTTATACACAAGAAAAGTAAAAAGCTATGCGGAAACAATCTCGTTAAGTTCCAACTATGCTAGTACTCATATATTTCAACTATCTCATCTCCTTGCTGTCTGTAGAAAGTGAGTGAATTGATTGTCGCCATTTGAATCTTGAATGCTGATAGTAGTAGTCTGGAAGTAGATAGGTGATCTGGACGAGACACAGTCGTACGCTTAAATCCCTAACTTTTGCCTAGACCGCCCTTTCGGGTTTTCAATCTACCGGGATACCCCTTTTTGCCCAAGCCGCCTTTTCAGGTTTTCGACTTGCCGGGTGTACATTTTTATGTATATCCTTAACTTTTTCCCGAACCCTTTTGGTTCTCCAGGATGCCCTTATTTTTGCCTAGGCCGGTCGACCTAGCGGGTCTCTTTTACGCGTAGTATTTTTTGACTATGTCTGCGTTCACAGGGTGTGGGAAGTCTTCACCATCCATGGTGCCAAGTATCATAGCTCCGCCGGAAAATACTGTCTTGACTACAAATGGTCCCTCTTAGGTGGGAGTCCATTTTCCCCTGGGATCACCTTGTGGAAGAATGATGCGCTTGACTACTAGATCACCGATTTGGTAGACTCGGTGCTTGACCTTCTTGTTAAATGCTCTGATCATTCGTTTCTGGTAGATCTGTCCATGGCAGATGGATGCGAGTCGTTTCTCATCAATCAAATTAATTTGGTCAAGGCGAGTCTGAATCCAATCGTCTTCGCTTTAACTCTGCGTCCTGGAGGACTCTGGTTGAGGGTATCTGAACCTCGATTGGTAGGACTGCTTCCATACCGTATACAAGAGAGAAGGGGGGGTTGCCCCTGTGGAGGTTCGTAATGTAGTGCGATAACCGTGGAGAGAAAATGGTAACATCTCATGCCAATCTTTGTAAGTCACTGTCATCTTCTGTATAATCTTCTTAATGTTCTTGTTGGCGGCTTCCACAGCGCCATTCATCTTTGGCCGATAAGGAGAAGAGTTGTGATGCTTGATCTTGAACTGCGCACAGAGTTCGGTGATCATTTTGTTGTTGAGATTAGAGCCATTATCTGTGATAATCCTTTCGGGAGTGCCATATCGACAGATAAGATTATGCTTGATGAATCGAGCCACTACATTCTTGGTAACAGATGCGAACGAGGCTGCTTCTACCCACTTGGTAAAATAGTCAATTGCCACAAGGATGAAACGATGCCCATTGGAAGCTGTGAGCTTGATTTCTCCAATCATGTCAATGCCCCACATTGCAAACGGCCAAGGAGCTGTTAGAACATTCAGAGGTACTGGAGGTACATGCACTTTGTCTGCATATATCTGGCATTTGTGACAAGATCGAGCATAGCGGTGACAATCAACTTCCATGGTGGACCAATAGTAACCTGTTCTCAAAATCTTCTTAGCCATCGTATGTCCACTGGAATGGGTACCAAATGCGCCTTCGTGTAACTCTTCCATGATACGTTCCGCTATTTTCCGGTCTACACAGCGGAGTAAGCACAAGTCGTGGTTGCGCTTGTATAAGATGCCGTTGCTGAGGAAGAATTTAGATGCAAATCTTCTCAAGAACTTCTTATCATTGACAGATGCCCCTGCGGGATATTCCTGAGTCTCAAGATACCTCTTCACGTCGTAGTTCCAAGGTTTCTCTTCAGTATCAAGCTCATAACAATATGCTGGTTCGTCAAACTTCTCAATGATGATCCGGGAGCCTCGTCCCATCCGACTTTGAACATAGATGACATAGTAGCCAAGGCCGCCAACCGATTCTCTTCTCGTGGAATGTGATCAAAAGTAATCTCTTCAAGTAGGGATCAAACTCGAACATGCTCTCGATACGGAATGAGATTCGGATGCTTCAGATCCCACTCGCCTTAATCACCGATCACTAAAGTCGAGTCTCCATACACTTGTAAGAACTTGATTCTTAAGTCAATAGCAATTTTGATACCCATGATGCACGCTTGATTCGGCCATGTTGTTAGTGCAATGAAACATAATCTGCGGTGAAAGGCGTGTGTCCGTAGAGATGTAATGATGGCGCCAATGCCATTGCCAAGTCGTTGAGGCTCCATCAAAGACCATGGTCCATCGGGATCCTTGTTCAGTCCTTCGTCTGGGCCCGGTTCTTCACAACTGTGACTAGTAAAACATCTTCATCTAGAAATTGAATTGCATAGACGATAGTCATCTACTTGATGAGTGAAATGATCGCTACTACACTTCCTTTGATCGCTTTTGAGAAGTGTATTGGATGTCGTATTCGGTCAGGATCATTTGCCATCTTGCTATTCTTCCGGAGAGAGCTAGTTTCTCAAATATGTATTTTATCGGATCCATCTTAGAAATCAACAAGGTAGTGTGAGTCAACATATCTGTCTTAGTCGGCGAGCAGCCAAGCCAAAGCGTTGCAAGTTTTCTCAAGCTGTGAGTATCTTGTTTCACAGTCGGTAAACGTTTTGCTAAGGTAGTATATTGCATGCTCTTTTCGACCAGACTCGTCATGTTGCCCCAACACACACCCCATCGAGTTCTCTAACACCAAGTACATGATAAGAGGTCTTCCTTGGGGCGGCATCGATAGGAGGATTCAGGGTACTCCTTGATTTTGTCAAAAGCGATCCGCAATCGTGCTCCATTCCACTACTTGATCTTTCTTAAGTAACTTGAAGATTGGCTCACAAGTAGCGAGATGTGCAATGAATCGCAATGTAGTTTAATCGGCCCAAGAAACCTCGACTTCCTTCTCGGTGGGGAGCCGCATTTCTTGAATAGCTTTAACCTTGGCGATCAACTTCAATACCTTTACCACCGACAACAAACCCTAGGAGTTTTCGGATCGACTCCAAAAGTGCACTTGTTAGGATTAAGTCTCATCACTTCTTCAATCATCAAACAGTTTGCAGATGATCAAGATGTTCTTCTTGATCCGTGATCTAGCTATCATGTCGTTGGCGTAGACCTCTATCTCGTGATGAATCATGTCATGAAATAGTGTTACCATAGACCGATAAGTGGCGCCCGCTCTTCATCCGAACGGCATAACCTTGTAGCGAAAGTGCCCACTGTAACAAAAGTAGTCTTCTCCATGTCTTGGAGCCATTTTGATCGATTGTAACCGGAGAAACCATCCATGAAGGAGAAAACCTTATCGGCGGTGTTGTCAACCGAACATCAATATGAGGAAGTGGGAAATCGTCTTTCTCGCTTTGTTCGGATCTCAATCTACACACATTCGTACCTTGCCATCCTTCTTGGGCACAGGCACCACGTTAGCAACCCACTGTGGATAAGAAGTAACAACTAAGAAACTGGCTTTGAACTGCTTCATAACTTCGGCTTTGATTTTCTCTGACATCTCAGGACGCATGCACGAACCTTCTTTCACGAGAAAACCTTCTTTTTCGAACCGGTACCACAATATCAATGTCCAAACCTGGCATGTCTTCGTATGACCAAGCAAATACCTCAATATAGTCTCGTAGCATCTGAACCAATCTTTCTTTGACACTATTCTCAAGACCCGCTCCTATCTTGATCTCTTTTCTGTCTTCATCAGTACCCAAATTCACAGCCTTAACTTGCTCTTCGTGTGGCTGTATAACTCGATCTTCTTGTCAGTAGCCCCGATAAGTTCTCCGGCACTTCACAATCTTCCTCACTTTCGTCTTCGGCTTGGTAGATCGGATTATCGAAGTCATATTTAGCAATAACATAGTTGTTATCAACGAGATTCGGAGTGATTCTGCAGTGTATCACGTGGGTGTGTGTAAGAAACACATAGCTTTTGAAGGGGTGATAACGTAAAAAGAGAGAAAATAAACAATTGAATGCAAAAGTCCAACGTTTTTATTGAATGAAAATATGCAGATGACAGATAATAACCCTCACAAACGAGCCATGATGCCCCGGGCAAGGCACTAGGCTTTAGAGTTTATTGTTCAAAACATAGCAAATACGAAAAGCAAAACAAAACAAAAGCAATTACTCCTGACTAAAGGAGATTGGTATGACGTCTTCAGTCTTCCAATTGCTGAGTCCGTTGTCATGAGTTGGGAAGATCCACTTGCTAATGTCGAAGTCGTTGTCGTCGTCTTCTATAGCATGGATTCCACTCTGGCTGATGCGGAAAGGAAGTTGGCCGACACGTTCGCAGGGTATCATCTTCTGACCCTTGATGGTGAAGCCTAAACCACTTGTCGACGGAAGGAAGATCAGGGAGCTGTCCCCAAATAGTACTACCTCCTTCTTCAACAGTAGCTTGAGCATCTTTCAGCGAGGCCATCCTAGGTGGAACTCTAGCAACTTCAGGAGTGACAGGAGAGTCAACAAGCATGACTCTGGGTATTGTTTCAAAAGCTTGACAGGGATTCTCAAAGAATTCACCCTCCATCTCGAGATATGGAACGACAGATGATGACCATATATTCTTCTTCACCACATCTGTAACAACCTTCCCTTTCCCGGGTACTTGACCGATGCGGTAGAGGTACCGCCCCATGTATCCAAGGGCCAAGTAAAGAGTAGGCGGACGGATGTCCATGACAAAGAAGGTTGAATCAAAAGTCCGAACCGACTTTAACAGTGAATGAGCTCTCAATCTGTTCGCTTAGAACCATCAAAAGCTCTCACAATTATATCACTGGGTCTCAGAACCAACCCTTCGATATCAAGTCGATCAAAAGCAGTCTTCGGAAGGATATTCAGAGCAGAACCGGTATCAACCAAAACATGAGACAATGTAATGCCCTTACATTCAACAGAGATGTGCAAGGCCTTATTGTGTTTCTTTCCGACAGGAGTCAAATCGGCATCAGAGAAGCCTAGGCCGTTGTTGGCAGCCAGGCTAGCAATACAAATTTCAAACTGGTCAGTGGTAGTGTCTTGCGGCACATGAGCATTCTTTAGAAATTTCACCAAGGCGTTAGCATGAGCCTCAGAGCACAAGAGCAGAGCCAACATGGAGATCTTGGACAGAGTCTGTCCCAGCTGTTCCACAACATTGTAGTCACTCTTCTTGATAATCTTCAAAATTTCCTCCATTTCTTGTTTGGAGGTGTCTTTGGTAACTTCCTTTGGCACTTCTGGCTGAGCAGGATGAGTCACTGGTTCTTTCCCTCTAGCTTGGGGAATGGATTGAATAGCTGGAATGCGAGCTGGAGTCGCAACATCATTTGGAGGAGAAATTTTTGGAGAGAATACTCTTCCGGTTCGGGTCACCTTACTTGATCCGGTGATGTTGTCGATGTCAGGAATGGTAGCTTCAATTATAAGATCTTCAATGGTCAGGGGGTCTTGCTTGACGCCATGATAGTAAACATCAGCTCCATAATTCCAAGGAATAGCTTTGTCAGAGGAATATGGAACTGGTCTTGGAGAAGTGATAATGAGAGGCGCCACTCTAGGCACAGGATCAGCAGAGGAAATCCTTATTGTGTTAACATCAGCATAGTCTTCTGGGAAATCGTCACCCCATCCGGTTACCTTAACATCTTCAATAGGAATTTTGTAGCTTTCGGGAACAGTGTACTTCACCATGTAATCATACTTTCCACTTGGCTGCCCCAAGGTATCCCACACAGATGGCATGGCTTCATTCGCATTGTTAATCTTCAACTTAGACATTTCTTCACACAGCTTCTGCACAGGTGGTTTCAGAAATAGTATTTCACGGTTATCCATCATGCACTGAACATGTCTTCTCAACCAAGCACAGCCATCAGGTGCAGATGGGCACCAACGGCAATTCTCTGGGCATCCTGGATTGACACCGGCTTGTAGCAAATTCTTCTTAACAGTCATCAGAGGAATGGTCAAGTCATCTATGTTGAAAACATAAGTATCCTCACCAACAGCATTGGAACTCTTGTCATGGTTAGGCATAGGAGCGTTGATCACATTTAGAGTCTCGACAGGAGGATCAAACTCAATCTGCTTAGCTTCAATCATATCTTGAATCTTGTTCTTCAGATCCCAACAATCATTAGTACTATGTCCTGGGCTATTGGAATGGTAAGCACACTTAGCATTAGAATTATATCTCGGAGAGGAAGTGTTGACATTCTGAGGAGGATCCCTCAATGTAACCAGCTCTGCTTTCAACATGTGTTGCAAGGCTTGTGACAATGGCATGTTGATCTTCGTAAACTGTCTTCGTGGCGCGTTCTGGCTACGTGCGTTGTCTCGCTGAGGTTGTGCTGATGTAGGATTGGAGATCACAACTGCCCCCACAGATTGAGCACGGTCGGTCTTGGCTCGGCTTTTCTGACCATACATAGCATTAGTTTCTTTCTTACCGCCAAAAGATCTCTTCGCAGCATTTGATGATGTCTCTATCTGAATCTTTCCACTTTTGATACCAGCTTCAATACGCTCTCCTGTCAATATCAGCTCGGTGAATCCGGCTGAAGAGTTTCCAATAAGATGATTGAAGAATGGACCTGTCAGTGTTCCCATAAACATATCAACCAACTCCCTATTGGACAAGGGTGGCTGAACTCTGCCTGCTAAATCTCTCCATTTCTGAGCATACTCCTTAAACTTCTCATCACGACCCATAGACATGCTCTGTAGTTGCATGCGAGTGGGTGTCAATTCAGCATTGTACTCATACTGTCTGTAGAAAGCATCCGCTAAGTCACTCCAAGTACGGATACGGTCATTCTCTAGCTGATAATACCACTCCAATTGAGTTCTGGACAAACTCTCTTGAAAATAATGCATCCATAACTTTCTGTCATCAGTGTGGGGATTGATCTTCTAGACATAAGACTTCAAATGCAGTTTCAGACAAGACATGCCATCATACTTGGCAAAAGTTGGAACTTTGAACTTGGGAGGAATCACCACACCGGGAACAAGACTCAGATCATCAAAATTCAGCCCGGACATCTTCAGGTTTTCCACAACATTCAGACGGTCTTCAAGTTGCTTGTACTTGTCATCTTCATCAGAGTATTGGCCATCATCATAGTCTTTTTCAGGCTCATGCTGGCTGCCTTCGCCATCACCCTTGACACTCCCCTCATTCTTGACACTTCCTTTAGAGAGCTCTATTCGACTGACCACTTTAGGACCACCTTTGTAGCGTCTGCCCATGTTGAGGAGACCAACAACTTTCTTCTTCTTGTTGATGAGCTTCTTCAGATCTTCTTGCCCTTGGACCAAACTGGTGAACATCTGTTGGAACTGAGCATTCTGAGCCTGGAGATCTTTGACGGACTGTTCAAGAGCCATTTCTGCTAAAATAAATAGCGAGAGAATGAGAAAACCAATCTTCAATGTACCTGTGATGCAATGTTATGCTATGATATGCAATGTTTATGCGAATGCGATGCAATGTTTTCAAGGACCTTAGAGATTTAAATTTGCTAAACAAGCACGAACAAACATTTATTAGTTCTCTTTTTATTCTTTTTCTTTTTAAGTACAAGAGATAGTTCGAAGCAATAAAAGAAAAACATATGAATCCTAAAGCTCTAAGTCTCCCATGGGCGCTTCCTCTTGGTGCCGAGGTAGGCGTTGATGCTTCGCTCCTCGTGAAGTAACTTTGTCAACTCTAGCACTTTCTTCTCACTTATATAACACTGAGCTTCAAATGTATCCCTTTCTTCTTTTAGTTGAATCCAGGATCTCTTCAAGTCTTCGAAATCAGTAGGCATGTCGGGATGGATAACGGTATAGGGTACGTCACCTTTAGCAACAGGTTCTATAATTACTTGTAACACGGATGTAAATGGCATCATGAGGTTTTGAGCTCGAGCTCGCACCCATTTGAGGTAAGGTTCCCAAGGAATGGAGTTTTGGTGCCCCAAAGTCTTGGTATCGGTCTTCTTTATCATGCCCCAAGCGTGTATGAACCTTCGTTGGTAATTCTGGAGATCGTGGTTGTAATCGAACACAATATCTGGGAGAAGCATATCATGTGGACCATCTCTTCTAGCAAAGCCAAACTGACGTAGAGCTAGAGAAGGGTTGTAAGTAATACCTCCTCTTATACCAAGTAGTGGTACATTAGGGAATTCTCCACAGCGCTCAATGAATGTGAAGTCCTTTTGAGAGAAAAGACTCCAACGGATGTCTGAATGAGAGAGTGACATTAACCTTTGAGACCATCTCAACCTTTGTTCATTCTTCAAAACTGATGGAGGAAGGTGCGAAATAAAACACCTGGAAAGTAACGGTATACAACACATGAGAGTTCCTTGTCTTTTAGTAGTACGAGTGTGGAGAGAATGTAGGATGTCTCCAAGTAAAGTAGGCACTGGATTACGAGTAAGAAACAACTTGATGGCGTTGACATCTATAAATTGATCCGAGTTAGGAAATAGAACCAAACCATAGATTAGCAAGGCCACAATGTCTTCGAATGCATGGAAACTCATAACTTTGAGGAATTCTCGAGCTTTCTTAATCAGGAACTTGGCGAGTAAACCCTTAACTCCGCTTCTGGTTTCCCAATTGGCTTCAATGTTTGAGCGCTTAAGATGTAAGGCGGATGCGATGTCTTCGTACTTAGGAACCATTTCTAAACCGGTGAATGGCATTTGGTCGAGAATAGGTATCCCAAGTAGCTTAGAGAACTCTTCCAAGGTAGGAACTAACTGATAATCTGGGAATGTAAAGCAATGGTATTTCGGATCGAAGAACTGGAATAGGACATGCATCATATCTTCTTCAAAACCGGAGATAACCAAGTCAAGTAGATAACCATGTCTTTTGATGAACTGAGCATGGTCGGGAATTTCTGAAACTAATTCTTTGAGCTGAGAAGGTATACCCATGAAGTTGATTCAGATAGTCTTTCTAGAAGCCATAATTCCTACAAAATAGAGCAAAGATAAATCTCTAGGTCCTTGAAATAGTTAGAAATGATATGCAATGCGAATGATGTCATGTTTATCACACAAACATTTCACACAATGAGCCTAGGTTTAAGGCTTGCATGAGGTATAGGTGATTACCCCACCAAAAGTTTGAGTTGGTTCATCTTGTCCTATAATAGTAACCGGGTTCTAGGAATCTCATATCACTGATCTTTCTCGTAGGCGTTTATTTCAATATGACTACCAAGTGGTCGACCGAAAATATCCCAAAAGTCTGATCTTAATGAGCGTAGCATCGAGTATCAGCCAACCTTAGTCTGCACCAAAGCCGACCATCTCACTACCTTCTAATGGCCAAGATGGGTCAATTAAGGTTCTAAAAGTTTAGTTAGTGCTTGATGACACCACGCAGAAGCCAAATACTATCCTCAACTTGGAAATGAAGAGTATCAGGACATCCAAAGTGTCACACTAACGTAGCCATCATGTTGACCGTTTCGATATACGTCTAACGGTCGCGACGATTTATTGCTACTTACCTAAAAGGAAACCCGGATCCGGGTGTAGGATCCCCCATAATTATAATACCCAACCAACCCTTAAATATAAAGCAAGCAAGTCAAACAAAAAGCAATAAAGGTGATCTAGAAATCCCTAAGGCATTCTCTCTTTAGGGTATGTCCCCAGCAGAGTCGCCAGTTCTGTAACACGGTGAACTGACTTTTTAGGTTTTTGTATCGCAAATGTGCGGATAGCAAGAGTCGCCACCGACTTTTCTTTTATCCAATTAAGGGAAGGTAAAAAGTACAGAAAAAGTCCTTCGTTAGATTCTGAGTAAGGGAGAAGGTTATGAAAAGGGAAGGTATTAGCACCCCTTTCCATCCGTAGTTATCTACGGGCTCTTAGTTGCTCTTAGATCACTTTAAAATTGTGTTTTCTGTGTGTTTGACAAAAATGTTTTGAAAAGGCATTTCGCTTTGACTTTGTAATGATTCACGTCAGAATGTATACAAAGTGTTCGGAAATGTTTCGTTTTGAAAAGAGTTTGAACTTTGACAAAAGTGTTAGGTGTGAAAAGTATTTTGATAGAGCAAGCAACTAAAAGTCTTATTACCTACTCAGAATTGGTCGTTTTCGTGTTATTTTACGTTCCTTTAGAATAGTGCTATCCATACCATTAGTTGGTAGGTAACCCTATTCGTTGGATGTAAGCAGGTCATTCGAAGGGACATCAGATGGTCATAGAAGGCAACTTGTAGGGAGTATCCTAGCACATTCGAAGGGACTATCATCATTTTTCGTAGGCGACAATCGAGGGTCAAGATCATGTATTCGTAGGCGACATCGTGGGTCTATGATCTTTGTATCGAAGGGACTATGATGATTTGTTTGAAGGCAACGGTGCTAGAATACCTCTACGTTCGAGGGACATGACCATTTGAATTCGTAAAGGCAACGAGAGAGAATTACCCTAAGGGGTGCATGTGTGAAAAGAGTGTGTTGAATTCGGATATGTTATCTTGAAAATTAGTGGGCTATGTTCAATTTTAGTCTTGCCATACACGCCTAATTACTAGCAATTTATAGGGTGCGGAAAGTAAAATGCGGAATGTAAAGTGCGGAAAGGTAAATCCTACGCTATTACATGGCTTTGGGGCAGATACATAATTTAAAATGCGGAAAATAAAAGCCCTAATTAAACTATTACATCCCATGAGCAATTACATTATTGGAAAAAAGAAAATAGTAAAAAGGAATCGTCCGAGACGGGATAACCTGTAAAAAGATGAGAAATCGGAAAATACGAGAGAAATCGAATAAGAGGAAAATGTTAGTAAAAATGCAAATTTTTGAATGAGAAAAATATTTCATGCAGGAAATAACATTAATATGCTAAAATAATTTTTTGGCATTTTTTGGAGATGATTTAATAATTAAAAACTAATTAAAAGTGATTTAAATGGTAAATTAGAAATAAAATTAAATATGCATGCAAAATAATATTTTTTAATTTTATAAATTAAATAAACATTTTCTGAGAATAATGCAAAAAGAAAAATATTTTTTGGTATTTTAAAATGCATGATAAAAATTATTGAAATAAATTAAAATGTATGTAAAATATTGAATAAATAAGAAAAATATGAAAATAATGCAAACTTTGTAAAAATACTTTGCCATGGCCAGGGATCGAACTGGAGACCTTGCTTTCATACCCCCACGCCTTTTCCAACGGAACCAGCGTGCACGCGTGTCACTGAATCGGAACGAGTTGTTTACAAACAAGTGTTGCCTTCCCATTGCCTCGTCTCCGCGCCAAACTTCGTCTTCCTCGTTTCAAAATTTTGAAAATCCTGCGTCGGCCTTGGCTCGACGCTACGACCCTGGCTAAACCAAAAATCATGTACAAGCAATATAAATAAAATCTAAGACCATGAATCGATTGGAAACATCATTCCGAACGCGATGGTAATGGTCTTGAGGTCCAATTTTTCCGTTTTAGATAAACCCTAATTTGAAACTGAAAACCCTAGTAATGGCAAATCGTGTTTCAGGCTATGGAAATGCAATCAAATTTCCTAGAACATTTGCAAACTTCCTACTAATCACAAAAACAACAACAAATTATGTTAAAAATGCATGAATAATGGAAATCGATTTTGAGAAAAACATGAACAAACCAAATTCGGATTTCACGATTCTTGATGCTTTTGGAAAATGTGAGGGTCTGGATCGATTCAGGAGGTATCAAGGAACGTGTTTGAGTGCTTGGAATCAATTGAAACGACCTTAATCCAAGGCTGCTAGTTGCTTGTAAGCCACGGATTTTTTGAGCTTTAATAGGGTTTCTCCAGCCAGTTTTTCTACCCTAATTCATGTGGTATGTGTTGTATATATATAGTAGATGGATTTGAAGCTGATTTGAGAAAGAATCAATCATCAATCAATGCAAAAAATATTTGATTTTGTTCCAAATCAATTTTCATCTTTTTGATCAATTTCAGTCAATTTCTTGCCATATCCAATCAAATTTCGAAATTTGCTGGCTTTATTGGTTTTCTTGGATCTCAAGGAAGAGAGAAAAATCAAATTTGCATTTAATTTTGATTTTATACTTTATTTTTGGATTTAATTTGTATTTAAATGAATAAATTCCAAATTAAATAGAAAAATAAAATAAAAATTTGTGGCATTGGGCTTGGATATTCCTAATTGCATAAGGAACAAGTTTGGATGAAGAAAAAGTAAGCCAATTTGCAAAAATTTTGATTTTTAGAAGCATTTCTCTTTGTGCAATTCTTCAAAATTGCCCAACTTGTGAGTGGTGTATCGTGCTCAATTTTCCACATTTTTGAGTGTTCTTGGACTTTTTAGAAAGCTCTAAGAGTCCTATAACCAACCTTTTTGGTATCATCTTAATTTGAGTTTCCATGCTCAATATATCTTTAAAACAAAAAGTTGATTTTTTGTTGACTTTGAAAAGGACCTGTAATGTTTTGATCCATACCTTCCAAATGAAGCATTTTTTGAACATTCTTGTGAGACATGAAGTTGTAGAGAATTGAATTTCCTTCAAAATGAGCTTTGGTGGGGAAATTTCTGAGAAAGTATGAAGAAGTTATGACCAATCAAAGGTTGGTTGACTTTTCACCTAGAAACCCTAATTTAGAAAGTTTGACTTTTGAGCAAATCTTGAGTTTTCTTGATGAATCATGATCAACCCTTGATCAAATGATGAATGTAACTTCAAAATGAGGATGTTGACCAAAAATCATGAAGTTTGACTGTATGTTGACCACAGTTGACTTTTTGTCCAATACAATTGATTTTCAACCATCTGAGCAATTGTCTGAGGAAATTTGACTTGTGAGGCTTGATACTTGACATGGAGAATCTTTGAAGCATATGAGGAGGCATGAAGACCATTGGAGATGTTGGAAGTCCATCTTGATCTGAGAATCGCCAAGCCCTAGTTTGGGTTGATTGTCTAGGAGAGGGTTTGTCTGATCAACTCTTGAGGAATCCTTGAGTATGGATGTATGCAATATCTTGAGAAGATGGAGGGAAAATTTTGGGGTATGACAGTTGCAAACCTTTATTATCCAAGTGGTTTATTCCGCACCTTCCTCGATCAGTGATGAAGAATGAACAAGATTTGAAATGGTCTCAAAGGTTGATGTCACTCTCACATTCAGATATCCGTTAGTGTCTCTACTCTCAAAAGGACTTCACTTTCAATGAGCGTTGTGGAGAATTCCCTAATGTACCACTCTTTGTCATAAAGGGAGGTATCACTTATAACCCTTCTCTAGCGTTACGCCAGTTTGGTTATGCTCGAAGAGACGGTCCTCATGATATACTTATCAAAGGTATTGTGTTTGACTACGACAATGATCTCCATGGTTATCGCCGAAGATTTGTGCACGCTTAGGGCATGGTGAAGAAAACTGATACCAAGACCTTGGGGCATAAAAATTCCATCCCTTGGGAACCTTACCTCAAATGGGTGTGAGCTCACGCTCAAAACCTCATGATGCCATATGCTTGTATTCTACCAATAATTATGGAACCTATTGTTGAAGGTGATGAATCTTATACCATTCTCCATCCAGACATGCCTACTGATTTTGGAGAATTGAAGAGATCCTGGACTCAACTTAAAGAAGAAAGGGATACATTCGAAGCTCGGTGCTATGCAAGCAAGAAAAGAGTATTAGAGCTGACGAAGCAACTTTACGAGGAACAGAGTATTAATACCTACGTCAACACAAAGAGGAAACGTCCATGGGAGGCCTAAGCACTAGGAATTTTATTTTTGTACTTGAACTTTCTTTTTGTATTGCTAATCAGACTAGTAAAAATTTTGCTCTGGCTTGTTTACCAAATTTAAATTCCTAAGGTCCTTGAAAACATTGAGTTGCATAACATTGTACATCATAGCATATCATTTCATAACAGGTACTCTGAAGACCGATTTTCTTATTTTCTCGCTGCTTATTTCAGCAGAAATGGCTCTCGAACAGACTGTCAAAGATCTCCAGGCTCAGAATGCTCAGTTCCAAAAGATGTTCACCAACTTGGCCCAAGGACAGAAAGATCTGAAAGAGCTCATCGTCAAGAAGAAAAAGAAGAAGATCGTTGGTATTCTCAACATGGGGAAAAGGTACAGAGGTCCGGTCAAAGTAGTCATACATCTTGAGTTCTCAGACAAGAGCGGAGAAACTGAAGGAAGCGTCAAGGACGATGAAGGAAGTCATCATGGGTCTCAAGAAGAAGAAGAAGACTATATGAGCGAGCAGTACCCTCCTGACAACGAGAAGTATAAGCAACTTGAATACCGTCTGAATGCTGTGGAAAATCTGAAAATGTCAGGGTTGAATTTTAATGATTTAAGCCTGATTCCTGGAGTGGTCATTCCCCGCAAGTTCAAAATTCCTACTTTTGCCAAATATGATGGCGTTTCCTTTCCAAAACTTCATTTGAAGTCCTATGTTCAGAAGATTCAACCCCACACTAGTGATAGGAAATTGTGGATGCATTTCTTTCAAGAGAGTCTATCTGGAACACAGTTAGAATGGTATTATCAGCTAGAGAATACTCACATTTGTACCTGGAATGAGTTGGCAGATGCTTTCTACAAATAGTACCAGTATAATGCTGAATTGGCACAAACCCGTATGCAACTACATAATATGTCTATGGGTCGTGATGAGAAATTCAAAGAGTACGTCCAGAAATGGAGAGGTCTAGCAGGTAGAGTCCAACCACCCTTGTCTAATAGGGAATTGGTTGACATGTTTATGGAAACACTGACAAGCCCATTCTTCAATCATCTGTCGGGAGACTAAGTACTTATTAGTATGGAGCTTGAATGCAAACTATATATACTCTGTCGGGAGTTGAGAAAGTGGCTGATGTATTCATGCAAAATTATGAGAAGAATGTTAATGTTAAGATCATATAAATCTTCACAAGTGTATGTTGTGTAGCAACACTATCTGGTGATTGTATGTAGAGATGATTCAATGTTAAGATATGGATACAAATGTTAACAAATATCTTTATGGGAGCTGGATATTAGTATGATAGTTGTGTGGAAGTCTGAATCCAAAATGAATTGTAATGAAGAATGTGATGTAAAGGAAAGAATGTTCTACATGGAGATGTAACATCACAACTGTTGAAGACACCAGATATTGAGAGAAGGAAGATAAGGTCCAGACTTATCTTTTGAAGATATATCTTTGGTCATACACATGGTTGATAATGTGGTTTCTTCTATAACAAGTTATAGAGTGTGGCAATCTAAATCTTGTGTAGCAAGTAAGCTAAGGATTCCTAATTTGGAAACTGTGGCAAATTCCAAATAAAGAATGCTTCCTGTATTGTGAGGACCAAAATCAAAAGTGTCCTTATTTTGTGTGACCCTGGGGAGACGGGGTGTTTTAGAAAGCTCTGAAGTGCTGATGTTAAGGGGGAGCAACTATCTGTGTGTTAATTATGTGCTTCCAAATGTTAGTGGTGTTGTGTGCAAGAGGAGCAAATGATACTGGTTGTGCTTGTGCATCTATGTTCTAACTGATGTTTGAACATTTAATTATGCAGCCCTAATATGTCTGTCAAGCTACAACTAAAGGAGGAATTAATCAACACAGGTGTAAAGGGGCACCAAGATCATCAAAGACAATATAATTCTGCTTCTAATCATATGGAAAGTATTTTAAAGACTAATCTTTTCAAGCCAGAAGAATAATGTCGAACAAGAAGTCAAGACATATCTCAAGACATGTTTTATCCTTAAAGACCAGCATGATAGTTCTTAAAATTTTCATCTAAGACGTGTATTGATGGTGTGTATCACGTGTTCTGACTTGGTGCATATTTTGGAAACTTTCAGTTCCAGAATAAACAGGTTGTATTAAAGGCATTCATTGTTTTCATGTGTTGCACAAATTCACTTGATGCGGTTTTTCTTGAAGTAGCGTTTCTTGACCAAGACAGCTGTTACAATCTAGGTACGTTATTTTAGTTGCTCAGGTATTTAGAGTGTCTTTTGTTTCTTTTTTTGTTTCCTTCATCTTTGTATGTGTCTTTGTTTGTTTTGCTTTCATGTCCTTTGCTTAGATATGAGTAAGTTTAGAGTCTGTGAAGGTTATGTTTGTCAACTTGTGGAAAACATAGGGAAAAGGGTAGTGTTCAGGCGTTGTTAAGTCTCAGGTCAGTCTTTGCAGTTTTTTTTGCAAAGATGTTGAATAAGATGTCCTGTTTTGAGTCTGTTGGTTCTTGCATTTTTTGCAAGTATTTTTGTTTTGTGTCTTGTTTTTGAGTTATGAACACAAATGGTGTCTTGTGTTCTGAGTTATCCAATATAAAGGTCTGGTTCCCTATGTTTGTAAATGGATAGTTCAAGTGTTTGCTTCTGTTGGTGTGTTTCCTCTTGTGCTCTAAAAGAGGATGTTGTGTCAATCTATGTCGTAGCATAGTTCTCAGTTTAAGGGGGGAGTATCTAGTATTTTCTTCCTCCTATGCATCATGGCCTCAATTTTTCTCCTTATTTGTGAAGATAGTGTTTGTGGTGTTATGTTTCCTATGCTATAGTGAGTTCTCCTTCAACAAGCCTTTGTCATATTATGGCTAAAAAGGGGGAGAAGTGGTTATGTTATGTTATATTTGAAGAGCAACTTTTAAGGGGGAGAAAATTTGTGTGATCTGTGGGATCCTTAGAGCAACTTTTAAGGGGGAGAAAATTTGTGTGATCTGTGGGATCCTTATAAGAAAGATACATTATGAGTTAGACCTTCCAGAAAGATGTCCTAGTATGATGTATCGACATCATAAAAGAAGACTGAAGACTGCCACTTGTAAAGTTTGAAATATCATAAACAGTGACTACTGAAGACTTCTAAATTACTGCTGCTGGATTATATTGTTAAATACCATTGTATTATTTCTTTTTAAGCTTCTGTAATGCAAAGGGTGTGTAAATTAGTTTTAGCCAAAATAAGTCAAAGGGGGAGATTGTTAGTTCTCTATTATTTAGGACTGGCTTTATGTTTGGTAAAACTAATATAGCAGCAATAGGTTAAATATGATTTATAACTTGTAAGGAGAAAGTAGGTTGAAGTAATATTTAATGAAGAAACATGTTGTGTTAAATTGTTTCAACATCTGGAACAACATGTCAAAAAATATTTCAAGACATCACGCTACTGAACTGTCAAAGTTTGTTACAGTTTTGTTTTTAATTGTGCAGAATATTCTAGGAATATTATGCCTCATATGTGGCATGTTTATGAAGGCATTTGTGGAGGTCCAGAAACTTAGGAGAAAAATCAGTAAGGACCTTGATTGCAGCAGAAGTTATCTACGTATTTGTTTTTTCGAAGTTTGTTATCTTGTTACTGCCTTCAAGTCGTTGTTTGAAGGTCCAAATCCAGTTGGGTAGAAGGTTATAAATAAGCAGTTTGTAACCTAGAATTTGTAAGCTAGCCAGTTTTAGAAAGATGTAATCTTTAGGGTTAGCCATGTAAGTGAACCACCCGGATTATGGGATGGTCACTGATTTATACCTCGAAGTCTGTGGGCAAGAGGATTATTTTACTCACTCAGAAGTTGTGAAGCAATAAGTGCAGTTGTGTTCTTGGAGGAAGCTATGAAGAAACTCCAAGGTGTGTCCTAAGATAGAAGCTTGTTTCTTTTAGTCTTAGTTAGTTTGTGATAGAAGTATGAGTTCTACTTTTCTAGGTTTGAAGAGTTTTTGGAAACCAAGTTGTTGATGTAGTGGCTGAGATGTTCACTGCTAGGCATCATCGTGATGATAGGAATTGAGTGGAGGTTCTCATATATAGGATGGGTTTCTTAGGTAGAAGGATCATTGGGTAGGGATTAAGTGAAGGGTGTAAACGGGGAGTTTAACTCTGAATTAATACTGTTGATAGTGGACTTCATTCCTAGCTTGGTATGCCCCCCAGATGTAGGTTGGTTTGAACCGAACTGGGTGAACAATTCTATGCGTTCTTTTGTTTCCAACACTTTTGTATTCTACCTTATTTGTGTTAGTTCTAATGTCAGACCAAATGTCTTGACATCCTTATAGGACATCTAAGTCTACTACTGTCACCAGAATTTCAATTGGTATCAGAGCAAGCATCCTGTCTGTTTCTGGATGAGATCATAGGGTGGATACTTTTCTGGTTGTGTAAAGGGTAGAAGATTGTTTGAACAAGGCATGTTCATATTGTATGGTCCCTTGAAGTAGAGGATGGACCTATTTGTGAAAGACTAGTGTGCATTGAAGACCAACCTGGCCAGAACTGTTGTACGTTCTTGATAAAAGAATACAATGAAGTTAGAACAAAGAGAGTTTAAGTTCAAAGACTTCATGCGGGAGTGAAGAACTTGGATTAAATTGTTCAGCTTATATTTAGCAGAGAGAAGAAAATTGTCAAAACCTTCACGCGGGAGTGAAGACATTGATAAGGTAACTCTTGTGCTTATGTGTTTCCTTCTAGTCATGGTATTGGTTAAGTCTAGTCTATTGCTTGGTGAGAAGCAAGTGTATTGTAGGGTTGATTTATTTTCTATCCTTAGTTGTCATGCTTACGTTTGAATTATGGAGTAAGCATTGTGTAAATTCTATTGAAGTATTTCTATATTCCGGTGCATAGCTTCTGATATAACCCTTAAAGTGCTAGAAGAATTCTAGGGTTATTTTTTTCTCCACAGAATATTTGGCTGAATTTTTAAACTACATTAAAAGTGTCAAAGATACATGAGATCTTCCTCAAGTTCACTCATAAAGAAATTTATTAATGGAGTTAATGAGAATCAATTGATCAATGATCATCATGCATATCTGCATATTTTTTTGAAGACCTTGAAGATTATCAAGGATTGTGTGTCCCAAGAAGATGGAATTGATGTTCTATGGGATGTTAGAACATTACTTCAGCAGGTATCTAGCTGCTAGTTGAATAACAAATGTTCCGTGTTCTAAACAAATGTAGTGTGAGTACATATGTTTGGAACCTACTCCTGATCTGGAGGAGGAGACATCTTCTTTGTATTAGTTGATCAGGACATGATCAAAAAGTTATCTACTCCAGATGTCAATTTATTTCTAACTAAAGCTTATGGGAGTATAGAAGTTGAGCTCATTGTACTTAAAAGGACTCATAAAGGTATCCTCTACATTTCCTTTATGTAAAAACAAGATGAGCTTGTATCTGGAAGATCCTTCTAATCAAAGGAACCAGAATTGTGGAATTCTGTGCATGACCATAAAACAGATTCTGTTTGGAGCTAAATATTATGATCCAACCACATCGGTTAATGGTCCTGAGTGTTGGCTGCCCTAAATGTTCTTGGAAGGGTATTGTCTTGAAGAACCAAGGGAGACAAAATTTCTTGAGAAGTCTGTATATTATTTTGTGTCATGCCTAAGTAAGTCTGTTCCAGAAACCTAGTAGAGGGAATTTCCTCTGTAGGTAAAGACAATGGCATCCATCATCTCAAAGTCAGGATAGAAGTCTAAAGAAAAGATAATTGAGATGTGGCTATGTTATCCCCTAGTTATGTTGATTGTAAAGTTGGTGTTAGTTGTGCTTCCTATTCCCCCCCCCCCCACACAAGTGCTGTGTATGAGTTATTATGGATGTTACCCTCAGAGTTATAATAGATGATGTCGTATCATATGTTGTAACATCATCTAAGTGTCTTCAACCATGAATGCTTTTATTGTTGCTTGGAAGTAAGTTTAAAGTGTGAAGAAGAGATCAGTCAGTATTATCTAGTGTGAGTATATAACTCTAAGTGAACAAATTGGTAATTACTTTGACGGGGGACTAAGTACTTATTAGTATGAAGCTTGAATGCAAACTACATATACTCTGTCGGGAGCTGAGTAAGTGTATGATGTATTCATGCAAAATTATGAGTAGAATGTTAATGTTAAGATCATATAAGTCTTCACAAGTTTATGTTGTGTAGCAACACTATCTGGTGATTGTATGTAGAGATGATTCAATGTTAAGAGATGCATACTGTTGTACCCCAAAATTCACCCTCTTTATTTTTTAATGAATAATTGGCTTACACTTAATCAATAGGTGCATTGCATATATAACATTCATGCATTAATCATGAGATATAATTTTTCTAATTGAGCGGGAGTGCACAATTCTGAAGAAAAGGTTTGGTTCCTAAAAGTTGAATATCCGAGGTTCCGTTATTTCAAGCGTCATCTCAATATACAAGATGTGTGCATCCAGAAGCTCCTGACTATCTCATGAAAATCGAGGTTTTGAGGTTCTGATTTCCTATCCTGTAGATATCAATTAAGGATTTTGAGCTACAGTGTGTTGTGGTCGAATATTTGAGCCCGAAATGATTCTATGGTCTTCTGTGAGTCTTGAAGTATTTATATACGGCTTATCGATCTATGCGATTCATTAGAAAATCAAGAGCGGTCTAATAAAAAAGATATTTGAGTGTGTGTATCGAAAAGTCAACAGAATGTCAAAATCTGACCAGGTGGACTTTTGGTCAAAATTATTGTCAAAAGTCAAGATTTGAGAATATGTGACTATTTGTTGAGAAAAGTCGGAAGAATCGGGTGAAAACGAGATTTCTTGCATTTTAAGGAATCTTGGACTTAGGAAAATTTTCTAAGTTTTAAGAGTTTCATGATCCCGGAACCGTGTTGTCGACTTCGTATCTCCTTCGTTTATGATCGAAAGTTCGCGAATTTGGAATTGTTGGAAAGAGCACATTCGGTACTTCGAATTTGTCCTTGTGAAGATTTCTCTGAAAATGCTCGGATTTCAAGTTTTGAAGCTCCAAAGTTTGAAGTTTACAACTTTTGAAGTTTACACTTAATGAAATTTTGAGTGTTTTTCAACATGTTCAAGTACCCGACTTCGGAGGTATTTTACACGCGGTTCCAAGCATCGATTTGAGTTGAGTTTAAAATCAAAGTTATTCATTTCGCAACAATCTACAACTTTGCCAAAGAAATCGAGTTCATTCGGGATTCGTATAGAAAGTTATGAAGCTCAAAAGTTATGAATTTATCATGTTTCAACATCCAACACTTAAATTTTGAGTATTTTCCTACATGGTCAGGCTGACGACTTCGAGTTCAATTTTCTCATCGTTATCGATTCCATATCAGAAAATGCTCAACTACGAAGTTGTTCACTTCACGGCGATCTCGAAATTTGCAGAAGAAATCAAATTGATTCGGGCCACGGATCGAGAGTTATAAGGCCGTAAAGTCCAAGGAAAACATTAGGTAAATTTTTGCCTGACATTGCCGGTATTTGTCAATTATGATTTCCAATCTTCGGGATCAATTTAAAGCATGCTACGGGCTTCGATTCGAAAAAGTTTCAACACAAAATTTGTTCACTCAAATATTCTCTATAACTCTGATCTTGGGATTTTGTATCGAAAACACGTGCATTCCGACTTATAATGCCATGAAGTGAGCTACGAGGCTACACGGAATTGAAAAGTCTTGGCTAACTAGTTATAATATGCAACATGTATATGTATTTATACAGCTCACCTTACTATTTCAGGCCATTGAAAAGTCTTTACCTTCCATGATCTTTCTTCTCTCCCTATTATAACAAAATCATAACAAACTAACAGAAAGAGTCTCTCACTCTCACGCTCCCTCCGTCTTCTTCCATTCACCACCTTTCTTCCATCATATCCAACCATAACAAACCAACTGTAACAGAGTTCGGTTGGAACCTTCTTCTCCACACCATCCACCATAACCAACCATCTTTATCCTCAATCTTATCTAACAGCCATAACCACCTCCATAGCCACTCAATAACCTGTAACCAACTCCAACCTCCATAACCAACCACCTTCATCCTCATACTCATACTCTTTCTATCGTACACCACCACCCAACCTTCACCTCATCTTACCACAACCAAAACCATAACAGAAAATTCCATCGTCTTGGCACCCCTCTCTGTCCCCACCGTAACAAACAGTAAAGAAGCTCCTTCCATCTTGATCTCACTTTTTCATCTTCCAGAATCACAACAGACTTTCACGCTCTTAACGGAAGACGGATGCGCCATCTTCAAGCTTACTCATAAATCTATATTTTCTTCCTCATCGCAACATCTCTAGATCATTCTCTCCCGTTTTTCTCGTCCGTCGAAGTAGATTTCAGAGAATTCTTCTTTGTCGGTAAGAAAATCATCACGTCTGAGGATGAACGCCTGTGAGTTACACTCAGGAAGTGATATCTAAAGCCCTATCTCCGGATAAGCATTGGCATAGACGCGAATACGATGTTCTTGATAGTCATGGACGAATGAGTTTTCAAATCTGAGATTGCTTTTGAATCGCTTGCGTTTTACTAAGATTCCCTAAGAATGGAGAGTAAATTGTGGTTACTGGCATAAAAATGAGCGCGGTGGAGTCGTTCGTTTCGTTTCCGGCGAGGGTGCAATGAGGAAGACGACCGAAATGCCTGTTCCGACGGATGTGCATGCAATCCCTAGGCGTGTCACCGCTTGACTGGTAATCAGATCTTTTATTTATTTATTTATTTCATGATGTGACTAAAAATTATTTCCCAATTGATAAATAATACCTCATACATGCCAAATAATGTGACATGAAATTAATGGATAATAAAAATGTATGTCATTTGTTTGGACTATTGGACTCAGATTAAAAAAAAACTGAAATAGACTTAGTGTGTGAATGAATTGGGCCTAGCGTTTTCCTTGTTTCATTCTCTACGTTCTAGGCCCTGCGTGCCAATAAACTGGTTTTAGTTCAATCGTGAAATCTGCTGATGCACCCCCCTTGATTATATCTTTCATACTTTAACACATAGTCTAATTTTGCTTCCGATTTTGATTCCATCGACTTTTAAAAAATGTAAATAAATAATTTTCTGACATTTTAATGTCTTAGGATATTTTTGATTTTTTTTTTTGAATTTTTAATAATTAATTTCCATTAGTTTTAATTGATTTTTGATAACATGTTTAGAAACGATTGATTCCGTGATACCTGCACATTTCGATGTGGTTTTTCGATCGTTTCTTGATAACAAAAATATAAATAATTATATTCCCGACTCTTTAGACTCTTAGGAATTTTTCCATATTTTTGGGGAATTTTTGTAATTGGATTTCAATTCTTTTTTAATTGTTTTTCGATAACATGTTTAGAAGCGATTTTTCCCATAGCTCCTTGCATTTCGATGCGATTTTCGATCGTTTCTCAACAACAAAAACTCCTAAAAATAATATTCTGGTTCTATTAGATATTATGAGCACTTATGTATTTTTCTCATAAATTTTTAGATCTCTTTAGGTCTTTATCCGATTTTTCCTTTGTGTGAACGTAAAGATGCATAATTGCTTGCTATTTCACCTAGTTAAGAATCAATTTTTCGCATGCGATGCTTAATGCTTGTTCTAACCCTCAACTAACCTCTTGACTAAAATTTTGACATGTTTAGGTAGTTGAAACTTTGTTTTTTAATTCATAATTAAGTTGTATGATTAGTGTATCATGATAGTTGATCCTTAGAGCGACGATGGATCGTTTTGACTTGGTTTTGTGCATAAATATGCTTTAACCATGATTTTTCCTGTACATTTTGTTTGAGATCATTAAATATGAATTAGATACTGACTTGTAGAGTTCCACACTTAGTTTAATACAATACTTACTTAACTCTCAAGTTTCGATCGTGTAGCGATGTTTAAATGCATGTTTCTCCTTTGTCATTTGAATTGACTAGTTGTAGGAGTGTAATACCATGTGTTTCTTAGAAACTTTAGGATATTTCTCCCCAAATTAATGGTATCAAATGTAAACCCTCATCTTAGGGTTGTAAATAGAACTTCAAAGCTAATTCTTAGCGGTATAACTCTTAGGAAATAGTTTAACACTTGTAAAGTTCTTCTAGGTTCCTCTTGCACGTTTGTTTACAATCTTTTCCTCTACCTTTTAGAGATGTTTAGGTTAGAATTAGGATGTATAGTCACTTCCCCCTATTAGGAAGTTACCCTTCATGCCCCGATTTCATTGTGAATAATCACTTTTGCATCTTGTGCTTTATGTAAGCATCCTTGTTATTTCTGACACTTTATTTGATGTGCGAGGTACATCGAGCATTATACTTGATACTTGGATGTGTAGAATCCATATCTTTTGCTGGCACACATGTGTGTGCATTATATTGTCTTCTTGTTTGGTTTCCACCATTTCTTGCAGGTTATTGGATCGATGTGGATGTGTAGTATCCATATCTTTTTCTTGCACACATATGTGTGCATTCTATTGTCTGTTTGTTTGGGTTTCACCATTTCTTGCAGGTTATTGGATCACTGTGGATGTGTAGTATCCATATCTTTTGATTGCACACATGTGTGTGCATTCTATTGTCTGATTTTTTGGTTTTCACCATTTTTGCAGGTTATTGGATCGATGTGGATGTATAGTATCCATACCTTTTGCTTGCACACATGTTTATGCATTCTATTGTCTGCTTGTTTGGTTTTCACCATTTTTTGCAGGTTATCAGATTGATTTGGATGTGTAGAATCCATGTCTTGTCCTTACACACATGTGTGTGCACTTTGTGTTTGCTTTGTCTGTATTGTTTGGACAATTTCTTGCAGGTTCATTAGATCCATGTTGAATGTGTATAGACACACGTTCTTGACCGTCCATATCGATGCACATCCTTTGTCTGTATTGTCTGGATAGTTTTTTGCAGGTTCATTGGCTCCACGTCGAATGTGTATAGACACACGTTCTTGACCGTGCATATCAATGCACATCCTTTGTCTATATTGTCTAGATAGTTTCTTACAGGTTTGTTGGATCTACGTCAAATGTGTATAGACACACATTCTTGACCGTGCATATCAATGCACATCCTTTATCTGTATTATTTGGGTTGCAATCTTATGTAGGTGTATTTGTTTCAGATGTGTATGACACACATTCCGATTATGCTTTTGGTGACTCCGCACATTGCTCACCAAATTTCTTTGTTGCGTGTCAACAATACTTGAAATTTTCTAGAGTATTTTTTTAGCTTTTAGTTGCTTACGGATTATTATTCGTTTGGTATTTTCTATACCTTTGTATTGCATTCTTTTACCTCTTTTCTAGAGGGCATGAGAAGTAGGGTTTTACCGTTTTCCTTGCCATGAGAAGTAGGAATAGAGATGCATGATGGGACTTCTGTAGTTGAACATGTTCAGGAACCCCTCTGGTTTATTTAAGGATCTGTTTAGGGAAATTCTGTGTGCTACTTGTGTATGGTTTGTTTAAAATCCTCCGCCATGCATAGAGAGGTAATTCTCAGTAAGTGTTACATTTGTACTTGCATAGGTCAGAGTGGTTAGGCAACCCAGAGTGGCACCACCAAGCAAAGTCCCGTTTTTTATTTTCCTACAATATGATGATGATATGACGGGCACGCGGAAAGGGTCCAAAGTCGACCCCCGCACAATTCTAGTCCGTGTTAGCTCAGCACACGCAAATCATGTTGCTTCCTTTATCGAATCAATAATAAAAGTGGCAAGAGTTCCCTATTCTTACTTTCCACGCTTTCTTGGGGTTCCCATTTATTGCAGAGCTCGCATTATATACTCTTCACACTTGACAATTCATGTCATGCGGTGATACCACTCACAGGAATCGGGATGTGTTGGCTCCTGGTTTCTTTCGGCCCTTGGCTTGCTGTTGTAGGCTATGGGACTTCGTCCTTTTCCTGCGCTTGTGTGACATTTGTTTGTGCATTGCATTGTTTATGTGCTTTTGCCAAAGCACTTGTTTGCTTAATCCCTCTGTATCCCTCGGTTCTTCAACCAAGGTGGATATTAGGACAGTTTCCCTAGGTTTGCTCGGTTAGGATAGTCTTTGAGCTTAGACTTTTATCGTCAACCATAGGGCCATTTTGCATGATAACATTAGGGATAGATCTAGATAGTTTCCCTTGATTGTTTTTTTCCTCTTTTTTGCATCCTTGCATGTAATAATACTAAAACTTGTTTTCTTTTCTTTTGCAAATTAAAACACCTAATAACGGTTCAAACTCATTTTTCAAAGGTAAAATCAACCAACCAATGCAAAACCTTTTTCACCTATGGATGATTTCTTTTTGTGTTTAAAACTCTTTTTCATAAGTAAAAAACACAAAACCCACCAAAACATGTGAGCCGAAGTACGACGCTCTGACTTTCCCATTGCACGAGGGAATATGTAGGCATCTTGTCACGGGGATCGATCGAGCAAACTTTGTAAATACTTCATTATTTTCCTGGTTTTCTCTTTATTTTCTTTTCTTTCACATGCATTCTCTTTTAGCATACAAATATAGAATTTAAGCAGTAAATAAATATAAACACACCCATTAGATAGAAAATAGAAGTGGATACCGTAGAGTACTACGGGCGTGTGGGGTGCTAATACCTTCCCCTCGTGTAATAGACTCCCTTACCCTATCTCTCGACCGCAAGACCGTGTCTTATCCCTTTGAGGTTTACTCGATGTTTTCCTTTCTCCTTTTGCAAGCTAAAAACGTTTGATGGCGACTTCATTGATATAGTTATCAGATGATATTCAGCCTGTTGTTTCACATACAAATGTTAACAAATATCTTGATGGAAGCTGGATATTTGTATGATAGTTGTGTGGAAGTCTAAATCCAGAATCAATTATAATGAATAATGTGATGTAAAGGAAAGAATGTTCTACATAGAAATGTAACATCACAACTGTTGAAGACACCAGATATTGACAGAAGGAAGATAAGGTCCAGACTTATCTTTTGAAGACATATCTTTGGTCATACGCATGGTTGATAATGTGGTATCTTCTATAAAAACTAACAGAGTTTGGAAATATAAATCTTGTGTAGCAAGTCAGCTAAGGATTCCTAATTTGGAAACTGTGGCAAATTCCAAATAAAGAATGCTTCCTGTATTGTGAGGACCAAAATCAAAAGTGTCCTTATTTTGTGTGACCCTAGGGAGAAAGGGTGTTTTAGAAAGCTCTGAAGTGATGAAGTTAAGGGGGGGGGGCACCTATCTATGTACTTCCAAATGTTACTGATGTTGTGTGCAAGAAGAGCAAATGATACTGATTGTGCTTTTGCATCTATGTTCTAACTGATGTTTGAACATTTAATTATGTTGCTCTAATATGTCTATCAAGATGCAATTGAAGGAGGAATTAATGAGCACGGTTGTGAAGGGGTATTGAGATCAACAAAGACAATATAATTTTTCTTCTAATCATATGGAAAGTCTTTTAAAGACTAATCTTTTCAAGCCCGAAGAATAATGTCGAACAAGAAGTCAGGACATATCTCAAAATATATCTCAAGACGTGTTTTATCCTTAAAGACCAATAGGGATAGTTCTTAAAATTTCCATCTAAGATGTGTATTGATGGTGTGTATCACGTGTTCTGACTTGGTGCATGTTTCGGAAACTGTCAGTTCTAGAATAAACAGGTTGTATTAAAGGCATTCATTACTTTTAGCTGGTGCACAAATTCACCTGATACGATTTTTCTTGAAATAACGTTTCTTGACCAAGACAACTATTACAGTCTAGGTTCGTTATGTTAGTTGCTCAGGTATTTAGAGTGTCTTTTGTTTCTTTTTCTTTCCTTCACCTTTTTATGTGTCTTTGTTTTTTTTGCTCTCATGTCCTTTGCTCGGATATGAGTAAGTTTAGAGTCTGTGAAGGTTATGTTTGTCAACTTGCGACAAACATAGGGAAAAAGGGTAGTGTTCAGGAGTTGTTAAGTCTGAGGTCAATCTTTGCAGTTGTTTTTACAAAGATGTTGAATAGGATGTCCTATTCTGAGTCTGTTGGTTCTTTCATTTTTTGTAAGTATTTTTGTTCTGTGTCTTGTTTTTGATGAACACAAATGATGTCTTGTGTTTTGAGTTATCCAATATAGAGATCTGGTTCTCTATGTCTGTAAATGAATAGTTTAAGTGTTTGCTTTTGTTAGTGTGTTTCTTCTTGTTCTCTAAAAGAGTATGTTGTGTCAATCTATGTCGTAGCATAGTTCTCAGTTTGAGGGGGCGTATCTAGTATTTTCTTCCTCATATGCAGCATGGCCTCAGTTTTTCTCCTTCTTTTGGAAGATGGTGTCTGTGGTGTTATGTTTCCTATGCTATAGTGAGTTCTCCTTCAATAAGCCTTTTTCATATTATGGCTAAAAAGGGAGAGAAGTGGTTATGTTATGTTATCTCTGAAGAGCAAATTTTAAGGGGGAGAAAATTTGTGTGATTTGTGGGATCCTTAAAAGAGAGAGAACATTAGGAGTTGGACCTGCCAAAAAAAGTCCTAGTATGATGTTTCGACATCATAAAAGAAGACTGAAGACTGTCACTTGTAAAGTTTGAAATATCATAAATAGTGACTACTGAAGACTTCTAAATTGCTGTTGCTGGATTATATTGTTAAATACCATTGTATTATTTCTTTTTAAGCTTATGTAATGCAAAAGGTGTGTAAATTAGTTTTAGCCAAAATAAGCCAAAGGGGGAGATTGTTAGTTCTCTATTATTTAGGATTGGCTTTATATTTGGTAAAAATAATATAGAAGTAATAGGTTAAATGAGATTTATAACTTGTAAGGAGAAAGCAGGTTGAAGTTCTATTTAATGAAGAAACATGTTGTGTTGAAGTGTTTCAACATCTAGAACAATATGTCAAAAAAAATGTCAAGACATCACGCTACTGAATTGTCAAAGTTTGTTACAGTTATGTTTTTAATTGTGCAGAATATTTTGGGAATATTATGCATCATATGTGGCGTGTTTATGAAGGCATTTGTGGAGGTCTAGAAGCTAAGGAGAAAAATCAGCAAGGACCTTGATTATAGTAGAAGTTATTTGCATATTTGTTTTTTGGAAGAAGTTTGTTACTGCAGTTTGATACAACTTCAATCTGTTGTTTGAAGGTCCAAATCCAGTTGGGTAGAAGGTTATAAATAAGCAATTTGTAACCTAGTTTTTGTAAGCTAGCCAATTTTAGAACGATGTAATCTTTGGGGTTAGCCATGTAAGTGAACCACCCGAATTATGAGATGGTCACTGATTTGTACCTCGAAGCATGTAGGCAAGAGGATTGTTTTACTCACTCAGAAGTTGTGAAGCAATGAGTGCAGTTGTGTTCTTGGAGGAAGCTGTGAAGCAACTCCAAGGTGTGTCCTAAGATATAAGCTTGTTTCTTTTAGTCTTAGTTAGTTTGTGATAGAAGTACGACTTCTACTTTTCTAGGTTTGAAGAGTTTTTGGAAGCCAAGTTGTTGATGTAGTGGCTGAGATTTTGACTACTAGGCATCATTGTGATGATATGGATTAGGCGCAGGTTCTCATATATAGGATGAGTTTCTTAGGTAGAAGGGTCATTAGGTAGGGATTAAGTGAAGGGTGTAAATAGGGAGTTTAACTCTAAATTAATACTGCTGATAGTGGACTTCATTCATGGCTTGGTATGCCCCCCAGATATAGGTTGGTTTAAACCGAATTGGGTGAACAATTCTGTGTGTTCTTTTGTTTCCTGCACTGATGTATTCTACCTTGTCTGAGTTAGTTTTAATATCAGACCAAATGTCTTGACATCCTTATAGGACATCTAAGTCTGCTGTTGTCACCAAAATTTCTATTGGTATCAGAGCAGGCGTCCTGTCTATTTCTGGATGAGATCCTAGGATGGATACTTTCTGGTTGTGTACAAGATAGAAGATTGTTTGAAAAAGGTGTGTTCATATTGTATGGTCTCTTGAAGTGGAGGATAGACCTATTTGGGAAAAACTAGTGTGAATTGAAGACCAACCTGACCAGAACTGTTGTACCTTATTGATAAAAGAAGATAATGAAGTTAGAACAAAGAGAGTTTAAATTCAAAGACTTTATGCGGGAGTGAAGAACTTGGATTAAATTGTTCAACTTATATTTAGCAGAGAGAAGAAAACTGTCAAAACCTTCATGAGGGAGTGAAGATATTGATAAGGTAACTCTTGTGCTTATGTGTTTCCTTCTAGTCATGGTATTGGTTATGTCTAGTCTATTGCTTGGTGAGAAGCAAGTGTATTGTAGGGTTGATTTATTTTCAATCCTTAGATGTCATGCTTACATTTGAATTATGGAGTAAGAATTGTGTAAATTCTGTTGAAGTATTACTATATTCCGCTGCATAACGTCTGATACAACCCTTAAAGTGCAAGAAGAATTCTAGGGTTATTTTTTTCTCAACAGAATATTTGGAAGAATTTTTAAACTACATTAAAAGTGTCAAAGATACTTGAGATCTTCCTCAAGTTCACTCATAAAGACATTTATTAATGGAGTTAATGAGAATCAATTAATCAATGATCCTCATGCATATCTGCATATTGTTTTGAAGACCTTGAAGATTATCAAGGATTGTTTGTTCCAAGAAGATGGAGCTGATGTTCTATGGGATGTTAGAACATTTCTTCAGCATGTATGCAGCTTCCAGTTGAAGAACACATGTTCTGGGTGCTAAACAAATGTAGTGTGAGTATATATGTTTGGAACCTACTCCTGATCTGGAATACGAGACATCTGCTTTATATTAGTTAATCAGGACACGATCAACAAGTTATCTACTCTAGATGTCAGTTTATTTCTGACCAAAGCTTAAGGGAGTATATAAGTTGAGCTCAATGTACTTAAAAGGACTCATAAAGGTATCCTCTACAGTTCCTTTATGTGAAAACAAGATGAGCTTGTATCTAGAAGATCCGTTTGATCAAAGGAACCATAATTGTGGAATTTTGTTCATGAGCATAGAAAAGATTCTTCTTGGAGCTAAATATTGTAATCTTACCATAGTGATTAATGGTCGTGAGTGTTGACTACCCTAAATGTTGTCCTGGAAGGGTATTGTCTTGAAGAACTAAGGGAGACAAAATTCTTTTAGAAGTTTGTATATTGTTTTGTGTCATGCCTAAGTAAGTCTTTTCCAGAAACCTAGTAGAGGGAATATTCTCTGTAGGTACAGACAATGGAATCCATCATCTCAAAGTCAGAATAGAAGTCTGAAGTAAAGCTAATTGAGAAGTGGCTTATGTTATCCCCTGGTTATGTTGATTGTAAAGTTGGTGTTACTTGTGCTTCCTATGTCCCCCCCACAAGGGTTGTGTATGAGTTATTATGGATGTTACCCCCAGAATTATAATAGATGATGTTGTATCATATGTTGTAACATCACCTAAGTGTCTTCAACCATGAATGCTTGTATTGTTGCATGGAAGTAAGTTTAAAATGCGAAGAAGAGATCAATCAGTATTATCTAGTGTGAGTAAATAACTCTAACTGAACAAATTGGTAAGTACTTTGATGAGAGACTAAGTACTTATTTATATGGAGCTTGAATGCAAACTATATATACTCTATCGGGAGCTGAGTAAGTTTCTAATGTATTCATGTAAAATTATGAGCAGAATGTTAATGTTAAGATCATATAAATCTTCACAAGTTTATGTTGTGTCGCAACACTATATGGTGATTGTATGTAGAGATGATTAAATTTTAAGAGATGCATAAAAATGTTAACAAATATCTTGTTGGGAGCTGGATATTTGTATGATAGTTGTGTGGAAGTCTGAATCCAGAATCAATTGTAATGAATAATGTGATGTAAAGGAAAAATGTTCTACATGGAGATGTAACATCACAATTGTTGAAGACACCAGATATTGAGAGAAGGCGGATAAGGTCCAGAATTATCTTTTGAAGACATATATTTGGTCATACACATGGTCTATAATGTGGTTTTTTCTATAACAAGTTATAGAGTGTGGCAATCTGAATCATGTGTAGCAAGTAAGCTAAGGATTCCTAATTTGGAAACTATGGCAAATTCCAAATAAAGAATGCTTCCTGTATTGTGAGGACCACAATCAAAAGTGTCCTTATTTTGTGTGACCCTGGGGAGCAAGGGTGTTTTAGAAAGCTCTAAAGTGCTCATGTTAAGGGAGGGTACCTATCTGTGTGTTAATTAGGTACTTCCAAATGTTACTGGTGCTGTGTGCAAGAGGAGCAAATGGTACTGATTGTGCTTGTGCATCTATGTTCTAACTGATGTTTGAACATTTAATTATGTTGCTCTGATATGTTTGTCAAGCTACAATTGAAGGAGGAATTAATCAACACGGTTGTGAAGGGGTCTTGAGATTAGCAAAGACAATATACTTCTGTTTCTAATCATATGGAAAGTCTTTTAAAGACTAATCTTTTCAAGCATGAAGCATAATGTCGAACAAGAAGTCAGGACATATCTCAAGACATGTTTTATCCTTAAAGACCATCAGGGATAGTTCTTAAAATTTTCATCTAAGACGTGTATTGATGGTGTGTATCACGTGTTCTGACTTGGTGCATGTTTTGGAAACTGTCAATTCCAGAATAAATAGGTTGTATTAAAGGCATTCATTGCTTTCAACCAGTGCACAAATTCACCTGATGCTATTTTTCTTGAAGTAGCGTTTCTTGACCAAGACAACTGTTACAGTCTAGGTACGTTATTTTAGTTGCTCAGGTATTTAGAGTGTCTTTTTTTTTCATTTTCTTTCCTTCACCTTTGTATGTGTCTTTGTTTGTTTTTCTCTCATGTCCTTTGCTCGGATATGAGTAAGTGTAGAGTCTGTGAAGGTTATCTTTGTCACCTTATGGCATACATAGGGAAAAGGGTAGTGTTCAGGCGTTGTTAAGTCTGAGGTCAATCTTTGCAGCTGTTTTTGCAAATATGTTGAATAGGATATCCTATTTTGAGTCTGTTGGTTCTTGCATTTTCTACAAGTATTTTTGTTCTATGTCTTATTTTTGAGTTATGAACACAAATGGTGTCTCGTGTTCTAAGTTATCCAATACAGTGGTCTGGTTCTCTATGTCTATAAATGGATAGTTCAAGTGTTTGCTCCTGTTAGTGTGTGTAACACGGTGGGAGAACTGACTTATTTGTTTTGCGTTTTATCGCAAATGTTGCGGATAGAAAGAGTCGCCACCGACTTTTCTTTTATCCAATAAAGGAAAGGTGAAAAGAACAGGAAAGACCTTTTATCGATTCTGAGTACGGGAGGTAATTATGAAAAGGGAAGGTATTAGCACCCTTTCCATCCGTAGTTATCTACAGGCTTTTAATTGCTTAGCTCACTTTTGAAAATTTTCTTTATGTGTGTGTGTGATTTGGAAAGTATTTTGAAAAGTATTTGAAAAGTATTTCGCTTTGACTTCGTAATGATTCTTGTGTCAGACCTCAAGAATGTATACAAATTTATTGGAAGTATTTTGTTTGAAGAAATGTAACTTTGTAATGATTCTCGTTGGAATGTATACAAAGTGTTTATTTTGAATATAGTTTTGAAAAAGTGTGAGATGTAAAAAGTATTTTTGATTGGGGCAAGCAATTTAGAGTCTTATTACCTACTCAGAAAGGTCATTCTTATTATTTTCCTTCTCCTTTAGGATAGCGTTATCCATACCATTAGTTGGTAGGTAACTATATCCGTTGGATGTGAAGGGACAAACATAGGGTCATCGTATGGTCATTGAAGGCAACAATGTAAGGATATATTACCAAATTCGAAGGGACGATCATCACTTATTCATAGGCAACAACCGAGGGATGAGATCATATATTCTTAGGCAACATCTAGGATCATCGAGGGACTATGATCTTTGTGATGATTTTGAATCGAGGGACTTTTGCTAATGGTACCCCTACGTTCGAGGGACATGACCATTTTTATTCGCAAGGCAACAAGAGAGAGTACCCTAGGGGGGTGCAAGTGTGTAGAGTGTATTCAATTCAGATATTTTATCTTGATTGTTAAGGTGATCTATGATTGATTGATTGATTAGTCTTGCCATACAATCCTATTAGCATACATCTAAGCAGTGTGTATACAGTTTATAAGAGGTGCAGAAAATAAAGGTAGAAAGGTAAAGGTCCTACGCTATGACATGGCTTTGGGGCAGTTACAGAATAAGAGGTACGAAAAGTAAAATGCAAGAAATTAAATCTACGCTATTACAAAAATAACCTTGCGACCTATACATCAATTTCTAGAATTTAAATGAGAATAAAACATGGATAAATAAGAGGAAAAGTATTTGAATGGAGACATAAGTGTTATAAACCCTAATTAAAAGGAAAAAATATTTTTTGGTATTTTTTGAAATTGATTTTAATTAAGAAAAACCTAAGTCTAAATTAATTAGAAATTAATTATGAATTAGTTTTAAATGAAAAGAAAAATAAAATATTTTTGTGTCTAAAATTAGTTAAACATTTTATTAATCTAAATCTAAAATAAAAATATTTTTTAGGGTTTTTATTGTATTTAAAATTAATTTGGAAAATAATTAAAATAAGAAATAAAATTGAGAAGAATTAGAAAACATGAAGAAAACAAGTGCTAAAAAAATGATTTGGCCTTGTTGGGTGTTGAACTCGTGAGCTTGGGGTCATAGGTTCAAAAGTTGGCCACTAGGCCACTTGCCTGTGTTGTAAATATGCTGCCTTCAAAACAAGATAAGTGAAACCTGTGTAAATAGGACATCTAAGTCTACTACTGTCACTGGGGTGGGTGAACAATTATGTGTGTTCTTTTGTTTCATGCACTGATGTATTCTACCTTGTCTGTGTTAGTTTTAATGTCAGACTAGATGTCTTGACATCCTTATAGGACATCTAAGTCTGCTGCTGTCACCAGAATTTCAATTTTCTTTAGAAAGAACAAATTTCGCTCTTAAAAGTAAGGTTTCTAAATTAGAAGAAGATATTACATCTAGCATATCTGCCTCTGATGAAACTGAGAGATATGATAGAGGTTTTCCACACTTTCTTGCTAAAAGCGTAGATAGAAGCAAAATGGGTTCAATGATCTATGAGTTAGCAGAAATGGAAGTAGAGGTTTAGGATACTATGGACCACCCAAGCCAATGGATGAGACTGAAGGTGTAAAAATAATACCTCTATTTGAACAAGTCGTGCTTGTTGGCACTGAAATGGAATGTTCAAAAGCAGAAGAATCAGATTCCTATGCATCATAATCACTGACACAAAAAGATGGTTCTAAACCAAAGTATAATGTGCGGATCCTATACAATTATACTGCTACATAGAAACCCAAAGGTGTAAAGACCTCTGGAAAGACTAACAAGAATGGACCCAAAGTATGGGTGCCAAGTGACCAGATTGTCTATGTTGTAGATGTTCTAGATAATGCTTATGAGACACCAGTTATTGCTCCCGGAGAATGGATGTTTTCCACACTTGCTGGGAAGAAGATCTACATTCCAAGATTTGGAACTTAGATCCAGAAGGAATTTTAAATTGTCAGAACAAGTAGGTTCTGAAAGAAGCTGTGAAAAGTCAGAAAGAAAAATCATCAGATTCAACAATGTAACTTCTCTATTTTCAATTCTGTTTTATCAGCTCTAAATCTAAATCATCAAAAGATGCTTTGGTCAGAAATGTCTCTTGTCAGAAGGAAACCTTTTAGTTTTCCAATTTTTGAGAATATCAAGCGTATTTCTTAGTAAGTGCAGTGATTAACGTGTGTAACCTTTTGGTTATCCTTAATCATAACACACTACCTAAGCTAGATAATGAACAACATAATGATTCTTGGAATTCATCTGTCATGACTACCTTTATTAATTGCTCCTTATGATTACATTTTTGTTAAAAAACAAAATTATTTTTACTTAAAAAGTCATTATATTAGAAATTTATACAACTTATTTTCTCTTCTCTTTTCACCCTCTCTCGTTTTCCAAAACTCTAAACCCTAAAATCACTTTCTACCGACCATCAAGAAATCCCTCTGTACTCATCTGTTCATCTTCTCCCTTCTCTCTCAAATAAACATTATGAATATCGAACAACAAGAAGCTGTAAAGTTTTTAGAAGAAATGGAACGAGCATCAAACTCTAACACATCTACAAGGGTTCCACAATCAACAACAATAACAACAACCTCTACATCATCAATGGTTGCTCCGTCACTAACTTCTGCCAAGGTTTAATCATTATCTGGAAAAAGAAATAATGAAATTCATATCACACAAAGGGCTCCTCAAGTTCAGTGCAACATCAAAGCAGATGATTTGTTAGTGCTTAAATAATTGATGGTTGATTTTGAAAACCTGGCTAACAACGATTATAGCACAAACGAAGAACTGGAAGCTCAAGGTTGGGAAAATTACTTCATGATCCCACCTATGATCACCCAGTGAAGGAATTATGGAAACATGCTGATTTTGATGATCTGCATATCGTCTCTGACATTCTTGGGAAAAGAATTATCACCACAGAGAAATGTATTGTACATTTACTAGGATTAAAGTTCTTGGAAGGGAAATGCACATTCTTCATGAACTTTAAGTCTAATGAACACAAGGAACATATTCAATCTATACTATTTAAAACCTACTCAAAAGAGTATAAAAGAAAGGATCTTCATGATACTCTCAAAATTTGGCACAAAATCATTAGCATGCATAAACACTAGACCCTATTCCAGTTCTCTAGATTACTTCAATATCGGTCAATAATTTATGATGTACTATCTAATGAACAAGAAGAAAGTAAAACTTCCATTTTTTCTCCTTAATTATCTAAAAGAATCCATCAGAAAAACAAGAACCCCTGCAAATCCAACGGAAAAAGGTTTCAAATCACATTCCTTGTGGGCATTTGATCACAAATATTCTGATTGAAAACGGTCTAGTACCTTTCTTGATAGAAGAGGCTAAGTGTACTGATGATCTAGTATCTACTACTGGTGATTCATTCATAGCTCAAACTCTAAAAAATATGAAGATCATTCTTGAAGTCAAAATGAGACATCAGCATAATCTAACTGAGATTCTGAATAGAATTCTCACTGAGAACTTTCCTCTGTTTAATCTCTCAAGAGATATGACAAAAGTGGTGAAATACGTTGATTCAATGTCCAAAGTTGAGCATGATGTAAGTATCACGTTTGATGAAGAAGAAAATAATTGTCCTTAAGGAGTAAGCAAAGGGCAGATGGTTCAGATTCTGAGAAGAAAAGGATGATGAAGAAGAAGAGATCAATGTTTCTAAATAATGTCATTCTATTTGAAAAACTCCCAAGTAAGTGATCATCTATACTCTCTATTTCAAATCCTGTCCCTGAACCACCAAATATTTTGTCAACCATCTCAAACCTATTCACTCTGTCCCTTCTAAATCACCTCCATCTATATCATAACCTCGTACCACCACTATCTCAAAATCAATTCCGACAATATCCTTTTCTTATATTATCACCATCATTTTAACTCCTACCTCTGTCATAAACTTAACCACCTTTGATATAGTTGCCTCATTCTCAATGACTCAATCCATCATAGCCCCCATCTCATCAACTCCCATCATCACCTTAAATCCTTCCATTGTGACATGTATCTGAACTTCAAACTCCTCCATCTCATGTTATTCCATCTATTGTTCATCGTGTTCTCCCAAATGAACAATCATCTAAGTCTGACCAAAACACATTTTGTATTGATCATGTTTCTCATACAAACCCTGCTTAAAATGAAAGTATGGAAATTGACAACCATGAACCTATTGAGATCTCCTTTAATGAATCCGATAAAATGTGTGAACTTTTGGGAATTTATGAGGTTATTCGTCCATCTGAACCCCTGTCTTATGATCGATCACTTGTCATATATGAGAAACCATGTCCCAAGACTTTGGCTGAATGCCTTGATACATTTAGGGAGAAGGCACCGAAGAAGATTATCAAGCTCAATGAAGAGGCTAGGATTACTTCTTCATATAAGGATGTTGATGCTTCTTGGGCAAATTGTGAGAAATAGATGAAGCTTGAGGTTGAAAGAATTTTCAATTTCTTTGCAACTTTCAGAATTACTACTATGGAGCTTGTCAAGCAGAAGGAGAACGAATGGGAAAGAATTCGTGCCTTCCAACTTATTGCTAAGAAGCAGAAGGAAGCATAAGCCAAGGCTATTCAAGATGATGCTCAAGTAGAAAAGAGGAAATAGGAGGAAAAGGCAAGGCTAAAGGCTGAAGAAGATGCAAGAATCCAAGCTGAAAAGGACAGATTGGCTGCTGAGGTAGAGAAAGCAAAGGAATCTTCTCAAGTTTCTCTGGTTGAGTCTTCAACTTAACAACAAATCAACAACATCAATTCTACATTGGATGAGATGAAATTTGAATAAAAAGAAGTGAAACAGAGTCTGGCTGAGCAGAAAACTGTTAATGAGAATGTTCAAAATATGTTGGCTTTGATTCTTTAGAAGATTGCTGCACCAGATCCCTCAAATTCTTAAAACTGGTGTTTTTGAATCATTTTCATGTTTTTCTTTTGATTAAGAACCTTTTGCATATTTTGAACTTATGTCTTAGTATTCTGAATGAATGAAAGCACTTTTCTTTTTTCTACTATTTTATCTATGTGTTTTTCACAATTTGAAAATATAACTTTTTAATTATGACAAAAAAGGGGAGTAGTTAAAGAAGTAATTTTGATTCTCAATGATCAAATTCTCTGAAAAATGATGCTTACATTTCTAACCAAATAAAAAATGTTGTTTCTTGGTAGAATTGTGATGCTTTTGTTTTTAAGGACTTTTATGGAATCTGAAGAAAGTTTGTGCATCTGACTCCTTACACTAGACTTTGAAAGTGTTGGTTCGAAGTCAAAGTTCTAACTGGAGAATCTAGAACATCTCTGAGTGAAGTTAAGTTCAAAATCTCAGTTCAGAAGTTGTGTCTTCAAGAATCAAGGCTCTCAAGATCCTTTATATGATCTGTTGGAACTAGGGGGGTTGTTGCTCAGATGGTCCTTAGTCATAAGTTCTGATATTTCACCAAGTTTGTGATTCAGGGGAAGTTTCCATGTAAAGGTTAAGTAATTATGTAATTGCTAGAACAAGATTTGGTTATACAATTATGTCTCTGAGTTTTGATGATAACAAAGAATATGTTTGAGTGAACAATTTTGTTACTCTAATGTTTGTTCTATTTTAAAGAATAAACAAACAGGTTCTGCTTCTGATAAATGGTGTGGCCAAGACATTAGAAGAGAAAATGCTCCACTTATAAGATACAGAGGTTATGATGAACAAGTAGCGAGGAAAGCTTCAGAAGGCTCCAAAGTTTAGTTACTCTGAAGAAACTAGTCAGAAGATCTAAAGACAGAAGTGTGACTTAAGTCAAGATGCTAAAGACTCAAGTTTCAGAAGACAAAGGGTTTTGAAGACCAAGTGCTTGAAGACTCTGAAGACATGGCTCTGAAGATTCGAAAGACTTGAAGTTCTTCTGAAATAATGTTACGATATGAGGTTATAAGACCAAGTGATGAAGACTCTGAAGATCGTGGTTCTAAAGATTCCAAGACTTGAAGTTCTTTCAACCTTAGGTTACGATACAAGGTTACAAGACCAAGTGCTGAAGACTTTGAAGAATGTGATTCTGAAGATTCCAAGACTTGAAGTTTTTCAACCTTATGTTACAATGCAAGGTTCTTCAAAACCAAGTGCCGAAGACTCTGAAGAGGAAGATCTGAGGATTCTAAAGACTTGAAGTTTTGATTAACCAAAAGTTAGATTCTCCACTTCAAAACTAATGCTCGTAGAAGCATCTAAAGTGCAGAAATAAAGAAGATAACATTAACGTGGTACAACAGTACATGGTACAAACAAATGTTTCATTCCACTACCATGAATGACAGACGTTGTGTACGATCTTGTCCCCCACGTTCTTTCAAGCCGCCATAAATTTCATATTCTAGAAGTACCCTTCAATGATTACATCACATGCATGGCAGTATAAAAGAACTTGAAGACTTGAAGAAAAAACTGCTAATTTACGAGGAAACTCTATGCTTAAACGTCAATTTTCTTTTTAAAAAGTTGTAAATTTTTTCAAGTCATTTGTACTAAAAATCTGTTTACATATCAGCTTGTTTAGAAGCATATGTATTTGTAAACAAACTTGTTATCAAACGATTGTTTGATTGTTCCTTGAGAGACTAGTTGGATCACCGGCGGTTTCCCGTGCAAGTGTAATCAGTTTGGTTATAGTGGATTAAGTCCTCGATGGAGAGAGGCAAATCACCTTGGAAGGGTCGACTAGAGTAGCTTGAGGTTTTCAAATGAACTAGGATAAAAATTTTGTGTTCTTTATTGTTTTCCTTATCTTTCAATCTTCATCAAAGAAAAGCATATTCAAGGGGATCGTTTTTAAAAGCAAAGTTTTACAAGTAGAAATCCCAATTCAAACCCTCTTTCTTGGGTTTTTCATGCCTTTATATTTTACTTTAATTAATTATTAATTATCAACGGTAACCCTAATTCTTGACCAAACTTCCACAACTTTTGCCTTACTCGCCACGTTTTCTTGTTGACCATGTTCCATAACGACTAGTTTTGGGCCGGTTACACTCCATCTTTTCCCTCCATTTCGCCCATTATGGTAACCTTCTCGCTTATAAATAAAGGTATTCCCATCTCATTTTCTTCATTCCAAATTTCTGCATTTTAAAATCTCTCTTTTCTCTCTCCTCTCTATTTCATCGAAATTTTCTTTTCTGTTTTTGAGTGGCTTCTTCGTGCTATCTACGACTAGTATAAAAGCTAGATACTAACAGTCATATTACACATTATTCAACTGGTCATAATGCCATCAAAAGGTGTAATTATAGACTAATTACTTATCGTGCAAGTACTAATCGTATAGTATAAAATTGAGCTATTTTATCCAGGAGGCATCATGGTTAAGTGAGTGCTTAGCATAAATTTTGGCAGTGTTACGAAACATTTTAAAGAGTGTGACCTAGTCTGCGGCTCGACCTAGTAATTTCTTGTGGAAATTTTTCAAAACTGTAACCTAACAACCACTACTACATAATACATATCTTATCACAGTTGGGAGAAAGATTCTACTATGGATGATAGTCCCAAGTAAAGTAACATGTGGTTGCATGTATCCTTTTTACCACCACGCCTACTATACATGGTAAAAACACATTAGCACGTAACTTCTATAACATGTTGACTGAATGTAATGAAAGCTATAATTTACAAGATATATCATTAAATAAACATTTGTTGGGTGTGAATATGGAAATAGAAAAAACTCTAGAGGAGGGGTGAATATAGTTTTAAAAATAAAATCAACTGATTCTTCAAATTAGAATGACTAGAAGTTTTTCAGAGTTTGCGCGTAGAAGTTTGTAGAGTGAAAATGTGAAATTATACTCAATTGACAATCATTAAGTAGAAACTCAAATCACGTTACAAATATCGTAATGTCTAGATGAAGAAACACTATGTATGTGATGGTATCAATAGAATAAGTCAAGATACGTGGTTACATAATCAATCAATAAGGTAAATTCTTAAAGTAGGATGTTTTTCAGATTTTAATCACCATTAAAGCCCTTACTTGGTTCAATTTTAGGCAGAGAGTGGGTTTGAATCCTATACATTGTAAATTTTACCAGATTTTGTTTTACATTTTTAGTATACTCCCACTGATTAGTATAGGTACCAATTTTTTTTTCAAATTTATTCTCCATCAGTTCACTGCTCTTACTTTATAGAAATTAAAAACATATTATTATAGGAGGAAAAGAGTTAATCTGGTGGGCCATTACGCCAAGTTGAATGAAGGATAAGTATCAAATTCAATAATACGCAATACGTATAAAAGGTTGCAAATCATGTTCAACGAATTAGAGTGGCACAGCGGAAGCGTGGTGGGCCCATAACCCACAGGTACTTGGATCAAAACCAGTATCAAGTAATTTAATTAAATGTTAATAATTAATTAATGGTGTACTTTATTTTAATTAATTATTAATTATTAACGATAACCCTAATTCTTGACCAAACCTCCACAATTTTTACCTTACTCACCACGTTTTCTTGTTATGTTCCATAACGAATAGTTTTGGGACGTTTCCACTCCATCTTTTCCCTCCTTTTCTCCCATTCTGGTAACTTTCTTGCTTAAAAATAAAGGTATTCCCATATCATTTTCTTCATTCCAAATTTCTATATTCTAAAATCTCACTTTTCTCTCTCGAATCTATTTCATCTAAATTTTATTTTCTGTTTTTGAGTGGCTTCTTCGTACCATCTATGACTGATATAAAATCTAGATACTAATAGTCGTAATGCCATCAAAAGGTGTAATTATAGACTAATTACTTATTGTGGAAGTAGTATAAAATTGAGCTATTTTATCCAGGAGGCATCATGGTTAAGTGAGTGCTTAGAACAAATTTGGGAAGTGTTACAAAACATTTTAAAGAGAGTGACCCAGTCTGCGACTCGACCTAGTAATTTCTTGTGGAAATTTTTCAAAACTGTAAACTAACAACCACTAACACATAATACATATTTTCTCACAGTTGGGAGAAAGATTCTACTATGGACAATAGTCCCAAGTAAAGTAGCATGTGGTTGCATGTATCCTCTTTACCACCACAACTACTATAAATGGTACAAAACACAATAGCGCATAACCTACCACCACGATTGCTTAAAACAACCATAATATAATGTTGAGGTCAGGGGTTCGTGATACATCTTATGGATTTTTGCATATTTATAGATTTCACCATGGTTATAGAGTCCGACCGTACTGAAAGACTTAGCGCCTAATATTTCACCATGGTTATTGATTCCAACTGTGGTGATATGTTTACTAGATTTTAGAATAACTTATGTGGAATACTTATTTCAACAACTGCTCACTAAACATATAACTTTTCAATCTGATTTAGAAATCAATAATATTAAAAATTAAGTTATATTAAAAGAACAAGTATCACTTATTAATGTTGTATAAGCTTTATACAACACACTATCTATATTTTGCTCTTGAACGGTTAGAACTTGTTTTAATGCTTCTAGTTCTTCAACTACCCTTTCCTTCACCTCTAGTTCATTTTTTAAAATACTATTTACTCTGCTGACAAAATTAGACCTGAAGGAAGGGATAGTTTAAAAATCAGAAACATTGAACCAAGTTATAATTGTTAAAGAGAAAAATATGGATAATAGGCTGTTGAAAGCTTATAAAACATTGATAAGTTTAAGTTTTTTTACTAATATAACTTACTATATCATATTATAATTTTATAATTTAATTAGAAAGGTTATATATTCAGTAAGGGATTGAAAAAAGACTCAAAAAACATATGATACAATAAACTCATCTTCTATGACATGTTGACTGAACGTAATGAAAGCTATAATTTACAAGATAAATCATTAAATAAAACTTTGTTGGGTGTGAATATGGAAATGGAAAAAACCCTAGAGGAGGGGTGAATATACTTTTAAAAATAAAATCAGCTGATTCTTCAAATTAGAATGACTAAAAGTTTTTCAGAGTTTGCGCGTAGAAGTTTGTAGAGAGAAAATTTAAAATTATACTCTATTGACAATCATTAAGTAAAAACTCAAATCACTTTACAATATTGTAACGTCTAGATGAAGAAACACAATGTATATGATTATATCAATTGAGTAAGTCAAGATACGTGGTTACGTAATCAATCAATAAGGAAAATTCTAAAAGTAGGATGTTTTTCATATTTTAATCCCTACTAAAGCCCTTACTTGGTTCAATTTTAGGCAGGGAGTATGTTTGAATCCAATACTTGTAACTTTTACCAGATTTTGTTTTAGAATTTTTTTATACTCCTACTGATTGTTATATTTACCAGATTTTTTTTCAAATTTACTCTCTATGAGGTTGACTACTCTAACTTTATAGAAATTAAAAACATATTATTATATGAGGAAAAGAGTTAATATGGTGCGCCACTATGTCAAGTTGAATGAAAGACAAGTATCAAATTAAATAATAGCCAATAGGTATAAAAGGTTGCAAATCAGGTTCAACAAATTAGAGTGGCGCAACGAAACTGCGGTTGGCCCACAACCCATAGGTCCTTGGATTGAAACTAGGCTCTGATAATTTCAATTTTTGTGATTTTTCACTTAACGTTAAGATTTAGTTATAAACTATGTTACAGTCATTTTCCGTTTTAAAAAAGTAACAAATGACAATTCGATGTGTATTCTTCGTATTTAGATAAAAAAATTTAGTGTGTATCATAATTGATTTTGTTTAGTAACTACTTCACCATGAACCATCATGCATGCTTTATTTTTTTGAGTGGCTTCTTCGTACCATCTACGACTGGTAAAGTCTATATACTAATAGTTGTATTACACCTTATTCAACTGATCATAATGCCATTAAAAGGTGTAATTATAGACTAATTACTTATTTCGCAAGTAGTATAAAATTGAGCTATTTTATCCAGGAGGCATTATGGTTAAGTGAGTGCTTAGCACACATTTGGGCAGTGTTACAAAACATTTTAAAAAGAGTGACCTAGTCTGCGACTCGACCTAGTAATTTCTTGTGGAAAATTTTCAAAACTGTAAGCTAACAACCACTACTACATAATACATATTTTCTCATAGTTGGGAGAAAGATTCTACTATGGACGATAGTACCAAGTTAAGTGGCATGTGGTTACATGTATCCTCTTTACCACCACGAATACTATATACATGGTACAAAACACAATAGCGCGTAACCTACCACCATGATTGCTTAATACAACCATAATATAATGTTGAGATCAGGGGTTTGTCATACATCTTCGGGATTTTTGCATATTTATAGATTTCACCATGGTTATAGAGTCCGACCGTACTGAAAGACTTAGCGCATAAAATTTCACCATGGTTCTTGATTCCAACTATGGTATGTTTACTAAATTTTATAATAACTTATCTGGAATGCTTATTTCAACAACTTCTCACTAAACATATAACCTTTCAATCTGATTTAGAAATCAATAATATTAAAAGAACAAGTATCACTTATTAATGTTGTATAAGCTTTATACAACACACTATCTATATTTTGCTCTTGAATGGTTAGAACTTGTTTTAATGCTTATAGTTCTTCAACTAACCTTTCCTTCACCTCTAGTTCAATTTGAAAAATACTATTTACTCTGCAGACAAAATTAAAGCTGAAGGTAGGGATAGTTTAAGAATGAGAAACATTGAACCAAGTTATAATTGTTAAAGACAAAAATGTGGATAATAGGCTGTTGAAAGCTTGTACAACATTGATAAGTGTAAGTTGTTTACTAATATAACTTACTATATCATATTATATTTTTATAATTTAATTAGAAAGGTTATATATTCAGTAAGGGGTTGAAAAAAGACTCAAAACACATATGATATAATAAACTAATCTTCTATGACATGTTGACTGAACGTAATGTAAGCTATAATTTACAAGATATATCATTAAATAAACCTTTGTTGGGTGTGAATATGGAAATAGAGAAAACTCTAGAGGAGGGGTGAATATACTTTTAAAAATAAAATCAACTGATTCTTCAAATTAGAATGACTAGAAGTTTTTTAGAGTTTGTGCATAGAAGTTTGTAGAGCGAAAATGTGAAATTATACTCAATTGACAATCATTAAGTAAAAACTCAAATTACTTTACAAATATCGTAATGTCTAGATGAAGAAACACAATGTATGTGATTGTATCAATTAAATAAGGCAAGATATGTGGCTACATAATCAATCAATAAGGAAAATTCTAAAAGTAGGATGTTTTTCAGATTTAAATCACCACTAAAGGCCTTACTTGGTTCAATTTTAGGCAGAGAGTGGGTTTGAATCCTATACATTGTAACTTTTACCAAATTTTGTTTTACAATTTTTTTATACTCCCAATGATTGTTATATTTACCAGAGTTTTTTTCAAATTTATTCTCCATCATGTTCACTACTCTTACTTTATAGAAATTAAAAACATATTATTATAGGAGGATAAGAGTTAATCTGGTGGGCCACTATGTCAAGTTGAACGAAGGGTTGCAAATCATGTTCAACAAATTGGTGTGGCGCAGCGGAAGCGTGGTGGGCCCATAACCCACAGGTCCTTGGATTGAAACCAGGATTAGTGTGTATCATAATTGATTTTGTTTAGTAACTACTCTACCATGAACCATCATGCACGCTCGCTGCCATTTATCAGGACCAGACTTGGACTTAGGTGATCCATTATTTTTTGTACCTGAAATTGTGAAAATTATTTAGTATTAATTTATTTATTTACTTTCAAGTAATTTAATTAAATATTAATAATTTATTATTGGTGTATTTTACTTTAATTAATTATTTATTATTAACGCTAACCCAAATTCATGACCAAACCTCCATAATTTTTGCCTTACTCACCACGTTTTCTTGTTGACCATGTTCCATAACGACTAGTTTTGGGCCTGTTCCACTCCATCTTTTCCCTTATTTTCTCCCATTCTGGTAACTTTCTCGCTTATAAATAAAGGTATTCCCATCTCATTTTCTTTATTCCAAATTTTTGTAATTCTAAAATTTCTTTTTTCTCTCTCGTCTCTGTTTCATCTGAATTTTTTTTCCTGTTTTTGAGTGGCTTCTTCGTGCCATCTACGACTAGTATAAAATCTAGATACTAATAGTCATATTACACCTTTTGCAACTGGTCATAATGCCATCAAAAGGTGTAATTATAGACTAATTACTTATCGTGCAAGTAGTATAACATTGAGCTATTTTATCCAGGAGGCATCATGGTTAAGTGAGTGCTTAGCACAAATTTGGGAAGTGTTATGAAACATTTTAAAGAGAGTGACCTAGTCTGCAAATCGATCTAGTAATTTCTAGGTGAAATTTTTCAAAGCTGTAAATTAACAACCACTACTACATAATACATATCTTAACACGATAGGGAGAAATATTCTACTATGGACGATAGTCCCAAGTAAAGTAGTTGTATGGTTGCATGTATCCTCTTTACCACCATGACTACTATACATGGTAAAAACGCATTGAAACTGATGAATACATTATCGAGTGAAATCAATGATGTCGCCATCAAACTTTTTTTATCCTGCGAAAAGAAAGGTAAACATCGAGTAAACCTGGAGGGGAGAAATCATGGTCTTACGACCAAGAGATTAGCTTAGGGAGTCAGTTACCACTTCTGCTTTCTATCTAAAAGGTGTGGGCGTCTATCTATAGCTTACAACTAAGGCATATAAATGATTGTAAAGTATTATATACAAAAAGAAAGGTTTTTTTAGTGTGCTTACCACTACGTAGTTCTCCTAAAAACTTTTGGTGGGTTGCAATTTTTTTAATGAGTAATACCGTTTTGCATCCTTGTGATTAGGATTGCAATTCGTGTTTGGCGTTACAACTTATCTAAAGACTCATGCTCGGCCACTCGCACACTTACCAACTAACTCAGATTTGAAATGAAATACCTTTATCAAAAAGGTTTTTAAAAAAAGGTCCGAAGACAAAATGGTTTGCATTGGTGGATTTTTTTTATCTTGAAAAAGGATTTAAGTTTTATTAAGATGTTTCAGGAATTTGATAAAGAAAGAATTTTAGTCTTAATATGCAAAAAGGAGGAGATAAAATCTAAGGGGAACTATCTAACTTTATCCCTAATGTTATCATACAATGATGCCCCTAGGTCAAGAATGAAAAGGGAATATCTACCTATGTTAGCATGCATGGATACTATCCTAATGTCTACCTTGGTTGAAGAACTAGGTGATCATAAGGGAAAAATAAACAAGTGCTTTGGAAAAGGCACACAAACATGCAATGCGCAATCATATGCGGGAAAGGGAAAGGGGAAACATGGGGAGGCTTTAGTCGAAACAAACAAGTAGTGTGGTTGGAGAAAACGTCCACGCCTTGGTATCATGTCACCAAGTGGGAAGAGTACACGAGTATAATGAGAGTGTCAGCGTGATCACCAGACAAAGCGCGTGGGTTAGAAATATGGACCCTTATCCATGAGACGAATCGATAACGAGAACAAGTACAACTCTGAAGCATCATGGTTCGTCACGAGCTAGGGATGACACTGAAGACAGTGCAGGGGTCGACTGCGGACCCTTTCCACTTGCTTTCTCTTGAGGACTTCAATGGGGGATGGAGGAAAATTGCCTTCTCTGAGGTCTTTAAGCACAAATGTAAACACACCTGCAGAATACCTATTACCAAGGTGGGATTTTAAATAAACCACACTAAAATAGCACACAATATCCAGAATTGCCTTAAACATGTATTTAAATAAACCAGAGGGGTTCTTGACATAATCACCATTGGAGATCCCCGTCATGCATATCTATTCCTACTTCTCATGGAAAGGAAAACAGTAAAGTTCCTACTTCTCATGCTATCTAGAAAGCGGTAATCGAATGCGATAAAAGGGTACAAGAAAATACCAAATGATATCAACCCATAAAAGGTACGCAATAGCAAAGAAACCCGAAAAACTTCGTAAATTGCTATCATCACAAAGAAAAATATGGTAAGCATATGCGTCAAGCATCAATAAGCATGACCAGAATGTGTGAAGGACACGTCCAAATATCAACAGAAAACCTGCACAATGTACATTAACCAATGTACCATGGCAACCAAAGCGAGATGTGTATCAGCACATCCGTACAAGAAAAGCACCTGCACCAAATACATCCAATGTACCATGGAAAACCAAAACAGAATGTGTATCGACACATCCGTATAACAAAAGTACCTGCATAAAATTCAATTTATGCAAAAATATGGAGCACTAATATAAAATCATGCGTGTCGAACACAAAACCGGACCACCAAATAATAGTCCAAACAAGTTTTTTGATCACATAATCAAGCGATAATTACGTGATTGAAAACTATCTCAAAGTACCTTGCACAATTAACAAACATGTAAAAAATAACAAGCAAAATATAAGCATGATAGAGTAGAAGAGGGCTTGGAGAAAGCATGTTAATTGAAGAGAAAATAAAATTATGCAATAGGGAGGTAACTGGTTACCATGGGAAAATATGAAATTTTGAAGAAAAATGACGTTTCTAGCATCAGGAGGTAATCAGTTACCGTAACTGGGTAACCAGTTACCATAAGGTAACACGTAGTCAGAAGCCAGCACACACGTTTGGTAGCCAGTTACCATAACTCGGTAAACGGTTGCCTCAAATCTTGAGAAATAGTAGCTAATCATGGCTGAGTGGTAACCGATTACCACTGGGAGGTAACTGGTTACCACTGAAGCAGAATTAGTTTTTATAGCATTTTTGAAAGTTTGAAAAGCCATAGCTAATGCTTCGGGCAACCATTTCGCGCATCGTTCGAACCATTGGAAAGCTTGAAAATAGTAGAATATCCACAAAACAATATAGAAAGCAAATTGACAAATGCTCAAGCGACAAATTCCTCTTGACGATTTTACAATCGACATGTGAACTCATAATTCGCTTTTTTGAGTCTCGATATGTTTTTATCGGATCAAAAGCAAAATTCACATCAATGGTGTAATCACCATGGTACAAGGGGATTTATATGCATTCTAAAATTTATGATATCATGTGTTAAGATTAAGGAAAATCAGCTCGAGCATTTTGTCAAACATGTAAACTATACAAATTTACACATGGTTTTGTACAAGATTCAAGGCTTAAACTATGTATATTTGCATGCAAATCAAATTTTCACATCAATAAACCAATAACATCAACAATTCGATAAACATCGACACGTTAGTCTTTAATAATCACTTCCTTGAGAATTACTTCACAATTGCGGATTTCAAAGACATGATTCAGTTCACAATTTTACTCCACAATTGAATTTCAATTCAATTTCTCAACTAAGCTTCAATTTGATAATCAATTCTCTCAAAAAGTGATTATTCAAGAAGAGAGAAAGTGCTTAATTCATAAAATCTTACCGTAAGATCGAAGAGGAGTTTGAGAAGAAGAAAATAAGATTTGGTTCTGCAATTATGTCTATGAGTTTTGATAATAACAAAGAGTATGTTTGAGTGAACAATTTTGTTACTATAATGTATTTTGTATTTTAAATAATAAACAAACAGGTTCTGCTTTTGATGAATGGTTTGGCCAAGACATTAGAAAAGAAAATGCTCCACTTCTAAGCTACAGAGGTTCTAATGAACAAGTAGCGAGGAAGCTTCAGAAGGCTGTGAAGCTCAATTACTCTGATACGTAATTATGAAGAAACTAGTCAGAAGATCTCAAGACATAAGTTCTGATTGAACGTAGTCCAATATGCTGAAGACTCAAGTTTCAGAAGACAAAGAGTTCTGAAGACCAAGTGTTGAAGTCTCTGAAGATGTGGTTCTGAAGACTCTGAATACTTGAAGCTCTTTCAACCTTAAGATATGGTACAAGGTTTTATGAAACCAAGTGCTAAGGACTCTAGAGAGGAAGATCTGAAGACTCTAAAGACTTGAAGTTTTGAATAAACTGAAGTTATGTTTTCTCCTCTTACTCATGCTCGTAGAAGCTTATGAAGTACATAAGGTTAAAATATAACGGTAACAAAGTACAAATAGTACAAAATATGAGAAAAGGCTCAATTATAATATCTCTCTACTAGCGTAAATTATGGAAAAGAAAAGGACATGGATGTACTATTTTGTAACAACTCTCTTTTTCAAATGACCAATGGATTTATAATTACTAGCTATATAAAGGGAAGTATTGCAAGTTTTGGTTGTTGTTTCTATGGGCAAAAATGAAACAATAATGAAAATTAATGTTGATGAAGAGCAACAAGATTATCAATCAGTATATCAACAACAAGAATAACATGGGGAACACATGTAGTCATGAATCATATTACTTGATAATCGCAAACCAATCAATCATTGATTCACACCGTGTTTAAATTAACATGTTGCAAAGAAGCTTATTAAGCTGCAGAAGACAACAAAGAAAATCATGGAAGCTCTATTTGAAAAATCTACTCCATGGGTATGTGGCTTTATGATATTATGGAAAGAGGGTTATTGTCCAGAATGTTCTCAAGAGAATCAAGAAGCATAAACTCTTCTATGAACTATTCTAGGATCTATCAAACTCTTAGTAGCTTATAAAGAAGAAGATTTCAGCAACTTAAGAGCTTTGGGTTGTTGTCCATGAAGAAGCTACTTGAAGAAAAGAAGATCATACATTAAAGCTTAAAAACAAATGTAATAACGTTTAGTGTGTATTAGGATCTTCTGATGTACTTAATTGAGTTTACACTTGCTTGTGTAGAAGAATTCTCTTGTAAGAAAACCTTGTAAAAACAAACAGTTGTTTATTCCTTCTAAAGGACCAGTTGGTCAGAAGCTTTAGGAAGTTGTTTGACAATTCTTCTAAATGACCGATTGGGTCTGAAGCTTTAGAAGGTATTGTGTTCCTTAGAGGACCGGTCAGGTCAGAAGCTTTGAGAAGACTAAGATAGACTCTTAGTGGATGTTAGTCACAGGAGTTCTCTGTTAAGATTATAATCAACATTGATTATAGTGGATTAAGACCTTGAGTTCACGACAAAATCACCTTGGAGGGGTGGACTGGAATAGCTTGACGTTATCAAGTGAACCAGGATAAAATCATGTGTTCTATATTCTGTTTATCATTACTATATATGCTTCTGAAAGCCTTCTTAAGAATCTCACTTATCGCAACGATAAGATTCGATAAATTACTCAAGAATGGAAAACCCAATTCAAACCCCACTTTGTTGCATTTTCTTCGCACCTTCAATTGGTATCAGAGCTCCGATTCTGTTATTGATAAAGATCCAACACCTAACAGTGTTAGACAAATATCTAGATGTTGTATGAAGAAATTCTCCAGGCGATAGCTACTTCATCATCCAAAAGATAATGATCTTATCATATTATCTTGAGTAAACTATTCTTCCTAAAATGATTAATAACAAGATTCTTGGGATAAATTGTTCAGAATCCAAGAAGACGGTATCAGAGGATTATCAATATCAGGAGCTCCTAATTTAGATACAGTTATTCCTTCCTCAGAACTATTTGTACATCTAGCAGATTCACCAAGACAAAAGTTTGGTATCATCAGAAAATAAGGAACTCTGGTGTAGTTGACAAGGATCAATTTCGAAATAAGTATGAGGTTTTTTCAAGAAACACATTTTTCCACCCTTGACTTTCTCATAAAAATATTATTAAGACTCTCCTTAACATAGAGAGAAAAGTATTGCTCTCTGATTCATAAGAACCTTATAGCAAAATCTACAAGAAATTGTCAGAAGTCATAAACAGAGAAACTCAAGGAAATAGACCCTTTAAGTCAAGATATTGGAAGCATAACTAGTCAAGCACTGTGAGAACAAGATTTCTACTCAAATTAGTCAAGGTTAATGACATCTGCACTGAAACAAATTTAGAAGCTTGATCAAGAATTGATAAGAGGTTGAGAAATCAAGTTTGACAAACAGACAGATGTTTTGATATTAAATAATTAATATATATATATATATATATATATATATATATATATATATATATATATATATATATATATATATATATATATATAGAGAGAGAGAGAGAGAGAGAGAGAGATCAAATTACACCCGAAGAGTTACACCATGAGTTACACTCGCTCAAAAACGTCACTTCAGATTAATATTTTTTAAAATCAACCGTTGGATTGAAACATACCATCATATAGATCATACCTATAAATTTTGAGATTAATCTATAATGATTTACTATGTCATTGAACTACATCAAAATTAACGTTATATGAAAGTCCATTTTGACATTAATCTTTGCATATCCTGATCGTATAGTAAATCATTATAGATTAATCTCAAACTTTATAGTTATGATCTATATGGCGGTATGTTTCAATCCAACGGTTGATTTTAAAAAATATTAATCCGAAATGACATTTTTGAGCGAGTGTAACTCATGGTGTAACTCTTCGGGTGTAATTTGATCCCTCCTCACACACACACACACACACACACACACACACACACACACACACACACACACATATATATATATGTTCTGAACACTGAGAAAGTAAGAAGACTAAGTCGAATGAATAAAGATCAGAAGGAACATATATTCATTAAACCTCAAAAAACAAGAGAAACCAGCATGCAAAAGCTCAAAGCTTCTGACTGGATCATCACGAGGAAAACAGATGGAGAATAACTTCAAGGTCTTGCTAAAGTAAAAAAAAAAAGCGCGCAGATGAATAATACTAATGAAGATCTCAAAATCTCAAAGGTATGTTTTCCTTCTATTTTTAAATTGTTAGGACTTCTGATAAAAATAGTTCCACGAGTTAGGAGTTATTCTTGAACAGAAGCATTCCAACCATTTAATGCAAACTCATATTGAAATTCTCTAATTTTCTGGAACACTTTTTTCTTCTGAGAAAAATATATTGTTCAAAACCTTTGATAAAGTGGAATCATAAAACCTCTTGAAAACTAGTGATCGCGACTTTGTGTGTCTTAAGAAATCTAGACCGCAAGTATACAGTCCTATCGTGTGTAGCTTTAAATATTATCGAATCCCAAGGCACTAAATATCGAACTATCGCTATCTTAGGTTACTACGTAAATCTAAGGCTAGTAATGTAATTGATTTGGGGTTTTAGGGAACCTAATTGAATATAATCTAGTTTAGATTCAAGGGGAGATATCAGTATGTAATGGTCAGACTTTGGGGATTTAGCAACTCATTGACTCAACTCGGATTATTAAAACAATATTCAGTAGAAAATATTTGTTTGAAAACCCTCTTCTCACACTCTCGTGTTTATTGATTTAGAACCTATAATTAAACCTAAGTGAGCGTTCTCAATGTATCATTTAAAGTTTAAAAATAGTTTTTGAAAACATATAAGATCTAATTAATTCAAAAGCACTCTCGCTAAATTTTAAGTTAATGCACAATTACCACTGTCCAGTTATTATCTCAAACTCTCGTTTTATTAATCCTAACTTCTATCTATATTTTACTCTCGTGATAAAATAGTTGATTATTAAAATTGGTAATTGAAACCAGAAAATCGTTCTTTTAAAAAGAATAGTTCAAATGATGTTGCTATATGACTTTACATACCGATAAACTAATTTAGCCTAGCATGTTATAAAATTCAATAATAGTGCAACATAATTAATAATATCAGACAAAATAAACCCAAGCATTTCAGAATTTTTTGACAGTAATAAATTAAATCTTTAAAATTAAACCTGAAAACAAAATTGCAGAATAATTCTTTAAACTTCAGGTGTCTCCCACAGGTCGGTGAGATCTGCCTTTTATTGATCTGAAAATTAAATGCGAGAAAGATAATAAAAGCTCGATTCTAACGTAAGGGTAGAACCCGCAAAAGTTTGCAGCAATCTTCGATGTGGAAACTGCTACAAGAAAATTAAATGAACTGAGGAAAATAAAAGGAACTGATAATCGGAAAAAGGAAACTAAAATTGAAATTAATTTCGGCAGGGAAAAATAGCAGCGTAACAACAATGTTAAGTGAAAAAGAAGGCGTGCAAAAATGAATATCTCGTGCCTATTTATAGAGTTGAGGCGTGGCTTGAGAGTAGGAGAGGAGCGAGATTTTCTCCTTGCGAAATCCTCTCTGTGGCGGTCGCTACACCTTGTAACAGTCGTTACAACTTGCGTGTGAGGGAACTTCTCCTTAGTTCTCGTGGCGACCGTTAGGGTTTATTGGAGGGAGGTGTGACGGTTGCGACACAGCTGGACCATTTGGAGGCGCGTGATGGGCTGGGTCTTGTTGTTGTTTGTTTCTTTCTTTCCAGACTTACTTCTCATACCCCCATTTTGCTAGCACACCATATGTTTTCATATTTTTCTATTTTTGTGGATTTTAAGCTTGATTCGCTCAACTTTTCGCGACTTTCTTCGTACATTCCTTGTAAACATTTAATTCCTAAAAACATAGAAAATATTGGGATAATACGAACAAAGATTAATTTAATTTAATTAAATGCGGATAAAATTTATGTAAATTGATTCAAATATACGATACATTTTCGGGTTATCAAACTCCCCTACACTTGAACCTTTGCTTGTCCTCAAGCAAATAATAGAATAAAAATCGTTTAAGACACGGTTTTTGACACAATCGCATCACACGACTCGAATCGTACGTGGTTGAGGGGATTTACATTAGCAAGATGAAACTAGGCTCCAATACTAACGATCCAGAAATGACACGAAACCATAGGATATGATCAACATCCTCCACCCTATGCAAACTAGTCTAAATCATGTCATCATAACTCAACCTAATTTTTTTGTTCGAAATCAACCGCTTTCATTCTAGTGCAATCACATTAAGACCTCTATCTTTTCACACGCACATAGTAGAGTAGCCGATTGGCGATTCTGGTCAGTATGCATGGGGTTCTAGTACACAGGTTGGTAACCCTTTTGCTTCCCCATATTGTAAGTCGCGGGGGATCGAACTGTAGTCCGCCCTACCAAGTTCAACACTAGACACCACTGAACCGACTTACAACTGGTTGTTACATTAATTTGTAGGTTCCACAATTGTTGGATTAAATGACTTGGTAAGGGTCACCTAACTTATTTAGCAGTTCCCTGTTATAACATGATGCTTAAAAGTTTTTATTAAGACCAGTCACTTATATTCATCGGCTCCCTACGTAGTTTGCGAATAAGACAGTGCCGAGTACTAGTATAAACTACTCAAGGTTGATCCAAAACTAAAATTTAAGGTTTCGACATCATAAGTACTCAAACTGATCTCGCATAATTTGGAAGATTTAGGTGTCAAGGCGATATTATTTTAGTCGAATCTTTTTCACAATTCTAACGTAACCTAATTATGAGCAACCTATATACTTTTCGAATGTACCGAGCTATTAGTCGAGTAAATTTTTTTTGTTATGGTTCAAGAAAAGTATGGAAGTATGAATAACTACGAAAATGATTGCTCAATTGAAATCAACCTGACAAGAATTTTTTATTTATTGAAATGGAAAGGAAAATAACACAAACTCAAAGTTGACTTACTAGGAAATTAAAAACAAAGGTTTACTCCCCTACGCTTGAGCTGAGCATTTTCCCCAATGCGACAATAGAAAGTGAGAAAAGAAAACAAACGGGAAACTAAAAATATAAGAAAACAAGAAAACAAAACCACTCCTCATTGTTTCTGATGTTTCTGCTGCAGGATGCTTCACGTCGTGTCCTTCCTCTATCTCATGTTCTCACTCCACCTCTTCTGGGTCTAGGCGGTTCCTTGCCAGTGTTGTAAACATATGCATGCAGTCCTTCAACACGGAATGACAATTGTCGGATTTCATCAGTCATATCTGAAATGTCGCGGTGGTTCCAATAAACGTTGTCGTGTTGATCCTGTTGTAGCTCTTGCATCATCTACATTAATTCTTGTTGACGCTGATCTTGAAGTAAAAGCGATGCATAGATAGCTTTAATTGTGGCTGGCTGAGGATCATTTTCTGCTTGTTCTTCCTATGGCTGGACATCTGGGTGGTGCTCTTGCTGTTGATTCGCCTCCGGTGCTGCATTACCTGCATCTGCTTGATTATTCTACATATGTACTCCAGGAGCTGGTGCTTGAAGATCATAACGCCAATTTGCAGCGACGTCAATTCTTGTAATTGCCAGATTTGGTAGAATAATACATGGAACTACCCTGTTCCTCACCATGAGGTTGTACCTTCCATCCCATCTTGCCTTAACAATGTGGCTAAACTGACAGTACTCAATATCCAAAAACTCAGCTTTCTAATAAGGTAGATATTGAAAATTGTCTTGCAAATTCAAATAGTGGGCTATAGCGATAAATATTCCTCCTATACAAAAAGGTAATTTCTTGCGTTCCTTGATATGAGAGACTGGATGTGGTTGACAAGGAACGGAGTAACATTGATACAGACACTAGGAGTAAAAGTGTAGTGAAGAAAATACATCTCTTTAGAGTTTATCTTGTTATTGTTGGCTCGCCCGAACACTGTATTAGCTAATACACGATGAAAATAACAGGTGCACGGGTTGTTAATATGGGTGGATAACAGTTTAGCCCAATCATTAACAGGACTACCAGTTAAACCTTCCCAAATTATGAACGATCTCTCCGTCCAATCTTCATCAGTGGGAATTCTATAATTCACACCCTCGCCATGGTTGAAGTGGAGTAACTGACTTAGATTCTCCTGGTTCATGGTGTACTCCGTGTTGAATAATCTGAAAGCTGTTGCACCGATAAGATACTGTCCGACTTCAGGGGTATAAGGGGTGTGGTAGGAAAAAGAACTCAAGAACTCCAACGTGAGGGATTCGTAAGTTGGTAAATTTAGAGAGGCAATATGGTTTAGACTAGATTTTTTGAGCATAAATTGCACACTCTCAATCAACCCCAACTCACATAAACAATCGGTATCAATATACTTTGTTGGAAGTATACCTTTCTGATGAAATTTCCGGTAAAGTTGCTCTTGTCGGCGTCCGGTGGCTCCATTTCTGAACACCATACCAGTGAGGTCTGGATCTTCTCTTTCTTCCTGAGCTCATCTAGCCATTTGGCAAGGTGCTGGAAATAATATAATTTAGTGGTTAAAGAGAAGGAAAAGGTTGGTGTTATGGATCTCTTCCGAATGTTTAAATAGAAAGCAAGGTTTAATGGTGGAAGATAAATTGAATGGATGTTTTGAACGGTATTAAAAATGGAATAGAAATGGAATGGTGAGAATTATGAAGAAGTTTGAATGGGAGGTTTGAACGAGGAGACAAGGGTTTGAATGAGTTTATAACGTGTGGGATGGAGGAAAGGAGGTGTAACGGTTGTTACACCTGTCCTCATGATGGGCGCCATGCATGGACTTGTAACGGTCGTTACAAGGCTTTAAATCCAAGGGAATCTCGTGCCTGCAGCATTCGGCTGGTCAGTTAAGCATGTGATACTTGTTGACTGTGGCATGTCATGCTTGTGTTTCTTCATTGTCTAGGGGAATAATAACTTGGAACATGCAAGGGCACAATGAGGTGACAATAGTGTGTATCATATAAAGCTTAATTATTTTATTATACTCAACCTACTAAATTAACATGCATGCATATTTATTTTTAGTGAACACAATAACATTTCATTCGCAGTGTAATAGCAGCATAACATAAAATATAGTAGAACACAATAAGAAACAATCAGTGAAAACACAAACAAAGAATTAAATACTGATATTAAAATTACTGAATGAAAGAAAAACAATATTCCGGAAATTAAATAAATGACCAAAAGAAACAAATAATACTAGAATTAATTCCTAACTAGGAAATAAAAATACTAACGAAAAATGGGAAATCCTAATTAAACATCTTTCCCCTACACTTTGAAAAAACTTTACCACCTCTAGAATTATGGTGCTGGAAAAGATGATCTAAATTCTTCGTAACTAAATCCATGAAATCATAAAAATCCTTGCGAAGGGTAGAAACATGAGAGCGAATAGCAGCAACCTCTGCCGTGAGAGAATCAATAGCAACACCATAATCAATATGAGGAGCGTGGATGGCAGCGGCAGCAGGAGCTGTAGGTGGGTCCCAAGCTGGATGGTAGTCAAGTAGAGGTGGTGTCATGGGACAAGCTTCGACCATCTCAGGGTCAGACTCTTCCAGTCCTACTGCAGGGTCATAATAATGGGGAGGTGTCAAGGGATCAAATTCTTGTTCTTCAATATTATTCTCATCCACTCCTTCTAAGTAATAAATCCAATTCTTCCTGTCATGCACACTGGATCTCGCAATGTCAGGTAGCGTGAAGTGGTAGATCGACTCGTGATGTATCAACAACTGAAATTGATTTGGTTCTAAATGCCTGATCATACCAACATTAAAACAAAGGGACATGTCAAGTGGAATAAAATCACCAAAAGGGCTCATACGGGATAATGGCTCTCTCAGAAACAAGGCATTAGCAATCATAGTCACTAAGCTACCAACACAAATTGGGCCATGGGTAGCCTGGGAAATACTTTGGAGATGAGCAAGCATAAATGATGCACCAACTACCGGTCTGGACTGAAATACACAAAACATGATAAACAACTCTTCCTTGGACACTGAGGTATCATTTTGAGGTTTTCCAAATAGTGTAAACGCTAGAATCATATGGAAATACTTAATGGTAGGGTTATAAGTCTCTAATGAGTGCCTAAGAATAGAGCTCTCCTATCTTAGATTAGATATATTTCCCCAAAAATGTCAAGCTGGCTGTCCATAAAATGGTCCTCTGGAATCTCAATGACAGCATCTGTAATAACAGGGAAATCCAATAAAGCAGCAAGTTCATGGGTGGTGAACCTGTGAGTAAAACCTAACAGCCGGAAAGAAACTACTCCTCTAGTCAACCCTAAACCAATATCAGGATTGTAGTGCAAGGAACTGAGGAGCTCTAGTGTCAGGTTGCGGTAGGTACGCTGCTGATGATGAATAAAATAATCCCAAGAAATCTGGTTAAACATATAGCAGACACTCTCCCTAATACCCAATGCTGACAATGTGGGATTATGCACATAAATGGTGGGATACATCTCTCTCTGAACAAGCATCTCATAATGCCTTTGTTGAGCATCGCTCACGAAGGCAACTGGCATACTATCAGAATAATCCATAGTTAAAATCAGTAAACAAGAGGTGTAAATCTTGTAAGTAAATCAAAATAGTTTTAAATTAGCACCGGCCTAATGCCTAAAAATAGAAAAGAAGATGAAGAATAGAAATTTTTTTAATAAAATTTTAAGAAAAACATTTAATAAAAATAAATTAAAAACTTTTAAGAAATAAAATTTTAATAAAACTGGTGGGTTGCCTCCCACAAAGCGCTTTGTTTAACGTCAGAAGCTCAACCTATTTTAAAAGAAGATAAGTTAGTTTGGTGACTCAGCCGACAACTTTATGAGTTTCAGACTAGCTAAGTAGTCTCTGTTTTCGATACAATGGTAATGCTTCAAACGCTGTCTGTTTACAATAAACGGATCACTAGCTTTTCCTTTAATTTCAACAGTGCCACTTGGAAGTACTTTAATAACTTCAAAAGGTCCTGACCATCTAGAGCGAAGTTTTCCTAGAAAGAGTTTAAGTCTAGAGTTAAACAAGAGTACGATATCACCCTCATTGAATTCTTTTCTAGAGATGTGTCTTTCGTGCCATTTCTTAGTTCGTTCTTTGTAGATCTTAGCATTTTCGTATGCATCTAGTCTAATTTCTTCTAATTCATGGATTTCTAGAATTCTCTTTTCTCTAGAAGCTTTGTAACTTAGATTCAAGGTTTTTATGGCCCAATAGGCTTTATGCTCGAGTTCCACTGGAAGATGGCATGATTTACCATAGACTACTTTGAAAGGTGTAGTTCCGATGGGTGTCCTGTATGCTGTTCTATATGCCCACAATACTCCATGTAGTTTATACAATCAATCTTTCCTAGATGTGGCAAAAGTTTTCTCGAGTATTTGCTTAATCTCACTGTTAGAGACTTCCACTTGCCCGCTTGTTTGTAGGTGGTAAGGTGTTTCTACGTGGTGTCGGACTCCATACTTCGCTAAGAGTTTATCGAAAATTTTGGAAATGAAGTGAGAGCCACCATCACTGATGACCAGTCTCGGCACACCGAATCTCGGAAAAATTATGTTTTTAAATAGCCTAATCACTACTTATGCATCATTCGTTGGAGAGGCTATAACCTCTATCCATTTAGATACATAATCGACTACAACAAGTATGTATTTGTTACCAAAAGAAGATGGGAAAGGTCCCATAAAATAAATCCCCCACACTTCAAAGATTTCTACTTCTAGAATGCCTTTTTGAGGCATCTCATCGTGCCTTGATATGTTACTAGTGCGTTGACACCGATCGCATTTTACAATTGCATCATGGAAATTTTCCATAGATTAGGCCAATAAAGGCCAGCTTGTAGGATTTTTGCGCAGGTCTTTGAAGTGCTAGCATGTCCACCATAAGGGACTTCTTGACAATGAGAAGTTATGTTCTCTACTTCACTTTCTAGAACGCATCGACGGAAGATATCATCGGCTCCTTGCTTGAAAAGTAAGGGCTCGTCCCAATAGTAGTGTTTGAGACCGTGAAAGAATTTCTTCTTTAGTTCATAGGTTAGATTAGGTGGAAGAACTCTCGCTGCTAAGTAGTTGACATAGTCAGCGTACCATGGCAGTGAAATCTGAGTAGATACTGCATCCACTACTTCTGTTGTCTCATTATTGTTGCAAAATTCAGGACATTCCTCAGTGGAGTTCTTAGATTCTATTTGGGCTATCAGGCGCTCATAAGGAAAATCATCATTGATAGGTGTTAGTGTTTTAAGTTGGCATCAATTTTGGTAAAACTAGGCTTTATCAATGTCATGATAGATGTCATGACATTCAGAGATTGAAGATAAATCCTACCTGCTAAGGATGTTAAAAGACACCGTAATCGGAAACTAAAGTCATCGGAAATTCGAGAAATCGATGTCATAACGATGTTATGACATTCAGTGACATTGCTAGAACTGCTTTTTCCCGAGATTTTTCGGAAGTTTGTTGAGTCGCTAAATATTGTTTTTCCGTTATTAGAAAGCATGCTCACGTGGCTGCTAGGTTAATCTTAATTAAACCTAAATTGGTTGTTGAAAAGACCATGTTTTTAGGATTAAATTAAGTGAACCCTAGCTATCTTTATGGAAGCCCAAGACTGAAGTTTCAGGACTGCTTCTATAAAAGGAATTCAACCCTTACAACTATGCTGCGCCTTTAAATGTATTGAAGAGATAGCACTTGTTTTTGTGTCTTCGTTAGGATTAGTAACAGTTGGTTTTTGTAATTCTAGTTTCTCTTGTGAGCCAAGCAACTATCAATTGATAAGTGCATTGGACTAGGATTTGTTTGTAAGGGTAGTTTATCACTCAAAGCTTTAAAGCACGAGTGTTTGTCTCTTGATTGAAAGCTTTGAAGCGAGATCAAGATAGTTTATTGAAGTGTGTCTTCACAATTCAATTAGTCAATAGGTTGATATCACTGCTGTGATTAGGGATGTCAATGGGGCGGGGCGGGGCCGGGGGGACACTTCCCCATCTTTTTCCCCGCCATCAAATTCATTCCCCGTCCCCGTCCCCGATCTCCGTCACGGGGGAATTTCTATCCTCATCTCCGTTCCCCGCGGATCCCCGTTCCCCGCGGGGATCCCCATAGATCCTACATTTATTCATTAATATTTTATTTTTTTAAAATGTTTATATTTTCTATAAAAATAAAAAGCACAAAGAATTCACATATTTATTATGTTATTAAAAAATACTAGTATTTGACATTTATTATTTTTTATTAAAAATACTAATGGAACACAAAATAATAATATTTTTTATAAATTTCTATAAAATGCTATAAAATTCAACAAAATGAACTATAATACTTTTTAAAGTAACAATATGCCTAAACAACTAAAAAAATCCAACAACATAATTATGCTTATAAAACTATACTTCATCAAAACTAATAAGGGATAATTATAAAATTTAGCATCATGAGTATGCTTGAAAAGCTAAAAAATACTTCATAATAAGTCAACTAAAAGCAAAAGTCAACATATCTCTATTTGCTCAATTGATAACACACGTAAAGTAGAAATATCAAAATACTTAAAACAAAGTTACATATAAATAAACTAAAATATTAAGCAAAATATCCAAACAAGTAATGATCAATCATGTCTCTCTTCCAACTTCTCCTTGCAAGGTCTTCTTCCTCATTCCACAATTAGATATGACTTTCTTTTCCTACGAAAAGTAAACAATCAATAATTATATTTACTTAAAAAAATACTTTAAAAACTAAAAGGTAATCAACACTAATATGTAAATTACCTTATTATCATCATCATCATCATCATCCATATCTTCATCCACACATTCGAATTGAGTCAACGTTTTGAATAACCTAAGAAACAAATAGCTAAATTAAAATTTAAAATCCTTTTCAATTAATCTTGTAAAAGATAAAAATATATTACCTTTTATATCTTTTCGGATCCAATCTTGAGTGCACATCAAAGCCTCTAAAGTGTCTTCCTTCAACCTACTACGTTGTTGACTTAAAACACGACCACTAGTACTAAAGGCGGACTCTGAAGCAACGGTAGAGATAGGAATTGTTAAAAAGTCCCTTGCAATCTTTTGCAAAGTTGGAAATTTTAAACCATTTTGTTTCCACCATCCTAAGATGTCAAAATTTTCCTTTTTTTGTTTATCAAGCAAGACACCATCTTCCAAGTAGGAAGTAAATTCTGACTTGACATTTGTAGTTGAAGTATTTTCCATCACATATTCCGGAAACAGACTAAATAAAGTGACAGAAATAATTACATGAACAAATTTATGAAAATCAAACCTTATTGATGAAATTGTAAGAGCTGTGAATAATGGAAGCACACCAAATAGAGAAGATGGAATTGGAAGAGGAAGATGAATGGAGATTTGACTGGAGAAGAAAAAAAGGAGTCTAACGTGTGAGACTCTAAATGTCCGCGAAGAAAATGAAACGCTTCAACTTTTTTAGGGTCTAATATTTACATTTCTCTCTCTTAATAAATACATGAATATTTATTTATTTATTTTTATAAATAAACATAAAGGAAATGACTAAAAAACCTAATCTAAAATATATATATTAAATTAACTATATTAAAATAATAGGCGGGGCGGGGTCCCAGGGAGGTGTATTCCCGTCCCGTCCCAAAATGCTCTCGGGAATTTTTCTCCCATCCCTTCCACGGGGAAAATTCCCATCTTTGGGGCCCCGAACGTTCCCATGAGGATCCCCATTAACAGTCCAAACCGACATCCCTAGTCGATTGAGGGGAGTGAGTACTCGATCTAAGTAGGACTTAGGTTGAAGTTGCATTGGGTAGGTTTTAAGTGAAGGAGAAAACTGTGGTTTATTCCGAATTAATTCTACTAATAGTGAATTTCCTCCACGGCTTGGTAGCCCCGGATGTAGGTGTAGTTACACACCGAACGGGTAAACAACTTATTGTGTTCTTTATCGTTATTTATATTTACCGTAAACTTAATGAGTGTCGATAGTGTGTCATAACATTCTCTCGTGACATCACGATCGCCGCCAGAATTTCAATTGGCATCGTGCACCGCTCTATTTCGGGTGAGATTTAGGGATAATAGTTTCGGCGAATGGATAAAGAAGGAGGATTTGGAGGAAGACCACCTATTCGGATGGGTCTAATTATGATTCTTGGAAGCCTCGTATGGTTGCCTTCTTAAGATCAGTGGACATTAAAGCTTGGAGAGTTGCTGACAAAGGATGGAAACATCCCACCAAGCTTGAGAAAGATGGGACTACTGTCTTGAAACCTGAGGAGGAATGGAGCAAAGAGGAAGAAGAGCTAGCTCTAGGGAACTCTAAAGCATTGAATGCTCTATTCAATGGTATTGACAGAACATCTTGACCGGTCCATCAATGTGAGCTGGCCAAGGATGTTTGGGACACTCTCAGAACTACTCATGAGGGGACATCCAAGGTGAAGATGTCAAGACTTCAAATGCTCACTACCAAATTTGAGAATTTGAAGATGAAGGAAGATGAGACTATTCATGAATCTCACATGAATATTTTGGAAATTGCCAATGCCTCAGGAGCACTTGGTGAAAAGATGTCGAAGAGAAGCGGTGAGAGATTCTCGATCCTTGCCTAAGAGATTTGCAATGAAAGTCACTGCAATAGAGGAGGCTCAAGACATCAGCACCTTGAAGGTTGAAGAACTTATTGGATCCCTTATGACTTTTGAGATGGGAATCAGTGAAACTGTTGACAAGAAAAACAAGAGCATATCACTTGTATCCAACATCAAGAGGGATGCAAGGTGGAAGATGAAGAGAAGATATCCAAGCTATAGCCATGCTTGGAAGACAGTTCAACAAACCGATCGGAAGGTTGATCCAAAGTCAAGGTCAAATGTCAAGGACATTCCATCGACATTAGCGATCTTATGACTCAAAGAAGATCCAAGTCGAGGAAAAAGGAAGTCAAGGCGAGAATCCAATGTCATGGATGTGAAGGATTTGGACATATTAAAGTCGAATGTCCTACCTTTCTTAAGAAACAAAAGAGAGGAATGAATGTTACTTGGTCTGATGGTGAATCAAGTAGTGATTCTGAAGAGGAATCAGCCAAACTTGTCACTGCATCTTCTGAAAGTGGCAATCCTGATAATGACTCTAGTGATGAGGAAGTGACCTTTGAAGAACTTGCGATACTTACAAGAAACCGTATCGTGGTGAAGTATGTCAAGAAAATGAAAATGTAAAAGTCGATTGAGAAGTTGGAGGTCGAAATGTGAAGTCGAAGTCGAGAAGAAGGAAAATACAATCACTATAAGTCATCTCAACAGATTATAGTGTTGAATTCCAAGCTTGATCATATGACTAAGTTTGTCAAGATGTTGACAAATGGGACTGATAAGCTGGAAGAAATTCTTCAGCTTGGACAAAATGCTGGAAATAAGCGTGGTCTAGGATATGTGGTGAAAAGGAACCCGTTAGTGACAAGAAAAGAAGAGGCATGGAAACCAAAGCGGAGCGATGTCACAACAGAAACAGAAATGTTCTGGCTCGGGCATGTAGATGCAAAGAAATTTGATAACAGAAGAAGACCGGACCTAATAGGCCAATGTCAAGCAGATGTCACAACATTGGGGTCAACATCGATCGAGAAACATGAATAAGAAGTTTCAAAGATGGAGATGTCACCATTGTGGAAGGTTTGGACACATAAAACCCTTCCGCTATAGGTTACATGGGTACCCTAATCGACTCCTATGTTAAGCCTAAGAACATCAAAGTACCCTACACTCAAAAGTGGAAGAAGAGGATCGAACATTGATAGCACACACCTCTCTTAGAGTGTCCGCCAAGGAAGATTGGTACTTTGACAAGGTGTTCCAAGCATATGACCGGTATAAAAACCCATCAATAATGTCAAACCTCACTCTACCAGCTTTGTTACTTTTGGGGATGGAGCTAAAGGAGAAATCAAAGGTGTTGGAAACTTGACCGCTCGAGTTCCAAATCTAAATGGAGTGTGGTAAAAGGCTTGACTGCTAACCTCATAAGCATAAGTCACCTATGTGATATGGGATTTAAAGTCAACTTCACCAGGTCCGAATGTCTTGTAACCAATGATAAACAAGAAGTAGTTATGAGAGGAGTCGATCAAAGGACAAGCGCTACATGTGGAATCGAGAACACCAACCTCTCTTCCGTGCTCTACGCACAAGGATGAAAAGGAGGTAAAGCTATGGCATCAAAAACTTGGACATCTGATCTCGAGGAATGAAAAGATCATCACTATGGAGGCGTCGAGGGATACCAAAACTCCATATTGATGAAGGAAGAGTCCGTGGTGAATGTCGTTGGAAAGCAAACTGAATGTCACACCCAATGTCTAGACATCCGACCACTTCAGAGTGCTAGAGCTGCTACACATGGATTTGATGGGGCCTATGCAGTTGAAAGCCTTGGTGGAAAAAGATATGCCTATGTTGTTGTGGATGACTTCTCGATTACGGATAAACTTCATCAAGGAAAACTCGATGTGTTTGATGTCTTTAAGGAGTTATGCAAAAGACTTCAAAGAGAAGGAAAGTCGTATTGTCGAATAAGAAGTGATCATGGAAAGGAGTTTGAGAACAACAAATTTGATGAATTCTCTCCTCGAGGGAATCAATCATGAGTTTTCTCTCCTATAACACCTCAACAAAATGGGGTGGTGGAAAGAAAGAATAGGACTATACCGAATCGCGAGCAATGATTCATGCTAAGAAACTTCCTATTCATTTTTGGGCTGAAGCTATGAATACATCTTGCTATGTTCACAACAGGGTCACCCTAAGAAAGGGATCTTCCTCCACCCTGTATGAACTATGGAAGGGAAGAAAACCAACTGTGAAATATTTCCATGTATTTGGCAAAGAAATGCTATATTCTCGCAGATCGTGATCAAAGGAGAAAATGGATTCTAAGAGTGATGAAGGCATTTTTCCGGGATACTCCACTAACAGAGCATATAGGGTATTCAACCTCGAACCCAAGTTATGATGGAGTCTATTAATGTCATTGTTGATGATCATCATCAGGAACACAATGTCCCATATGATGTTGAGACATGGTTTGAGACATCACCTCAAGTACCTGATAAGGAAGATGTACCTGATCCTTCTCCTCCAAAATCTGAACCAGAGGAAGTCAACAAAGATCCTTCCATCAGAATTCAGAAAGATCATCCAAAGGATCTCATCATTGGGGACCCAACCAAAGGTGTCGTTACAAGATCCAGAGAAACTGTCTCAAACTCTTGCTTTGTGTCAAAGATAGAGCCAAAAAATGTCAAAGAAGCTCTAAGTGATGAATTCGGATTGAGCAATGCAAGATGAATTGAACCAATTCAAGCAACATGAAGTATGGGAATTAGTTCCTAGACCAGAAGGAACAAACATCATTGGCACAAAATGGATCTACAAGAACAAGTCTGATGCAGAAGGGACTGTCACCAGAAATAAAGCTAGACTTGTTGCTTAGGGTTACACTCAGGTTGAGGGGATTGACTTTGATGAGACTTTTGCACCAGTGGCTAGACTGGAATCAATCAGGCTTCTTCTAGGGGTTGCTTGCATTCTGAAATTCAAACTATTTCAGATGTATGTGAAAAGTGCCTTCCTAAATGGCTACATAAATGAGGAAGTATATGTAGAACAGCCTAAAGGATTTGTGGATCCAAGTTTCCCTGATCATGTTTACAAATTAAGGAAAGCCCTATATGGACTAAAGCAAGCTCCTAGGGCCTGGTATGAAAGGCTAACCAAGTTCCTTACAGACAAAGGCTACAGAAAAGGAGGCTTGGATAAAACTCTCTTTGTCAAGAATGAAGGAGGAAAGATAATGGTGGCTCAAATTTATGTGGATGACATAGTATTTGGTGGAATGTCAGATTCAATGGTAAAACACTTTGCCAATCAAATGCAAGCTGAGTTTGAAATGAGTCTTATGGGAGAGTTGACCTACTTTATTGGACTGCAAGTCACACAGATGGAAGACTCAACATTCCTTTCACAATGCAAATATGCAAGGAATATTGTCAAAAAGTTTGGAATGGAGAATGCCAGCCATAAAAGGACTCCTGCTCCCACGCATTTGAAGTTGTCCAAGGACACAAGTGGTGAAAAGGTTGATCAAAGTTTATATAGAAGCATGATAGGAAGCTTGCTATACCTAACAGACCGATGTTGCATTTTTGTTGGAGTATGTGCAAGATACCAAGTCGAACCTAAAGTAAGTCACATTAACCGTGAAAAGAATCCTGAAGTATGTGAGTGGAACTTGCAACTATGGTATCCTGTATTCCCATGGATGTGAACCAATTTTGTCTGGTTATTGTGATGTCGATTGGCTGGTAGTATGATGTAAAAGTACTTGGAGGATGCTTCTTCTTGGGAAACAATCTTGTTTCTTGGTTCAAGAAGAAGAAAACTGTGTCCTTGTCCATCAAGTCGAATACATAGCGGTAGCAGCTTGTTCTCAAATAGTCTGATGAAACAGATGTCGTCTCGAGTACAATGTCACACAGATGTCATGACATTGTACTTGTGACAACTGAAAAGCATTATATATCAAAGAATCCTATACAACACAAGAGGACTAAGCACATAGACATTAGACATCACTTCATCAGAGACCTTGTGGAGGAGAAAGTGATTAAATTGGATCATATAGTCACAGAACTTCAACTGGCTGACATTTTTACCAAGGCTCTTGATGCTAGTCAATTTGAAAATTTAAGGAGCAAACTGGGTATTTGTCAGTATGAGGAATTGTAGCAATTAAGATTGCTTCCAAGAAAGGGAAGAGACCATTTATTAATTATAAGTGGGTCATTTGATTATTTCCCTCCTATTTTTATAAGGTTTAAGAATGTGAAAAGACTCCTCCATATAATAGCCTTTTCATTTGAAAGTATCATATCTTCTCCATCCAAAAGATACTCTCAACCGCTTCGTCATTTTTGGTCTCTGATTCTCAACTTTTCTCAGCAAAACATGTCTTCCTCATCCTCTTCATCCCAAGACTCTGACTGTTCATCTCCCACCATGGTTGAGATTAGGGCAATCGCTGCAGCCATGAATGTTGAACCTGTGAAAGTCTCTCCTCAACGTTCAATGGCAACTGACTCGTAATCAAGCATGCACGGAATATCCAAAGATCATCGCTTTCGTAAGATTTCGCTCATCCTCATCTATTCCCCGAGATAAGAAATAGGAAGGTACCATGTATGTAGAAGAAGCCATTGCTAGGATAGTCACCAGAATCCTAGACGAAAATCACACTGTTCCTGAAGTTTCTGTTCCCCTTAACCAAGAAATGGCTAGCCCTAGTTCAGCAGCTGATCAAGATGTCACAAAGAATGTTATGACATCTGAAGATCATGTCCAGAAAACTCCTGTGGTTTCTGGCAATACTACCCGTGCTAATTCCCCTGTCAAAGCAAAGGGTGGTATCTCTGGCTCTCAAGTAGAGAAGATGACCAAGGCTGGCACTGTCTCTAAGAAGTATAGAGTTAAATCTGTAGGTAACACAAAACCCAAGAGGACACAAATTACCAAGAAGAGAAAGGCTCCTGAACCTGCAAAGTCTGATCAAGGTTCTGGCTTCAAGATTCAGGCTGAAGAGGTAGCTGGTAAAGTTGCTGATGGTGTTGCTCACAATGATGATGATCACAATGCTTCTTCAAAGAAGGAGAGCAACTGATCTGTTGCTGTGATGGTCCTTGTTCTTGTTGATTTTGTCCTGTTTTGTTCTTGTTTCTTGTTCCTGTATTTTCCCAATCTTTGTTTTGGATGATTGTAATTGCCTTCATTTGACTGCTTTGTAATGCCTTAACAGAAATGTACCCCTAAACAATGCTGGTACTTAATTATATGTTGTTTGTTTGGGGCAATTGTATTGTTTCCTTTGGCCCTTTATGGCTAAAAAGGGGGAGAAGAATCTGTGTGTGGGAAACTATGAGCAACTGTGTGTGACAGTGGCTGGGACTTTGGGGAATTGTATGGTCTTTAAATTTTGTATGTGGGCAATTGTGGGATTTGTATGGGTAGAATTTATCTTATCTCTAGGTTCTAGTTTATTTAAGCTTAGAACTAGTTTGTCTTCTGCATATGTACTCGATAGGTTAAGTAGTTTTAGCCAAAATGTGCCAAAGGGGGAATTTGTTAGTGTTTTAAGTTGGCATCAATTTTGGTAAAACTAGGCTTTAGCAATGTCATGATAGATGTCATGACATTCAGAGATTGAAGATAAATCCTACCTGCTAAGGATGTTAAAAGATAGCTCGAATCGAAGCTAAAGTCGTCTGGAAATTGCAGAAAATACCGATGTCATAATGTATGTTATGACATTCAATGTGACATTCTGCTCATAACTGCTTTTTCCCGAGATTTTTCGTGAAGTTTGTTGAGTGCTAAATATTGTTTTTCCGTTATTAGAAAGCATGCTCACGTGGCTGTTAGGTTAATCTTAATTAAACCTAAATTGGTTGTTGAAAAGACCATGTTTTTAGGATTAAATTAAGTGACCCTAGCTATCTTTATGGAAGCCCAAGACCAAGTTTCGAACGCTTCTATAAAAGGAATTCAACCCTACAACTATGTCGCGCCTTTAAATGTATTGAAGAGATAGCAGCTTGTTTTTGTGTAATCGTTAGGATTAGTAACATTGGTTTTGTAATTATAGTTTCTTTGTGAGCCAAGCAACTATCAATTGATAAGTGCATTGGACTAGGATTTGTTTGTAAGGGTAGTTTATCACTCAAAGCTTTAAAGCACGAGTGTTTGTCTCTTGATTGAAAGCTTTGCGAGATCAAGATAGTTTATTGAAGTGTGTCTTCACAATTCAATTAGTCAATAGGTTGATATCACCTGTGATTGAGGGGAGTGAGTAGGTACTCGATCTAAGTAGGACTTAGGTTGAAGTTGCATTGGGTAGGTTTTAAGTGAAGGAGAGAAACTGGTGGTTTATTCCTGAATTAATTCTACTAATAGTGAATTTCCTCCCTGGCTTGGTAGCCCCTGATGTAGGTGTAGTTAGACACCGAATCGGGTAAACAACTTATTGTGTTCTTTATCGTTATTTATATTTACCGTAAATCTTACAGAGTGTCGATAGTGTCATAACATTCTCTGTGACATCACGTATCTGCTGCCAGGAATTTCAATAGGTATCTCTTCAGGTTTAAGATTTTCCATCCTAGACAGATGGTCAGCTACAAGATTCTCATAGCCTGGTTTATCTTTGATTTCCAAATCAAACTCTTGCAAGAGTAAGATCCATCTCAATAGTCTTGGTTTGGCATCCTGTTTGGCTAATAAGTATCTAATAGTTGCGTGATCAATGTAGATAATTATCTTTGCACCTACTAGATAGGAACGAAATTTATCTAATGCAAAAACGATAGCCAAGAGTTCCTTTTCTGTAGTGGCGTATTTATTTGTGTAGAGTCCAAGGTTCTACCAGCATAGTATATTGCATGGAGCTTTTTGTCTCGTCTTTGTCCTAGGACTGCACCTACTGCATAATCGCTTGAGTCACACATTCTCTCGAATGGCAGTCTCCAATCAGGTGGTTGTATGATAGGTGTGGTTATAAGGGTTGTTTTTAACCGTTCAAATGCCTTTAGGTAGTCATCATCAAAAATGAATTTAGCTTCTTTCATCAAGAGGTTGGTTAGAGGTTTAGAAATTTTCGAGAAATCTTTTATGAAACGTCGGTAGAAACCGGTGTGGCCTAAAAAACTTCATATTTCTCTTACATTTTTTGGGGGTATGAGGTTCTCTATGACTTCAATCTTAGCTTTGTCTATTTCAATCCATTTTTCAGACACTATGTGTCCAAGTACAATCCCTTGTTTAACCATGAAATGGCATTTCTCCCAATTCAAGACTAGGTTTACTTGTACGCATCTCTCGAGTACCTTTTCCATGTTTGACAAGCATCCTTCAAAACTTTGCCCATATACAGAGAAGTCATCCATAAAGACATCCATGATATCGTCTATGAAATTGGCAAAGATGGATATCATACATCTTTGGAATGTTGTAGGAGTGTTACATAGTCCGAACGACATTCGCTGATAAACAAACGTCCCATAAGGACATGTAAATGTAGTATTTTCTTGGTCATCAGGGTGGATAGGAATTTGCAAGAAACCTGAATAACCATCCAAATAGAAGTAATTTGAATGCTTAGCCAATCGCTCAAGCATTTGGTCAATAAAAGGTAGAGGGAAATGGTCTTTTCGAGTTGGTTTATTTAGATTTCTATAGTCAATGCACATTCTGGCTCCACTCACGACTCTTTCTGATATATATTCTCCAGCTTTATTCGTGGTGAATATGATTGCTCCTTTCTTGGGTACGCAGTGGATTGGGCTAACCCACTGACTATTAGAGAATGCATATATGATTCCTGAATTTAGAAGTTTGGTTACTTCATCCTTTACTATAATGCTCATGATCGAGTTAATTATTCTCTGATGTTCTCTAGAAGATTTGCAGTCATCTTCCAGCATGATGCGATGCATGCAGATGGAAGGACTTATTCCTTTTAAATCAGCAATGTTATATCCTAAAGCAGAGGGGTATTTTCTTAAAACATGCAATAACTTTTCTGTCTCAATTTTTCCCAATTCTGCGTTGACTATCACTGGTCTCTTTAGTTCGGGATCTAGGAATTCGTACCGTAGGGTTTTGGGTAAAACTTTAAGTTCCAAATTTGGCTTCTTTGGACAAGGCACATGATTTGGTGTAAGTGCTAGACATTTACTTAAGTTGTCATCTCGATATTTGGGACACCAATTATCATCTTCAAAGATCAGGGGCATCAAAATCTTCTTAATTTCATAATAAGTTTCTTCTCCTGACTCCATCTCTCTGGCACATTTGTCTATGACATCTAACAGATAACACATATCATCTATAGCTGGGGATTGTAGGAACTTCCTTAAGATAAATTCGACTTTCTCCTCTCCAACTTCAAAAGTTAGCTTTCCTCTTTTAATATCTATAAAAGCTCCAGCAGTGGCTAAAAATGGTATTCCTGGTATTATAGGGGTAACGTTGTTCTCTTTAATGTCCATAATGATGAAATCTGTAGGGATATAGAATTGGCCTATGCGTACCAGAACGTTTCAAGAATTTCTACAGGGTATTTGATAGAACCATCCGCTAGTTGTACTAATATCTTATTCGGTCTTAATTCTCCCATATCATGCTTTTTGGATATGGATAAGGGCATTACACTGATACTAGAGCCTAAGTCGTGTAGAGCTTTGTCTATGACAAACTTGCCTATATTATAGGGTATATAAAAGCTTTCGGTATCTTTTAGCGTTGGAGGCATTTTGTTCTGAATAATTGCGCTACACTCAGCAGTGAGTGTAACGGTCTCGTTATCCTCTATCTTTTTCTTGTTAGATAAGATTTCTTTAAGAAACTTAGCATACAAGGGCATCTGATTGATAGCTTCTGTGAATGGTATTGTGAGGTTTAGTTGTTTCAGAAGTTCAACAAATTTCTTAAATTGCCCTACACTTTTAGATTGAGCAAGTCTTTGAGGATAAGGGATAAGTGGTTTATAAGGTGGTGGGGGTACATAAAGGTTTTTATTTTTCTACTGTCTCTCCATCACCTACCTTTTCCTTCTTCTTTGGTTCACTTTCCTTCTCAGTTGTTTTTCCAGAGCTTTGGGACATGGCTGGATTCTTAAGTCTAGGATTAGTTGGTCCAGTGTATGCAGTCCCACTTTGCAATATAATAGTATGAGCATGCCCTTTCGGATTTGGTTGAGGTTGACTTGGAAATGTACCAGCAGGTGCAGCAGTAGGTGCTTGTTGTTAGGCCACTTGTGAAATTTGAATTTCAAGCATTTTATTATGGGTGGCAAGAGCATCTACTTTGTTCACTAATTGTTTGATTTGCTCACTAGTGTGAATGTTTTGATTTAGGAAATCCTTGTTAGTTTGAGCTTGGGTAGCTATAAATTTTTACATCATTAGTTCGAGGTTGGACTTCCTAGGGATATTAGGAGTAGTTGCAGGTGCTTTTTGATATCCTGGTGGTATAGCAGGTGCTTGTCCAGGCGCATACAACGCATTGGGGTTCGTATAAGAGAAATTTGGATGATTCTTCCATCCTGGGTTGTATGTGTTCGAGTAAGGGATTCCTTGAACATAATGCACTTGGTCAGTGGGAGTTCTTGCTAAAAGTTGACATTCAGCAGCAATATGTCTAGGTACTCCGCATATCTCGCAATTTGGAGTTATAGCAGCCACGGTGGCTGGAGGTATTGCGGTTAAGCTTTCTATCTTTTGGGCGAGAGCGTCTACCTTAGCATGGATGATGTGAAGACTGCTGATTTCGTACATACCGCCTTTCATCGGTGCTTTCTCTCCAGGATCTTTATCTACTTAACTTCTTTCACTTCCCCACTAATAGTGGTTTTGAGCCATACTTTCAATAAGAGTATAGGCTGCAGCAGAGGACTTATACATAAGTGTGCCACCTACGGCGACGTCTATTGTTAATCTCGTGTTACATAGGAGACCATTGTAGAAGGTATGGATAATTAACCATTCTTCTAGGCCATGATATGAACAGAGCCTCAACATGTCCTTGTATCTTTCCCATGCATCGAAAAGAGACTCGTTGTCCTTTTGTCTAAAATCACATATTTGAGATCTTAACATAGTTGTCTTACTTGGAGGGAAATATCGCGCAAGGAAGGCCTTCTTCAACTTATTCCAAGAGGTAACTGAGTTGGATGGTAGAGACTGGAGCCAAGCTCAGACTCTATCTCTTAGTGAAAAAGGAAAAAGATGAAGTCTTATCGCTTCTTGAATGACCCCATTAGCTTTAACTGTGTCTGCGTATTGTAAAAATATTGATAGACGTAAGTTAGGGTCATCCATTGAACGACCAGAAAACTGGTTCTATTTTACAATGGACAAGAAAGAAGGTTTGAGTTCGAAGTTATTAGCCTCGATGGCAGGAGCATCAATGTTGTTATGTGGTTCTTCTTGCGAAGGAATAACGTAAGATTTGAGCGGACGTGGCTGACCACCCATGTCTGGTTCCTCAACTGGTTCAGAGGAAATAGAAGATTGAGGAAGGAATTAATTTGTACGAGGTACTCATACGTGGCGTTCTAATAATAGAGCACTCAGGTTCAGGAATTGGTAGCACTAAGTCTTTGCCTCGAGACCGAGTACGTGGCATACAATTGAGAATGGTGCCTTAGTCTATATAGTGTAACTTAAGGAGTTACGATATCTACTTGTTAGTCCCCAGCAACGACGCCAAAAACTTGATCATGACTTTGTGTGTCTTAAGAAATCTAAACCACAAGTATACAATCTTATCGCATGTAGCTTTAAATATTATCGAATCCCAAGGGTCTAAATATCGAACTATCGCTATCTTAGGTTACTACGTAAATCTAAGGCTAATAATGTAATTGATTTTGGGTTTTAGGGAACCTAATCGAATATAATCTAGTTCAGATTCAAGGGGAGATATCGGTATGTAATGGTCGGACTTCGGGGATTTAGCAACTCATTGACTCAACTCGGATTATTAAAACAAAATTTAGTAGAAAATATTTGTTTGAAAACCCTCTTTTCACACTCTCATGTTTATTGATTCAGATCCTATAATTAAACCTAAGTGAGTGTTCTCGCTGTATCATTTAAAGTTTAAAAATAGTTTTTGAAAACAAATAAGATCTAATTAACTCAAAAGCGCTCTCGCTGTATTTTAAGTTAATGCACAATTAACACTGTCAAATTATTATCTCAAACTCTTGTTTTATTGATCCTAACTTCTATTTGTATTTTACTCTCGTAATAAAATAGTTGATTATTAAAATCTGTAATTGAAACCAGAAAATTGTTCTTTTAAAAAGAATAGTTCAAATGATGTTGCTAAACCCCGTCGACTATATGACCTTACATACTGATAAACTAATTTACCCTAGCATATTATAAAATTCAATAATAGCGCAACAATAATAAATAGTATCAGACAAAATAAACACAAGCATTTCAGACAATTTTTGACAGTAATTAAAATTAAACCTGAAAAACAAAATTGCGGAATAATTCTTTAAACGCCAGGTGTCTCCCACAGGTTAATGAGATCTTCCTTTTATTTCTCCAAAAATTAAATGCGAGAAAGAAAATAAAAGCTCGGTTCTAACATAAGGTTAGAACCAACAAAAGTTCGCAGCAATCTCCGATGTGGAAACTTCTACGAGAAAATTAAATGAACTAAGGAAAATAAAAGGAACTGATAATCGAAAAAAGGAAACTAAAATTGAAATTAAATCCGATAGGGAAAAATAGCAGCGTAACGACAAGGTTAAGTGAAAAAGAAGGCTTGCACGAAATGAATATATGTTGCCTATTTATAGAGTGAAGGCGTGGCTTGAAAGTAGGAGAGGAGCGAGATTTTCTCCTTGTGAATTCCTCTCTATGGCGGTCGCTACGCCTTGTAACGAACGTTATAGCTTGCATGTGAGGGAACTTCTCCTTAGTTCTTGTGGCGACCGTTAGTGTTTATTGGAGGGAGGTGTGACGGTCGCTACACAGCTGGGCTGGGCCTTGTTGTTATCTATTTCTTTCTATCCAACCTTACTTCACATACCCCCATTTTGCTATCACACCATATGTTTGCATATTTTTCTCTTTTTGTGGATTTTAAGCTCGATTCGCTCAACTTTTCACGACTTTCTTCGTACATGCCTTGTAAACATTTAATTCCTGAAAACATAGAAAATACCGGCATAATACGAACAAAGAGTAATTTAATTAAATGCAGATAAAATTTATGTAAATTGATTCAAATATACGATACATTTTCGGGTTATCAACTAGAGAAATATCTTACTAGAATATAAGTCAATATCTTTAGCATCTGTGTCAATATTTGTCATTTGTCATGATCTGATCTGCCATGTTTGTTTTTCTCTAGTCTTATAAGATTCCTGTTTAGCACTATGCTCTTTATGGAGGCTGACTTACTTCATTCCCTTTTCTTGATAGTATTGTCTTCTGGTGTGTCTGTAACTAACATCGTTCCTGCAGTCTAGTATTATCTTCATCTCTCTCTTGAAAGTATATATATACCTTAAATATAGTAATCTATCTCAATTATCTCGTCTTCTCATAAAACTTCTCTTATCAAGATTCCTTCATCCCTCTCATTGTGTCATCCGTTCTAGAACTTCAAATATCATGCCTCCAGTAACCTTTCTTGGTAATGAAGATCTACTTGAAATCATTATTGAGAAACAAATTAAATTCATTCCTCTCGAGAGCAACATTAACTGCAGTATTGCAGATTTTTCCTTCTTCCAACAATGGACTAGGTACTTCACCATGGTGGAGAAACCAGTCTGTGTGAATCTGGTCAAGGATTTTTGGAAGCATGCATTTCTTGATTTTGAAACTGGTTCTATTGAGTCTTACATCTTTGACATTCCTATTTCTATTACTCCCTTCTCAATCACTCTGGCGTCTATTTTTGAAAACATTGGAGTTACTGTTGACTTCGTTACGTCTAGGTTCATCATGTCTGAAAGATTTACATCTCTTCATGACATGACTTCTGGATATGAACCCATCAATCCTGGGAATCTCTTGCCTGTTCCCAAAGCATTATTTAAACTTGTTGTGTCCAATTTTCTTCCCATATGGGAAAACCAAGACTTTCTTAGATATGATGACCAAGCCTTCATCTGCCTTCTGATGGATGAAACTCGTGTTAGCCTTCCTCGGTCCATCTTCAATCATCTTTGGAAATCCATTTCTGAATCCTAAAATCGTATCAAATCCTACATTCCTTTCATAAGAGTCCTTTATGAAGTCTTTTTTCAAGAAGGAATAGTGGATTTGATCAAATAAATGTTAGCTGAAGATGGCTCAGAGAATCATTCTGAAGACTATTTGTTGAAAACCAAATGCGAAGTCTTTAGTGGTTAGGGGAATGTCTCTCTATTTTCCTATTATAGATTATCTAAGTTGTCTTATCATTTATCCTTTTTAAATTATGTATGTTATATCCTGATTAATTTATGAAATTATTTGCTTTTTATTAGTAACGGTCTATTCCTTACTTAAGATAGATATAAATGCTTGGAATGACTAGGTGTGATACGGTGAACTGACTTTTTAGTTTTTGTATCGCAAATATGCGGATAGCAAGAGTCGCCACCGACTTTTATTTTTATCCAATTAAGGGAAGGTAAAAGTACAGAAAAAGACCTTCGTTTGATTCTGAGTACGGGAGAATGGTTATGAAAAGGGAAGGTATTAGCACCCCTTTCCATCCGTAGTTATCTACGGGCTCTTAGTTGCTCTAGATCACTTTAAAATTGTGCTTCGTGTGTTTGACAAAATGTTTTGAAGAAGGCATTTCGCTTTGACTTTGTAATGATTCATGTAGGAATGTATACAAAGTGTTCAGAAATGTTTAGTTTTGAAAAGAGTTTGAACTTTGACAAAAGTGTGAGGTGTGAAAAGCATTTTGATAGAGCAAGCAACTAAAAGTCTTATTACCTACTCAATTGGTCGTTTCGTATTATTTTACGCCTTTAGAATAGCGCTATCCATACCATTAGTTGGTAGGTAACTCTATTTGTTGGATGTAATCGGACGTTCGAAGGGACATCGGATGGTCATAGAAGGCAACTTGTAGGAAGTATCCTAGCACATTCAAGGACTATCATCATTTTTCGTAGGCGACAATCGAGGGTCAAGATCATGTATTCGGAGGCGACATCGTGGGTCTTATGCTCTTTGTATCGAAGGGACTATGATGATTTGTTTGAAGGCAACGGTGCTAGAATACCTCTACGCTCGAGGGACATGACCATTTGTAATCGTAAAGGCAACGAGAGAATTACCTTAAGGTATGTGTGAAAAGTGTGTCAAATTCGTATTTTATCTTTGAAAATTAGTGTGAGCTATGTCCAATTATTATCTTGCCATACACGCCTAGTTATTAGCAATTTATAGGGTGCGAAAATTAAAATGCGGAATGTAAAGGTGCGGAAAGGTAAATGTCCTACGCTATTACATGGCTTTGGGGCAGATACATAATTTAAAATGCGGAAAATAAAGACCTAGTTTAAACTATTACATCCCATAGACAGTTACATTATTAGAAAAAAAATAAAATGATAAAGAAAAAATCGTCTGAATCGGATCAACCTGCAAGAGGGCGAGAAATCGGAAAATGCGAGATGAATCGAACAAGAGAAAACATGTTAGAAAAATGCAAATTTTAAAATAAGAAAAATATGCCATGCTGGAAATAATATAAATATGTTAAAATAAATTTTGGGATTTTTGGATGTATTTTAAAATTAAAATGAATTAAAAGTGATTTAAATGCAAAATTATGAATAAAATAAATATGCATGCAAAATTATATTTTTAATTTATTAAATTAAATAAAGATTTTATGAAAATAATGTAAAAAGAAAATAATTTTGATGATTTTTAATGCGAAATAAAATTATGAAAAGAATTAAAATAACATGAAAATATTAAATAATTAGAAAATATGAAAAGAAATTGAGTTTGTGAAAAAGAAAAACCAAATGGTCCTGGCATGGTTCGAACTGGAGACATGTGAGAGCATCCACCAACAGTATGCGCCTTTACCACTACGCCATGTGTGCAAGTGTGTTTGAAATCCGGATCGAGTAAGTTACAAACACGCGTCGCTTTCCAATTGCCTCGTCTCCGCGCCAACGATCATCTTCTTCGTTTTGAATTTTCAAAAGCTTGCGTCGGCCTTCCTTCGACGCTACAAGCCCTGGAAAAATCAAACATCACACACAAGTAATATAAATGCATTCTAAAGGCATGGTTCGATTCCTGGGATCATTACGAACGCATTGATATAGGTCTTATAGTCCAATTTTTCCTGTTTAAAGAAACCCTAAATCGACCTCAGAAACCCTAGCAATGGTGATATGTGTTCCTGGCCATGGAAATTCGATTAAAGCACCCAGAAAGCTTGCAAACACATCACAATTTCGGATTTCACGATTCTTGATGGTTTTTGGCAAAGTAAAGGTCTGCACTGATTCTGGAGATGTCAAGGAATGTATTGGACACCTCAAAATCAATTGAAAACGGCTGGAAGTATGATTGCCACTTGCTTGTTTGCCACGGATTTTTGAGTTCTAGGTTAGGGTTCTTGAGCCAATTCTTTCCTTTTTTCTTGATAGGTATGCATCATACATTTATACTGGATGGATTTGGAATGGTTTTGGGAGAGAATCAATCAACATTCAAAGCAAATCAATTTTGATTTTTGTACAAAATCAATTTTTCAAAATTTGCTGGCCTTTGTGAGTTGCTTGGGTCTCAAGGAAGGAATAAAAATCAATCTTGCAATTAATTTTGATTTTATACTTTATTTTTAAATTTAATTTGTATTTAAATGAATAAATTCCAAATTAAATAGAAAATAAAATAAAAATTGTGGCATTGGGCTTGGATATTCCTAATTGTATGAGGAATAAGTTTGGATGAAGAAAAACAAGCCCATTTGCAAAAATTTGATTTTAGAAGTATCTCTTTGTGCATTCCTTCAAAATTGCCCAACTTGTGAATGGTGCATCTTGCTCAATTTTCCACATTTTTGAGTGTTCTTGGACTTTTTGGAAAGCTCTAAGAGTCCTCTAACCAACCTTTTTGTCTCATCTCAATTGAGTTTCCATGCTCAATATATCTTCAAAACAAAAAGTTGACTTTTGTTGACTTTGAAATGACCAGAATGTTTTGAGCCATACCTCTCAAATGAAGAATTTTTTGGACATTCTTGTCAGACATGAAGTTGTAGAGAATTGAATTTTCTTCAAAACAAGAGGTGGTGGAAAAATTTCGAGAAAGTATGAAGAAGTTATGATCACCAAAGTTCATTGACTTTTCATCTAGAAACCCTAATTTAGAAAGTTTGACTTTTGAGCAAATCTTGAGTTTTCTTGATGAATCATGATCAACCCTTGATCAAATGATGAATGTAACTTCAAAATGAGGATGTTGACCAAAAATTATGAAGTTTGACTGTATGTTGACCACAGTTGACTTTTTGTCTAATACAACTGATTTTCAACCATCTGAGCAATTGTCTTAGGAAACTTGACTTGTAAGGCATGAAACTTGACATGGTGAATCTTTGAAGCATATGAGGAGGCATGAAGGACATTGGAGATGTTAGGAGTCCATCTTAACCTGAGAATTGCCAAACCCTAGTTTGGGTTGATTGTCTAGGAGAGAGTTTGTCTGATCAACTCTTGAGGAATCCTTGAGTATGGATGTATGAAATATCTTGAGAGGATGGAGGGCAAATTTTGGGGTATGACAGCTGCCCCTGTTCAATCTTCTTGTACTGGAAGGGTTAGATTGACACGCCTGTCTTTCGTGACCTGAAGGTAGAAGATGATTGAACACTCGAATACACCTGAAAATTTGCACTCGCTGTTGGTGGATGATGCGGGAATGGGCTTACAGATGCCATTTGGAGAAGTTGGATACTTTGCTGGGGGATGAGTCGTACGCTAGACTCGAGAATGTCGATAGGAGAATTGACGGGGATGGGCTTAAGATGCCATCCTGAAAGATCGATGGGGGAGTGAGCCGCTAGGCTCTGTAGTTGTTTCTGGAAGGAGCATGGAGATTGGCTTAAGATGCCATCTGGAGGGAGTCGTACGTTAGACTTTGTGCTCATATTTGAATGAAGTTATTGGTTTGTATTGATTTTTAACCAAATATGCAGCATTCTGAAGGCGAAGAAATGTTGACAAGTAGTTGGAGATGGGCTTAAGATGCCATCCAAGGCAACTGAGTCGACGCCGCATCAGAGTCGGTTGGTAATGAGAAGGGATTCAGAATAGATCTTTGTGCTGATTACTCTGAGGGGAATAATAGTTAGCAAAAATGTGGATAGCTTCCCTATTGTGCATCGGGTGTTGATCCATTGCCTGTTATCGGAGGATAACCAGGCGGTCTTCGATAGTTTTCCGCCGGTTCGGGGCTTAATCTCGACCACCGGAGGACAACTAAGGGTGGTCTTTCGATAGTTTTCCGCCGGTTCGGGCTTAATCTGGACCACCGTCGGAGGACAACTAGGGGTGGTCTTCGATAGTTTTCCGCCGATTCGGGCTTAATCTCGACCATTGTCGGAAGTGACTTTCACCTGTTTTGGAAAAAAAACAAGAGAAACTTTGATAGAATATTTGTTAGTCTTATGCAAAGTATGATGCATGACAATGTGTGTAAATGACATATGCATGAATTATGACTTTATGAGTAATGTATGAATGATAGATGTTGTGGTATTTCAAAACATATCCATCTTGAAGAAGATGCGGATGTTCTGCTTGAGGATTTCTGATTTCTACTTGGGGATTCGAGTAGGTGAGAACCCCGCTTTTGAAGGAGAATAAAGATATCCTGGATTCCTCCGATGCACTATCTGACCAAGTCTTGGGCCTAGATATTGTTGAGGAAGGTAGAGATTTGAGAAGCTCGTTGTTGGAGATCTCATACATAGACCCTGCTGAGAAGAGTCTGGGAGGCAATTTGTTGGGGATCTTGCATGTAGATCCTGTTGGGAAGAATTAGAAGGCGCTCTACTGGGGATACTGAGTGCGGATCTTCACTGGAGAGCATTTGATGGTTGCTGGGTGACCGGGTTGGGGTCCGTTGGAATCTCTGACCGGGGAATAGGAGATGTAGATTTTCTCCGGTGTACTATTTGACCAAGTCTCGAGTCTGGATACCGGGAGAAAAGGAGAATTGTCGAGAGGTATTCACGGGATAAACATCTTAGCTGGGATGAAGTGTTACCGCCGAGACCGATGTAACATTTCTTAGTTGAGTGGAATCACCGCCGGATTGACATATACTCACTGGGAGGTTTGTGAGTGACACTCTGGGTTTATGTTCTCTGGGAATGCTCTTGGTGACCTTCGTCGCATCTCAATTCCTAAAGCCTGTAGTAACTACTTTTGTATGCCCGCTTTCATATGTTTGCGATTAGATTCTTATTGTCAAATGCGATAGTCATTCAAAACAAACGTTGGACTTATTGCAAACGACAACAACAAAATTGTAAAGAGAAAGAAGCTTATGCTTATTTGAAAGGTGGTATGGCCAAGTAGTTTGTACACAAGAAAGGTAAAAAGCTATGGAAACAATCTCGTTAAGTTCCAACTATGCTAGTACTCATACATTTCGACTATCTCATCTCCTTGTCACAAGAGAAAGTGAGTAGGTCGATCTTCGCCATTTGAATCTTGAATACCGATAGTAGTCTGAAGCGTGATCCGGAGAGACATAGTCGACGCTTAAATCCCTAACTTTTGCCTAGACCGCCTTTCGGTTTTCACCTACGGATACCTTTTTGCCCAAGCCGCCTTTTCGTGTTTTCGACTTGCCGGTGTACATGTTTTGTATATATCCTTAACTTTTGCCCGAACCTTTTGGTTCACCAGATGCCCTTATTTTTGCCTAGGTTCGCCGACCTAGCGGGTCTTGTTATGCGTAGTATTTTTGACTATGTCTCGCTCATGTGTGTGAAGTCTTCACCATCCATGGTGCTAAGTATCATAGTCTTGGAAAACATCGTTTGACTACAAATGGTCCCTCATAGGTGGGAGTCCATTTGCCCTCGATCACCTTGTGAAAGGATGATGCGCTGACTACTAGATCACCGACTTGGTAGACTCGGTGCTTGACCTTCTTGTTAAATGCTCGATCATTCGCTTCGATAGATCTGTCCATGGCAAATGGATGCGTCTTCTCATCAATCAAGTTAATCTCGAAGGCGAGTCTCGAATCAATCGTCTTCGCTTAACGCTGGCCCGAGGACTCGTTGAGGGTATCTGAACCTCAATGGGTAAGACGGCTTCCATACCGTATACAAGAGAGAAGGGGTTGCCTCGTTGATGTCCGATCAGAGCGATAACCATGAAGAGCAAATGGTAACATCTCATGCCAATCCTTGTAAGTCACCGCATTTTCTCAGATAATCTTCTTAATGTTCTTGTTGGCGGCTTCCACTGCGCCATTCATCTTAGGCCGATAAGGAGAAGAATTGTGATGCTTGATCTTGAACTGCGTGCAGAGTTCGGTGATCATCTTGTTGTTGAGATTGGAACCATTATCTGTGATAATCCTTTCGGGAGTGCCATACCGACAGATAAGATTATGCTTGATGAATCGAGCCACAACATTCTTAGTAACAGATGCGAACGAGGCTGCTTCTACCCACTTGGTAAAGTAATCGATTGCCACAAGGATGAAACGATGTCCGTTGGAAGCGGTGGGCTTGATTTCTCCGATCATATCAATGCCCCACATTGCGAAAGGCCAAGGAGCTGTTAGGACGTTCAGAGGTACTAGAGGTGCGTGCACTTTGTCGGCATATATCTGGCATTTGTGACAAGATCGAGCGTAACGGTGACAATCAGCTTCCATGGTGGACCAATAGTAACCTGTTCTCAAAATCTTCTTAGCCATGGTGTGTCCACTGGAGTGGGTACCAAATGCGCCTTCGTGTAACTCTTTCATGATACGTATTGCTGTTTTCTGATCTACACAGCGGAGTAAGCACAAGTCGTGGTTGCGCTTGTACAAGATGTCGTTGCTGAGGAAGAATTTGGATGCAAATCTTCTCATGAACTTCTTATCGTTGACAGATGCCCCTGCGGGATATTCCTGAGTCTCAAGATACCTCTTCACGTCATAGTACCAAGGTTTCTCTTCTGTATCAAGCTTATAACAATATGCTGGTTCGTCAAACTTCTCAATGATGATCTGGGGAGCCTCGTTGTCCCATCTGACCTTGAACATAGACGACATAGTGGCTAATGCGTCTGCCAACTGATTCTCTTCTCGTGGAATGTGATCAAAAGTAATCTCTTCGAAGTAGGAGATCAAACTCAAAACATGCTCTCGATATGGAATGAGATTTGGATGCTTCGTATCCCACTCGCCCTTAATCTGACTGATCACTAAAGCTGAGTCTCCATATACTTGCAAGAACTTGATTCTTAAATCAATAGCAGCTTTGATACCCATGATGCACGCTTCATATTCGGCCATGTTGTTAGTGCAATTGAAACATAATCTGGCGGTGAAAGGCGTGTGTCCGCCTGTAGGAGATGTAATGATGGCGCCAATGCCATTGCCAAGTGCGTTTGAGGCTCCATCAAAAACCATAGTCCATCGGGATCCTTGTTCAGGTCCTTCGTCTGGGCCCGGTTCTTCGCAATCTGTGACTAGCAAAACATCTTCATCTGGAAATTCGAATTGCATAGACTGATAGTCATCTACGGCTTGATGAGCTAAATGATCGGCTACTATACTTACTTTGATCGCCTTCTGAGAAGTGTACTGGATGTCGTATTCGGTCAGGATCATTTGCCATCTTGCTATTCTTCCGGAGAGTGCTGGTTTCTCAAATATGTATTTTATCGGATCCATCTTGGAAACCAACAAGGTAGTGTGAGTCAACATATACTTTCTTAGTCGGCGAGCAGCCCAAGCCAAAGCATTGCAAGTTTTCTCGAGCTGTGAGTATCTTGTTTCACAGTCGGTAAACTTTTTTGCTAAGGTAGTATATCGCATGCTCTTTTCGGCCAGACTCGTCATGTTGCCCCAACACACACCCCATTGAGTTCTCTAGCACTGTCAAGTACATGATAAGAGGTCTTCCTTCGGCAGGTGGCATCAGGACGGGAGGATTCTGTAGGTACTCCTTGATTTTGTCAAAAGTGATCCGCAATCGCCGCTCCATTCCGCTACTTGATCTTTCTTAAGTAACTTGAAGATTGGCTCAGTGCAGCTATGTGCAATGAATCGCAATGTAATTCAATCGCCCAAGAAACCTCTGACTTCCTTCTCGGTGCGGAGAGCTGGCATTTCTTGAATGGCTTTAACTTTTGCGGGATCAACTTCAATACCTTTTTCACTGACAACAAACCCTAGGAGTTTTCCGGATCTGACTCCAAACGTGCACTTGTTAGGATTGAGTCTCAACCTGTACTTATTCAATCCAAACAGTCGCAAATGATCGAGATGTTCTTCTTCAGTCTATGACCGAGCTATCATGTCGCCGACGAGACCTCTATCTCGTGATGAATCATGTCATGAAATAATGTCACCATAGCACGATAAGTAGCACCCGCTTCTTCATCGAACGGCATAACCTTGTAGCGTAGTGCCCCACCTGTAACAAAAGTAGTCTTCCATGTCTTCAAGAGCCATTTTAATCTGATTGTAACCGAGAAACCATCCATGAAGGAGAAAACCTTATGCCGAGCGTTGTCAACCGTAACATCAATATGAGGAAGTGGGAAATCGTCTTTCGACTTGCTTTGTTCGAGTCTCGTAATCCACACACATTCGTATTTCCATCCTTCTTGGTACGGGTACCACATTTGCAACCCATCGGGATAGAGGTGATGCTAAGAACCCGACGTTGAACTGTTTCATAACTTCGGCTTTGATTTTCTCGACATCTCAGACGCATGCGACGAACCTTCGTTTCACCGAGAAAACCTTCTTTGTCGGCAATCGTACCACAATATCAATGTCCAAACCCGCATGTCTTCGATGACCAAGAAAACCTCAATATAATCTCGTAGTATCCGAACCAATCTTTCTTTAACATTGTTCTCAAGACCCGCCTCCTATCTTGATCTCTTTTCTGTTTTCGTGCCCAAATTCACAACCTCAACTTGCTCTTCGTGGTCAGATAACTCGCTTCTTCTTGCTGTAGCACCGCAAGTTCTCCGGCACTTCACAATCTTCCTCACTTTCGCCTTCGCTTGGTAGATCGGATTATCAAGTCATATTTAGCAATAGCATAGTTGTTATTAACGATTCGGAGTGATTCTGCATTGTATCACGTGTGTGTAAGAAACACATAGCTTTTGAAGGGTGATAAAGTAAAGAAAGAAAACAAACAATTGAATGCAAAAGTCCAACGAATTTATTGAATGAAAACGCAAACAATGATAATAACCTCGCAAACGAGCCATGATGCCCCGCAAGGCACTAGGCTTTCAAAGTTTATTGTTCAAACATAAAGAAATACGAAAAGCAAAACAAAACAAGAGCAATTACTCCCGACTAAAGGAGATTGGTATGACGCTTCGCTTCCAATTGTTGAGCCCTTGATCCGAGTTGGAAGATCCACTTGATGTCAAGTCGTTGTCGCCGCCTTCTATAGCATGGATTCCACTGGCCGATGCGGGAAGTTGACCGCACGCTTATGGTGATCATCTTCGACCTTGATGGTGAAGCCTAAACCAGCTTTGTCAAATTTGAAAGGAAGATCGTGGAGTGACCCCAAATAGTACTACCTTCTTCAACAAAAGCATCTTTCATGAGGCCATCCTGGGACTTGTAACTTGAGAGAGAGTCAGTGTGTGACTGGGATTGTTTCAAAAGCTTGACAGGAGTCTCAAAGAATTCACCCTCCACCTCGAGGTATCGGAATGATTGTAGATGACCGACCATATACTCTTCTTCACCACATATTGTGACAACCTTCCTTTCACGGTACTTGATGTAAGGTAGAGGGCGCACCCCATGTATCCAAGGCCAAGTAGGCAGGAAAGCGGACGAATGTCCATAACAAAGAATGTGGAATCAAAAGTCCGGAACCGACTTTAATCGCGAGTGAGCAAGTATTGCTTAGAACCATCAAAAGCTCTCACAATAATGTCACGGTCTCGTAACCAACCCTTCGACATCAAGTCGATCAAAAGCGGGATATTGAGTAACCGTATCCACCAAAACATGAGATAGTGTAGTGCCCTTGCATTCAGATGTGGGCTTTGTTGTGTTTCTTTCCAGAGTTAAATCAAGATCGAGAAACCTAGGCCGTTGTTGGTGTAGCAATACAAACTTCAAACTCGGGTAGTGTCTTGCATGGAGTTAAACTTCACCAAGGCATTAGTGGAGCCCCTGAGCACAAGAGCGAGCAAGCATGGAAATTTTGGACGAGTTTGTCCTAATTGTTCCACAACATTGATAATCTTGATAATTTTCCATTTCTTGTTTGAGGTGTCTTCAGAATTTTTGGTACTTGTCGAGGATGAGTCAATGTTCTTTCCTCTAGCTTGGGAATGGATTGAATAGCTAGAATGAGGGAGTCGTGTGGAGGAGAGATTTCGGAGAATACTCTTCCGGCTCGTCACCTTACTCGATGATATTGTCAATGTCGTGAATAGAAGTTTTAACGAAGATCTTCAATGGTCGAGGGTCTTGTTTGACACCATGATAGTAGACATCACCCATAATTCCAAGGGATAGCCTTGTCGGAGGAATATGGAACTGGTCTTGAAAAAGTAATGATGAGAGGGCCACTCTAGGCAATCGCAGAGGAAATCTTATGGTGTTAACATCAAGATAGTCTTCGGGAAATCGTCACCCCATCCGTTACCTTAACATCTTGAATAGGAATCTTGTAGCTCTCATGTACTTCACCATGTAATCATACTTTCCACTTGGCTGTCCCAAGGTATCCCATGATGGTGCGGCTTCATTCGCATTGTCAATCTTTAACTTAGACATTTCTTCACATAGCGATAGGTGGTTTCGTGAATAGTATCTCACGGTTATCCATCATGCATCAACACGCCTTCTCAACCAAGCACAACCATCGCGCGGATGGGCACCAACGACTTCTAGGCATCCCTGGTTGACACCGCTTGCAACAAATTCTTCTTAACATCGAGGAATGGTCAAGTCATCTATGTTGAAAACATAAGTATCGCCACCCACAGATTGGAACTCTTGTCATGGTTAGGTATAGGCGCGATGATTCGAGTCTCAACAGAGGATCAAATTCAATGCTTAGCTTCAATCATATCTTGAATCTTGTTCTTCAAAGCCCAACAATTGTCGTTGTGTGTCTCGGCTATTGGAATGGTAAGCACACTTAGCATTAGGATTGTATTTGGAGAGGAGGTGTTGACATTCGAGGAGGATTCCTCAAGGTAATCACCGCTTTCAACATGTGTTGCAAGGCTTGCGACAATGGCATGTTGATCTTCAAACCCTTCGTGGCGGTTTCTATGCGCGTTGTCTTGCCGAGGTTGTGCCGATGGAGGATTGAGATCACAACAGATTGATCGGTCTTGGCTTTTCGGCTTACACAACATTGGCTTCTTTTTACCACCAAAAGATCTCTTCGCAGATTTGAAGATGTCTCTATCTCAATCTTTCCACTCTTGATACCGCCTTCAATACGCTGTTATAAAATTTTCGTGAATCCGGCAAGAATTTCCAATCGATGATTGAAGAATGGGCTTGCTGTCCCCATGAACATATCAACCAACTCCCTATTGGACAAGGGTGGTTAAACTACCGCTAGATCTCTCCATTTTCGAGCATACCCTTGAACTTCTCATCACGACCCATAGACATGCTTTGTAATTGCATGCGAGTGGGTGTCAATTCAAGATACTATACTGTCTCAGAAATCATAAGTCACCCAAGTACGGATACGGTCATTCTCTAGCCGATAGTACCATTCCAACTGGTTCCGATAAACTCTCTTGAAAATAGTGTATCCACAACTTTCTCATCGTTGGGTTGATCTTCTAGACATAGGACTTCAAATGCTTTGGGTAAGACACGCCATCATACTTAGCAAAAGTTGGAACTTTGAACTTGGAGGAATCACAACACTGTGGACAAGACTCAGTCATCAAAATTCAGCCCGGACATCTTCGGTTTTCCACAACATTCGACGGTCTTCAAGTTGCTTGTACTTGTCATCTTCATCAAAGTATTGGCCACCATCATAGTTCTTTCAAGTTCAGCCGACGCCTCACCACCACCTTTGTTACTTTGCTCATCCTCCTTCTTGACACTTCCTTCAGAGCTCAATTGCTAACCACTCTAGGACCTCCTTTGTAGCGCTGCCCATGTTGAGAAGACCAACAACCTTCTTCTTTCTGATGAGCTTCTTCAGATCTTCTTGGCCTTGGACCAAGCTGGTAAACATCAAACCGAGCATTCGAGCTCAAGATCTTTGACAGACTGCTCAAGAGCCATTTCGCTAAAATAAATAGCGAGCAAATGAGAAAACCAATCTTCAATGTACCTGTGATGCAATGTTATGCTATGATATGCAATGTTTATGCGAATGCAATGCAATATTTTCAAGGACCTAAGAGATTTAAATTTGTTAAACAAGCAATGAACAAACATTTATTAGCTCTCTTTTTATTCTTCTTCTTTTTTTTTAAGTACAAGAGATAGTTCAAAACAATAAAAGAAAACATAAATATCCTAAAGCTCTAAGTCTCCCATGGGCGCTTCCTCTTGGTGCCGATGTAGGCGTTGATGCTTCGCTCCTCATGAAGTAGCTTTGTCAACTCTAGTACCTTCTTCTCACTTGCATAGCACTGAGCTTCAAAGGTATCCTCTTCTTTAAGCTGAATCAGATCTCTTCAAGTCTTCAAAATCGTAGGCATGTCGGGATAGAGAACGGATAGGTACGCACCTATAGCAAGTGTTCCATAATTACCGTAAAAAAGTGAATGGCATCATGAGGTTCTGAGCTCGAGCTCGCACCCATTTGAGGTAAGGTTCCCAAGGAATGGAGTTTTGGTGCCCTAAAGTCTTGGTATCAGTCTTCTTTACCATGCCCTAAGCGTGTACGAACCTTCGTCGGTAATTCTGGAGATCGTGGTTGTAGTCGAACACAACATCTTGGAGAAGCATATCATGTGGACCATCTTTTCGAGCAAAACCAAACTGATGTAGAGCTAGAGAAGGGTTGTAAGTAATACCTCCCCTTATACCAAGTAGTGGTACATTAGGGAATTCTCCACAACGCTCAATGAAGGTGAAGTCCTTTTGAGAGAAAAGGCTCCAACGGATATCTGAATGAGAGAGTGACCTCAATCTTTGAGACCATCTCAACCTTTGTTCATTCTTCAAAACTGATGGAGGAAGGTGCGAAATAAACCACCTTGAAAGTAACGGTATACAACACATGAGAGTTCCTTGTCTCTTAGTAGTACGAGTGTGGAGAGAATGTAGGATGTCTCCAAGTAAAGTAGGCACAGGATTGCGGGTAAGAAACAATTTGATGGCATTGATGTCTATGAATTGATCCGAGTTAGGAAATAAAACCAAACCATAAATTATCAAGGCCACAATGTCTTCGAATGCATGGAAACTCATAACTTTGAGGAATTCTCGGGCTTTCTTAATTAGGAATTTGGAAAGTAAACCCTTAACTCCACTTCGGTTTCCCAATTGGCTTCAATGTCCAGCGCTTAAGATGTAAAGCATGATGTCTTCGTACTTAGGAACCTTTTCTAGACCGGAATGGCATTTGATCAAGAATAGGTACCCCAAGTAGCTTAGAGAACTCTTCCAAGGTAGGAACCAACGATAATCGGAAATGTAAAGCAATGGTGCTTGGATCAAAGAACCGAAATAGACATGCATCATATCTTCTTCAAAACCGAGATAACCAAATCAAGCAGATAACCATGTCTTTTGATGAACTCAAGATGGTCGGAATTTCAAACCAATTCTTTGAGTGAAGGTATACCCATGAAGTTGATTCGGATAGTCTTTCTAGAAGCCATAATACCCTACAAAACAGAGCAAAGATAAACCCCTAGGTCCTTGAAATAGTTAGGAATGATATGCAATGCAAATGATGTCATGATGTCATGTTTGGCACACACGAGCAATTCACACAATGAGCCTCGGGTTAAGGCTTGCATGAGGTCTAGGTGATTACCCCACCAAAAGTTTGAGTTGGTTCATCCTGTCCTATAATAGTAACCGGGTTCTAGGAATCTCATATCATTGATCTTTCTCGAGGCGCTTATTTCAATACGACTACCAAGTGGTCGATCGAAAATATCCCAAAAGTCCGATCTCAATGAGCGTAGCATCGAGTATCGACCAACCTTAGTCTGACACCAAACCGGCCATCTCACTACCTTCTAATGGCCAAGATGGGTCAATTAAGGTTCTAAAAGTTTAGTTAGCGCTTGATGACACCACGCAGAAGCCAAATACTATCTTCAACTTGGGAATGAAGAGTATCGGGACAACCAAAGTGTCACGCTAACGTAGCCATCATGTTGACTGTTTTGATATACATCTAACGGTCGCGACGATTTATTGCTACTTACCTAAAAGGAAACCCGGATCCGGGTGTAGGATCCCCCACAAATATAATACCCAAGCAACCCTTAAAGATAAAGCAAGCAAGTCAAACAGAAAGCAATAAAGGTGTTCTAAAAAATCCCTAAGGCATTCTCTCTTTAGGGTGTCTCCCCGGCAGAGTCGCCAGTTCTGTGATACGGTGAACTGACTTTTTAGTTTTTGTATCGCAAATGTGCGGATAGCAAGAGTCGCCACCGACTTTTATTTTTATCCAATTAAGGGAAGGTAAAAGTACGAAAAAGACCTTCGTTAGATTCTCGAGTACGGAGAATGGTTATGAAAAGGGAAGGTATTAGCACCCCTTTCCATCCGTAGTTATCTACGGGCTCTTAGTTGCTCTAGATCACTTTAAAATTGTGCTTTCTGTGTGTTTGAAAAAAATGTTTTGAAGAAGGCATTTCGCTTTGACTTTGTAATGATTCATGTAGGAATGTATACAAAGTGTTCGGAAATGTTTAGTTTTGAAAAGAGTTTGAACTTTGACAAAAGTGAGGTGTGAAAAGCATTTTGATAGAGCATGCAACTAAAAGTCTTATTACCTACTCGTAATTGGTCGTTTTCGATTATTTACGCTCCTTTAGAATAGCGCTATCCATACCATTAGTTGGTAGGTAACTCTATTTGTTGGATGTAATCGGACGCTCGAAGGGACATCGGATGGTCATAGAGGCAACTTGTAGGAAGTATCCTAGCACATTCAAGGGACTATCATCATTTTCAGAGGCGACAATCGAGGTCAAGATCATGTATTCGGAGGCGACATCGTGGGTCTTATGATCTTTGTATCGAAGGGACTATGATGATTTGTTTGGAAGGCAACGGTGCTAGAATACCTCTACGTTCGAGGGACATGACCATTTGTAATCGTAAAGGCAACGAGAGAGAATTACCCTAAGGGGTGCATGTGTGAAAAAGTGTGTCAAATTCAGGTATTTTTATCTTTGAAAATTAGTGTGAGCTATGTCCAATTATTATCTTGCCATACACGCCTAGTTATTAGCAATTTATAGGGTGCGAAAATTAAAATGCGGAATGTAAAGGTGCGGAAAGGTAAATGTCCTACGCTATTACATGGCTTTGGGGCAGATACATAATTTAAAATGCGGAAAATAAAGACCTAGTTTAAACTATTACATCCCATAGACAGTTACATTATTAGAAAAAAAATAAAATGATAAAGAAAAAATCGTCTGAATCGGATCAACCTGCAAGAGGGCGAGAAATCGGTAAATGCGAGATGAATCGAACAAGAGAAAACATGTTAGAAAATGCAAATTTTAAAATAAGAAAAATATGCCATGCTGAAATAATATAAATATGTTAAAATAAATTTTGGGATTTTTTGGATGTATTTTAATAATTAAAAATGAATTAAAAGTGGTTTAAATGCAAAATTATGAATAAAAATAAATATGCATGCAAAATTATATTTTTTAATTTATTAAATTAAATAAAGATTTTATGAAAATAATGTAAAAAGAAAAATAATTTTTGATGATTTTTTAATGCAGAAATAAAATTATGAAAAGAATTAAAATAACATGAAAATATTAAATAATTAGAAAATATGAAAAGAAATTGAGTTTGTGAAAAAGAAAAACCAAATGGTCCTGGCATGGTTCGAACTGGAGACATGTGAGAGCATCCACCAACAGTATGCGCCTTTACCACTACGCCATGTGTGCAAGTGTGTTTGAAATCCGGATCGAGTAAGTTACAAACATGCGTCGCTTTCCAATTGCCTCGTCTCCGCGCCAACGATCATCTTCTTCGTTTTGAATTTTCAAAAGCTTGCGTCGGCCTTCCTTCGACGCTACAAGCCCTGGAAAAATCAAACATCACACACAAGTAATATAAATGCATTCTAAAGGCATGGTTCGATTCCTGGGATCATTACGAACGCATTGATATAGGTCTTATAGTCCAATTTTTCCTGTTTAAAGAAACCCTAAATCGACCTCAGAAACCCTAGCAATGGTGATATGCGTTCCTGGCCATGGAAATTCGATTAAAGCACCCAGAAAGCTTGCAAACACATCACAATTTCGGATTTCACGATTCTTGATGGTTTTTGGCAAAGTAAAGGTCTGGACTGATTCTGGAGATGTCAAGGAATGTATTGGACACCTCAAAATCAATTGAAAACGGCTGGAAGTATGATTGCCACTTGCTTGTTTGCCACGGATTTTTGAGTTCTAGGTTAGGGTTCTTGAGCCAATTCTTTCCTTTTTTCTTGATAGGTATGCATCATACATTTATACTGGATGGATTTGGAATGGTTTTGGGAGAGAATCAATCAACATTCAAAGCAAATCAATTTTGATTTTTGTACAAAATCAATTTTTCAAAATTTGCTGGCCTTTGTGAGTTGCTTGGGTCTCAAGGAAGGAATAAAAATCAATCTTGCAATTAATTTTGATTTTATACTTTATTTTTAAATTTAATTTGTATTTAAATGAATAAATTCCAAATTAAATAGAAAAATAAAATAAAAATTCGTGGCATTGGGCTTGGATATTCCTAATTGTATGAGGAATAAGTTTGGATGAAGAAAAAACAAGCCCATTTGCAAAAAAATTGATTTTTAGAAGTATCTCTCTTTGTGCATTCCTTCAAAATTTCCCAACTTGTGAATGGTGCATCTTGCTCAATTTTCCACATTTTTGAGTGTTCTTGGACTTTTTGGAAAGCTCTAAGAATCCTCTAACCAACCGTTTTGGTCTCATCTCAATTGGAGTTTCCATACTCAATATATCTTCAAAACAAAAAGTTGACTTTTTGTTGACTTTGAAAATGACCTGTAATATTTTGAGCCATACCTCTCAAATGAAGCATTTTTTGGACATTCTTGTGAGACATGAAGTTGTAGAGAATTGAATTCACTTCAAAACAAGAGGTGGTGGAAAAATTTCTGAGAAATTATGAGAAAGTTATGATCAGTCAAAGTTTAGTTGACTTTTCACCTAGAAACCCTAATTTATAAAGTTTGACTTTTGAGAAAATCTTGAGTTTTCTTGATGAATCATGATCAACCCTTGATCAAATGATGAATGTAACTTCAAAATGAGGATGTTGACCAAAAATTATGAAGTTTGACTGTATGTTGACCACAGTTGACTTTTTGTCTAATACAACTGATTTTCAACCATCTGAGCAATTGTCTGAGGAAACTTGACTTGTAAGGCATGAAACTTGACATGGAGAATCTTTGAAGCATATGAGGAGGCATGAAGGACATTGGAGATGTTAGGAGTCCATCTTAACCCTGAGAATTGCCAAACCCTAGTTTGGGTTGATTGTCTAGGAGAGAGTTTGTCTGATCAACTCTTGAGGAATCCTTGAGTATGGATGTATGAAATATCTTGAGAGGATGGAGGGAAAATTTTGGGGTATGACACTAGGTAGTTGAACAATATAAATTAATTAAAAGTTCATTTAAGACTGTCTCACATGTGTTTTCAAAAAGATATGTATGATTCTAAATCTTTAAGTGTGTTAGAAAGTTTCCATTCGTTTTAAGAAAATAGTTGTTTGATCTTCTTTTCTTGGATAACTCATATTCTCTCTCAAATGAAACTAATCATTATTTTCTTTTCCCATATACTTGCCTTCCCTAGACTAATCTAGCTAATCATAACCTTCCTAGGAGATTTCATTTGTCTCTCATAAAGTCTCTTTAATTTCATAACTCTATAAAAAGCACCACCTATATTCTTCACTTTCCATCATTCTCAGTTCATTCATCTTAGCTTAAATCCTTACTCTTCCTTTAACGATGTCTACCTTAACCTTCCACAGTAACGAGGAAACCCTTGAGCTCATTCAAGAAAAGCATCTTAATCTTGTTCGATTAAAATACAATGGATTAGAAATTGTGAGAAGCATGCAACTTCAATCCTGGTCAGGATATTACTCCTTACTCCATATCTTCCTTGTTCTTGTCACAAAATTATGGAAATATGCAAGAATCAACGACGATGGAAACACCATTTGGGTGTGTCTTGTCTGGAATCTTTAGCCTCCCTTTTGTAATCACTCTCTCCTCCATTGTCTCGGCCACTGGGTGTGTCTTGCCTGGAGTCACAGTCGATGACTATCAGTCTGATCATGGACTAGTAAAAAAGGTTATGATTCTTACTAACACTTCTGCACCCTTTGAACTAAAAAACCTGAAACTCTTCTTCCCTCCTCAAAAACTTGGTTTAGATTCTCGCTTTCTAACCTTCGTCCTCGCTCCAGGGCCAGAAGCACTCTGAATTATGATTATAGAGTCTTTGTATTTATTTTTGTTCATAACATTAAGATCAACCTTCTAAAAAATATCTTCAATCATCTGAAAGATTTTATTGAAGTATCTAGAGTTCAGCCTAAATCCTTCATTCCCTATGGAAGAATTATATTTGAGTTGATGGTCAAACAAGGAATCTGGGAATAAATTAGGTTGACTGGACCAGAAGGGCCTCTAGCTAAGGATATATGTGCTAGGGTAGATTCAGTGTAAGAATTTGAAGATTAAAGTCTTGTTTGTAATGATCTTAAAAGATCATAGTTGTTTTTATTTCTGTTTTTAGTTTGTTTATGTCCCCCTTCTTATGTAATGTTTACTTATTAATGAATTATCTTTTATTTCATTGCCAACTCTCTGCTCTGAAACGTAACTTTTTTATAATGTCCAAAAAGGGGAAAAGTATAAATGATTTTGATATGAATAATATATAAAACATGCATTTACCACTAACGTGCGCTTATCTGTTGATAATCAACCAAGGAACTCTAAAAAAGTTCACTATGCATTCTAAACAGATTAAGTATAAAGATGTACACTATCTAAAAGATACAACTTAAGTTTAAACAGAAAAACTGGAATCTGAAGAAAGTCTCACTCCTCAAACTAGACTCTGAAAGAGTTAGATCTAAGTCAAGATCTGATTGGAAAATCTGGAATTTGTCTAAGTGACATTATAAATTCAAGATCTCAATTATAATATGAATATTCAAGTCTGTGAATAAAGACTCTCAAGATCCTACTATTTGATTTGTTTGAACCAGGGGGAGATGTTGCTTAAATGGTCCTTAGTCAGAAGTTCTGATCTCTACCAAGTTTGTGATTCAAGGGGAGTTTCAATGTAAAGGTTAAGTATTCCTTACCTTTCTCATTTCTACTTTCTTATGATTTTATACAAAATTGTGTCATCAAATACATGGTTTTGTCATCATAAAAAAGGGGGAGATTGTTAGAACAAGATTTGGTTATGCAATTATGTCTCTGAGTTTTGATAATAACAAAGAGCATGTTTTAGTGAAAAATTTTGTTACTCTAATTTTTGTTGTATTTTTAAGAATAAACAAACAGGTTCTCCTTATAATGAATGGCGTGGCCAATACATTAGAAGAGAAAATGATCCACTTCTAAGCTACAAAGGTTTTGATGAACAAGTAGCAAGCAAAGCTTTAGAAGGATCTGAAGCTCAGTTACTCTGATACGTAAGTTTGAAGAAACCAGTCTAAAGACCTCAAGATAGAAGTTCTGAGTGAAAGTAGTCCAAGATACTGAAGACTCAAGTTTCAAAAGACAAAAGATTCTAAAGACTAATTTCTTAAGAGTCTAAAGACGTGGATCTGAAGACTCTGAAGACTTGAAGTTCTTCTAAACTTAGTTGTGATACAAGGTTCTAAGACCAAGTGCTGAAAGACTCTGAAGACGTGGTTCTAAAGACTTTGGAGACTTGAAGCACTTTCAACCTTAAGATATGATACAACGTTTTTCCAAAATGCTAAGGACTCTGAAGAGGAAGATCTGAAGACTCTAAAAACTCTAAAGACTTGAAGGTTTAACTAACCAGAAGTTAGGTTATATCCTTTTACTCATGATCACAGAAGTCTCTGAAGTAAGAAGGTTAGAAGATAACGGTAACAAAGTACAAATAGTACACAATATGAGAAAAGGCTCAATTCCATTATCTCTCCACTAGTGTAAATTATGGAAAAGAAAAGGACATGGAAGTACTATTTTATAAAGGTTCTCTATTTCAAATGGCCAACGAATTTATATTGACTGGCTATATAAAGGGAAGTATCACAAGTTTGAGCCGTTGTTGCTGTGGGCAAAAATGCAACAATAATGAAAATTACTGTTGATGAAGAGCAACAATATTATCAATTAGTATATCAACAATAAGAACAACATGGGGAACAACATGTAGTCTTGAATCATATTACTTGATAATCTCAAACCAATCACTGATTGATTCACACCGTGTTTAAATCCACATGTTGCAAATAAGCTTATTAAGTTACAGAAGACAACAAAAAGATCATGGAAGCTCTAATTAAAAAATCCACTCCATGGGTATGTGGCTTAATGACATTATGGAACAAGGGCTATTGTCTAGAATTTTCTCAAGTAAATCAAGAAGCACAAACTCTTCTATGAACTATGCTAGGATCTAACAAGCTATTAGTAGCTTATGAAGAAGAAGATTTCAGTAACTCAAGAGCTTTGGGTTGTTGTCCATAAAGATACTACTTGAAGAAAAGAAGATCATACCTTAAAGCTTCAAAACAAATGTAATAACCTTTAGTGTGTATTAGAATCTTCTAATGTACTTAATTGAGTTTACACTTGCTTATGTTGAAGCATTCTCTTGTAAGCAAAACTTGTAAAAAAATAGTTGTTTGTTCTTTCTAAAGGACCAGTTGGTCATAATCTTTAGGAAGGTGTTTGATAACTCTTCTAAAGGACCGATTGGGTCTGAAGCTTTAGAAGGTATTATGTTCCTTAGAGGACCAATTAGGTCAGAAGCTCTGAGAAGACTATGATGGACTCTTAGTGGATGTTAGTTACAACACTTGTCTGTGCAAATTGTAATCAAGATTGACTATAGTGGATTAAGACCTTGAGTTGAAGGAGAAATTACCTTGGAAGGGTGGAATGGAGTAGCTTGAGGTTATCAAGTGAACCAGGATAAAATCATGTGTTCTATATTCTATTTGTCGTTACTATATATGCTTTTGAAAGCCTTCTTAAGAATTTCACTTATCGCAACATCATTAAGATTCGAAAAATTACTCAAGAATGGAAAACCCAATTCAAACCTTCCTTCTTGCGTTTTCTTCACTGTTATACCCCAAAATTTTCCATCCTATTTTTCAAATCAATACACATCTCCATATTCAAGAATTTCTCAATGGTTGACCAGATGAATCCACTCCTAAGCAATCAACCCACAACCAAGGTTTTGATTCTATCAAGTCAAAAATGGTTTCTATTGCCTCAAATGATCATCATCTCTCCTCATATATCTCAAGGTATCACCATACTAAGTTTCAAGCCTCACATCTCAAGTTTGGTGAGTCAATTGCTCAAATGGTTGAAAATCAGTTGTATTGGACAAAAAGTCAACTGTGGTCAAAATAGAGTCAAACTTCATCATTTTTGGGCAAAAAAGGTGGCTTGGGCAAAAAAGGGTATCCCGGTAGACTAAAAACCCGAAAGGGAGGTCTAGGCAAAAGTTAGGGTTTTAAAGCATATGACTATGTCTCGTCAAGATCATCTACTATACTACTATCAGCTTCAAGTTTAAATGGTGCTGATAAAAATTAATCACCTTCTTCTAGTAGCATGGAGATGAGATAGTCAAAAATATATGAACAATAGCAGAGTTGAAACTAAACGAGATTATTTCCACATAGCTTTTACTATTTTTCCAATGCTTTCGATAATTTCCTCTTACTAGGATAAGTCCAATGATTGCTTTGAATGATTATATGCATCTGACAATAAATATCTATTTACAAATACATGAAAAGTGAACAGAAACAGCAGTTACTACAGGCTCTAGGAGTTCGGATGACAACCCAAGTCACCAACACATCCCTGCGGAGTAAGAAATATTCCATCATAATAATGTCTATAATCTCCACAGAGCCATCGCTCCCTTAACAGAGACAAAATTCCCGACAAGATTACTACTTTATCATATCCTCAACAAGATTATCCTCTTACAGCAGTATTTACATTTCTTCTTGCTACATTAATCCCTGAGCGGTAGCAATTCAACTTTCAAAACTATCACGCTGGTCCCCGAGCAGTGATTATCTATGTCTATTCTTGCTACATTAGTCTCTGAGCGGTAGCAAGTCAACTTTCAAAACTATCACGTTGTTCCCCAAGCAGTGGTTATATACGTATATTCTTGTTACATTGGTCCCCTAGCAGTAACAAGTCAACATCTTAACTCATCACGTTAGCCCCCGAGTTGTGATCGTTTCAACTCATCACGTTAGTCCCCGAGCAGTGATCTTATCAACTCATCACGTTAGTCCCTAAGCAGTGATCGTATCAACTCATCAGGTTAGTCCCCGAGCAGTGATCGTATCAACTCATAACGTTAGTCCCCGAGCAGTGATCATATAAACTCATCACGTTAGTCCCTGAGCAGTGATCATATCAAATCATCACGTTAGTCCCCGAGCGATGATCGTCTACATTGTCACGTCATCCCCCACGCAGTGAACGTCATCTTTGTTACATTGGTCCCAGAGTAGTAACACATCATCGACCAACTTATTACCTCAGTCTCCAAGTAGTAATAGGTCATTCAAAACCACATTATTCCCCGGCAAGGGTTATACACAAGATATTCATCCCCAACCGAGTATCACCCAAGGATTATCATTCTCTAACAACATCAATATCCAGACCCGGAACTTTGTCAAATAGTGCATCGGAGGAATCCATATCTCTCTTATCCCCCAGTCAGGGACTCCAACAACCATATTCCTCCATCCCCAAGCACAAGTCGAAAATCTCCAGCTGAACATTCCCATCTTCTTCAAGATGGATATGTTTTGAAATACCACAACACCTACATTCATACATCATTCATAAGAAATCATAACATGTGCAAACATAATTTAAGAGTATCATTACATACTCGCATGCATCATAATGCATCATAAAACTAACCTTGTTCTTTCAGGTTAAATTCTCAAACAAGTGAAAGTTATTCAAAAATTTCCAGACAGACAATCAAAGATTAATGCCCGAAACAAGACGAGAAAAATATCAAAACGACCAGACGGGTTTATCAACAGACAACATGATACAGATTAATAACCGAAACAAGACGGGAAAACTATCTACATCATGACGAATACTAATTTCAGATAAAGCCAAAACGAAGAACGCTGGATTTCTGGTTAAAAATCAATGCATACTAATAACCTCATTCAAAGCGGAGCATGAAGTCAAATGTACGACTCACTCCCCAACATTAGCTTCTTCAAATGGCATCTAAAAGCCCATTTCAGTACACCGGTAGCTGACGATCTCATTCCATACACTAGTGAGTCCAAATTTTCAGGTGTATTCGAGTGTTCAATCATCTTCTACCTTCAAGTCACGAAAGGCAAGCATACCAATCTTACCCTTCAGATACAAGAAGATTGAATAGAGGAAACTGTTATACCCCAAAATTTTCCCTCCTATTTTTCAAATCAATACACATCTCATATTCAAGAGTTTCTCAAGGGTTGACCAGATGAATCCACTCCTAAGCAATCAACCCACAACTAGGGTTTTGATTCTATCAAGTCAAAAATGGTTTATATTGCCTCAAATGATCATCATGTCTCCTCATATGCCTCAAGGTGTCACCATACCAAGTTCCAAGTCTCGCACCTCAAGTTTGCTCAGTCAATTTCTTAGATGGTTGAAAATTAGTTGTATTGGACAAAAAGTCAATTATGGTCAACATACAGTCAAAATTCATTATTTTTGGTCAAGATTTTGAAGTCACATTCATAATTTGATCAAGGGTTGATCATGATTCATCAAGAAAACTCAAGATTTAATTGAAAGTCAAGGTTTCTAAATTAGGTTTTTTTGATAATAAGTCAACAGAACTTTGACCAGGCATAACTTTCACATACTTTATTAGAAATTTTTCCACTAAAGCTTATTTTGAAGAGAATTCAATTCTCTACAACTTTGTGTCTCACAAGCTTTGGCCAAAAATGCTTCATTTGAAAGTTATGGATCAAGACATTATAGGTCCTTCTAAAATTCAACAATAAGTCATCTTTTTTAAAAGCAGTATACATGAACATGGAAGTTTCAATGAAGATGAAACCGAAATGAGTGTTTAGAGGACATCTTGAGCTTTCTAATAAGTCCAAGAACACTTCAAAGCGATAAAAATTGAGCAAGATACAAATTGTGTAAGTTTGGCATTTTTGAAGAAGTGCATGAAGGGAAATACTAAGCAAATTTAAATTTTTTACAAATGGGCCATGGCTTTTATAGTTTGGATTTATTTCTAAGATAGTCCATAGCCCATTTGCACGCCTCTCTTCTATTTATTTAATTTATTTTTGAATTAAAACATTAAAATTCAATTAAAATAAAATAAAATACAAAAAATACAATGAAGGGCGTGTGGGCTTGATCTTTGTTTGTCTTGAAGCCCAAGATAGCTCATGCAAGCTGGCAAGAAACGCATGAAAGCATTAGAGGAATATTGAACAAGAAAAGGCAAGATTTGATTCAAAATTTCAATCAAATATCTTTCATTGAATGCAATATATTTTCACTCATTGTTTTGACCTAATTCACTCCTTATAAGTATCAGATTAAGATCACAAGCAAGGGACACATGATTGCTGCCTCTCACAAACCCTAGAAAGTTTTCCAAAAATTCAAGTTTCTAGGGCACGAGCAAACCAAATTTCCGGCAATTCTCAAGCCATTCCAAGCATTCATTCATCATCCTAAAGTGTCCAGCAATCGATCCAAGCTCTTACCTCGTTCTGAAGCGTCCCAGAACGTTCTAACCAAGTTGCACCGGTTAGGTAAAGGTTTCAAAATTCAAACTCTCAATGCATTCTATTTAAACTGTTTCGATTCATATATTCATGTTGATTCTGATGTTTGTGATTTTTTAGAACCATCGTTTGCAAGGTTTGAGGCCAGATTCGAAACTCACAATTGTTAGGGCATACAAGCTGAAGAGCTTCGAAACCCTAGATACGGGAACTTTCAGGCCAAACTAACACCACCATTTTATTCTTGAGGTTCGATTTAGGGGGATAGGCTCTCTCTTTTGCTTTTATTTGCGTTATTTTGCAGGTTCCAAAAATCAAATCGTCGGAGAAGACGAAGTTGACTGTCGTCGATGGAGGTTTAAAGTTTTGACTGTGACGATCCATGCGTGGCTTGCTTCAATTGGACGATTTCGAATCCCTGGTCCCCAACGTGTTTTATGTTTTAATTGTTTTGATTTTCAGGAAGCAATATCACACACACACACACACACACACATATATATATATATATATATATATATATATATATATATATATATATATATATATATATTTATGCTTGTGCATAAATGAATGAATGTATTACCGTCCCAGCGATCAAGAGCGAGCACTTAGTCCTTACCTCCCCTATGGCATGGGTTCGATCCCTAACTTTTGCCAATTTTTTCATATTTTCTGATTTTTCACAGGTTAACACATATATATACCATTGGAAGCGTGATTCAAACATTCCAGGAAAATGGCGTGGTGGTTAGCTTTTGGCTTAATAACCATAAGGTTCTAAGTTCAAGCCTTGGCAAAACCACCTTATTTTTTACCACTTGTTTTTTCTAATATTTTTCTTATTTCTTTTATTTTCTAACCAATTTTAATTTTTTTCATAAATTAATTTTTCACACATAAAAATCCTAAAAAATGATTTAAATTTAGATTTAGGTTTTAAAAACCTTTATTTAATTTTTGACACAAAAACATTTGATTTTTCTTCACATTAAAAATGTTTTTTTCTTAATTAAATACAAATTAATTAGAATTAGGTTTTTTCTACATTAAAATAGATTTCTAAAAAAAAACACAAAATATTTTTCTTATAGTAATTAGGCTTCTAACATTTTCCTAACACTTAGAATACTTTTTCCATTATCTATTTATGTATCTCGCATTTTAAATTCTAGAAATCGATGTATAGGTCGCAAGGATGTTTTTGTAATAATGTGGATTTACTTTTCTCGCACATTTACTTTTCCGCACCTCTTATTATGTAACTGCTCCAAAGCCATGTAATAACATAGGACCTTTACCTTCCCGCATTTACTTTCCGCACTCTATAACTGTATATATCTCTAATTGCTTAGATGTATGGTTAATAGGATTGTATGGCAAGACTAATCAATCAATCTTAGAATAACCTAATCTCCAAGATAAAATATCTGAATTGAACATACTTTTCACACTTGCACCCCCTAGGGTATCCTCTCTTGTTGTCTTACGAATATATGGTCATGTGCCTCGAACGTAGGGATACCATTAGCAAAGATGCTTACGAATAACATCATCATAGTCCCTTCGATATATAGATCATAGTCCCTCGATGACCCTCGATGTTGCCTACGAATATATGATCTCGCCCCTCGATTGTTGCCTACGAATAAGTGATGATCGTCCCTTTGAATTGCTAAAGGTATCCTTACATTGTTTCCTTCAATGACCATACGATGACCCTACAATTGTCCCTTCACATCCAACGAATAGAGTTACCTACCAACTAATGGTATGGATAACGTTGTCCTAAAGGAGATGGAAAATATCAAGAACGACCCTTCTAAGTAGGTAATAAAGACTCTAAAATGCTTGCTCCAATCAAAATGATTTTCACACCTCACACCTGTTTTTCCCGTCTTGCTCCATTACAAAGTTACATTTTTCCAAACAAATATTTCCAAACATTTCGTATACATTTTTGAGGACTGATACAAGAATCATTACGAAGTCAAAGCGAAATACTTTTTCAAAATACTTTTCAAATCACAAACACACACACATAAAGCAAATTTTCAAAAGTGAGCTAAGCAATTAAGAGCCCGTAGATAACTACGGATATAAACGGTGCTAATACCTTCCCTTTTCATAATTAACTCACTTACTCAGAATCTATCGAAGCTCTTTCCTATTCTTTTCACCTTTCCTTTATTGGATAAAAGAAAAGTCGGTGGAGACTCTTGTTATCTGCAACATTTACGATTAAACGCAAAACAAACAAGTCAGTTCTCTCACCGTGTTACAGAATTGGTGACTCTGCTGGGGAATACACCCAAAGAGAGGTTACCTTAGGGTTTTAGATCACTTTTATCAATTTTTGTTTGCTTTGTATGCTTTGTTTTTAAGGGCTGCTTGGATATTATACTTGTGGGTTCCTACACCCGGATCCAAGTTTCCTTAGGTAAGTAGCAATAGATCATCGCGACTGTCCAGCGTAGATCGAAACGGTTAAAATAATGGCTACGGTTAGTGTGACACTTTGGATGTCCTGATGTTCCTCATGTTCAATTGAGGAAATATTTGGCATCTGTGTGGTGTCATCGAGCACTAACTAAACTTTTAGAACCCTAATTGACCCATCTTAGCCATTAGAAGGTAGTGAGATATACGGCTTCGGTGTAGACTGAGGTTGTTTGATACTCGATGCTACGTTCATTGAGATTCGACTTTCGGGATGTTTTAGTCGACTATTTGGTAGCCGTACTGAAATAAAGCATGCGAAAAAGATCTATGATATGAGATTCCTAGAACCCGGTTACAATTGTAGGACAGGTTGAACCAACTTAAACTCCGGTGAAGGATAGACACTTATACCTCATGCAAGCCTTAAAATTAGGGTTGTTGTGTGAATTGCTTGTGCTTGCTATTTAAACATGACTTCTAGGAAGACTATCTTAATCAACTTTGTGGGTATACCTTCCCAACTCAAGGAGTTAGTTTCAAAAGCCCTCTATTACTCTCAGTTCATCAAGACACATGGTTATCTACTCCACTTGGTTACCTCCGGTTTTGAAGAAGATATGATAGGCGTCATATTCTAGTTCTTTAATCTAAAACATCATTGCTTTACATTCCCAGACTTTCAGTTGGTACCTACAATGGAAGAATTCTCTAAGCTACTTGGGATACCCATTCTTGATCAGATACCTTTCACCGGTTCATAGAAAGTTCCGAAATTTGAAGACATTGCAGCAGCTTTACATCTCAAGCGGTCAAATATTGAAGCTAATTGGGAAACAAGAAGTAGAGTTAAGGGTTTGCTTGCTAAATTCCTGATGAAGAAAGCTCGAGAATTCTTAAAGGCTATGAGTTTCCACGCTTTTGAAGAAATTTGGCTCTGGTAATCTATGGTTTGGTACTATTTCTTAATCTAGATCAATTCATAGACGTAAACACCATCAAGATACTTCTCACTCACAATCCTGTGCCTACTTTACTTGGAGATATTCTGCATTCTCTCCACACTCGTACTATGAAAAGACAAGGAACTCTCATGTGTTGTATATCATTATTATCCAGGTGGTTTATTTTGCACCTTCCTTGATCAGTGATGAATAATGAACAAGGTCTAAAGTGGTATTAAAGGTTGATGTCACTCTCTCATTCAGATATTCGTTGGTGTCTCTAGTCTCAAAAGGACTTCACTTTCATTGAGAATTATGGGGAATTACCTAATGTACCACTCCTTGGCATAAGGGGAGGTATCACTTACTACCCTTCTTTCGCGCTACGACTATTTGGTTACGCTCGAAAAAATGGTCCTCATGACACGCTTATCCATGGCATTGTGTTTGACTACAATAATGATCTCCACTGTTATCACCGAAGATTTGTACACGCTTGGGGCGTGATGAAGAAGACTGATACTAAGACTTTGGGGCACAAAAACTCCATTCCTTGAGAACCTTACCTCAAATGGGTACGGGCTCGCACTCAAAATCTCATGATGCCATATGCTGCTATTCTACTGATAATTATGGAACCTATTGCCGAAGGTGATGAGTCTTATACCATTCTCCATTAAGACAGGCATACTGATTTCGAAGAATTTAAGAGATCTTGGATTCATCTTAAAGAAGAAAGGGATACCTTCGAAGCCTAGTTTTATGCAAGCGAGAAAAAAGTATTGGAGTTGACAAAGCTACTTCACGAGGAACAAAGCATTAACACCTATGTCAACACAAAGAGGAAACGTCCATGGGAGGCCTAAGCATTAGGAATTTTATTTTTTATACTTAAACTTTCTTTTTTATTACTAATCAGACTAATAAAAAAGTTTGTTCTTGCTTGTTTACCAAATTTAAATTCCTAAGGTCCTTGAAAAAATTGCATAACATTGCACATCATACCATATCATTTCATAACAAGTACTCTGAAGACCGATTTTCTTATTCTCTCGTTGTTTATTTCAGCAGAAATGGCTCTCGAACAAACTGTCAAAGATCTCCATGCTCAGAATGGTCAATTCCAAGAGATGTTCACCAACTTGGCCCAAAGGCAGAAAGATCTGAAATAGATCATCGTCAAGAAGAAAATGAAGAAGATCGTTGGTATTCTCAACATGGGGAAAAGGTACAGAGGCCCGGTCAAGGTAGTCACACAGCTTGAATTCTCAAACAAGAGCGGCGAAAATGAAAGAAGTGTCAAGGCCGATGGAGGAAGCCATCATGGGTCTCAAGAGAAAGAAGGAGAAGACTATATGAGCGAGCAGTATCCTCCTGATGACGAGAAGTATAAGCAACTTAAAGACCGTCAGAATGCTGTGGAAAATCTGAAAATGTCAGAATTGAATTTTGATGATTTAAGCCTGGTTCCTGGGGGTGGTCATTCCCCGCAAGTTCAAAGTTCCTACTTTTGCTAAGTACGATGGAATTTCTTTTCCGAAGATTCAAATGAAGTCCTCTGCTCAGAAGATTCAACCCCACACTGCTGAAAAGAAATTGTGGATGCATTTCGTTCAAGAGAGTCTGTCCGGAGCACAGTTAGAGTGGTATTACCAACTATAGAATACTCACATTCATACCTGGAATAAGTTGGCAGATGCTTTTTACAAATAGTACCAGTACAATGTTGAATTGGCACCAACCCGTATGCAACTACAGAGACTGTCAATGGGCCGTGACGAGAAATTCAAAGAGTACGCCCAAAAATGGAGAGATCTAGAAGGCAGAGTCCAGTCACCCTTGTCTAATACGGAGTTGGTTGACATGTTCATGGGAACACTGACATACCCATTCTTCAATCATCTGATTGGAAACTCTTCAGTCAGATTCACCAAGCTGATATTGACAAGAGAACATATTGAAGCTGGAATCAAGAGTGGAAAGATTCAAGTCGAGACATCTTCAAATGCTGCGAAGAGATCTTTTGGGGGGAAGAAAGAAGCCAATGTTGTGTATGGTCAAAAGAACCGTGACAAAGGTGATCTCCATCAACCTGTAGGGGAAGTCCTGATCTCCAATCCCACACCAGTGCAACCTCATCAAGACAACGTGCGTAGGCAGAACGCGCCAAGAAGACAATTTACGAAGATCAGCATGTCGTTGTCTCAAGCATTACAACACATGTTGAAAGCAGAGCTGATTGATTTGAGAGATCCTCCTCACAATGTCAATATAGCTTCTCCGAAGTACAATCTTAAGCAAGGTGTGCATACCACTCTAATAGCCCTAGGACGACACCAACAATTGTTGGACCCTAAAGAACAAGATCCAAGACACGATTGAAGCTCAAGAAATTGAATTCGACCCTCCTATCAAAACTCCAAATTTGATCAACGCACCAATGCCCAATCATGGAAAAAGTACCAATGCCATTGACAATGATTCATATGTCTTTGCTGTGAATGAGTTAACCACTTCCTTGATGACTGTTAAGAATAATCTGCTACAAGATGGTCTATTTCCAGGATGCTTTGACAACTGTCGTTAATGCGCGTCCGAGCCCAATGAATGTGCCTAGTTGAAGATAGGTGTTCAACGCCTGATAGACAACCAAGTGCTATTCCTGAAAACTTCGTCCGTAGAGAGTTTATACAAAGATGTTTCCAAAGGCTTGAAGATCGAAGACGTAAGCAAGGTCGTACAAGAAGTCTAGGATACCTTGGGGCAGCCAAGTAGGAAGTTTGATTTCATGGTGAAGTATACCGCCCCTGAAAGGTATAAAATTGCAATTGAAGACATCAAAGAAACCAGATTGGGAGATGATGACTATCCCGAAGAATATGCTGATGTGAACACAATAAGGATCGCCTCTGTCGATCCTACACCTAGAGTGGCACCTCTAATTATTACATCACCCAGACCAGTTCCTTATTCCTCTAAAAAAGTTATACCTTGGAATTATGGAGCAAAAGTTTATTATTATGGCGTCAAGCAAGAACGATTGACCATCAAAGACAGCACCGTTGAAGCTACTAGTCCTGAGGTTGACAATATGACTGGATCAAGTAAAGCAACCAGAACCGGAAGAGTGTTTTCTCTAGATATCTCTCCTCCAGAAGACATTACTACACCAGTTCGCATTCTTGCTATTGAACCAACTCCCGAGGCTCGCGGGAAAGAGAAATTGACTCAACCTGCTCAGACAGAAGTACCAAAGGAAGTAGCTGAAGATACCTCCAAGCAAGAGATGGAGGAAATTCTAAAGATCATTAAGAAGAGCGACTACAATATAGTGGAGTAGTTGGGACAAACCTCGTCAAAGATTTCCATGTTAGCTCTGTTGTTGTGCTCCGAGGCTCATGATAAAGCCTTGGTGAAATTTTTAAAGAATGCCCACATACCGCAAGACACTTCTGCTGACCAATTTGAAAGTTGTATTTCTAGCTTGACCACAAACAATGGTTTGGGATTTTCTGATGCTGATCTAACTCCTGCCGGAAGGAAACACAACAAAGCCTTACACATTTCTATAGGGTGTAAGGGAACTACATTGTCTCATGTGTTGGTGGATACTAGTTCTACTCTAAATGTCCTTCCAAAGAGTGCTCTCGACTGACTTGATACTAAAGAAGTGGTCATGAAAGCCAATGACATAATCGTAAGAGCTTTTGATGGTTGAAGAGAACAGTACTTCGAGAGCTAAACCTGCCGATCAAACTGGGTTCCCAGACTTTTGATTCTACTATCTTTATGATGGACATTATGGTACACTATTGTCATACCCCAAAATTTGCCCTCCATCTTCTCAAGATATTTCATACATCCATACTCAAGGATTCCTCAAAGGTTGATCAGACAAACCCTCTCCTAGACAATCAACCCAAATTAGGGTTTGGTGATCCTCAGATCAAGATGGACTTCCAACATCTCCAATGGTCTTCATGCCTCCTCATATGCTTCAAAGATTCTCCATGTCAAGTTTCAAGCCTTACAAGTCAAGATTGCTCAGACAATTGCTCAGATGGTTGAAAATCAGTTGTATTGGACAAAAAGTCAACTGTGGTCAACATACAGTCAAACTTCATGATTTTTGGTCAACATCCTCATTTTGAAGTTACATTCATCATTTGATCAAGGGTTGATCATGATTCATCAAGAAAACTCAAGATTTGCTCAAAAGTCAAACTTTCTAAATTAGGGTTTCTAGATGAAAAGTCAACTGAACTTTGACTGATCATAACTTCTTCATACTTTCTCAGAAATTTTTCCACCACCTCTTGTTTTGAAGGAAATTAAATTCTCTACAACTTCATGTCTCACAAGAATGTCCAAAAAATGCTTCATTTGAGAGGTATGGCTCAAAATATTACAGGTCATTTTCAAAGTCAACAAAAAGTCAACTTTTTGTTTTGAAGATATATTGAGTATGGAAACTCCAATTGAGATGAGACCAAAACGGTTGGTTAGAGGATTCTTAGAGCTTTCCAAAAAGTCCAAGAACACTCAAAAATGTGGAAAATTGAGCAAGATACAGCATTCACAAGTTGGGCAATTTTGAAGAAGTGCACAAAGAGAAATACTTCTAAAAATCAAAAACTTTGCAAGTGGGCCTACTTTTTCTTCATCCAAACTTGTTCCTTATACAATTAGGAATATCCAAGCCCAATGCCACGAATTTTTATTTTATTTTTCTATTTAATTTGGAATTTATTCATTTAAATACAAATTAAATTCAAAAATAAAGTATAAAATCAAAATTAATTGCAAACTTGATTTTTATTTCTTCCTTGAGATCCAAGCAACTCATTAAAGCCAGCAAATTTCGAAATTTGGATTGATATGGCAAGATTGGATTGAAATTGATCAAGAATTGAAAATTTGATTTTGTACAAAAATCAAATTTGATTTGCATTGATTAGTGATGATTTCTTCCTCAAATCAGCTCCAAATCCATCCACTATAAATGTATAATGCATAGCACATGATTGAGAACGAAAAAATTGGCTCAAGAACCCTAACCTAGAACTCAAAAATCTGTGACACACAAGCAAAGTGCAGCCATAGTTCCAGCCGTTTTCAATCGATTTTGAGGTGTCCATTGCATTCTTTGATACCTCTTGAGTCGATCCAGACCTTTACATTGTCAAAAACCATCAAGAAACAAGAAATTCGAATTCGGTTTGTTCCAATATAATTCAAAATCGATTTCTCATATTCATGCATCTTTAACATGTTCTGTGTTTGTTTTTGTGATTAGTAGGAAGATTGCAAGCTTTCTGGGCACTTTAATTGAATTTCCATGGCCAGGAACACGTATCACCATTGTTAGGGTTTCCTATGCCGTTTTAGGGTTTCACAAAATAGGAAAAATTGGACCACGAGACCATGTCCATTGCGTTCAGAATGATGCCTGGAATCGAACCATGTCTTTAGATGTTATTTATATTATGTATGCTTGATTTTCCATGTAGCCAGGGCCTGTAGCGTCGAAGAAGGACCGACGCTAGCTTTTGAAAATTCAAAACGAAGAAGACGATCGTTGGCGCGAAGACGAGGCAGTCAGGGAGCGACACCTGTTGTAATCCACTCACTCCGATCTCCACACAGTAACGCGCGCTGGCTCAGTTGGCAAGGCATGTGACCTGTGAAGGCAAGGTCCTGGGTTCGATTCTCCCCAGGACCATTTGGTTTTTCCCCTTTTTACCAACTTTTCTATTTTTTCTATTTTATTTAATATTTTCATACTATTTTAAATTCTTTTCATATTTTTATTTCATGCATTAAAAATCATCAAAATATTTTTTCCTTTTGCATTTATTTCCAGAAAATACTTATTTAATTTATAAAATTAAAAAATACAATTTTGCATGCATATTTATTTTTATTCATAATTTAGCATTTAAATCACATTTAATTAGTTTTTAATTATTAAAATGCATCCAAAAAATCCCAAAAATTTATTCTAGCATGTTTATGTTATTTCCAGCATGTCATATTTTTCTCATTCAAAAACTTGCATTTTTACTAATATTTTCTTCTTATTCAATTTCATCGTATTTTCCGATTTTCTTATCTTTTCACAGGTTGTTCCGTTTCAGACGGTTTCTTTTACTGTTTTCATTTTTTCCAATTATGTAACTGTTCATGGGATGTAATAGTTTAAATTAGGTTTTTATTTTCCGCAAGTTTAAATTATGTATCTGCCCCAAAGCCATGTAATAGCGTAGGACATTTATCTTTCCGCATCTTTATATTCCGCATTTTAATTTCCGCACCCTATAAACTGCTAGTAATTAGGCCTGTATGGCAACATAAAATCAACATAGCTCACTAATTTTCAAGATAAAATATCTGAATCAACACACTCTTTTCCACACATGCACCCCTTAGGGTAATTCTCTCTCGTTGCCTTACGAATTCAAATGGTCATGTCCCTCGAACGTAGAGGTATTCTAGCACCGTTGCCTTCAAACAAATCATTATAGTCCCTTCGATACAAAGATCATAAGACCCATGATGTCGCCTCCGAATACATGATCTTGACCCTCGATTGCCACGAAAATGATGATAGTCCTTCGAATGTGCTAGGATACTTCCTACAAGTTGCTTTCTATGACCATCCGATGTCCCTTCAAATGTCCCGCTTACATCCAACAAATAGAGTTACCTACCAACTAATGGTATGGATAGCGCTATTCTAATGGAACGTAAAACAACACGAAAACGACCAATTCTGAGTAGGTAATAAGACTTTTAGTTGCTTGCTCTATCAAAATACTTTTCACACCTCACACTTTTGTCAAAGTTCAAACTCTTTTCAAAAACGAAACATTCCCGAACACTTTGTATACATTCCTGCATGAATCATTACAAAGTCAAAGCGAAATGCCTTTTTCAAAACATTTTTTTTCAAACACACAGAAAGCACATTTTTAAAGTGATCTAAGAGCAACTAAGAGCCCGTAGATAACTACGGATGGAAAGGGGTGCTAATACCTTCCCTTTTCATAACCTTCTCCCTTACTCAGAATCTAACGAAGGTCTTTTTCTGTACTTTTACCTTCCCTTAATTGGATAAAAATAAAAGTCGGTGGCGACTCTTGCTATCCGCACATTTGCGATACAAAAATCCACAAAGTCAGTTCACCGTATTACAACTGTCTACCAACGAAAGAAGGTTTTCTCCCTGTGAAGCATAAGGTTTGCCATATGCATCCTGAGATGTCTGGGAAAATTAAAGCCAAGGTTATAAAACAGTTCAATGTCAGTTTCTTAGTCGTTACTTCTTATCCACAGTGGGTTGAAAACGTGGTACCTGCACCTAAGAAGGATGGAAAAGTGTATATATGTATGGACTACCGAGATCTGAATAGGCGAGCCCGAAATATGATTTCCCGCTTCCATATATTGATGTTCTAGTTGATAACACCGCGTAGCACAAGATCTTCTCTTTTATGGATGGTTTCTCTAGTTAAAATTAGATCAAAATGGATCCCGAAGATATGGAAAAGACTACTTTGGTTACACAGTGGGGCACTTTCTGTTACAAGGTCATGCCGTTTGGGTTGAAGAATGCTAACGCCACACATCAATGCACTATGGTGGCTTTATTCCATGATATGATCCATCACGAGATAGAGGTCTATGTAGACAACATGATAGCTCGATCACAAACCGAAGAGGAACATCTTGATCATTTGCGTAAGCTATTTGATGGACTGGAGAAATACAGATTGAGACTGAATCCGAACAAATGCACCTTTGGAGTCAGATCCAGCAAACTCTAGGGATTCGTTGTCAGTGGTAAAGGAATCGAAGTTGACCCTACTAAGGTTAAAGATATTCAAGAAATGCCAGGTCCCTAATGAGTCTGCTCCGGTCCGTCTCCTTCTTGTGTGTGTCTAATATCTTTACCTGACATATACTCCCCTTCTATTTGTTCTCATTTTGATCTGCGAAGCCGCTTATTTAAGTGTGCTCGTTCCAAAGATCTATGAGTTCTTACCTTTCTGATCTTCGAAGCCGCTTATTTAAGTGTGCTCATTCCAAAGCTCTGTCTGGTTTCATTTCTGATCTGCAAAGCCGCTTATTTAAGTATGCTCGTTCCAAAGCTCTGTCTGGTTTCATTTTTGATCTGCGAAGCCGCTTGTTTAAGTGTGCTCGTTCCAAAGATCCATCTATTCTCATTTTGATTTGCGAAGCCACTTATTTAAGTGTGCTCATTCCAAAGAACTACGAGTCCTTACCTTTCTAATATGCGAAGCCGCTTATTTAAGTATGCTCGTTCCAAAGGTATGTCTGGTTTCATTCCTGATCAGCGAAGCCACTTATTTAAATGTGCTCGTTCCAAAGATCTGTCTGTTCTCAATTTGATCTGCGAAGCCGCTTATTTAAGTGCGCTCGTTCCAAAGATCTATAAGTCCTTACCTTTCTGATCTGCGAAGCCTCTTATTTAATGTGCTAGTTCTAAAGGTCTATCTGGTTTCATTTATGATCTGCGAAGCCATTTATTTAAGTATGCTCGTTCCAAAGATCAGTTTGTTCTCTTTTTTTTATCTGCGAAGCCGCTTATTTAAGCGTATTCGTTTCCTGACATACCAAAATCTTTTTTTTTTAAATAAAAAAAAAAGATAAATAAAAAAAAAAGAAAAAAAAAAGAAAAAAAAAAGAAAAAACAAAAAAAGCATAAATATTTATACTTGTTCATCGGAGCGCAAATTTTAGGGTTCTTTTAGTATTTAATCTTCCACCTTAAAAGTTCGAAAGGGTAGCATCAACTCACTTTCAGGTTTAAGGCGATTAAATAGGGGCAACTGTTGCACTCCAAAATTTTCCCTATTCATCTCAATCCTAATTGGCTTATGCTTCATCATCGCACGCACATGCATTCATACCACCGGTTCTATGGTTACGGGTTGGAGTTAAATCCCAAAGATTTTCCTTTGAGCAGAAAAGATGTTGTGCTTTCAACCAATCTAGGATATTTGAAAACGACGAGGTTTAGCAATGAATCTTATCTTTTCTTATCTATCGGTTTTTGGGCTTGGATTTAAATTGTTGAAATGTGTGATCTCTTCCTTGATGGAATTATAGAAGTTTTGTTGTATCGAATATCATTACATCCTGATTCAAGGGATCAATTCATCACAAGTTTAGGATTTGCTGGTGGTTCGAGATTTTATTCTGCAAAGTCTGATGCCTCAGGTTCTTCTGATTATTTAGTTCCTTCTTCAAAAAGTAAAAGGGTGGATTAGGGTTATTTGATTACTGATCAACAATTCAAGTTCTTGTTCATTTGGCTTGCTCGTCGACTTTGTTTGTTCTTAGCAAGAGTTGATGTATGGCGTGTGTAAAAATACTTATCTAGAGTGCTTGTTTTCAAGATTCAAGCATGTCCAAGTTTCCATATGCTTAGATTTTTTCTAGTCACGTTCATCGCTCACAAGATTCAAGGCATTCGATGTAAAGTTAAAAGTTATTTTTACATGGAAGTTATTTGGTTTCAAATCTTTCTCTACTTCTGATATGTTTCACTTTGCAAATTTGGTGATGATCCCGTTAATTTTAAGTGGGATCTATCGTTCAATTCTTAAAGAATCATGAAAATGTCAAGATGATTAAGATTTTGAATCAAGAACTTCAATTATGGAATTTAGAGTTTTGATTTTGATTCAAATGGCAAAGAGCTCCAAAATTCTACATGAATAAATAAGCACAAAAGCTTTATGGCCAAAAACTTCAAGATAGATTTACAAGAGAATTCAAGTACTTCTAAAATCTAAGTCCTTAAGCCATCTTTGCATCATGAAGGGTTTAATCCCCAAATTTTACATACCAGAGAATTCAAGCTTTAAAATACAATAACCATGTTACCACTCGTTTGGTTTAAGGCTGCGGATTAGGGTTATGGATTGAATTGGAACTGGAATTGAATGCATATTCTAATCAACACTTCAACATAGTATGTCTTAACCAAATTGATACTAGTTTATGGCAGATTTTAAGAATGGTTGGTTCACGACGGATTTCCAACTTGCTTTTACATGTACTATGGTGATGAAGATTGTATTAGTAATGTGTAATGATTTAAAATCAAGAACTCAAATTGATTTATAATTCTCAAATCTTGTTTTCATGAAAATTCGACAGTTTCAAATTACTCAAAGTTTTTATTATACAAAGATGCAAGAACAGGTCTAGATACATGTATTGCAATTTGTCAAATCTTTAAATGCAAGTTACAAAGTCCCTATTGAATACTAGTATGTTCTAAACTATTCATGAATTTTTCAAGCTGCAAGTTTCTTCACGGACATTTCCTTAACTTTATTTTCAAGCTTTCCCTCTGATTCCTCCAAGGCTCCATTTCTCCATGCTCGAATTTTATGCCAAAGCCACACCATGGTTTATCCTCACCACCTTACTTCAATCGATCCAATTTCCGAATTACATGAAACACAAAGAAAAATTATTAGCAAGTGATCAAGGAATCGAAACATAAACGTAAGCAAGAATTATGAAGAGAACTATTCTTTCTCAATCTCATCATTAGGGTTATGTGTTTGGAATCAGTTTTCTTAGGGATTTTATTTTCTTAATCTTGTTCAACCGAAATACCTTACCTTTTGCAAATCACAACAACTTTTTGTTGTTGGTTCGCAAAAGTTAGGTGTGATTCAGACAACATCATAATCACTAATATTAAAAAGGCAACTGCAACAAGTACGAATTCAGAGTTTTAGTTTCAGCCCAATAATTTAAATAACAACAACAACATGTTCATCCCAATAACATCATGGTTACTAATATTATCAAGTAAATACAAAAGTAGCAGAAAGGACAAAGTCTAGTGCCAAGGAGCAGCAACAACATGTTCAGCCCAACATTTCAGAAATTAGAAAATCAATGTGACAGAAGTGTGTGAAGCCCAAAAACGAATTAACCAAGGCCTGCTACATAGACCAAAGGTCCAACAACAAAGGCAAGGCAACCCTAGTTCTGACGGTATAAAGACATTCAAGGCACTGATTTTAGAGGAGGAAGCCATTGTTCACCAAAAAACCCTAGCAGAGCCACACTGTTCGTGAAACCCTAACCAGAGGCATAAACAACAAACAACTCAGACCATCAACATTGTTCACGATTCAACCCCTAAACAACCAAACCCAGAAATCAAACAGAAACAACATATTCAGAAACCCAGAAATCAAACAAAAACACGATTCCAAAACCCTAAATAACATACTCATCATCATTTTCCCTAAATACTAACCCTTTAGAGAGAAAGAAAAAGAGGAAAAGAAATTCTATATAGAACAATCTCACCCGAAAGCAGTGAAGAGACCAAATCGAAAACCTAAGGTTTCGTTCACCCTCTCAAGCCAAATCAGGCATCAAAAGATAGAAACGAATCAGAATATGTAAGAAAATAAAAAATCGGGGCCGTCTGAAGTTGCTCCACCGCTGCCGCCGCCATGAGGTGATTTCCGGCGCGGCGGAACCTTCATCATCTCTGGCTGAAGCAACCCAGATTTCTAGTCACAGTCACGGCGGCTACACCACCATCATCTTCATCATCATGGCATATCAGGATCGTGAGTAAGAGAGATGACAGAGGTTGCGAACGGTGGCGAGACAACACTCAGTGGCGAAGGAGATGAGGATTCCAGCGAAGAATATGAAGATTCCGGCGAAATCAAGAAAACAGAAAGTGAACTCAAATAAGAAGAATGATGAGACGAAGAAGGAAGTGATAACAAGCGCCGCACAGGGAGAAAGAAGAATCTCCTCACGTTTTACCCCCACTCAACCCTAACTGTCCTTTTTTCAGTTTTTTACTTTACTTATTATTCCTAATAAATTGATTTTTTTTATGTTAATAATTAGTTTAGGATTAGATGAAATATAATTTGAGTTATGATTGGCTTGAACTTAAATTATGATTCGTTTATATGGCTAATTTTTTTCGTTTGGTTTACGTTAATTATGTTTAATGAAATAAAAAATCCAAGCAGATATCATACATGCCACCTATGGCTTGCAACTATTTGCCGAATACTAGGACAGTATGCTCCCCAGCAGCAGAATATTCCTCGACAACAAACTTATCGACAAAATCTTCAACAGTGAGGTGGGAAGAATCTAATGAGACCAAGAAAAGTGAATGATCCAATCCCTATGCCTCATAGTGAGTTGCTCTCTCTTACTCCAACATTCTTTGGTGGAGTTAAAGGAGCTCGGGACACCTCCTTTTCCGTATCCATTGGGATATGATCATGATGCCTACTGTAAGTTCTATTCTAGGGCACCTGGCCATACAATTGAAGGATGTAATCTTTTCAAAGGCACAATTCAAAAACTCATTGATTCCAAAGTCATCACGTTCACTCCAGAGGGCCTACACATTAATTGAAATCTCTTTTGACTCAGAGAACACCATGACTACAAAGTGCATCTTCTGAAGCAAGAAATCCATACGGAGACCAGTCTCCTCAACATGGAGATTTCTAGTTTCATCTTGCATGCTCATTTGTAATTTTTCTTGTTTTGTTCAGTACTTTCTTGTATGCAAAACTTGCTGATTTCTAAATACTAATCATAATGCATTGAATATGTTTGTGTTGAATTGATCCATTCATATTCACTCTTAAATGTTTTTATATGCTTTTGATATTCAACTCTTATTAATTAAGCAACACCTCTGTAGGGAGGATGACGAACAATTTACCAATAATCTTAAACGGTATGCTTTCGAGTAAAAACCCTGCTAACGATGTACAGGCCTTGTTTCAAATTCCCAAACACCGGAGATATAAGGGAGTGAAACCCTCGTTAACCCCTTTTGAGCCTCGAAGTAGGAGTTTCTTTTGTGTTTTGCAAAAACCCTCATTTTTTTAATCTGGGGCAGGGTAGTGTTCAGTTAACCCGATCGAACGTTCAAAACTCATCAAGAGTGCACGTCCAAGGATACAACAATGGTTATCCTTCAAAGGGTTGAGGAAATTCAAAACCAAAATGGTCAACCTTCACCTATCATCAGTGTGCATCGAAAGAGAATGATACCATAATGGTTATCTCTCGCACACCCAAAAATAATTAGATGACGATACCATAATTGTTATGTCTCATCCGCCAAGGATTCAAGCAGTCACAATCACCTCCAATAAAACAAGGGTGGAAGATCACACGACTTGTTCAAAAGAAAAGTGATATAAAAAGTGACAAAAAGCCCGCTAAGTCGAAACTTCATAATAAGTCGCTTAGGCAAAAATGGCAAAAGAAAAGAAAAAAAAGAAAAGGATTACAAAACAAAATAAAATCCTCCTTACAAGAACAAGGTCGTGTGATCAAACACCAAAAGCAAAAGGTGAGTGACTTTCATGTCCAAGAAACCTCAATGGGTCCTCAACCGCATTATAAATTTCTCGCAAGAGATGAATTCTCACATCAAGTTATCTGAACTTAAGAATGGAGAACATCACGGAGAATGGGAGGGACCAAATATTTTGAGCCTAAAAATCTTATTTGCAAAACCGTGAACCAGACCACGTTACAACCCTTAAAAGTCCTAATTGAAGCATGGGTTAACTTGAAAGAAAATTTTTTACAAGAATACGGTAACCTGACTCCTAGGAGGCTTGCTAAACATTTGAGTTGTTTTCCATTCAAGAAAAACATGAACTTTGCATTAGAATTATCTTTCGTAGAATAAAACATTCTTTGCATATAGATAAGTGTTTAAACATCAAGTGAGCTTGCATAATGAGCATCAGGTGAAAGCTTGATGATTCCTGAGAGACATATTGCTTCAAGTATCTGATTAAGTACAAAGCAGCTCGAGTTGAGAAGTAAGGTTGTGAAGTAGCCTACTTTCAAGATGAAAACCACCCTTAGTAGGTGATATCTTCAAAGTTCAGTCAATCTGGGGCATTTATGTCGAGATTCGAAGAATCTCTCAAAGTGATGAGTAATCAGGAGCATTCATCCGAGCAAGGTTGAAACCATCTTTACCTTTTGTTGGCCAGGGGAAATGTTTCCAAGTTTATAATATTGGGGCAGATTATCTAGATGGTCTAGATCTCAGGAAGCTTTCTCGAGGCTATTTTCTTCAAAATCCCAACAAACTGGGGAAAAACATTATGCAGGGGCCTTCCTCCACTTCATAGTTGATTAGGTTAAGTCAAGGCGCAAGCTAGACAACCATTGATTTTGAATGGCATGTCAGGATCATCGTCCTCAGCTTATCAGAGATCTAAGTCTGTGCTAGATTTTTCTCCATCAAAAGTTAAGGATCAATATCTTTAATTCAAGTCAGGATTGTCATCCTCATTAGAGATCAAGGTTTAATTCCTGGTTGTTGGTTTCCTTCAACAAAATTTAGAAGGCGGGATTCTATCCATTGAGTTCCGACAAATGTCTTTGCTTCGACACATTGCATATAGTAATCATCATTGCAGTGTTTCGTGTTTTGCAGATTTTGTTATCCAAAGATTTTAGAATAAGAGCATGATGCGCCTAAGCTTTGGTCACCGACAAAGTTTCTTTCTCTCCAACAAGAGTTATCCATTAGATTTGTGTGTGTTGGGGTGTTATCATTATTTCCCCGACGCGAAAGATCGCAAAGAACGGCTTACACCAGCAATACCATTTTCAAAGACTCACTTGTGCCAGAAGATGTGCATGTTTCTTCCCGCTAAGCTGAGTTTCGAGTTGTTTTAGCCCAAAATTTCTCTTCTCCTCAAGTAAATGCTAATATTTTAGAGATAATCTAGTGTCGACTCCTCTTATACAAGAACTCGTAATCTTGAGTTATTGAGGTTAGGAACTCTACGCAATATGATTTTCATTCCAAATGAATGTTAATCTCTAAGAGTTATTTACCTAGTGATGTTGATTATTGAAAGTTGATACTTCTATTCTGCAGTCCTCCAATTGGAGTCCAGACTATCATCTATTTGATAAATACCGGTTGATTCATATTCGATTCCTGGATGGTAACTGTTTCCTCGGCAGCTTGCGATTTCCTTTAAGTCCTGGATGAATTATTAAAACATGCATCATTGCATTGCGTAGCATCCTCAAAAATGCGTAGCATTTCCATTGATATGGAGCATTACGCTAAAAATAATAATCTCAAACATGCATCTAAGCATAAGCCAGATTAAAGTGTTTCTCGAGTACCTTTTGCGTCTCCGAAGAGAAGTCTATCCATAAAAATCCCAAGTTGTATTCCTTGTCAGGTTTTCCTCAAGACATATCTTCTTGTTGTTGCTATATGCATCTTTGACCCGGTGTCGGTCTCCTACGTCATTCAATTCAATTAAATTACCAAGCGTCTTGCTTTTTTCAAATTCTTATTTTGGTATTCTTACCTGTGTTTGCCTCTGTCGTTAGAGTGCGAGTAGGAGTCGGTGTCTAACCTTTCTTTCTTCTCAATTATTTAAGTATCCATACTTGGTGTGTGGTCATTCAGATGATTGCCACTCTTAAAGAATTACACCCCGCCTTTGGCCTGAGGGATATTATATTTCTTGCACATTTGCAACCTTTTGAAGTCCAACATAGCCTGGCAATCCTTGCTAGAGTCTCTTTTGGTTGGCCTCTTTCCCCATGAATTCATCTTCGATCGATGATTTTACCATTTCATATATCTTCTCCTCAATGAGTCTGCTCCAGTCGGTATCCTTCTTGTGTGGGTCTAATATCTTTACCAGACATATACTCCCCTTCTATCTGTTCTCATTTTGATCTGCGAAGCTGCTTATTTAAGTGTGCTCGTTCCAAAGATCTATGAGTTCTTACCTTTCTGATCTGCGAAGCCGCTTATTTAAGTGTGCTCGTTCCAAAGGTTTGTCTGGTTTCATTTCTGATCTGCGAAGCCGCTTATTTAAGTGTGCTTGTTCCAAAGGTCTGTCTAGTTTCATTTCTGATCTGCAAAGCCGCTTGTTTAAGTGTGCTCGTTCCAAAGATCCGTTTGTTCTCATTTCGATCCGCGAAGCCGCTTATTTAAGTGTGCTCGTTCTAAAGATCTATGAGTCCTTACCTTTCTGATATGCGAAGCCGCTTATTTAAGTGTGTTCGTTCCAAAGGTCTGTCTGGTTTCATTTCTGATCTGCGAAGCCACTTATTTAAGTGTGCTCGTTCCAAAGATCTGTGTGTGCTCATTTTGATCTTTGAAGCCGCTTATTTAAGTGTGCTCGTTCCAAAGATCTATGAGTCCTTACCTTTCTGATCTGCGAAGCCGCTTATTTAAGTGTGCTCGTTCCAAAGGTCTGTCTGGTTTCATTTCTGATCTGCGAAGCCACTTATTTAAGTGTATTCCTTTCCTGACATACCGAAATCTTTTTTTAAAAAAAATAAAAAAAATAGAAAAAAATAAAAAATAAAAAATAAAAAGAGAAAAAAAAAGAGAGAAAAAAAAGAGAAAAAAATCAAAAAAAGCATAAATATTTCTACTTGTTCTTCGGAGTGCAAATTTTAGGGTCCTTTTAGTATTTAATCTTCTTCCACCTTAAAAGTTCAAAAGGCTAGCATCAACTCACTTTCAGGTTTAAGGCGATTAAATAGGGGCAACTGTTGCACCCCAAAATTTTCCCTCATCATCTCAATCCTAATTGGCTTATGCTTCATCATCGCACGCACATGCATTCATACCACCGGTTCTATGGTTACGGGTTGGAGTTAACTCCCAAAGATTTTCCTTTGAGTAGAAAAGACGTTGTACTTTCAACCAATCTAGGATATTTGAAAACGACGAGGTTTAGCAATGAATCTTATCTTTTCTTATCTATTGGTTTTTGGGCTTGGATTTTGATTGTTGAAATGTGTGATCTCTTCCTTGATGGAATTATAAAAGTTTTGTTATATCGAATATCATTACATCCTGATTCAAGAGATCAATTCATCACGAGTTTAGGATTTGCTAGTGGTTCGAGATTTTATTCTACAAAGTCTGATGCCTCAGGTTCTTCTGATTATTTAGTTCCTTCTTCAAGAAGTAAAAGGGTGGATTAGGGTTATCTGATTATTGATCAACAATTCAAGTTCTTGTTCATTTGGCTTGCTCGTCGACTTTGTTTGTTCTCAACAAGAGTTGATGTATGGCGTGTGTAAAAATACTCATCTAGAGTGCTTGTTTACAAGATTCAAGAATGTCCAAGTTTCCATATGCTTAGATTTTTTCTAGTCACGTTCATCGCTCACAAGATTCAAGGCATTCGATGTAAAGTTAGAAGTTATTTTTACATGGAATTTATTTGGTTTCAAATCTTTCTCTACTTCCGATATGTTTCAATTTGCAAATTTGGTGATGATCCCATTAATTTTAAGTGGAATCTATCGTTCAATTCTTAAAGAATCGTGAAAATGTCAAGATGATTAAGGATTTGAATCAAGAACTTCAGTTGTGGAATTTAGAGTTTTGATTTTGATTCAAATGGCAAAGAGCTCCAAAATTCTACATGAATAAATAAGCACAAAAGCTCTATGGCCAAAAACTTCAAGTTAGCTTTACAAGGGAATTCAAGTACTTCTAAAATCTAAGTCCTTAAGCCATCTTTTCATCAAGAAGGGTTTAATTCCCAAATTTCACATACCAGAGAATTCAAGCTTTAAAATACAGCAACCATGTTACCACTCGTTTGGTTCAAGGCTGTGGATTGGGGTTATGGATTGAATTGGAATTGGAATTGAATGCATATTCTAATCAACACTTCAACATGGTATGTCTTAACCAAATTGATACTAGTTTATGGCAGATTTTAAGAATGGTTGGTTCACGACGGATTTCCAACTTGCTTTTACAAGTGCTATGGTGATGAAGATTGCATTAGTAATGTGTAAAGATTTAAAATCAAGAACTCAAATTGATATATAATTCTCAAATCTTGTTTTCTGGAAAATTCTAGAGTTTCAAATTACTCGAAGTTTTTATTATACAAAGATGCAAGAACAGGTCTAGATACATGTATTACAATTTGTCAAATCTTTAAATTCAAGTTACAAAATCCCTATTGAATACTAGTATGTTCTAAACTATTCATGAATTTTTCAAGCTGCAAGTTTCTTCATGGACATTTCCTTGACTTCATTTTCAAGCTTTCCCTCCGATTCCTCCGAGGCTCCATTTCTCCATGCTCGAATTTTATGCCAAATCCACACCATGGTTTATCCTTGCCACCTTACTTCCATCGATCCAATTTCCAAATTACATGAAACACAAAGAAAAATGATTAGCAAGTGATCAAGGAATCAAAACATAAACATAAGCAAGAATTATCAAGAGAAGTATTCTTTCTCAATATCATCATTAGGGTTATGTGTTTGGAATCAGTTTTCTTAGGGATTTTATTTTCTTAATCTTGTTCAACCGAAATACCTTACCTTTTGCAAATCACAACAACTTTTTGTTGTTGGTTCGCAAAAGTTAGGTGTGATTCAGACAACATCATAATCACTAATATTAAAAAGGCAACTGCAACAAGTACGAATTCAGAGTTTCAGTTTCAGCCCAATAATTGAAATAACAGCAACAACATGTTCAGCCCAATAACATCATGGTTACTAATAGCAGCAATTAAATACAAAAGTAGCAGAAAGAACAAAGTCTGGTGCCAAGGGTCCGCAACAACATGTTCAACCCAACAATTCAGAAATCAGAAAATCAATGTGACAGAAGTGTGTAAAACCCAAAAACGAATTAACCAAGGTCTGCTACACAAACCAGAGGTCCAACAACAAAGGCAAGGAAACCCTAGTTATGACGATATAAAGACATTCAAGGCACTGATTTCAAAGAAGGCATCCACTGTTCACTGAAAAACCCTAGCAGAGCCACACTGTTAACGAAACCCTAACTAGAGGCATAAACAACAAACAACTCAGACCATCAACATTGTTCACGATTCAAACCCTAACAGCCAAACCTAGAAATCAAACAGAAACAACATATTTAGAAACCCAGAATTCAAACAAAAAGATGATTCAGAAACCCTAAATAACATACTCATCATCATTTTCCCTAAATACTAACCCTTCAGAGAGAAATAAAAAGCGGAAAAGAAATTCTATATAGAATAATCTCACCGAAAAGCAGTGAAGAGACTAAATCGAAAACCTAAGGTTTCGTTCACCCTCTTCAAGATCTGCATCAGACCAGCCACCATATGAAAAATCCAAAGCCAAATCAGGCATCAGAAGAAAGAAACGAATCAGAATATGTAAGAAAATACAAATCGGGGCCGTCTGAAGTTGCTCCACCGCTGCCTCCGCCGTGAGGCGATTTCCGATGCGGCGGAACCTCCATCATCTCCGGCCGAAGCAACCCACATTTCTAGTCACATTCACGGCGGCTACACCACCATCATCTTTATCATCACGGAATATCAGGATCGCGAGTAAGAGAGATGACAGAGGTCGCGAACGGTGGCGAGACAACACTTAGTGGCGAAGGAGATGAGGATTCCAGTGAAGAATATGTAGTTTCCGGCGAAATCATGCAAACAAAAAGCGAACTCAGATAAGAAGAATGATGAGATGAAGAAGGAAGCGATAACAAGCGCCGCACAGGGAGAAAGAAGAATCTCCTCACGTTTTACCCCCACTCAACCCTAACTGTCCTTTTTCAGTTTTTTTACTTTACTTATTATTCCTAATAAATTGATTTTTTATGATAATAATTAGTTTAGGGATAGATGAAATATAATTTGAGTTATGATTGGCTTGAACTTAAATTCTGATTCGTTTATATGGCTAATTGTTTCGTTTCGTTTACGTTAATTATGTATAATGAAATAACAAATCCAAGCAGATATCGTACATGCCGCATATGCTAACAATGTGCACCCCCGTTATCTTTGGCATAAGATCCTCACTCAACCACCGTTAGATCATCACCACCCCATCATCTCTCATTATCAACGCTCCAGATTCGTTGGTCTACAGTGAACCTTGCTGGCTTGCCAAATCGGATCAAGCAGACCTTCTAGATAGCTTGGGCTTTCCTTCTACTTCCAGCACCCCCAGATTAGCTCCAAAAAATAGGCTATTTCTAAACCCTCTCTTTTGACTATTCAATTTAATTATGCAATTAATTTATTTTGAGGTTGATGTATTAAATAATAATTAGTTGATGATAGTTTTTATTTGATAATTTATCGATTAAATTATTAGTTGATTCTTTATCAAATAAAAAAAATCTACGCTAATAATTATTTAAATTTTTTTAATTGTATTGTGTGATAAATTTATCCGCCATTTATCTGCTTGTACAATATATTCACGATTGTACACTCCGCACACAATTAATATAAAATGACTCCGATCTCTCATTTTGGTTCCCATACCAAATTCTCTAAGGGTCTCATAGTTGGGGATGGGCATGGCCATCCTCACGAAGTTAATCAAAGCCCTTGTTGCATTGATTAATCATAACCCGAATAAATATTGGTCCACATATCAATTACCATGCACCAGGGTCTCATGGTTGGGGATAGGAGCACATATCCTCACGAGGTTAATCAAGTCCATATACTTGGTTAATCATAACCCGAATCATTACTTCTCTCCGTTCAATACCGAAACTCTTAAAACACTTTCTAATTAAAATAATTAATTGAATTTTTTTTCTAAATCAATTTTTGTAAAAGAACATTTGGATGGGGTTTGTTTCAATTGTTAGATGATAGCCTAAAGATTTAAACAAATCGAAGTTTTTAGATTGTTAGATGGTAGCCTAATAAACTAAAAATTTCTATCCATGTTTTAAAACAAAAATATAGTGTTGCGGCATTCGCTTAAATTATTGGATGATAGCCCGACGGTTTAATTGAATTTAAAGTATTTGGGTCGTTAGATGATAGCCTAATGAGTTAAATACTTTTATTTCATACACTTAATAACGTGAACCTTGTTTCACTTCACCATTTTCTTAATAAAGATTTTGGATGAGAGATGATTGGTCGAGCTCACTCTCCAATTTCAAGTATTTGAATCGTTAGATGATAGCCTAATGATTTGGTACTTGTCATCCACAACTTAAAAATCAACTCAACCCACTCAATTCTTTTCGATCATATGCGATCATCAAAAACATTTATTCTAAAATCAACACAACCAATTCAAATATTTTCCTGAAGAACTATGGAGTTTTGACTTTCCCATTGCACGAGGGAATACGTAGGCATGCGGTCTCGAGACCGTGTCAAACTCAAAATAATAATAAACAAACCCCATTTCTATCTTTCTTATTTCTTGATCATAATTTAGAAATTAGTGAATATACACACAAACACCTAGAGCTAAGCGGGTCCCATCGAGTACGATGGACGTAAGGGATGCTAATACCTTCCCCTTGCATAGCTGACTCCTGAATCCGTCCTTTTTGGTCATGTAGACCGCCTTATCCGATGTCGTGGGTTTTATCTATATTTTCCCGTTCTTTTTTAGAACAAATAAAATTAGGTGGTGACTTCATTGTTTTAAAAATAAATTATTTTTGAAAAAACCAGTTGCTTCAGTCAGATCAAAGGCGAGTGGGACACGAAGCATCTGAATCTCATTCCATATCGAGAACATGTGTTGAATCTGATCCCCTACTTAGAAGAAATCACTTTCGAGCATATTTCGCGAGAAGAGAATCAATTGGCAGGCGCTTTACCTACCATGTCATTTATGTTCAAAGTCAGATGGGACAACGAGGCTCCTCAAATTAATATTGAAAGACTAGACGAACCAACGTACTGTTGCGAACTTGATACTGAAGGAGTAGAAGAAAAACCTTGGTTCTACGAAGTGAAGAGGTATCTTGAGGCTCAAGAATACCCTAAGGGGGCATCTGTCAATGATAAGAAGTTTCTAAGGAGATTCGCTTCCAAGTTCTTTCTCAATAACGGTATCTTGTACAAACACAACCATGACTTTGCCTTACTCCGATGTGTAGATCAGAAGAAAACTGAAAGAATCATGGAGGAGTTTCACAAAGGCGCCTTTGGTGCTCATTCCAATGGACATACAATGGCTAAGAAGATTCTGAGAGCGGGATACAGCGTCCCCGAAAGGATTATCACAGACAATGGTACCAATCTTAATAACAGAATGATCACCGAACGATGCATGCAGTTCAAGATTAAGCATCACAACTCTTCTCCATATCGGCCAAAGATGAATGGCGCAATGGAAGCCTCCAACAAGAATCTTAATAAGATCATACAGAAGATGATAGTGACGTATAAGGATTGGCATGAGATGTTGCCATTTTCTCTCCACGGTTATCACACTTCGGTACGAACATCAACATGGGAAACCCCATTCTCTCTCGTGTACAGTATGAAACTAGTTCTACGTATCAAGGTTCAGATACCCTCACTCAGAGTATTGAAGGATGCAGAGTTAGACGAAGACGAATGGGTCCAAACTCGGCTTCACCATATAAACTTGATCGACGAAAAACGACTCGTAGTTATCTGCTATGGACCGATATATCAAAAATGAATGATCAAAGCCTTCAATAAAAAAGTCAAGCATCGAGTATACTAAGTTGGCAATCTAGTAGTCAAGCGCATCATACTACCATAAGGAGATCCCAGGGGAAAATGGACTCCCACCTATGAGGTACCATTTGTAGTCAAGACAATAATTTGCACATATCACGCTTACTCTTGGGCTTACAGTGAGACCTTAATTGATTAGTTAAACATTATTTAATTACCTAATTAGGTTATTTAAAATTGATTGGTCCATCTAATTAATTTTATTAAACTAATTAGTCGATTAAATTTTGTTTAATTAGTTGATTAAATTTATTTCGCACATGCACCTACACAATTGTCAATTGCCTTATCATTCGCGCTAGCCACCTTGTATGGGCTTTTAATTCATTTGTTCGATTTATCTATGCTTTCATGAATATTCGCAATTATTTCGATCTTCTTCCATCTCTCGCGCCTTGGTCCACATACCAAACTCTTCTTTCTCCATTCACCAAGCATTTAAAACACTTTCAATAAAACTCGATCCAACGTCGAGTCTTCTTCTCAAACCTCGATCCAATGTCGAGGTGTTTTTTTAAATGTTTTTCATAATAAACTTGGATGAAATTTGTTTAAATCGTTAGATGGTAGCCAAATGTTTTAAACAAATTTGAAGTCTTTAGATTGTTGGATGGTAGCCCAATAATATAAAACTTCTATCCATGTCAAAATACTTGAGCGGTATTCAAATAAATTGTTGGATGATAGCCCGACGATTTAATTGAATTGGAAGTCTTTAGGTTGTTGGATGATAGCCCAATAAACTAAATACTTCTTTCCGCATTAAAATAGTGGAGTGACATTCGTTAAATTGTTGGATGATAGCCCGACGATTTAATCGAATTTAAGGTCTTTAGATTGTTGGATGATAGCCCAATAATTTAAATATTTTATCTCACTCAAAACACCAATTTCATAATAAATTTTTGGGATGAGAGATGATTGGTTGAGCTCACTCGTCAATTTCTAGTATTCGAATCATTAGATGATAGCCTAATGTTTTGATACTTGTCATCCACAATTTAAAATCAATTTTAACACATTCAATATCTTTTGTGCGCTCGAGCACCTTTTACCTTTAAACCCTTTTCAAGATTAGACATGATTCATTTATAATTGAGATGCTTTTTCCTTTATTCCCAAGGTTTTCGACTTCTCCACTCGAGTACTAGAGGTGTTCTCAGTCCCTCCCTCATGTTGGTGCGTAGTCCTATTTTCTTTATCACACCTTGTGGACGTTAGACGAGTCTTCTCCTTTAAAAATGACCACTTGTCTTTTCATTTAAAATCAATCAACAAACAATCATTTTCTAGCCGAACTACGGCACTCTGACTTTCCCATTGCACGAGGGAGTACGTAGGCACTAAGTCTTACGACCAAAGGTGAGTAAAAATAATAAAAACATTTCTCCTCTCTTTATTTCTCCTTTCAAAACTTAGAAGATCATAAAATTTTCACACTAACACACAACCACACTTTAAACTAAATGGGTACCATCGAGTACGATGGATGTGAGGGGTGCTAATACCTTCCCCTTGCATAACCAACTCCCGAACCTGCATCTCTTAATCTCGTAGACCGTCTTATCCTTTTCTTTCGTGGGTTTTATCTATATTTTCCCGTTCTTCTTTTAGAACAAATAAAATTAGGTGGTGATTTCACTGTTTTTTGAAAATTTAAATGATTTTTGAAAAACGAGTTGCTTCAGTTGGCGACTCCACTGGGGATGTTTTCTCAAGCGAGTTAACCCTAGTTTAGTTCATTGTGTGGTTATGTGTTTACTATTTTATTTCACTTTCTTCTTTGTACTTTATCTTATGTTTATGTTTCAATTATTTATTTTTCTATGCTTTATTTTTTATCTTGTTTATATATCCTTTGTGTGGGAATTTCTTGATGGGATTATTTATGCATAGATAAGCCCACTACCCAGGCTTCTAGGTAACCTTTTTAGGAATAGAGGAGTTGTGTAGCCTAGGTCCCCCTGACTCCAATGTCTTGTGGACTGAAGCAAAGACTCCGGCTTAGAGTTGGTCGTTTTAAGGAGGTTGTTGACCCGCATGATAGTGCAGGACTTCAATTTCTAGACAAATGACCTATAACCCTAAGTTTGTCTATGATATCCAAACCTGGACGACCGCTCAAAAGATTTTGAGTATCCCGTTAAGATTCGTTTCTCGGGGTATACTTTTCCAAATACTATTAACATGTAGGCCTCTCGCGTGATGATAGTGTTTGTTAAAAGGGGATCTGAGACTCTGAGGAACACTTAGCAAAAAATTTAGAACCGTCCAATGGGGATTTATTGGGTAGAAAGCTTAGAGCCATCCTATCGTAGGATCCCACCTGAATAGGTTGTTTGATTACCTGTATCATTCTTGTCTTACATCTCTGTGAACCTGGTGCTATCATTATGTTGCATTCCATTTGTATATGTGGCATTGCATTTCATCACATCTTTCTCATTGATGACATTACATTTCAGTGCATCATCTGCATATTTCATGCATACATTCAAGTTGTCAAAATCACTCATTTTATTCATCTCCATCTTCAGTTGATTGTCTACCGTCAATCTGATTCCTCTGCACAAGTACGGAACTAGAGCCAACGTCAAGAGAAGAATGGAATACCAAGAGCAGCACAATGTAGAAGTCCGAACGGAAATCGATGAGTTGAAGTCAGGCATGACTAAACTTACCGAAATGATGCAAGTTCTGATCGCCAGAGGTGAACAACCTCAAAGGACTATGATTTCAGAAGTCTCAGCTGCTGTTGTTGATCCTCAGTCTTCTCAGATGCCAGTTACTACTTGGCCAGAATTTGGGTTACCCCAAAATTATGTTCCACCTACTGCAACTACTCCAATGGTTGGCGAATCTTCCCGACCACTTTTCCAGGCTCCAGTCTTCACTGAGCCGCAACCGATCATGCATACTGCACCTTATCAACCTTTTGTGCATCAACCTGTTGGCCAAGCTGCTTATGGGAATTTTCCTTTTGATTACCGTAGTGACGCTCCCCGAAGTGTGAGTCAAGAAGATTTTGATGAACTTGAAGAAGTCCGCGAGCAACATCAGACTCTAGAAAGAAGGATGAGAGCTATGGAAGGCAACAATGTCTTTAGTATTGCTGCAGAGAACATGTGTCTTATTTCTGATCTAGTTATGCCTCATAAATTCAAGACTCCTGATTTTGAGAAATACAAGGGGCACACCTATCCAAAAAGTCATTTGCTGATGTACTTCAGGAAAATGTCTGCTTATGCGTGGAATGACAAGCTTCTTATCCACTGTTTCCAAGACAGCCTGAGTGGAGCTTCATTGAAATGGTATATGGGACTTGAGAAAGACCATATTCAATGCTTCCAATATCTGATTAATGCTTTCATGAAAAAATACCACTACAATCTCGACATGGCTCCTGATCATCGTCAATTGCAGAACATGTCTCAGAATGAGAAAGAATCTTTTAAGGAGTACGCTCAACGTTGGAGAGAGTTGGCCTCACAAGTTGAACCACCTCTATCTGAGAAAGAGCTCACTGGTTTGTTTATGGATACCTTATCTCCTTTCTATTGGGAGAAGATGATTGGCAGCGTGTCCTCTCGCTTCACAGATTTGGTGACTATTGGCCAAAGGCTAGAAGGGGATTAAAGAGGAAAAGTGTCATTTGGTGAACCCTCTGGTGGTGCCAAGAAATCTTTTGGAAACTTCCATAAGAAGAAAGATGGTGAAACTAATGCTGTCAGAATTGAAAGAGGATGACCTCGCCGTAGGCCTCAATATTATGACCAACCACAAGTAGATGTCGTCACTCCTGCAGTCAAGGCTCAACCAATTCAAATTCCTCAACGCCAAGCTGTTGGGCAAAATCAGAACCGTAATGCAAGGAATAGGGGTCAGTTTGACCCTATTCGAATGACTTACACTGAATTGTATCCTTATTTGGTTGAACTAGGTCTAATCACAACTAGGCCTCTGACTCCTCCAGATCCTCTCCCAGTCGGATTCAGGACTGATCTTCATTGTGAGTTCCATCAGGGAGCTGCTGGTCACGATTTGGAACGCTGCTTTGCGCTGAAGGCTAGGGTTCAAGAGCTAGTCAGAATCAAGGAGATAAATTTTGGAGATCCTCCACCAAATGTTATCAATAATCCGTTGCCAGGAAAAAGTGGATGAAGACGGGTCAAAATATCCCAAGTCACCTCCTAAAGCCAGTGTTTCAGACAGGACAACTCATCCTTGTAACTGATTAGTCACTAGGCCATGTTTCTTTTCCAATTTGCATTTTACTTTTGTTTATGTTAAATTGTTGCTTTCAAATTTTGTTTGTAATTTCATGTTAATTTTAATGAAATGAGCATTGCACTGTTTTGATTCAAATCATCTACATTTATCGCTTTCAAATATATATTTTCCCTGTTTAATTTCTTTACCGAGTTATTGCTTTTGCAAAGATTGGAGGGAGGATGATAATAACGAGATACCCATAATTGTTGTTGGTATGCTTTCGAATAAAACTTTGCTGATGATATACAGGCATTGTTTCAATTCCTAAACATTGGAGAAATAAGGAAGTTAATCCCTTGTCAACCCCTTCGAGCCTAGAAGTTGGATTTTCTTTCTATACGAAAAAACCCCGCAATATTAACCTGGGGCAAGGTAATTCTCAGTTTAATTCGGTTGTGCATTTATTCAAGACGCCTTTCAACAAAGGTTATATTCAATCAAGTTTCCTTCACACGTATCAAAGAAGTGTCGAAGATGTCATACAAATGGTGATGATGGTTCTCCGTAATCATGAAAGTCAAGCAGTCACTGTCTTTCCAGAAAAATGTATATCAAAAGAAAAAGCCGCTAAGTTAAAATTAAAAGGCAACTTAGGCAAAAAAAATTGGGGCATCCTGCTGACCGTAATCTTAAACGAAACGGTTCAGGCAAAAGTCAGGGATGACAAATTCAAACAAGAGTTGACCAAAGTCTTCAAACAGCAAAATGTTGCAAAAAAAGAAGTGACTGCAATCTCAAGAATATCTGTCAACTTCTGAGCCATCATCACTATCAGTGTACAATCCAAAATCTCTTGGAAACTGAATGCACAATTTGAATTAATTAAGCGTAGGACTGAAGAACATCACAAAGATTGGGTTGGGTACAAATAAATTTTGAGCCTTTATCCTTTGTTTCTTAAACCATGAACCAGACCACGTTACAACCCTCAAAAGACCTAATTGAAGCCAGGTTTCTTTTGAAAGCATACTACAACAAGGTTGCGTAATATGACTCCTAAGATTTTTTGCAAATCAATTATCTTGGTATATCCATACTTTTGTATTTTTCTTTCACTTTTAAATTTTTTTTTAAAAACCACTGTGTTTTAACCAGTGATCCATTTTCTATACAGCAACTACATCATTTCAAAAAAAATGATTTTTATTTCAAAACTTTTGCATGAGCTTTATATTAAATTTATCAGGTTTGAATAAATATTTTTTGCTTGCAAGCAAGTTTTCCTCATCAAGGAAGTCTAAACTGTTAGGAAACTTGGTCAATGATCCTAATCAGGGGCAAGTATTTTTCGGATCTGTTGTATTTGTTGCTCAGTGCAAGTCATTATCAAAATTGTTTTAATCAGAAGATCACTTTCAAGACTTATACTGGGGAACTCCTTTCCCCTCAGTCATTTCAAAAACTGAATTCATGATCAATTTATCCTCAACAATCAGCTAATCAGGGGCAATCCCCGAGCAGCGCTTCAGTCCTTCCTCCAAGGATCCTTTCGATACAATTCACAAGTGTGTTAGAAGTGTTTCTCAAGACATTTTCTCCAAGCAGAGTTGGCAGAGTTCTCCGTATTAAGGAATCAGAGTTTCCATCTTACATCCACAAAAGAGTCAATCTTCATTGTCATAAACGTCTGCATTACATACTTCATGCATAGATCATTCATATATCATGCATCACAAAATTCATATGTCATGCATATCAAGGGTGTTTTATCCTCATTTGTATTTCCTGAGGTCTTGTTGCAGTCAATGTCTTACCTTGCAGTCAAAATCCAACTTACTTGGTACCTACCAAAACAGATGTTTGTCAGTTTGTATCTCTTTTCGTCCAATACTATTTCTTCGTTATTTTAAACCTCGATTTTATTCAACACCATTGGATGTCACATTCCCCAGTGCATCATTTATCACCACTCCAGCGCCATTCCTGGATGTCTGTCTATTTTCAATCCAGTGCAATTCCTAGATGTCTGTCTATTTTCACTCCAGTGCCATTCCTGGATGTCTATCTATTTTCACTCCAGTGCCATTCCTGGATGTTTGTCTCTTTGTCACTCCAGTGCCATTCCTGGATGCCTTGTTTCACCCTTCATCCAAAGCCATTATTGGGTGTTATGCCTTTCTCACTTTATTCAAAGCCATTATTGGATATTGTGATCTTTCTCCATCTAAAGCCATTATTAGATGTCGAGTCCCTCCATCTAAATCCATTATTAGATGTCGAGCCTTTTTTCATCCAAAGCCATTATTGGGTGTTATGTCTCTCTCACTTTATTCAAAGCCATTATTGGATATTGTGATCTTTCTCCATCTAAAGCCATTATTAGATGTCGAGTCCCTCCATCTAAAGCCATTATTAGATGTCGAGCCTTTTTTCATCCAAAGCCATTATTGGGTGTTATGTCTCTCTCACTTTATTCAAAGCCATTATTGGATATTGTGATCTTTCTCCATCTAAAGTCATTACTAGATGTCGAGTCTTTTTTTCATCCAAAGCCATTATTGGATGTTACGTCTTTCTCACTTTATTCAAAGCCATTATTGGATATTGTGATCTCCCTCCATCTAAAGCCATTATTAGATGTCGAGTCCTTTTTCATCCAAAGCCATTATTGGGTGTTATGTCTCTCTCACTTTATTCAAAGCCATTATTGGATATTGTGATCTTTCTCCATCTAAAGTCATTACTAGATGTCGAGTCTTTTTTTCATCCAAAGCCATTATTGGATGTTACGTCTTTCTCACTTTATTCAAAACCATTATTGGATATTGTGATCTCCCTCCATCTAAAGCCATTATTAGATGTCGAGTCCTTTTTCATCCAAATCCATTATTGGGTGTTACGTCTTTCTCACTTTATTCAAAGCCATTATTGGATATTGTGATCTTTCTCCATCTAAAGCCATTATTAGATGTCGAATCCCTCCATCTAAAGCCACTATTAGATGTCGAGTCCCTCCATCTAAAGCCATTATTAGATGTCGAGTCTTTTTTTTCATCCAAAGCCATTGTTGGGTGTTTTGTCTTCCGTGTTGTATCAGCCAATCTACCACAAAATTCTAATTTCAAGCTCTTTCCAACAATTACCATAGAGTCTGTCTCATATCATACATAAAAAAAATGTCAAAAAATATTGCATTCATCGCGTTCTCGTTATATATTATCCACAGCATACTCATTGCATCTCAGGGCAAAATTTTGGGTTTTTGATATTTAACTATCTCCCACTTCGATAATATGAAGCTTGATCATCTTCATATCATCTGGTTGAAGATATTTAAATAGGGGCAACTATTGCACCCCAAATTTTACCCTGCTATTTTTCTACTTGCATTGTATTTTATATTTAAAAAAAAATCATTCATTTACTCATCATATGCATCATTCATCTCTTAATTTTCAATGTTGCATTTAAATGAATTTGCACTTTTATTAATAATTGAATTTATAGTTAATTGAATTCTATATTCTTTTAATAAATGAATTGGTTATTATTAAAATCGACATTTTCGTTACGTTTTTATTTTTAATTCAAATTACAAATTAGGTTATGGGATTAAGTCCTTTTTAAATATATATATATTTAATTCGCCTGTAAATTTTCATTCATTAATTCATCGATATTTTTGACTGATAATATTTAATTTGCATCATTTGTATTTAAGGTTGATTGTTGCTAATTTGTTTTCATGTTATTATTCCATAATATTTTTTATTTTATTATTATTTTATTCTTTTTTGTATATTTTGCGTTTTTTAATCTTTTAATCAAATTTTAAGTTGTATTTTTATTATAATTACATCTTGTACTAATAGTTAAAAAAAAATTATTTTATTTTGAAGCTTGTTTAATATTCAATTATGATTGCTTAATTTTTTTCTAATAATGTTAGATAGATTGAAAATAGAAACAAAAATGACAAAAAAAAATATTTTTATTGATTCATAAGTATATATTACATCTCTTTAGTTTACTAGGTACAAAATGTTTTTTTTTAATTTTATTTCAATAAGTGGCAAGAAAATTGGCCCATCTGCAATTTGGTCTTTAATATCTAATTATAATTCTATTACTAGTTAAATATGATTTTTAATAATTATTATTTTCTTATGAATTTAATTCATTTTTTTTCTTTTATATTTGTTTGAACTTGTAATTATTCGATACATCCCCATTTGTAAATATTGTACCCCCATCCCCATGAGATGTAATAGTTTAGTAATTATTTTATTGCTTTATTATTTAATTATTCGTCACTTACACAAAACCAAAAAAATCATTTTTAAAACTAATAATTGTGAATCATTTTAAACCCTTGAGTTGACAAAGCTTTGAAGTGTCACAACGGCCACACATTTATGCACATACCACGCTTACTCTTGGGCTTACAGTGAGACCTTAATTGATTAGTTAAACATTATTTAATTACCTAATTAGGTTATTTAAAATTGATTGGTCCATCTAATTAATTTTATTAAACTAATTAGTCGATTAAATTTTGTTTAATTAGTTGATTAAATTTATTTCGCACATGCACCTACACAATTTTCAATTGCCTTATCATTCGCGCTAGCCACCTTGTATGGGCTTTTAATTCATTTGTTCGATTTATCTATGCTTTCATGAATATTCGCAATTATTTCGATCTTCTTCCATCTCTCGCGCCTTGGTCCACATACCAAACTCTTCTTTCTCCATTCACCAAGCATTTAAAACACTTTCATAAAACTCGATCCAATGTCTTGATGTTTTTTTAAATGTTTTTCATAATAAACTTGGATGAAATTTGTTTAAATCGTTAGATGGTAGCCTAATGTTTTAAACAAATTTGAAGTCTTTAGATTGTTGGATGGTAGCCCAATAATATAAAACTTCTATCCATGTCAAAATACTTGAGCGGTATTCAAATAAATTGTTAGATGATAGCCCGACGATTTAATTGAATTGGAAGTCTTTAGGTTGTTGGATGATAGCCCAATAAACTAAATACTTATTTCCGCATTAAAATAGTGGAGTGACATTCGTTAAATTGTTGGATGATAGCCCGACGATTTAATCGAATTTAAGGTCTTTAGATTGTTGGATGATAGCCCAATAATTTAAATATTTTATCTCACTCAAAACACCAATTTCATAATAAATTTTTGGGATGAGAGATGATTGGTTGAGCTCACTCGCCAATTTCTAGTATTCGAATCATTAGATGATAGCCTAATATTTTGATACTTGTCATCCACAATTTAAAATCAATTTTAACACATTCAATATCTTTTGTGCGCTCGAGCACCTTTTACCTTTAAACCCTTTTCAAGATTAGACATGATTCATTTATAATTGAGATGCTTTTTCCTTTATTCCCAAGGTTTTCGACTTCTCCACTCGAGTACTAGAGGTGTTCTCAGTCCCTCCCTCATGTTGGTGCGTAGTCCTATTTTCTTTATCACACCTTGTGGACGTTAGACGAGTCTTCTCCTTTAAAAATGACGACTTGTCTTTTCATTTAAAATCAATCAACAAACAATCATTTTCTAGCCGAACGACGGCGCTCTGACTTTCCCATTGCATGAGGGAGTACGTAGGCACTAAGTCTTACGACCGAAGGCGAGCAAAAATAATAAAAACATTTCTCCTCTCTTTCTTTCTCCTTTCAAAACTTAGAAGATCGTAAAATTTTCACACTAACACGCAACCACACTTTAAACTAAATGGGTACCATCGAGTACGATGGATGTGAGGGGTGCTAATACATTCCCCTTGCATAACCAACTCCCGAACCTGCATCTCTTAATCTCGTAGACCGGTTTATCCTTTTCTTTCGTGGGTTTAATCTATATTTTCCCGTTCTTCTTTTAGAACAAATAAAATTAGGTGGCGATTTCACTGTTTTTTGAAAACTTAAATGATTTTTGAAAAACGAGTTGCTTCAACCGGCAGCTGACGATCTCATTCCATACACCAGCGAGTGCAAATTTTCAGGTGTATTGTGTTCAATCATCTTCTACCTTCTAGTCACGAAAGGCAAGTGTACGAATCTAACCCTTCAAGTACAAGAAGATTGGACAGGGGAAACTGTTATACCCCTAAATATTTCCCTCCTATTTTTCAAATCAATACACATCTCAATATTCAAGAATTTCTCAAGGGTTGACTTGATGAACCCACTCATAAGCAATCAACCCACAACCAGGGTTTTGGTTCTATCAAGTCAAAAATGGTTTTTATTGCGTCAAGTGATCATCATGTCTCCTCATATGTCTCAAGTATCACTATACCAAGTTCCAAGACTCACATCTCAAATTTGCTCAGTCAATTGCTCTAATGGTTGAAAATCAGTTGTATTTGACAAAAAGTCAATTGTGGTCAACATACAGTCAAACATCACCATTTTTGGTCAAAACCAAGATTTTGAAGTCACATTCATCATTTTATCAAGGGTTGATCATGATTCATCAAGAAAACTCAAGATTTGATGAAAAGTCAAGGTTTCTAACTAGGGTTTTTTGATAATAAGTCAACCGAACTTTGACCAGGCATAACTTTCACATGCTTTATCAGAAATTTTTCCATCAAAGCTCATTTTGAAGAGAATTCATTCTCTACAACTTTGTGTCTCTCACGCTTTGGCCAAAAATGCTTCATTTGAAATTTATGGATCAAGACATTATAGGTCCTTCTAAAAGTCAACAAAAAGTCATCTTTTTCAAAAGAAGTATACATGAATATGGAAGCTTCAATGAAGATGAAACCAAAAAGTATTGTTTATAGGACATCTTTAGATTTCTAAAAAGTCCAAGAACACTTCAGAATGATAAAAATTGAGCAAGATACAACTTGTGCAAGTTTGGTATTTTTGAAGAAGTGCATGAAGGGAAATACTAAGCAAATTCAAATTTTTGCCAAATGGCATGTGGTTTTTATAGTTTGGACTTATTTCTAAGATAGTCCATGACCTCTAAGACCATTTACACGCCTCTCTTCTATTTATTTAATTTATTTTTGAATTAAAACATTAAAATTCAATTTAAATTAAATAAAATACAAAAAATACAAGGAAGGGCGTGTGGGCTTGATCTTTGTTTGTCTTGAGGCCCAAGATAGCTCATGCAAGCTGGCAAGAGAATGCATGAAAGAATTAGAGAAAGATTGAACAAGAAAATGGATGATTTAATTAAAAATTTCAATCAAATATCTTTCATAGAATGCAATATATTCTCACTCAAAGTTTTGACCCAATTCACTCCTTATAAGTATCAGATTAAGATCACAAGCAAGGGACACGGGATTGTTTCCTCTCACAAACCCTAGAAAGTTGTCCAAAAATTTAAGTTTCTAAGGCACGATCAAACCAAATTTCCAACAATTCTCAAGCCATTCCAAGAATTCATTCATCATCCTGAAGTGTCCAACAATTGATCCAAGCTCTTACCTCGTTCCAAAGCGTCCTAGAACGTGCTAACCAAGTTGCACCGGTTTGGTAAAGGTTTTGAAATTCAAACTCTCAATTCATGTTATTTAAACTGTTTCGATTCATATATTCATGTTCATGCTGATGTTTGTGATTGCTTAGAACCAACGTTTGCAAGGTTTGAGGCCAGACTCGAAACTCGTCATTGTTAGGGCATACAAACTGATGAGCTTCAAAACCCTAGATACGGGAACTTTCAGGCCAAACTTACACCACCATTGGATTCCTGAGGTTCGATTTAGAAGGATAGGATCTCTCTTTTGTTTTTATATGCATTATTTTGCAGGTTCCAAAAATCAACTCGTTAGAGAAGACGAAGTTGACTGCCGTCGATGGAGGTTTGAAGTTTTGACTCCAGGGATCCATGCGTGGCTTGCTTCAATTGGATGATTTCGAATCCTTGGGCCCCAGCGCATGTTATGTTTTAATTTTTTTGAGTTTCAGGAAGTAGTATCATATATATATTTATCCTTGAGCATAAATGAATGGATGTATTTCCGCCCCATCGGTCAAGAGCGCGCACTTAGTCCTTACCTCCCCTATGGCATAGGTTCAATCCCTGCCTTTTGCCAATTTTTTCATATTTTCTAAGTTTTCACAGGTTAACACACATATATCATTGGAAGCGTGATTCAAACATCCCAAGCAGATGGCGTGGTGGTTAGCATTTGGCTCAATAACCATAATGTTCTGAGTTCAAGCCTTGGCAGGACCACCCTACTTTTTACCACTTGTTTTCTCTAATATTTTTCTTATTTCTTTTATTTTCTAACCAATTTTAATTTTTTTCATAAATTAATGTTTCACCCATAAAAATCCTAAAAAATATTTTAATTTTAGATTTAGGTTTTAAAAACCTTTATTTAATTTTTGACACAAAAACATTTGATTTTTCTTCACATTAAAAATGTTTTTTTCTTTATTAAATACTAATTAATTAGAATTAGGTTTTTTCTACATTAAAGTCGATTTCTAAAAAAACACAAAATATTAGTAATTAGGTTTCTAACATTTTCCTAACACTTAGAATATTTTTTCCATTATCTATTTATTTATCTCTCATTTTAAATTCTAGAAATCGATGTATAGGTCGCAAGGATGTTTTTGTAATAGCGTAGATTTACTTTTCTCGCACATTTACTTTTCTGCACCTCTTATTATGTAACTGCCCCAAATCCATGTAATAGCGTAGGACCTTTACCTTCCCGTATTTACTTTCCACACTCTATAACTGTATATATCTCTAACTACTTAGATGTATGGTTAATAGGATTTTATGGCAAGCTAATCGATCAATCTTAACCTAATCTCCAAGATAAAATATCCGAATTGAACACACTTTTCACACTTGCACCCCATAGGGTATCCTCTCTTGTTGCCTTACGAATACATGGTCATGTCCCTCGAACGTAGGGATACCATTAGCAAAGACGCTTACGAATAACATCATCATAGTCCCTTCGATATAAAGATCATAGTCCCTCGATGACCCTCGATGTTGCCTACGAATATATGATCTCACCCCTCGATTTTTGCCTACGAATAAGTGATGATCGTCCCTTCGAATTGCTAAAGGTATCCTTACAATGTTGCCTTCAATGACCATACGATGACCCTACAATTGTCCCTTCACATCCAACGGATAGAGTTACCTACCAACTAATGGTATGGATAACACTATCCTAAAGGAGAAGGAAAATAACAAGAACGGCCTGTCTGAGTAGGTAATAAAGACTCTAAATTGCGTGCTCCAATCAAAATGCTTTTCACACCTCACACCTTTTTTTCGAAATACTTTTTAAACAAACACTTTGTATACATTCTAACGAGAATCATTACAAAGTTACATTTTTCCAAACAAATATTTCCAAACACTTCGTATACACTCTTGAGGACTAATACAAGAATCATTATGAAGTCAAAGCGAAATACTTTTTCAAAGTACTTTTCAAATCACACACACAGAAAGCAAATTTTCAAAAGTGAGCTAAGCAATTTAGAGCCCATAGATAACTACGGATGGAAAGGGTGCTAATACCTTCCCTTTTCATAATTACCTCCCTTACTCATAATCTACCAATGGTCTTTCCTATTCTTTTCACCTTTCCTTTATTGGATAAAAGAAAAGTCGGCGACGACTCTTGCTATCCGCAACATTTACGATAAAACGTAAAACAAACAAATCAGTTATCCCATCGTGTTACTTTCACACATTCATAAAGAGATTAAGAAGTGGAAGATTTATACTTTTTATCCTGTAGTTTCTATTGAAAATAACATCATGGCTTGGTTAAATGGATTCTAAAAGTGTTTGTAGAGACGGTATAATATAATGGGCATGATTAAGCTAGAGAATAAGTTGTAAATGAAACTTTGTAGAATCTTTAATCAGAAGGAGTTGATGTGGTACCAGCGCTTGAGAACCCAATGGCTTGTGGATGGTGACAGAAACACAAAATATTATCACATTTCTTCCATCAATATAATACGACACAGTAAAATAATTATGCTGAAGGATGATAAGGGGAAATGGATTGAGAATCATGAAGATCTTTAGTGTATGGTTACCGAGTTTTATAAGAATTTGTTTTCTCGACAGTATGATTAGAGCGTGAAGGAGCCTACTATGATAACCTTTCATAAGATTTAGGATAAAGAGGGTAACATGCTTTCTAGTGAAGTAACTATCGATGAAGTGAGAAAGGCCTTCTTTACCATGAAATCTTGGAAAACCCCCGGTTCTGATGGATACCCGACGGGTTTTAATCAAAAATCTTGGGATGTTGTTCGTAAGAGTGTTTGTCAGTTTGTCAAATAGGTTTGGAAAATTCTAGGGATCATTGGTGATGTTAACAAAACTGATATCTACTTAATCCCAAAAGTGAATCATCCTCAGCTAGTGACGCACTTTCGACCTATTTCGTTGTGTAATACTATTTACAAAGTTATAATTAATGTGGTGGTGGAGAGATCAAAGAATATCATGAATAAATTAGTTTCCACTTGTCAAACTGGTTTTGTACTGGGAGAATCTATTCATGAAAACTTATTATTGGCAAGGAAGTTATGAATATTCTACAAAAGAAAAAAAAGGCAAAAAGGGTTATTTCGCCATTAAAATTGATCTTTCAAAAGCCTACGATAAATTGGAGTGCGAGTTTATTTGGTTGGTCCTTCTCGATATTTATTTTCATCTGAAAATGTTGAATGTTATCATGCATGCTATTACCAGTTTGGAAACATATGTTAATTGACATGGAGCTAGAGGTGAAATTTTTCGTCCTTATCTTGGCATCCGTCAAGGGGATCATATCTCCCCGTATCTGTTTGTATTGTACATGGATAAGCTTATGCACTTAATTGAGAATGAAGTCAGAACGAAGAAGTGGAGAGCCATATAAATGCGAAAGCATGGTCCTACTATATCCTATTGATGATGTGCTCGATCTAGAAGGGGGTTGAATAGATCAGTGTTTTAAAATTTGCGCATTTTAAAACTTAATAACGAAATCTTCCTATATTTTCAATCGTCTAAACGATCCACTATTGAAAAGATCAGATATGCAAACCGTAAAGATAATGTGAGAACATTTGCTTTAATCAATACAATTAAAATGCTCTTTATTAATCATCTTATCAATCACTTTGAGTAACTATTACTTCCAATGTAGAGAAGACAATTTATCAAACACCTTGTAAGCGGATTTTACAATGCTTTAACTAAGTTGTGTTGTCAAAAATAGTCACGTAACAATCAAAGAGATAGTTGCGAGTGTGTTTATTAAAGCTCGACACAGCATGAATTCAGTTTATGCAGGTTTGATAATTGTAATCTTACAAATTCGATCAATCAAATAATGAAAGTAAATGTGAAAAAGAACACGAGAATTTGGTAAGGCAGTTCCACCTTTCGTCCTCGCATGGTGTAAGTCTTCCCCCAACTCTAAAATTTAGAGTTGAGAAGTTTTTCATAAAATTGAAAATTGTAACATGTGAAGAAATAGTTCTGTTTTTACACAATTCAATTGATGATGACGAACCTATCTTCTTCACGATCCTTAGTTCGAGCCAAACCAAGCATCGATCACTTTGAGTACACCTCCGATTAGCGATACTTGAAATCTCTACCAATTTCCCATAGAATTTATTTCTCTTGGATGATATAATCGAAAAATATCGAACCCTAACTCTTCCTTCAAGATCCTCCGATTACTGTGACAAAATCAAGCGAACCCACCACTCCTTGATGCTTCACTCGGCTGAATCTTGCCAAGCGAAGATTAGTACCAAAAACCCCGCACCGATCTGGATCTAGGAGGACAAAACCCTAAAGTTTTTATTCAAGATAGATCCCATAACGCGAGGATTTAGTGGACTAATGCGTAGGCATGTCCCGATTTGTTCGTTTTGGTCGAAATTTCGAGGACGAAAAGTTTATAAGTGGGGGAGAGTTGTAACGCCCGTTTTTAATTAATATTATATTATATTTATTTTTGAATTATCGATTGATATTTATTGTGCGATGAGAATATTTATATTAATCGATATATATATATATATATATATATATATATATATATATATATATATATATATATATGATAATATATTTGGCGACGTTTCGTTCGGTCCAGTTTTTATTCCGTTCGGTTCGGTAAAATATTATTCGGATTCGATATTTAATTCCCCGGAATTATTTGAATTAATTGAATTGATGATATAATTAGATAGGGGTGTGGGAAGCATTTTGTTAGAATTGGGTTTTACACCCTTAACCTTACTAATAGGAAAACAACTTATAAAAGCCATTTTTCTTCCTTTCCTTTCCATTTTTCCTACACCAAGCAAACATAGAACTTGGAAGCTTGAGAGAAAGAGAGGGTTTTAGGGAAGAAGAAGAAGAAGAGGAGCAAGAACAAGCATGAAGTGGGGATTGTGTTGAAGCATCTTGCAATCATCCAAGCTTGTGAGGTAAGGGGTTTGATTTTTCACTTCCTATAGTTAGGGTTTTGATACATATATTGTGGATTTGTGATGAAAATTGATGTTATGGTTTGAGTTGTGTGTTTGATTGTTTGATTGAATTAGATTAGAAGAGTTGGAATAGGAGTATGGATTATGGGTTTATTAGGGGTTAGCTTGTAGAAACTAGGAGTATTGAAAATGTTTAGAAAAGTTGAATTAGGTGTAGAGATTATGAGGTTGATGATGATTAGAATTAATGGGAATGGTAAAAGTGAAGTTTTCACACGCGTCCATCAACACGGGCCGTGTTGATTGACACGGGTGCCCGTGTTGATCTCTTGAATAAGAAATATTGCTGACAGGTCAATCAACACGGGCCGTGTTGATTCACTGACTTTGGTGTTTTTGCGTTTTCTAGTGGCTTTTCAACACGGGACGTGTTGATTAACACGGGGGCCCGTGTTGATGTATCTGTAGCCTCCCATATTCTAATTTTTGCACTTCTTTTGCCCCGATTATGTTCCGATTTTCCGATTTCGGTAAATTCGACGACGGAGCAAGTTGCTCCGAATTCAACGAAAATTGACGTGCTAGCTAAGTTCGACGTGTAGAACGTAGTGGTGATGTTAGTTTTTCGAAATTACGAGTTTTTACGAGATGACCCGAATTAGGACAATTTACGGTTAAATTGAATCGGATTGTGTTTTAGTAGATTTAAGGCACGTATGGACAATCCGATTTCGATGTTGATGATTATGATTAATGACGGTTACTAGGAATAGCTTTCGTGAAGATTATAGGTGTTTGACTATCTTTCCGTATTTGGAATTTAGTGAATGAATTGATAATGATGATGTGATGATTATATTGATGTTGTCAATAAATGCGTCCGATTTGTGAATGCATGACTTTTGATGATGATGAATTATATGTGACGTTTTGCATAATGCAAATATGATGCGATGATATATTTATCTTGATTTGGATAAATTATGGCGATGTGGGCTTTATGCCAATTTTGATAAGCGATGATGATGTTTTTGTGTTGTGTTGTTTTAGTGTCGAGTCACATACATTGCATTGGCGACGATGGGCTTTTATGTCAAGCGACGAGGCTTTTATGCCAACAGACGAGGCTTTTATGCCAAGCGACGAGGCTTTTATGCCAAGTGTTCCTAATTATAGACAAAGCGACGGGTACCACATGCATAACATAGTCGTGTCTCATGGAGTTGGTTATGTTTATGTTTGAGTTGTTGGCGTTGGGTTTTTTGTTAATTAATGGATGATGTTGAATTTGCGATGATATATGATGCTTTGTTTGGTGATGATCTTTATAATGAACATGAAATGAATATAACTTAATAATTTCATGATAACTATACGATGAATATAAATGATGAGTTTTGCGATGATTTATCTTGATGAAATGCTTAATGCAAATACGATGTGATGATGTTTGTGACGATGGGCTTTTATGCCAAAAGCGACGATGGGATTTTATGCCAAAAGTGACGATGGGCTTTAGCCAATTTGTGATGATTTGTTTATGTTGCTCATGTTGTTAGCATTGTTTAATGTTGTTGATTGATGTTGTCGTTTAAGACTGTCGTGTTAATTAGTGATGTATTAGCTTGTGACGATTTCGTGGTGACGGAGGTTTACGTGTTGTTGTGATGATTTGTGCCGATGAGGCTAAGGAGATTAAGTGTAGATTATACACTTTGGAATGACGATAAGAGTAAGTGAGCTTTGTATATGTGTTGGAATGCACTTATCAATCTATTCCCTTTATAATTTCGACACTATACATATATATATATATATATATATATATTATCATGCCTTTAATTATATGTTTTGGATTATCTCACCCTTTACTTTTTTCGCCGTTACCTTTATATTGGTAAACTGTAGGTTATGAAGACGGAGTTTATAGCTGCTATTAGTCGAGTCGATGTCGCTCTGATACGTAGCACTCGGGGGGAATTATTATGTTGTCTTGTTGTTGTTCTTTTGTTGTTTTCCTTTGTAAATAAGAATCATACTTTATGAAAATATGATTTATTAAGGAAGTTTATTAAATAAGATGTTTTGATGTTTTTGAATCAATTTATTTTTTCCGACGATGCTATGTATCCGAGATTTATACTTTAAAGTAAATTGTTTAAAGTGAGTCGTTTTTGAAGGTGTGATGCCTCAGTATTGAATTTGTGAAATTTTAAATTACTATGATTTTTGCATATTAAACATTGGGTAATATTGGGGTGTTACAACGACCATGATAAAAAAACAAATTACAATAGATTAAAAAGAACAAAATGCAGAGTTATGATAATCAGTTTCCATCAGTGGGAGGTTGATCAGATGGGTTGAAAGGGTAGTAGTGCATAAACTGATTTTGGAAGGAGGCAAAGCTTTTGGCGTGATACTGAATCATTCCATGCAAGGTGTTGTAGCGCTTAGTTTGTGTTGCTTCATAAGTAGAAAATATTTCATTTTGAGCAACTAGGTCTTCACGCCTATGAAGCTTCATCCATTGCATTTAAGCAAGTACCCGAGCCATGTCACTTTGATCAGCAGCCATACCAACATCTTCATCCATTTGTTCAGGATTCCCTTCATAATTTTCAACATCATTTCTTGCATTTCCCTCATCAAACATTGCCTTAATCTCATCATCAATATCATCACTTGTGTTTCCAATTTGAGTAGTATTTGATCTCACAACATGATGAAAAGCTTATTGTTGAGTGAACCATATGAATCCCATAAGCTTGGGGGATTTGTGGGTGAACTCATGATCCATGTCAAAATTCACATAAGGGATGCCAACAACTCCAACTCGCTCACGGTTCAAGATTCTTTGAATGAGAGAATCATAACATAGAGAGGTGTCGCGAGTGGAGTCATGGAGATCAAATATTCCGCTAGCAAGGTAATGAGGCAAGTTGACTTTTATTTTATTTTTCAGGCAGAACATGATCTTCACATCACCTTTGTCGATTCTTGACATGTCTCCCTTCTTGGGCTTAATGATATGCCCCACAAACTAGTATAGGATCTGATCAAAGGGTGCTAGTGAACCCGTGGTGACATTAGGTGGAAATAGAGAAGTGTTGACAATGTTTTCTACATATGGTGTCTTATGCATAGAATTAAAGGTAGTCTTAAAATCATATCCAACAATGCCAGTGGAGTCAGAAAACCTAATAGCATTTGCTTCTTCAGAATCAAGATTGAGAAGATCCTTCCATACATGAGATGTTACCATGAAGAACTTATTGTCAATTCTATAACGAAACACGAGACCCTCAAAATTTTCCTTTATACCAGCATAAAATAACCCAACACAATCTTCATTATACTTATTACTACAAGCAAAGAAGGGTTGAAACCCTTGAAAGCTAATTAGGTCAATGATATCAGGCAAATGTTCTTCCTCAAGGGTTTTCATTGTGACATAGTGTTGCTTCACAACCTTCCTATTTCTGAATTTCTCAAAGAACTCAGTTAAATCATTAGAGAGAAGTGATAGAGAAGTTACCGATAAATCTTACTGAGTTTGAGAAGATCCACCGCGGAGAATCCTCTTCTTTGCGACCCTCTGAGATGCCATGATGAAATTTTTGAAAGATTTTGATGAAGAATTGAAGGAAAATTGTCTGGAGGTCTTGGAGGAGGCTAGGGTTTCCTTTTTCACTTTGGGATGAAATGAGGATTATGCAACAAATGAACCCTAATTATAAAACAAAAACTAAATTTTTGAGCAATGCGTCGACCTCCCCGAAGCCATGCGTCGACACAATTGTTTTGAAAATTACTACTGAACTGAATAAAGATAGTGCGTCAACGCAGCCATTAGTTTGGGTCGACTCATCTACTTTGACACTTATATTTTCTGCAAATTGAAGATATGTAATCATGAAGAATAAACAATACATAAGCAACACTTGCACATAAGCACACAACAATCATAAGCTAGGTAGAAAATCAAGTAAGCACATATTTATGGTCAAAGGAACGTTTAAGAGTTAGAGAGATACTACCTCCATGAGAATTTGTTATGAACCTTGTACTAAGAACTAGCAAAAAGTGAGTAGTAGATAGAGATGATAATTAAAAAAATTTAGAGCATGCACCTCAATTGAGATGCAATCGTTCTGAGATATTGAGAACGTCGAGTTCCCTTCGGATATGTAAGAAATGGCTCAGCCGCAAGGGGTTTAGTAAAAATATCAGCAAGTTGATTCTTGCTATCAACATGCTCAAAAACTACATCGCCTTTCTCCACATGATCTCTAAGGAAGTGGTGCCTTATTTCGATATGTTTTGTGCGAGAGTGTAGGACAGGATTCTTAGTTAGATTGATAGCACTAGTATTGTCACATAAAATAGGAATACATCCAAGATGGACATTGAAGTCGAGTAATTGTTGCTTTAGCCACAAAATTTGGGCACAACAATTACCGGTTGCAACATATTCCGCTTCGGCGGTTGACAAGGCAACGGAAACTTGTTTTTTGCTATGCCAACTTACCAAAGAGTTAGAAAAGACGTGACAAGTACCACAAAGATACCTAAGTATTCGCTTAACGGCTTTTAAATGTGACTCCTTGGGATATGATTGATATCGAGCACACATGCAAACACTAAACATGATATCCAGACGGGAGGCAGTCAAATAAAGAAGATAACCAATTATACCTCTATACCTCTTTGTGTCAACGGAGTTACCATTCTCATCACGGTCTAAATTTACCCCAGTAGGCATAGGGGTATCAATTGCTTTTGAGTTAGCCATATCAAAGCATTTAAGAAAATTAAGACAATACTTCATTTGGCTCATGAAAGTTCCTTCGTTCAATTGCTTTATTTGAAGTCCAAGGAAGTATTTCAACTCCCCCATCGTGCTCATTTCAAACTCTCCCTGCATAAGCTTAGAAAATTCCTTGACCAAGGATATATTAGTGGAACCAAAAATGATATCATCTACATAGACTTGGACAAGAATTGAGTGTTTTCCTTTATGTTTAATAAAAAGAGTTGTGTCAACCTTACCTCTTGAGAATCCTTGATCTAATAAGAATTTGCTAAGACGTTCGTACCAAGCTCTAGGAGCTTGTTTAAGACCGTATAGTGCACACTTAAGTTTATAAACATAGTTAGGATTCTCAAAATTCTCAAAACCGGGGGGTTGAGACACATAGACCTCCTCATTAACGTATCCATTTAGGAAAGCACTCTTTACGTACATTTGAAACAACTTAAAATTTTGTGAGCATGCATATGCAAGTAAAAGGCGTATAGCCTCAAGTCGGGCCACCGAAGCATAAGTTTCCTCATAATCGATTCCTTCCTCTTGATTATACCCTTAGGCAACAAGGCGGGCCTTGTTACGAGTTATTATTCCATTTTTGTCAAATTTGTTCTTAAAGACCTATTTAGTGCCAATGATTCGATGATCTCGTGGAGGTGGGACAAGGTCCAAAACGTCATTTCTTTTAAACTAATTAAGTTCCTCTTGCATAGCTAAAAACCAATGCTAATCGAGTAAGGCCTCTTTAGAATTTTTAGGCTCAATTTGTGAGACGAAAGCGTAATGATAACAAAAGTTACTTATCTTAGAGCGAGTGGTAACTCCCTTTGATATGCCTCCAAGGATGTTTTGATGGGATGATCCTTAGATGTTTTCCATTCTAAAGTAAGATCATCTTTATTACTTGGATGATCCTCCCCTGTTTCCTCGGATACTTGATCCAACTCTTCCTCGTTATTAGCAGATTCCGAGTCCTTTTCTTTGGGACCTTTTAGTATGCTTTCTGAAGATACACCTGCACCATCAAACAAACTACCCTTTCTGACTACTTTCGGATAGGATTCATCAAAGGAAACATGCACAGACTTTTCAACAATATGTAACCTTTTATTGTATACTCTATAAGCTTGACTAGAATAAGAGTATCCAAGAAAGATACCTTCATCATTTTTTTAGTCAAGTTTACCTAGATTTTCCTTTCCATTGTTTAATACAAAACATTTAAATCTGAATACACGAAGATGAGAACTATTTGGTTTTCTTCCTTTCAAAAGTTCATAGGCATTTTTGTTAAGAATAGGAAGTATTAGGACCATATTCAAAACATAACATGTCGTGTTAATGTCATTGACCCAAAAGTATTGATCATAGTTCTTTCTAGTTCCTCTCAAACACGATTATTACGTTCCACAACTCGTTTTTGTTGAGGAGTACGTGGTGCGGAAAAATTATGATCAATTTCGTGCTTAGCACAAAACTTGTCAAACAAATCATTTTCAAATTCTCCTTCGTGATCGCTATAAATTATTAATAATATTTGCATTTAACTTTTTGTTTACATTATGTTAAATAGTGTAACAATCTTTAGAAAAGAGATATTGTATCCTTTGTCGCACAATTGACTAATGCTAATGAGATTGTGTTTGAGGCCATCAACTAAAAGAACGTCAGAGATAGTAGTAGAAGAGGGATTACCTACACTACCTTTACCGAGTATTTCTTCCTTGTTATTGTCATCATAGGTAACAAATCCTTTCTTATTATCCACAAAGTCAAAGAACAAGGATATGTCACCCATCATATGTCTTGAGCACCCACTATCGAGGAACCATCTTCTCTCGGTAGTCTCAAGATATTCCACCTGCGAATTTAAACAAGGGAAGTAGATACCCAATTTTTATTGGGTTCTTGTGTGTGATTTGTACATGATTTTCATTTAAGAAACCATTGGAAAATGCCTTGAGGAACTAGAAATCTCCTAAAACGACATTTTCTAATGGTATGTCCCCTTTTGCTACAATATAAGCAAATTAATGTGTTGGGATAATTTCATTTGCTAGATTGATATCTAATTTCATAAGTGTATTTTTGATAAGGATTAATCATACTACTTAGAAAATTTGATCTATTAATAGCATATGTAATTTTGGGTTGTAAAGCATTGTCAAGCTTAACTTTAACATTTTTAACTTCTCTTTGCCAAATATGACAAGTTTCACATCCGTGCCAATAATGCCAAGACATCTTGTCATCTTTTCTATCACATTTGACCTTCTCAATAATAGATTCCTTAAGAGCTTCAAGTTCCTTTTTAGATTCGGAAACTTTATGCTCAAGGTATGAAAATATTTTCTTATTTGAGGCTAGTCGCTTGAAGGCTTCTCTAGCCTCATGATGTAGAGTGTCAAATACTTTTTGTAATTCTAAATGAGACATTTTATCACTATGATAATACTTAGAGTGTTTTACCTTTTTCTTCTTTCCTTGATGATCCATAAGACAAAAGTTGACCATTTCTTCTTCATTGCTAGAGTCACTCTTGTTAGATTCTTCACTATCTCTTTCTCATGCAATGTAAGCTCTTCTAGATTTGTTAGGTCTTCTTTGGAATTTGTCTTTTCCTTTGTCTCTTTTGAGAAGAGGACAATCCGGCTTGTAGTGTCCGGGTTTCCCACAATTGAAGCATGACCCCCTTGATTTTGATTTATTGGCATCATCTTGCTTAGATGTCTTTGATTGTTGCCTATAGTTGACGATATTTTTGTCTGAGTGTTGCACTTCATTCTTTTGAAGATATTTGTGATATTTTCTCACAAACATCCCCATGTCTTCACTCGAGATCTCATCATCATCACTAGACTCACTAACACATGAGTTGTTGGTCGAAGACTTTGAGCTTGAAGCCTTCAATGAGATAGACTTCCTTTCCGTATCTTTTTTCTTTTCCTTTCTTTCTTTTTTTTCATGTTTGTTGAGATTTGTGAGTTCTTGTTCATGCTCTTGGAGCTTTCCAAATAGTGTTGTGATGTCAAGAGTGGATAGGCCATTTTCTTCCTTGATAGCAGTGACTTTCGGTTGCCAATCCCTGTTAAGACATCTCAAAATTTTGTTAGTAGCAACTACATTGGGAGTAACATGACCAAGAGTGTTTAAGCGATTAATAATGTGAGAGAATCTATTTTGCATATCGGCAATGGTTTCACCATGCTTCATGTGAAAGAGATCAAATTCTTGAGTCAAAGTATTGATTCTTGAGTCAAAGCTTAACATCATTTGTGCCTTCATGGGCAATTTGTAGGGCATCCCACATGGCTTTGGCTGTTGTGAAATGGGATACTCGAAAGTATTCATCGACACCTAAGACAGTTATAAGCATGTGTCTACCCTTCCAATCATAGGCATAATTTTTCTCATCATTTTCATCCCATAGTGCTTACGATTTAGGTATGGTAACATTATCTTTATTTGTCATGGTTATTATCATGAGACCATTTTCGATAACTTTCCATATCTTTCTATCAACGAATGTGATATGAACACGTATACAATCTTTCCAATAACTATAGTTTTCACCGGTGAAAACCGGAGCTCTCGTATAAGCCCCTTTTGGATCATTATCCATATTCTACAAAGTAATATTGCGAATCACTAGATAAATCGGTGTTCGTGATACCACTTGTTAGACGATGTGCTCGATCTAGAAGGGGGGTTGGATAGATCGGTGTTTTAAAATTTACGCGTTTTAAAACTTTATAACGAAAGCTTCTTAGATTTTTCAATCGTCTAAACGATCCACTATTGAAAAGATTGGATATGCAAACCGTAAGGATAATGTGAGAAAAGTTTCTTTAATCAATACAATTAAAATGCTCTTATTAATCGTCTTATCAATCACTTTGAGTAACTATTACTTCCAATGCAAATAGTAAGGAGTAAAATTTATCACAACTACCAATTTGTAGAGAAGACAATTTATCAAACACCTTGTAAGCGAATTTTACAAGGCTTGCTTTACCTAAGTTGTGTTGTCGAAAATAGTCATGTAACAATCAAACAGATTGTTGCGAATGTGTATGTTAAAGCTTGACACAACACGAACTCAGTTTATTCCAGTAAATTCTCAAACTTCGTCTATACCCAATAATTAAATCCTTCAATAATTTAATTAACTAATTAATTAGTTTTAGGGCGTTACAACTCTCCCCCACTTAGGACATTTTCGTCCTCAAAAATCTATCTGACAAAGCCATCCGTAACATTACATTCGCATCCAGTCCTTCGATTCGACAACTACCCAATCATGATTTAAATTCCATGCTGACATCTCAACCTCTCGCTGTAACTGTAACCTAACACGACTTGAATCCAATACTCATACGTCTATCTTCTGATGCTCCTGCAACATAATCGCTACTAGCTTGCCAATCATTTTAACAACATCCTGAAATAATTGTCTTATAACATAGTAGCAACATTCACTTGCTCATACTCGATTGGTACAACATCGCGTCTTTATTTCATTAATATATTCCCATCAAAACACATATACAGTTCTTACTCTCATACTCCGAAGTTATTCATCCGCGAGACACCAACAACCCTATTCATCTCGTCGTATCACTCTCATAGTGACATCACCATAGCCAACCTCATCAACCTCGTCATACTATGGAGTATTATTCCTTACTTATGGTAACCAACAACAACATCATGACAACTAAAATATAATTGCTATAATGTCAACTTAATAGCTTAACTCAACAAATATACGCACAACGAACTATCAACTCCCAACTATAATAACATTCTTAGGGAATCCACAAAACTTACGAGAACCACAACACCCTAGCACTCCACGATTCCGCTGCGCCACTCTGATTATTCACCTTAGTGAGTAGTGCTCATTCAAACCTCGGTCAACTAAACAATTAATAATTATCAATTTAGTCCCATCTTCATTCAACTTTCTCAATTTCTCACTCTCCGGCGATAGTTTGCACATAACCATCCATGCTGCATTGTTCAATACTCCTCAACTTTTTCATCGATGCTCCTCTATTAATTCTCGTCAACTCGAAAGCAAATATCTCCACAAGATAAAATCCATTACTTAATGCGCTATTAAGATAGTATTGTAAGTCTACATCCTTCACTATGATTCCATCAACTATCAACAATGGATTAAGGGTGATCAAGTCCTCAATTTGTCAATAGATATCTGACAATCATAATGAAGTGTAAACCGTCATTACCAACTACAACAGTGTTCCTTTAAAATTTGTGCTTACGTCACAAAAATTATCATAATTCGTCAACTTCCCAGATTATCTGAGCATGCCAACACCGACATCTTACATTACATACTAATACACCTCTAACGATAACATCAGAACAAAATTTCTTTACACCGTTACCAATACTCCCATTCTTAGAATCACATCCTCTTCTTCGCATTCCAACTATGACTCGCGGTTTAAAGATTCCAACCAACCAACCCAACAACTTATAAAACTTTTCATCACTTACCAATAACCCCACAACACGGCCTACAATAATCTGATACTTAATCGTCACTCTCCCATCACATCCTACACAAGGCTACTTAAACAGCAACGTCACAATCCATCAGCAGCGCTGAACATAGTGACTCCCTAAATTCCATCCCGTAGCAATTATCCTTGTTACTTAATAGTCACCTTCTAAAACATCAGGAAATTGCACCACACTAGCACATCAATAATCCTTACATTGATTCTCATCCTTCGAGAAGTCAATCCTAACAATTCTTGATCATCCTTTTTCAAGATGCTCCAACTTGTTAAATGACCAAAATCTTAAATCCATGTTAACTTTGAATTCAGGAATCAACAAAGCTCCAACAACACTTGCACTGTGGCCAACCACAACATACTAACTGTTGTCTCTCGACCAAACACATTCGAGAAGTGAAGCTTCTCCCCCACTTAGCTTCAACTAACTCCTGCAACAACAATCAAAAAACAACAAGTACCGACAGTGTTCCACACACTTGTCGAGTACAAAGGAAGTAAACAATATTAGACAACACTGGCCGGACAGACTGCCCTGCTTTGATACCAACTTGTAACACCCCAAATCTACCCCGATAATTATTGAGAAAATCAAAGTTACAAAATTCTTTTCAACAAACAATTGGAGTATTACAATTCAACTTAACAACAACATGCTATCACAGATACATAACACATAAGTTCGGATGAACTGAAATAACATGAATTTAACATTATTAATACTAATCAGCGGAACTACATTATTCAATTTGGAGTTATAACAACTTTTCAACTTAAAACAATTTTAAAATCAACAATTACGTTTCATGTATCAACATGGTTATTCAACAACAAATCCAAAACAACTAAACACTAGCGTTCATCCACGAGTGTTACGTATCAGTGCAACTACCCAACTCGAACTAACAATAACTAAATCTTCGACTGGGATACCTGCACGTTACCAGTATAAAGGTAACAGCGAAACAAATGATAATTCATATATTAGGTAAAGAATCATACAGTAATTACTACTTTAATCAACAAAATACGACACCTCACAAAACAACATAAAAATCAACAACAACTTCGAAATGCAACTAGAATGAGACTCGACTATGCAAATGCATGTGGATCCATTTAGAGTAAACTCCCAACTTAAAATCATGCCAAGTTATCGAGGCATTCAACAAGGCATAAACCTTCAACTTTCAACTTGTGTCAATCCGGGCCAACGTGGTGAGCATAGCTCCAACATAAAGATTGTCAATCCATGCCAACTTAGTAATGCAAATGCTATGTATGATACAACGATCACAGCATCAACAACAACTTCAAACAACAGCAACTTAATCATGTATTAATTGCATCAACTTAATCAACACGATCAACTTCGACTTCAACAACAATTAACAACTTCAACAACAATGCAAATTATACTTAACACAATCAAATTCAACTTCAACAACAATTAACAACATCAACAACAACGCAACTTATAATTAACACAATAAACTTTTAAATCAACACAATTAACTATAATTTCAACATTGACCATTTTAAGCCTACAACTAAAATCTGTCCAATTTGGGACAAAACAACTTAGTTCGACAGTACCTGCAATTACAGCAATCGACGAGAATTTCAACAAAATAACACGACTTTATTTAACTACTCGTATACGCAAACTGCTCTGTAAATTTTTGTCCAATTCCGAGTAACTAATTTTACCGTTTAATTTGGCTAACAGTCTAATTTCTACACTGTTTTTGGCTTCCTGCAGCACTACTACTTAATTAAATAAATTCTACAAACTTAATTCTGCCACTACAAATTATTTTCCTGCATTAATGGATCATTTTACAATACTAATTCACACTGCATGCTACCAATTCTGTTGCTGCTAAATTAATCTTCTGCTATTATTTTCTGTTACAGCTAGAAATGTTATTCTGCTACCTTTAATATATATTCTTCTATACTTATACATAACCTGCTACTAGTTATACTGCATGATACATAACATACCTCTCTAACTATCCAAATTCATTGTTACTGGGTTTTATTTATGATGTCATCAGTATGCCTATGCCATAACCCCCCAAATCCACGTGAACAAGCAAGACAAGGGAGTGTGAGGCGCCCACCCGTTGGAGCCTGAGGCGGCCGCCTCCTGGCTGGTGGGGCCCATACTAAAATTCCTTCTAATTGGTGGAACGGGCGTCCCCTTTCTCTCACTCACCTACTGGTGATCGTCTCTGTTTCCTTCTAAGTTAATGGGGTGTTCGCCTCCTTAGCAATGCATACCCAATTTTTTTCTCCAGACAGACACGGTTCACCAATATCAAAATCACTCAGGAACAACATAATTAGACATAAAAAACATAATACACAGTGCGATTAATTTCAACACAGGATCACAGCATCACAATTTCATCACAAATACCAACTTGACAGTAATTTTATACAACCCTAAACCCCACATAAAAACTATCATACAATTGATTATAGTAATTGAATCCCACCCCTTACCTTTGGATCGAAGAGGGCTCGAAAAAACGATCGAGATCAGCAACTCACAGACTGCAATCTGGCCTTTTTCCCAAGCTGCTAGCAAACCCCTTCTCTCTTTCAATTTTCCTCTTCTCTACTGTACGTGACTATTCCCTCTTTTTTATACCACTTGTTTTTATTTTTCCTTGTATAATGGTTACTACAAGTTACTAAATAATAACAATACTATCAGTGGGTCACTATTATAAATTGGGTTTATTAATTAATATCCTTAAAAATACTAATTCATACTTCTAATTAATTAATCTTCTACATTTAATTTAATAATTCTAAAATAATAATTAAAGTCTAATAATATTCTTCTTCTGACTAATTTTCATCGGACCATTAATTTAACGATTCACTCACAAATTCGACTTAACTCAACTAATTTAATTAATAATTCTACTAATACCAATATTATTTCTAATATTAATTTCTAATAAAACTATTATTATTTACCAGTAATATTTTCCCTTGGCTAAACCGACTAATTAGCTGCTTATCAGCTTATCAACCCAAACAACATATTAATCCAAAAATGCCTCTTATAATAATTGCGATAAATCCAATTATTCCGGTAAAGTTTCAAACTTCGTCTATACCCAATAATTAAATCCTTCAATAATTTAATTAACTAATTAATTAATTTTAGTGCGTTACAATATCAATCGAACAAGATCGAACTCTAACTCTTCCTTCAAGATCCTCCGATTACCGTGACAAAATCAAGCGAACCCACCGCTCCTTGATGCTTCACTCGGCTGAATCTTGCAAAGAAAATATTAGTACCAAAACCCCGCATCGATTCGGATCTAGGAGGAAAAAACCCTAAAGATTTTATTCAAGATAGAGACCACAAAACACAACCCAAACCTAAAGCAATTCTTCAATTCGGACGTTATCAACAATTCTCGGATCTTGAATTCAACCACTTTGATTTTTGGAGAAGTTGAATTTGAAGAAGGAATATTAAAGATGAAGTACTCTCTATGTGTATCTTTCACTCTATTCTTTTTTAAAAAAACTCAAATGACAAATGAAATCTATTTATATGTGTTAGTATTAATGAATGGAAATAAGGTAAAAAGGAAATTTTAATTAAAATCTACAGCAAGGCAAATGCATCGACCGCTCTAGGAGGAAGGGTCGGTGCGTAACATTCAGAGCCTACACGTTGGGCCTTCAATGTTGGATGCTTCAACGGCACCAGGGGGTTGTGTCGACGTAGTCTTTTAGATTTTAGCTCCAAGAATTCATTTGATTATGCGTCGACTCAAGGGTCGGCACGTAACTTCCAGGGGTTGCCCTTAAACGTGCGTCGTCCGAAGAGGCACTTGCATCGACGCATCGAGCCTTTTCTGGATTCTTTGTTTTTCTTCTATCAGCTAGCCTTGTAGCACACACGCATACTCTTCCAGGGGTTTTGACATCATGAAAACTCAAGCATGCATCTACATCTCCCACCTTATGTTAGCTGATGACTTATTGTTTGGTGATACAACGGAGGCACAAATTATTTGTGTTATGGAAACTATCCAGAAGTTTTGTAGGATGTTAGGAAAGAAGTTAGCATTGAGAAAATTAACTTGATGTTTTCCAAAAATGTGTCGAGGAATATGCGCAATAGACTGGCTCATATTTCTAGGTTTCGGGAAACTAGTAATTTTGGGAAGTATTTAGGTGTGCTCTTAAGGGGGAAAGCCCTAAAGAGGAATGCCTTTCTATATCTCTAGGAGCAAGTTGAGAGTAGTCTTGCCGCTTGGAAAACTAATGTTTTATCTTTTTCAGGTAGAGTCACCTTGGCGAAATCTTTTATAGAAGTTATTCAGACGCATGTGATGATGACTAACATGCTCCCTATTGCATGTATAGATGATATCCAACGATTACAACATAACTTCATTTGGGGGGATTCTCCGACTCAAAAGAAAAGGCATGTTGTGAATTGGGAAATGGTGACGCAAGCAAAGACTATTGGTGGTCTAGGTTTGCGGAAATTGGAGATCCAAAATAGAGCGCGCTTCGTGAAGCTGAATTGGAGCCTAATGGAAAACTCCCAGGAATTATGGTGTAGAGTCTTGAAGGGTTTGTATCTTGAAAATGATAAGCAACGGCACTGTAATTATAATAGTAAATATTCGAGCTTGTGGAGAGCCATGTATAATATGATGTTGTATATTTGAGAAACATGAGTTTGGAGCATTGGTAACGGTGGTAGTATTGATGCTTAGGAATAATGTTGGATAGAGTCGGTCCTATGCATTGCAAATCTTGATGTTAACATTCTTAAGGCACTGCAAGGTATGAAAGTTTGGGATTTGAGTACTGCTAATGGAGAGTGGAACAAGACGTGCTTCGAGGGTGGCTGCCTGATGTTGTCATTAAAAAGTTGCAAACGATCATTCCGCCGGATATGAATAATGGAGAGGATAAATTTATTCCATTTGGAATGGGTAATGGGAGTTATTCAGTTAAATAAAGGTATAAGGCGCTTCTTGGAAGTACAGAGGAGTTGGAAAACCATTATTCGGATTATAATTGGAACTTGCAGGTTCTAGAAAGAATTCAATTATTTTTGTAGCTAATGTACCATGATAGGGTTATGACTAATTTTAATTAAAGTAAAAGAGGATTATACTTTACTTGATGTAACCTCTGTGGGCATGTCGTTGAAGACACTAAGCATGTGTTGAGGGACTGTTCCCAGGTCATGCATGTGTGGAATTGTTTGTGACACATGATTGTTTTCCCTACTTTCTTTATGAATATAGATTCAACCAGCTGGTTGGAGAGTAATATTGTTATTAAGGAAAATACCAAAAATTTGTGGTGCAACATTTGGGCTACTGGATGTTATTTTATTTGGACGTGGAGGAATAATGAGGTGCATGGAAATAATGGAGAACACCCTTTTGATCTAGACGAATTCATCTTAAAGAAAAACAAGGAGTACGATGTCGCTAGTAGTGTTATGAAGTTTGGTATTGACAAAACAATACCCGGTATGAGCCTTTCATGCTGCCCTCTCGTGGGAAATGGCTTAAGTTCGATACGGATGGAGTGTGCAGGAACAATATTGTTGTCGGTGTGGAGGTGTCATTAAGGACAATTTTGGAAGATGGTTGGGTGGTTTTTCTAAGTCTTTAGGAAATTGCTCTCGTTTTATGGCAGAGCTTTGGTGAGTTTTTGAGGGCCTCAAGCTCACTCTAGCTCTTGATTTTGGTAAGGTTGAACTTAATATTGATTCAACTCTGGTGGTTCAAGCTATTGAGAAAGGTAGCTCCATTCATATTGGGAGTATGGTGATCATTGATCAGATTAAGAATCTTCTTGAGAAGCTTGAGGAGTTTAGTGTTGTGCATTTAGTCTGAGAAGTTAATTAATGTGCGGATATGCTAGCAAAATTGGATTGTGATTATTGCCTTGATATCATGATATATGAGTAGGTTCCGGATAGTATTTCTCGTCTTTTAACTTTTGATGCTTGTGGTGTTCCGACTACTAATTTTGTTATTTCTTAGTTGTTTTTTCTTTCGGACCTTTGATCCTATTTGTAAAAATTAAAATAAAAAAAATGCTTCTTTTTTAGTATAAATTTATACTAAAAAAATTGACAAAATGCGTTTTTTTTTCCAACACAATTTGACAAAAGATTTTATATGTCTATCTCAAGAAATGTATGGCTTTTGTCATAAAACAAATGTATGGTATGCCGTCTGCAAATCAAATAATTGCTCGTAGCCTCATTGGCCAGCTGGATATATTAAGAGACCGCAAACTACAAACACCTTAAAAAATGTGAGAATGTTTTTTACACATTAATAATATAAATACATTTTTAACACATACAACATCATAGTACCACCACTTATATAATTTTACTTACGTTATTTATTTAGATCATCTAAAGTTTTTTAATGTTACGAACTAAAATAACTTTATTTACATCATTCCAATCTCTTTTATAAATAATCTACTAATATCAGGTCATCCATACCCAAAATTTGTTTGTTATTGATGGAATTATGGAATAAGCCATTTGTAAACCTTTCATCCCTTCGTATGTATTCTTATATATGTCATATTCTAAAGTATCCAGTTGTCAATAGAGAAAAATAACATAACTTTTTTATTTCATTGGTTTATGATCCAAACAAGGCATGTAACATTGTTTAACAAAGGAACCTCCAAGCACAACCTTCCAAATAACCTACTAAATAATGATTAGTTAATTAATTAATTAATTAATTAACCTCAAAATATTTAAACAAATAGTGTCCTTAATTAGCCTTAAGCAAATTCATTACGAGTGTTTTAGCTTATATATAACACCTTCATTGCATTATTTTCACTTTGCTATGCCTTATACTTTGATCATATTTTTTTCATAATGGATATGAACACATCTTTGCCTTCAAAAGCTGAAGCGATAGTTGAGTTCAAGGAAATGAAGCATTTCAAGAAATGGATTCCTTGGTTGATTCCTTTCTTTGTCATTGCTAACGTTATTGTGTTCATCATCACAATGTATGTCAATGATTGTCCTAATAACTCGGTCTTTTGTATTGCGCGGTTCTTAGGTCGATTCTCCTTTCAACCTTTCAATGAGAATCCTCTTCTTGGACCTTCTATGTTAACGTAAGTTTTTTTTCTACAATAGATTGCACAATCATATTCGTGATATAAAGTTTCGATGCATAACTACGATTGCAATTTAAAACTATACTGCTTTTGATTGAATGATGTGTTTTTTTTTTTTGTGTTAAAAGTTTGATGAGCATGGGGGCTTTGGATGTGGACAAAGTGGTTAACAAACATCAAGGTTGGCGCCTCATAACTTGTATGTGGTTACATGGTGGAGTATTCCATCTATTGGCAAATATGTTAGGCATTTTAGTTGTTGGAATTCGTCTTGAGCAAGATTTTGGGTTTGGTATGTATCATATATTCAAAAACATCCATCTAATATTTTATAATATTTCGGCTATAAAGCACTGACACTTCATATTGGCTGAATGTTCATTGTCTGACACGAGAATTGTTTCATATACCGATGTAACATCAACATGAAATAACACATGTTACATTCAATTATTTTTATTTTCTTAAACTATTGTCAAGGTTCTGGTGAAAGTAATTCTGTGTCAGAAAATATTTAATTTGATTTAGGTGTGTGGAAACAGTTTGTTACACACATATTTAATTTTAGATTTAGATAGTTTTGATTTAAATCTAAAATAGAGCTAACTTAAATCTATAAATAGAGGGAGTAATCCCTATTTTTTGTAATTCAATTCATTCATAGAATTTTGCAGTTGCAAAGTGAATAAGAAGTTTTTCAGTTTGTGGGCAGAGAGTTACTCTGCAGAAAATAATTTTTTCTTCTTCTTCTTTTTATTTAATTGTTCATTATCATTGTGTGGTGATATCAATCTTATTCATCAAGATTGGTAAAAATTCATCATAGATATTTGATGGATTTCCAACAGATTCATGGTTCAGTGTTAGAATTGTGTATGTGTTAAATGTTAACTTTTAACTATTGTATGGTTGAATTACAGTGCTTATTGGACTACTATTTGTAATATCTGGATTTGGAGGTAGCTTGCTTTCTTCTCTATTCATTCAACAAAGTATCTCAGTTGGTGCTTCAAGTGCTCTTTTTGGTTTACTAGGGGGCATGCTATCAGAACTCATTACTAATTGGTCTATATATGATAAAAGGGTACTCATCAAATTCATCATATTTCTCATTATGTTTTTGAAATCAAAACTCTATCTTGATTAAGATTTTTGTTGTCCTTTGCAGTTAGGAGCACTCTTAACCCTTGTGTCTATTATTACCATCAATCTAGCCGTGGGAATTTTTCCACATGTTGACAACTTTGCTCATATTGGAGGGTTTCTTTCTGGATTTCTTTTTGGATTTGTGTTCTTAATTCGTCCTCAATTTGGATGGATTAAACAAAGATATGCTACCTCAACATATTCTCCGACATTAGTTAAATCTAAATTCAAGATATATCAGTGCATCTCTTGGCTCTTAGCCCTGATCTTGTTGATTGCAGGGTAAGTGTTGTATCTGATGTCGTGTTTGTGTGACTAGAATCTAAAAGCTTATCAAAGAATTTTGTTACATATTATATAATGAAAACTCAATTTCAAGATTCTAATTGCTCAATCAAAATTGTACTTGACAGGTTTAGTGTTGGCCTGGTTGCACTTCTCAGTGGTGTTGATGCAAATGATCACTGCTCTTGGTGCCATTATTTGTCTTGTGTCCCAACTTCAAGGTGGAGCTGCAATGCAAAGAATTTGACATGCTTGGTAATCAATTTTCCAGAAACCTTTTCATTTGAATTATCAAGAACTTACACCATGAAATAACTCATTTAATTTACATTCTTAAAGTACCATATAAAATACTTTAGACCTTCTGATACACTAACATAGACGCGGATATTACACGATATTGACACGTTGAAACTCGTAATAATTGACAATGCAGACTGAGCATATTGGAAATCATGTAAATGTGACATGCTCAAGCAATGGGAAGTCCATTTTATATTATATGCAACATCCAACTAATTCCAAGATCCATGAGTTGTGTTTTCAGATTTGTAGTTGAGATTTTATAAAAGGGTTGATAATCCCTTTGGCATTTATTCATGATGAAAAATGATGCATACTTTGATTGGTATATATTTGTTTATATCCTTTCATGTATATAATATTGATTCATTGATTTGTATTTTTCTTATATTGTGTAAATTTTGGCTCAAAATGCTTTGATATGGATTGATGATTTAATTACTGTAAGAGATATCTTAATTTCAATCGCGTTGAATACTATTAATTTTTATAAAAAAAATTAAAAATAAACAATCAAATTTTTCGAAAAATTCAAAAAATTATTTTAGAAATTTTAAAAAAACCAATATATATTTTTTTAAATTTCTGACAATCGTAAAAATAAATAAATAAATAAGAGCATAAGAATAATAGCACCAATACCAACTATAACTATAAGGGTGGGAGGTTAACTTCTCTTATCGAAGGCATGAAGGTCTTTTGTCTAAGGCCTTCAAATTTGTGTTTGCAAGGGCCTTTCTTCTTTGAATTAGTACAGTAACGCTTAAGAATTTATATTGCCACCCGTAATTATATCTATCACCGTAAAGAGTATAATTTTATTATTATATTTTTATGAAAAATCATTAAATTTTAAAAAAAAATTGAGTTTTACTAGAAATTTGGGGATGTATCGGAAATTTTAAGAAGTTTTTTTATTTTTTTGAAATTTTCAGTAAAAATATTCAAAAATTTCAGTCAAATATTAAAAATTTTCAATCTCATGCTAAAAATTTCAGTATATTTCAAAATTTTAAAAAAAATCATAAAAAATCAAAAATTTCAAAAATTATTGTAAATTTTCAATAAAATACATAATTTTTTGAAATTTTTTTCAATATCGAAAATTTCAGATATATACCAAAAATTTTGAATTTCCGATACATACCAAAAATTTTAAATTTATGATACATATCAAAAATTTCGAATACACTCGATTTTCCTGCATTTAAAAAAAAATTAAATCTAATGAAAGTTTAATGAGATACCGGAAATTTTACAAAGTTTATCAAAAATTTTAATGAGGGTACCAAAAATCTCAACAAAAATAATTTTAAAAGAAAAAATATATACAGAGTGACAAATATATTTTTGGGGGTGCCAAGATAACTCTTCCTAGCGCTTGTTTCTTGAGAAAAGTTGTATCTCATATCACTCATATAATTATATTTTCACTTTTATTAACTATAAAATTTTAATTTTAATTTTACTTTTTCTTTTTAACTTCACTCCCACCACAAAATATTTTCAACAAACAAGATTTTTAGAAGTTTATCAAGACTTAACCGTGATCCGGGGCTAAAACTAAATTTTCCATACTAGTACACCATGTATCTTTGAGAAAGAAATTCAAGAACGACCCGAGGCTATAATTGAGTTTTTCATACTGAAATTTGAAATTGGAAAGGTTTTCATAATTTTACTCACTGCTTAACCGTGGATAAATTATGAATTTTTTCAATTTAAAATTAATTCTACTCACAATTTGAAATTGGGTGACATAACTTAATGCACAATCCCTTCTTTCTCACAGAATGCATCGAAATATTTCGACACATATTCTCCACCACCATTAATGCTCAGAATCTTGAGCCTTCAACCACTTTGTCTTTCAACCATAGATTTAAACTTGGAAAATACCTCAATCACTTCACTTTTCTTCTCGATTAGGTAAGTCCATAATTTTTGGTTGAAATGATCTATGAATATGACAAAGTATATGTTACCTCCAATCGAATCCACCAGGATAGGACCACAAACATCAAAGTATATGATTCCAAGAATTTCCTTCGACTTGCTAAATGTGTTCTTATGATGCTTTTCCTGCATACATTCTTCACATACTTTATTTGGAATGTCGATTTCTGGTAACTTTGAAACCATATCTCTTCTTTTTAGATCTTTGAAGTTGAGATGACCAAGTTTATAGTACGTTATCTATTCACCACTATTAGCTTCAGTTGCAACGCATGTGCGCTCGATCACATTAAGAGAGAATCTAATGGCAAACGAATTGGTATAAGAGCAAGATTTTGGCTTTGGTATGCATTACACATTCTTTTTCTTCAATTTTATAAATCATCTTTCTTGAAAACCCTTTATTCAATAAATTGGTATCAGAGTTCAGTTGCGATTCAAAGAGAATCTTATGGAAAATAAAACAACAACATCAATGCAATTTTTAGCGAATCTACCAATTTCCAAAGGTGAAAACTATCAGTGGTGGGTTGTGTAGATGAAGGTTATTTTGAGATTTCAAGATGTTGTTGAAATCTTGAATGATGAGTTACCAGAACTCGACAGATGCTTAGAAAACTACGGACAAAGATCAAAAGAAGAAATATGGTAATGTATTGATCGTGATTCACCAGTGTGTGAATTCTGATGTATTTGAGAAAATAATTGAAGAAGAAACAATGAAAGATGCTTGGGATAAGTTAAAGTACTTGTATGGTGGAGATGAGAAGTGGAAGAAGATGAAGTTGCAGACATTGAGAAAGAAATACAAGATGATTCATATGAAAGAAGATGAATCAATTTCTGCATATTTATTAAGAATTGTGATGCTAAAAAACCAGATGAAGGCATGTAGTAAATCAGTTAAGGATCTGCAGAAGATTGAGAAAGTGTTAAGATACCTGACTACAGATTTTGACTATATTATACTCACCATTGAAGAAGAAAATACTCTAACTGATATGAAATTAGAAGAACTTCAATCTTCTCTAGAGGCTCACGAGATGAGGTTGAAGCTGAGAAACTCAGAGAGAGAAAATGTGGCTGAACAGGAATTCCAATCAAGATTCATCATGAAATATAGAAAAGAGTAGTCTAAGTAGAGAAAGAATCTTGCTAGTGATGAGAATTTAAGCAAGAATGATGATTCGAGCAAGAAAGGTTTGGGCAACTAGTATTCTGGGAAAAAAGTTGACGCGAAAGAGATGTAGTATTACAACTGTCAAGGATTTGGTCACTATGCTCGAGACCGCCGAAGAAGGAAAGTAGCAAGGAAAAAAGATAGTGATGAAGTTCAATATGCACGAGCTGAAGATAATGATTCTGATGATGTGTTATTGATGGTCAATACTCAGTCAAACACTGAGAAAACCAACATGTGGTATCTGGATTCAGGATGCAAAAACCACATGACTGGCAATAAAAACTGGTTTAACAAGTTAGATGAGTCAGTAGAAAAGGTGATAAAGTTTGCGTATGACAGACATATAAAATCAGATGGAAAAGGAGATATTTCGATTTCCATAAAGGATGGTCGAAAGGCTACCATGACTTAAGTATTGTATGCACCCTCAATGACAAGTAACTTGATTAGTATCGGACAATTACTTGCAAAAGGATTCACTATGAAGCAATAAAAGAATCATATGAATGTATATAGGGCTGATGGGAGGATGATAATAGCACCATTGGAAGAAAACAAAACCTTCAAAGTTGAAATTAACACATCAGATCACAAGTGTGTTGCTTTAACTACGGAAGAAGATAAGAACTGGTTGTGGCACCACATGTATGGACATTTAAACTTCAAAAGTTTAGGTATGCTTAACCAAAAAAGGATGGTGTTTGATTTACCTTATGTAAAGAAACCAAATCAGGTATGTGAGGAATCCAACAAAGCAAAACAACCTAGGAAAGCATTCCAACACGACTTGCCCGTGAAATCAAAGAAAAAATTGGAGTTGGTTCATTCTGATGTGTGTGGACCATTTGAAGTAAAGTCAAATGGAGGTAATAAATATTTCCTTACTTTTATTTATGAATTCACCATACATATATGGATCTATCTCATTGAAAGAAAAAAAATGAAGTATTCAAACAGTTCAAGAAGTTCAAATTACATGTTGAGAAATAGAGTGGATGCAAGTGAATAAGTTGAGAACTTATGGTGGTGGTGAATATACTGATGTTGAATTTGCTATATTTTGAAAAAAGGAAGGTATAGATCATAAGGTTATTGCACCTTATACACCTCATCATAATGGTATAGCCGAGAGAAAGAATAGAAGTATACTGAACATGACGAGAAGTTTGTTGAAAGCTAAAGATATATGCCTAAGAGATTTTAGGTTGAAGCGGCTTCGACAGCATTATACATTCTAAACAAATGTCCAACGAAGAAGATTGTCGAAAATACGTCGTATGAGGCCTGGACATGGTCTAATCTAAGAGTGAGTCATCTTAGAGTTTTTCGATCAATGTGCTTCAAGCATGTACCTGAATAATTGAGAAAGAAACTAGATGATCGAAGTGAAGTCATGGTGCTAATAAGTTATTATTTAACTGGTGCATAAAAGTTTTATTCTCCAAACAATGATAATCTAGCAATCAATCGAGATGTTTTGGTGGATGAAAGCAAAGGGTGGGACTGGAGTCAAGGCTCAATTCGACAGGAGTCAGATACAATCACAATAGTGTTCGAAGAAGATCAAAAAATGAAGCTCTAATCAGTCAAAAGGAACAGGGTGAGGTTTCAACCTATCAAAATAAGGAACCATATGCGTAGAATTTTAGAAGGTCGATAAGCATAAGAACTGATTCGACAAGGTTAGCTGGATATAAAAGGTCTCCTAATCAAGCAAGTGATGTAGATGGTGATTTAATCGAAGAAGCCATGATGATGGCTGAAGAAGAACCAATTGACTTGGATCAAGCCATGAGTAATTAGAATTGGTGTGAAGCCATAAAAGAAGAACTCAAAGCTATTGAGAAGAACAAGACCTCGAAGCTTGTCAAAAGAACCATTAAGAAGACAATTGATGTAAAATGGGTCTACAAGGTGAAACCAATGCCAAATGATGAGATTGGCATGTATAAAGCAAGATTAGTGGTGAGAGGTTTTCTACAAAAACCTAGTATCGACTTCGACTAAGTATATGTACCTATTGCAGACTAGAAACAATTAGAATTATCATTTCAATAGCAACATATGGAGGATGGAAGATGCATCAGTTGGACATAATGTCAGCATTTCTAAATGGACCATTGGAAGAAGAGGCCTATGTTACTCAACCACTAGGATTCAACATCAAAGGGCAGGATTCGAAGGTATATAGATTAAGGAAAGCTTTCTATGGTTTGAAACAAGCCCCTAGAGCTTGGAATAAGAGAATATATAGCTTCCTAATCGAAGTAGTTTTCATAAAGTATGTCTCTGAACATGAAGTGTATGTAAATGATATCAACAGTGACAATCAAATCATTTTATGTATACGATTTACTACAGCAGTAGACGAAGTTGAGATAAAGAAAGTCGAGTCGAAACTAATGGAGAAATTTGAGATGTCCAACTTAGGGAATCTCTTATATTTCCTAGGGATGGAATTCAAAGGTAATAAAGAAGGAGTTTTATTGCATCAAATGAAGTATGCCCAAGACATACTGAAGAGGTTCAATATGAGAAACTATAATACAAATGGCACTCTATTATAAACTAAAGCAAAGTTGAAAAAGGAAACAAATGTTGAATTTGTATGTTCGACACTATACAAACAAATCATAATCCTTGAGATATCCTTGCAATACTAAACCCGATATTTGTCAAAGTGTCAGTTTATTGAGTCGATTCTCGGAGAAACCTCAAGAGTGTCATCTCATTGTAGTAAAAAGGGTGTTGAGCAACGTAAAAGGAACAATTGAACATGGTGTGATGTTGCCAAGAAAGTCGAAGAACAACATAGATGTAGAAGTTCATGGATACACTGACTCAGATTTCAATAGAGATCAAGAAAAAAAGAAAAGTACTGCATGCTACATTTTTATGATTGATGGTGCTCCAATCTCATGAAGTTCGAGAAAGCAAAGTACTGTGGCTTTTTCATCATGTGAAGTAGAATATGTGGCTGCATCATACGCTGCATGTCGAGCAGCATGGATCGAAATGTTACGTGAAGAACTCAAGATAATGGAACCTAAGACAATGAAGTCGTTTGTCGATAACAAGTCAGCGGTTGACTTGGTGAATTGCCCAATGTGTCATGGTCAGAGTAAGCATATAGAAATGAGGTATTATTTTCTGAGGGATAAAGTAAACAAAGGTAAGGTGGAACTAAAACATTGCAAGACCGAAATGCAACTAGCTGACATGTTCGTCAAACCTCTAAAGAAAGTCATATTCGACGAGTTAAAGAGAAGCATCAGGATGATAAGTCTCGAGAACATGAATTAGGGGGAGTTTTAGAAAACGTAGTCCTTGTTACCAATACTAAGGGTGTGTTTGGAACAATAGATTTAAGCGAGAGAGAAGTAAAGAAGAGAGAGACATAGAAGAAATGGCCATCCTCTCTACTTGGCACAACAAATAAATGTGAAAGAGAGAACAAATATTTGTGAGTCCCACCACCTTTTTGTTTCTCTCCCGTTTAACGAAGAAAATTAAAAGAGAAGACTCATATATGATATTTTCCATATATACCCCTGTATTCCTTACTTCTTTTTCTATCTAAAACTTTGTAAAATGATAAAAGTTGCAAATCATGATATATAAGTAATGTTAATCTTAGATTATGAGTGTATGTATACATAAAAAACAGATCCATTTTGGTTTGAATGAGAGTTGAAAATATAACCCAAAAATTTATGTAAAATTAAGGAGACAAATAAATTATAAACAAGTTTAAAGATGAATTGAAATAAAACATTATAAAAACAAATAATCAACCTAATATGTTTTTATTTTTAATTATATTAGAATAAGAAAATAATTTAATTTTAATGGAAAAATAAATCTATAAAATTAAACATCTCTTTCTATATTATTAGGGCATATTTATCCTTTAAAAAGTAATATTTTTCTCTATCTTCTATTTCTCTTCTCACTCTCTTATTTCAAACAATTTATCAAATCTACTCTTTTTCTCAGAGACTTCTCTTTTTTCACTCCCTTACTTATGTCTCTCTTATCAATTTTTGCTCATAACCAAACACTCACTAATATTAATATAGGTTGATCTTATTTAACCAAATTCTTGGCATAATGGGCAATGATGTTTAAGTCGAAGACATTCTCTTAAAAGCGAGTTGATATAAATGTATGATTTCCATTCAAAATATGACAATTTGCACGCACATCTAGCACAATTAATGTTAGAGTTATGTCAAGCTTGCATTATCAATGAAAAAGATGAAAGAAATATTGCAAGAAGTTATGAAAGAGGAAGTTAGAAGTTCTGGGATGAAGGGGACTAGAAATTCTGAGACTATCAGGACAGAAGTTCTGGAGGAAGTGATTCTCAGTTTCTATTACAAAAGGAGTTTTACATCATATCATTACACTCTCTCATAGCCACCTATATATAGTCATAACTCTATGGATAACATGACTTACTAAGAATGGAAAGAGATTGTAGACTAATGACTCATAAGCCCATTATATAATAAATCACTAAGCCCATTATACAATAAACTACTAAGCCCAAATACACTAATACTCCCCCTCAAGGTCATTGGGGAGACATGGAGTCTTCAATGACCTTGTAATCTGGAATAGCAACAACTTTGAGTTTGCTCTTGAGATCTTTGAACGCAGAGTTGGAGAGAGGCTTAGTGAGCATGTCAGCCAGTTGTGCAGAAGCTGGTACATGCTGAATGCGAAGTTTATTTGCCACAACTCTCTCACGAAGAAAATGAATATCCAACTCAATGTGTTTAGTTCGAGCGTGCAACACAGGATTATGACTGAGTAAAACAGCACTAAGATTGTCACAAAGCAGAGTTGGAGGGAATCATTTCACCTGTAACTCAGTGAGTAGGGATTGCAGCCAGAGTAACTCTGTTGTAGTATGTGCCAATGTCCTGTATTCTGCTTTAGCACTTGAGCGAGCTACAAGAGTTGGTTTCTTAGAGCTCCACGAGATCAAGTTGGGTCCAACAAATATGCACGTGCCAGAAGTTGATCTTCTGTTGTCCGGGTCGTTCGCCCAATCAGAGTCACTATAGGCTCTTACTAACAGAGCTTGAGTAGCATTAGCAGGTGACAGAAGCAAGCCATGCGTAGCAGATCCACAGAGATATCTAAGTATGCATTTAACCATCCTCCAATGACTGTTTAAGGGGTTAGCCATGAACTGACAAGCTTTATTAACACAGTAAATAATATCTGGTCGTGTTAGAGTGATATACTGCAGGGCTCGAACAATTGATCTGTAAATGGAAGGATATTGCATTTTATTTGTGCCAAACCTACTAGGTTTATAACTGCTGAGCATAGGAACAACTACACCATTTGATTCTTCCATGTTTACTCAACTCAGTAGATCCCTTATATATTTAGTTTGAGTCAGAACAAGCGTGCCATTGGGCTGATATTCAACTTCAAGGCCAAGGAAATATTCTGGCTTCCCAAGTTTCTTCAAGGCAAATTCACTATGAAGCTTGGAGATAACTTGGTGAATTAATGGAGAAGAAGATCCTGTGACAAGTATATCATCCACACAGACCAGAACATACAGAGTGACTCCTTGATGATTGTACACAAACAGGGAATGATCACATTTACTTGACACAAACCCAAATTGAAAAAGTGTCTGATGCAGCTTCTCATACCAAGATATGTGAGCTTGTTTAAGCCCATACAAGGCTCTATTAAATTTGCAGACGAGAGATTTGTTGGCAGATTCAAAACTTGGTGGTTGTCTCATGTAGACTTCTTCTTCAAGAGACCCATTTAAAAAAGCATTGTTAACATCAATTTGTTGAACATCCCATTGAAATGTGAGAGCTAGAGTGAGTAGAACTTTGATAGTAGCAGATTTGTTGACAGGAGAAAATGTTTCATGATAATCAAAACCATATTGCTGATTGAACCCTTTAGAAACCGGTCTAGCTTTGTATTTGTTGAGGGAGCCATCAGAGTTTTATTTCACCTTAAACACCCATTTGCATCCTATTGCCTTTATGTGAGAAGGAAGAGTGATGAGAGTCCAAGTATGTTTTTACATTAGAGCATTGTACTCTTGCTACATAGCTTTAAACCAATGAGGTTATGAAAGAGCATGTTTAACTGTGACAGGTTCAGAATGTGCTAGAAAGACTCTGGGTTTTAAAGAACCAGATTTGCCTCTAGTTACCATGGGATGATTATTGGTTGAAAGACCAGATTTTGGCACTGTGTCATGAATGGTGGGAGAAATTTTTGACTCAGTGGGCACAAGAGGAGAGTTGCTGATGGCCTATATGGGCACAAATACATGAGCAGACTGACTTAGGTGCAAGGAAGTTGTAGATTCAACTGACACAGAAGTATTTTTTAGACCATTGGAGATGTCTGTCAGAGTTTGAGGAGAATTACCAGATGAGAGATGATGTGTGGAGTTATCAGTGCTATTTGAATGACAACATGATCTAATGCATCTAGAGACTGATCTGGGCTAGACTGACTAACTGTAGTATTTTCAGAAGTATTTTTGTACACCATCAATCTAGACACAGAAAGATCATTATCACAACATGAAGTGCTTGACTGACTCGTGCCACCAGAAGGAAACAAGGAAGTAAAAGGATATTTTGCTTCATCAAAGACAACATCCTTTGAGATATAAATATTTCCCTCTTTACTAAGGCACTTATGACCTTTATGCTGAGGAGATACACCTAAGTAAACACACCCAGAACTTCTGAGCTGGAGTTTATGCTTATTAAAAGGTCTCAGATGAGGGAAACAAAGACAACCAAAAACTCTTATGCCTTGATAATCAAGAATGGTGTTAAAAGGAGCATGAAAAGGAGATGTGAATGCTAGAAAATTAGATGTGGTAAGTCTATTAAGAAGATACACTTCCCGAGTAAAACAAGCATGCCAAAATTGCATGAGCCAAAATTGTTATGCCTCATTATTTCTTTCCACAGTTACATTTTGGTGTGAAGTGTGTGGACAGGTTAATCTGTGAATTATACCTTTCTCACTCAAAAAATTTGTCAGAGGTCGAAATTCTCCCCCAAAATCAGTCTGAACAGCTCTTACTTGTACTTGAAACTGAGTTTGAACATAGAAAATAAATTGGGTGAAGCAACTTAAAGCTTCAGATTTTTGTTTTAGAAAATACACCCAAGTGTACTTGGTGTAAGTGTCAACAACATCCATCTAGTACAAATAGCCTTGACTAGAAGGACTGGAAGATGGTCCCCATAAATCAACAAGCACAAGTTCAAAAGGTTTGGAATAAACAGTTGTGGATAAAGGTGCATACAATCTGTAAGATTTGCCAACATTACAAGAACTACAACAATCAATATCATCTTTATTGGATGAGGCAATATTACAGATTTTCAGTATAGACTTGAGATTTACAGAATTTGTATGTCCTAACCTATTATGCCAAACAAAAAATTCATTACAGACAGAACTTGCAAGAACATGAGAATGATCTTTGGTGGAAAAACTAACAACATTTGTAGCTGGAGATTCCACTGAATGGGAGGAAAAACTATAGAGGCCACTAGTATCCAGGAATCCTTCTAGAAGAACCTCCTTAGATACCTGAGATTTGATGAAACAAGTGTTAGCATGAAACTCAAAAAACACATTATTATCTTGAGCAAACTTTGACACAGACAGAAGATTTCTAGTGATTTTGGGTACATGCAATAAATGCTTCAAGACTAAGTATGAGTGAGATAATGAAGGAGTCTTGATGTTAGCTAAGCCAATAGACTCAATGTTCAATATTTGACCATTACCTACAAGAAATTTATTGACACCAGAATAACTTTGTTTATTTTGTAGTAAAGATCTATTATGAGTGAGATGATGAGTAGCACCTGAGTCTTCAAACCATGCTTGAGACTCTAAATCTGCTGGAACCTATAGATCATCTTGATGAGTAAGATATGTTGAAGCTTGGACTGAGTTGGCCTCTAGATCTTTCTTCTCACCCTTCACCTGTTTAGTGGAGTCAGAGGCTTGATTCTTTGATTGTGCTGGCTCAATGTTTTCATCATAATGATGCCAGCAGTCCATAGCTACATGACCATATTTCCCACAAAGCTGGCAAGTTGGTCTATTGCTAGAAGATGCAGAAGATCTGGTTCTTCCAGGACCTCTGCTGCGAGAGCTACTTCTGCCTCGCTGATACTGAGAACCACATCTGGTGGATTTGGAGTTGAAATTGGCTTCAGATTGAGCAACATTTGCTATGGCATTAGCAAGAGAAAGCTCTTGGAGATATTTGTTAAGTTGAGCTTCTTGCACATACAACAGTGCCTCAATTTTATAGAGTGTGGGAGGTTCCATCTTGCCATACACCATCATGATAAAAGGATTGTATTCCTTTGGTAAACCCTACAAGATAGAGTCAATTTGATCGCGCTCAGAGATTGGTTCACCAACTGCCAGAAGCGCATCTGCAATTGCACGAATGCGAAGCACAAACTCTGAAATCGAACGATTTGCTTTCTTGGTGACTTTCAGCTTAGCACGAAGTTGATGAACCCTAGCTTTCATGACCGCTGTGAAATACTGGTGTATCTGCTCCCAGATTTGATATGAATGCTTGCAAGAAAGCACACGAGGAAGTACAAACTCAGAAATTGTGGACAGAAGCCACGTGAACAGGGCTTGACCTTGAGTAATCCGAGCCTCATATTCATCAGAATGAACATTGGCGCGACGATCTTCGTCGTTCTTGCACATTGTAGGAATTTGAGGGTTAACTACAAATCGATGTAGTTTGTGAGCAAGAATGATACCTTCAACCTGTTGATTCCAGAGAAGAAAGTTCTTCTCTTGCAGCTTGATGGAGAGTTTGGGCCCAAACACTATGTGATGAGACGCATTGCTGAGTGACGACGACTGTGTCATCATGAAGGGATGAAACTCCGAGTTTTTCGGTGATGCAATCATTGATGAAGCTTATCTGAAGCAATGGAGCAAGAACGTGTAATAGAACAAGATTGTTGAATCACGAAGGGAGATGCTGCAGCTTCTCAGCAAGAGCGTGATAATGATGAAATGAACAACGGAAAACGGTTTGGATCAGCAACGATTGATACCATGTTAGAGTTATGTTAAGCTTGCATTATCAATGAAAAATATGAAATCAAGATTGCAAGAAATTTTGAAAGAAGGAGTTAGAAGTTATGGGACGAAGGGGACCAGAAGTTCTGAGACTATCAAGCTAGAAGTTCTGGAGGAAGTGATTCTTAGTTTCTATTATAAAAGGAGTTTTACATCATATCATTACACTCTCTCATAGCCACCTTGTCATACCCCAAATTTTGACCTAATATACCACCTTACATTTGCATTGTTGCACAACTAACAGTTCAAACAACATTAATTAGGTATAGCATTCACAGATCAAAATTAGGGTTTCATCATATTTTCATCTGATTCAAGGGCTAACCAATTAGGGTTTGAGATTTTCTCACTCCATTTGATCTATCTTGATCAAATCATCAGCCTTCAATCCTCAGATATCCATTTTTCTCATAGATCAATCGAGGATCGACCAATTAGGGTTTTGGTCGAGCATAGGCATTCTCTGATTTTTTGAGCAGTAATTGACTTTTTTGGATAGATATTGGTCATTATATCTTAGATATAACATCTTGACCTAATTTCTGGATTCAAAACATCACAGAGGTTCACAGAATTCATCAGTCAATTTCAGAAACGTCCGATGAAATTTCATCTGCACAGAAAAGTCAAACTTTGACTTTTGGTCAAATTTTTCAAAACAAAACTTTTTCAATCATCAAAATACTTCAAATGATCCATCATGATCATAAAAAATCAAAGAATTTGGAAAAGTCAACAAAAAGTCAAAATTTCTATAACTTAGAAAAATTTCTAAGTGTTGAAATTTCACATTTTTTCCAAACTTCAAGCCATTTTTTCACCTAGTTCCAATTGGAATTTGAAAAAAATCAAAACATGAAAGTTGTAGATCATGGAAAAATCTTTCCAAAATGTCTAAGAAATCTCAAATCCATGGAGTCTAGCTATACTTTTGAAATTGAAACATAAGGCTCCATGAAACTTAATTTTCAAAGTTCACAACTTCAAATTATAGGTCATTTTTGTGTTTCTTCATCTAGAAGCTTTCTAGCCTTGCCAAGTGGATGATCAAACTGATAAATATCAGCCTAGAGGATATAATTGAAGATTGGATCAAGTTTGGATAAATATAGCACATGGTGAAAAAAGGAAGTTTCCTTTTTTGGTAAAAAACCATTCTTGCCCCTTAAGTTAACTTTGAGTTACCAAATGCCATGTCCTTCTTTCCTAACAATTTCAGAACCTCTTGCCTATAAATAGCTCTCAATTCAAGCCTAAAACAACACCAAAATTCCACAAATACAAGCTTTCTTGAAAATCAAGCAATTCATGTCAAATTGCCAAACATAGCATTTTTGAAAATCCAATGGAAACATGATGAAAATTGGTGTCCAACATGTTCCATAATCATTAACAAACTTGTTCCAAACTTAAAATCAACCTGTACTAAGCTAAAAATCAAATTGCATTTCTATTTTTCCAAACTTTCCAAACTGCCATAAGCAATCGAATTTGGACTTAGGCTTGATTCCTTTGAGTTGTGAGCATCCTAACACGATCCATATACATCATGGAGTTGATCTGGAACAAGAACAACAAACTGTAACACCATTAACACGATTTCCGATTTCATTTTGAGTATATGCAGTGAACTTGTGTAGCACGATTCATGGATTCAAGAAGTGCACCATCCATAAACCATCCTTACATGCCGTTGGAGCTTACACAATCAAGAAATAGCCACGGAAACACGTTTGCATCGAATTCGATCTTCACTTTTCCAGGTATGAACACGAGTTTGGTTCTCATGATTCTTTGAATCTTTTGACAAAAACTCTTGGCCATTCTCTTTCTGCACTTAACACGATCCTTAACCCTCAAAAAAATCAAATAATCATCAACTACAAGTCATTTAATTTGATTTCTCAGGTTTAGGGTTCTTAGCTTTCCCAGAAATCAAAACACGTTAGGCTTAAAATAAATGAAATTAACATATGCCATCGTGTTCGTGAGGAAAAAACGAGTGACTTTGATGTTTACAACGTTGGATTTCATTGAGAAACGAGGGAGATAGCTTGGATCAATCAAACTGAAAATCAAACTATAAACCCAGAAAATTCGCGCGTGTTCATGTGTTCTTCATTTTCAAAAATTCAAATAATCCAATATCATATTAACGCGTGTCATTTTCCACTAACACATCCCAGCACGTTTGGTCTAGTGGTTCCTGGCTTGGTCTTAAGTCATCTTGCCACGTGGTCTGCCTCATGGTCATGGGTTCAACACCCAGCAAGACCATTCTTTTTTACAAAACTTCCATATTTTCATGTTTTTTATCAAACTTCAACAATTTTTTTAACCAATCAAAACTTCTCATTTTGAGATGATTTTTTGCACACTTGTCATTTAATATATATATTTTATGATTATGTCAAAAAAATCCAAAAATATTTTCATCTGATTAATTTTTAATCGAGCCGAAAACGATGTTCTGAACACTTTTTCAAACCTCCTTTTAAAGGTGAATTTTTCAAGTTTTCGACTTCCGATTCTTTTCAAAACTTTTCATAAATGAACCTCACATTTCAAAACATTTTCAAAACATTTTCAAATCATTTTTCAAAACATTTCATCAAACTTGCATCTTTTACCATGATCAATCCGATTTAAAACGATAAAACTGATTTCGTCTTTTCTCGAATTTCTCGATCGATCATGGGCCACCCTTATGGTGTAAGTCCCAATCCTTTATGTACATATTTAGTTTTACTTGTACATACTCAAATTATCATTGTTAATATTCAAACATAAACAAATTTCTTTCGTTTGTTTTCATTCGTTTGTCTATACGCTGAATCCATTGGTTCTAAAGGAAGGTTTCTCCTGAGCGAGATTTCTTTTAAACCAATGGGCCTCCCTTTCGGTGTAAGTCCCATAACATTCTTTTATGTACATAATATTTCCTTGTACATATCAAACTTTTGTCAAACATTTTTTAAACAAACTTTTTATCTGTACATAACACAGATACTTCTTTTCAAATACTTTTTATCTGTACATAACATGATACTTCTTTTCAAAATCTTTTATCGTACATAATATGAGATACTCTTTCTTTGAAAGTACTTTTACGATAAACTTTGATCAATCATTTCGTTTCATCTGCATTTTACATCGAATACCATTGGTATTGAAAGGAGCATTATTCCCGTGAAACGCTTTCAAATCAATGGGCCTCTCTTGATGTAAGTCCCAACCTCCTATGTACATCCATCTTTGTCGTACATAAAAACTCATTCGTGTACATATTCATTTCCTTGTACACAGTTCAAACTTGTGAATAATCAAGTTACGCTGTTTTAAACGTTCGTTTCACAAACACTTGTTTATATTTCATAAATCGTAAATAAACATCATGCATTGTTTATATTTCCTTCATAAACTCCTCGTGAATACATATCACACACACACACACTTTATACAACCGCCTAATAAATAACATAACAATTAGACTAATCAATAGGTTACCCAGATAGCCTCCGCTTGGGCTTCATACAAGACAACTCATCACCAATTGAGTTTAGCCTCCGCTTGGGCTTCATACAAGATAACTTATCCCTAGCATGGGTCACCTTCTCTTGGGCTTTGTACAAAGAAACTCTCCCACGAGTTAGCCTCCGCTTAGGCTTCAGATAAGACACTCCTTGAGTCAGCTCTCTTGGGCTTCGCTCAAAAGAACTCCTCATTGAGTTTAGCCTTCTCTTGGGCATCATACAATGAAAGAGATAGAAGTCTCTTATGACCTCCTATTGGGCTTCCAATACAAAGAATCACCCGCTAAGATAGAACCCGAAAGGATGGTTTCCTGAAATCACTTTCAAATTCCCAGAGTAAAATTTCCGGTGAAATTGCTCTTATTCGTAAAGGATGGTTTCTCGGTGAAATCCTTTCAAGCCAAAGATAGCCATACCCTATAGCTTCCTCTTGAGCTTCATACAAGGACCCTCGATGACCCTCGGAATGCCTCCTCTTGGGCTAACAATAGGGCTTCTTAAAAGCATCCCTTTAATCCAATCAATTTCTCCTTGAGATTTAGACATCTATCATCTCTATGGAAGAAGTATCTCATCTATCACATCACATACAGTCAAAAACTTTTCAAAACTTTTCAAACTTTTTAAACTCTTTTCAAACAAAAACATCTCTTAATTGTAAGTGGTAACGGTTGTACACTCAAGTAAAACACCCAATACTTACAGTTAAAAGATTCAAACATCTTTTTCAAAACATCTTTCTTAAACATGTAAGTGATAACGCTTGTACACTCAAGCAAAGCACCTAATACTTACGATGAAAGATTTTTATCAGTCAAATAACTTTTCAAAAATGTATGTGATGAAATAGATTAGATACATTTTTCATTAAGATGACATTTGTCTGTCTCTTAAACTAACATCCCGTTGCTTTCCACTAGCATAAGTGGGAACTACGATTGCTCTGACTTTCTCAACATCCCTTTGAGAATACGTAGGCACAAGGTCTCATCCTTGCCGAGCAAATTTCTATCTCCCTCGCACCAAACAAACCATAGAACCGAGATCCGAGCTACAAATGCTCGATTCCCACTAGGGATATGTATGCGTAAGATCCATAGATCTTTGCGAGCACAATAATAACAAAACCTAGAATCCCACATAATCTATTTCTTAAAATCCCAAAGGAGAAACTTTCCCAATCATAGAAATAGCAATTAAAAACACACAACATATCAAACATATTCATATATAAAGTCATAGATAACTACATATATTTAGGGTGCTCCATCTATTCCTTTATATAACAATCCCCTTAGAATCTCCCCATGCGTTACGTCTAGTTTGCGCTAGTCGTTACGCATACCAATATCAATTGAGGGTATTTCACTTTCCCTTTTCATAATCATTAAATCATCTTTCTTGTGTTGAAAATAATAAAGCTTGATGCTCATGGCATCTTTATAAACAAATCAAAAGATTTAAATCGTGCGTAGAATCCGAACTCATGTTCGCATCCTCGGCGCCACCTTTAACGCGAAGGAAAATGGCGACTCTGGGAGTACGAAATTTTGATTTTTCAAAAAAAAAACGCGTACTACTTGCCGAGAGCACCAAGCTTTTTTGTTTTCAAAAGAAAAGAAAGGGATAAGCTTTTCATATTTTGCATATATCTTTTCTTTATTGTGTGTTTCGCGATTTCACTTGATGGAAAGAAATCCTAACCGGATTTAAGAAACATTTTAAGATCTAGGTGGAGGTATTAATACGTGAGCGCTTCAATGCTTTCGTTAATATTTCCGGTGGAGGTTTTCTTGAGGTATTGTGTTTAGCAAGTAATTGCGAAGTATTTTCGAGGAACTTAAGAAGTCGAGTGGATCAGAGAACACATAAACCATCCTAGCCATTAGGATGTAGTGCGTAGATTATTCGGTGTAAGCCTAGAGTAATTGTCATGCGATACTACGATCAAAGAGTTTCTCTTGAAAATATTATTGGACCATCGAGTATTCAACAAATCCAATAATGTTTTGAAGGGAGTGTTGAGCTGTATTATTAGTAGAACCCGATTCACGAGAATAAGCCCTTAGAACTTAACCCGATTCTTATCGTTGGCTTCATGCTCGTGACTTGACGCTGCCGTGTGTATAACTACTAACCATGTTTGTTGCATTCATGCATTCATTTATTCATTCAAAAAAAAAAAATTTCTTCATTTCTCTTCCGTTTCCAAAGAATTTAGAGATGTTTTCTTTGTAAAATATTTTAGGTTAGAGTGATGGACGAGGAAGATTCACCAAAAGATGCTTTTAGGATTCCCGACGAGGAAAGTTGAAAGAGTTAGCATCCTTGGTAGAAGATCCTTCGGATTTCGTAAAACGCTATGGAACTCTTTTAACTCTTTTGAACGCTAACGTTGATGAAGGACTTCTCAAACCTTCGTTCGCTTCTACGATCCGATCTATCGTTGTTTCACTTTCCCGATTATCGTTGATGCCTACTTTGGAAGAGTATGCGATATCCTAGGAATCTCGATGTCGATAAAGTGCCTTTCAATGGTTTGGAAGCCATTCCTAAGTCACAAGTCATTGCAACAATGACTCATTTAAAGAAACCCGAGATAGACAAAACCTAACTACCGAGGAAAACTCTTAGGACTAACTTCAAAGTTCCTAATGGAGAAGGCTCTCAAGTTCTCAAGCGGTAGTATGGTAGCCTTTGAAGCTATTTTAGCTTTACTCCTCTATGGATTGGTGTTGTTTCCCACGTCCCAAATTTCGTTGATATCAACGCCATAAGGATCTTCGATTGGAAACCTGCTCCCACCCTTCTTGGTGATACGACGCCTCTATTCATCATAGGAATCGTCAAGGAGACGGAACTATCGTGTGTTGTGTACCTCTGTTTTTCAAATGGATTATCTCACACCTTCCTAAATCTCCTATCTTCCGCGAAAACAAAGACGAGTGGCATTGGTCCGTAAGACTCATGTCTCTTACAAACGATTTATATCCATTGGTATACTTTGGCAAACAATGAGATGGAAATCATTGAGAGTGTGGAGAATTCGCCAACGACCTCTCATTGGTGCGAAAGGAGGAATCAACTACCCCATTCCTAGCAAAACGTCACCGGATACAAATTCGTAAACCTCCGGTTTAGAAAGCTACTTATCATGAAGGAGAGGATTCCGGATCAAGGCTAGGATGATTAAAGCTTGGCATCACATCCGAAAGAAAGGAAAAGGTAAGGAAAAGAATTGTGTAGCCATGGAAACCTACACTTCATAAAAAAGAAAGGAATTTGAATGCCTTACGCTTATGAGGATCCCATGTTCTCGACCGCCCAAATCAACAAATTTTCCCGTTGGAGAATACCAAGAAGCCTTGACCAAGATAAGGTTTGAGAAGGAAGCTTTGGAAAGCAAATTCCTTAAGACTAACCTTGAGAATGAGAAGCTCAAGAAGCAAGTCAAAGATCATGAAAAGACGCTACTTCCGTGATGAATGGCTCATGGAGAAAGATGAGAAGATTCGCGTAGGATAACGCCATCCGTAAATACGTCAAAGAAAAAAAAAAGCTGAGGAAATGACAATCAAGCCCACTCCCAACGAGTGGAAAAGAGTCATTAGCAAGCTAAAAGTCGAAAAGCCAAACTAAAAGCTCACTATGGAAGGAAATCACAAAATTCAAGATTTGATCGCCATCCGACGAAGATGTTTAATTAGTTTAATTTAGTTTGTTAATTTTTATCATTTATTGTATCATTTGTGTGAGCAATGCTCCAAAAAAAAAAATTGTTGTAATCTTCCTTCATTAATCAATAAAATTTGTGTTTTCCATCCAAATATTTGCGTAAATATCTCGCTTAGCATAAATTCTTTGAAATTTTCTTTTCTTTACAATCATATTCATGCATCATACTTTGCATTTAAGTCTACCATCTAGAGTCTAATCATTCACGCTTTGAACCGTCACTTTTCAGATAGAAAATTGTCAAGTATCGCCTTAGAGTTTCTCGTCGCAGCCCACTCGAACGCACGATACCGATCAAAAGAAGAAAAGTAATGGAGAATTTTGAGCAAGAAAACGTTGAACTCGTAGTAACTACGCTACAAGAAAAAGTGGAAAGACTCACATCTTTGGTCAACTCGCTTGCCACAACGCAAAGTCAACAAGCGACAGCGATCATAACCAAATAGCAACTTCAGAGGATACTACTACTCGGTTTCACGTCAGAGAGTTCACCTTTCAAAGATGCCGAGGGCTATCCATGGGAATGCCTTTAACTTCGGCATTGGAGTTCGCCAACCGACTTCTCAAACAACCTCGCTTGAAATACCTACGGCAAAGCGCCACGCTCACTCCACAACGTGGAATAACTTTTCCACAAGTAACAATGTCGGTTTCTCAACCGATCATGTTGAACTCAACCAGTAGTGCACACTACCACGACGAAGAAGTTCATCACACTCCGGAAATAGCACGAACGCCGTGGTTCAATGGAGAATCTCCGTGAACAACTCCTCAAAATGCTTGAGATAAAACGATTCAAGGAAATAATTGTTTGGGAAAAGCGCCCAGATCTCTGCTTAGTTCCTCGTGTAAAAATACGAAATTCAAAATCCGGATTTTGAAAAGTACAAAGGAATTCTTGTCCTCGAGTCATCTTACAATGTATGCTAGGAAAATGTCTACGCAAATGAGGATCATCACCGTTAATTCATTACTTCGGTGATAGTCTCACCGGTGCCGCACTAAAGTGGTACATGGGTTTAGACAAAGACGAATATCCAATCATTCAACGACTTAGGTAAAGCCTTCGTCCAGAATACAAATTCAACTTGGATATGGCTCTGAGGGATCAACTCCGCTCCATGTCTCAAAAGGAAAGAGAGACATTCAAGGAATATGCGAACGATGGAGGGAAATTGCGCCCAAGTCAACCCGCCTTGGAAGAAAGAGATGACTAAGGTATTCTTGAATACTCTAAACTCATTCTACTATGAGCGAATGATCGCTAGCGCCCCTGACTTCAACGAAATGGTAAGCATGGGAATGCGACTAGAAGAAGGGTTCGGACAGACGCCTAACCAAGGAAGTAGGATCTTCTAGTAATACCAAGAAAGTTGGAACCAGCTTCCCAAAGAAAAAGAACATGACGAGGAATGGTATCCCGAGGAAACCACGCAAGAATGTCATTCAACAACGATGTAGCCGCCATAGCGCCCATCAACAACTCGTGAATTCCGCAATTTCAACAAAATCAACAAACTCAACACCTCGTCAGCAGCTCAGCTTTCACAAAAACCAAACGCCTCGGTCACTCTTCGACCCAATTCCCATGCGTACGTAACTTTACCCCGATAGAAAGGAATCTAATACGGACAAGGTTACCACCTCCGTCCCCGAAAACTATCATGGTGGTACAAAGTCGACGATCTTGCCCTTTTCACCAAGGGGCACCAGGACTTGACCTTGAGCATTGCATAGCATTGAAGGCAGAAGTACAGAGATTAGTAAAGGCTAATCTTCTTTCCTTCAGAAACACAAGTCCGAATGTGCAAGCCAATCCACTTCCCAGCCATAGTGGACACTCAGTGAATCTAATGCTAAGGAATACAGACAGGTACCTTGTCACAGATGTAAACTTAGTCAAAGGAAACTTAGTGCATCTTCATGAAGCATACAGTACCATGAGCACCTTCACTAAGCATAATTATGCAGCTTGCTATATCTCCCAAGAATATCCATGGATGTCCCACCATAAGAGCATATCCAACATTTGTTAGACATTGGTGATTTACAAATTTACGTAAACCGAGATGACCATGACGTAAATACAATAGGGCATTTTCCGCATGAGCTTTTAGTCTCGATATCAACTCGAAAATCCCAAGTAAACGCTAGATCCCTTGTTTCAACATACCCGAGCATGTGGAGATCGCATGTGGTTCCAACATTCCAACATCTCCTTTGGTGATTTGCCCACCGTCCTGTCCGCATCTACTAGAGCAATTCCTTACAAGATAATGCAACCTTGATAGAGGATGGAAAGAAAACATGCCTACACTTCCAGCTAATGTCAATATAATGTCGGACGAGTAACGCCAAGTGGACGAGTACACGCCCATTGCCACCAAAATCGCCTTCTCGTTGTTAAACAAAACCAAGTTAATATATCCTCCGAGAATCGCAACGATTCCCATTGTTAACCTGTATAAACATTGGTTCTGATGGAACCAACATCAACTCGACTTTGACGAGATACAAACTAATCAAGAAGAGCGAATATCGAGTCGTAGACCAATTGATGCACTCTTCAAAAATTTCAATACTGCCTTTACTCCTTAACTCAAGCTCACCGAGAAGCTTTGATGAGAGTACTAGACCAGCTTATGTGGATCACGATGTGACTAGCACCAATTTGGAGGATCGCTCCAACATAACACCGCAATAACTGAGTTTTAGTGACTAAGAACTTCCTAAGAAGGAAAGATCACAACTTGGCCTTGCACATCTCGATGATTTGCCACGATTCCCTATCCAATGTATTGGTGGATCTTTCGCCTTTAAATGTAATGCCAAAACGACCGCTTATCTTTACAAAGGAACGCCAATGAAGTTCAACGACATCATAGTAAGAGCTGATGGATCGAGAAAGTCGCTGGGAAGTTGATCTCCCAATGACAATTGGCCTCACACTTTCAAAATTACGCCCAAGTCATGGACGTACCAACAATTGCTTGCTAGGAAGACCTTGGATCCACAATGCAAGCAAACTACTCCATCGAAATTAAAATTCACAAGGAAAGTTGGTGACCATCGGTGAACAAGCTTTACTCATCTCATTTCTCCTTCATCACAATGACATTGAGCGCCGCATCTCCCGTAAAAAGAAGATGAATCTACTAAAATAGATCATCTATCTCTTCGTATAAAGAAGCGCACAAATGGTGAAAGATGGCAATACTCGAGGACGGGACAAGTTATCAAACCCTAAGAATGAAATGAAACGACTCGGGTTCACACCATTCTACAAAAACAAGAGAAAGATGAAGCACTTCCCGATCAAGGAAGTATTTCACAATGGAGGTTTCTTAAACCCCCGCAAGAGGTTAATGTTGTAACCATTGAAGAGGATGAAGATGATCCATCCGAATCAAGAATGGAGCACTTATTTGAATAGCCCAATATGTGTCTCAAGAGGAATCATATGCACCGATCGATCAATTCAAAGACATGTCCTCAAACATGAAAATCCACCATCCCTGCGAAATTTGGGATACCTTGGGAGAACCAAGTGGCAAATACGACTACATGGTGAAATACTGCTGCGTAAAGCTCAAAAATCCGGATTGAAGATATCCAACCCACGGATGGGGTGATGACTTTGACTACCCTAGTCAATCGTAAGAGGAATACTGCCTTCTCAAACTAATCAATGATCGAGGTCCCAAATGAAGATCTCTGCTTCACGCCATGGATTTCACCAAGCCATCCTCGTTACCACTACATCAACATGATCATCAAGATCAAGAGTATGATTCAGATACGATGCGGAAAGTGTCACGACAACGAGTCTCTTCACTCCAAGACCGAAGGAACATCCTCAAGATTCAACACAAAGATCAACAGAAGTACAAAGGTTATATCTCATACTTCCCGTTAATCAAGAAGATCGCTTAGCAAGACCAAAGGCAAAGGCCATCGTCCCGTAGTCTTCAAAGCCTCGCCACCAAGAATCAAAGTTTACTCAAGGGTTAAACCAAGCGGAAAATTACCCGAGTACCTCGACTTCCAAGGAGTTCGTCACTATTGGAAACCCGCTAGTTAGGACTAATGTTCATAGCTCTAAGTAGTTTATCTTTGCTTTTGTTTTGAACTCGCCGCCCAAAGCGAAGAGATGTTTTATAGGGTTTAGCTTTTAAATGATTTCTCTTTGTCTTGCCCAAGACAAATGAGTTTGTATTTTAGGCCCTGCTCATATTGTGAAACATAAATAAAATGCGTTGTTTTGTTTCCACTCTTTTATTTTCATTTTACCCTTTTGGAAATGATAATCCTAAAAACACAAAAAAAAAAATCATAATGAAAAATTAATCGCAACACTTTCACATTAACTTTCAAAAAAATGATGATAAAAACTTTTTAATCGAACATAAATCAAAATGCAGATTAAACAAATGGACAAACCCATTGAAAGCAAGAACTCGCACTCTCTCAACTTTGAAATCCTCAAGTTAAGAAGAAGTTGAAGAAGAGATCCCGATGAAATTTCTAGATCGCTAAAGCACGAGGAAAGGATCATTCAGCCTCACAAAGAAGAACCAACTTGGCAATCAAGACGAAAAAAAGTAAATATCGGAGCTTCACTCAACAAAGCAGTGTCAAAGGCAAACCGATAAGTCTTCTCAAAGAATACGTTGATGTGTTTGCCTTTGGATACCGATAGTAGAGCATCATCACCGTTAAAACCGTAATGTCCGCCATTAAAAAAACTAAGGAGAGTTCATCCCGAAATGGTCGAGAAAATTAAAAGGAAGTCCAAAAATTTCGACGTTTCCTTGTCACTCGAGTATCCTCAATGGCTAGCCAACATAGTACCGTATCCAAGAAAGATGGAAAGGTCGAATGTGTGTTGACTACCGAGATCCGAACAAAGCTAGTCCAAAAGACGATTTCCCACTTCCGCATATCGACATGCTAGTGGATAGTACGCCAAATTCAACGCCTTTTCCTTCATGGATGGTTTCTCCGGTTATAATCGATCGTAATGGCTCCGAGACATGGAGAAGACATCTTTCATCACGCCATGGGGCACTTTTTGCTACAAGGTAATGCCATTTGGATTAAAGAATGCAAAGCAACTTACCGAGGGACTACTCTCTTTCATGATATGATGCACAAAGAGATCGAGGTCTACGTGGACGACATGATAGCAAAGTCGATAATCAAGAGGAACATATAGACTATCTCTAAAGTTGTTTCAACGACTAAGGAAGTTTCATCCCAATCCTAACAAGTGTACCTTTGGGGTAAGATCAGAAAACTCCTAGGTTTCATCACACAAAAGGAATTGAAGTCGACAAAGTCAAGGCTATTCAGTTTTAACAAAAGCAGATTAAATTAATCATCTCGATGCGGATCAATGAATGAAACAAAAGGTAGTGAAGATTGACATTGACAAGATCAAAGAATACCGCCGAACCAAAATTCATGGTATTGAAGATTCGTTACAACCATTACTGCCATCTACGAGTAAGAAATTCACATCGTTGCTCGAGAAAACATGTTGCGCTATGGGCTTCAAAACGCCTTCGCCAATACATGATCAATCACACGACTTGGTTAATATCCAAAATGGATCCTATCAAGCGTATTTGAGAAGCCCGCCTTAACCGGAGAATCGCCGATGGAAAATGCTACTATCTCAATATGACATCCAATACCGCTCGAAAGCGGTTAAAGGAAGCATTCTTGCCGATCACTTGGCTTATCACCGCCAATGAATCCCAATCTCTCAAATATGACTTCCTGACGAGGATGTTATGTACTTGAAGATGAAAGATTGTGACGAACGCTACACGGAGAAGGACCAGATCCGTAATCCGATGGGGCCTAGTCTTCGATGGAGTCAGAAATGTTTTGGCAATGGAATTGGGGAAGTCATCATTACTCCCGAGGGTTCTCATATCCCGTTTTCCGCCAGATTTCTATTTGATTGCACCAACAACATAGTAGAATATGAAGCATGCATCATGGGTATTGAAGAAGCCATCGACTTGAGGATCAAGATCCTTGATATATATGGAGACTCAGCCCTTGTGATCAATCAAATCAAAGACAAGTATGAAACTCATCATTTTGGTCTAATTCCTTACAGAGATTATGCGAGACGATTGTTGACTTTCTTCAATAAAGTTGAACTGCATCATATCCCTCGAGATCAAAATCGGATGGCAGACGCCTTGGCTACTCTATCTTCCCTATTCAAAGTCAATGATTGGAATGATATGCCCGACGCATCGACGCCTTGAAAGACCGATATGTATTTGCAATGTATGTCTTCGATAAGCCGTGGTTTCACGACATCAAACGTTTCCTTCAAACACGAGAGTACCCACTCGGGGCGTCGTACAAGGATAAGAAAACTCTAAGGAGGCTTTCCAGGAATTTCTTCCTCAATGAAGATATTCTATACAAAAGAAACTTCGACATGGTTCTCGATCGTGGATGACAAAGAAGCGATACAATTATTCATGAAGTGCATGAAGGGTCTTTTGAACCCATTCGAATGGGCATGCAATGTCCGTAAAGATTTTAAGAGCAGATACTATTGATAACGATGGAATCGATTGCGCAAACACGCCAAAAGATGTCACAGTGCGATCTACGCAGATAAGATCCATGTGCTACCGACTCTACTCAACGCTCTCTCTCCGTGGCCTTTCTCCATGTGGGCATTGACATGATTGGAATGATTGAACCAAAAGCGTCCAATGGACATCGCTCATTCTAGTGGCTATTGATTACTTCACCAAATGGGTCGGATCTTACGCCAACGCCACAAGACAAGTGGTTGTGAGGTTCATCAAGAACAACCTCATTTGTCGATACGGAGTTCCAAGCAAGATCATTACGATAATGGATCTAACTTGAACAACAAAATGATGAAAGAACTGTGTGAGGAATTCAAGATCGAGCATCATAACTCATCTCCTTACCGCCAAAGATGAACGGCTGAAGCCGCCAACAAGAACATCAAAAGATCATCCAAAATGGTCATCACTTACAAAGACGGCATGAAATGCGCCATTTGCTCGCATGGGTATCGTACTCAAGACGCACTTCAACAGGGCAACTCCTTTTCTCTAGTATACGGCATGGAAGCAAGGTGCTCCCGTAGAAGTTGAGATCCCGCCAATAAGAGTTCTCATGGAAACTAAGTTATCCGAGGTGAATGGTGTCAAAGAGATACGACCAACCGAACTTAATTGAAGAAAAGCGCTGACCGCCTCGTGTCACGGACAACTCTATCAAAGAAGAATGAAGAAAGCTTTCGACAAAAAGGTCCGACCTCGTGAATTCGAGAAGGCGACCTCGTGCTTAAAAAGATTCTCTTTTCAAACAGATTCTAGGGCAAATGGACTCCTAATTACGAAGGCCCATACATCAAAAGAAGCTTCTCGGCGGTGCTATGACTCTCACAACCATGGACGGCGATGAACTCCGTGCACGTGAATGCCGATCAAACAATATTTTGTCTAAAAAAAAAAAAAACAGCTCGGTAAGTCGAAAACCGAAAAGGGAGGCTTAGGCAAAATGAGCGCCTCGGTGGATTGAAAACCGAAAAGGCGATCCAGCAAAATTAGAGACAATAAACAGAAATTATCCTGATAGATCGAAAACCTGAAAGGGCGATCTAGGCAAAAACAAGGATACAAAAAAATGACAAAGTAACTGCAGTCAGTCTGTATTTTGTCCACATGAAGAATTTTCCATCAACGGATCTTCAATCAACTCTTCTGAAGCAACAAGCGCAGTTGGAATTCAAAGTTGTTAGGGATAGTAGTGGTTATTTGCTTTCAATGTAGCCTTTTCCCAATAAATTATCATTTCCAACTTTTGTAAATAGTTCATGGAATCACGCCTTTGGCTGATTACCATTCTATTCAATAAATTTGAGCCTTGTGCCTTTTGTTTGCAATTCCTACTTTATTCTGTTTTGCAAAATAACGCTTTTATTGTGAAAATCACTTTTTGAAACTAAAATGTTTTAAATGAATTTTTACTTCAAAATTTTGAAACAAACGCAAAATTCTCCTTTGAAACTATGAACACGGAAATAACTTTTCTCCAAGAGTGTTTCGATCCTTGGAGTCGCCAATGCTACAGCCTTCTCCTCATCGAAATCATCAAAGGACGGTATTCTTATCCAAAAAGAATCCCACCAAGTTGCCAATGAAATACCTTTCTCGGAAAGTGTAAACCATGCAACTCAAATTCTTCTTTAGTGAATATCGCACCATTGCTGCAATTTTCACCAAGTATTTGTTCGAATCGTGACGCAATCCTTTTCTCAAATATCCCTTTAAGTGTTTTTGTCAAGTATTGTTAGCATGCATATAACATTCATGACATTCATACATAATAGCATCATTCATTGCATTTTTGCATCTCTCAAAATGTTTGTTTCCAAATCATCGGTTATATATATACTCATACGAGTATATCATATCCCAAAGAATATCTCCAAACAGAAAAGATACTTTTTCTTTGTTTCAACGGAGTATTCCCAAACAGTAAAGGATATGTCTTCCTTTTTCCGGCAAAGTCCCCAAACAGAAATGCATTTTCTTCTCTCTATCACATTCCCACCGAGATGATCTCTCATCGGAACAATGTCTTGGTTAACTTCTTTTCTTTCAGCTCATTCTGGATAGAACATCATTACTCACAAAAGTCGAGTACACAAGAACCTACTTCAAAGATTTACCTTATTATAGTTATCACTTCGCTGATAATTGGTAACATCTTTAAAACCCATTACCATACTATATCACAAGGCTGATAATTGGTAATATCATTTCCACTTACCTTAAACATTGTCACAAAGTCGACAGAAGGTAATCTTTTGTTTCCCAAACGAAAGATATTCACATTCTCTGAATCATTCTTTCCCATAAACTTATTGTTTGTTTCCCAAAGATAGGATTCTCTTTTCTCAAACAGATCGAGTCATCCTCATAAATTTTTTCCCATCATGTCATTTCTTTGACATCCTTTGGGTAAAACTTTTTAATCATTTTGCATCATCCGCATCTTTTGGTATCTTAGGTCCAAATTTTATGATTCGATATTTAAGTCTCTTTACACCCATCAAAACAAAGATATTCATCTTCATCTTTCAGGTTAAAGAAACTTAAATAGGGGCATCTGTCATACCCCAAATTTTCACCTAATATACCACCTTACATTTGCATTGTTGCACAACTAACAGTTCAAACAACATTAATTAGGTATAGCATTCACAGGTCAAAATTAGGGTTTCATCAGATTTTCATCTGATTCAAGGGCTAACCAATTAGGGTTTGAGATTTTCTCACTCCATTTGATCTATCTTGATCAAATCATCAGCCTTCAATCCTCAGATATCCATTTTTCTCATAGATCAATCGAGGATCGACCAATTAGGGTTTTGGTCGAGCATAGGCATTCTCTGATTTTTTGAGCAGTAATTGACTTTTTTGGATAGATATTGGTCATTATATCTTAGATATAACATCTTGACCTAATTTCTGGATTCAAAACATCACAGAGGTTCACGTAATTCATCACCAATTTCGTAAACGTCGATGAAATTTCATCTCGCAGAAAAAGTCAAACTTTGACTTTTGGTCAAATTTTTCAAAACAAAACTTTTCAATCATCAAAATACTTCAAATGATCCATCATGATCATAAAAATCAAAGAATTTGAAAAGTCAACAAAAGTCAAAATTTCTATAACTTAGAAAAATTTCTAAGTGTTGAAATTTCACATTTTTTCCAAACTTCAAGCCATTTTTTCACCTAGTTCCAATTGGAATTTGAAAAAACTCAAAACATGAAAGTTGTAGATCATGGAAAAATCTTTCCAAAATGTCCAAGAACTCTCAAATCCATGGAGTCTAGCTATACTTTTGAAATTGAAACATAAGGCTCCATGAAACTTAATTTTCAAAGTTCACAACTTCAAATTATAGGTCATTTTTGTGTTTCTTCATCTAGAAGCTTTCTAGCCTTGCCAAGTGGATGATCAAACTGATAAATATCAGCCTAGAGGATATAATTGAAGATTGGATCAAGTTTGGATAAATATAGCACATGGTGAAAAAAGGAAGTTTCCTTTTTTGGTAAAAAACCATTCTTGCCCCTTAAGTTAACTTTGAGTTACCAAATGCCATGTCCTTCTTGCCTAACAATTTCGAACCTCTTGCCTATAAATAGCTCTCAATTCAAGCCTAAAACAACACCAAAATTCCACAAATACAAGCTTTCTTGAAAATCAAGCAATTCATGTCAAATTGCCAAACATAGCATTTTGAAAATCCAATGGAAACATGATGAAAATTGGTGTCCAACATGTTCCATAATCATTAACAAACTTGTTCCAAACTTAAAATCAACCTGTACTAAGCTAAAAATCGAATTGCATTTCTATTTTTCAAACTTTCCAAACGCCATAAGCAATCGAATTTGGACTTAGGCTTGATTCCTTTGAGTTGTGAGCATCCTAACACGATCCATATACATCATGGAGTTGATCCGAACAAGAACAACAAACGTAACACCATTAACACGATTTCCAGTTTCATTTTGAGTATATGCAGGTGAACTTGTGTAGCACGATTCAGGATTCAAGAAGTGCAGACCATCCATAAACCATCCTTACATGCCGTTGGAGCTTACACATCAAGAAATAGCCACTGGAAACACGTTTGCATCGAATTCGATCTTCACTTTTCGGTATGAACACGAGTTTGGTTCTCATGATTCTTTGAATCTTTTGACAAAACTCTTGGCCATTCTCTTTCACTTAACACGATCCTTAACCCTCAAAAAATCAAATAATCATCAACTACAAGTCATTTAATTTGATTTCTCGCTTTAGGGTTCTTAGCTTTTCAAAATCAAAACACGTTAGGCTTAAAATAAATGAAATTAACATATGCCATCGTGTTCGTGAGGAAAAACGAGTGACTTTGATGTTTACAACGTTGGATTTCATTGAGAAACGAGGGAGATAGCTTGGATCAATCAAACGAAAATCAAACTATAAACCCGTAAAATTCGCGTGTTCATGTGTTCTTCATTTTCAAAATTCAAATAATCCAATATCATATTAACGCGTGTCATTTTCCACTAACACATCCCAGCACGTTTGGTCTAGTGGTTCCTGGCTTGGTCTTAAGTCATCTTGCCACGTGGTCTGCCTCATGGTCATGGGTTCAACACCCAGCAAGACCATTCTTTTTTACAAAACTTCCATATTTTCATGTTTTTTTTATCAAACTTCAACAATTTTTTTAACCAATCAAAACTTCTCATTTTGAGATGATTTTTTGCACACTTGTCATTTAATATATATATTTTATGATTATGTCAAAAAAATCCAAAAATATTTTCATCGATTAATTTTAATCGAGCCGCGATGTTCAACACTTTTCAAACCTCCTTAAAAGGTGAATTTTTCAAGTTTTCGACTTCCGATTCTTTTCAAAACTTTTCATAAATGAACCTCACATTTCAAAACATTTTCAAAACATTTTCAAATCATTTTTCAAAACATTTCATCAAACTTGCATCTTTTACCATGATCAATCCGATTTAAAACGATAAAACTGATTTCGTCTTTTCTCGAATTTCTCGATCGATCATGGGCCACCCTTATGGTGTAAGTCCCAATCCTTTATGTACATATTTAGTTTTACTTGTACATACTCAAATTATCATTGTTAATATTCAAACATAAACAAATTTCTTTCGTTTGTTTTCATTCGTTTGTCTATACGCTGAATCCATTGGTTCTAAAGGAAGGTTTCTCCTGAGCGAGATTTCTTTTAAACCAATGGGCCTCCCTTACGGTGTAAGTCCCATAACATTCTTTTATGTACGTAATATTTCCTTGTACATATCAAACTTTTGTCAAACATTTTTTTAAACAAACTTTTTATCTGTACATAACACAGATACTTCTTTTCAAATACTTTTTATCTGTACATAACACAGATACTTCTTTTTCAAAATCTTTTATCTGTACATAATACAGATACTCTTTCTTTTGAAAGTACTTTTTACAGATAAACTTTGATCAATCATTTCTGTTTCATCTGTACATTTTACACTGAATACCATTGGTATTGAAAGGAGCATTATTCCCGTGAAACTGCTTTCAAATCAATGGGCCTCTTATGTAAGTCCCAACCTCCTATGTACATCCATCTTTGTCGTACATAAAAACTCATTCGTGTACATATTCATTTCCTTGTACAGTTCAAACTTGTGAATAATCAAGTTACGCTGTTTTAAACGCTCGTTTCACAAACACTTGTTTATATTTCATAAACTGCGTAAATAAACATCATGCATTGTTTATATTTCCTTCATAAACTCCCGTGAATACATATCACACACACACACACACTGCTTATACAACCGCCTAATAAATAACATAACAATTAGACTAATCAATAGGTTCCCCAAGATAGCCTCCGCTTGGGCTTCATACAAGACAACTCATCACCAATTGAGTTTAGCCTCCGCTTGGGCTTCATACAAGATAACTTATCCCAAATGGGTCAGCCTCTTGGGCTTTGTACAAAGAAACTCTCCCACGAGTTAGCCTCCGCTTAGGCTTCAGATAAGACAAGACTCCTGAGTCAGCTCCTCTTGGGCTTCGCTCAAAAGAACTCCTCATTGAGTTTAGCCTTCTCTTGGGCATCATACAATGAAAGAGATAGGAAGTCTCTTAACACCTCCTATTGGGCTTCCAATACAAAGAATCACCCGCTAAGATAGAACCACGAAAGGATGGTTTCCGGTGAAATCACTTTCAAATTCCCAGTAAAATTTCCTGAAATTGCTCTTATTCAAAAAGGATGGTTTCTCGGTGAAATCCCTTTCAAGCCAAAGACAGCCATACCCTATAGCTTCCTCTTGAGCTTCATACAAGGACCCTCGATGACCCTCGGAATGCCTCCTCTTGGGCTAACAATACAAGGACCCACGGGCTTCTTAAAAGCATCCCTTTAATCCAATCAATTTCTCCTTGAGATTTAGACATCTATCATCTCTATGGAAGAAGTATCTCATCTATCACATCACATACAGTCAAAAACTTTTCAAAACTTTTCAAACTTTTTAAACTCTTTTCAAACAAAAACATCTCTTAATTGTAAGTGGTAACGCTTGTACACTCAAGTAAAACACCCAATACTTACAGTTAAAAGATTCAAACATCTTTTTCAAAACATCTTTCTTAAACATGTAAGTGATAACGCTTGTACACTCAAGCAAAGCACCTAATACTTACGATGAAAGATTTTTATCAGTCAAATAACTTTTCAAAAATGTATGTGATGAAATAGATTAGATACATTTTTCATTAAGATGACATTTGTCTGTCTCTTAAACTAACATCCCGTTGTTTTCCACTAGCATAAGTGGGAACTACGATTGCTCTGACTTTCTCAACATCCCTTTGAGAATACGTAGGCACAAGGTGTCATCCTTGCCGAGCAAATTTCTATCTCCCTCAGACCAAACAAACCATAGAACCACAGATCCGAGCTACAAATGCTCGATTCCCACTAGGGATATGTATGCAGAAGATCCATAGATCTTTGCGAGCACAATAATAACAAAACCTAGAATCCCACATAATCTGCTTAAAATCCCAAAGGAGAAACTTTCCCAATCATAGAAATAGCAATTAAAAACACACAACATATCAAACATATTCATATATAAAGTCATAGATAACTACATATATTTAGGGTGCTCCATCTATTCCCTTTATATAACAATCCCCTTATTCGAATCCCCAATGCGTTACGTCTAGTTTGCGCTAGTCGTTACGCATACCAATATCAATTGAGGGTATTTCACTTTCCCTTTTCATAATCATTAAATCATCTTTCTTGTGTTGAAAATAATAAAGCTTGATGCTCGAGGCATCTTTATAAACAAATCAAAAGATTTAAATCGTTGCGTACCAGAGAATCCGAACTCATGTTCGCATCCTCAGGCGCGTCACCTTTTAACGCGAACACACCTATATATAGCCATAACTCTATGGATAACATGGCTTACTAAGAATTGAAAGAGATTGTAGACTAATGACTCATAAGCCCATTATACAATAAACTACTAAGTCCATTATACAATAAACTACTAAGCCCAAATACACTAATAATTAACTTCAAACTTAAGCATGTGAGATATAACTACATTGTAGTCTATAGAATTAATGATAATGTATTACACTATGAAGCACGGATTCCGACACAGATACCGGGACACGACACGACATGGACATTTCGACATTGATAATTTCAAAAATATAGGACACCGACACCGCTAAATATAAGATATTATTGATCTTTATTTATCTATCTACTAATAAAATAGTTACAAATATCCTAATCAAAATTAATATCTTCAACTCTTCATTGATAACATTGCTTGTCATACATGTTTAACTATATTATATGTATATGAGATTTGTCTAAAGAGTGCATAAAGTGTCTTGAAGTAAAAGAAAAAACATTTTTTTTCGAAACACTTGTCCAAAAAGTATTGTATGATTGTCATGTGGTTGTCGGACACCGATTTAAAAAGTGTCGAAATAAAGAAAAACATAATTTTTTTAGTAACACTTGTCTAACTTTTTCAATATTTGTTTGATTTTTTTGACACATGTCGTACGAGTGTCATATAAGTGTCAGACACTGACACATGTGGACCGCGACATGCCTGATGTTAGAGGTGTGAGTGTTTTATAGGTATTACATAACTTCATGAATCATGTCATCCTATGTGGGCACCTTCATTTTTAGAATAAGGGGTCTATCTCATTAATCGTAGTCATAGTTGTAATGTCTCTATCATCATTTTTGTTTTTTCTTGACTCACTTTATTCCGACGTAAAAGCTCATTAAGAAGTAAACTACAATAGATCCGACGTGGTTTACTTGTCTTTCTATAAAAAAATAGTGGTATTAATATATCTAACAGTGTTCATTAGTCCTTGTGCACAAAAAAGATTGGAGTAGGATGAATTTGGAATTGTTCAGTAGATAAGATAATGTAGTCAAATGGAGTTGACACTGTTCAATTGTCCTTTTGTGGAAAGAAATGAAGTAAAATGGATATCACGTTGTTTACTTGTCCTTGCATCAAAAACTAAGTGGAGTAAAGTAGATTTAACACTATTGATCATTTATTATTGTGTAAAAAAATTAGTGGAGAAAAGTAGTACTAGTATATATTATTCAAATTAATAAATTTTATTCTTTGGTAAGATAAAAAGTACAGTAAAATAAATAAAATAATAGTATCTTATTTTGTGTTTTAATCACTTAATTAACATTATAATTACCTTAATTAATAACCAAAATAATAAAGTTCTTTTAGAAAAAGTTAAATGAACAAGAAATAAAAATGAAAATTATTGATCTAAAAAGTAAAATATTAAAAAGGAGTAATTGTGTATATAATTGGAGAAAAAACTTAAATGTGTTGTATAATCAATCCAAAAATATACGAGTAAAAAACTCAATTTTATCTTTTCTCCATATTTTATTTATTTATTTATAAAACAACACATTATTTAAAAATATATATATCAGGCGAAGAATGGAGTGGTATAATACTCCCATGCAATCCTATAATTTTAATCTCTCTAAATTTTACTTTTGAATAATGGTCATCGCAAAATTATTATGCACGTAGTTTTAGTCTCTGTTGTTAAACTGATATATATTTTTGAATAATTATTTTACAAATATGTGTAGAACGTTATAAAAAATTCCTCGATAGAAAAGAATTCAAAATTTGATTTCTAAATTGAGATTTTCATTTCTTTTATCAATATGTTTTTGAAATTAAAAAAAAAATCATATTTAATTCTTCTCGTTTTAAAAAATTCTAAAATTTAGTTAATAAATATTGTATAGTATTCTGAACACATATGAAAAAAATTATTCAAAAATTTTAAAAATTAAAAGTAATTAAACTGTTTTAAAATTTTTAAGAAATAACAAGGACTAAATCAGCACGAAAAAAAATTTGCGATGATCATTATTCAAAGGAAAATTTTAAAGGGACCAAAATTACAAATTCGCATATTTATAGGGACTAAAAACATATTTAACCCTTTATAATATGGTGGTTGAGGTCTCATGTTATTAAAGAGTGAGTCTTTGCAATATTAACACTTTAATGCTCAAATTTGTGATTGAGAGAGATGAAATTATGCAAGTGAGTGAGAAAAATATGTGGGTGAAACTCATAGTCACACTTATATATGAGAGAAAGTTAGTATTGTGAAGTCAAGCTTCTTCAACCTTATTTTTTGATGAAGAGAACTACTATGTGCATATATCAAAAATGAGAAAAAGCAACATGAGCAACATGGCTATGGATCAAGATTATAACTTTATAAAGACTTGCATTTATCTTAATTTATTGAGGTACATATATGTTGATAACTTAGTGCTCAAATTACTCCAAATATTCATTTACATGTATGGTCCAAAGTAGTTGCATTACAATCTGTTTCCTGCAAATTAATACAATTTTTTTTTTAATTTTCAGTTCAAAAAATCGATTAACCTTATTTCAGAAATCTATTTTATTCACTAAATTTTGAATTTCTTTATAATAGTTTTTAGGCATGGAAATCGATTACCCCTATTTCAGAAATCGATTTCCTTCACTAAATTTTGAATTTCCAAAAAAACAAATTTTAGGCATGGAAATCGATTAGCCCCATTTAAGTAATCGATTTGCTTCACGAAAATTTGAATATTCAATTGCAACGTTTCAGGAGAAATCAATTACCCCATTTTTCAAAATCGATTTCCTGAGTATCACAATAGCTTTTCAGTCTATTTTGAATTTGAACGTTTTGAACAACTCATTACTTAATCATTGCTTTTTGTCATTAAATGACACTCATTCCTAGAGGTGTTAAGATATTATATATACTCTTATTTTCATAATTCACATCTCACCTCTTCCATTTCAATTTGAATTCAAGTACTCACTCATTTTCAATAACAAGTGTTTTGATAGTTCCACTTTTATTAAGAGTTTTTCTACATTTGTTCTTCATATCATTTTAGAAAAATCTCTCTCTCATTCATAAACACTTGAGATTTAATATATCTTTATAAATTTCTTGGTTAGAAGAGAAGATCACTCATTGTTATATATATATATATATATATATATATATATATATATATATATATACTTTTTACTTTTTACTTTTTACTTAATATTTTTTAAATTTGGTTGTAAATTTCTTGTTATCCAAAATTATTGGAAACAAAAGAGTAGAAAGGAAATGATTGTTTTCTTGTTCTACTTGCTTGATTTGTTCTCTGTTATCTAGGATTGTTGGAAGCAAGAGGTTGAAAGTGATAGATTTGTTCTCATTTCAATTTGGTTGATCCAAAAGGATAGTTCTCGGTGATTTTGTTGTTAGAAATTGTAGGAGAAGTCTTAGTATAAGGCTTATACAAAGATCTAACAATAGTGAAATCTCTTTCGTGTTGAAAGGGGACCAGACGTACCTTCGGAATTTGAGGGGAACCAGGATACATCCTTGTGTTCTTTACTTTTTCGCATTTACCACTTTTATCTTAAAACGTAAGCAGAAAAGAAAGAAACACATTTCTAAACTCTTTCACCAAACCAAAAAAATAAGAACAACTTGTTTTTAAAACTGGATAATTTTTGTTAATTCCATGGTTTTAGATTGGCATAATTTTGCTAAAAATGGTTCTATACTGATGTTGCTCAAGATGGTGCAGCTTTCTTACAATTGTCATGACAATTTTGCCATTATGAGTTTTGTAGCCAGATGTCAAAGCAGATATCATGAAATCCTCTACTGTTACAGCAGGCACCGCTGTTTTTAAATTTTGACATATTTGATTTGATTCTGTGATATTTTCTTTTGGAAATATCTCAATAAATTTCGCATGTAAGGATATTTAATCTAGAACAAGGTTTATATAACCGATTGTACATTAGTTACTAAATTGGGCCTTAAGACAATTTATGAAACTTTGTATTGTGTGTTCCCAGATTTAAGGATATTTTGTTACACAATTGGTGCATCACTCAACTTATGGACCAAGAAACTTCCTGATGCAGACTTCGAATCCCTTGGAATGAAAAGGTGTATTTAAAGAGAGGACCTAACTTAATGTAAATGAATCTTTCAACAATTGTAAAATTAAGGGAACTTAGATTCTTAGATTTTGAGAGTCTCTTGTGTAGTTGTAAATCACCCTTGTATCTTTGATACTTGTGGTCGACATGATGTTCTCACGCAAAAGTCTTTAGGTAATAAGTTGAGTATTGTTCTTGGTTGAAGCTTTTAAGCAAAACCAAATATTGTTCTTAGTCAATAGTCTTTACTAAGTATTTTTGTATTGGAAGTGTAATCTTCTTGTTGAGTTTTTTTTATACAGTCATTGGGATTGGGACTTTTAGATATCACTGAGGTAATTTAGGGGGATAAGATGGTGATTTATCATATCTAGGATGTTACTAGGTAGAAGTTGCATTGGGTAGGGATTATGCGAGAAGTTGTAAACTGGGACTGTTGAGGCTTTGAATTAATACTACTTAGTTGATTTTTCATGGCTTGGTAACCCCTAAAGTAGGTAAATTGCACCGAACTGAGTTAACAACTCTATGTGTTATTTATCATTATGCAATTTAATTTCAGTATGCCTTGCATCTTGATAAATCTGTTCAAGATGTCAAATCGATGTTGTAACATCTGCCTTGACATTGTTCATATGTTGGGATATCATTATTATCATGTTTTGCTTGTACGAGAAAATTTTAATTGGTATTAGAGCAGGTGCCCTGTCTATTGGGTGAGATTTAGGGAGTATTTTATGGTACTACAATTCTTTTGGAAGACTGGAGTTATAGATTTCTGGTTATCAATGGACAAGAGAGCTTGAATAATTATAAGGATAGAAGATTCTTGGTTCTAAAGAGATAAAAGGGAAGAGGTTAAGTTGGCTCTTTGTCACTTTGAAATTATCAACATCATGTTCTATGGAATTGGTAAGTTCTCTCCATCACTTGTATTGTAGCCAAATATTTTTGAGCATTTCCCATGTTCACTCATAAATGCACATCTAAGTGTGCTTGGAAGAAAATAATTCACATGAGAAAATGACCAAGAAGAAGTTTTCTAAGGTTTCTAATCAAGAGGTTTGACATAAAAAGTGATAAGAAATTGAAGAACAACTGGAGCATTCTTTTTCCAACTTATTGAATATGTATCCTGGTTTCTAATGAAGGGTTTCTTATTACTATTGTGTTCCTTGGAAGGAAATCCAATAAGGTGTTGAAGATTTTGGACACGATGTCTAGACCAAATATCTAGAACATCTCTACTAACTTTAGCATGTCTGTGGTGTTAAGGAAAATGCTAGATTTGAAGTATAGATCAATCAATGTCAAATCATTCTCATGAGTGTGGTGATCTTGGATCTTTGTGGACCATAATTCCCTACTTATATAAAGAACAACTATTGGTTTTTTGTATTTTGGGTTAAGTGGAAGATGGATTTCTAATGAATATTTCTATATTAGAATTATCTTCTGATATGTTGGATATTTTTATTCAAATATTTGTGTATCTAGAATAAAAAGGGTTGTCAACCATGGATAAAATAACAGGTGATTTATTTCTAATCTTATGTCTTAAAAGAATGAAGAATTGTCTACCATCTATAATGTACAACGTGTGGTAACTTTATTCCTAAAACTTGGCATCTTTATCAAGTATATAAGGATATGTATAAAATAGTTATGAGGTTTCTTCTAAAGGAAATATGATTGGAAGGCAAGAAAGGATTGTGTTTTCAAGTTTTTGCTAGCAAAGAGAAAACTCAAGTGACAAAGGTTGTTGTTATCAAAAGGCAAGTTGGGTCAAGAATGTCAACCGTAATGTCTTAACATTATGCTAGACAACATATTACTCTTGCTAAATGCATATAATTGCACTAAAGATATCTCTTCTTTAAAAAGTTGATCTTAAAAGTTTTGATTACTTTCTCAAAGGTCAAGTTCGGTATTTTTTTTAGACAATTAGTGGTTAGTACTCACGGAAGATGATAATTGTCTTATCTATGACACCTTTCTTAAATCTCTAACTAAGATGATTGGTATTTTGACACTAACTATTTTAGACACTTAACTGCAATAAAAGTGATTCTTGTGGTTTCTTTAAGTCTCATTCTAATCAACTATTACTTTTTTGGGGATGCCAAAAAGGGAAGTTTAAGGACATTGGGTATCTAAAGAAGGAAGGATGAAGTATGTATGTTTTTTTAAATGGTATTATTACTAAAGGACTGATAACTATTGTGTTAAACATAAGTTAAGTATGTAATCAAAGTCCGAAGGTATTTTTCATCAAGGAATAATTTTTTGTCCCTTACGAGATGTTCAGGGTTCTTTGAGGATTTAAAAATAATCGCTATTTGTGGTATCCACAAGTATTTAATTGCTTATCCTTTACTTGGTGTTCAAGAAAGAATAAGTCAAGATGTCACACTGATCAGTTGTATTTACACAGTTATTTTCAGTTGTTTTACTTAGAGTTTATTACCAATGTCAAGCATTTTATTTCATTTTATCGCATTTTATGCTTTGGTTTTGTGTTTTAGTATTTTCAGGTTCACTGGAATAAAATAGGAATAAATCGGGACAAATCGGTGCAAAATGCATAGTTTCATAAGAAATACAAATGTCCCCCTACAGGAGGCCTGACACGGCCACCTGTGTAACCTGACACGGGTCGTGTCAGGAGAAGATGGAAAAGTTGAAGATTGGACCATAAGATAGAAGCTGACACGGGCACCCATGTCATAGGACACGGCATGTGTCAAATAATTTGGTAAGGAAGCATGGAAAAAGTCAAGCGCAAAAGATGACACGGCCACCCGTGTCACCCGACACGGCCCGTGTCAACGTAGGCGAATGAGATTTTAAGTTTTAGAATTTTAAGTTTTAGAATTTTAAGTGTTTTGGATAATTAAGGGTACTTTGGGCATTTTGAATGGATGAGGGATGACCTAAAACTACTTAAACCTGTTTATGAGAAAAAGAAAGGGATTTTTTGGAACGAGGGAGAAGAGTTCACGATAGAGGATCAGAGATTCAATAGCTTTGGGAATGGAGAATTCTTCACGCGCGAGAGCAATTTAAGATCGAAGACCCCAATCTATTGTAATGTCTATATATGATATTTTGGTTATTCTACCCGTGAATTCTATGGGAGGCTAAACCCCCAATGCTTGGGGGTGTCCGTAATTTGTTATGTTAAGAATACTAATCTCTTTATTTTAATCAACATTTTAGTTCATTATACATCAATTTGATTATTTAGAATAATTCATAGTATGACCGTATGGGACCATAGGATTTCACTATTTTAACACACTACAGCTGGACGGTTGTGTTAAGGTTTTCTAAATAAGGATATTATTAATGATTTCACCTAGGACTATGGTAATCCTATGATAAATAGAATAGTTATTGATAATTGCACGCTTAACCTCTCTACTAATTTAAATAAAAATTGAAATTAGGAAAGAAGGTTAAAGATTTTTTCACTAAGGAATTAGGAAAATATAATATTGAAAATCAGTAATTGAGGTTGATGAACTTGTTGAGTAGATCAAAGAGTGAAGGTTATTACATGACACATTATACACTCAACCTAGCATACTTTAATCAAACAAAAAGTTAATTTATTATCTTGTGCCAATTTACTTTCTGGAAGGATTTATTCCAACCAAACTCAAAACTATTTCTTTGTTCAATTGAATAAATCATCACACTAAGTATTTCCTACGCAATCCTCGAGATCGATACTTGGGGTAAATCCCATTATTACTACATCAATAAAAATAGTACACTTGCTATTTTTTCCGATCACACCCCAGAAGGTGCAACATTAGACACTTGCAAAAGTTTCAGAACTTGTTCTATGGCTGGTTAGTCCAATGCAAGGTGAGTAACCTGGGGATAAAGAAATATATATGATTTTTTGTTGTGTCCTATAAAAAAGTAAATCTATTATATGTGAAGTCTTCAAAGTTTCTTATCTCTCCTTGAATAGGAACGGGGTATATTTCTGAGGTACTTTATTAGGAGCAGTACTTTTAGTGATGATTAACTTCAAGATCAAGATCAATAATGTGTTCATTGAGAAGGATACTTATGTTCAACCAGATATTGGAACATCATCTCAGCTGGTTGATAATTTAGAGATTGTGGAAGATTCTAAAGGGCTATGAGGCATAAATAAGAAGGCTTTGAAGAAAATAAGTTGTTTAATAAGGAATTCGTTGTTTTGAGTTGATTTTAGTCTATGATCATTAATTGTTTCATAAATGAAATATGTGGTGTTGAATTGTCTTGGAGTAAGTTTTTCTGCCAAGTCTAAAGAAGATTATATCATTGGAGGATATATTGGTCACTTGGATTATAATTAATTGAATCTTGGTATATCTTTAAGACTAGGTACATGGCTGAAGGAAGATGTGTTTTTAATTGGGTTGATTACTAAAAGAGTGCAATGTTAAATGGAATTTCATGACATTTTAGTGTGATATGCTACTACAATCAAGGTACAAGGATTTTATTCTGCTTATAGAACAAAGTCATTGGTTCTGTCATCAATGTGTCAGGGATATTTCTACAGGATTATATTGACACTCCTAACCTTGGGATGTTTAAGAAGATCTTGAAGTATTTTCATCATAACTTGAGGTGAAATTTACATTGATAATCTGAGGGGTAAATTTGGAATTGCAGTACTAAAAAAGTATTGGAGTAACTATTTTATCGACCTGCCAACTATATTCTTTTACCTAGTGGAATGTGTAATTTCATAAGAATAATTTTCAATGGCATGGTAAATTTCATTTCAAATGTTATAACATTTTTCAAGAAGTTAAAGCTTGGAAAGAGAGAAAGATGAATAAGAAGAACATTTCTCTCTCCCTCTCTCTCTCTCTCTCTCTCTCTCTCCTTTGGTGAGTGGTTCACTGAAGAATTTATCTAATTCCAACAACGCCTTCATTGACTGAACTGTCATAACAAACAAACTTTCTTTTGTTGTCTTGAATCAATTCTTGTTTCAATTGATTCTTTTTTGTGTCAGTTTCTTTTCTTTTGATTGTTTTCTATTTTACTCTATTTTGTCAACTTTTTGGCTAAAAAAGGGGGAGAACATATGTTGTTGAGTCTATTCTAGTGTTTTTTGATCTATACAACCCTTTAGGGGTGCATGACTATCTATCATAAGAGTTTTGAGTTTGTTTCTGCTTCAAGATGATATTCTATAGGATATTGTAACATCATGTATGTTGTGTCTTGTGCTCCGAGTTATGTGTGTTGCTTCTATTGCATGTGCTTATAACATGTTGTGTTCTTGATGGGGAGATTTATCTCTCTATGACAAGAAGTGGTTCTGTGTTTGAGGGGGGCTTTATTATATGGTTGTGAAGATGTAGTCCATCTTCTTCCTCACATACAAAATATACATGTTTAGCAAGTATGTTTGTGTAACGGTTGTATCTTTGATACATGTTTGAGCAGTTTGATTTGTGATGTTATTCCTCTCTGGTCATATTCCACTGTGGTGTTATTCCTCTCTCCAAGTTAATTGGATTTTTGGTTTTTTTAGCAATTTTTTTCAAAGGGGGAGATTGTTAGTCTCATGGTTTTAGATTGGCATAATTTTGCTAAAACATGGTTCTTTACTGATGTTGATCAAGGTGGCATAGATTTCTTATCAAATGTTATAACAATTTTTCTATTATGTAATTTGGAGCTAGATGTTGAAGTAGATGTGATGACATCTTTGACTGTTACAACAGGCACTTCTATTTTTAAATATTGACATATTTGATTTGATTTGGATATTGAAATTTTGGTATCGTATATGAGATATCGAAGGTGATGTCACGACACTAATATCTATTTTGATGAACAAATAACAACACAGAAACTAAAAGTAGAAAGCTAAATAACACAGTGAATTGTTTACCTGGTTCGGTACTACACACATACGTCTAGAGGCTACCAAGCCAGGGATGAAGTCCACTATTAGCAGTATTAATTTGGAGTTAAAATTCCCTGTTTACACCCCTCACTTAATAACTACCCAATGACTCTTCTACCTAGTACCTTCTTAGATATGAGAAACCCCTCTCACTCTCTTCAGTCACACACGGTGACAATCAACAATAACACAAAACTTGAAGACACACTTCAAAGACACATAATCATCGTTGCTTCAAAGCTTATTGATGATTAACAAATTGCAACTCAACTAACGTCTACCTCAAATATTAAACAATACTAGAGTGGATCACAAATAATAACCAACAAAGACTTACAACCTAAAACTTAAAATAGTACGTTCAATCTTCTTCTAGAATAGCCAACTTTGTAAACATGATTAACAACAATTTTATATGTTGACAACAACTAGGGTTGCTTCACATTAAGTCTTCACCGAGTCATATACTTTCTCCAAGAAAGTAGGATAAAAGTTCTCCAATAATGTTATAGAATAACGTTACAAAGGTTTCTCAATCCAAGCATACAATTTAAAACAAACAGACTCCTAATGTTTTTGAACTAAAAAACCACTTTAGGTCTGTAGCACATGTTAGGACATCTGTTGTGATATCTTCGTAAAACCTACTGATACATTATTCTTCATGACATTTTCTGAGCAGAATGTTTACCAAAATTGCTGCAATCTACAGAACTAATAAACTCCCCCTTTGACAAATTTTGTCTAAAACATTAATTGAGCATATAAGTCGTACAACTAACATCAACATCACAATTAACAGTTAAGCATATACATCATAAACATGGATGTCAACTTCACACAATTTATCAGACATATCAGAGCAGCACAGCATAATCAACATTATAGTTCATCAGAGATACAACGGAAAAATTATCTGTTCAAACATCAGTTAGAACATCACAACACATATGCACAAACATAGTCACATAGTTAGTATTAGTTGCCCCCTTGCATATTGTTGTACCCCAAAATTTAACCTCTTTATTTCAACATTTTTGGATTATATTTCCCTTATCATAAACATACATGCATATCATTAATCTCATGTTCATGGGGTTAAGAGCATCTCAGGTTTTGGAAGAAACTGTGTCTTTTGACCATTTCAGACTATTCTGAACCAGAAATTGACATTTCTCGGTTCGTATGCTTGGCTTATGATATTTTGGTCAGGAGGTCATCTCAGGTTGGTTATACAAGCGTTGGAACCATCTCAATATGTTCTTCTGTTTATATTTTCAGATTGGAGGCCATTTCATTAAGAAAAAGACTTTGATAGTTCGTTTCTTAATAAAGTGAATTTTGGGGTTTTAGTGTGTTTTGGGAATTCCTGAAGGCATAACTCTCATCTCGTTGGGTATTTTCAGATGATATTTGATAGGCAAGTCCCTCTCAATATTATCTACAACTTCCGTTCATAGTTCAGAAGCTGATTGTGTGAAGAAAGTCTCCAGAGAAATTAATCTTTCAAGTGGGATGAACTTGAGTTTTATGGCTGAACCGTGTTCACGGTACACTAAAAAATTTGTAACTCCTAATTGGAACATCGAAATTGAGAGGGCCGGTGTATAAAATTCCGTCTCAAAGTCCGCTCCGACTTTCATTCACAATCCGAGAGTAATTCCTTATGGATCAATACCAAAATTTTATTCTTTGAAGGTGAATTTGAGCCGAACCGAGCATTTTTCATCTGACACACAGTGTTCAAAAAAATCATATCTCACTCGATTTTCATTGAAATGAAATGGTACTGGTGTCAAATGTTCAAAAATTCTGCTGGTTTCGACTTTCATTCACATTCCGAGTTCAGATTTTGGTCAGAAGATTCTCGATCGAAGCATTTTTCCCAGGCAACACAACAAAAATTCTGCATGTGTCAGATGCCCGAAAAGTGTGCTGAAACTTCAAAAATTCAAATCTCCTCAACCGTTTGTCCGATTGAGTCGAAATTTTGAATCTTACAAGCAATTTTTCATTCCGGAAATTTTTGTGAATGGCCCGATTTCAAATTTTGCACGGTTCTCGGTGTTTGGCACTGTACACAAAAATTATTCGGATAAGCGCGATTTGGGCCTTATCTTGGATCCAAGGCATCTTAAGCCCAAATTTATCACCTATAAATAAAATTTTCCTCTCACAAATCGAGGAGGAGAATTTATTTGTTAAATTTCCACTCTCAAATCACTCTCTTCTCTCTCCTTTTCTTTCGACTCAAAGTTGCACAACCACCTCAAACCACCACCAACCACCAGTGGAATTCCAAAACTACTGCACCGAAAAACTTTTTCTTATTTTTTCTCTCCTTCTCCGATAAAGCCCCTTCGCCATGTTTCTTCATCATCGACCAATCTTCAATTCCTCTTCAATTCTCCTCTTCCAACTTCAATTCCAAGTAAGCACTTCTTCTCAAATAAGCACTTATTTTAAGTGATTTTGCAAAATTGCTTATTCTTGAAATTGAATTTAGGAATATCACGTACCTACATTAATTGATTCATATGTTGATTAATTGAATTGAAATTTCATGTTTATGGATTGATTCTTGAACTCGATTGTGTCGAGGTGTAAAATTGTTGAATAATACACATTGATGAGTTTATTTTCTTTGTACATAAGGCACTTGTGTTGATTGTTTGAATTGGAATAACATGTTCATGCATTGGTTAACACTTGTATTGAATAATTGAATCAATTTCACATGCCATGTCTTGATTTTGTGAATTAGAAAGTGTGTCGAGGTGTATGTTTTATTGAATTTTCATGTGTTAAGTTGCATATCCTTGATTGTTTGAGTTGATGCATTGAAACATGATTGATCATTGATCTTTGATTGAGTTTAATTCATGCATTACATTATGTTAAGATGTGGAATAGGTTGATCTTGTGATTGCTTGCATGTTCATGTGAATTTCATCCATAAAGCTTCATTTCATGAATAAATATGCATGTTTATGCATTCATTTTAATTTAAACAACTTTGATTTTTGCATATCATTTGTAAATTCAATCATGTAAAATTGTTTGCATCATGTATGGATTTAATATCCAATTATCCACTTTATTTCAAAACACAAAAAGAATGAGAATTGGAAATTAAATCGGTACATGATTTTCACATTCCATAAGCATTTTCATGCATTTTTTTCATCGAAACTCATTTTTCCTCAAAGGTTCAAGGTAGCAATACTTGTCCTAGACGTTTAGGCATGTTCTAAAACCGATTTTGATGGTTTTGGAACCAAATTTCAAGTGAAATATTCCTAAAACAGTGTTGCTGCCCCGTTCCTTTAAGGACCAAAAAATGTCGCTTTTACTCAGAATTAATTAAAACCACTCATATTTTTGAAACTGTTGGCACGTTTGCAAGAAACCATGCTATTTTCAATTAATTATGAAAAGTGGACTTTTTTCCTCGATTTCGAATAAGTGTTTTCCCAAGTAGATTTTTGAGTTTTTATTTCACTTCTTGTATGCTTATACTAGTATATCATCATGTAAATAACTGCTTTTGAGCTTTGTGCTTTCGTTAAAGCACTTTCCTTGTTATTTCTGACACTTTGTTACTTGTGCAAGGTACTTTGAGTTTGATTTTTTCTGATTGATTTGGATGTGTACAACACACATCCCGATCTTGCACACATGTGTGTGCATTCTTTGTCTCCATTGCTTGATTTTCACCTTCTTGCAGGTTTATTCGATTGATGTGGATGTGTACGCCACACATCTTGATCTTATTCACATGTGTGTGAATTCCTTGTCTACATTGCTTGGTTTTCATCTTCTTGCAGGTTTATTCGATTGATTTAGATGTGTACCACACACATCCCAATCTTGCACACATGCGTGTGTGCATTATTTGTTTACATTGCTTGGTTTTCACTTCTTGTAGGTTTATTCGATTGATTTGGATGTGTACGACACACATCTCGATCTTTCACACACGCGTGTGCACTCTTTGTCTCTATTGTCTGGATTGTAATCTCTTGCAGGTTTATCGGATTGCTCAGATGTGTATGACATACATTCTAATCGTGTATACGACATGCATATCTTTTATTTGTATTGTTTGGATAGTTATCCTGTGCAGGTGTTCTATTGATCTTCGGATGTGTACGACACATATTTCGATCATGATTTTGATGATTCTGCACATTGCTCACCTGATTTCTTTATTGCTTGTCAGTAGTACACGAAGTTTTCTGGAGTATTTTAGCTTACTTTTGCTTATATAGATTGTTATCCATTTGATATTCTCTTGCCCTTTTACAACTTTCCTTCACTGCTTTCCTAGAGATCATGAGAAGTAGGGTTTACCTCTTTCTTTTTCCATGGGTAGGATAGGTGCGTGGGCTCAAAAGTCGATGTTTAAAGACCTATAGCAAGGAATTTTGCAAATTGTGTGCTAATTGTGTTTGGTTTGTTTAAAATTCTGTTGTGCAAGGAGGTACATTTTAGTAAGTGTTTACATTTGTGCTTACATAGGTCATGAGTGGTTAGGAAACCTGATATGGCACTACCAATAAAGTCCTAATGATGATATGAAAGGCACGCGAAAAAGGGTTAGCAATCAACCCCACCTAGTTCATTCCATGTCAGCTTAGCTCATGCGAATCGTGATGCTTCCTTATCGAGTCATATATACAGTGGCAAGAGTTCCCTATTCTAACTCTCCATGCTTTGTCATGGGGTTCGCGTTGACACGCTGATACTCGCACTTATATGCTCCTCACACTTGGTAATTCATATTAAGGCGTGATCCCTTTCTCTCATGGGAAACTCCTAGTTGACGCGGGTATTTCCATCCGTGGCTATGGTTTTCCTCCGAAAGAAGGTTCCTGGTTGACTCGGGTGATTTTCTATTTTTGAGGCAATGAGACTTCTTTCATCTTCTTCGCACTTGTGGGTGTCATTTGTCTGTGCATCACATTTTTTGTGTGCTTCTGCCAAAAGACTTTCTTGCCTCCTCCCTCTCTATCCCTTGGTTAGTCAACCAAGGTGGATATTAGGATAGTTTCCCTTAGGACCGCTTGACTAGAGTAGCTTTCGAGCTTAGACTTTTCATCCTTGACTTAGAGTCACTTTGCATGATAACATTAGGGATAGAGCTAGGTATTTTCTAGTAGATGTTTTTCTTCCCCTTTTGCATAATAAAACCAAAAACATTTTCTTTATCAAATCTCAAAACATGTAAATAAACTCAAATCCTTTTGTAAAGGTAAAAACAACTCACCTCACTTCAAACCTTGTTGTCTTCAGACCATTTTCTATGAAACCTTTTCAATAACGGCATTCGTTTTCATATCCAAGAAAATTTCTAAGTGTCCGATTGTGAGGATGCAGAATGGAATTTCCCATAAAAACACTACAACGCAGCAAATTTGTTGAGGAGAACTACATAGTGCTTTGATCCCTAATTTCACGAATGAGGTACGTAGGCACAAAGGTTCGCAACCGCGTCAAGCACAACTAAAAAAAATCTTTCTTTTTGTACATAATACTCTGCATTAATTCATCTTACCTTAGGCATAAGTTGTAAATAGATACCCACACCCAATAGACATAAAATAGAAGTGGATACCGTAGAGTACTATGGGCATGTAGGGTGCTAATAACTTCCCCTCGCGTAACTGAGTCCCTTACCCGATCTCTTGGTCATGAGACCATGATTTCTTTCCCTCAAGTTTACTTGATGTTTTCTTTTCCGCCCGTAGGATAAAAAATGTTCCATGGCGACTTCATTGATATTCTATCCGATGGTTTTAGCCAGGTAGTTTCACATACAACATACATATATTTTAGATGCACACACAATTAACACACAGTTAGCTACTCCCCCTGAACATCAGCATTTATGCACTTCATTGGTCCACCCCAGTCATCAGGTTCACAAGTCACATTCACATCTCTCTCCCCCTTTTTAGCCATAATATGACAAAGCCATAATCAACTCATAAACAATAACAATATGAAATTCTAGATTAAACTATCATTCATTGTTACCTAGAGTTAATAGTTATGTATATTATAGACCAAATCATTTGTCAAGCACATTAGTGCCAAAATTACACAAGAGATAATTAAAAATTCAAACTAGGAGCCATTGGAAACACAATTGACACATCTTCAAGCATATTAAATTTTCTGCAAAACCAGCATACCCACCACTTCTATCACTTCCTGATCCATCTTCAGAAGAGCTTTGACTCTCACTTGCAGAACTTTTTTCTAGTTCCTGCATCTCCTGAGTAGCACTTGTAGCAGCATCCCTACTTAGAGATCGGATGGTTTCTTCAAGTTTCAGCTTTCGTGTTGAGCTAATGCGAATAACCTCATCCATTTCTTTGCAGGCTTCTACTAACTCAGCAATCATATCATCCTTACTTGTGGTCTTGTTCTTAGCACCTGCAGATGTTGAAACAATGTTTGGGACACGTTCCTTTGCAAATAATTTCTGGTGGAGTGATAAGGGAGCTCCTTTTTTTCTACCAGTGTTAAGGGTGGATAGAACTCCAGGGTATTGTTGGAGAATGATACCACATATCAGAGAGGGAAAGGCTATTGGCATCTTAACAACACATGTGTCTGCATGTTTGATTGGTTGATCAAAGATATAGGAACCATAGTCAAATGGCTTCTTCATACCGACAGTATAAATAAATCTTCCCAATTCCAATGAAATAGTTGAGGTGTGGTTTATGGGAACCCAGTTGGCATCTCCAATCCTATGAAAATTGCATACTTTCCCTCAACTTTCCTCTCAGAAAGACTTTCTGAAAGTGCTTGCTTCTTTTATCATCATAATCCTTAAGGATGTTAACAATAAATTCCTTGACTAAAATCTCATAACATTTAGAAGCTTTGTTACATTCTTCATCAATCCAGTATCAGAGATTAACTTCATGATTTCCTTGTACTCTAAGGCATCTCTTCCCAAATCCTTTTCCAAAGAAATTCTCCTCTGATAAATATACTTCCATCATGAGACATAGTTAGTGGAGTGAAAGGATATGTTGTTTGTAGGGGCATCAGATATATCATCAAATGGCCTCTTAATGATAGACTTCTTCCAATGAATGATGTCCTATACATTATCCTCAACATCATAGTCTGAATCTGATTCAAACCTAATCTTTCTCTTTCTTGATGAGTGTCATACCCCAAAATTTGCCCTCTTACTTCTCAAGACATTTCACATATCCATACTCAAGTATTCCTCAAGGGTTGATCAGACAAACCCTCTCCTAGACAATCAACCCAAACTAGGGTTTGGCTATCCTCAGATCCAGATGGACTTCCAAAATCTCCAGTGATCATCATGCCTCCTCATATGCTTCAAAGAAACTCCATGTCAAGTTTCAAGCCTTACAAGTCAAGTTTCCTCAGACAATTGCTCAGATGGTTGAAAATCAGTTGTATTGGACAAAAAGTCAATTGTGGTCAACATACAGTCAAACTTCCTGATTTTTGGTCAACCTCCACATTTTGAAGTCACATTCATCATTTGATCAAGGGTTGATCATGATTCATCAAGAAAACTCAAGATTTGCTAAAAAGTTAAACTTTCCAAATTAGGGTTTTTTTTAGAGAAAAGTCAACTGAACTTTGACTGAGCATAACTTCTTCATGCTTTCTCAAAAAAATTTCACCACCTCTCATTTTGAAGGAAATTAAATTCTCTACAACTTCATGTCTCACAAGCATGGTCAAAATATGCTTCATTTGGAAGGTATGGATCAAAACATTACAGGTCCTTTTCAAAGTCAACAAAACGTCAACTTTTTGTAATGAAGTTTTATTGAGCATGGAAAATCCAATTGAGATGAAACCAAAGAGGTTCTTTAGAGGACACCTAGAGCTTTCTAAAAAGTCCAAGAACACTCAAAAATGTTAAAAATTGAGCAAAATACACCTTGCACAAGTTGGGCATTTTTGAAGAGGTGCACAAAGAGAAATACTTGTCAAAACCCAAAATTTTGCAAATGGGCCCAACTTTTCTTGGTTCAAACTTGTTCCTCAGCTTATTTGGAACCTCCAAGCCCAATGCCACGAATTTTGTCTTTATTTTTCTATTTAATTTGGATTTTATGCATTTAAAAACAAATTAAATTAAAAAATAAGGTATAAAATCAAAATTAAATGCAAAGTGATGTTTTCTCTCATTCTTGAGGTCCAAGCAACTCATAAAAGCTGGAAAATTTCGAAATTTACATTGATTTGGCAAGAAATTGATGAAATTGGATCAAAAAAGGAAGATTTGATTTCATACAAAATCAAATATTTTTTACATTGATTGATCAATATTTGCTCTTGAATTCAGCCCAAAATCCATCCATTATAAATATACAATGCATACAACATGAGAAAGAACAGAAAAATTGCTTGGAGGAACCCTAACCTAAGTCAAAAAAACTGTGGTATTCAAGCAACCTGCAGCCCTAGTTCCAGCTTGTTTCAATTGGTTTTGAGCATTCCATTGCATTCCTTGGAGTCCCTAGAGTCGATCCAGACCTTTACAAGTCATAAAAACATCAAGAATCGAGCAATCCCGATTTCGGTTTGTCAAACTTTTTCAAAAATCGATTTTTAATTCTCATGCGTTTTTAACATGTTTTGATGTTTGTTTTGTGTTTAGAACGAAGTTTGGAAACTTTCTGCATAGCTTGATTGTGTTTTTATGGCCTGAATCGAAATACACCATGGCTAGGGTTTTCTGAACCAATTTAGGGCTTCCTTAAACACGTAAAATTGGACCAAGCCAAGACCACCAGGATGATCAGTGGACAAAAACGAATCGAACCATGGCTTCATAATGCATTTATATTACTTGTGTGTGATTTTTGAATTTTGCAGGGGCTATAGCGTCGAACCAGACCGACGCTATGTGTTTGAAAATTCAAACGAAGAAGATGAAGATCTTCGCGCGTGTTCTGGGCAATCAGAATCCAATTTCGCTTACAACGTTTTCGCTTCATTGTTTGACCACGTATACACTCCAGCTCAGTTGGTCAAGGCAGCGCACGTGTGAAGCTAAGGTCTCCAGTTCGAATCCTGGCAAGACCATATATTTTTGCTCCTTTGAAAACTAACTCTTATTTTTCTATTTTCTTTTTTCTTTAATATTTTCATGTTATTTTAATTTATCTTCAAATAATTTTATCATGCATCTAAAAATCACCAAAAATATTTCTTTTTTGCATTATCATCAGAAAATGTTTATTTAATTTTTAGCATTAAAATTAATATTTTTGCATGCATATTTTATTTAATTATTAATTAATCATTAAAATGACTCTTAATTGTTTTTAAATATCGAAATCAATTCCGAAAATTACCAAAAAATTATCTTATCATCTTATTGTCATTACTAACATAAAACCTTTTTCCTCATTCAAAAATCATGCTTTTTGCTAACATTTTCTTCTCATGCAATTTCTCTCGTTTTCCGATTATGTATCTGTTTGCAGGTTGTAACGTTTCGGACGATTTTTCTTGCTTTTCTTTTTCAATTATGTAACTGCCTATGGGATGTCATAGTTGAATTAGGACTTTTATTTTCCGCACTCTTATTATGTAACTGCCCCAAAGCCATGTAATAGCGTAGGACTTTATCTTTCCGCACATTTCAATTTACTTTCTGCACCCTATAAACTGCTAGTAATTAGGCGTGTATGACAAGATAAAATCGGACATAGACCACTCATAATTCCAAGATAAAATATCTGAATTAAACACACTCTTTTCACACATGCACCCCCTAGAGTATTCTCTCTCGTTGCCTTTACGAATACAAATGGTCAAGTCCCTCGAACGTAGAGGTATTCTAGCACCGTTGCCTACAAACAAATCATCATAGTCCCTTCGATACAAAGATCATAGACCCACGATGTCGCCTACGAATACATGATCTCGTCCCTCGAGTGTCGCCTACGAAAAGTGATGATCGTCCCTTCGAATGTGCTAGGATACTCCTACAGGTTGCCTTCTATGACCATCCGATGTCCCTTCGAACGTCCCTTATACATCCAACGAATAGAGTTACCTACCAACTAATGGTATGGATAACACTATTCTAAAGGAAACGTAAAACAACACGAAAACGACCAATTCTGAGTAGGTAATAAAGACTTTTAGTTGCTTGCTCTATCAAAATACTTTTCACACCACACACTTTTTTCAAAGTTCAAACTCTTTTCAAAACGAAACATTTCCGAACACTTTGTATACATTCCTACATGAATCATTGCAAAGTCAAAGCAAAATGCCTTTTTCGAAACATTTTTCTCAAACACACAGAAAGCACAATTTTAAAGTGATCTAAGAGCAACTAAGAGCCCGTAGATAACTACGGATGGAAAGGGGTGCTAATACCTTCCTTTTTCATAACCTTCTCCCTTACTCAGAATCTAACGAAGGTCTTTTCCTGTTCTTTTCACCTTCCCTTAATTGGATAAAAGAAAAGTCGGTGGCGACTCTTGCTATCCGCACATTTGCGATACAAAAAATCTCAAAGTCAGTTCACCGTATTACAATGAGGGAACAACTTTGCCCCAATATTTTGGAGGTCCATACATGACCTTCTTCTTGACACTCTTGGAGGGAGTACTTGAAACTGCAGCTTTACCTTTTCTAGTCTTCAACCTCTTAGCTATTCTAGGGTTCAGATTGACAATCAACTCATTTTCAGACAATTCATCTACATCTACAACTTCTTCACCCATCTTGATCTTAGTTCTTGTTTGACTTACATTAGCTTTCTTGTTAGAAGGAGCTTCTCTCACAAGTGATGTTTCAACATCAGGTGTGGATTTTCCAAGATTAGACTTAGTTCCATCTCCAAGACTCCCTTCAGTATTTTCTTCTTCCCTTACAAATGATTCAACAGGCCCTCTTAGGGCAACCTCAGCAGATATATGGGAAAGAGGAATGGTAATTCCTTGAACAGGTAGGCCCATATTCAAAACCCTAGTGACTAATTTCCTTATAGTCCTATCAAAATCTACATCATCTTGATCTGGTTCATTATTAGTAGGATTAGAAGTATTACCTACAACAAGGGGAGATACGTCTAGGGCTTCATCAATGGAGATGTTCTCATTATGGGCTTCATAGTTGGACGAGTACAAAATGATCTTGCTTGGAGCAGATTCATCATGTTGAGACATCTTTGAGTTTCTGAAAATGGAAGGTTGGAACTTGTCTTTTCAGGGGTAGGTGATGAAAACACTATAGGTCACAAATTTTGTGTAGCGTGTGGGGGAAATTTGAAATGATTGCACTTGGTATGGGTTCTTTATATGTTGAATGTCATGTTTCAATAGTGTTAAGTGATATTTTGAAAATTCAAGCCCTTCAATGACATTCCCACACGCTTTTAATTTCTATAACCTCTCTAGCATACAGAACCCTTGTCCGCTTCTTGAGATTCCACTTCCATTCCATTATTTTGAATAACAGTTGACCAAATTCATCTTACTAAATTTATGGTTCAGGTCCACATTCTCTCTTTCAACAGACTGATCATTAATGATTTTTGTAGAGTTATATGATGTCATTACATCCCGTGGAACATTGAGTTCAGTTACCATATAATTTGTCTCATTCTCATGTGAGCAATTGTCTTCATCCTGTTTGAGTTCAACATATGTGGAGTATTGTATGTCTTGGGGAACCCATAGATAGCAGTTGTCCTTGGTCCTCATACCTTGCATAACATCTTCACCTTTCTTATTAGTAATAATAAATTCAGACTTTGTGAAGTTTACTTTGAATCCTTGATCACATAGTTGGCTTATGCTAATCAGATTGGATATTAATCCTTTTACAAGCAACACATCTTCAATGTTAGGAATTCCAAAGCAGATTGTCTTTCCTACTCGCTTGATTTTTCTTTTCATTCTGTCTCCAAAATTGACATATCTAGTTGGATGTACTTGAATATTCACTATTAAATTCTTGTCCCCTTTCATATGCCTTGAGAATCCATTATCAAAATAACAGTCCTCTTTGGCTCTTACTTCTGGTGACGTGTGTGCTAAGAAACATGAAATGCCAGCTTTGGGAATCCATTATTTCTTTTCTTTTGTGCTAGCCTGAGTCACATTTTTTGAGGTGTAGGGTTAGGGTAACCATACAGCTTGAAACAGAAGGGCTTTATGTGACCATATCTCCCACAGTAGTGACATCTCCAGTGCTAAAATCTTCTTTTGGGTTGCTTGTAGTTACTTCTTCCATGATGTTGAAACATTTGATTCGACATCTTTGGTTTAACCTGCATTTGAGTAGGTTTTGTAAAAGGTTCCTTTGATTCGTTGTATCCCAGACCACTCATATCTCTTGATACTCTTCCTGATTAAAGGATTTTATCTAGTTTGTCAGATCCATTGTTTAACATCTTGACAGATATGGACATTTTGTCAAGATCAGATTTCAGCATAGTTACTTCACTTTCCAACTTAGAGATAGTCTCCAGATGTTCCTTATTTTTATCTTGCAGTTGAACTATGAGCTTCTTCTGTTTCTCACTCTCCAGACATACTTCAACACTTCTAATACATAGCTCCTCGTATGTAGCAGCCAACTCTTCAAATGTTAACTTCTCATCACTTGAATCTTCATCAGAGATGTATGTACCAGTCAAAGTTGTTACATGTTTAGAAGATTCTTCTTCCACCTCATTTATAGAGTCCTCACCAGACCAGGATACATTCATTCCTTTGTTTTGTCTCTTAAGGAATGTTGGACACTCAGCTTTAATGTGACCAAATCCTTCACATTCACAACACCTTACTCCTCTGCCTTAAATATACCTTTCCTCATCTTGTGTTTTCTTCCCAAAATTATTTGTTTTGCTGATGTCATATGGGATGTTCCTGACATTAGGTCTTGAATTTCCCTCCATCTTCTTCAACAATTTATTAAATTTTCTTCCAAAAAAGACGATAGTATTAGATAGCCCTTCCTCAGTGTCCAGATCACATTCCTCGTCTCATTCTTTAGTGTTTGACTTAAAGGCTATACTTTTATTCTTCTTCTCAAACCTGTCATTAATGCCCATCTCAAACGTTTGGAGAGATCCAAAAATTTCATCTACTTTCATGTTGTTGATTTCTTGAGCTTCCTCTATGGTAGTCACTTTCATGTCAAATCTCTTGGGAAGAAATCTGAGAATCTTCCTTACTAGCTTCTCTTCTGGTATCTTCTCTCTTAAGGCACTACACACGTTGGCTATCTCAAGAATGTTCATGTGAAATTATTGAATGCTTTCCTCTTCCTTCATACTTAAGTTCTCAAAATTAGTGGTTAAAAGCTACAGTCTTGACATTTTTACCTTGGAAGTGCCTTCATGAGTAGTTTTGAGAATTTCCCAAGCATCTTTGGCTACTTCACACGTATTTACTAATCTGAAAAATGTTTTTGTCAACTCCATTGAATATAGCATTCAAGGCTTTTGAATTTCTAAGAGCTAGTTCATCTTCTTCCTTAGACCAGTCTTCTTCAGGCTTCAACTCACCAGTGGGTTGATTGTCTTCTCCAACAATAACATGATGTGACCATCTTTTCAAAACAGCTTTTCAAGCCTTGCTGTCACAGGACTTTAAAAATGCTACCATACGAGGTTTTCATAGATCATAGTTAGTAGAATCCATAATGGGTGGTCTACTCACCAATCCTCCTTCCTTGTCCATAGTACTATAAAGTATCTTCCCTAGATCTCACTCAGAGACAGAGTAGGATGCTTGCTCTGATACCAATTAAAATTATGGTATCAAATATGAGATGTCGAAGGTGATGTCACAAAACTAATATCAGTTTTGATGAACAAATAACAACACAAAAACTAATTACAGAAAGCTAAATAACACAATGAATTGTTTGCCTAGTTCGGTGCTAGACACCTATGTTTAGAGGCTACCAAGCCAGGGATGAAGTCCACTATTAGCAGTATTAATTTGGAGTTAAACTTTCCCATTTAAACCCCTCAATTAATCACTACCCAATGACCCTTTTACCTAATACCTTCTTAGATATGAGAAACCCCTCTCACCCCCTCAGTCACACACGATGACAATTAACAATAACACAAAACTTGAAGACACACTTCAAAGACACGTAATCATTGTTTCTTAAAAGCTTATTGATGATTAAAAAATTACAACTCAACTAACATCCACCTTAAGTATTAAACAATACTAGAGTGGCTCATAAATAACAACAACAAAGACTTACAACCTAAAACTTAAAATAGTACGTTAAATCATCTTCTGGAATGGCCAACTCTGTAAACTGGGTTAACAGCCTTTTTATATGTTGAAAGCAGCTAGGGTTGCTTAAAATTAAGTCTTCACCAAGCTCTATACTTTCTCCAAGAAATTAGGATAAAAGTTCTCGAATAATGTTGCAGAAGAACGTTACAAAGGTTGCTTAATCCAAGCATACAATTTAAAACAAACAGACTCCTAATGTTTCTGAACTAAAAAACCAGTTCAGGTATGTAGCACATGTCAGGACATTTGTTGTGACATCTTCATAAAACCTTTTGATACATTATTCTTCATGGAATTTTCTGAGCAAAACGTTTTACCAAAATTGCTGCCAATCTACAGAACTAACAGATATACCTCAGTAGATTTCGCATGTCAAGAACATTTAACCCAGAACAATTTTTATATATCTAGTTATATATTAATTAATAAATTGGGCCTTGAGACAATTTAGGAAACTTTATATTGTGTCTTCCAAGATTTAAGGAGATTTTGTTACACAATTGGTGCACCACTCAGCTTATGGATCAAGAAACTTCTTGATGTGGAATTCGAATCCCATGGACTAAAGAGGTGTATTTAAAGAAAGGACATAACCAAATGTAATTGAATATTTCAACAATTGTAAAATTAGGGGAAGCTTAGAGTCTTAGGTTTTGAGAGTCTCTTGTGTAGTTGTAAGTCGCCCATGTATATTTGATACTTGTGGTTGAAATGATGTTCTCACTCATAAGCCTTTAGGTAATGAGTTGAGTATTGTTCTTGGTTGAAAATTTTAAGCAAAAAAATTATTGTTCTTAGTCAAGAGTCTTGAATAAGTATATTGGAAGTGTAATCTTCTTGTTGAGTTTTTTTTTATACATTCACTAGGATTGAGACTGCTAGATATCATTGGGATGATTTAAGGAGTGAGATGGAGATTTCTCATATCTAGGAGGTTCCTAGGTAGAAGTTTCATTGTGTGGGAATTAAGAAAGAAGTTTTAAACTAGGATTGTTTAGGCCTTGAATTAACACCATTGATAATGGATTTTCTTCCTGGCTTGGTTGCCCCTAGAGTAGGTGAGTTGCACCGAACTTTGTTATTTATCATTCGTCAATTTAATTTCAATATCACTTGCATCTTGATAAATCTATTGAGGATGTCAAATTGGATTTTGTAACATCTGACTTGATAATGTTCTGATGTTGAGATATCAATATTATCATGTATTTCCCGTATGAGAAAATTTCAATTTTAAAGTCCTAATTCACCCCTCTTAGGCTCACTCAATACTTACAAGTATAATATTGATTTATCAAGTTTATGACACAAACAATTGTTGGATGTGGATCAACAATAAAGATGAGCACGAAATACATACTCATTTGCAAAGCTCCATAATGAGGTCCACATATTCATCAATTATTGGAGAATATTGATGGTTCATCATTGAGATTTTGGCACTTTAAAATATATGTCAAGACACGTGTTAAGACATCACCTGCTGACAGAAGAAAAAAAAATTGCCAAAAATAATTATGCATAAGTAAGTTGCAGAAGGTAAAAGAGACAATCAAATGTTAACCCAGTTCGGGGTAACTTAGATACTCTGGGGCATCCAATCCAGGAAAGAAATCCACTATGATATTAATATTATGATATTATTATTTCAAAGCGCAATAACCCTAGTTTACAACTTATCACCTAATCACTACCTTGTGTTACTTCTACATAGAAATCTTTTAGATATGAGATCTCCCTTTCATTTCCCCAATCACCTTAGTGACAAACATCAAAAACAGAAGAACACAGTTCCAATTACAATACTTAGTTTTGCTTAAAAGATTTTAACTAAGAACAATAACTTTACACACAATCAACTATGTACTTAAAAGCTCATGAGTGATGGGTGAAGCAACTAGGATAACTCATCGGGTTAACAATAAAGTCGCCATCGAATGTTTTTTTATCCAATAGATGGAAAGATAAACATCGAGTAAACTTGAAAGGGAGAAATCACGGTCTTACGACCAAGAGATCAGGTAAGAGAGTCAATTACGCAAAGGGAACATATTAGCACCCCTCACATTCGTAGTACTCTACGAGATCCACTTTTGTTATCTATCCAAAAGAATGGGTTTCTATTTCTAAATATCAAAACTAAAGGATAAAGGGAATGCATTTGTCATACCCCAAAATTTGCCCTCTTACTTCTCTAGACATCACATACATCCATACTCAAGGATTCCACAAGGGTTGACCAGACAAACCCTCTCCTAGGCAATCAACCCAAACTAGGGTTTGGTAATTCTCAGATCAAGGTGGTTCCCAAAATCTCCAATGGTCATCATGCTTCATCATATGCCTCAAAGAATCTCCATGTCAAGTTTCAAGCCTTACAAGTCAAGTTTTCTCAGACAATTGCTCAGATGGTTGAAAATCAGTTGTATTGGACAAAAAGTCAACTGTGGTCAACATACAGTCAAACTTCATAGTTTTTGGTCAACATCCATATTTTGAAGTAATATTCATCATTTGATCAAGGGTTGATCCTGATTCATCAAGAAAACTCAAGATTTGATCAAAAGTCAAACTTTCCAAATTAGGGTTTTTGAAGGAAAAGTCAACAGAACTTTGACCAGGCATAACTTTCTCATACTTTATCAGAAATTTTTCCACCACCTCTCACGTTGAAGAGAATTCAATTCTCTACAACTTCATGTCTCACAAGCTTGGTCAGAAAATGCTTCATTTGGAAGATATGGATCAAAACATTACAAGTCTTTTTCAAAGTCAACAAAAAGTCAACTTTTTGTAAAGAAGTGTTATTGAGCATGGAAACCTCAATTGAGATGAAACCAAAGAGGTTGTTTAGAGGACATCTAGAGCTTTCCAAAAAGTACAATAACACCCAAAAGTGTTAAAAATTGAGCAAGATACACCTTGCACAAGCTGGGCATTTTTGAAGAGGTGCACAAAGAGAAATACTTGACAAAATCCAATTTTTTCCAAATGGGCTTATAATTTTATGATCCAAACTTAATCATAACATTATTTATGATCTCTTGACACCTTGCCACAACCTTTTCCTATTTTCTTGATTTATTTTTGAATTTAAAAGTATTTAATTCAATTTTAAATTAAATAAAATATGAAAACAAGGTATAAAACAAGTTGGGTTGGATTTTTATCTATCTTGAGGACCAAGGAAGCCCACAAGACATGCCAATTCCGTGCAAGCTCATACAAGGAATAGAAAATCAAATTTTGGAAAGATTTGATGGAAATTAACAAGAAAATATTTTTACATTCAAAGCCATATGTTTTTTCATTCTTTTTGATCAAATATCTTGCATTATAAATACACAACACATTCACAAGACCAAAGGACAAAACCCTAGCCTCATGAAGCAACCCTAATTTCTCCAAAATTCTTTCAAAGTTGCAATTTTCGAATTTTGTTTTCCAGCAGGTTTCAATCAAAAACAAGCATTCTATCGCCTTCCTGAGCTTGCCAGCAATCCATCCCAGCCCTTACACGAAGCCAAACCATCCCAGATCGTGTTGCACAAGTCTCATCGGTTTGGTATTGTTCTTGAATTCGATTTTCATATCTCATGCATTATTAGCTGCTTTTGATTGTTTGTATGAACTCAGGACATCTATTAGAATGTATTTGATGCATTACATGTAAGCTTTTACGCAGAAACCATGAACTGCCATTATTAGGGCTTCTAGGTCTGTTTGTTTCGAAACTCACTTTCCAGGCCGATTCAAGACGAAAGAACACCACCATCGTGTTCGCGACCCTCGAATTAGGGGGGTAGGGTCCGTCTTTGCTCTTTATTTTGGTTATTTCGCAGGTTCAGGTGAGGAGGCCGTCAGAGAAGATGACCGGAGCCCTAGCTCCGGCGTCGTTGACCTATCTGACTCAGGCGAGGCTGGCGTGGCGCTATGGAGCGATCTGATTTGTTCTTACGCTATAACCTAGGCCCACGTCTTGACTGTGTTTAAAAATTCAAAATATGACACGTTATCATTTATAATCAATTGTTTGCAGGTTTAAAACAACTAGCACACTTGGCTCAGATGGCAACGCGCTTGTTGGTTTATCCAGGAGGTCCTGGGTTCGATCCTGGCTTCCAGCATTTCTTTTTTATCACTTTTCCAAAACTAACTCTTTTTTTTCTATTTCCTTAATATTTTCTATTTCAATTTATTTTATTTTCAAACAATTTTCTCATGCATTTAAAAATCACCAAAAATAATTTCCTTTTGCATTTAAATCAGAAAAATACTTATTTAATTTTTGACATAAAAATTAATATTTTTGCATGCATATTTTAATTAATTGTTAATTAACCATTAAATTGACTTTTAATTGCTTTTCCTTATCAAAATTGATCCAAAAAATTACTCTATCATCTAATTATCATTACTAACTCAAAAACATTTTTCTTCATTCAAAACTTTCTTTTACTAACGTATTTTTCTCTTATGCGGATTTCTTATATTTTCTGATTATTATGTATCTGCTTACAGGTTGTAATAGTTAGGATTTACTTTCCCGCATTCTTTTTCAATATTATGTAACTGCTCATGGGATGTAATAGTTTAATTAGGATCTTTAATTTCCGCACTCCTATTATGTAACTGCCCCAAAGCCATGTAATAGCGTAGGACATTTACTTTCCGCACTTTACTTTCCACGATATACTTTCTGCACCCTATAAACTGCTAGTAATTAGGCGTGTATGGCAAGACAAAAACGAACATAGATCACTTCTAATTCCAAGATAAAATATCTGAATTCAACACACTCTCTTCACACATGCACCCCTTAGGGTAATTCTCTCTCGTTGCCTTTCGAATAAATGGTCAAGTCCCTCGAACGTAGAGGTATCCTAGCACCGTTGCCTACAAACATATCATCATAGACCCTTCGATACAAAGATCATAGTCCCTCGACGTGGCCTACGAAAACATGATCTCGTCCCTCGATTGTTGGCTACGAAAAATGATGATCGTCCCTTCGAATGTGCTAGGATACTCCTACAAGTTGCCTTCTATGACCATCCGATGTCCCTTCGGATGTCCCTTCTACATCTAACGAATAGAGTTACCTATCAACTAATGGTATGGATAGCACTATTCTAAAGGAACGTAAAACAACACGAAAACGACCATTCTGAGTAGGTAATAAGATTTTTAGTTGCTTGCTCTATCACAATACTTTTCACACCTCACACTTTTTGTCAAAATTCAAACACTTTTCAAAACAAAAACATTTCCGAACACTTTCTATACATTCCAACGTGAATCATTACAAAGTCAAAGCGAAATGCCTTTTTCAAAACATTTTTGTCAAACACAGAAAGCAATTTTTTTTAAAAATGAGCTAGAAGCAACTAAGAGCCCGTAGATAACTACGGATGAAAAGGGGTGCTAATACCTTCCCTTTTCATAACCTTCTCCCTTACTCAGAATCTAACGAAGGTCTTTTTCTGTTCTTTTCACCTTCCCTTAATTGGATAAAAGAAAAGTCGGTGGCGACTCTTGCTATCCGCAACATTTGCGATAAAAAGCAAAACAAATTCCAAAGTCAGTTCTCCCACCGTATTACAGCACTAATGCAAAATGAAAACACAGGGGAAAAAAGGAAATATTTACAAAGTTTTGCTCGGTTGAGCGCCGTGACCAGATGTCTGTGTGTCCCTTTTAAGGAATCAGAGCGTCGTAGTTCAACTCACATATTTCCATTTGTTTTGTGATTTTTAATGAACGGTATTAATTACACTTTCTTCGGCAACCCGACCTTTGGGGACATTTGTGCTGGAACAGGAATGAATTAACATGTCCTCGCCACTAAAGGGTGCTTTTCAAGAGAAAAATACCATGATGGACAGATAATGTTACATTTGTAACTCTAGTAAGTAGACATGGTGTATCCCGTCCTTTGGGGAATTATACATCGTATTGCACATGAGTGGAATTAACATATCCGTTTGAAAAGTTAATGAAAGGCCCGAAGATGGAAAAGAGCTGGAATTGGTTGAGTTGTTTTTACCTTAAAGAAAAGGATTTGAGATTTGAATCATAATAAAGTCCATACAAATAAATAGATCAAGTTACATTCTAAACTGATTTACTCCATGCCCGAAAGCCTTAAGTGCATATGATTTGAATCATGATTATTAAGTGTTTTATATTTTCAAAGAAAAATAAGGTTTTTATTTTAATGCACATGCAAAAGAGAAAAGAGAATATGTAAAGCAAACTAACTAGTTCTATCCTTAATGTTATCATACAATGATTAATCCTAAGGTTAAGGATGATGGGAACTTCTAACTAAGTTAGCATGGATGGATAACAACTTAATTTATATATCAAACACTGGCCTAAGAGAGTCGAGAAAACCTAAGGGAATGCGTGCACACAAATGCGGCCACACCAATCAAAGAAATCAAAATGAACATCGGGTATGAGCTCATAATATCAAACAAAACGTGTGAGTGTGATACTCTCCTCCACTTGATCTTCTCGAGAACCACAAAATCGAGATAAGACTTAATAGCATTGAGTATTTGGACAAATGCGAGCTAAACATCGCAAGTAAAAATGACAAAGTGTGGGGGATTGATTGTGAATCCTTCACTGCTATATTAAATCAAGGACAAGATGATTGGGCACGATTTGAAGCATCAACATAGGACGTGAGCCAACAAATGACTTGGACTAGAAGGCATGAGAGATCAATTATAAATTCCTTTGTCTCCACTCAGTTACTCGATAACAAGCACAAAAATAAATGGAGAATAAGAATGGGAATACCTTCTCTGAGGACTTGACATAATTCCATTAGGGTATTTTAAACATACACCAAATATTTACCCATTTTTGGAGTCTTTTGCAGACACAAACACAATTATCAAACAAGTGCGGTATGCCTGCTACAGGTCTTTAAACAACGACTTTGACAACGACTTCAAGCGCACACTATTTATTTCCCACTTCTCATGATCTCTAGAAGGAAATAAAACATGCATCTCTATTCCTTCTTATCATGGCATCGAAAAGCGTTAAAATGCGGAAAGATAAACCAGAAGCAGTGTAATACCAAACGAACAAAGAGTCTGTAGCAAGCAAGCAGAACAGAAATACTCTGTAAAACTTCGAGGAAGTTAGCATCAATAAACACAATGGTCAGAAATGACTCGGTCAACATAAGCAACAAAGAAATATCATGCAATATGTGCGCATATCAGACGAATCCTCACAATAATCAGAACACCTGCACAAAGGTATATATCCAGAAAAAACAATAAATATATGTGTTTCTCGCACAATGATAAACCATAATGCAAACACGTCAAATACATAAGCAAACCACAGGTAACGTGGAGTATCGATTTACCAAGATTAGGTAAATGATAAAACTATCATCAACGTGCCTTGCACAAGTTAACAAACACGTCAAAAATAACAAAGAGAAAGAAATATAGTTGCATGTCCGTATTACAAGTCAAAACACGATCCCAAGCATGGAGAAATGAAATGTAAACATGCATTGCAACATAATAATGTAAAACCGGGCAGAAATCGAGACAAATCCAACACAATAGTCCTTAAATGAAATACTGAACCTGAGTTTACATCAAAGGAAACTAAAAACCCAAAATCAATGCTAAAACAACATAAAATGCGTTATTTTTGAAAATTCAGTGCGCAAAACACGGTCATGGAATCAGCTCAAAATCGCATGGCTAGCTACAAATGCACCAAATAGCCTAAAAAACTATATGTCCTGAATTAAAAATAAGCGGAATTAAACTATCTTAACATCAACACAACGTACCTTGAGAATTGTCCATTAATAACATGTAGCATTATGCTCAAAAACATGGCCAAATGGTGGAATTAAACCACAAATCAAGTATTGATATAATTTCCGAATTAAACACTTTTTACACAAAAATGAGAACCTATTTACAAAATGAATTGGAAATTATATCAATTGATGATAACATTCTCAAAAAATCAATAATTGACAAGTGAAATTATAATTCGGTATTTTAAGATTTGAACATTTTTTACCGAATCAAAAACAAAGTTCACATCAATTATGTGATTATTCAACCTATACCTTTTTCACCATTTCAACCAAATTCAAGGTGTAATTCAATCAACAAAAATTCAAGAAGGTAAAGTATGCAACAATTTAATCCATCTTCAAGAGATTCAAATAACTCTTAATATCCCATGAACCAAAAAAATCAAGTCAAGTGTAATCAACTCGTGAGTTTACAAAATCAACAACACATGAGATGCAAAAATTCCAATCAACTTGATAATTCAACATTATGTCAATTTAATATACAATCAATTATCATCAACTCAATTGGAATTAACACCTCCAACAAACAATAACTCATGAAACTTTAATTACAACTTCAATCAACAACTCCAATTCTTGAATATTCAACATAAACAAATAATCAAGTCGAATTATCGGTTTAAATTTAAGAATCACATCAATTAACTCATTATTCAATCAACACCATATTTATCCATCGACACTAACTCAAGAATTTAATTAATCAACAAAAACTATGTTTAATTCATGGAACTTTAATCAAAAATCAAATTATGAACATAGAGATCATCAATTAATTCAATATCTCAATTCAGTTCCAAAATTAATGTCAACTAAGCACTTATTCTTAAAATCACTTAATTACATAAGAACTTATTCAAGGATTAAGAAACTTACTGGTAGCAATCAAAGAGAATATGAAGATCGCTAGAAAATGCACAAAGAACGAACGGAGGAGGCGTCAGAAAAAACAAACGGTGACGGAGGAAGCTTGTCACTGCTTCGACGGTGGCGAGGGGAGTAGATCGTGGCGATTCTCCTAAGATAACTGAGGGACATGGCCAGAGGTGGTGGTGCAGTCGCAGTGGTGCTGGAGAGGAGAGAGAGTAGTTTTTGAATTTTTGTAATTTTTGATCTTGAAGTTCTACATGAAGTTGTTGGTGTTCTTTCGAAAATTGATGCAAAAAGAGTTTTTGATCCTTGAGCAAATGAGAGAGAAAAAGAGTTTTTGATCCTTGAGCAAATGAGAGAGAAAGAGTTTTTGTATGTGTTGAAAAATAAGATAATGAAAAAGTGTAGCAAAAATATGATTTCAAATGATATTTTCTCCCCCAAAAGTTGAGTTGGGCCTTAGAGTGAAATTGAGCTCAAATTGGGCCCAATTCGGTTTATCCGAGTAAAAAGTGCTCAAGTCCAAGGTCATCAATAACCGTGCGAAATTTGGAATCGGGCTCAACACGAAAAATGGCCGGATCAAAATTTGTGGCGAATGGTCAAAATTTGGGCACAATCGGACAAACGATGAAGACATTATAAATTTTTGAGTGATTCACTGATGTTGAGTCAAATTAGCTAATGCTGAATTTTCAGCGAATTTCACTGCGCAGTCTTGAAAGAACGGCTCGAACAAAAATATTCTGATCAAATTTGAACTCGGATGTGAAATAAAGTCGAAGCCAACGAAATTTGTGAAATTTTTCTGCCAAACCCGTCACGATATGATAAAAATGAACGGACATACGTATTTACAATATCATAAACCGATCAGACAAAAATTTGGTTCATCACAAAAATGTCTTTGTTAATCCATAATTTCGGGGACCTTCCTTAAAGAATCAGGTCTCGACATCAAGATGGAATTTTGAACACTGGATCCACTAAAATACGATGTTCCAATAGAAAGTTATGAATTTTTGAACGCACGCAAAACACGCCCCCATCTAGAAAATTCTGTTTAGTGCTCTTAAAAGATGAATTTTCTGGAGACTTTCTTCACAAAGGTTGCCTTCAATCCGAACATGGAAAGTAAAGATAACATCAAGACGGACCCAGAGTTTAAAATCAGCCAAAAATACCAAATAAGGCGAGAGTTATGAATTTTTTAGGGTCCAAAAAGCGAATAACTAGCAGATAAAACAATATTTGTTTTAGAGAAATTAAAGTATTCAGAGGCTTTGCTTGACGAATCGCCTTTCGTCCTGAACATATGAAATGAAGAAAATACCAATACGGTTTCAATGTCTGAGGAACCACTTCAAAACATATTTCCAGTTGAAAGTTACGAATTTTTGAGTTTGAACTATCAAAATTGTTGTCTTTAATCCGAACTGTTTCTTTTAAATCACCCTCATTTTCATTACCACAATCTATTTCGATACCTTCTACTACCACTTCCTAAAATCCCTTCACCGCCACATCTTTTTCTGATATTATATCCACTATTCAAACTCCCACCTCTGAATCCATAACAATTCCAACATCAACCACCTCTAATGTGTTTGCCTCATTCTCAATTCCATCTCGTCAATTCACTAATCAAACAGTTGACTTTGTTTTGTCACCAATAATAACTCAATATGTAACGGCTCCGATTCCATCCACTCCAATAATCACTTCCACCCCTCTTATTGTGTCATTTGTACCAACACCACTATCTCCTACAAGTCACTCCAATATCCACTCTTCTCCCCTCAATAACCAACCATCAAATTCTGATCAGTTCACAGTTTGTTCTGGCCCAGACTCACCTTCTAACAATGCCGAGTATGAAAGAATGTCATATGATATTCCAAAATTCTTTGAGATTCCTCTAACTGAACCAGACTCAATGTCTGAACTTCTTGGACTCACTGAAGCCGTTCACCCTTCTAAACCTTGCTCCTCTGAATTATCACTGATAATTTATGAGAAATCAAGTCCCAAAACCTTGGCTGGATGCATTAATATGTTTAGGGGACAAGGTGCAAAAGAGGGTCTTTAAGCTCAATGAAGAAGCTAGAATAAGCTATTCTCACAAAGATCTGGATGCCTCATGCACATATTTGAGAAATGGATGAATTCTAAAGTTGAAATAATATTCAACTGCTTTGCAACATCCAGGATGACAGCAGTGGAGCTTGTCAAGCCGAAAGAGGAAGAAATTGAAAGAATGTGTGCCTTCCAACTCATTGCTCTTAAATAGAATAAAGTAGAAGCAAAGGCTCTTCAAAGTGCTCGAGAAGAAGAAGTCAGGTTAAAAGATGAAGAGGACGAGCTAGTCAGAGTTGAAAAGGAAGGCTAACTGAAGAAGCAAAGAAAGAATACAAATCTGCTCAAGTTTCTTTGGTTGAATCTTCAACTAATCAAAAATTTAAGACTCTAAATATTTCTATTGAAGAAATTAGAGCGAAATAGAGAGAAGTAAAACAAAGTCTTAATGATCAGAAAAAGGTAAATAACAATGTTCAGAACATGCTCGAGTTGATCCTCAAGAAGATATCTGGATCAGATCCATCTCCTTTTTGCTCTTAAAACTGTTGCTTCTGAATTGTTATAATATGTTTTTGATTAAGAACTTTTGTTGTTTTTGGTTCTTTTGATTATGACGTCATGTTTTAAAATTTTATATTTTGAATGAATATGAATGTTTTTCTTCTTTATTCTCTTATTTTATTTATGTTTTTTCACATTTTTAAAATATAACTTCTTGATTGTGACAAAAAGGGGAAGTAGTTAAATAAGTAATTTTGATTCTTAATGGTCAAATTCTCTGAAAAATGCTGCTTACATTCTAATGAAATATAAACTGTTGTTTCTTGGTAGAATTGTGTTTCTTTTCTTTTTCACAATTTTTGTGGAATCTAAAGAAATTCTGACTCCTAAAACTAGACTCTGAAAGAGTTAGTTCGAAGTCATGTTCTAATTGGAGAATTTGGAATTTATCTGAGTGAATTTAAAAGTTCAAGATCTCAGTTGAGAAGTTGTGTCTTCAAGAATCAAAACTATCAAGATCCTTACATATGATCTGTTGGAACTAGGGGGAGCTGTTGTTCAGATATTCCTTAGTCAAAAGTTATGATCTCTACCAAGTCAGTGACTCAGGGGGAGTTTCATTGTAAAGGTTAAGTAATCCTTAGCTTTCTCATTTCTAATTTCTTATGATTTTATACAAAATTATGTCATCAAAATACATGGTTTTGTCATCATAAAAAAGGGGAAGATTGTTAGAACAAAATTTGGTTCTGCAATTATGTCTCTGAGTTAATAACAAAGAGTATATTTGCATGAAAAATTTGTTACTATAATGTTTTTTGTATTTTTAATAATGAACAAACAAGTTTTGCTTCTGATGAATGGCGTGGTCAAGACATTAGAAGAGAAAATGCACTGGTTATAAGCTATAGAGGTTCTGATGAACAAGTAGAGAGGAAAGCTTCAGAAGGATCTGAAGCTCAGTTACTCTAATATGAAATTCTGAAGATCTAAAGATAGAATTTCTAAGTGAACGTAGTCCAAGATGCTGAAGACTTAAGTTTCAGAAGACAAATGGTTCTGGAGACCAAGTGCTAAAAGACTCTGAAGACTTGAAGTTCTTCTGAACTTAGTTGTGATACAAGTTTATAAGACCAAGTGCTGAAGACATATGTGGTTCTGAAGACTCTAAAGACTTGAAGTTCTTTCAACCTTAAGATATGATACAAGGTTCTTCAAAACCAAGATCTAAGGACTATGAAGAGGAAGATCTGAAGATTCTAAAGGCTTGAAGTTTTGATTAACCAGAAGTTATGTTCTCTCCTCTTACTCATGCTCGCAGAAGCCTCTGGAGTGCAGAAGGACACAAGATAACATTAACATGGTACAAACAAATGTTTCATTCCACTACCTTGAAGGACAAACGCTGCGTACGATCTTGTCCTCCATGTTCTCTCAATCTGCCACAAATTTCATATTTCCAGATGTACCCCTCAACGGTTACATCACATGCATGGCTTTATATAAAGGCTTGAAGACTTGAAGAAACAACTGCTAATTATCTGAAAAATATTATGCGCTTAAACTCTATTATTTCCTTGTAAAAAGATATGTATTCTATCAAGTCACATGTGCTAAAAATCTGTTTAAATATTAGCTTGTGTAGAAGCATATTTACTTGTAAGCAAACTTGTTATCAAACATTTGTTTGATTGTTCCTTGAGAGACCAGTTGGGTCAATATTCTTGAGAAGTCTAGGACAATTAGTCTTAGAGGTTGATAGTTAGTCATACACAGTTGATGTGTGCCGGTGTTAGTCACTTCCGGTTGGGTTGTTCAAGTGTAATAATCAGTTAGATTATTGGATTAAGTCCTCGTTCGAGAGAGGCAAATCACCTATGAGAGTGGACTAGAGTAGCTTGATGTTTCAAGTGAACTAGTTTTAAAATATTTTGTTCTTAAGTGCTTTTTAATTCTTTCATTCTTTTTAAAAAGCAAAGAAAACGAAAAAGGGGATTATTTTTTAAAAGAAAAGTTTCAAAGGTTAAAACCCAATTCAAACCCCCGTTTCTTGTGTTTTTTCGCACCTTCAGAATCATCAATCATGACACTTATGGAATCCATTGTAACTCTAGTTTTGGAGTTAAAAACTCTACAGACCTCGTTGTTTGAAGAGTAACCCAAAAATATCCCTTCCTCGCTTATAGGATTCATATTATTCTTTTGATCTTTATTAGTTAAGACATATCATTTAATTCCAAAAACATGAAAGTATTTGATTGTAGGCTTCCTTCCTTTCCATAACTCATAGGGAGTGGCTCAAGCGCCTTCCCTCAAAGTGAACTTATTATGAATATAACATGCAATATTCATGGCTTCAACCCAAAACTAAAATGGTATTTTCTTAACATGAAGCATGACTCTAGTTGATTCTTGTATAGCCATAGTATTTTTCTCAACCATTACATATTGTTTAGAAGTGATGCAAAAAGAGAATTCATGTGTGGTATCTTTAGAAGCACAAAATTTATAGAATTTAGAATTCTCAAATTCCATGTCATAATCACTTCTAACCTTGACAATCACATTATTCTTATCCTCTTGGATACTTTGACACAGATCTTTGAAGACTTCAAATGTGTCTGATTTTTCTCTAAGAAAGTTTATCCAAGTAAACCTTGAAAAGTCATACCTCTTTCCATCCAAACTTTTTACCTGCATTGGTCCCATTAAATCCATGTGAAGAAGTTTTATCACTTTGGAAGTAGTCTAATGTTATAACATTGGGCCTGACATCTTGGTTTGCTTTCTAATTTTTTACTCATCACAACCTTCCCTTTCCTCAACCTTGAGTTCTTACATTCCTCTAATGGATCCTCAATATATGATTTACTTTATTCTTTTGAGATGAAGGTGCCCAAGCTTCTGGTTCCATAACTTCGCCTCATCCTCCTTGTTTGTTAAACATGTGGAAGGGTAAGCAGTTATTTTAGGTTCCTACTAATAATAGTTATCTTTAAACCTTGTATCCTTCATCATAACAACGTCTTTATCATCTTTGACTAGACATTCTGATTTTGAAAAATTGATTAACAATCCTTGGTCACATAGCTGACTAATGCTGATAAGGTTAGTAGTTAGTCTTTCTACAAGAATAACATCTTCTAGATTAAGAGAGCCATCACACAACAATTTTCCAAATACCTTAATTTTACCTTCGAAACCATCACCAAATCTGATAGAGCTTGTGGGCTGAGACCTTTACCAACAACTTATGAATCCCTTTCATATGTCTAGAGAATCCACTGTCAAATGTACCATTCTTTCCTAGTTGAAGCTCTCAATGAGGTATGATCTATAAGGTTGACATATCTATCTATATAACTTCTCTTTTTTCTTACTTGATTAACCTTGGAATCAGTTGAAGGTTTTTGAACTCCATACAATTTGTAACAAAAACGCTTTACATGACCATACTCACCATAGTAATGATATTTCCAAGTTGAGTGTTGGAATTTTGTTGAGTTTACATATTGTCTGGAAGGATGTTGTGACATGTGGATGGACATGGTTGTCATTCTCTTCTTTTTAGAAGGAAGGAGTTTTTCAACAGATCTTAGATTTTGATGATTACATATGCATAATTAACTCCTATATCTTCAGCCTTTTTCATCGTAGCAGCTCGATTTTTCATTTTTCCCAAACAATATGTCATACTATTAAACTTGGAATTTAATAGAGTTACCTCATTTTGAAGATGAGAAACATTACATAGAAGTTTCTTCTTCTTATTCTCCAATTCAACTATGATCTTTTTATGATCTTCTACTATTTTAAAGATTTATTATCACTTGTCACATGTTTCTTTGTAGGACATATCCATATATTCATAGAGAACATTTTCATCACAAGATTCTACCTCATACGTTCATCTTCCATCAAGAGATGTCATAAACGTGACAATTTCTGAGTTAGGATCATCTTGTAACTCATCATCATTAGACCAAGATGCAGAAAATCCTTTTTTTGTTTCTTGATGTAGGTTGGACATTTTGGCCTAATGTGACAAAATCCCCCACACGCAAAATATTTTGAATTCCTTTGCTTTGACTATACTTCTCCTCAATTCTGTTTTATTCCTGAAAAATCATCACCGTTGTTGATGTTAGATGAGATAATCCTGATATTTAGTCTTCCTCTTTTGTCCATTATTTACAAAATTCTATTGAATTTCTTCTTAAGTAATACAATACTATTTGACAACCCTTCCTTAGTGTTCAAATCTAACTGACTTTCTTTTTCTTTAGATTTGGATACAAAACCTATGCTTTTGTTCTTTTTATCAGACTTGTCACTAATAGGCTATTCAAAAGTTTAAAGTGATCTAACAAGTTCATCATTCCTCATGTTTCTAATGTCATGAGCTTCTTCAATGGTTGTTACCTTCATGACAAATCTCTTAGATAGAGACCTGAGAATATTTCTAACAACCTTTTCTTCTAGCATATTCTCTCCCAAGACACAAGATGCATTTTCTATTTCAAGAACATTCATGTCAAAGTCTTGAATGCTTTTATCATTATTCATATTTAGATTCTCAAATCTGGTAGTGAGAAGTTGAAGTTTGTACATCTTCACTTTGGATGTGCCTTTATAAGTTGTCTTGAGAATTTACCAAGTATCTTTAGCTACAGTACATGAATTTATTAACCATAAAATATTATAGTCCACTCCATTGAATAGAGTATTAGAGGTTTTGGAAATTCCAAGAGTTAATTTATCTTCCTTCTTAGACCAATATTCATCTGCCTTCAAAGACTCATTTCCATCTTTGTCCTTCATAAAAAAATGATTTCATCCTTTCAACACACCCTTCCAAGATTTACTGTTCATAGATTTCAAAAGGCTACCATTCTAACCTTCAACTAGTCATAATTTACACCATCTAACAAACTTGTTCTATTGTTGTTAACTCCTTCCTTATCCATAGTACAAGAAATTATTCTCCTTAGAACTCACATAAAAATAGAATATGGTGTGTGCTCTGATTCTAGTTGATGTTCTGACACTTTAAGACAAATGTTAAGACTGTTGTCCCAACACCAAAACACAATATCAATACAAATGTTAAGACATCACTTGCTGACAGAAAAAAACTTTTACCAAAACAATAATTATGCATAAGTAAATTGCAAAAGGTAAAAGAGACAATCAAATGTTAACCTAGTTTAGGGTAACTCAGATATTCTGGGGGCATCCAAGCTAGGAAAGAAATCCACTATGATAATATTAGTTCAAAGCTAAGCAAATGTAGCTTACAACTTATCACTTAATCACTACCTTGTGGTACTTCTACCTAGAAACCTATTAGATATGAGATCCACATCTCACTTCCCACATTCACCTCAGTGACAAATACCAAAAACAGAAGAACACACTTCCAATTACAATGTTTAGTTTTGCTTAAAGATTTCAACTAAGAAAAATAACTTGAAACATAATCAAATTTTTGCTTACAAGATCATGAGTGATGAGAAAGTAACAATAAACAATCAAAACACCAAATCCTTATTTTATGCACACATAGTTTTTGATGTGAATGCTCGCTAATTTTAGGTTTAGTAAGTCCTTATATAGAGACTCTTGCAGTATGAGTTTGAACTCTTCAACAAATTCAATCTTTCAATTTTAAATCACATGCAAGATCTTCTCCACAAAAGTATGAACAAATCTTCAAAGTTTACTAAAAAGTCTCCAACTTTTTTTATGAAACCAAATTAAATTTGCATTGTTCCTAACAAAATCTTCTTAACTTGCAAAAATAAGTGAGATATATCGAAGTGAGAAAAACAAATCAAATATGTCGAGAAAATAACAACAACTCCTAATGTACAATTGGCCAAGATGTCAATACATCTGACTCAATATTTGTCTGATAGTCATGACAGCAAAATCTGTCATGGCAATTGATCAAAATGTCATAACATCTTGCTCAACATCATCTATGAACCATATTTTAGCAAAATTTATATCAATTATAAAATCATGGATCTAACAATCATGAAGAAGAGCATACACGTTAAGTCAAAGACTCACCTAAACAATTAAGAGAGATACCCCATAGTCACCCAAACTCTTATGACTTTGTTTGGAGATTTGAAGGGAGTATAAGGGAATAATTTCAAAAAAGAGAGAAGAATTGAGTGGGAAAATTGATGAATTTAGATGACAGAGTTTTGGAGTATATGTTTTTATTTATAACTCAAAATTTCCCTAATTTGCAGGAACTCAAAATTAGTACTGAACAGAGATTTTGAAGGGTATTGAGAGCTTACAAAAAAATTTTAAATAAATTTTATGTTGTTATAGTACTCTAAAAATTTAAAATACAATAATGATAAGCTCTTACATCATTTTATACATAATCATTCTTTCAAAATATGTCAAATATTTTATTATATTTTTAAAACTTCATTTTTGAAAGCCTTCTCTTTCACTCAACTCCAAATTTCCAGACAAAGTTTAAGGCAATGTGTGTATGGATCCTCTCACTTATAAATTATTCAACCTCCACTTTTTTAAGCAATGTGGGACTTATACAACTCACACTTGTTTATCAACAATCTCTCTATCAAGTATGAGTTTAACCATTATGTTTTCCCTGATGCAGAAGCTCATTCATCCACCATAAATTCTTTTATACACATACTTTGTACCACCGTTGACAGATACCAATACCATGTCACAGAAACTTCAACAGGACATTTCACTTAATCACCATCATGTCAGGAAGACTTTTGATACAAAGAGTCAGTCCCTTACTCGAACCAGTATTTGATATCACTAATGGGTCATCATGAGGAGGACCATGAACATTGGTTCAAAGATGCATCTAAAGGTCAAAAACGTTAAATCATTTGGTGTATGAATTTTCTCACTTATAAAATGATAATGATCCATTTTCTCAAATAATGTGAAACTTGCACAATTCACACTTATTTCTCAAAAAATCTTACATGAATTAAACTTTTGTATTATAGACCGGTCTTACTGAACTTTTGATTAGATCTCGCGATTCCTACGGAGCACATGTAATAAAATACTAAAAAGGTTCCATATAACAATTGTACAACTTTTGACTCTTGTAATGCGACCCAATGACTCTCCATATGCTGCCTGTGCCGCCGCTGCAAAAGTACTGGTAACTCCAACTAGTAAGTACTTAGGGCCTAGTAGGGGTCATGCATATAGACATGTTTAAAAAAACTCACGACCCAAAAATGTTATCCTTAATCAAACTACCGCTCATATGTTAGCTAATTATGCAAAGAATTCGGACGATTGAGAACTTGAACATATTTATTTCCCACGAGATTTGCATAGCCCAAAGGAGTAATGAAAGGTGCATTACATGGTTGGTTTCGACAAACTCTGAGATTTGTCATGCACAATCCATGTGATGTGCTTGAGAGTACTTACTTGTATGCATCCTGTTTTCCCATTCAACCAAACTTGCATTTACTAAACTAGCATGACATGACATACTTGGTTGTGTACAACGAGGTTTGTCTCCATTCTTTTTTGAAATCTATGAACACTAAATTTTGTGGGCCATTTTATATTTGGTTTTTATGATGTGAAAGACCGTTTGTGATTGTTGATCTTCAAAAGTCTAAACTCCTTAATATAGGGTTTGATCTGTCTCATTTGAGAGATAGATCCAGATTTTAAGGAAATAGCACATTTAATGTATTGGACCGTTAATTGTATTAAGATTGCACGGACCATGTTTTAACCTTAATAATTTGTGAAATAAAAGGTTTATATGTTAGACATAAGATTTTGACTTGGTGGTCTTAAATTGACCATAGAATGATTACGGGATTGAAGAGCATCTTGAGTTCTTATGTGTGGCATGTTTGATATTGAGTAAACCACTATTTTAGATCATGAAATCGTAATAATAAATTAAGTTGGGTTTCAAATTGGCAAAACAACAAAATTAAAATTCAATGTCTTAATATTCCAATCTACTTCTACTTAGTTTAAAATGTGTCTCTTCTTTTTGTAAAAAAAAAAATCATTCATATAAATGATTTGCAAACAGTATCTATAGAACACTCGAGTCAGATCACTAGACTTTTTTTTTGGAAGAATCCTTAGATATGATTATTTAATTAATTATTAAGTTCTATGCTATGTTTCCTAAGGAAAATGATTTCCTGCTGTCAATTTGGTGATTGCAGGTAGATTTCAATCATCCATTTTAACTATCAATTTCTTGTGCCATTAATTTATTTACTGATCTTTAAATCTGGTCCATCAAAATTAAATCTAAGGGTGTCCATTAAAATGAATGTGTGACTGCAGAGTCCCCTGATTGCAGGGGATTCAGGTCCGTTTTCTAACTCCATTAAAAAATACAATCCCCTGATTGCAGGGGATTCAGGTCCGTTTTCTAACTCCATTAAAAAATACAGGTTCTCTCTCGTACACACAATATAAATATAAATTTGAAAGCATACTAGAGAGGGTGCCTCTATTTATTCTATTATGTTGCACTTGGTTCCTTGTCGTCTCCTATGAGCTTCTTCTTACAAGTTTTGCAAGATAGAATTTTTTTTTAGAGAGAACCTGTCCAAAAAGATAATTATTTATCCTTGTGGGATCTCATGTCCTATTTATGGGAATTCAGTATAGGATCTTCCAATAGTTACTGTAGTGGTAAAAATCTCAAGACTAAATCATTGATTAACTTAACTCGTAATCAGTGAAAATCGTCACTGCGCTTTATTGTTTCTAAAGGAAATGGGAAAAGAACGAATAAAACCCAAAGAAGTTTTTAAAGCAAAAAACTAATAAAACTGAGATCTAGGTACAGGGGTTAGTTTTACAAAGGAAATGTATTAGCACCCTAAACATCTACGGTACATACCAACAATGTGCAATGTTGAAATTAAAACCCATATAACTCGGGTGAAAAAAGACCAAAATTTGTGTGTTGGTTAATTTTAAGAAGAAGAAACATCTCGTCATATCCAAGTGGAAAACATACTTACTACCCACAATTATGAGAAATGACCATTTCATCATCTCAAAGTGGAGGATATAGTTTGGATTTTCATCAACAAGACATCACTCAACACCAAGTAGAAAATGTCTCATTTCACTATATATCGTAAAAGTATAGTAGTTTACATCACTACAAGAATTGTCAAGAGTCTAATCTTTAAGAAAAAGATTTTAAAGTAAAAAGGCAAAAATTACAAAAAGGTTTGAATGATATTAATTGACTTTTAGTCTTAAAAATGTCAAAGTATTATTAAATTGATTAATGGTTTTATTAAGAAAAATATTTTTGAAAATGCATGGACATAAGTCCAAGTTTATTGTGAAAGCGGTTCAAGTTAAAAAACAAGAAGAGTTTTGAAAAAGGAGGGAGAAGATTTTGAAATTAAAGAAGGTATGAGGAGATGAAGGGACTATCCTATGTATAGAAATTAAAAGCTAGGAAAAGTAACGGTCTAACCAAAGAAGAAGCCAAAACACTTGACATAAAGAAGTCAATGTAGAATTCTCGTCATTTGGATAAAAAACCAAGCCAACATAATACTCAAATAAAAATACCAAGCCTTGGATGAATTAATGCCTCATATGTAATTAAGTCTTCACAAAAATTGGGCAGAGTAACAATTGTACACTGATGAATTCCCACTCACAGAGGAGCATAAAAAGAACAACATGCGCACAGAAAAAAATAACAATTCAATGCCTTGGAGTAAACCCCAAAGACTTCAAACAAAATAACAACAGAATCACATAATCTCTAAGCCAAAGGTGAAGATCTTAATCCTAAGTCCAAGACCCAATCTCCAAGCATAGGGTGAGGTAACCAAGTCCAAGTTAACAAATTTTATGGTTAATCCGTTATTAATGTTTTAAGCACAACAAAAATAAAATGTCCAAGTGCACAAAGATAAAATGGCATAAACATAAACATGATAATGAATTAGAAGTTAATTATCAATAATTAATTGTTAGTTGTTAGAGGTTTTACATGAAAGATCCATAATGATTTGAACATTGAGCCTAGGTCAAAATTTATGATAACTCATTAGAGGATTGATAGAATAAAAGCCTCCACACAATTAATTGACAATATTATTGGCCACATCTCAATATTTAATAATCCTTGGGCTTGCAAGTCAAAAGCTTGGGCCACTAAGAATCAATGAAGTAAAAAATAAATTCACATGATATGGTTCATGATGATTTGGGTTTTGAGCCTAGGTCAAAGATTATGAGAACTCATCAGAGGATTGATAGAATCAAAGCCTCTACACAATGAATTGTCAAGTTTATTGGCCATAGCTCAACACTTGGTCATACTTGGAAAATTGCAAGCATAAAGCTTGGGCCACTAAGAACCAATCAAAATGAAAGGAAGGAATGGAGTGAGATGAATAGGGATGGAGAAATCACAGTGTAATCAATGCATCAGATGAAGCTCCACTAGGTCTAACTTCATTATAATCAATCAACTATCTTGGTGGATTCGATCTTTTGACCTATCAACACCCAAGTTCCATTGATGTTAATGAAATTTATGACTCATAATGTGTTCATATAGTACCACGTCATAATCAAGTCATTAATAAATAAAAATAATAAAATAATATACAAAAATAATTTTAAAAAATGGACTTTAATTGGATTTTATTGATGAAATAAATAATAGTATTTAAACATCCAAATAAAAATCCAAGAAAATTACCGAAGGTCAAATATAGGTCAACAAGTGTTGACAAAAAATTCCAGAATTATTTAAAGTCAGAAACTAACTTTAAAAATTAAAGAAATTAGTGAAATAAATTAAAAATCACAAAAAATAGTAAAATCACAAATAAAAATAAGGTGAAATACCCATTTTGGTCCCTTCACTATATAGACCATAGTTCATTTTGGTCCCTTAACTTTTATTGTGCCAAATTGGTCCCTTAACTTTCAAAACGATGCAAACAAGTCCATTCCGTCCACTACGTTAGCCAAAGTCTGTTAAAATACTACGTGGCACATTTGACCAATTATTGTGACGGAGTTAGCGTCCGAAAAACCGACGCTAAAAGATATTTCCAGATTTTTGTTTATTTCTATTCATCTTCTTCCCCAAATTTTTAACAATGAAACCCTACCTATTAAATCAGCCATAACCACTCAACCTCCACCGCTACCACGGTTCAACCTTCTTGTCACCTTCTCCCTCACATCTCTTCAACTCAACTCCGTCTCGCGTACCTTCATACGCCTCTGTAACCTACCATTCAAATACATAACATCTCCCATAAATCACTATAACCCTTCATTCTCCTTACAACTACCTCTAACAAACCACTCTCGCCATCTCCGATCCACACTGGGATCTCCCATCCAACGGCCATACACTCTATTACATTCCTCTGTCTCCTTCCATTTCATCATCACCAACACCAATCCACGACCCTAAACTTCCATCCGTCGGGCTATCACTACCACCCCGTTACACACTTTCATCAAACCATCTTTATTCAACCAAATCTGTCAACCACCGCTCTTCATCTCGCGATACACCCTCCATTTTTCCCAAACAACATATCTCCAAACACTTCCCTCAGTTTGCTCAGCTATTGCTTGAAATAACAAGTCGGTAACCTCATTTTTCTTTCATTAGTGTTACTATTTTTATTTAATTAGTGTTGAATGCGGTATTAGTAGGCAAGCAAAAAGTAAAGTATTATTTTTACAGGGTGATATATACCGGTTAGGTTATATCGTATCGTATCGTGTCCACAGAGAGTGGTTATTGATTCGTTCTTTGATAATTCTACCGTTAATGAGTTTGGGATTAAATGGGTTGAAAATAAAAGACAAAAATTAAATGAACAAAAAGTATAAATGATAGACAGCTTGTCTGGAACAAATGCACACTATCCTTCACAGACTTAAATCTACCGTCCAGTTATACTCAGCCTACGATACTCGTCTGTGTCATCACATACCTCTCACAACCCAAGCTATTTCTAACCCAAATTGAGAATTCAACTGCATCACCTCCATACCCATCTCTGACATATTTCACCAACACAGAGGCATTAAGCTCAGATACCCTAAGTGAATGTCAGCTCTAAACCCATTTCTAGCATTCAGAAACTAATAGATAATCGTCCTAGGTAAGGATCTAAGCAATCTATATCTAGCAAAGCTCAAATCCCTAACATAGAGTAAAAACCTAAGACAATCGCCAACACCGATTCATAAAGCAAACTTTATACAACGCCAAGGGAGACAAATATACATGAGTAAGAGTAGAAATACATACATAACCAACAAAATAGAGAAATACAAAGAGAAGAGAAGAAATACACTACTCATTTACACCGATTTATCAATGCCTATTGAAGAGCAATCCACTTCCAATCATCCATTGCAAGAACCTAGTGTTGTTTTCTAAGCTAACCTATTAAAAACAAAGGTTGATGGAAATGGGGATCAAAATCCACCCCAAAAGCATAACCTAAAAGTATGCAAAAATGAAGTTATAAAACAAATCTTAGACGACTGCGCTCAGTGGCGTGAGTGTGCTCAGCGCCATCAGCTATTTACACGTTAAACCACATTAATGCCACTCAGCAGAGAGGGCGCGCTCAGTAGCCTCTAAAAGTAAATTTCTTTATCCCGGAAACGCAAGCAGCGCGCTTCAAACCACGCTCAGCGGCCTTCACTGAACAAAACTTCCCAAAAATGGACTTTTCTTGCAGAAACACGCATCCGGACCCGTGTCTTCGACACTTTATTCCTCGATGATCCAAATGTGCAACAAATACCTACAAAAATACATTAAAACTAGTTAAACGGTACAATATATACATAAAAAACAATTAAACATATTTACAACAAAACGTGGGTGTCACACCCCAACATTTACCCTATTCTTTTTTATATATCGCACACACCTGAATTAGTATCATTGGTTCTATGGTTTGAGGTTGCTCCCAATGGTTCTTTTATAAGCTATAGAAGATGTTCGTGTTTTCAACCAATCCAAGAGATTTGAGGGTGACAAGGATTTGGCAGTGAATGTTAGGTTCTCTTATTTGTTGGTTCTTATGCATGTATTTTGATTGATGAAATGTGTGACTTCTTCCTTGAAAAAAAATTCTTGAAGCGTTGTCATCTCATGTATTATCTTAATGCGCAAGACATCTCAACCGATCCTTTGTGTCATCAGAGAATTGAGAGTTACAAGTATTTTGAGCTTGAATCATACTTTTCTCTCATCTATTTGAATCTTGTACTAGGATTGTTGATTATTGGATTTGTGACGTCTTTCTTGACATAATCTCCGAAGTGTTATCATGAGTTTCATCTCAATGTACATTCAATCATCAGTAGAAATTAATTGGATTCAAAACTCTTATGATCACTATTATCTCCACATTCCAACCGTCACATTCTATCCTAAAAGTCATGTCTTAACCGTCATGAAGAGAGAGAAGAGGAATTTAAAATTGAAATGCAAAATTAAATCTCATTGACTTAATTATCCATCTACCAAAATAATCATCATATTTAGGTGTCGTTTATTTAAATCAAATATTATTTACATGAGTCACATCAAATTGATTAATAATTAATCCAAGACACTAGTCAAAGAAAACAATCATTTATGTTGATAGACTTTTATTCATATATTAAGCGGTGCAGTTAGTATTTAACTCAATATTATACCCTAAATATTATGCTTAGTAAATCCTAATATTTATAGTGCAATATTTAAGTTCTGTTTTTAATGAAAATTAGGAAATTCAATTTTATGTTTTTTCTTTGCAATCTAAATTTATTTTGGGTTAAATATAGGATACCTTTAGTAACATAAATAAATTTCTTGTTATATATATTTCTTAATTTTTCATTAATATTTTTTTTTTTTTTTGGATTATCTCCTGAAACATATAATTTGAACATTGAATTTGAGATAAATAAAAAATTATTTTTGTGAGTAACTTGTGTATTTAGGAGATAAAAGACATAAAATTTTAACATTTTAATGAGAAAGAGGGTCTAAATTTTATTTTAAATGAGATAAATCGAATCTTACTTATATGAGATATTGTCTATTTAACTCATCTATTTTAAATCATAACTAAATTTAGAATTGAATAACTACAATTATCTTTTTGCATAATCTCAAGTTAAGACAAAATTGATTATTTTGTAATAAAACTTGAGCAAGTTCTAATCCAATAGAGTTGGTTTTAGTGTTTTACTGTTAAAAAATAAAATAAAATGACACTGGAATACCGTTATAATAACCTATAACCGTAACAATATTATTACACAACATTATTAGTTGTAGGAGTAAAGACCAATTCCACATACCACGTTTCATCATTCAATGATCATTATTTCCCTTTTTCAAGACTTGCTTACTACTACTTCTTTTCACACATTTCTTTCCTCTCAATCACAAGCTTTACAAGATCATGGAGAAATTCTCAAGTATAAATGGAATTAAATAGTTTAGGACCAACAAAGTTACTATAGTGGGTCCAAATAATCCAAAGGGTTGCTTCAACCTCTTAAAAATTGGACGTGGAGAAGAAAGATCACATGCAACGTTCAAATCCTAATTGACTGGTCCTCAATTAATGAAGAAATAACCATGCAAATTTGTGAGTCCTAAATAGTGGCTACTGTCCCCTTTCCATTATGGCTATTACCACATGATTATGAATTTATATTGTTCCTGTCTTTTTCAGACTTGATTTGGTTGATCTTGCTTCATTTATTTCATATATATTTTCTATTGCTTGCATTAACTCTTTCAAAGAGAGTTAAATACATGGGTTGTGTTTTTTGTGATCTATTAAACTACGAGTTGCAAACTAAGGAGTAAAATAGAAAGATGATTGATAAATATGAAAATAAAAGGAGGCTTGTTTGATATACTTTGTGTACTTAAATTAATGTCTTTGAATGCGACCTTAAACGACACATTATTCCTACTAATTCACAACACCCAATAAATCGCTAGCAAAAAAAACTTCTAACAACTTTGGAAATTTTAAAATTAGATAGAGAAGCCAACAATGCCTAGCAACAAGAAAACCTTGTTCAAAAAATTCTTGGCAGCCAAACAAGACACAAAGAGATGACAAGCATATTCTTTCTCACTAAAACAGTGTGGGCAAAATAGATCAACTTCGAGGAATAAGATATTTTTATTGGCTAATTCCATTCAAGTTTGCAAAATTTTATGCAAGAGACGCCAACCAAACATGATATAATTTATAGGTGCTTTGATGATCCACAATCTGTCAAGACAACACAGAACATAGACTGGAAAAATGGGACAAGCTATAATTTTGACAATTAGAAATAGGATTTCATGGAAAAGTCGGATTGATCCCTCCACCACACAAACTTGTCTTCAACACTTGGTTTCAGATGAATACCCTGCAAAATTTAGCACAGAGCTACTAGCTACAAAAAAACCAGCCATCTCGCTCTCCAAAAGCCAAGAGATTTGCCATTACCCATTTTACCTCTTATGCAAATCGAAAACATGCTCAAATCCTTATAAGTGTCATATTGTGTTTAATTTGGTGTATGAATTAGTGGAACTTCTTAACTTAATTCATTGGATTTTCATGTCAAAATCTCAACTTATGTGTAAATATTAGCTTTATAGTTTTATCATGTATATATGGTATAAGTTGATCAATTGCACCTTATTTTGTAGACAGGTTGTTAAGAGTGAAAATAGCCTTGAGTTATAGGACAAGGTGACCTCCTGAACAATGATAAAACTGTGGAATATTTCTCTCCCATTTTCTCATTTTTCTGCTCTTTAAATAGCAGGTTTGATACAAGCAAAGATAGATTTCTACAATCAATCCAATGGCTAGCCTAGAATGTAGGGATTGAAGATAGATTCTAACAGGATTTCCTAACGGAATGAAAATAATAACAAGTTTATTTGCTGAGTTGTGCTGCTTCTAGAATCCTAGGAAAGTACAGCTGTAAAACTATTTTATTCATAGTTGCTGAGGTATTTTGGTCTTGTCCTTATGCGTATGGGCCTTTGTGTCATTAAATAAGCAATGGATTGGAGTCTCTTTCGAAGATCGTCATTGACAAGAATGGAGGGTGTTATCAGTGCTAACATCACCGCGGGCAGGGAAAACCACCTTGTCCTCAAGGTGATAAGTATCCGAAATGTGTGACCAAGTTTCCCAGCTAGTATCTTCTGGTGTAAGACCCTGCCACTGAACCAGAACCATGCGAACAGGGGGAGATGTGGATTCATCCCACTTGGAGTCAAGTATTGATAAAGGTGTGACAATTGGATGATTATTGATGGAAGTGGGAGGTAAGGAAGGTGTGTTCGGCTCGACAGGACCATGATGGGGCTTGAGTATGGAGCAATGAAATACAGGGTGAATTTTGGAATTGGGTGGAAGGTCTAGTCGATATGCAATGATCCAATTCGTTCCAGGATTTTGAAGGGGCCGTAATAGCGCTGAGACAGTTTGGTGTATGATGAATTCTGAACTGATTTTTGGCGATATGGGCGGAGTTTGACATAAACCCAAGAATCAACCTGAAATGAGACATCACGACGTTTAGTGTCAGCATATTGTTTCATGCGGTTTTGTGCCTTGGACAGTGTTGTTTGGAGTTTTTGTATGAGATGTTGTCTAGAGGTGATGAGAGAGTCCATTGCTTCAATGGTAGAGGAGCCAATTAAGTACTGTGGAATGCTAGGAGGGGGTTTCCCAAAAGTTATTTCAAAAGGGGAGTAGCCAGTAGAGGAATGGATTGAAGTGTTATAGGACCATTCAGCAAGGTTAAGATAGTTGTACCATTGATTGGGTTGTTTGTGTACGAATGCTCTGAGGTATTGTTCTAGAATTCTATTGAAAACTTCAGTTTGTCCGTCGGTTTGGGGATGATAAGCGGTGCTCATTCGGAGTTTTGTTCCGCTCAATTTAAACAGTTCCCGCCAGAAACGACTGATGAAGATTGGATCACGATCTGATACAAGGCTTTTAGGAAAACCATGATGTTTGCAGACGATGTCCATGAATAATATGGCGACTTTGTAAGCTGTAAAATGAGAAGGTAAAGCGCCTAGATGGACTCCTTTGGAGAATCTGTCCACAACCACTAAGATAACTGAAAAACCATGAGAAGTAGGCAACCCGGTGATGAAATCAAGTGATAAATCTTCCCAGATGGCTGAAGGTATGGACAGAGGTTGGAGGAGACCTGCAGGTTTTTTGGTAGTATGTTTGGTTTGTTGGCATGTAGGACAGTGGGTTATGAATGTGTGTGCACAGTGTCTCTAAGTCCTTCCCAGAAAAAATTAGACTTGAGACGAGCAAGGGTTTTGGTAATGCCCATATGTCCTCCTAATGGTGTAGAATGAAATTCTTCCAATAGTTGGGTGCAGAATGGGCTGTGTTTATCAATCCAAATGCGGTTTTTGTAGAGAATGAGACCTTGGTGTATTTTGTGGTGTGGGTAGGATGAAGGGTTGTTTTGGATGTTTTGTAGTAGTGTATGGAAAGGTTGGCTATTTTGTAGGGATTGGCGAAGGTGATCAAAAAAAAGAAAATGAGGGATAGAGAAAGAAAGGTGCGTACCTGGGCCTTCTGGAGCACGAGAGAGAGCATCGGCGACTATGTTACTTTTTCCAGATTTGTATTGGATTGAGTAATCGTAACCGAGGAGTTTAGCCAGATATTTGTGTTGTTCAGGAGTTTGAATGACTTGTGATAGGAGATCTTTGAGGCTCTTGTGATCGGTGAAGATGGTGAATCGATGCCCCAATAGATATTGGCGCCATTTCTTGACAGCAGATGTGATGGCATGAAGTTCTCTAACGTATGTGGAGGATCTTTGTAGTTTCTTGCAGAAGGGTTGGCTGAAAAAAGCGATTGGGTGTGAGTTTTGCATCAGAACGGCGCCCATGGTCGGCTTAAGCATCCGTCTCGATATCAAAAGATAGAGAAGTAAGGCCGAGTAGGTTTGTGTCATTGCTAGCTTGAGTTGGTCAAATGAGGTTTGCGCTTCTGGTGACCAGAGAAAAGCATCCTTGCGCAACAGTGCGGTGAGTGGTGCAGCGATAAAAGCATAGCCCTTGACAAATTTTCTGTAGAAACCTGTGAGGCCAAGAAATCCACGAAGCGCCTTGATGGATTTTGGAGTTGGCCAATCAACCATAGCTTGAATTTTGGAAGGTTCAGGTTGAACTCCATTGACAGATATGATATGGCCTAAATACACCAGATGGCGTTGAGCAAAAGAGCATTTTGAATGTTTGAGGAAAAATTTTCCCTCTAGTAGCTTAGTGAATACTTGTTCTAAATGACTGAGGTGAAGTTCAAGGGATACACTATAAACCAGAATATCGTCGAAGAAAACTGTGACGAAACGGCGAAGAAAAGGTTGGAGCAATTCATTCATTGCGGCCTGGAAGGTGGACGGAGCGTTACAGAGCCCAAAAGGCATCACGCGGTATTCGTAGTGACCCTGGTGAGTTCTGAAGGCTGTTTTCTCGATATCGTCTTCGTGCATTCTGATCTGGTGGAATCCTTGCCGTAAATCGAGTTTAGAGAACCATGAGGCACCACCTAGTTCGTCAAGCAATTCGTCTATGGTGGGCATTGGAAAACGGTCGCGGATGGTGATTGCGTTAAGAGCTCTGTAGTCGACGCAGAATCGCCATGTACCGTCTTTCTTCTTAACAAGAAGAACTGGAGAAGAGAAAGGGCTGCGGCTGGGTCGTATGAGGTGATGTTGTAGCATTTCTGTAACTTGTTTTTCGATTTCATTTTTTTGTGAAAAAGGATAGCGGTAGGGTTTCACGGATACTGGGGAAGAAGATGGTGGGAGAGTGATACGGTGGTCAGAGTTGCGCGATGGGGGAAGCGCAGGTTTAGGGTCAAAGATTAAAGAGTGTTGGGTAATGAGTTTGGTGATAGCAGGGATACGGTGTGGATCGGGAACAGGATCGGGTTGGAGTATTTGAATATGAAAAAATTCAGAAGCTGAATTGGTCTGGACGCAGCGCTTAAGTTGTTGGGCCGAAATTGCTGTTGGGCCTGGGTTGGCATCTGCTTTAAGGGTGATTTGGTTGGTATTGTAAGTAAAAGAGAGGGTGAGGGCTGAATAATCCATAACAACTGGGCCCAAAGATTTAAGCCATGGGGCCCCAAGAACGATATCTGCCCCACTGAGGGGAAGGACATAGAAATCGACGGTAAAGGGATGGGATTGGAGATTCAACGCCACGTTAGCACAAAGTTTTTGACATTCCAAGAGGTGACCGTTGCCAACCATAACCTTAAGAGTATTCACAGGGGATGATGGTAAATTCAGAAATTTTGCAACACGACTCTGGATGAAGTTGTGAGTACTCCCTCCGTCAATGAGTACTGTAACTGCTTGATTAGCGATTTGGCCAAGGATACGGATGGTGGCTGTAGCAGAGGAGCCGGAGAGCGCATGAAAACTAATTTGTCCATCCAAGTGGTTATCGGTGGTGGAATGGGGATCTGGCTCAATTGGTGGAGTTAGGGTTCGAATGGGGTCTGGTGGTTCGGTGTCGGATTCGTCTGAAACAAGGAGGAAGAAGCGGCCCTTACATTTGTGACCGGGAATAAAAGTTTCTTCGCAATTGTAACAGAGGCCTTTTTCACGGCGGGACGCCATCTCCTCTGAGGACAGCTTGCGGTATTGTAAACGTGGTGGGGTGGGGTTTGGTTGTGGTGTGGTGGTGGTAAGGGCGTTGGATGTTTGTGCGGTGGAAGCAGAAGGTTTGGGTTTGAAGCCGCGGCGGCGTTCCTCGATCTTATCTTCTTGTATCTTGGCTAAAGCGGTGGCTTGGGATAGATTGTGGGGTTGCAAGGCCTGAACTTCACGGCGTATCTCCGGTGAGAGGCCAGAGATAAAGCAGCTGAGAACGAAAGGAGGTGGTAAACCAACTATGCGATTAGCCAATCGTTCGAAATCTGTGAGGTACTGGTTGAGGGTTCCTCGTTGGGTGAGTTTGAAAAGAGATTGGCTGGGATCTTCATAGTAGCTAGGAGCAAAACGAGTTTCAAGGGTCTGTAACAATTCAAACCAGGTGGTGACGAGGCCGTTGCGGAACATATATTGGTACCAGCTTCCATGTAAAAGGATGCAACGGTGAGACGTTCCTCATCTGGTGTTCTGTGATAGTCAAAAAATTGGTTGATTTTGAAGATCCAGCCCATAGCATCTGTGCCATTAAAGCGTGGAACCTCAAGCTTGATATGGGGTCGTGGATGTGGGGGAATGGGTGGCGGTGGTGGTGTGGGTGGCTGGTTTTGGGTCGCAAGTTGAGCTAGGATAAGGTCGACTTTCTCAGAGAGATCATCGAGCCTTTCTGCATTTGTGGGTCTGGCCATGGTTTGGATATTAGGGAGGATCGATGAAAGCACCAAGTTGTTAAGAGTGAAAATAGCCTTGAGTTATAGGACAAGGTGACCTCCTGAACAATGATAAAACTGTGGAATATTTCTCTCCCATTTTCTCATTTTTCTGCTCTTTAAATAACAGGTTTGATACAAGCAAAGATAGATTTCTACAATCAATCCAATGGCTAGCCTAGAATGTAGGGATCAAGATAGATTCTAACAGGATTTCCTAACGGAATGAAAATAATAACAAGTTTATTTGCTGAGCTGTGCTGCTTCTAGAATCCTAGGAAAGTACAGCTGTAAAACTATTTTATTCATAGTTGCTGAGGTATTTTGATCTTGTCCTTATGCGTATGGGCCTTTGTGTGTCATTGCGCAATGGATTGAGTCTCTTTCAGAAGACATTGACAAGAATGGAGGGTGTTATCAGTGCTAACACAGGTTTACATTGTAGAAGCTTTGGGCATTAAAAGGCAAAGATTTAGCTTGAACATGCAAATTAAGGCTAAAAGCAATCCTGCAGGTAGGCTAAGCACGGTCAAAGCGCAGGAAAGTGGGAAAATCCAGAGGCTTCCGCTCTAAGTGTGTCGTGTAGCGTGAAGGTGTTAAGCGCCATTCTCCTTTGCTAAGCTCCATTTAAGACAATTTGCTTGTATTTTCTTTAGTTGCGCTAAGCGCGCTCTATCGAGGTTTAGCGTGGTTTGCTTTTCCAACCTTAAATAAATACATTTGCACTTCATAGCGGTTAGACCTAGACACCCAATTTGAGATAGAAATACACCAAAAACATTATAAAAACTCAAAATCAACGATTTGGAGTTTAATATGCAACCTTTGTTGATTAATCAACTTGGATGCTGATTCATCTCTTATCCTTTCTTGTGAAGTAAGGTAGCATGATGATTTGTATCCAAATTCCTTTTTTCTGGATTAGATGTAATTAATTGTAGTCGTATACATTTCTTTTGATTTTTTTAATAGAACTATTTATGAATCAATATAAATGTTATCTTTGTTTTCATGTTAATTTTATGGTTTGAATCATTATTGAGAAATATATTTCAAGTTTTGACCTAAGATCATCATCTATCAAAGACCAAAATCTAGATATAGATTTGGAGTTTCATATTCGCTTGTATCAAGTCTTAACGTTATTGTATTGCTTAGTAGGTTGAGAGATCACTGATTAAACAATACAGTAAAATCCACAAGAATGGTTAGATATAAGTGGTGTTGAAGAGTGATATGTGATTATGTAGATTAATAACTAAGTTCACATACTAGATTAGTCGAATACATATATAATAGGTTAATGAAATCTAATTCTGACATGTTTATTTACTCATTAATTTCTTAAGCATTTACCATTGTTAGATTTTTTACGAATCATTACTTTTCACAATCAAAACTTTTATGAAGTTTTCCTTAAAATCGTATTAAATGTGCAATGACACTGATATCACATTAACCCTTGTGGAGACGATACACCAATACTTACCTGACTAAAAAGACTTTCATCAAATCCTCCAAGTGAACCAAACCAAGAAACTTATAACTCTCCAACAAAATTGAATCCTTCACATCAATTGCCTTGGGAAAGTCTTCACTAATTTGAGCTTGAATGTCCCTATATTCGAAAGTTATCAACTCAAATCAAATTTCAATCTTCTCCTTAAGAATTCTCCACTTACATTTGGACAAGAGAGCAAGATTGAACAAGAAACGATGATTGATTCCTAATCCTCTTTTTTTTCCTTAACCACACAAAACTTGTTCCAACTAGACCAACAAATCCTCATCTCTCCCTCTTCTTCCCCGTATAAGAATTACCTATGTGAATCTTAATAATATCTTTGATTACCACTTTTGGAGCCTTATAGAACAAGAACAAGAACAAAAAGTGAATAGTTAAACTATTAAGAACCGAATTTAATAATACCACCTTACCACCAAAAGATAACATCCTCCCTTGCCAAACCGCTAGTTTCCTATTAAACTAATCCAAAATAGAGTTCTAAGTAGATTTCATCCTAAGTATAGATCCTATAGGGATTCCCAGAAACCATAAATGGGAACTTACCTATACTACAGGAAAGGAACAAAGAAGTCGCCTTAAGTGAAGACTCTTTTGAGTTGATCCCTAAAATCATACTTTTTTGAAGATTTATACTCAATCCTGAAGCTAATTAAAACCCCTCTTAACAAACCTTTAATTCCCCAAAGATTAGACATGTACCTTCCCCAATATTCAAAGTATTATCCGAAAATTGAAGAACTCAAATTGAATGTTATCGTTCAATTTGAACATATGAAAATATCTCACAAATCTAGCTTTCTTAGCTATCCCTGTCTAACCTTCTGATATCAATGTAAAATGAAATGAAGACAAGCGATCCCATTGTCGCAACCCTTTACTAACACCAAAATTATTTGTACAGATCCCATTAACTAGAATTGAAAAGTTACTAAAAAATCATTTTTACATCCACATCATGCACATGTTACCAAAACCTATCATCGTTAGAATGCTCCTCAAATAGTTCCAAGACTTAATATTATAATCTTTCTTGAAATCTACTTTTAACAAAAAAACAATCCTTCTTGAATCTCTATGCAAAATCCACCACCTCATTGATTTCTAGAAATTAAGGAGGGTAACACCTTTTTAATTTTGGACACAAGAAGCTTAGTAAAAATATTATACAAGCTGGATACTAAACATATGGGTCAAATTGTCTATTATTTAAGGATTTTTCTTCTTCAAAATAAGAGAAATGAAAATGGCTGTGATTTCTTTATGCAAAATAGACAAGGAGTAAAATTTGTCCACGCACGCTTCCAAATCCTTATTTACCGTATTCAAACACAATTTAAAAAAACCATATTAAATCCATCAGTCCACGAGATTTTGTTTCAATCACTATCCCAAATCACATTTTTGACCTCCTCAATAGTAAAATATGCTTTGAGCATATCCACTTTGTCTCTACTCAAAATATCAAAATCAACCCCACTAAGCTTCGATCTTCTACCACAAGACTCCAAATATCTCTCCCTAAAGTGGCATTTGATATCTTTCGTAATATCTGATACTCGAGATAACATACCCCTATATAAGTCGAGAAATTAAATACAATTCATTCTAAATCTACGCTTCATAAAAGAAATGAAGGGTCTAGAAATGGCATTTCCCTCCCAAATTCATTTGAACCTCAATTTTTCCTAATTACAGTTTCCCTAATCTAGAATTTAGATCAAACATTATTAGTTTCCACCACTTTAATTTAATATAAATCACCCCCATAATCCTCATTTTAATATGTTGCCTCCATAATTAGAACATTAAGTTTTTTGGTAGCTTCTTCCATATCCAAGTTGATCACACCAAAAACATCCACACTCTATTTTCTAACCTTGTCTCTCAACAATTTCAGATTTTCCTTCATAACATAAGCACATTTCCCTCGAACTTGACTAGAATTACACACTCCCTCCATAAAGGACACACAATTCGGATGATCAGCCAATAATTGAAAATACTAAAAGGCCTTGGAGCCCAATTAACCTTGTTGGCTTTAAGTCAAATAGGTCTATAATCGGAAACGTCAGTCTCACCCACCACTTGACACAATATACTCCACTTAGAAAATAAACAAAATGATAGTAAAATCCTATCATATCTACTAATTGCGTTCCCCTCCAAATTAATCCAAGTTAAGGGGTTTTCCCTTGCAAGAACGTGCATATCATCAAGATAATCAATGGGATTCGACCCACGACTCGAGGAAGTACACTCCTTCATGGTGTATATTGACTCCAGGGTCCTGGGAGCCGACCCATCCTGGATATAGAAGTTTGTTTTTAAATATGCTTAAAAGGGAGTTGACTCCTAACACGGGTGAGTCGACTCCAAACATGATTTTTCATTAAAAATGCATTTTTTTAACATGTTTGACTTATCTAAATTATTTTGACTATTTAATAAGTATCCTAATATGAAAATACAAGCTAGACATATAGATATAAGATTCAATGTATAAATATTACCTATAACACGGTGAGAGAACTCGTTTGTTTTGCGTTTTATCGCAAATGTGCGTATAACAAGAGTCGCCAGTGACTTTTCTTTTATCCAATAAAGGAAAGGTGGACAGAACAGGAAAGACCTTTGTTAGATTCTGAGTATGGGAGGCAATTATGAAAAGGGAAGGTATTAGCACCCTTTCCATCCGTAGTTATCTACGGGCTCTTATTTTCTTAGCTCACTTTTGAAAATTTTCTTTCTGTGTGTATGTGATTTGAAAAGTATTTTTGAAAAAGTATTTCTCTTTGACTTCGTAATGATTCTTGTATTAGTCCTAAAGAATATATACGAAGTGTACGGAAATATTTGTTTGGAAAATATTTAACTTTGTAATGATTCTCGTTGGAATGTATACAAAGTGTTTGTTTGAAGAAAGGAGTGTGAGGTGTGAAAAGCATTTTGATTTGGATTGAGCAAGAAATTTAGAGTCTTTATTACCTACTCAGAACAATCGTTCTTTGTTATTTTCCTTCTCCTTTAGGATATCCCTATCCATACCATTAGTTGGTAGGTAACTGTATTCGTTGGATGTGAAGGGACAATCGTAGGATCATCGTATGGTCATTGAAGGCAACACTGTAAGGATACCTTAGAAATTTTGTAGGGACGGTCATCACTTGTTCGTGGGCAACAACCGAGGGACGAGATCATATATTCGTAGGTAACATCGAGGGTCATCAAGGGACTATGATCTTTGTGTTGATTTTTGAATCGAGGGCCTTTTGCTAATGGTACCCCTACGTTCGAGGGACATGACCATTGTTTATCCAAAGGCAACAAGAGAGGATATTATAAGGAGGTGCAAGTGTGATAGAGTGTGTTTGATTCAGATATTTATCTTTGAGTTAGGGTTATTCTAAGATTGATTTTAATCCTGTCATACAAACCCTAGTTAGCATACATCTAAGAAGTTTAATATTTGCAGGAAAATAAAGTGTAGAAAGTAAATGTCCTACGCTATTACATGGCTCTGGGGCAGTTATATAATATGAGGTACGAAAAGTAAAGGCAGAAAATAAATCTACGCTATTACAAAAAAAATTGCGACCTATATAGTGATTTTTAGAATTTAAAGTGCGGAATAGTAAATAGAAAATAGAAAAAAAAATTGATGTTAGTGAAAAATATTTGGGAAGTTAGTAGAAAAAGGTTTTGATTAGGTTAACATAATTACTATGTGAAAAATCGGGTGAATCGGAAAACCCTAAGTCTAATTGATTTTAATTAGTAAAAGAAATTTAATTCTAATTAAATAATATTTAACCTGAATTAAACTAATCAAATTAATTAAAATAGAAAAAAAATTAATTGTGAAATTAATCCTAATTTTAACTAATTATTTAACCTAATTATGCTAATGGTTAATTAAAGATTAATTAGTTAATTAATTAAGAAAATAATAAGAAAATTGGTTAGGAAATTGAAAGAAAAAAAAATCTTAAAAGAGGTCCCTGGGAGGCTCGAACCCAGGACCTTATGGTGACCAGGGAGAGCGCACTGTCATCTGAGCTATGATGTTCATCTGTTATTGAATAAGGTTTGTTGGATTATATATGTTCATCTGTATGTGAAAGTTATGTCTGGTCAAAGTCCTACTGACTTTTTGTCAAGAAACCCTAATTTAGAAACTTTGACTTTTGATCAAATCTTGAGTTTTCTTGATGAATCATGATCAAACCATGATCAAATGATGAATGTAACTTCAAAATCTTGATGTTGACCCAAAATGATGGAGTTTGATTGTGTGTTGACCACAATTGACTTTTTGCCCAATACAACTGATTTTCAACCATTGAGCAATTGATTGAGCAAACTTGAGTTGTGAGACTTGAAACTTGACATGTTGATACCTTGAGACATATGAGGATATATGATGATCACTTGAGGCAATGGAAACCATATTTGACTTGAGAGAATCAAAATCCTAGTTGTGGGTTGATTGCTTTGGAGAGGGTTCATATGGTCAACCCTTGAGAAATTCTTGAGTATGGAGATGTGGATTGTCTTGAAAAATAGGAGGGGAAATTTTGGGGTATAACACTATCCATTACCTAGTTTTTACATCATTCAAAACATCTAAGAGAAGATATTGCACTCACTTACTCCCTATTTTTTGTGATGGCAAAACGTGTGACAAATTTTTAGTGTCTGAACATATCTCCCCCTAAATATATGCATCTCCCTGTTTTTATTTTCAAAATTAGACGAGACGATGATGTTCTTTGTTCTTGCATAACTTATCCCCCTTTGACAACATCTAAAAGGGAAAAAGGCCGCAAAACGTAAGAAGTGTCAAATAAAACACATAATCACATATATATACCACTCAGAGGCGTTGCAAAATAAATCAATTAAAAAAACAACACTCACATAGAACAGTGTTAAAGTGGAAATTCTATAAACATAAATAACCAAAAATGAACAAAAACGCAAGATAGATAAATAACATGTTCACGCATGTGTTGCACCCCAAAATTTACCCTCCTGTCGCGATCTTATCTGGTTTAGGCTTCGCATCTATCATGACACTCACATGCATTCATACCACTGGTTCTATGGTTACGGGTTGGAGCTGATTCCCAAAGATTCTCCGTTGAACAGAAAAGTTGTGGTGCTTTCGACCGATCTAGGATATTGGAAAACGACGAGGTTTAATATTAAATCTTATCCGTTCATATCTATCGGTTTTCGGGGCTTGGTGTTCGATTGTTGAATTAAATGGTTTGTTCTTGAGGGAGCTACGGAAGTCTGGTTATTTTGAATATCATTACTTCCTGATTCAAGAGATCAATTCATCACGAGTTTGGGTTTTGCTGTTGTTTCGAGTTCATTGTTCAAGATGTAAAAGTGCGGATTACGATTATCCGTTTATTGATCAGCAATTCCCGTTCTAGTGCATTTGGTTTGCTCGTCAACATTTTTCGTTCTTGGCGATAGTTGATGTATGTGAAAATATTCACCCAGAGGACTTGTCTACAAGATTTACGAATGTCAAGTTGCCACATGTTTAGATCTGTTCCAGTCCCGTTCATCGCTCGCAAGATTCAAGGCATTCTTTGAGAAAATTGGAAGTTTCCTTATGGAATTCATTTTGTTTCGAGCCTTTCTATTACAATTTGGTTCGATTTGGAAGTGCGGTGATAATTCCATTTAATTTCAAGTGAAATCTGTCGGTCAATTCTTGAGGAATCATGCAATCGTCAAGTTGATTAAGGTTTTTTTTAATCAAGAGTGTTATTTGAAGCTTAGAGTTTCAATCTTTGTCTCAAGTAGTAAAAGGCTCCGAATTTCTACATGAACGGATAAACATGGTAGCTTTATGGCCGGGAAACTCAAAAGAATGCAAGTTTTGTTTAATTCTGAGTCATCAAACCATCTTCGCATTTAGGATTTAATTCTCAAGTTTTGCATACTAGAGGATTCAAATTCTAAAAACACAACAACCATGTTACTACTCGAATACGGATTGGAATGGCGGATTGATTTGGATTTAGGCGCCTATTTTAATCAACATTTCGACTTAGTTGGTTTTAACCAAATTAATTTTGGTTCATGACCATTTTTTGAAATGTTTGGTTCATCACGAGTTCTTAAACTTTCATGCACAATTTTCAACTTTCATGTACAATTGCTACAACGATTGAAGATTGCATTAGTAGTATTTTGAAAATCTAAAACCGAGAATTCAAGTTGGTACATAATCTTTAAATCTTGCATTCATGAAAATTCAAGATTTTCGAATTACTCAAAGGTTTTTCGTTTTACAAGAATGTAAGAATAAAGCAAGATACATATGTTACAATTCATCATATCTTCAAATACAAGTTACAAAGTCCCTACAATGCTAGTATTTTCTAAACTATATGTGGATTTTTCAAGCTGTAAGTCTTCTTGGTTGTGTTCTTGACTTCGTTCTCAAGCTTTCCATTCCGCCAAGCTTTCCTTCATCGTTTTTCCGAACTCGTAGCGGTACTCATATTCATGAAACAAACAAAGAAAGAACTTAGTTAGCAATAATGAACGGACAGCAATAATAACACAAGAATATACAGATTTCTATCTCATCATTAGGATTTTCTTTTCGGAATCAGGTTGCATGGGGGTTTCGATCAAAACCGGGGCCTCATGTACAAATCATCGGCCGTAAAACTCACTATTGCAAATCCTCAAGGGTACCCTTGGTTCACAATAGGAGGTGTGGAAAAAAGATGAGGAAAAGCAGTTTTGGCATGACAGTACGGCAACCTTATACAGGGCAGCAAGGGTAGACACCTGAAAAGGCAAGTTTTACCATAAACAATACACCAACAGCCTAACACAATCAGATATAACAGTCTGATATATCAAAACAGCCAGAAAAATCAGAAATTATCAGCCCAATACGAAATGATGCAAGCCCATCAAGCATTGGTAAGGCCTTGTTTTTTCAAAAATCAGAACAACCAAAGTTCAGCCAAACCCTAAGTTCTGACAGTATAAAAACATTCAAGTTTATAACACAAAGGCAGCAACTGTTCACCAAACCCTAGCCGAAATTCATCAATCAAGAACCCTAACAGCATACTAAACACAGCCATATGAAAACCCAGAAATATTCATCATAAACCAGCAAACAGCATACTAAACGCAACCAAACCTAGAACGATCTTCAGCTAAAACCCATCATCATTTTCCAAAAGAAGACCCTTCAGAAAGGCAAAAACGAGGAAGAGGCAAAGTTTAAGGTAAAACCGAAAAGATCTCACCGGGGTTGCGGTCACAGGCCGCCGTCCACCGTCATCCCGACCTCATAATCATCTTCTGTTCTTCCTTTCCTTATTCCCGACGTCAGTTTTTCCTCATAGTATCACCGTCTCAGCCAAATCAAAGTTAGGGTTTCACCCCCTTTCCATTCCCAAACCTGTAAACATAAATTCCAAAGAATCAGAAAACAATAGTAGTAACAGGGTTCGAGTAAGAGAGAGATTAGAAAATCGGCGAGAGATCGTGAGCGGCGATGAGGTCGCGATTGAGAAATCGATGAGAGGTGAGCGGCGATGGTTACGAGAGGGTCGCGGCCGAGAGAGATGAAGAGAGCGTGGTCAGAGTTCGAGTCGGCGATGAGAGATCGCACGAAAACCAGGGCGGCGGCGAGATGAGATCGTGACGAAGAGAACGAAGGTGAGATCGTGACAGAGAGAGAGTGAGGGTGAGCTTTTGTTTGTGTTAAAATCTGTTTGTTTTTGTTTCATGGTTAATTTTGTTTTATAAAATAGATTTAGGTTAATGTTAAGATTAATAAAAAAGGTTTAGATTAGCTTTAAGTTCAGTATAATTAGGATTAGTGTTATTTTTTTTATTATTTATTTTCTTCTTTTAAAAATAATAATATAATTTCAGTATTAATATTAATATAATTAATTTTCTTTTAGATAATTTATAGATAAAAAAAACATTAGCTTAAATTATTTTTATATATATTTTTGTTTAATACTTTATTTGGTTAGTAAATAGATTGATATAGTAGGATATTTAGTCTTGAGATGGGTTGTCTAGTTCAGGTGGTGACAAGTGTCACCACACATGTGGTCTTTTTTCGAAATCTGGTGTATACATGTGTATTGTATCTACTTTGCACCTTCCTGCATCAAGCCGTCAGATCTATTGAAGGCCAGATCCAGCGATCCAGAATGGCAGACCACCATATGATCCATGGAAGCACCCACACAGGATCCAGCAGCATTGTTTTGGGCTTGGGCTCAGATTTGCTGTTCACACCCTCCAGATTAAAGCTCCAATCAGGCCCATTTCTAACTCTCTCCTTAAATTTAATATTATGCAAGTTTTTTTTACAATGATGTATTAAATAATAATTAGTATAAGATAGTTTTTATTTGCTAAATTATCAATTAAATTATTAGTTGATTTTTTTATCAAATAGAAAAAATCTATACTAATGATTATTTAAATTCCGGTTTGTATTGTGTGTTAATTTATTTCTTTTATTATCCGCTATTACATTATATGCTTGTATGTTTATTACGCGATTGTACACTCCGCTCTCACATTAATATAAAAACAACAACGCCTCCGCTCTCTCTCTTATTTTTGGTTACCCACACCAAATTCTCTAAGGGTCTCATGGTTGGGGATGGGCATGGTCATCCTCACGAGGTTAATTAGGGCCCTCGTTGCCTTGATTAATCATAACCCAAAAAAATAATTGGTCCATATACCAATCACCATGCACCAGGGTCTCATGGTTGGGGATAGGAGCACCTATCCTCACGAGGTTAATCAAGTCTATACTTGGTTAATCATAACCTGAAATATCATTTCTCTACGTCCAACGCCGCAATTTTCAACACACTTTCAAGTCAAAAATAGTGTTATGGTACTTAATTAAATTGTTAGAGGTTCGCCCAACGATTTAATTAAAATGTAAAGTATTTGGGCCATTAGAGAGAAACCCAATGACTCGAATACTTTATTCCATACACTTGGACATTTAAAACACTTTCATATTAAATTAATTAATTGAATTTGTTTTCTTTAAATCAATTTTTCTACAAAAACAAAAACATAGTGTTATGGTACTTAATTAAATTGTTAGAGGTTCGCCCAACGATTTAATTAAAATGTAAAGTATTTGGGCCATTAGAGGGTAACCCAATGACTTAAATACTTTATTCCATAACACTTAATAAAAGTGAACTTCGTTTCACCTCACTCCTTTCATAATAAAGATTTTGGATGAGAGATGATCGGTTGACCTCAATCACCAATCTCGAGTATCGAATCGTTAGAGGATATCCCGACGTTTTGGTACTTGTCATCTACAATTAAAATCAATTCAACCCATTCAAATTCCTTTTTCCGCTCATACGCGGTCATCAAAAACATTTTTTTCTAAAATCAACACAACCAATCCAAGACATTTTCAACAAGAACTACGGAGTTTTGACTTTCCCATTGCACGAGGGAATACGTAGGCACGCGGTTTCAAAACCGTGTCAAACTCAAAATAATAACAAACAAATCCATTTTATTTTTTTCTTATTCATGACTTAGAAATTAGCGATTACACACACAAACACATTTCGAACTAAATGGGTCCCATCGAGTACGATGGACGTAAGAGGTGCTAATACCTTCCTCTTGCGTAACCGACTCCCGAATCCATGCTTTTTGGTCTTGTAGACCGCCTTATCCAAATTTTTGTGGGTTTTATCTATATTTCCCCGTTCTTCCTAGAACAAATAAAATTAGGTGGCGATTTCATTGTTTTGAAAATTCATTTTAAATGATTTTTGAAAATCGAGTTGCTTCAGCATGTTATCATAAGATATTTCAAATGCGAAGAGTTTATACTATGAAATAGAAATGATGAAGAAATAAAAAATTATTAAAACTTGAACTCATTATCAACATATGGTTGAAAAAACTCATAGGTTAACATTGAACATTGATGGGATTATATTACACATCAAATATATCGCATACTTTTGGAACATACACATGCAATCAAATTACAAGAGACATAGATAAGCAACACAAGAAATAAAAACTCATGAGGTAAGTGTTAGACTAGTATTTGTTTCTGCAATTATGTCTCTGAGTTTTGATGAAAACAAAGAGTATGTTTGAGTGAACAATTTTTGTACTATAATGTTTGTTGTATGTTTAAGATAAACAAATAGATTATGCTTCTGATGAATGGCATGACTAGGATATTAGAGGAGCAGATGTTCCACTTCTAAGCTACAGAGATTATGATGAACAAACTAGCAAGGAAAGCTTCAGAAGACTCTGAACTTTAGTTACTCTAATACGTTTGTCTAAAGAAACCATTTAGAAGATCTAAAGACAGAAGTGTAACTTATGTCAAGATGCTGAAGACTCAAGTTTTAGAAGATAAAAGGTTCTGAAGATAAGGTGCTTGAAGACTCTGAAGACGTGGCTCTGAAGATTCGAAGGACTTGAATTTATTTTGAAATTAGGTTACGACACAAAGGGTTCTGAAGACCAAGTGCTGAACACTCTGAAGAATGTGATTCTGAAGATTCCAAGACTTAAACTTCTTCTGAACTTAGGTTATGATACAAGGTTACAAGACCAAGTGCTGAAGACTCTGAAGAATGTGATTCTGAAGATTCCAAGACTTGAATTTCTTTCAACCTTTGGTTACGATACAAGATTCTTCAAAACCAAGTGTTGAAGTCTCTAAAGAGGAAGATCTGAAGACTCAGAAGACTTGAAGTTTTGATCAACCAGAAGTTAGATTCTCTACTTCTAAACTCATGCTCGCAGAAGCCTCTGAAGTGTAGAAGGAAAAATGATAACGTTAACGTGTTACAATAGTACATGGTACAAGCAATACGTTTCATTCCACTACCATAAAGGATGGACGCTACCTACGATCTTGTCCTCGACGTTCTTTCAAGCCGCCACAACTTTCATATTCCAAATGGACCCTCCAACGATTACATCATGCATGGAACTATATAAGAGCTTGAAGACTTTAAGAAATAGCTGTAATTCACGAGGAAACTCTCTGCGCATAAACATCTTTATTCTTTGTTAAAAGCTGTAAATTCATTCAATTCATTTGTAATAAAAATCAGTTTAAATATCAGCTTGTGTAAAAGCATATTTATTTGTGAACAAACTTGTTATCAAACGGTTGTTTGATTGTTCCTTGAGAGACCAGTTGGGTCATCTTCTCAAGAAGTCTAAGACAAATAGTCTTAGAGGTTGTTAGTTACACACAATTGGTGTGTGCAAGTGTTAATTGAAGGTGTGAAAAACACAAGAAAGGGGGGTTTGAATTGAGTTTTATACTTCAAAAACTTTTGCTCTTAAGAACTATCCCCTTAAATATGCTTTGCTTTGATGAAGATTAAAAGATATGAAAGCAATAAATACCACAATATTTTTATCCTAGTTCACTTGAAACATCAAGCTACTCTAGTACACCCTTCTGAGGTGATTTGCCTCTCTCCAACGAGGACTTAATCCACTATAACCAAACTGATTACACTTGCACAAGCAACCGCCAGTGACTAACACCTGCACACACCAACTGTGTGAAACAAACAACCTCTAAGACTAACTATCCTAGACTTCTTGAGAAGATAACCCAACTGGTCTCTCAAGGAACAATCAAACAACTGTTTGATAACAAGTTTGTTTACAAATAAATATGCTTCTACACAAGCTGGTATGTAAATATATTTTTAGTACAAATGACTAGAATGAATTTACAGCTTTTTACAAAGAATAAAGAAGTTTATGTGCAGAGAGTTTCCTCGTGAATTAGCAGTTGTTTCTTCAAGTCTTCAAGCTTTTATGTAGTGTATGCATGGTGTAATCGTTGGAGGGTAAATTTGGAATATGAAACTTGTGGAGGCTTGAAAGAATGTGGGGGACAAGATCAAACGCAACTTCCGACCTTCATGGTAGTGGAATGAAACGTTTTGTTTGTACCATGTACTATTGTACCACATTAAAGTTATCTTTTTTCCTTAAGCACTTCAGATGCTTTTGCGAGCATGAGTTTAGAAGTTGAGAATCTATCTTCTGGTTGATCAAAACTTCAGGTCTTCAGAATCTTCATTTCTTCCTCTCCAGAGACTTCAGCACTTGGTTTTGAAGAACCTTGTACCGTAACCAAAGATTGAAAGAACTTCAAGTCTCGGAATCTTCAGAATCACATTCTTCAGAGTCTTCAGCACTTGGTCTTGTAACCTTGTATCGTAACCTAACTTTAGAAGAACTTCAAGTCTTGGAATCTTCAGAATCACATTCTTCAGAGTATTCAACACTTGGTCTACATAACGCTTTGTGTCGTAACCTAAGTTCAAAAGAACTTCAAGTCTTTCAAATCTTCACAGTCACTTCTTAAGAGTCTTCAAGCACTTGGTCTTCAGAACCCTTTGTCTTTTGAAACTTGAGTCTTCAGCATCTTGACATAAGTCACACTTCTGTCTTTAGATCTTCTAACTGGTTTCTTCAGACGAACTTATCAGAGTAACTAAACTTCAGAGTCTTCTGAAGCTTTCCTCGGTACTTTGTTCATCAGAACCTCTGTAGCTTAGATGCGGAACATCTGCTCTTCTAATGTCTTGACCACGCCATTCATCATAAGAAAAACCTGTTTGTTTATCTTAAAAATTCAAAAAACATAAGAGTAACAAAAATTGTTCACTCAATCATACTCTTTGTTATCATCAAAACTCAAAGACATAATTGCATAACCAAATCTTGTTCTAACAATCTCCCCCTTTTTGATTTTAACAAAACTATGTATTTTGAATGACACAATTTTGCATAATATCAGAAGAAAGTTAAAAATGAGAAAGGTAAGGACTACTTAACCTTTACAAAAATACTCCCCCTGAATCACAAACTTGGTGAAAGATCAGAACTTCTTACTAAGGACCATCTGAGCAAAAGCTCCCCTAGTTCCAACAGATCAAATGAAAGATCTTGAGAGTCTTAAAACAAAATAATTTTCTAAATTAGTATTTGAAATTTTTTTATCGAAAACGTTTAAAGATGCAGTTTAAATTCTATGAAAGTCAATTAAAATAGAAATAAAACAGTTAATGGAAGAGATATAACACCAAAGATTTATAGAGGTTAGTTCATAAATAAGTGACCTAATTTTTTTCCTAATAATTATTCTTGAGAGTATTCAATAATGCTTGAGAGCCTTTATAAGGTTAAGCCCACAAACCCCATATACAAGGAAATGAAGTTTTAGGATAACTTCTAATTAAATAACGAACTAAGAAATGCAATGGTTAGTCTCCACGCCAAACAAAAACCAGAGTTTCGAGGGGTTATTCTTTAATCCAAATTGAGAACTTTTCACTTACGGGTATCAAACCATGATGGAATTTTGAGTTGGACATCCTCTTAATCAAACCGATATTTTTCACGGGTTGACCACAATCCGGAAAAAAAAAAATTTATCGGTCTAATCTTGAATCTACCAAGCTTTTACGTATGCTTAAATCACAAACATGTTGAGATTTTATGATATACTAATCTAGAACTGATAGAACTTTTTACGAAGATGAACTCATGAACCATTGTGAAGAGATTTCTCTAGGTATTCTTCACAAATCCAAAAGAGAGCTTTTCTTCAATGGCAGAACTCACGAACCAAACGGAGAATTATACTAATCACCAAAAAGAGCTTTTACACTAGTTTAGATCCCAACAAAAATGATTACTTCCTAAGCAAGAATGATTTACACAAAATAAAAAACTACTCTTGGTAAATTTTATAGTAAAGCCTTCACCCAAAACAAATTCCTCACTTAGACTCAAGAACACTCTCAATACATTATGTCTTAAAAATGTGAAAACGTAGAAATGAATTAGAGAGAAAGGAAAGTTGAAGTGTTTCACGTTTTCTGTATGATTTAAAATCGTATAGCTCCTCTCTATTTATAGGCCAAGAAATGGGGTATTTTTAATCACGAGCCAATTAAATGACCTAATCGATTAATTAATAATTAGTTTCTTGCAATAATCGTTTATTGCTTCCCAAATTAGAAGGTTTTGATAGAGAGTTTTTACCATTCATTAAGATCCCGTCACAATCAATTATAGACTCAATTTTACCTTATCTAACTGATTAGGATAAATATCTAATTGATTAGACAATTATAAAATTCCTCTGATCAATAGAACAATTTTCTAGTTAACTAACTATGCTCCAAAAACATATTTTATAATTTTAATTTAAAAATAAAAGATTGATAAATAGTATTGAGTATGTGATTTAGCTATACTACTTACAAAAATGCTCTTGTGCCTTACAATACACTATGGGTAGTTTTGCTATGATTTGGCATGTTGTTGTATGGTCTATTTGGAGAGTTTATAATGATGGTATTCTTAATGGTGTCCCCAAAAATGTGAAAGAAGTGAACCATAATAGTTTTTCTCTAGAAATGGTTTGTAGGTAGAACAGAGGTGGACTCATATACTTTTTCTAATTGACTTTAAAACCTTATCCTTTGGTTAAACCAATAACAATTGAAAGTCTTGATTTTGAGGTAGATAGTGATTTATGGTTTTTAATTCTCTCTTAATGTCTAGTGATATTTTGATGGTGGTCCTGATTGTCTCAATTCTAATATAAAGTCTATGGGTGAGATTTTCATTTGCTTGGTGTTTTTTTTATTCTTTAGGAATTTTAGTTGTAATTGTGCTTTTGTGTTTTTTTAATTGAATTTCTTGTTATATCTTTTACTTTTCCTTGAAGTGGCCCGTTTAACACTCTTTGTTCTTTGGGATCTCAATTTGCACTCGTTAGTGGGGATCCCCGCGGGGATTCCCCGTTTGGGGCTCCAAAGATGAGAAAAATTTTCTTCCGCAGGAACGGGGATGGGGAATAAAGTTCCCCCGAATCACTTTGGTGATGGGGATGACGCACATGTCCCCCGCCCCACACTAGAATTTCGTAATATCATTTCAAATAACTTGAGAGAGAGAGAGAGAGAGAGAGAGAGAGAGAGAGAGAGATAAATGACTATTTTAATTTTTCAAAGTTTGAAAGTTTTGCGTTCATGAGTCTCAAGATTAAATATTGTTAAAATAATATATTTATCATATATTATTAGTTTACTAATTTATTGTCGTTAGTTTTTGAATTTTTATATTAAGTTAGTTAAAAATAATACATAAAAATTTATGTTTATAAATATCCACAAAAATCTTAGGGATCTGTGGGAACCCGCGGGGATCTAAGAAAACGGGGATGAGGACAAAATCCTCCCATGGCGGAGACCCGAAACAGGGATGAGGAATAAGTTTGAGGACGGAGATTGAGATGAGAATGTATTTTCCACCCCCGCTCCGCCCCATTGACATCCCTATTTGTCTTAACATGTACCATCCTTTATAGCATTTTGTTGATTTTCACCTCTCTACATTAAACAAATCTATATCACTTAAATCTAATAAAAAAATTACAAGTGTAAAAAGATTTAAAAAAATACTCATTTTGGTCCCTTAACTATACTACTGGATTCACATTAGTTCGTTAACTTTTTTCGTGTCAACTTAATCCCTTAACTTTAAAAAAAAATTCATTTTAATCATTTTAGTCTAATTAACAATGAAAAACTTTGAAATTAATCACTAAATTTGTCGATAATTTGACAAAAAATACTAAAATGAAACGTTTTAAAAGTTAAAAACAAAATAATACGAAAAAAAGTTAAAGAACAAATATAAACCTAAGAATATAATAAAGGAACCAAAATAAGTATTTTGTAAAAAAAATTTAATTAAATTTAGATAATTTTTAGTTTCAACTGCGTATTGCATATAAAATTATGTGTGAAAACAACATCTTACAAACATTATCTCCAAATAAAAGTAAGACATGTTCCTAATATAATTTTATAATTAGATGGTGATTAATTTAAGGCTTGACTTTTGAATACGTGCTTAAACACTTATTTTTAGATATAAAATTAATACATTAATAACACCGTCGTGTTATGGACTGCACTATAACACTCAATCATGAGTTGTTATATACTTTATTATAACTAAATTGTTGAATGTGTACAAAACCTGATTTAAATCTATCATTTGTTAACATGGAGGTTTTGCTTAAAAAACAAGTCTACATAAATAATCTGGCTTAAAAAATTAGTAGTACGTCCACAGATTTTCTTTTTGTTGACATTTACTAATTAGTATGTCCAAAGCTATATCAAACCTAGCTGCCAATTATTTTTAATATTAATATTAATGTCATTGTTGTTATTAGTTTCGTTTTTTAATATATAAATAACTTAAAAATAACTCTTTAAAAAAACCTTAAAACAACATTTAAAAATAAAGTGTTTACGGATTTTAAGAGTGTCATTTTCTGTAAAAAGGGTTAAGGAGTGTTAAACTAATTTAGCAATTTTGATTGAGCAAAAGGGAAAAGTGCATTTATTTAATTGATCATTAAAAAAAAAATTAAAATAAAGGTATACATTTAATTGTTCTCTAAGAAAAGTACAGTACGTACGTACTACATCATGTGGAGAAGAGATGTAATGTCTACCATTTAATCATATGATGATTAAAGAGGATAATGTAGTCGGTGACATAATGTAAATATACTAACATACTAACATGCATTTGGCTTTAATTTAATAACTGTTGACTTCAGCTGATTTCATCAAATTGTTTTTTATTTGTTTTAAATTGTAAGCTGGTCATGTTTGACTTTTTAATTTCTTTTATATATTTGTTTGTTGCATGTTTAACTTGTAGTTTAGGTAATGTATTATAAATGTATACCCACTTAAGTAAATTCGGTTTTTTAAATGGAAAACATTTAAATAAATATAGGAAGTAAAGGATACAATGTAGTTAGAAGTATAATGTACTATCAATAGTTAGTTGTTTCGATGGTGATTGACGTTGAATTTGGTCGAAGTATAATGTAGATAGAAGTATAAGGAAAATATTTAATTACTTATATTTACTAAAAGTACCAAAGTGCTAAATATAAGTAATTTGTACAATATCGAACACACATGATCCTGACACTAAAGACTCTTATTTATACTAATTCGAAACTAACTGTAAGAACATTATTCAATTCAAAGGATTACATGTTCTCGCTTGCATGTGTTCTGTCCTTCAGAGGCCTCTTCACGTCTCTTTTTTTTTCAAAAGAACGGATAAGGAAAAAATTCAGTTATCAGCCTCATTTCAAATATCTTTGTCGAGCTTGCTTCAAAACATCTTCAAAACATTCTAAGTCTCAACATTGTACTATTTCGCAAATGTAAACCATTTTGCCAAGACTTCGGTCAAAATTTCACTAATTATTCTTGTCGAAAACAAACTTTAATTATCTCCAATGCTATTCTCAAATTTCCTACGAACTCATGCCATTACTTAAACTTGAGCGTCAAATTTTTAGCTAATAGAAAGGTTGTTGACTTTGTAGTTAAACATAATCACCCCCTTTAACCATTAGGATAAATTACTAATCTATATCATGTTGTCTATTGGTAAACTCGTCTGGTCGTTTGGATAGTTTTCCCGTCTTGTTTCAGGCATTAATCTTTGAGAAGTTCATGGAATCTAACATACGACTCACTCCCTAACATCAGCTTCACCAAATGGCATCTATAAGCCCATTCCAGTACATTGTCAACGGACGATCTCATTCCATACACCAGCAAGTTCAAATTTTCAGGTGTACTCGAGTGTTTAATCATCTTCTACCTTCAGGTCACGAAAAACAAGCATACCAATCTAATCCTTCAGGTACAAGAATATTGAGCAGGGGCAACTGTTATACCCAAAATTTGCCCTCCTATTTCTCTAGTCAATCCATATTTCCATACTCAAGAGTTCCTCAAGGGTTGACCAGATGAACCCTCTCCTAAGCAATCAACCCACAAAACTAGGGTTGACCAGATGAACCCTCTCCTAAGCAAGTCAAAGATGAGTTATAATGCCTCTAGTGGTCATCATACCTCCTCATATGTCTCAAGGTACCATCATGTCAAGTTTCAATCCTCACAACTCAAGTTTTCTCAATCAATTGCTCTGATGGTTGAAAATCAATTGTATTGAACAAGAAGTCAACTATGGTCAACATACAGTTAAACTTCATCATTTTTGGTCAACATCAAGGTTTTGAAGTCATATTCATCATTTGATCAAGGGTTGATCATGATTCATCAAGAAAACTCAAGATTTGATCAAAAGTCAAAGTTTCTAAATTAGAGTTTTGGACAAAAAGTCAACAGAACTTTGATCAAGCATAACTTTCACATATTTTATCATAAATTTTTCCACCAAAGCTCATTTTGAATAGAATTCAATTCTCTACAACTTCGTGTCTCACAAGCTTTGGCCGAAAATGCTTCATTTGAGAGTTATGGATCAAGACATTATAGGTCCTTCTAAAAGTCAACAAAAAATCATCTTTTTGCAAAGAAGTGTATATGAACATGGAAGCTTCAATGAAGATGAAACCAAAAAGAGTGTTTATAGGACATCTTGGACTTTCTAAAAAGTCCAAGAACACTTCAAAATGTTGAAAATTGAGCAAGATACAAGTTGTGCAAGTTTGACATTTTGAAGAAGTGCATGAAGAGAAATACTTAGCAAAATAAACTTTTTTCCAAATGGGCTTAAGTTTTTGTGATTCAAGCTTATTCTTAAAATGGCCCATGACCTCTACACGCACTTGCACACCCGTCCCTTATTTATTAATTTATTTTTGAATTAATTGACAAAATTTTAATTTTAATTAAATAAAATACAAAAATAAAAGGAAAATGTGTGTGGGCTTAATATTTGTATGACTTGAGGTCCAAGATAGCTCATCATAAGCTATCAAAAACGCACAAGAAGCATTAAGGCAAGATTGAGCCAAATATGGAAGATTTTGATAAAATATTTCAATCAAATATTTTGCATTCAAGTTGATATATTTTCCACAAATGCTTGACCTAATTCTCAAGCTCTATATATACTTCACAAGTTTAGAAGCCAAGAGAACGAATTCTTGCAGCCATAAAGCTAGGACTTGTGCTAAAAAAATTCTAACAAACTTGCACCTTCGAGTTTCAATTTCCAGCCATTCTCAAGCAATTACAAGCACTGTTTCGTGCTCCTGAGGTATTGTAGGGTAATTATATGTCCTGAACCATGGCCAAATACCTTGAAACGCATGCACCATGAACTTCGATTGTCTTATATTTTTCAATTTCGTATTTTGCATTTTATCGTGTTTTAATCCACACTAACATCACTAATGTGTTCCTGAGGTTTATTAGAACAGGTTTGAACCATCGTTTGCAATTTTTATTGGCCGAAACGTGATTTGCCATCGTTAGGGCATAAACCTTCTGTAGCTTTGTATCTCTGTTTTCAGGAACTTTCAGGCCAAACCAAGGCCACCATTGGATTCGCAGACCACAAATTAGGAGGATAGGGTCGTTTAATCTTTTGTTTTGTGGCTGTTTTGCAGGTTCAGGGAAGGAGCTCGACAGAGAAGACGACCGGAGCTAGGGCTCCGACGTCCCTCCGACCCTCTGACCTTTTGACTCAGGGCGTGTCATCATTTGATTCGTCCATTCAAACATGGGGTCCCACCTGGAGCGCGTTTAGTTAATTAGGATTTCTAGAATTCATTATCACATATATATTTATCAATGCATTGAGATACACAGATGTATCATCACCCCAGTGGTTCAACACGTGCGCGTTATATCTCTTCCTCTCTAAGGGTGTGGGTTCGATCCCTACCTTTTGCAATTTTTCACAAATTTTCTGATTTTTGCAGGTTACCACATATAAACAATAGGAGGCGTATTCTGGACAACACAAGTAAGTGGCCTAGTGGCCAAGTTTTGAACCTGTGACCTCAATGTCACAAGTTCAAGTCCTAGAGAAACCATTCCTATTTTTATTACTTGTTTTCTCTAATTTTCTATATTTCTTTTATTTTTCTAATTTAATTTTCTTTCAAAATTAATTCAAACATTTTAAAAAATCACAAAAATAATTTAATTTCAGAATTAGGTTAATTAAACATTTAATTAATTTTTGACATATAAATAATTTATTTTTCTCATGATTTAAATTATTTTTCATAATTAATTAATAATTAACTTAGAAATTAGGTTTTATTAAGTAAAATCGATTTCAAAATATATCAAAATATTTTTTCCTTTACAATTAGGGTTTAGATGTTCTCTCTTATCCTTAGACATTTTTCTTTCAATTTGTTTACTTTATTTCGCATTTTAAACTCTAGAAATCGATGTATAGGTCGCAAGGATATTTTTGTAATACCGTAGATACAAATTTTCTGCCTTTACTTTCCGCTCCTCATATTGTGTAACTGCCCCAAAGCCCTGTAATAGCGTAGGACTTTATCTTTATGCTTTTACTTTCTGCACCCTATAACTGTACATATTTAACTGTTAGTAACTAGGGTTTGTATGACAAGATAAAATCAATCTTAGGTCACCCTAAATCAAGATAAAATATCTGAACTTAACACACTCTATCACACTTGCACCCCCTTAGGGTAATATCTCTTGTTCTTTCAAATACAATGGTCATGTCCCTCGAACGTAGGGGTACCATTAGCAAAGTTGCCTACGAATAAAATCATCACAAATATCGTAGTCCCTCGATGACCCTCGATGTTGCATACGAATATATGATCTCGTCCCTCGGTTGTTTGCTACAAATAAGTGATGATCGTCCCTACGAATTGCTAAAGGTATCCTTACGTGTTGCCTTTAATAACCATACGATGACCCTACGATTGTCCCTTCACATCCAGCAGATAGGGTTACCTACCAAATAATGGTATGGATAGCGCTATCCTAAAGGAGAAGGAAAATAATAAGAAACGACCATTCTGAGAAGGTAAATAAGACTCTATTGCTTGCTCCAATCAATCAAAATACTTTTCACACCTCACACTTATTTTGAAACTATCTTTCAAACAAACACTTTGTATACATTCCAACGAAACTATCTCCCGTCGTGTTACACCTACCAACTAATGGTATGGATAACGCTATCCTAAAGAAGAATGAAAATAATATGAACGACCCTTTCTGAGTAGGTAATAAGACTCTAAATTTCTTGCTCCTATCAAAACAAATACTTTTCACACCTCACACTCTTTTCAAAAATACTTTCAAACAAATAGTTTGTATACATTCATACGAGAATCATTACAAAGTTAAACTTTTTTGAAATATTTTCAAACACTTCGTATACATTTTTGAGGAATGATACAAGAATCATTAAGAAGTTAAAGCAAAATACTTCTTTTCAAATCACACACACAAAAAGAAAGTTTTCAAGATTGAGCTAAGAAATTAAGAGCCCGTAGATAACTACGGATCGAAAGGGTGCTAATACCTTCCCTTTTCATAATTACCTCCCGTACTCAGAATCGATAAAAGGTCTTTCCTGTTCTTTTCACCTTTCCTTTATTGGATAAAAGAAAAGTCAGTGGCGACTCTTGCTATCTGCAACATTTGCGATAATACGCAAAACAAACAAGTCAGTTCTCCCACCGTGTTACAGAATTGGCTATTCTGTGGGGATTAGGAAAACACCCAAAGAGAGGTTACCTTAAGGCTTTAGATCACTTTTACTCGCTTTCTATTTGATTTGTATGATTTATTTTTATGGGTTGCATGGGTATGCTTTATTTTTCGGTCGACCATTTAGTAGCCGTACTAAAATAAAGCCTGTGAGAAAGATCCTTGATATGAGATTCCTAGAACCCGGTTACTATTGTAGGACAGGTTGAACAAACCTAAACTTCAGTGAAGGGTAGACACATATGCCTAATGCAAGCCTTTAAACCTAGGGCTATTGCGTGAATTGTTTGTGCTTGCTATTTAAACATGACATCATGATCATAACATCATAACATTTCTAACCATTTAAAGGACCCGGGGATTTACTTTTGCTTTGTGTTATAGGGTTATGGCTTCTAGGAAGAATACCCGAATCAAATTCGTGGGTATACCTTCTCAACTCAAGGAGCTCATCTCAAAAGTTCCCGATCACTATCAGTTCATCAAGAGGCATGGTTATCTACTTGACTTGGTTACTTCTGGTTTTGAAGAAGACATGATGACCGTCGTATTCAAGTTCTTTGATCTGAAATATCACTACTTTACTTTCCCAGAATATCAGTTTGTACCTACAATGGAAGAATTCTCTAAGCTACTTGGGATACCTATCCTTGATCAAATACCTTTCATCGGTTCAGAAAAAGTTCCAAGGTTTGAAGACATTGCAGCAACTTTACATCTAAAAAGGTCGGACATTTAAGATAATTGGGAAATAAGAAGTGGAGTTAAGGGTTTGCTTGCTAAGTTTTTGATAAAGAAAGCTCGAGAATTCTTAAAGGCTATGAGTTCCCACGTTTTCGAAGACATTTTGGCCTTGCTAATCTATAGTTTGTGCTATTTCCTAATCCAGATCAATTCATAGACGTGAACGCCATTAAGATTTTCCTCACTCACAATCTTGTGCCTACCTTGCTCAGATATATTCTGCATTCTCTCCACATTCGTACTATGAAAAGACAAGGGACTCTCATGTGTTGTATATTGTTATTATCCATGTGGTTTATTTTGCACCTTCCTCGATCAGTGATGAAGAGTGATCAAGGCTTGAGATGGTCTGAAAGGTTGATGTCACTCTCTCATTCAGATATTCGTTGGTGTCTTTACTCTAAAAAAGACATCACTTTCATCGAGCGTTGTGTAGAATTTCCTAATGTACCACTCCTTAGCATAAGGGGAGGTATCACTTACAACTCTTCTCTAGCACTACTTCAATTTGGTTATGGTCGAAAAAATGGTCCTCATGATATGATCATCCAAGGAATTATATTCAACTACGACAACGATCTCCATGGTTACCACCGAAGATTTGTACACGCTTGGGGAATGGTGAAGAAAACTGATACCAAGACCTTGGGGCATAAAAATTCCATCCCTTGGGAACCTTACCTCAAATAGGTGTGGGCTCACGCTCAAAATCTTATGATGCCATATGCTGCTATTCTACCAATAATTATGGAACCTATTGCTGAAGGAGATGAGTCTTATACCATTCTCCATCCAGACATGCCTACTAATTTTGAATAATTGAAGATATTCTGGGTTCAACTTAAAGAAGAAAGGGATACATTCAAATCTCAGTGCTATGCAAGCGAGAAAAGAGTATTGGAGCTGACGAAGCTACTTCACGAGGAACAAAGCATTAACACCTAAGTCAACACAAAGAGGAAGCATCCATGGGAGACCTAGGAGTTTTTACTTTTGTACCTGAACTTTCTTTTGTATTTACTAATTAACTAATAAAAGTTTGTTCTGCTTGTTTACCAAATTTAAATTCCTAAGGTCCTTGAAAACATTGCATTGCATAACATTGCATATCATAGCATAACATTTCATAACAGGTACTCTAAAGACCAGTTTTCTTATTCTCTCGCTGTTTATTTCAGCAGAAATGGCTCTCGAACAAACTGTCAAAGATCTCCAAGCTCAGAATGCTCAGTTCCAAGAGATGTTCACCAACTTGGCCCAAGAACATAAAGATATGAAAGATCAAGAAGAAAAAGAAGGAAAAGAAGAAAAAGAAGAAGATTGCTGGTATTCTCAACATGGGGAAAAGATTCAGAGGTCTAGTCAAGGTAGTCATACAACTTGAATTCTCTAAAAAGAGCGACGAAACTGAAGGAAGTGTCAAGGACAATGAGGGAAGCCATCATGAGTCTCAAGAAGAAGAAGGAGAAGAGCATATGAGCGAGAAGTATCCTCCTGAAAACGAGAAGTATAAGCAACTTGAAGATTGTCTGAATGTTGTGGAAAATCTGAAAATGTCAAGATTGAATTTTGATGATTTAAGCCTGGTTCCTATAGTGGTGATTCCCCGCAAGTTCAAAGTTCCTACCTTTGCTAAGTACGATGGAATTTCTTGTCCGAAGGTTCATCGTAAGTTCTATGTTCAAAATATTCAACCGCATATTGCTGACAAGAAATTGTAAATGCATTTATTTCAAGAGAGTCTGTCCGGAGCACAGTTAGAAGGGTATTATCAGCTAGAGAATAATCACATTCATACCTGGAATGATTTGGCAGATGCTTTCTACAAACAGTACTAGTACAATGCTGAATTGACACCAACCCGCATGCAACTATAGAATATGTCTATGGGCCGCGATGAGAAGTTCAAAGAGTACACTCAGAAATGGAGAGATCTAATAGGTAGAGTTCAACCTCCTGTTTCTAATAGGGAATTGGTTGACATGTTCATGGGAACACTGACAGACCCATTATTCAATCATCTGATCGGAAATTCTTCGGTCGGGTTCACTGAGATGATATTGACAGGCGAACATATTGAAGTTGGAACCAAGAGTGGAAAGATTCTAGTCGAAACATCTTCAAATGCTGCGAAGAGATCATTTGGTGGGAAAAAATGTCGATGTTATGTATGGTCAAAAGAACCGTGACAAAGGTGATCGCCATCAATCTATGGGGGAAGTCCTAATCTCCAATCCCACACTAGTGCAACATCAATAAGACAACACACGTAGGCAGAACGTGCCAAGAAGACAATTTACGAAGATCAACATGCCATTGTCTCAAGCGTTACAACACATGTTGAAGGAAAGCTGATTACTTTGAGAGATCCTCCTCAGCAGGTCAACATATCTTCTCCAAATTACAATCCCAATGCAAGGGGTGCATACCATTCCAATAGCCCATGGCACGACACCAACAACTGTTGGGCCCTGAAGAAGAAGATTCAAGACATGATTTAAGCTTAGGAAATTGAATTCGACCCACTTGTTGAAACCCCGAATGTGATCAATGCACCAATGCCCGATCATGGCAAGAGTGCCAACGCCATTGATAACGAATCTTATGTATTTGTTGTGGATGAATTAACCACTCCCTTGACGTCTATTAAGAAGAATCTGCTACAAGCCGACTTATTTCTAGGATGTTTTGACAACTGCTGTTACGGTGCATCCGAACCCAATGAATGTGCCTGGTTGAAAAGAGGTGTTCAACGCCTAATAGACAACCGATAAGCATTGTTCATGAAAACTCCATCTGTAGAGAGTTTGTGCGAAGATGTTTCCAATAACTTAAAAATAGAAGATGTAAGCATATAAGAAGTCATACCAGAAGTCTGGAATACCTTAGGGAAGCCAAGTGGGAAATTTGATTTCATGGTGAAATATACCTCCCTCAAAAGCTCCAAGATTGCAATTGAAGACATCAAAGAAACCGAACAGGGAAATGATGACTATCCTGAAGAATATGCCGATGTAAACATAATAACGATCACCTCTGCCGACCCTGCACCTAGAGTGACACCTCTCATTATTACCTCGCCCAGACCAATTCCATATTCCTTTGACAAAGTTATACCTTGGAATTATAGAGCCGAAGTTTACTACTATGGCATCAAGCAAGAGCCATTGGCCATCAAAGACAACATAGTTGAAGCTACTAGTCCTGATATCGACAATATTACGGGATCGAGCAAAGTAACTAGAACCGGAAGAGTGTTTTCTCTAGATATCTCTCCTCCAATAGGCACTACTGCACCAGTCTGTATTCCTGCCGTTAAGCCAACTCCTGAGGCTTGAGGAAAAGAGAAAGTGACTCAACCTGCTTATACAGAAGTACCAAAGGAAGTTGTTGAAGATACCTCCAAGCAAGAGATAGAGGAAATCCTGAAGATTATTAAGAAAAGCGATTACAATGTTATGGAGAAGTTACGACAAACCCCATCTAAGATTTCCATGCTAGCACTGTTGTTGTGCTTCGAGGCTCATGCTAAAGCCTTGGTGAAGTTTCTGAAGAATGCTCACATACCGCAAGACACTTCTGCTGACCAATTCAAAAGTTGTATTGCTAGCCTGACCGCAGATAATGGTTTGAGCTTTTTTGATGCTGATCTGATTCTTGCCGGAAGGAAACACAACAAAGCCTTACACGTCTCTATAGAATGTAAGGGCACTACGTTGTCTCATGTGTTAGTGGATATTGGCTCCTCTCTTAATGTCCTACCGAAAAGTGCTCTCGATAGGCTTGATGCTGAAGAAGTGGTCATGAAACCCAGTGACGTAATCGTAAGAGCTTTTGATGGTTCGAAGAGAACAATACTTGGAGAGCTCAACTTGCTGATCAAAGTGGGATCCCAAACTTTTAACTCTACTTTCTTTTTGATGGATATTCGTCCAACTTATTCTTGCCTGCTAGGATGCCCTTGGATGCATGGGGCAGACAGTGTTACTTTTATCCTGCATCGGAAGTTGAATTACCCAGTGAAGGGTAAGATCGTTATAGTATACGGAGAAGAAGAATATATGGTGATTCACCTGTAGTCATTCTGATACATTGAAATGGAAGGCGAATTTATCGAAACTCCCTGTCAAGCTCTCAAAGTAGTTCCACGAGTCATGCCTATTGACGCTCATGTCCCTCCTAATATTACTAGAGTTCCACCAAAGATCGCCTCGCTAAAGGACGCCAGTGCTGTAGTTGAAGAAGAAGGTTGTACTGTTTGGGGTCAGCTACCCGCCTTTTCGTTCAAATTTGATAAGATTGGTTTAGGCTTCACTTCTAAAGGCCATAAAATGATACGTCGCGAAAATACTGGTGGACCTCCGTTCCGCATCAACAAGAATTGAGTTCATGCTATAAAAGACGATGATGGTGACTTCGACATCAACAAATAGATCTTCCCAACTCCCGGCAACGGACTCAACATTTGGACTACTAAGGATGTCATGCCAATCTCCTTTAGTCAGAAGTAATTGTTTTTCTATTTTTATGCTTTATAGTTTCGAACAATAAGACTTTAAGCCTAGTTCCTTGTCTTTTGTTTCAAATATTATGCTCTTTGTCTTTTGTTTTACTTTATCACCTTTTAAAAAGCGATGTGTTCTTACACACACCCACATAATAAACTGCAGCTCCACATTCACTCTGGATCCCATCGATAACGACTCTGCTATTGCTAAATATGACTTTGATTATCCGATCTACCAAGCCGAAGACGAAGGTGAGGAAGATTGTGAAGTTCCAAGAGAACTTTCCAGACTGCTACAACAACAAGAAAGGGATATACAACCACATGAAGAGCCGGTTGAAGTTGTGGATCTAGGTACTGACGAAGACAAAAAGAAATCAAGATAGGAGCGGGTCTTGAGAACAGTGTTAAAGAGAGATTGATCCAAATGATACAATATTACATTGAGATTTTTTCTTGATCTTACGAAGACATGCCAGGTTTAGATGTCGACATTGTGGTACATCGGCTACATACAAAAGAAGGTTTTCTCCCTGTGAAGTAGAAGGTTCGTCATACGCGTCCTGAGATGTCTGAGAAAATTAAAGTCGAAGTCATGAAGTAGTTCAATGTCGGTTTCTTATTTGTTACTTTATATCCACAATGGGTTTCTAACATGGTTCCCGTACCAAAGAAAGATGGAAAAGTGCGCATGTGTGTGGACTACCGAGATCTGAATAAAGCGAGTCCGAAAGACGATTTTCCAGTTCCACATATTGATGTTCTGATTGATAATACCACTCAACACAAATTTTTCTCTTTCATGGATGGTTTTTCCGGTTACTATCAAATCAAGATGGCCCCCGAAGACATGGACAAAAAATACTTTCGTTACACAGTGGGGCAGCTTCTGTTACAAAGTCATGCCATTTGGATTGAAGAATGCTGGCACAACATATCAGCGTGCTATGGTAGCTTTATTCCATGATATGATCCATCACGAGATATAGGTCTATGTCGACAAAATGATAGCTCGATCACAAACCAAAGAAGAACATCTTGATCATTTGCGTAAGCTGTTTGATAGGCTGAAGTAATATAGATTGAGATTGAATCCGAACAAATTACCTTTGGAGTCAGATCCGACAAACTTCTAGGCTTCTTCGTCAGTGGTAAAGGTATTGAAGTTGACCCCGCTAAGGTTAAGGCTATTCAGGAAATGCTAGATCCCTGCACCGAGAACGAAGTTAGATGTTTCCTAGGACGACTAAATTACATTGCCAAATTTATTGCACATCTAACTGCTACTTGTGAGCCAATCTTCAAATTATTGAAGAAAGATCAATTATGGAATGAAACGAGGATTGCCAAATAGCTTTTGACATAATCAAGGAATACCTACAAAAACCTCCTATCCTAATGCCACCAGTTCAAGGAAGACCTCTAATCATGTATTTAACAGTGTTAGAGAATTCAATGGGGTGTGTGTTGGGTCAACAGGACGAGTTTGGTCGAAAAGAGCATGCAATATACTACCTTAGCAAAAAGTTTAACGACTGTGAAACAAGATACTCACTACTCGAGAAAACTAGTTGGGCTTTGGCTTGGGTTGCTCGCCGACTAAGACAGTATATGTTGACTCACACTACTTTATTGATCTCTAAAATAGATCGGATAAAATACTTATTCGAGAAACGTGCTCTCTATGGAAGAATAGCAAGATGGAAAATGATCTTGACCGAATACGATATTCAATACACTACCCAGAAAGCGATCAAAGGAAGCATAGTATCTGATCATTTGGCTCATCAAGCCATAGATGACTACCATTCTATGCATTTTGAGTTCCCGGACGAGGATATTATGTTAGTCACCGATTACGAAAAGCTTGGACCGGATGAAGGACTTGAACTAGGATCCTGATGGACAATGGTCTTTGATGGAGCTTCTAATGCACCTGGCAATGGTATTGGTGATGTGATCATATCTCCTAAGGGTAGCCATACACCTTTCACTGCCAGATTATGTTTCGACTGCACCAACAATATGGCTGAATACGAAGCGTGCATTATGGGTATCAAAGTTGCTATTGACTTGAAGATCAAATTCTTGCAGGTATACGGAGACTTAGCTTTGGTGATTAGTCAAATTAAGGGCGAATGGGATATAAAAGATCCAAATATCATTCTGTATCGAGAACATGTGTTGAATCTTATCCCCTACTTTGAAGAAATTACTTTTGAGCACATTCCACGAGAAGAGAATCAGTTGGCAGACACATTAGCTACCATGTCATCTATGTTCAAAGTCATATGGGACAACAAAGTTCCTTAGATTACTATTGAAGGACTAGAAGAACCGACATACTATTGCGAACTTGATAATGAAGGAGTAGAAGAGAAACCATGGTTCTACGAAGTGAAGAGGTGTCTCGAGGCTCAAGAATACCCCGAGGGGGCATCTATCAATGACAAGAAGTTTCTAAGAAGATTCGCTGCCAAGTTCTTCTTAAGTAACGAAATCTTATACAAACGCAACCATGAATTTGCCTTACTCCAGTGTGTACATGAGAAGACAGTCTAAAGAATCATGGAGGAGTTGCATGAAGGCGCTTTTGGTACACATTCTAATGGACATATGATGGCTAAGAAGATTCTGAGAGCATGTTACTACTGGTCCACTATGGAAGCTGATTTCTATCGTTATTCACGATCTTGTCACAAATGTCAGATATACGTAGATAAAGTACATGTTCCTCTAGTTTTGTTGAACGTCCTGACAGCTCTTGGGCCTTTCATGATGTGGGGCATGAATATGATTGGAGAAATCAAGCCGATCGCTTTTAATGGACATCGTTTCATCCTTGTCGCTATTGATTACTTTACTATGTGGATAGAAGCAGCCTTGTTCGCATCTGTTACCAACAATGTTGTTGCTCAATTTATCAAACATAATCTCATTTGTCGGTACGACATCCCTGAAAGGTTTATCACAGACAATTGTACCAATCTCAACAACAAGATGATCACTGAACTCTGCATGCTATTCAATATAAAGTATCACAACTCTTCTCCATATCAACCAAAGATGAATGGCCCAATGGAAGCCGCTAACAAGAATATTAAGAAGATTATACAAAAGATGACAGTGATGTATAAGGATTAACATGAGATGTTGCAATTTTCTCTCCATGATTATCTCACCTCAGTACGAACATCTACAGGGGCAACCCCATTCTCTCTCGTATATGGTATGGAAGCGGTTCTATCTATCGAGGTTTAGATACCCTCACTTAGAGTATTGAAGGATGTAGAGTGAGATGAAGACGAGCGGGTCCAGACTCGACTTGAACAGATAAACTTGATTGGTGATAAATGACTCACAACCATTTTCCATGGTGAAACACCGATCTGAAAAATCAATAGATATAACTATATATCAATGAAGTCTCCATCGATCGTTTTTTATCCCGCCAAGAGGGAAAGGTAAACATCGAGTAAACCTGAAACGGAGAAATCACGGTCTTGCGACCGAGAGATCGGGTAAGGAAGTCTGTTATGCGAGGGGAATGGATTAGCACCCCACGCGTCCGTAGTACTCTACGGTATCCGCTTTTACTTTCAATCTAATGTGTGTAAAGGTCTAACTATATCTGTATATGTTATAAGGTATGCATATGCAAAAAGGAAAGAAGAATAAAGAAATAAAGAAAAGAATAAAAGAAAGAAAACACGGGGAAAAGAAGGAAATATTTACAAAGGTTGCTCAATCTAGCCCCGCGACAGGATGCCTACATATTCCCTCGTGCAATGGGAAAGTCAGAGCGCCGTAGTTTGGCTCACTTGTTTTGGTTGGTTTGTGTTTTTTATATTAGCAGACGAAACAGCAAGCGATGACGAAACACCTCCATGATGACGAAACATCAGCTACAAACAGGATGATGAAACATCGGGAGATGGGATGACGAAACATCAGCAAACGAGATGACGAGACATCAAAGGATGAGATGGCGAAACATCAGAGGATGAGATGGTGAAACATCAACAATAGGACGACGAAGCATCAACAGCAAACAGGACGATGAAACATCCTAAAACTAATTGGTTTGTATCTTTTACTTTAGAAAAAGTTTCAGATTATTAGAGTGTTTTAATGCACTTGAAAAAAATAAGATTTTAAATTTATGGATGCAAAAGGATAAAGGTAAAATGACTAAGGGAAACTAGCCTACTTCTAAATCCTAATGTTATCATGCAAAGTTTCTCCTAAGTTATGGACATAAACAAGGGGAGAAATCTACTTAAACTTATCATACATGGATGCCTAACTTAATGTCTAAACCCGAAAACTAACTTAATCGAGCGGAACCTAAGGGGAACCTACAAAATCAATCATCTTGGTTGGGAAACTGTTCGCATTAAAAAGTGACACGCGAGGGAATCGAATCTGAATTCGGATTCTCTAGCTCGAAACGATTTACTCTTTTGATTTGTTTATAAAGATGCCGGGAGCATCAAGCTTTATTTTTTTCAACACAAGAAAAATGATTATGAAAAAGGGGAAAGCTGCAATACCCTCAATTGTTATGATATGCATTACGACTAGCGCGAACTAGACGCAACACATTGGGGAGATTCCGGGCAAGGGGGTTTGTTATATAAAGGGAATAGATGGAGCACCCTAAATATATATATAGTTATCTATAGCTTTATATATGAATATGTTTGATATGTTTTTGTGTTTTAAATTGCTATTTCTATTGTTGGGAAAGTTTCTCCTTTGGATTTTAAGAAGGGTAGATTATGTGGGATCCTAGGTTTTGTTATTATTGTGCTCGCAAAGATCATTGGGATCTTCTGCATACCCATCCCTTAATGGGAATCAGAGCATTTGTAGCTCGGATCTAAAGGGAGCTATGGTTTGTTTGGTTTGAGGGAGGAAGAAATTTTGCTCGCCAAGGATGAGACCTTGTGCCTACGTATTCTCAAAAGGATGTTGAGAAAGTCAGAGCAATCGTAGTTCCGACTTATGCTAGTGGAAGCAACGGGATGTTATTAAGAGACAGAGACAAATGTCATCTTAATGAAAAATGTATCTAATCTATTTCATCACATACATTTTGAAAGAATTGATTGATTTAAATCTTTCATCGTAAGTTATAGGTGTTTTGCTTGAGTGTACAAGCGTTACCACTTACGAGTTAAGAAAGATGTTTGAAAAAATGATTGAATCTTTTAATTGTAAGTATTGGGTGTTTTGCTTGAGTGTACAAGCGTTACCACTTACGATTAAGAGATGTTTTTTGTTTGAAAAGAGTTTGAAAAAGATTTGATTGTATGTGATGTGATAGATGAGATGCTTCTTCCATAGAGATGATAAATGTCTAAATCTCGAGGAGAAATTGATTGGAGTAGGGGGATGCTTTTAAGAAGACTATGGGTCCTTGTATTGTAAGCCCAAGAGGAGGCATTCCAAGGGTCATCGAGGATCCTTGTATGAAGCTCAATAGGAAGCTATAGGGTATGGCTGGCTTTGGCTTTAAGAGTGGTTTCACCGGGAAACCATCCTCTTAGGATTGAAGAGTGATTTCACCGGGAAATCATACTCTCAGGGTTCTATCCTAGCGTAGGTGATTCTTTGTATTGGAAGCCCAATAGGAGGCTGTTAAGAGATTTCCTTGTCTCTTTCTTGTTTGATGCCCAAGAGAAGGCTAAACTCAATGAGGAGTTCTTTTGAACGAAGCCAAAGAGGAGGCTGACTCAGATGAATGAGTTATCTTATACGAAGCCTAAGAGGAGGTTGAACTCAAATGAATGAGTTATCTTGTACAAAGCCCAAGAGGAGGCTAACTCTGCAGGGGATCTAGTTGTTAGACTAGTTGTTATGTTATAACTAAACAGTTATATAAACAAGTGTATGAAGTTTATTCATAGGAGTTTATGAAAGAAATATAAACAAGTGTGTAAAAACGAGCGTCTGAAACAAGCGTAACTCGAATATTTACAAGTTTGAATGTGTACAAAGGAATAAATATGTACACGAAGGGATATTTATGTACAAGGAAATGTGTATGTACATAGGAGGGTTGGGACTTACACCGTAAGGGAGGCCCATTAGTTTTAAGAGAAGTTTCACCGGGAATAATTCCTCTCTTGATACCAATGGTATTGGTGTATAAACAAGCGAATAAACGAACGAAAGTTTACTATACTTGAATATTTACAAAGATATCTGTATTATGTACAAGTAAAATTGATATGTACATAAAAATAATTGGATATGTACAAGGAAATAACTATGTACATAAAAAGAATTGGGACTTACACCGTGAGGGAGGCCCATGATCGGTTAAGAAATTCGAGGAAAAAACGTGTTCGGTTTTATCTTCAAATCGAGTCGATCATGGAAAAAAGGTGTGTACATTTAATGAAATGTTTTGAAAAAGATCTTGAAAGTGGTTTTTTGAAATATGAAATATATCCACAAGAAGTTTGAAAAAGTTTCGAGTTTTGAAAGTTTGGAAAGAACATCTTTGAAGTACTTAAGAATACCTTAAAATGTCTCGTTTTCGGCTCAATGAAAATATAATCGAAAGAAAATATTTTTGGATTTTTTTGACATCATCATAAAATAGGTATGTTAAATGACAAGTGTGCAAAAAATCACCTCAAAATGAGGAGTTTTGATTGGTTTTTGAAAGCATTGAAGTTTGATAAAAAAATGTGAAGAAAAGCAAAAAAGTGACAAAATGGTCCCAAGGGGATTCGACCCCAGGACCATTGGGCAAGGCAAGGCAAAGGACTAAGAGTGAGCTGGCAACCGCTGGGGCAGCAATACATCCGTTCATATATCCCATTCCATGTTATTATATTTTAAACTTATTATTTGAATTTCTGGAAAACAAAAACATGCGCGTAATGTTCTTCTTCTTCCTCAATCCTCATTCAATCATGGATTCTTCGTTTCTTGATGAAATTGGATGATGTAAACATCAAACTTGCTCGAAATTTAACCAGGAACATGATGGTAATGATTAATTTCATTTATTTTTAGTTTTAAAGGATTAATTTTCCTAGAACACGAAGAACCCTAATTCTGAAAATTCAAAGTGAAATCGTGTATGATCATGGAAACAGGCAACTGATTGAGGGTTAACAATCAGTGAAGGTGCAGAAACAAAAAGGCCATGCGTTTTTTAAACTGGAATGCATGAATCATAGAGTTCGAAGTATGAGTGACTTACCTCCTTAAACTGAAATCAAAATCTTTGTTAGAGTGTTTCCAGTTGATGTTTGATGATGGCTAGAGCACCACTGAACCTTATGGAAGGTGTTTGATCACTATGCTTGCTTTGAAATGGTTTGAACTACTCCACCCAAGTCCAACTGCAGCTCTTTGGTATGAGTTTCGAATTCGAGTTTGGAGGTGTTACAGATCAAGGATGATGACTTGGATCATTCATATGAAGTGTATAGATGATGTTCAAATGATAAAATCAAGACTAGCTCGAGCAAATTATCAGTTTGAATGTTAAGGCATCATATGCAAGTTTTGAAACTTTGAAAAACAATTCTGATTTTCAGTTGTTCTTAAGTTGATTTTAAGTTTCAAACAAGTTATATTTGATGTTTAAGACATGTTAGACACCAAGTTTCTCTCAGATTTTGCAAGAATCACAAATTGCAAAAATTCCTCACTTTGAACTATGAAACTTAGAATTCAAGAAAGAAGAATGAAAGCTTGATTTGCATAGCTTTAGTGTAGTTTGAATTTGAGGAAATGACCTCTATTTATAGGCCAAGGAAACTGGATGATTTGGCAAAGTTATCATTGAAGGAAACTTGCAACATGGTTAAGAGGTCATAATGGAATCTTTTGCATTTAATGCAAAAGTTACTTCCTTTAACCATGGTTAAGTTTTCTTCTTTGATCCAATCCTATCTTCAATCATTCAAACTGATATTTATCAGTTACTAGCTGCCTCTAAGTGATGACAAGGCATCTAGAAGGAGAAAATGCAAAAAATGACCTATAATTTTGAAGTATGAACTTGAAATTCATGGCTTTTGGAGCTCTATGTTTCAAATCAAAAGTATAGCTAGACAAAATGGTTTTGCAAGTTCTTGGAAATTTTGGAAAGCTTGTAACAAGGGCTACAACTTTCATGTTTTGAGTTTTTTCTAATTCCAAATGGAACTATGTGAAAAATTGTCATAAAAGTAGGAAAAAACATGAAATTTCTAACACTTGAAAATTTTTCTAAGTGTTGGAAATTTTGACTTTTTGTTGACTTTTCCATATTTCTTGATTTTTTATGATCATGATGGATCATTTGAAGTATTTTGATGATTGGAAAAGTTTTGTCTTGAAAAAGTTGACCAAAAGTCAAAGTTTGACTTTTCAGTGCAGATGAAATTTCATCAGATGATCTAGAAATTGACTGATGAAAAATGTGAACTTCTGTGATGTTTTGAATCAAGAAATTAGGTCAAGATGTTGCATTGAAGATATAAAGATCAATCTCCAGGAAAATAGGTCATTCATTGAGCAAAAAGTCAGTGATTCCCTATCTTCGATAAAAACCCTAATTGGTCGATCCTTGATAGATCATGAGAAAAAGTTGGGAATCTGAAGATCAACTGTTGATGATTGATTAAAGATAGGTCAATTGAGGTGAGTGAAAACTAAAACCCTAATTGATCACCTCTTGAACAAATGAAAATTTGATGAAACCCTAATTTTGACTTTTTAAAACCACACCCGATCAATTTTGTTCTGAACTGTTAGTGATGCAGTGATGCATATGTAAGGTGATATATTAGGTCAAAAATTGGGGTATGACAGATGCCCCTATTTAAGTTTCTTTAAACTGAGATATGAAGATGAATATCTTTGTCTCGATAGGTGTGAAGAGACTTAAATATCAGAATACGCAAATTTTGGACCTAAGATACCAAAAAATGCAAATGATGCAAAATGATTGCAAAAAGTTCTCCCAAAGGATATCAAAGATTGATATGATGGGGAAAGATTTGTGAGGATGACTCAATCTGTCTAAGAAAGGAGAATCCTGTTTGTTGGGAAACACGCAATATGTTTCACTGGGAAAATAGATTCACAATGTAAGTGAAAATCTGTTTTGAGGAGATTACCTTCTGTTAGCCTTGTGACAATGTTTAAGGTAAGTGAAGATGATATTACCAATTATCAGCCTTGTGATAGTTTATGGTAATGAGATCTAAAGATATTACCAATTATCAGAGAAGTGATAACTATAACAAGGTAATTCTTGAGAAAATTACTGAGTATTCAGTCTTGTGAATAACAGATAATGATGGAAACAGATCTCAAATGAGTTTCTATTTTCACAGTTACAATCTTGCCGAGGATCTCTCTTTTTGAGAAGATGCGGGCATTTTGATTGAAAAGACACAGGTTTTCTTTAGACGAAAAGACAACTGCGGAGATTTCTTGAACTTTCATGATTGGAATTGTTGAGAAGAACAATCATTTTATGACAAGTTTCAAGATGAAAAGGAGAATGAGTAGCTCGGATGACGAGGCTATTATTTATTGTTTGTAGGTAAATCTTTTTTTTTTGTGAAATCTAGACCTGAATTGATTAAAGACGAGATTCTATCCAGGAATGAACTGAAAAGAAATGGTCAATCAAAACTTTGTTCCCAATAAGGAATGATCTCAACTGGGGAACATGATAGAGAAAAATGTATTTCTCTTTTTGGGGATAATCTACTGGAGAGATGACATACCCACACTTGTTTTTAGGAATAAATGCAAACTAAACAAGTGATGTTGAAGCAAACATTTGAGAAATGCAGGAATGCATTAATGATGCTATTATGTATGAATGATGAATGTCATGAATGTCATATGCATGCTGACGATACTTGACAAAGACAACAAAAGGGTATTTGGGAAAAGGACTACGTCTCAGTTCAAACAAATACTCAACAAAATCTGCAGTAATGGTGTAGACATTACTGATGATGAATCTGAGTTGCATGCTTTAAACTTTCCTGAAGAAAGGCATTTCATTGGCAACCTTGTTGGGAATTATTTTTTTTGGATAAGAATACCGTCCTTTTATGATCTCTTCTGAGGGGAAGAAAACTTCTTTAGCAGTTGTTTTATCCTTCAGAGGTCGAAACACTCATGGAGAAAACTGTTGAAGTTCTTTCTGTGTTCATAGTTCAAAGGAAAATTTCACTTTTATTTCAAAATTTTGAAGTAAAAATTCATTTAAAACCTTTTTAGTTTCAAAAGTGACTTTCACAAAAAAAGAGCGTTATTTTGCAAAACAGAATATAGCAGGAATTGCAAACAAATGGGCACAAGGCTTAAATTTTATTGATAGAATGGTAATCAGCCAAAGGCGTGATTCCATGAGCTATTTACAAAAGTTGGAAATGATAATTTATTGGGAAAAGGCTACATTGAAAGCAATAACCACTATTATCCCTAACAACTTTGAATTCCAACTGTGTTCGTTGCTTCAGAAGATTTCGTTGAAGATCCGTTGATGGAAGTTTCTTCAGATTGACGAAGTACGGACTGATGCAGTTACTTTGTCATTTTTGATCCTTAATTTTTGCATAGATTGCCTTTTCAGGTTTTCAATCTATCATGATAATTTCTGTTTATTGTCTCTAGTTTTTGCCTGGATCGCCTTTTCAGGTTTTCAGTCCACCGAGACGCTCATTTTTGCCTAAGCCACCCTTTTTCGGGTTTTCGACTTACCGAGCTGTTCTTTTGTTTTTAGACAAAGTATTTCTTGACTGCATCAGCATTCACAGGATGCGGGAGTTCATCACCGTCCATGGTTGTGAGAGTCATAGCACCGCCAAAAAAGCTTCTTTTGACGATGTATGGGCCTTCATAATTAGGAGTCCATTTGCCCCTAGAATCTGGTTGAAAAGACAAAATCTTTTTAAGCACGCGAGGTCGCCTTCTTGGAATTCACGAGGTCGAACCTTTTTGTCGAAGGCTTTCTTCATCCTTCTTTGATATAGTTGTCCATGACACAGAGCGGTCAGGCGCTTTTCTTCGATTAAGTTCAGCTGGTCGTATCTGCTTTGACACCATTCGGCCTCATATAACTTAGTTTCCATGAGAACTCTCATTGACGGAATCTCAACTTCTACGGGGAGCATTGCTTCCATGCCGTATACTAAAGAAAAAGGAGTTGCCCCTATTGAAGTACGTACTGAAGTACGATACCCATGCAGAGAAAATGGCAGCATCTCGTGCCAGTCTTTGTAGGTGATAACCATCTTTTGGACGATCTTTTTGATGTTCTTGTTGGCAGCTTCAACGGCACCGTTCATCTTTGGCCGGTAAGGATATGAGTTATGATGCTCGATCTTGAATTCCTCACACAGTTCTTTCATCATTTTGTTGTTCAAGTTCGATCCATTATCTATAATGATCTTACTTGGAACTCCATATCGGCAAATGAGGTTGTTCTTGATGAACCTCACAACCACTTGTCTTGTAACATTGGCGTAAGATGCTGCTTCGACCCATTTGGTGAAGTAATCAATAGCCACTAGAATGAAGCGATGTCCGTTGGACGCTTTTGGTTCGATCATCCCAATCATGTCGATGCCCCACATGGAGAAAGGCCACGGAGAGGAGATAACGTTGAGTAGAGTCGGTGGCACATGGATCTTATCTGCATAGATCTGGCACTTGTGACATCTCTTGACGTGTTTACAGCAATCGGATTCCATTGTTATCCAATAATATCCTGCTCTTAAGATTTTTCTGGACATTGCATGCCCATTTGAATGGGTTCCAAAGGACCCTTCATGCACTTCATGAATTATCATATGCGCCTCGTTATGCATCCACGGCGGGACCATGTCGAAGTTTCTTTTGTATAGCACCTCTTCATTCAGGAAGAAATTTCTAGAAAGCCTCCTTAGAGTTTTCCTATCTTTGTGCGATGCCCCGAGTGGGTACTCCTGAGTTTGAAGGAAGCGTTTGATGTCGTGGAACCACGGTTTATCATCGATGACTACTTCTGTTGAGAACACATATGCAGGTCTTTCAAGGCGTCTGATACGGATCTTAGGTATATCATTCCAACTGTTGACTTTGAACATGGAAGATAGAGTAGCCAAGGCGCCTGCCATTCGATTCTGATTTCGAGGGATATGATGCAGTTCGACCTTGTTGAAGAAAGTCAACAAACGTCTTGCATAATATTTGTAGGGAATCAAACCAAGATGATGAGTTTCATACTTGTCTTTGATTTGATTAATCACAAGGGCTGAATCTCCATATATGTCAAGGATCTTGGTTCTTAAGTCGATGGCTTCTTCGATACCCATGATACAAGCTTCATATTCTGCGATGTTGTTGGTGCAATCAAATAGCAATCTGGCGGAAAACGGGATATGAGAACCCTCGGGAGTGATGATGCGCCCCATTCCATTGCCAAAGACATTAAGCTGCTCCATCAAAGATTAAGCCCCATCTAGATTACGGATCGGGACCTTCTTGGTAGCGGTTCGTCACAATCTTTCATTTTAAGTACATAACATCCTCGTCGGGAAGTCAAGCTTGAGAGGCGGTATTCGTTGATCGGTTGATAAGCCAGTGATCGTGAGAATGCTTCCTTTGACCGCTTTTGGGTGCATCTTGGATGTCATATTCGGATAATAGCATCGCCATCGAGCAATTCTTCTGTTAGGCGGCTTTTCAAAGGCGTACTTGATTGGATCCATTTGGAGATTAAACAAGTCGTGTGATTGATCATGTCTTGGCGGAGCGTTTTGAAGCCCACACCAAAGCACAACATGTTTTCTCGAGCATGGAGTACGAGTTTCACGATCATGAACTTTTACTCAAGTAGTAAATGTCATGCTCTTTCTTACCGGTTTCATCTTGCTGTCCAAGCACGCAACCCATGGAATCTTCTAGAACGGTAAGGTACATGATTAATGGTCTTCTTTCGACTGGAGGAATCAATATTCGAGGTTCTGATAGGTATTCCTTGATACTGTCAAACGCTTTTTGGCAATCTTCTATCCATACAACCTCTTGATTTTTGCGGAGAAGCTTGAATATCGGCCTGTGCGATCATTTGAGAGATAAATCTGGAGATGTAATTCAACCGTCCAAGAAATCCTCTTACTTGCTTTTCTGTATGTGGCGTAGGCATTTCTTGAATAGCCTTGACTTTGTCAGGGTCAACTTCAATACCTCTTTGATTGACAATGAAACCTAGGAGTTTTCCAGATCTTACCCCAAAGGTGCATTTGTTAGGATTCGGTAATGAAATTTGTAGTTGTTGAAACAACTTCAAGAGATATTCTATATGCTCTTCTTGATTATCGACTTTGCTATCATGTCGTCCACGTAGACTTCGATCTCTTTGTGCATCATGTCGTGAAAGAGAGTTGTCATCGCCCTTTGGTACGTTGCGCCTGCATTCATTAATCCAAACAACATTACTTTGTAGAAAAAGGTGCCCGTGGCGTGATGAAGATGTCTTCTCCATGTCTTGAGAGCCATTCGATCGATTGTATCCGGAGAAACCGTCCATGAAGGAAAAGGCGTTGAACTTTGCGGTGCTATCCACTAGCATGTCGATATCTGTAGTGGAAATCATCTTTTGGACTAGCTCTTCAAGTCGGTAGTCAACACATTCGACCTTTCCGTCTTTCTTGGAGACAGGCACTATGTTGGCTAGCCATTGAGGATATTCAGAGGTGACGAGGAAACCTGCGTCGAGTTGCTTTTGAACTTCCTTTTTGATTTTGTCAGCCATGTATGGGTGAACTCTTCGCAGTCTTTGTTTAACTGGCGGACACTCCGGTTTTAATGGAAAGTGATGCTCCACGATGTTGGTATCTAAACCCGGCATGTCTTGGTAGGACCAAGCAAACACATCAACATATTCTTTGAGAAGATCTATCAGTTTGCTCTTGACATTGTTGTCGAGTAGAGCTCCGATGTTCACTTCTTTTTTGTCTTCTTCAGAACCCAAGTTGATTGCTTCCAAAGGCTCTTTGTGAGGCCGAATGATTCTTTCCTCGTGCTTAAGTAGTCGAGAAATCTCGTCCGGGATCTCTTCTTCAACTTCTTCCTCGGCGTCGAACACAGGGAATTCAAAGTCGGGAGAGAGCATAGAGTTATTGCGTTCAATGGATTTGTCCATTTGCTAATCTGCATGTTTGATTTATGTTTGATTAATTAACTCTTCTTTTTTTTTTTTTTAGAAAAGTTAACGTGAAAGTGTATGCAGATCTTTATTATATTTTGATCGTTTGTTTTTATTTGGTTTTTTTTAGAATTACCATTTCCAAGAAAAGGGTAAAAACGAAAAAACAAACACAAAATGTGGAATCAAAACAACGCTTTTATTTATGATTCACAATATGAAACAGGGCCCTAAATACAAACTCATTTGTCTTGGGCAAGACAAAGAGAAATTACTTAAAAGCTAAACCCTATAAATCATCTCTTCGCTTTGGGCGAGGCGAGAGTTCAAAACAAAAGCAAGATAAACTACTTAGAACTGTGAACATTAGTCTGAATTTTAACAGGCTTCCAATAGTGGCGAACTCCTTGAAAGTCTAGATACTCTGGTAGTTTTCCATTTGGCTTATTTCTTGAGTAGACTTTGGTCGTTGGTCGAACAGGCTTTGAAGACTCTGGACGGTTGACCTTGCCTTTTGTGCTACTGAAGCGATCTTCTTCTTCTTGATGGGAAGTTTGAGGAGCATAATATGCAGCGTATGTGCTTTCAAGTGGCATGTATCCTGGATTCTTGGGATGTTCTTTCCAATCTTCTGAGTGGAGAGACTCGTTGTCTGCAACGCTTTCCAATTCATTTCCAGAATTGTCCTCTTGATCTTCGGTAATTACGTTGATGTAGTGATAGTTAAAATTTGGCTTAACAAACTCAGCGGGCGTGCTAAAGCAGAGATCTTCATTTGGGATCTTAATCTGATGATGAGATCGAGAAGATGTGTATAACTCTTCTGGTTGACTAGGATACTCAAAAGGATCGTCCCATCCAGTTGGTTGGATGTCTTCAATTCTGATTTTTGAGCTTTCAGGTGCAATGTATTTCACCATGTAGTCAAACTTTCCACTTGGTTCCCCCAAGGTATCCCAAACTTCAAAAGGGACAGGTGAATTTTCATTCTCATTGTTTAGTAGGGACATGCCTTTGAATTGGTCAGTCGGAGGATAGAATGGAGCGTACAATTCTTCCTGTGACACATATTCAGAGCTGGTAAGATAAGTGCTCCACTCTTCAGATCCGGAGAGATCGTCTTCATTACCTTCATCGATAAGAACGTTAACCTCTTGAAGAACAGGGTTTAAGAAACCCCCACTGTGGAATATTTCTCTGATTGGGCGAAGAGCTTCATCCCTTTGATTGTCTTTAGGAAATACTGGAGCAAATCCAAGCCCAGCCTTTGTCTCGTTGTTGACAGGTTTTATTACTTGTCCCCAACCGGCAGCACTACCGTCTTTCACTATCTGCGCTGCTTCTTTGTAAGAGGAGATAGACGATCTGCTTTTTGCTTGTAGATTCATCTTCTAACGAAAGTCCCTGGAACTGTGTCCCCTCAACGTCGTTGGCTGTGATGAAAGAAAAACTAGACAAATGGCTTACTAGTAAAGCTTGTTCACCGATGATGGTTACTAGCTTCCCATTTGTTGTGAATTTCAGCTTTTGGTGGAGAGTGGATGTCACTGCTCCTGCTTCGTGTATCCATGGTCTTCCTAGCAAACAACTGTAAGCAGCTGGCACATCCATGACCTGGAAGGTGATTTGGAAGGTATGCGGACCAATCGTCATTGGAAGGTCGACTTCCCCAATAACAGATTTCCTTGACCCATCAAAGGCTCTTACCACTATATCATTGAATTTCATCGGCGTTCCTTTGTAAGATAAACGAGCAAGAGTCTTTTTTGGCATTACATTTAAGGATGAACTGGTATCCACTAGTACGTTGGACAAAGAGTCTGATTGGCAAATCCTCGAGATATGCAGAGCCAGATTGTGATCTTTTCCCTCTTCTGGGAGTTCTTCATCACTGAAGCTTAAATTGTTGCAAGCTGTTATGTTGTCTACAATTCCACCAAATTGATCTGTAGTCAATTCGTGATCTACGTAAGCTTGATCTAGCACCTTCATCAAAGCTTCTTGGTGAGCTTCAAAATTCAGGAGTAGAGATAGTATTGAAATTTTGGAAGGAGTCTGCATGAGCTGATCTACGACTCTGTACTCGTTTTTCTTGATTAGCTTCAAAATTTCATCGAAATCTGAGTTGACGTTGGTTCCATCAGACGGACCAACATTTATGTTTGGATTACCAACAGGAATCCCCATGGGATTCTCGGGAGGTGTATTAACTGGATTTTGTCCAACAGCGGGAACAACAGGTTGCTTTGGTGGCAACGGGGTATACACACGTCCACTTCGCATTACTCGTCCAATTTGTTGATGTTGGGTGAAAAAGTTGGTATGGGTTTCTCCTTCCCATCTTCTATCATAGTTGCACTGTATTGATAGGGAACCGCTTTGTTAGAGCTGTAAGGAACAGGACCAGGTAAACAGATCACCAAAGGAGATTCTGGATCTTTTGAACCGTTGTACTCAACTTCTACACACTTGGGCATATTGAAACAGGGGATAATGACGTTTACTTCGGGAATTTCCGAGTTGATATCTGAGACTAAAAGCTCGTGCGGAAAATGCCCTACCATATTCACGTCATAGTCATTTCTGTTCCTGAAGATCTGAATATCACCAATGTCTATTAACCGTTGAATGTCTGCTCTCACAGTTGGACATCCTCGAAAATCCGTGAAGCAGATTCTGCAGGCTGTGTAGTCGTGTTTAGCGAAGGCGCCCATTGTACTGTATGTATCATGGAGTTGTACCAAGCTTTCTCTTATCATACTTATGTCAGTGATAAGATATCGATTTGTATTCCGTAGTATCAAATTCACGGTATGTCCATTATGAATGCATGGATGATATGGAAAAACATCAGAGGATGAGATGGTGAAACATCAGAGGATGAGGATGAGATATGTTAGACACCAAGTTGCTCTCAGATTTTGCAAGAATCATAAATTGCAAAAATTCCTCACTTTGAACTATGAAACTTAGAATTCAAGAAAGAAGAGTGAAAGCTTGATTTGCATAGCTTTGGTGTATTTTGAATTTGAGGAAATGACCTTTATTTATAGGCCAAGGAAACTGGATGATTTGGCAAAGTTATCATTGAAGGAAACTTGCAACTTGGTTAAGAGGTCATAATGGAATCTTTTGCATTTAATGCAAAAGTTACTTCCTTTAACCATGGTTAATTTTTATTCTTTGATCCAATCCTATCTTCAATCATTAAACTGATATTTATCAGTTACTAGCTGCCTCTAAGTGATGACAAGGCATCTAGAAGGAGAAAATGCAAAAAATGACCTATAATTTTGAAGTATGAACATGAAATTCATGGCTTTTGGAGCTCTATGTTTCAAAATCAAAAGTATAGCTAGACAAAATGGTTTTGCAAGATCTTAGACATTTTGGAAAGCTTGTAACAAGGGCTACAACTTTCATGTTTTGAGTTTTTTCTAATTCCAAATGGAACTATGTGAAAAATTGCCATGAAAGTAGGAAAAAACATGAAATTTCTAACACTTGAAAAATTTTCTAAGTGTTGGAAATTTTGACTTTTTGTTGACTTTTCCATATTTCTTGATTTTTTATGATCATGATGGATCATTTGAAGTATTTTGATGATTGGAAAAGTTTTGTCTTGAAAAAGTTGACCAAAAGTCAAAGTTTGACTTTTCAGTGCAGATGAAATTTCATTAGATGATCTAGAAATTGACTGATGAAAAATGTGAACTTCTGTGATGTTTTGAATCAAGAAATTAGGTCAAGATGTTGCATTGAAGATATAAAGATCAATCTCCAGGCAAATAGGTCATTCATTGAGCAAAAAGTCAGTGATTCCCTATCTTCGATAAAAACCCTAATTGGTCGATCCTTGATAGATCATGAGAAAAAGTTGGGAATCTGAAGATCAACTGTTGATGATTGATTAAAGATAGGTCAATTGAGGTGAGTGAAAACTCAAACCCTAATTGATCACCTCTTGAACAGATGAAAATTTGATGAAACCCTAATTTTGACTTTTTGAAACCACACCCGATCAATTTTGTTCTGAACTGTTAGTGATGCAGTGATGCATATGTAAGGTGGTATATTAGGTCAAAAAATTGGGGTATGACAGATGCCCCTATTTAAGTTTCTTTAACCTGAGATATGAAGATGAATATCTTCGTCTTGATAGGTGTGAAGAGACTTAAATATCAGAATACGCAAATTTTGGACCTAAGATACCAAAAAATGCAAATGATGCAAAATGATTGCCAAAGGTTCTCCCAAAGGATATCAAAGATTGATATGATGGGGAAAGATTTGTGAGGATGACTCAATCTGTCTAAGAAAGGAGAATCCTGTTTGTTGAGAAACACGCAATATGTTTCACTGGGAAAATAGATTCACAATGTAAGTGAAAATCTGTTTTGAGGAGATTACCTTATGTCAGCCTTGTGACAATGTTTAAGGTAAGTGAAGATGATATTACCAATTATCAGCCTTGTGATAGTTTATGGTAATGAGCTCTGAAGATATTACCAATTATTAGAGAAATGATAACTATAACAAGGTAATTCTTGAGAAAATTAGTGAGTATTCAGTCTTGTGAATAACAGATAATGATGGAAACAGATCTCAAATGAGTTTCTATTTTCACAATTACAATCTTGCCGAGGATCTCTCTTTTTGAGAAGATGCGGGCATTTTGATTGAAAAGACACATGTTTTCTTTAGACGAAAAGACAACTGCGGAGATTTCTTGAACTTTCATGATTGGAATTGTTGAGAAGAACAATCATTTTATGACAAGTTTCAAGATGAAAAGGAGAATGAGAAGCTCGGATGACGAGGCTATTGTTTATTGTTTGTAGGTAGATAAATTTTGTTTGTGAAATCTAGACCTGAATTAATTAAAGACGAGATTCTATCCAGGAATGAACTGGAAAGAAATGGTCAATCAAAACTTTGTTCCCAATAAGGAATGATCTCAACTGGGGAACATGATAGAGAAAAATGTATTTCTCTGTTTGGGGATAATCTACTGGAGACATGACATACCCACACTTGTTTTTGGGAATAAATGCAAACTAAACAAGTGATGTTGAAGCAAACATTTGAGAAATGCAGGAATGCATTAATGATGCTATTATGTATGAATGATGAATGTCATGAATGTCATATGCATGCTGACGATACTTGACAAAGACAACAAAAGGGTATTTGGGAAAAGGACTACGTCTCAGTTCAAACAAATACTCAACAAAATCTGAAGAAGAACGAAGAAGATGCAATGAAATTCGAATGAATTATGCTCATGCAAAGTGTCAGGTGAGGTGAGGTCAGTAGACACAACATTCATTTACAAAGTTATATAAAACTTTAACAAACATCAAACATCATTATAAACACCCACAAACAAGTTAATTCACAAACTAGGTCGAAGCTAATCCTAAAAGCATGCAAAGAGCTAATTATGCGAAGCGTTATACCTAGATGAAGTTAATAGACAATTAAAGAATAAAAAGACATACAATTCAGTAGCTAATCATGCCAATGCTCATATACATCATACAAAATAAACCACAAAGATTCAAGAGCAAAAATCTATCAAAAGTGCGCAAACATGCAACAAACGCGTGTGGTGAAGTGCATCTAAGTGCGTGAGGTTTATGATATGAAACGAAGATGTCAAGATGAAGAGGTTATAGTACCATCATCATGCAAATGAATTAATAACCACATTATAAAAGAAATGTCATGAAGATACAATTACAACATTGCTGCGAAAACTAGTTGAAATGCTTAACCTAAGAGGTGTTTACAAACTGAAAGAAGCCATGGAAAGACAAAGATGAAGAGAAATGAGTCAAGTAATATTAAAAATACACAAGTTAAAGTAGAAAACATTTTATTTCATCAACAAAATCACTTAAACATGCATTCAAAGAATTCAAAAGCAAAACACTCAAGAGAAATGCATTTGATTCGTGCAAGTGCGAGTAGACATGTGCATGCATGTGTGTGCTTGTGCATACATGTGCTAAGTGTCAAATGGTGTTGGAATCAGAGATGGTATGTGATGGAAAGCTACTCAAGTTATGCATTATAAAGTCATAAGATGCTTCAAATTGTACACATACAACATCTACACAAGAACTAGTTAAAGGTTTAACCTAGAATGCAACTAAAGATGGAATAGAGCATGGTTGATGCATGAATGCAAAAGAATGAAACTCATAGCATAAGGGACATGGATGGCAGTAGCTAGAATGGTAAGAATGCATGATCATCATATGCATGTTCATCATTTACAATACACAAACAAAAGCAACTAGGAAAAGTTTAAACATGCATCTAGAAGTGTGTGGTGAAATGTGCTTGGATGAATGTGTCCTAACATGTTTGTGTCAAGTGTTGTGGACAAATAATATGTATGGCAAGAACATAAACATTATGCTCACATAAACACAAAAAATTACTAAAATGTCATACTCTACAACCATTCATAGTGCAAAGGTTAGTAGTGGAGGGGAGTGATCCTAAACCCTAGAATTAATTTGAAACATGCATACAAGCTAATGAGTCAATCATTAAGAAAAGGCAAGATGAGAAATGAATGTAACACACAAGGTCAGTAGCTTAAGATCTAAGTAAACTATAAACAAAAGCAATTCAAACTAAATAAAAAACTTACACACACAAGTTCATTGTTTGAAACATCTAAACTAGTTAAACATGACACTTAACAAAGATTTAAACAAAGTAGTTTTAATTTGAAAATTAAAACCATGCGTGACTTGTGTCATAAGTTTAACTCAAGATATGATTCATGAGCAACAAATGTAGAAGATGAAACTTTCATACACAAACAAGTCACCTATTCAATGAACAAATTCATCCAAAGCAAGATACCACCTATCTTAAATCAAACATCATTGAAAAGATTTGTAGGAAGGGAAAGATGTCTTGTATGTCATAGGGTGATGATAGAACCCTCACAAGATGCTTGTCATGAGCTCAAGGTAATGTCAATTGAAGTGACATGCCTCAAAAATCATGAACCTATAATCCCTCAAGGTATGTTTCAACCAAACAATAGAAGAAGAAAAAGAAAATCTAGCTCTTCTAGGTCATCATGATAACATTACAATTGAGTGAAAGCCAATGAATCAAAGTGTATTGAGTTATTGATTACATAATGTACAAGGTCAGAAGTAAAAATCAAAGATTCAATTGGAAATGGACTTCTAAAGCCATACATGATGTATACAACACAAGTGGTACAACCATAAGCATAAGTTAGTAACATTCTACTCAACAAAAGTTGCATGATCTTGAGCAAATTAGGGGCATACATGAATCAATCAAACTGGAATCAAGGCCCTAAATATTCTATAAGGATGAAGTAAGGGAGTGAGAAGTAGATTCCTAAAGAATTGCATGAATGCATTCCTCACCTTACAATCCATGCACAAGAATGCAACAAATGAAACAAAGATCAAAATTTTAACTAAGGATCCTTGAGGTTATCATACCCTCTAAACATCAATTAGAAACATAAACTATACAAGGAAAAGCGGCTTAGAACCAAGACATCAACAGAAATAGGGTTTTAGGAACCACACAAAATTTTATGCTCAAGGTAGAAACTTAATGATCAACATGTAATTTCCAATAAATGAAAACATGTTACACATCACTAGAACACTCAAATGATCATCACATACCCAAAGCTTGGCCTTAAATCATGTCCACAAGCTTCACAATTGAAGCTAGACTCAATTACACTAAGCAAAGGTGTGTTCACTTTTGAAATTCCATAAAAATAGGAAAATGAAAGATAAAATCCAAGTAAAAATGAAATAAGGGGCTCAAATCCCCTACAAGTCAGGGACATATCCTTGCCCAAGTTAAAAAAATCATGGAAAGGTCAAAACAAAATCAAAAAGTCAACTCTAGTTCCATATACATGCTTGTATGACCAATAAAGAAGAAAAATTGGTATAAAATGTAAAATTCAGAAATAAAAATCTATAAAAATTAGAAACAGCGACCTAACATCCTAAAGATGGTTAAAAACATTTTTTGGCATTTTTTTATTTCAAGGAAAAATGGTAAAAACAAATAAAATGCAAAATGGATAACGTAAATCATGTATTTAATGCAAAAATTGGTTTAATTATGCAAAAGTGACAAAATTACAAAATAAAAATCAGAAATGCATGAAGTATGGTTTAAATGAGCTAGAATATTTTTTATTCATTTTTTATATGCATGAAAGTATTTTTTAATGATTTAAATATGCATGAAATGCAATACAATGCATAAAATTATTTAAAAATGGGAAAAATGCAAGAATGCTGAAATAAAATTCAGAAATGCATGGGACATGATTTAAATGGATCAAAATATTTTTTGTGTATTTTTTGTATGCATGGAAGCATTTTTTAACAATTTAAATATGCATGAAATGCAATATAATGCATGAATTTATTTAATTATGCAAAAATGCAAAAATAGTGAAATAAAATTGAGAAACTCAAAATTAATCCTTTAGAGGATTCAAATTATTTTTTTTGGAATTTTCTAACATAAGAAAATATTTTTTAGGAATTTTTCAATTGAAATGCAATTAATTAAAGTCAGAATTTATTTAATTGGTCAAAACATTTTAAAAAAATTGGAAAAAATTCCACAAAATATTTAAAGTCATTTTGAGTCTGTGGTATTGTTTTTTGAATTTTTGGATGATTTTTTAATGCAAAATTAATTGATGCAAAATGCTAATTATGAAATAATAAAATGAAAATTTAAAAATTGCATGGACCAGTCAGATGATGCCACACATCATCTTCAACCTCTAGCCATGCCCTAAACACGTTATTTTCCAGTTTTATGCAAGCTACTTCTAGCAATCGTATCTCACTCATTTCTTAACCAAATTAAGTGATTCAAAGCTCTAAATGAAGATCACATGGCAAGTTACAACACACAACTTGTAAGACATCAAATGATCCACCATACATCAAGAAATCTGGGCCAGAAAATCATCCAAATCCGGATTTCCAGAACTTCATGCTATGCAATATGCTTCAAAAACAGATGAAATTATACATCAAACCTAGTGTTTGGCCAGCTAACCACGCATATATATATCCTCAAATTCATCAATTACAAGCTAGAAATTCAGATTTGATGTTTGAATGTTACCTCTTGTTTTGGAAAATAAATCCAAATATGCCTCTGGATTTGAAGAGAAAATACCATATTCTTGCTCTTAGATCTTCAATGAAGCTTGAATGATGAAGAAAATCCACTTCAAAACACGATTTGTAACAATTCAAAGTATGAGAAAAAGTGAGAAAATGCAGAGGAGTTTTGGATCTGGAAAACGAGAGAAAGGAAGCTCTTTTGCTCAAATGTGATCTCTAACTTATAATGTGTGTAAAACAATGAGGGTACATCATTCCTTTCATTCAAAATCCGTTAGAGCAAAAAAATCACCAAAAATGGCATCTTTTGAGTGCTTGCGTTTTGTGCTGATTCATGCTTTCCTTGGTTGCGTTTTGATGAGCTGGATGAGTAGTGGAAGCTCCTATCACGTGATACTTCCTCAATCTTGCTAAATATGATACAAAAATGAAAATGTGCATGGAATGAGTGGTGGAAAATATGCTAAAAAATGCTTGGCTTTTTATGCCAAAGAAGCTTGCTGGCAGCTTGCTTCGAACCTTGGCATTGCTTGCTCAAATATCTTGCACAAAATAACTTAAAAAAATGCACAAACACAATTCTGCTCAAAAACAGCTTTACACCACCTTTTTCTCCTTCAATTTTCTCATAAATGGTTCTTGCATTTCTTGGCCTTTTGATACACATCAATAGCTCTTGGCATGAGGATTAAAACAAGCTTTGGTTAGCTAAAAATGGAGCAAAAATGAGTGAGATATGATCATTTAAAGTTGTGCACAAGCAAGGCAAAATTCTGGGCACACGCGCGCGTTCTGGATTGCATGGTTGTGCATGGAGTCAGCCTCATGACCTCAACTTGTGAGCCTTGTAACTTGCTCAATTTTGAACCAAATGATGTGATTCAAAGTTCCATTTAAAGCTCTCATGGCATACTTCAAAATGCACGAAGTGGTTTTCAAAAATTCCATCTAAATCAAGAGATATAAGCCTCAACATTATGCCCACCACCTGTTTGTGAAAATTACTCAAAGAAAATGCCCTGAAAATGCTTGCTTGCCCAGCCTTGGTCAAAACTTGTGCATGGAACTTCTAACTCAAATATCTCTCAAATTGTGCATTTTTGAGAAATTTTACAGATTGGAAATCTCGTAGGATTTTTTCCAAGCTTTCCAGAAATGTATGGTATGCAACCATTTGATAAAAATTGAGAAAGTTATGATGTGTCAAAGTTCCATAGGGTGGACACTTAGGAAAAAAATTCAAACTTCAAATAACTTCATGAACAAGTTAACCCTAATTTCTCCAACTTTCTTGATTCAATGGTGAATTTGGTCATGAAAAATGAAAATATGATATTTGAATTGATGGTTGACCAAAAGTCCACTTGGTCAACTCCTGACTTTGACTGATTTTGACCAAAATGACTATTTTGCCCCTTGTGATCAATTGAATTGCTTCTACTCAAAATTGAGCCTCAATATTTCAACCATGGATGTCCAACAACATATAGAAACAAGTGAAATCAAGTTTGAATGAAAAATCTGAAGAAATCCTGATTTTATTCAAAACCCTAATTTTGCTTCATGTGTTAACCAATCAAGCTTCAAAATCTCAAATCTTCTGAATGTAATGAGAAATCCTTTGAACCATGATAACTCAAATGACAATAAGAAATTAATACTTCATGAAATTGACTCATCCAAGCTTCAAACTCCACAGAGGACCAAAACCCTAATTTCATCAGATGAGTGCCACAGATGAATTTCTCACCAATTCTCTACAAAACTTTAACTCCTGAGGGATTAATGAGACAAATGGAATGTATTGAGGCATAATAAATCATGATGACTCTAAAAGATCCACATATATGACAACTTGAGATTCCCTCAGAAGGGCATGCTAACACAACCAACCTCCTTAGCTTGTAGAAGTCTTGGGAACCCAAAGAGCTTGGATCCTATCATGAGATATGAATGCAATGCAACATGATGTTTATGATGAAACATAAGCCTAAATCAAGAGGGTAAATTTTGGGGTGCAACAGCTGCCCCTATTCAATCTTCTTAAACTTGATAAGCGAGAACTGGTGGAAACCTTCGAGCGTTCAAAGTGGAAGAGGATTGAATACAAAAGAACCCAAAAATTTACACTCTTGAGAAGAAGAGTGAAACTTTCCAAAAGGAGTCAGAGAAAGCTGGACTTAGAGGATACCATATGAAATTGGTTTCATATAAGAGCCCCAAATAACATTGTGCCTTAATAAGCGGGGGGAGTCTAATGAACATTAGCCTTCCCCGAGATATGCGCCAAGACGAAATTTTAATGCAGACTATAATAAAGATGAGACGAAACTCAAACTAGAAGACCAGACAAAACTAGACTCTAAAAACGTACGCAATAGGACAACTACGAAAAGGGTCCTATAAGCAAGGTGAATAGAGTGTGTGATTCTAGGGACACCTGCTGGTCTCAACCAGGGGTAAATAGTAGAAACTGTGACAAACCGAAGGTATGAAAGAGACAGGTCAACCAAGGATAGACAGTAGACGAAGCTGATTGAATCCAAGGAATGACATTAAACGAGACAAAACTCGACTCGAAAAAACTAGAAGAACGACACTTTCTAGAAACGAGTACCAGGACAAAAACTGGATTTCACGCACGGGAAACGAGACAAAACTCGACCCATAGAAAAGTGATGAGAGTGCATGTTTCTCAGAGCACTTTCTGTTCTCAAACTAAAGGATAGACAGTAGACGAAGTTGATTGAATCCAATAGTTATAACAGAGTCATCCCAACCGAAGATAGACAGTAGACAAAGTTGATTGAATCTACGGAGTAACGGGGAAAGGTTTCAACCTAAGATAGACACTATGATGGAACTGAAAGAATCCCAGGAGTAAGAAACAAAATCAGACAAAACTCGACTCATAGAGCCTAGTAAGACGAAATAAACTAGATGAGTACCAGGACAACAACTGGATTTCATGCACAGGCGAAGAGACAAAACTCGACCCAAAGCAAAGTGATGAGAGCGCATGTTTCTCAGAGCACTTGCCGTTCTCAAACTAAAGGATAGACAATAGACGAAACTGATTGAACCCAATAGTTATAACAGAGCCATCCCAACCGAAGATAGACAGTAGACGGAGCCTGATTGAATCTACGGTGTAAAGGGGAAAGGTTTCAACCCAATATAGATAGTATGATGGAACTGAAAGAATCCCGGGAGTAAAAAACAAAACGAGATAAGACTCGACTAGTTAGACGAAACAAACTAGATGAGTACCAATACAACAACTGGATTTCATGTGCGGGTAAACGAGACAAAACTGACCCAAAGCAAAGTGATTATAGCTTACTTCCAAAACACTTGCTGAAATGTTTATTAGGATAAACCTGACGTTCAACAGGTATATTGATGGTCATCGAAATGAACTAACAAAGGTAGTAGGGACTAAACCAATGAAATTGCACCAGAGAGAAACCGGGCTACAGCCACAACGTTGAGTAGACACTCAACCAAATTGAATGCTTAACAGAACACCGGTATGGAAATACTGAGGATAGAGACCTCACTGGGGAAATAATCTGAAATTAGCAGATTCACTGGGGAACATAGTGGCAAAACATGCTTATGTTTCAATGCATGTTTGAAATTTTTCTATGGAGTAAAGTTCCAAGAGATTATGGAAAGTTACACTTTGAGGATGCAATGTAATGATGCATTATTAAATGTTTCACCGGGGAATGGCTAATCAAAAGGCCAATCAAATACCAAGACAAACTTGATAAGACTTGCAAAAATAAATTGCAAAACCCATTGGGGAGAAAACCTTCAAAGAGATAAAACTCTGCAAGGAGCAATAACTTGTGTAACCGGTAGAAACAAGCCACAATTGCTGAGAAGAGTTGCAAAAACATATTGCAGACTTCACTGGAGAAGTAATTCTGGGCGAAACCGTTGATTCTGATACGGGATGCCAAATGAAGTTGGACAAAGGCAGAGAAGATCTAGGCGAAACAGTGACTTCTGAAGAGGAGATCCAAATGGGGATTGGACTACATTGGGCAAGATACCGTACAACACTGGATTTAACAGTAATAAAGATTCCGCTGACTTCATGGGGAGCAACCGATCTTTGGTCAATGATAGGAGAAAATATGCACACAACTCTTGCGGGATTCACTGGGGATACTCACTGCGGATGTACACCCACAAAAGCATACGTCTCAGGCGATACTCATTAGGGAGATGGGCGAGTTCTCAGAATAGAAATCCAAGTCAAATAGTTCATCCGGGCATGAAGAAACAAGAAACCTCATATATGACAGCTCCACTGGGGAAATGAGGAGGACAACTCCACTGGGGAAATGAGAGAAGACAAATCCACTAGGGAGCAAGGAATATTGTAGCGTAACCTTGAAAGAAAATTTCCTCGATGGGGAGAGGAGAAACCTTGAAGAAGGAATCAGATGCATTACTGATACACTGGGGAAAAGGGGATAATTCGTGAATAAGAACTTCCAAGTGCAACAACCTGACTGGGGAAATGAAGGGGGCATCAATAAACTTTCAGCCTCGAATGGGCATTCTTCTATGAACACAACAAAAACACCACTTCATTGGGGATATAGATTCTTAATCAAGAAATCTTATCAATCACCACCTATCAGACAAAACTATCCACTTAACGATATTGGGGACTAAACAACCTTCAGGTAAGACTGGGGAATCATCTGGATATAATCTCTTCACTTTGGGAGACATGCTGGGGAGAAGTAGAGACTTCGGTGTCACTGGGGATGCCCCATGCTGGGAATATTTCATATGATCAACCTTGTCAATTCAATCAAACCAAATCTGCCCCAAGTCTAAAATAAAATGAAACTCACTGGCGAGAATCTTTGTAGAAATACAGAGCATTAATTCAAGATGAAATTCCTGGCAGCAGATACGTGATGTCACAGAGAATGTTATGACACACTATCTGACACTCTGTTAACAATTCACACAATAAATGTAAACAGCAGTAAAGAACACAATAAGTTGTTTACCCGTTCGGTGTCTAACTACACCTACATCTGGAGGCTACCAAGCCAGGGAGGAAATTCACTATTAGTAAAATTAATTCAGGAATAAACCAACCAGTTTATCTCCTTCACTTAAAACCTACCCAATGCAACTTCAACCTAAGTCCTACTTAGATCTGAGTTCCTACTCACTCCCCCTCAATCACAGCAGTGATATCAACCTATTGAATAATTGAATTGTGAAGACACACTTCAATAAACTATCTTGATCTCACTTCAAAGCTTTCAATCAAGAGACAAACACTCGTGCTTCAAAGCTTTGAGTGATAAACTACCCTTACAACAAATCCTAGTCCAAGGCACTTATCAATTGATAGTTGCTTGACTCACAAGAGATACTAGAATTACAAATACCAACTGTTACAAATCCTAACAATACACAAAAACAACCTGCTATATCTTCAATAAATTCCGGGCGACACGGTTGTAAGGTTGAATTCCTTTTATAGAAGCGATCCACGAAACTTGGTTTTGGGCTTCCATAAAGATAGCTAGGGCTCACTTAATTTAATCCTAAAAACATGGTCTTTTCAACAACAATTTAGGTCTAATTAAGATTAACCCGGCCACGTGAGCATGCTTTCTAATAACGGAAAAACAATAATTAGCGGCTCAAGAAACTTCACGAAAAGTCTCGGAAAAAGCAGTTAGCGAGCGAATGTCTGCGAATGTCATAACATCATTATGACATCGGTTATTTTCTGAAATTTCCGGCACAACTTTAGCTTCGATTACGGTGTCTTTTAACATCCTTAGCAGGTAGGATTTATCTTCAATCTCTGAATGTCATGACATCTATCATGACATTGCTAAAGCCTAGTTTTACCAAAATTAATGCCAACTACAACACTAAAAAACTCCCCCTTTGGCACATTTTTGGCTAAAACTACTTAACCTATCAGAGTACCTATGCAGCAGAAGACAAACTAGTTCTAAGCTTAAAGAAACTAGAACCTAGAGATAAGATAAATTCTACCCATACAAAAATCCCACAATTCCCACAATTGCCCACATACAAAATTTAAACAGGCCATACAGGTTCCCCAAATCCCATACTACTGTCACACAGTAGTTCTTCTCCCCCTTTTTAGCCATAAAGGGCCAAAGGAAACAATACAATTACCCCAAGCATTCAAGCAAATAAAGTACCAGCAGAAAAGTTATATCTTAGTCAAGGATTACAAGTCTGTCAACAAAATGATTACAATCATCCAAGATTAAACAAAATACAAAATAAGAAACAATTGACAGAACAAGCAAGGGGCACAGGAGCAACTCAAGTGCTTTCTTTTCCAGAAGAAGCACTATGGAATGAAACATTTTCAGAATCATCTTCATCAGCAACTGCCATCTGGACATCCGTATTACCATGACCTCATCGACTATCCTTCACCCTCAACCTCTGTCTGCTCCGGTTGGTGATCGCTCTTCAAGACTTTGTTTCCTTGCTTCAGTTCCCTACGGGTTTCTTTCAACACAACAATGACATCTCCTTAGAATTTGTCTTGATTTTGATGTCTCAGATGTCATGACAAAGTCGAGGACATACTTCCCTTGAAATAGCTTGTAGTGGAAGCCAAGGCGAGAGCTCTTTACTCACTATCTCCATCAACGGGATGTCGGTATTGATGGTTATTATACCACGGGTAGGGAGGGAAGGCTATTGGTCCTTTGATAGCATAGCATCAACATGTTTGAGTGTCGATCAAAATGTAGGATCCATAGTCAAATGTAGCACGTGCCTCACGCATATATGAATCTTCGATCCATTAGAGATGGTGGATTTGTGATTGGTTGGGACCCGGTTGCAGCACCAATCTTATGCGGGATGGCAAATTTGACACTCAACTTGCTTCTTGAGAGTTTTCCCTTGAGAGGCCATTGTCTTACTTGTTTGGCGGTGATGGTTTGACAAATCTTGTTATCGGTTTCCTCCGCTCTGGTGAGTATTATGAATCTACCGGAATCTGATCACATTTGGAGAGAACTTGACTTTCCTCCCCTCACATATCTGATTTGGTAGTCGTGAGTTCCTATCCCACAACCATTTGTGATTGACTATAAACTCTTTCACCAAAACTTCATAAGTTTGAGAGACTCTCCCTTTATTTTCATCGATCCGCCTCCTTAATCGGATCAACAATTTCCTTGCATTCAAGAGCACTCTTGTTTAACTCTCTTTCTAGAGCCACCCTTTTAAGCAAACATACTTCCATCTTCCGGCATTTCGGGATGTTGAAAAGAAATGTTATCAATGGCCAGGCACCTTGGCGGTTTCCCGAGCTTGCTTCTTTACGGGATGAATGTCGTGACATTCTCTTCAACGTCAAATTCAGTCTTGATCGACTCGATGATTCGAACTCTTTCCTCTTTTCACAATTGGTGTTGTTTGGTCTAGAGCCACCACCACGGTTTTACTCTACTTCTCCTTGTGGAGGGTCCACCTTGTGATACTTCTCGATCTAGCACACATCTTGATATCCTTCTCTTTGGGGCTCTGTGAGGCACTGTTTTCCCTTCCGTTTCATTATTCTTTTGTAATGCTCGGATTGACATTGGCAATAAGATCATTGTCGAGAACACTTCATCTAAGTTAATGGAGGTTCGGGTAAATGATCGATCTCTTGAGCGGAGACTCTTCCAAAATCTTGTCGAGATGTAGTCATCGGGGACTTTACAGGCACACCTTCTTGGTGATTCTTCAAGAATGCTATCGAAATATATTCAGGGGGCCCTTTTAGAGGCAAATTTTCTTTGAGGACTCTTCAAGGATACTATCGAAATCACATCTTCTTTATCGGTGGGGTTTCTTTACAAACATCGTCATCGTACTTGAGTCTTTAAGAAGAGTCTTCATTATTCTTGGCGGAGGAAGAATCATGATCACGGATATCACGACATTCTTAATGACATGGAACAATGCTAAGCTAGGGCTAGTAGACTTACAGTTTAGGGGTTGAAACCCGAAGCAGTTGGTCTTCGTTGAGGATCACAGTTACTAATCTAGCAATGGCTATATACAGACCCTAGACTCCTCTGTGTTCACTATTTACGGGGAGCGAAGAGGATGGTAAGTCTTACAGGGAGATGCTTGAGTCCTTCTTGCATTCCTTGTGCGCAATTTCTTGACCTTTTCTGGGTCAGTAGCTATTACACGCAATGGTGTAACCCTCAGTGCTTCAGCTTGCATGGCTTCATTATTTTCCCTGACTTCAGCCATGGATGGAGATGAAGATCTTATTTCTTGAGATGATGAGGAAGATGAAGACATTTTTCGCTGATGGTTTTTGAGAGGATGAAAGTGAGAATAGCAGAGAGTTTTAGAGTTTCTTTCGGGAGAAGAAAGGATGGTACTAATTTCAAAAGAAGAAACTATTATATGAGGATGTCTCTTCCTATTCTTGGACCTTTTAAAATAAGGATGAAAATACCTAAATAACCTTCTTAAACAACATTGAAATAGAAGGTCTCTTTCATCCCTTGTTGTAGGCACATTTAATTGCTACAACTTTTCATATTGACAAATACCCAATTTGTCCCTCAAAGTCTTAAATTGACTAGCCTTAAAGACTTTAGTACAGATGTCACAGCCCAATGTCATGACATCATGTATGACATTGTACCTAGTCAGCATCTGCTTCATCCAGATTATCTTAAAGCAGTTTCTCCCAGCTGCTATGTATTCAACTTTAACATTGTATAAAGTTAAACAGTTTTGCTTCTTGCTGATCCAAAACATTAAATTGTTTCTCAAGAAGGAACATCCATCAACAGGGCTTTTACTCAAGTTTTTATCAACACTTTCTCCACTTGTTTTCTTGGACAACTTCAAATGTGGAGGAGTAAGAGTCCTAGTGTGGCTGCCATTATTCAGTCCAAGCTTCTTGACACAATTCCTTGCATACTTGCTTTGTGAAAGAAGTGTTGAGCCTTCCATCAATGTGTTTGACATTCCTCCAGATACTATGTTATTAACATAGATGAAAGCCACCATGATCTTTTCTTCTATGACAAAGAGGGTTTCATCCAAGACTCCTCTCCTGTATCCTTTGACAATAAGATACTTGGTTATCCTTTCATGCCAGATCCTAGTACTTTGCTTTAGTACTTTAGGAGCGGTCAGATGTCTAGACATTGAGTGTGACATTCTGATTTCCTGTCCAACCTTATACTTACCACAGATTCTCCCTTTGTCTATGAAGGATCTTGGTATCCTTCTGACTCCCTCTATGGAACTTATCCTTTTCATTCCTCTGAGGTGTGGATGACCAGATACTTGCTGCCACAACTTTACTTCCTCTTCATCTTTGTCTGTAGAACTCATAAAGGACAGAGTGGTGTTCTCAGATTCCCACATGTAGAAGTTGTCCTTTGATTTGAATCCTCTCATAATCACTACTTGTTCATCATTGATTACAAGACATTCAGCCTTAGTGAAGTTGACTGTGAATCACATAGCTGACTTATGCTAATGAGATTTGCATTCAGACCTTTTACCAGCAGCACTCCATTTAGGTTTGGAACTCCAGGCCAGTTTGAGTTTCCAACACCTTTGATTTCTCCTTTAGCTCCATCTCCAAAGTAACAAAATTTGGTAGAATGATGCTTAACATCATTGAGAAGATTCTGTCTCCGATCATGTGCTTGGAACATCCTTGTCAAAGTACCAAACTTTCTTGGTAGACACACTAAGAGAAGTGTTAGCTACCAAAGCAACAATCTTCTTCTTCCTTTGTTGAGGTATGATACCTGTTGGTTTTAGGCTTCACATAAGGCCCTTGATTAGGATATCCATGTAGCACCTAACAAAAGATTTTATGTGACAAACCTTCCACAATAATGACATCTTCATCTTTGAAACTTTTTGTTCATGTTTCTATGATTTTGATGTTGCACCCAATGTTGTGACATCTGTTTTGACATTGGTTTATTAGATGCATTTCTTCCTTTTGTTATTGACAAACTTCCTAGTCTCCACATATCACAGAGACCTATTTCCTGTTTTGTGGTATGACATCTTCTTTTCCATAGACTTGCCAGATTTGTTCCTTTCCTGGTTATTAACAGATCTCTTTGCAGCCACATACCCTGAGCCATATACATTTCCTGTTTTATGTTGTGACAACTATTTTGACATTGGTTTCCCATGTCTCTTCTTCTTAATGTCACCAGTGAGTTCTTTTCGACCACATATCCTAGACCATGCTTATTTCACGCATTTTGTCCAATGAAGAATTTCTTCCAACTTATCGATACGGATGTCAAAATTTTGACAGATTTAGACATCTGATCAAGTTTGGAGTTCATCATTACAATATCACTATTGACGTGATTTATAGTGGCCGTGTTTTCCTTTTTCTCAGCCTCCAGCTTCACATTCTCAGCTTTCAACTTCTCAATCAGCTTTTTCTATTCCTCATGTTGTTGACAAACTTCACCATTTTTTATACATAGCTTCCTGTAGGTTTTAGCAAGCTCTTCAAATGTCACTTCCTCATCACTAGAGTCCATATCAGAATTGTACACTCCAGAGAGAGCAGTGACAAGTTTGGCACCTTCTTCCTCGATTCACTTCACGAATCACCATCGGACCAAGTGATGACCATTCCTTTCTTTTGTTTCTTTAGAAAGGTGGGACATTCACTCTAATATGTCAAATCCTTCTCATTCATGACATTGGACTTTCTGCCTTGACTTCCTTTCTCCTCTGACTTGGATCTTCTGCAGGTCATAAGATCTGCTGATGTCAGATGCAATGTCCTTGACATTTGACCTTGACTTTGGATCAATTCTCCTGATGAGTTTGTTGAACTCTCTTCCAAGCATGGCTATAGCTTGGATATCTTCTCTTCATCTTCCAACTTGCATTCCTCTTGATTATTGGATACAAGTGCTATGCTCTTGTTTTTCTTGTCATGATTTCACTAATTCCCATCTCAAAAGTCATAAGGGATCCAATAAGTTCTTCACCTTCAAGGTCTTGATGTCTTGAGCTTCCTCTATTGCGGTGACTTTCATTGCAAATCTCTTAGCAAGGATCAAGAATCTTTCTCACCGCTTCTTGACATCTTTTCACCAAGTGCTCTGAGGTGTTGGCAATCTCCAAGATATTCATGTGAAACTCATGAATAGTCTCATCTTATTTCATCTTCAAATTCTCAAATTTGGTAGTGAGCATCTGAAGTCTTGACATCTTTACCTTGGATGTCCCCTCATGTGTAGTTTTGATAGTGTCCCAAACATCATTGGCTCACATTGATGAACAAGTCGAAGATATTTACATCAATACCATTGAATAATGCATTCAATGCTTTAGAGTTCCCCAATGCTAGCTCCTCTTCCTCTTTGCTCCATTCTTCCTCAGGTTTCAAGACAATAGTCCCATCTTTCTCAAGTTTGGTGGGATGTTTCCATCCTTTGTCGTGACTCTCAAGATTTAATATCCTTTGATCTTAAAAGGCAATCATCTGAGGTTTCGGTACTCATAATTAGACCCATCCGAATAGGTGGTCTACCTCCAAATCCTCTTTCCTTATCCATTACGCGGAAACTATTATCCTAGATCTCACCTAGAAATAACGAGAGGTGCACCTCGATGCCAATTGAAATTCTGGCGAAAATACATGATGTCAGAGAGAATGTTATGACACACTATCTGACACTCTGTTAACAATTCACACAATAAATGTAAACAGCAGTAAAGAACATAATAAGTTGTTTACCCAGTTCAGTGTCTAACTACACCTACATCTAGAGGCTACCAAGCCAGGGAGGAAATTCACTATTAGTAGAATTAATTCAGGAATAAACCAACCAGTTTATCTCCTTCACTTAAAACCTACCCAATGCAACTTCAACCTAAGTCCTACTTAGATCTGAGTTCCTACTCACTCCCCCTCAATCACAACAATGATATCAACCTATTGAATAATTGAATTGTGAAGACACACTTCAATAAACTATCTTGATCTCGCTTCAAAGCTTTCAATCAAGAGACAAACACTCGTGCTTCAAAGCTTTGGCGATAAACTACCCACAACAAATCCTAGTCAAGGCACTTATCAATTGATAGTTGCTTGGCTCACGAAGATACTAAATTACAAATACCAATGTACAAATCCTAACAATACACAAAAACAACACCTTTATATCTTCAATAAATTCGAGGTGCAACACGGTTATAAGGGTTGAATTCCTTTTATAGAAGCGATCCACGAAACTTGGTTTTGGGCTTCCATAAAGATAGCTAGGGTTCATTAATTTAATCCTTAAAACATGGTCTTTTCAACAACCAATTTAGGTCTAATTAAGATTAACCTAGCAGCCACGTGAGCATGCTTTCTAATAACGGAAAAACAATAATTAGCAGCTCAACAAACTTCACGAAAGTCTCGGAAAAAAGCAGTTCGAGCAGAATGTCTGCGAATGTCATAACATACATTATGACATCGGTATTTCTGCGAATTTCGGCACAACTTTAGCTTCGATTAGGTTGTCTTTTAACATCCTTAGCAGGTAGGATTTATCTTCAATCTCTGAATGTCATGACATCTATCATGACATTGCTAAAGCATAGTTTTACCAAAATTAATGCCAACTAAAACACTAACACAAGATAAGATGCTCCAGATTACCATCAACTTTTTTTTTTAGAAAAGATTATCTTTCAATTCCATAGAGTCGAGACCCTCTCCTTTGACAAAGTTAAATCTTTCTTTGGTGTTCATTGCGCAAAATTAATTGATGTCAAACAGTTGTTTCGCATGCAGAAAAATGTTTATTATGAGAATGAAAATTCAAATGCAACACTTATGTAAGTCTTGAAGGTTTATGGAAAAGTATCGTGACTACTTGTGAACAAGACACTCTTAGAATGCAACACATTTTTCTTTTTCAAGATGACAAGACGAACAATATGATGCCAACACAAAAATCAGCACAATTTAGGAGTCAGGAAAATGTTATCTCATCGTAGTATGCTTTCGAATTAACCCATGCTTCAGTTAGGACTTTTGAGGGTTGTAACGTGGCCTGGTTCACGGTTTTCAAAAAAAAATATTTTTAGGCTCAAAATATCTGGTGCCCACCCCCTTCGTGATGTTCTCCAATCCTAGATTCAGTCAACTTGATACAAGCATTCTACTCTCAAAGGAGTATGGTATGGCTGCTTCTGCTATGGATTTCTTGGACATGCTCGAGGAACCCACAAGCTTTACGGACACGACAGCCACTCACCTTTAATTTTGGTGTTTGATCACACGACTTTGTTCTCTTACTGAGAATCTCCTTTTTTTTTCAAAGCTTTTCCCTCCTTTTTTTTGCCTAAGCGACTTATTACCAAGTTCGACTCAGCGGGCTTTTTTATTTATCATTTTTTCATTTCCATTTTTTTAAGAATAAATCGTGTGATCCCTACATCATCTTCAATTTGTTGGAGGTAATTGTGACTGTCTGAGTCTTTGAGGGATTCCACGTTGACAGACGAAGGTTGACCGTTGCAGTTTGGACTTTCCTCAGCCTTTTGGAGGATAACCATTGTTGTATCCTTTGATCGCGCTCTTCTGAATGCTCGATCAGATTAACTAAACTCTACCCTTCCCCAGGTTAGAAAAATGAGGGTTTTTTCTAAATAGAAAAGAAACTCCTACTTCAAGGCTCAAAGGGGTTAACGAGGGTCTATCTCCCTTATATCTCCGGTGTTTGGGAATTGAAACAAGGCATGTGCATCATCAACAAGGTTCTACTCAAAACCATACAGACCAAAGATTATCATTTCAGTATCGTCATCCTCCCCCCAATCTTTGCCTAAGAAAAAGACTTGGTGAAGTTGGCATCAATATGCAAGCAAGTCATGTTATGAGCGATAGCAAATGGATGGGTGATAACAAAGATTTCTTCAAGACAGACATACTTAATGCATTAAGATTTTCATTCAATTTTTTTTACATGATAACAATGTTTAATCGAATAAATAAAGGTGCAAATGAAAATGCAATAAATAAACTCGAGATTGCCATCATTGAGGAGACTCGACTACATCTAGACTTCTTGATTCTGATGACTTTCTACAGTCTTGATACCCTTGGACAAGAGATTCCCCTTCTGATCTACCGTTGACACGGTAATCTTCAAATCGATCCAAACTCGAAACTTATCTCTGAACGACAAAACATCTTCAATCAGGTGGTCAAGTGCACCCAGGAAACATTCACGGGGGATTTCCTTCAAAAGAAACTATGAAGATTATGCAGAGCGATATTGCAAATGGACATCCAAAGCCTGCAAATGCAAGCATCTTCTACGAACAGGAGAAATAACGAGGCACTACAATCGAGAACCTTCAATCTCCTCTCTCTGCCACACAAGATTGAAACTTCACGAGATAAAGATTATGAAATGGCTTGCCAAATAGATGGCTCTTGAAATACACTGCTTATGAATGATCTCCAGGAAGTGGTACAAACATCCCAACAAAATGGCACCATCAGATCTAACAGTATTATCCACTTTTCAATTATCATTATTGAGCAGGAACCATCAAAAGTTTTTCAAATGCAAGTAATTATCACGGAAATATTGGACGTTTTATTAAACAATTGAAAAACTGCAAGAAATAAAAACAAAGAAGTTTCCTTTTTCATTAATTGAAGACCGGCCATCAAAAGGCACTTACAAAAAGACGCAACACCTACAAAGGTAGTTAACCTAAAACCTAAAAATGAAAGAGCGCTACAAAAGTGGCAATGCAGTAACAGATGACCAACGATCTATGATTCTGCTACTACTCATATAACCAACAAGTTCCGTTATGCAAAGAACTTCTTCAACACGTCAGCATTCACCGGGAGCGGGAAATCTTCACCGTCCATAGTTGTTAGCATCATAGCACCACCCGAGAAAACCTTCTTGACCATAAAAGGTCCTTCATAAGTCGGAGTCCACTTGCCCCTGGGATCACCTTGAGGAAGAATTATCCTTTTAAGGACCAAATCACCTGCTTGATAAAACTGAGGACGCACCCTCTTGTCGAAAGCCTTTCTCATCCTCTTCTGATACACTTGGCCATTACACACAGCTTCCAGACGCTTCTCGTCAATGAGGTTTAACTAATCTAACCGATTCTGCACCCACTCTGCTTCATCGAGTTCATCCTCTTTCGTAATTCTCAAAGAAGGAATTTCAACCTCCACATGAAATACTGCTTCCATCCCATACACCAGGGAGAACGGGGTTGCCCCGATCGTCGTACGCGCTGATGTACGATATCCATGCAAAGGAAAAGGCAACATCTCATGCCAATCCTTGTAAGTTACCACCATCTTCTGTACAATCTTTTTAATGTTCTTATTTGCAGCCTCAACGACACCGTTCATCTTCAGGCAACATGGAGAGGAGTTATGGTGTTTGATCTTGAAATTCTCACAAAGCTCCTTCATCGTTTTGTTGTTGAGATTAGACCCATTATCAGTGATGATTTTCTCGGGGACCCCATTGTGGCAAATGATATTGTGCTTGATGAAACGAGCCACAACCTGCTTGGTGACATTAGCAAAAGAAGCAGCTTCAACCCATTTGGTGAAATAATCTATAGCAACCAAGATGAAACGATGGCCATTAGAAGCGGTCAACTCAATCTTTCCAATCATATAAATGCTCCACATTGCGAAGGGCCATGGAGATGTCAACACATTCAAGGGAACGGGGGAGAGATGCACTTTATCAGCATACACTTGACACTTGTAGAAAACCCTGGCATGATTATAACAGTCTGTTTCCATAGTGAACCAATAGTAGCCAGCCCTCAGAATATTTTTGGCCATGGTGTGACCACTGGAATGGGTTCCAAAAGCACCTTTATGCATCTCTTCGATGATCTTCGATGCTTCATTCTTATCCACACATCTGAGCAACATGCCATCATGATTTCTCTTGTATAAAATACCATTGCTGACGAAGAACTTTGCAGCAAACCTCCTTAAAAATTTCTTATCTATGATGGACGCTTCTTCTGGGTACTCTTGAGTTTCTAAGTACCTCTTAACATCATAAAACCAGGGATTACCATCCGATTCCACTTCCGCTTCAAAAAAAAAGCTGGCTCATCTAACCTTCTAATAGTGATCGAAGGCACCTCATTAGCCCACTTCACCTTGAACATGGATGATAAAGTGGCCAATGCATCTGCAAGATGATTCTCCTCTCTAGAGATGTGCTCAAACGTGATCTCTTCAAAATAAGGAATCAACTTCATGACATGCTCGCGATACGGAATCAAGTTTTGATGACGAGTTTCCCAATCAGCGTTAATTTGACTAATAACGAGATTAGAATCCCCGAAAACCTTGAAGAATTTGATACGCAAGTCAATCGCCGCTTCAATACCATAAATACAGGCTTCATACTCTGCCATGTTATTGGTGCAGTCAAAACAAATCCGGGTTGTAAAAGGAATATGGAAACCCTCGGGGGAGGTGATAACAGCTCCTACACCATTACCCATTGCATTCGACGCTCCATCAAACACCATCGTCCACTATGACCCTGGATCAGGCCCTTCCTCTGGACCGGGAATGTTGCAGTCTCTAATGTACAAGATGTCTTCGTCCAGGAATTCAAACTTCATCGATTGATAGTCATCCACAGGTTGGTGAGCAAGATAATCTGCCAGGACACTACCCTTGATTGCTTTCTGAGTAGTATACTGGATATCATATTCTATCAAAATCATCTGCCCAACAGGAAACTCGGCCGGTAAGAGTCGGCTTCTCAAATATGAACTTAATGGAATCCATCTTAGAAATCAGATAAGTGGTATGCGTCAACATGTACTGCCTCAAGCGTTTAGCAGCCCATGCTAGTGCACAACACGTCTTCTCAAGCAAAGAATACCTTGACTCACACTCAGTGAACTTCTTACTCAAATAATAGATTGCTTGTTCTTTCTTTCCGGTCTCATCATGCTGGCCAAGCACACAACCCATAGAATTCTCCAAAACTGTTAGATACATGATCAGTGGCTTTCCGTCAACTGGCGGCACAAGTATCGGAGGCTCTTGCAAATATCCCTTGATTCAATCAAATTCCATCTGACAATCCTCATTCCAAACAACTGCTTGATTCTTCTTTAGCATCTTGAATAAAGACTCACAAGTGGCAGTAAGATGAGATATGAACCTAGAGATATAATTCAATCTCCCCCAGAAACAACGAACTTCCTTCTCTGTCTTTGGCTCAGGCATCTCTTGTATCGCCTTCACTTTGGCAGCATTAACTTCAATGCCTTTTTCACTCACAATGAAGCCCAACAACTTCCCTGACCTCACCCCAAAGGTGCACTTATTCGGATTCAACCTTAGCCTGAACTTCCTTAATCTTTCAAACAACTTCTGCAAATCAACCAAATGCTCTTCCTCTGTTTGAGACATCGCAATCATATCATCATCAAAAACTTCAACCTCTCTATGCATCATGTCATGAAAAAGAGAGTGCCATTGCACGCTGATACGTTGCCCCTGCGTTCAGGCCGAAGGGCATAACCTTGTAACAAAAAGTTCCCCAAGGCGTGATGAAAGTAGTCTTTTCCATATCATCAGGCGCCATCTTGATTTGATTATAGCCAGAAAAACCATCCATGAAAGAGAAAACCTTGGCTTGAGCAGTATTATCAACCAGAATATCAATGTGAGGGAGCGGAAAATCATCTTTAAGGCTTGCTTTGTTCAGATCCCTGTAATCGACACACATCCGGACCTTACCATCTTTCTTAGGCACCGACACAATATTTGCAACCCACGACGGATACGAGACAACCTTCAGAAAAACGGCATCTAACTATTTCTATACCTCCTCTTTGATCTTCTTAGATATCTCTAGATGAGTCCTTCGAAGTTTCTGCTTGATTCGAGGACAATCTTCCCGGAGAGGCAGATTGTGTACCACAATATCCGTGTCAAAACCTGGCATATCCTCATAAGACCATGCGAACACATCAACATACTCTCGGAGCATATCTATCAGCCTTGCCTTCACACTCGCTACCAAATCGGCCCCTATTCTGATTTCTTTCTTTGCTTCATCTATTCCCAAATTAACCAACTCTAGAGGCTCTTCATGCGGCTGAATAACTTTCTTCTCTTCTTGTTCTAGCAATCTGGCCAACTCTGTAGGGAGTTCACAACCTTCCTCACTTTCCTCCTCCGCTTGGTGAATCGGATTGTCGAAGTCATAACGAGCAATAGCAGAATTGTGATCATTGGTATCTGGTGTGGACATGTATCTGCATGATTAATTGTTGGTTTTAATGACAGTGTGTGAAGAATAAAATATTGCCACATTTTCTTTTAGAAAAACAAATAAAGGGTAAAAGTGAAAGTGAAAATAACACAAAAGGTTTGAATAAAAAACGTCCTTTATTTCATGATAAAAACTGCAATGTGAAACATGGTGGCCCTACACAATGATTCACTACGCCTTGGGCAGAGCGTAGGAATTATGGAATGATAAAGAAAAAACAAGAAAATTACTCCTCAGCGGTTGTAACTTGAATGGTGTCCACAGATGTCCAATTCTTCAACTCGCTGCCCGAGATACATGGACGAATCCAATCTTCTATGTTGAACACATTGTCTTCATCATCAATTGCATTGACATGATCTTCCTTTTTAATGTCGGCACTTGCAAACTTGACAGGGGTAGACGAATTAGGAGCTTTGAGAATCTGTCTGCGTAAAATGGGATTAAATCCCAAGCCAAATCTATTAAACTTCAGAGAAACCTCCACAGCACTGCCCCAACCTTCAGGGCGACCAGCCTCAAGCAGGGCTCGAGCATCTTTCAATGAAGTCAGTGAGGTCTCAACTTTCTTCTTAACCTCAACATCCGGAGTCTTGATCATCTGAACAGTCTCAAAAGCTTGGAACGGAGTCTCGTGTATTTCACCCTCAATTTCCACATAGCGGAAAGAAGCCAAGTGGCTTACAATATACTCCTCCTCGCCACAAACAGTAATTGTCTTTCCATTAAGAGGATACATGAGTTTCTGATGAAGGTGGAAGTGACTGCACCAACCTTATGGATCCAAGGACGTCCCAAAAGACAACAATAAGCCGGATTAATGTCCATCACATAGAAAGTTGAAGTAAAGATCTTTGGGCCCACCTTGATCGGTAAATCAATATCTCCAAACACAGACCTCTTCGAACCATCGAATGCCTTCACAACAAGGTCACTCGGACGCAACTCCAAACCAGAATAATCAATCTTCATTAGTGCCTTTTTGGGTAATACATTCAGTGACGACCCGGTATCCACCAAAACCCTTGACAAGGTTGTGCCCTTGCACTCCATAGAGATGCGCAGAGCTTTGTTATGATTACAACCCTCGGGTGGAAGATCAAAATCTGTGAAACCTAGCCCATTTCCAGCTGATATACTAGCACATACTGTTTCAAATTGACCCACTATAATCTCTTGGGGAACAAAAGCATTCTTCAACAATTTCATCAGAGCATTCCTATGAGCGTCAGAATAGATTAACAAAGATAGCATAGACATCTTAGATGGGGTGTGATGTAACTGCTCAACAATATTATAGTCACTCCTTCTTATCAATCTCATCAACTCTTCAACCTCAGCTTCTGGAGTCGAAGACACATCAGGTGCAACCAGAGGCTTAGGTGCATTAGTCTGCTCAGATCCTTGACCATCAACCATCACTTGCTTGCCTTTCGCCTTAGCTAAAGCATCTTCCTTACTCTGAAGATTTGGGGGACTTAACACCCTTCCACTTCTCATCAAACGACCTTCCCCAGAAAAGTTATTGACATCTACATCCTTATCTTCCACGAAGCTATTCTCAGACGGACCAGAGTCTTATTTAACTCCATGATAATACACATCAGCACCGTAATGCCAAGGAATCGCCTTCTCACTATCATACGACAGAGGACCATGCAAAGTAATCATCAATGGTACCGGCTTGACAGCAACAGGAATTCTCCTAGGAGTAAATGGAATAGAAACCACTGAGACATCTGCTGGAGTCACCTTTCTAAACTTCCTTGCTCTACCAAACTAAAGAGAACCATCATTTATCAATTCCTGAATATGTGCCTTTAGGTTATCACAACCCTTTGGTCGTTCAACACACTTGCAACAAACTGGATCACAGCCCGGGAAAATACCATTGTCACTCAAATACCACTTGACATAAGTGTTGCACCCCAAAATTTGCCCTCCTATCTCGCTTTATCTGGCTTAGGCTTCGCATTCACCTGCATACGCGTCCATTAGGTCATTGGCATTAAAACAATCATTCATTCACTGCATACGCATCATTTCGTCGTATTTAAATTGACTAAAAGTTAGTTTAAATCGATATTTGCATCGTTTTGTAGTTGTGAAATACCAGTTATTTCACTTCATTCATTTTTATTTCTCTACCTGTTTACTGTGTCATTTTAAGTTGATTATATGTCGATGATATCAATATTTCGATTTTACAAACAGACTGCTAAAAGCAATTCGACCTTTGTGCGGAAAATTAGTGGGAAAAATATTTCAAACTTTAGCCTCTAACTCAACGCTTTATGAATCTACGTGTCACGTAGATCATGAAAATGTGATCTCTCTAATTTTTCGATACATTCCGAAATTTTGTTTTTAACCGTAGGTGTTTTAAAATACGGTATTTTTTATTATTACTTTATTTCAACTTTAAATATTTCGATAATTTTTCTTTAATGTTTGATACCTGTAATTTATTTTAATATGTTTATTTTAATTTTTCGGATAATTTATTGTCCAAATTTATATCATTTTGACAATTTTAGATGCCCAATTTTATCTCTAAAAATCAAACAAAAATATTTTCGGGCTTGTAAATTTTTACTAGACCCAATTTTAGGCCCATTTATAAAGGGACATTTTAGACATTATCAAAAATTGCCAAACCCTAATATTTGGGTATATATGTGTATGTTATGTCATTGATTAAGGGGACCAAAATATAAACATTGAGTCAAAGAGGATCTGGGTTTGGCAAAGGAAAAAGCGAATACTCCTCTTCATCTTTCTTTCCACGACTTATCACCTTCATTTCCTTCATTCAACTCATAGAAGCCTCCTTCCGAAATACATCATCCCTCCATCTCTAGCAACTTCCAGCCGTCTCTCATCATCTTCATACCCTTCATTCCGTGACCTCACCTCCACTGCCATACCCCCATTCACCTCTCTCCATCGTTCTCACCGTCACCTTCATTTCACCTTTCCCACATCCTACTCTCCATCATCGCTGTCTCTCCCTTCGCTCCTTCTCTTCAAACCTCACGCCGTAACCCTCATCTTTTTCACCATCCACTAACCTCAAATCCATCGCCGAACAGACCACCACCGTTACTTCCCTGTTTCTTCCTCACTAAATCCACTATCTTCTTCCAAACACCCATCCATCCTCACCGAACTCCCTCTATTCGCTATACCTCCGTCACCTTCATTCACTCCCAGCCGCGACCTCGCCTTCTTCTCCGATCCAAACTCCCTGTAATCCCCTGTCTCGCCGTTAACCCCATCTTCATCCAACCCCACTTAATTCCATCTCCTTCCATCGTCATCTCCTTCACTCAAATCTCGTCTCGTCCTCTGTTCTCCTTACTGCGTAACTTCAACTACCACCTTCAATTACGCAACCTAATCCTCACTTTGCCTTCCGTTCCGGCAACCTCCGTTCCAATCTCAACCAACAGCTCATGACTCGGTTTGTTGACTCGATAACAATTCGGTAAATTTTGATTTCGCCATGTTTTTACTATTTGAGTCGATGTCATCTTTGATTTGGGTGAAATAGATTGACATTGTTTTTTAGATTAGGATTGCTTTTAAATTGTAATGAATTATTACGAGTTAATGTTGCTCTAAGTGTTGGGTTTTGCTAAAGTTGTTGTTTCGAATGTAATTCAGTTTGCGTATGAGTGAGTTGTTATCATGTTTTACTTGAATTTGATTAAAATCTACCATGATATTTTGTTCTCACTTGGATTTTTGATTGAGTTTGTGACGAATAATGTTTGTATTAGTTTTGAATTTAAGTTGAATCGATATGTCGTGTATTGATTTTTGGTTTAACTTTTGAGTTGACTCTAAGCTGAATTCTGTGAATAATTTTGTTAGAACACAATGTTGATTCGGTGTAAATTTACATGAGTTCATTTGATTTGCTTGAAGAAAGTGTTGTGTTAATTCATATGGAAACAAATTTGATGATTGTTTAGTTGAGTTAATATTGATATTGTTTGGTTTTCATTTTGTTTTAGAATATGTTTCTTCAATTTGTGACAACACCATATCATGGTGTGCTTGGTTTTGAGTGAGAAAATTTGGTTATGATGTCAAGTTGTGGTTCCATTTGAGTCGAATCTTGTAGAGATTGATTTTATCGAGCATTATTATGATTGAAGTTGCTGCCCGTTTTTGATTCATGTGATTAAAATCGTTTAGAGTTCAATTTTCCGTTTTTCGATTGATTAAATAGCATGAGTTCTTTGGTTAGTCCATTTGTGAATCGATAATCATGAATAAATTCTTGATTCTTGAATTGGTCATTCATTCATACAAGTTGCATTCGATTTTAATATCTTGCTTATTAACCATGTTTACCTTATTGCCATTTCATTTTGATTCTATTCCACACTATGCTACTAACATGTTTGCTATTTGTGAAGGCATTCAAGGATTATCCAAGAATATATCTTCTATTAGTGTATATATATATATTTTTAAATTGTTATTATATTTCTATTACTATTTTGACATGATATTTAGTAATGTATTTAGTATTTTATTTCTTATATTTAGTATGTAAATATACATATTATTTTTATTCTTATAACTTTATTCATATCCATTTGTAAATAAATTCAATTACATTTTAATTATTATTCTTGTGTTACAATTTGATTTAGAATTTAATTCAACCTTGAATGAATTTGGATGCAAATATATCCATTCTTCGCATAGTTTTGTTTGTATCTTGAATGATGTAGGAACCTTCATTTGGTATTCATCCGACACATCAAGCTTTGACCGATCTTGAAGACTACTTGAGCGCATTGCAAGCTATTTAATCATTCAAACTAATTCGATTTGGTTGTAATAGCTTAGGATTTATTTCCTTGTGTGTTCTAATTACCGTTTAATTATCGCTTATCATATTAGAACACATAGCCTCCTCTTGGGCTCCTCATCAAGCGGTAAACATACACAATGCACACCACACATTCATAGTTTGGTCTGGGCTTTTCTCTGACGACAACTATTCGATCGATTGTTCCAATCGGTCGTTTAGAATACTAGTGTCACGCTAGTCCCACTTTTAGGAGCATACACAAAGCCACTTGGGCTTTTGTCTTCCTAATTGAAATTCTTCTATCCATATCGAAACTCCAAAACACTTTCAAATCAAAATAATTAATTGAATTTGTTTTCTAAATCAATTTTTCTACAAAACAAAAAACAAAAACATAGTGCTATTGGTATTTAATTAAATTGTTAGAGGTTAGACAATTTAATTAAAATGTAAAATATTTGAGCCATTAGAGGTAACCCAATGACTTAAATGCTTTATTCCATAACATAATAAAAGTGAACTTTGTTTCACCTCACTTCTTTTCATAACAAAGATTTTGGATGAGAGATGATCGGTCGACCTCGATCACCAATCTCGAGTATCGAATCGTTAGAGGATATCCCAACGTTTTGATACTTGTCATCCACAACCAAACCCTAAAACACTTTCAAATTAAATTAATTAATTGAATTTGTTTTCAAAATCAATTTTTCTACAAAAAAACATAGTGTTATGGTATTTAATTAAATTGTTAGAGGTTAGCTGACGATTTAATTAAAATGTAAAGTATTTGGGCCATTAGAGGGTAACCCAATGACTTAAATATTTTATTCCATAACACTTAATAAAAGTGAACTCTGTTTCACCTCACTCCTTTCATAATAAAGATTTTTGGATGAGAGAAGATCGGTTGACCTCAATCACCAATCTCGAGTATCGAATCGTTAGAGGATATCCCGACGTTTTGGTACTTGTCATCTACCATTAAAATCAATTCAACCCATTCAAATCCTTTTTCGCTCATATGCGATTATCAAAAATCAAAAACATTTTCTTCTAAAATCAACACAACCAATTCAAGACATTTTCAACAAGAACTACGGAGTTTTGACTTTCCCATTGCACGAGGGAATACGTAGGCACGCGGTTTCGAAACCGTGTCAAACTCAAAATAATAATAAACAAATCATGTTTCCTTCTTTCTTATTTCTTGATCAGTAATTAGAAGATAGCATTCTTACTTTAAACACACAAACATGCACGAACTAAATGGGTCCCATCGAGTACGATGGACGTAAGAGGTGCTAATACCTTCCTCTTGCGTAACCGACTCCCGAATCCATCCTTTTTGGTCTTGTAGACCGCCTTATCCGATTTTTGTGGGTTTTATCTATATTTCCCCGTTCTTTCTAGAACAAATAAAATTAGGTGGCGATTTCATTGTTTTTGAAAATTCATTTAAATGATTTTTTTTGAAAATCGAGTTGCTTCAGTTGGCGACTTCACTGGGGACAAATTTTAAATCTTTTTTTGACTAAGCGAGTCATCCCTAGTTTAGTTCTTTGCATGTTTGTGTGTTTTTTATCGCTTTCTTCTTTATGCTTATTTATTGTTTATTGCTTATTATTCTCTTTAGCTTTATATATATATTATTTTGTTGATATATTATTGTGATGGGAATTCATGGCCATTGATACATAGATAAGCCCACTACCCAGGCTTCTAGGTCACCTTTTTAGGAATAGAGGGGTTGCGTAGCCTAGGTCCACCTGACTCCATTGTCTTGTTGGCCCGAAGGCTCCTAAGAGTTGGTTGTTTTAAGGAGGTTGTTGGCCCGATAGCGCAGGGACATCAATCTTTGGACAAATGACCTATAACTCTAAGTTTGTTCATGTTGTCTAACAAGAGACCAACCGCTCAAATTTTGGATTTCGAGCATCCGTTAAGAGCCGTTTCTTGGGGTATACTTTTACAAATACTATCGCCATGTAGGCGTCTCACGCGATGATAGTGTTTGTAAAGGGATCGAGACCTAAGAAACATTTAGCCAAAAAACATTAGAACCACCTTGTTCGGGATTATTGGGTAGAAAACCTAGAGCTATCCTATTGTAGGAGCCCACCTAAATAAGTTGTTCTGATCTTACCAATATCATCCCTGATTCACGTCTCTGTGAACTTGTTATTATCATCATGTTGCATTACATTTGCATCAATCATAAAAAAGAGTTTATTTCTCTTATCATCCATGCATCATCATGCATTTCATTCATTTCAACCAGAAGGACTCATTTCAACTTGGCTTCTTATTCAGAATCTCAAGACTGCAAGACTGATTTCCTGACATCGTCGTCATCATGGATCAACTTCAGGCAAGTGTAGCTGCGATGAATACTCGTATAGATACCCAGATGGATCAATTCATGGAGATTATCCAGAACCTCGCCATTGGACAAGAAGAGTTGAAACAAGTTGTTCAAAGGTCTGAAGTTGTTACTACTGCTCATGTTAATCCACCAGGTGTTAATCTTAACCACATGGAGGTCCTTTCAGATCAAAATGTCAGAAACACCGTTCAGATGCATGTCAATGAAACTCCTCATTGTGATGACATCTTCGAGTCTTCGTTTGACACCTTCAGGTTTCCGATTGAAGAGACTGAATCTGAGAAAAAGCTTCACCTGCTTGAGAAAAGGATGAAAGCTATTGAAGGTCGTGATGCCCTTGGTTTAGACGCTCCTAGTTTGTGCTTGGTGCCCGATATCAAAATTCCTGCAAAATTCAAAGTCCCCATCTTTGAGAAGTATAAGGGTACCTCTTGTCCGATTAATCACATTAAAGCCTATTGCAATAAGATGGCTCCCTATGCGGAAAATGACAAGCTCCTCATGCACTTTTTTCAAGATAGCCTCAGTGGAGCATCTCTCGAGTGGTACACTCAGCTTGAACAAACTCACATCCAAACTTGGAAGGAATTGGCTGAAGCTTTTGTCAATCAGTACGACTATAATAGGGACATGGCTCCCACCAGAATTCAACTTTGGGGTTTAACTCAGAAGAATGAAGAATCTTTCAAAGAGTATGCGCAGAGATGGCGAGAATTAGCTGCTAGAGTTCAACCTCCTCTTTTGGAACGAGAACTCATTGAGATGTTCTCCGATACCTTACAAGGTCCTTATCTAATTGCTGGATGTACTTCTAAATTTTCACACCGGTTGTTGTAGGGAGCGAATTGGCGTGGCCTCAAGATGGGTAACATTCAGGATGTCACTATTACTTCCGAATTCCCAGAGCGAATTGATGAAGAGGCAAGAACAATTTCCGAGGACGAGGAAGAAGCTCCTGCTTACCCTCCGTTTCAGATTCCTAATCAGGTGACAAAAGTTAATTCTAATCGATGTTTTCCACAAATTTATCTGCAACTCTCATCAAACACCGATTCGATATGCTCCCCTGAGCGCTCCTCGACAACGAGCTTATCGACAAAATCATCAACAACGAGGTGGAAAGAATCTGATAAGGCCAAGAAAAGTGCATGATCCAATCCCTATGCCTCATCGTGAGTTGCTTTATCACCTACTCCAACATTCTTTGGTGGAGTTAAAGGAGCTCGGAACAACTCCTTTTCCGTATCCTTTGGGATATGATCTTGATGCCTATTGTGAGTTCCATTCTGGGGCACCTGGCCATACAATTGAAGGATGCAATCTTTTCAAAGGCACGGTTCAGAAACTCATTGATTCCAAAGCAATCACGTTCACTCCAGAGGGCCTACGCATCAATTGAACTCTCTTTTGACTCAGTAAACGTCACGATTACAAAGTGCATCTTCTGAAGCAAGAAATCCATACGGAGACTAGTCTCCTCAACATGGAGATTCCTAGTTTCATCTTGCATGCTCATTTGTAATATTTTTTGTTTGTTCAGTACTTTCTTGTATGCAAAACTTGCTCATTTCTGAATACTAATCATAATGCATTGAATATGTTTGTCTTGAATTGATCCATTCGTATTCACTCTTAAATGTTTTTATATGCTTTTGATATTCAACTCTTATTAATAAAGCAACACCTCTGGAGGGAGGATGACGAATAATTTACTAAGAATCTAAAACGTTATTGCTTTCGAGTAAAAATCCTGCTAACGATGTACAGGCCTTGTTTCAAATTGCCAAACACCGGAGATATAAGGGAGTGAAACCCTCGTTAACCCCTTTTGAGCCTCGAAGTAGGAGTTTCTTTTTTGTTCAAAAGAAAAAAACCTCATTTTTTTAAACCTGGGGCAGGGTAGTGTTCAGTTAACCCAATCGAGCGTTCAAAACTCATCAAGAGTGCGCATCCAAGGATACAACAATGGTTATCTTTCAAAAGGTTGAGGAAGGTCAAAACCACAATGGTCAACCTTCGTCTATCAACAATGTGCATCAAAGGAGAATGATACCATAATAGTTAATTCTCGCACATCAAGAAATCAACAGATGATGACACCATAATTGTTATCTCTCATCCGCCAAGGATTCAAGCAGTCACAATCACCTCCAATCAAACAAGGGTGCAAGATCACATGACTTGTTCAAAAGAAAAAGTGATAAAAAAAATGATGACAAAAAGCCCGCTAAGTCGAAACTTCATAATAAGTCGCTTAGGCAAAAGTCAGGCAAAAGAAAATAAAAAGAAAAAAAGGATTACCAGACAAATAAAATCCTCGGAAAAAGAACAAAGGCGTATGATCAGACACCAAAAGCAAAAGGTGAGTGACTGTCAAACCTCAGTGGTCCCTCGACCGCATTATAAACTTCTCTCAAGAGATGAATGCTCATCAAGTTATCTGAACTTAGGAATGGAGAACATCACGGAGAATGGGAGGGCACCAAATATTTTGAGCCTAAAAATCTTTTTTCTAAAAACCCGTGAACCAGACCACGTTACAACCCTGGAAAGTCCTAATTGAAGCATGGGTTAATTCGAAAGCAAAATTGTTACAAGAATACGGTAACCTGACTCCTATGAGGTTTGCTAAACATTTGAGTTGGTATCACTCAATCTTTTACAAATTTGTTTTCAATGTTTCGACATCCTTTCAATAAAAGTTTCTTTAACTTCAAGACAAACATGAACTTTGCATTAGAATTATCATTCGTAGAATAAAATATTCTTTGCATATAGATAAGTGTTAAACATCAAGTGAGCTTGCATAATGAGCACTAGATGGATAATTTGATTGTCCTGAAGGACATATTGCTTCAAGTATTTGATTGAACACAAAGCAGCTCGGGTTGAGGAGTAAGGTTGTGAAGTAACCTACTTTCCATATGTAAGTTAACCACCCTGAGCAGGTGATATCTTCAAAGTCCAGTCAATCTGGGGCATTTATGTCGAGATTCGAAGAATCTCTCAAAGTGCTGAGCAATCAGGGGCATTCATCCAAGCATGGTTGAAACCATCTTTAGCTTTTGGTTAGTCAGGGGCAATATTTCCAAGTTTATAATATTGGGGAAGATTATCTTGATGGTCCAGATCTCAGGAAGCTTTCTTGAGGCTATTTTCTTCAAAATCCCTATAGATTGGGGAAAAGCATTATGTAGGGGCATTCGTCCACCTCATAATTAATCAAGTGAAGTCCAGGAGCAAGCTAAACAACTATTGAGTTTGAATGGCATGTCAGGAAGTCAGGATCATCATCCCAGATGAATGTCAATCTCTAAGAGTTACTTCCCCCAGTGATGTTGGTCATTGAAAGAGGATACTTCTATTCTACAATCCCTTGTCGGAATCCAAACTATCATCTCTTTGACCAAGACCAGATGATTTATATTTAATTCATGGATGGTTGATGTTTCCTCGACAGTTCACAATTGCCTTTAGTCCCGGACGAAATATTAAAACATGCATCATTGCATTGCATAGCATCCAAAAATGCGTAGCATTTCCATTGATATGGAGCATTACGCTAAAAAATAAGAATCTCAAACATGCATCATTGCATTGCATAACATCCTCAAAAAAATGCGTAGCATTTCCATTGATATGGAGCATTACGCTAAAAATAATAATCTAAAACATGCATCATTGCATTGCATAGCATCCTCAAAAATGCGTAGCATTTCCATCGATATAGACATTACGCTAAAAAATAATAATCTCAAACATGCATCTAAGCATAAGCCAGATTAAAATGTTTTCGAGTACCTTTGCGTCTCGAGAGAAAGTCTATCCATTAAAAAAATCCCCAAGTGGTATTCCCAGTCAGAGTTCCCTCAAGAAATTCTTCTTGTTGTTGTTATCTGCATTTTTGACCCCGTGTCGGTCTCCTACATCATTCAATTCAATTCATTTACCAAGCGTCTTGCTTTTTGCAAATTTTATTTTGGTATTCTTACCCGTGTTTGCCTCATCGTTAGAGTGTGAGTAAGAGTCGGTGTCTAACCTTTCTTGCTTCTCGGTTATTTGAGTATCCATACTTGGTGTGTGGTAATTCATATAATTGCCTCTCTTGAAGAAATACACCCGCCTTTGGCCGAGGATATTGTATTTCTTGCATATTATAAACTTTTAAAGTCCAACATAGCCTAGCAATCCTTGCTAGAGTCTCTTTGGTTGGCCTTTTTCCCGTAAATTCGTCTTGATCGGCGATTTTACCATTCCATATATCTTCTCCCGTGAGTGCGCTCGATCGGTCTCCTTCTTGTGTGTGTATAATATCTTTACGACATATACTCACATGCATTTCTCATTTTTGATCTGCGAAGCAACTTATTGAAGTATGCTCGTTCCAAAGATCTATGAGTTCTTACCTTTCTGATCTGCGAAGCAACTTATTGAAGTATGCTCGTTCCAAAGGTCTGTCTGGTTTCATTTCTGATCTGCGAAGCAACTTATTTAAGAATGCTCGTTCCAAGATCATCTGTTCTCATTTTGATCTACGAAGCAACTTATTTAAGTATGCTCGTTCCAAAGATCTATGAGTTCGTCTTTTTTTGATCTGCGAAACCGCTTATTCAAGCGTATTCGTGCTAAAGATCTATGTTTGGAGTTCATCGTTTCTCCTTTCTTCTAAGCCCAATTTGACTAAAACTTTTCTCCCCGGTAACCTTACCGATGCAGTAACCTTACTGTATGTCTCAGTTCCCCGATCACCTGATCGATGTCTTGATAACCTTACGTTGTAGCAACTTTGCTAATTTTGTTTCCCGATCACGATCGATGTCTTCGATAACCTTACCGTTGTAGCAACTTTGCTAATTTTGTTTCACCTGATCGATGTCTTCCGGTAACCTTACCGTTGTAGCAACTTTGCTAATTTTGTTTCACCCGATCACCTGATCGATGTCTTCCGGTAACCTTACCGTTGTAGCAACTTTGCTAAATTTTTTTGTTTCACCCGATCACCTGATCGATGTGTTCCGGTAACCTTACCGTTGTAGCAACTTTGCTAATTTTGTTTCTCCGATCACCTGATCGATGTCTTCCGGTAACCTTACCGTTGTAGCAACTTTGCTAACTTTCTTTTCCAATCACCTGATTGTGGTCCCCCGGTAACCCTACCGACGTTATGGATCTTACTACCTCTTTGGTTTCCCGGTGACCTCATCGACGATAATGACCTCACTATGGCTTTCTTTTCCAATCACGATTGTGAACCCGGTAACCTTACGATGTCACCACTTTGATATCATTTCAACGAAAGTCGGTAATTTTACCATAATTTCTTTCCAAGTACTTATTTCTGGTGACCTCACCAGCGATAATGACTTCACTATGGCTTTCTTTTCCAATCACCGATTGTGTTTCCCAACCTTACCGGCGTCGACCATTTGATATCATTTTCATTCTAATCACCTGATTGACTCGTAAACCAGTAACCATACTGAAGTCGAGCCTTTTTTACCAACAATTATTTTTCAAAACCTGGTCGTCACCCAGTAACCTTGCTGTCGAGTCGCCCAGTTGTAAATATTCATCATTCCTCTCCTTTTTGAGGAAATCTTTTGGGAATATCATACCATTATCCGCCAAAGCTTATTAGTGGAGGCTTCCAAAAATAGAAAAAAAGCATAAATATTTCTACTTGTTCTTCGGAGCGCAAATTTTATGGTTCTTTTAGTATTTAATCTTCTTCTACCTTGAAAGTTCAAAAGGCTAGCGCCAATTTCACTTTCAGGTTTAAGACGATTAAATAGGGGCAACTGTTGCACCCCAAAATTTGCCCTCCTATCTCGCTTTATCTGGCTTAGGCTTCGCATTCACCTGCATACGCGTCCATTAGGTCATTGGCATTAAAACAATCATTCATTCACTGCACGCATCATTTAAATCGTATTTAAATTGACTAAAAGTTAGTTTAAATCGATATTTGCATCGTTTTGTAGTTGTGAAATACCAGTTATTTCACTTCATTCATTTTTATTTCTCTACCTGTTTACTGTGTCATTTTAAGTTGATTATATGTCGATGATATCAATATTTCGATTTTACAAACAGACTGCTAAAAGCAATTCGACACTGTGCGGAAAATTAGTGGGAAAAATATTTCAAACTTTCGCCTCTAACTCACTGCTTTATGAATCTACGTGTCACGTAGATCATGAAAATGTGATCTCTCTAATTTTTCGATACATTCCGAAATTTTGTTTTTAACCGTAGGTGTTTTAAAATACGGTATTTTTTATTATTACTTTATTTCAACTTTAAATATTTCGATAATTTTTCTTTAATGTTTGATACCTGTAATTTATTTTAATATGTTTATTTTAATTTTTCGGATAATTTATTGTCCAAATTTATATCATTTTTGACAATTTTAGATGCCCAATTTTTATCTCTAAAAATCAAACAAAAAATATTTTCGGGCTTGTAAATTTTTACTAGACCCAATTTTTAGGCCCATTTTATAAAGGGACATTTTAGACATTATCAAAAAATTGCCAAACCCTAATATTTGGGTATATATGTGTATGTTATGTCATTGATTAAGGGGACCAAAATATAAACATTGAGTCAAAGAGGCGGATCTGGGTTTTGGCAAAGGAAAAAACGAAATACTCCTCTTCATCTTTCTTTCCACGACTTATCACCTTCATTTCCTTCATTCAACTCATAGAAGCCTCCTTCCGAAATACATCATCCCTCCATCTCTAGCAACTTCCAGCCGTCTCTCATCATCTTCATACCCTTCATTCCGTGACCTCACCTCCATTGCCATACCCCCATTCACCTCTCTCCATCGTTCTCACCGTCACCTTCATTTCACCTTTCCCACATCCTACTCTCCATCATCGCTGTCTCTCCCTTCGCTCCTTCTCTTCAAACCTCACGCCGTAACCCTCATCTTTTTCACCATCCACTAACCTCAAATCCATCGCCGAACAGACCACCACCGTTACTTCCCTGTTTCTTCCTCACTAAATCCACTATCTTCTTCCAAACACCCATCCATCCTCACCGAACTCCCTCTATTCGCTATACCTCCGTCACCTTCATTCACTCCCAGCCGCGACCTCGCCTTCTTCTCCGATCCAAACTCCCTGTAATCCCCTGTCTCGCCGTTAACCCCATCTTCATCCAACCCCACTTAATTCCATCTCCTTCCATCGTCAATCTCCTTCACTCAAATCTCCGTGTCGTCCTCTGTTCTCCTTCTGGCGTAACTTCAACTACCACCCTTCAACCGTTCTGCAACCTAATCCTCACTGCCAGCCTTCCGTTCCGGCAACCTCCGTTCCAATCTCAACCAACAGCTCGCAGCTCTGATTTGTTGACTCGATAACAATTCGGTAAATTTTGATTTCGCCATGTTTTTACTATTTGAGTCGAACTGTCATGCTGCTTGATTTGGGTGAAATAGATTGACATTGTTTTTTTAGATTAGGATTGCTTTTAAATTGTAATGAATTATTCTGAAGTTAATGTTGCTCTAAGTGTTGGGTTTTTGCTAAAGTTGTTGTTTCGAATGTAATTCAGTTTGCGTATGAGTGAGTTGTTATCATGTTTTACTTGAATTTGATTAAAATCTACCATGATATTTTGTTCTCACTTGGATTTTTGATTGAGTTTGTGACGAATAATGTTTGTATTAGTTTTGAATTTAAGTTGAATCGATATGTCGTGTATTGATTTTTGGTTTAACTTTTGAGTTGACTCTAAGCTGAATTCTGTGAATAATTTTGTTAGAACACAATGTTGATTCGGTGTAAATTTACATGAGTTCATTTGATTTGCTTGAAGAAAGTGTTGTGTTAATTCATATGGAAACAAATTTGATGATTGTTTAGTTGAGTTAATATTGATATTGTTTGGTTTTCATTTTGTTTTAGAATATGTTTCTTCAATTTGTGACAACACCATATCATGGTGTGCTTGGTTTTGAGTGAGAAAATTTGGTTATGATGTCAAGTTGTGGTTCCATTTGAGTCGAATCTTGTAGAGATTGATTTTATCGAGCATTATTATGATTGAAGTTGCTGCCGTTTTTGATTCATGTGATTAAAATCGTTTAGAGTTCAATTTTCCGTTTTCGATTGATTAAATAGCATGAGTTCTTTGGTTAGTCCATTTGTGAATCGATAATCATGAATAAATTCTTGATTCTTGAATTGGTCATTCATTCATACAAGTTGCATTCGATTTTAATATCTTGCTTATTAACCATGTTTACCTTATTGCCATTTCATTTTGATTCTATTCCACACTATGCTACTAACATGTTTGCTATTTGTGAAGGCATTCAAGGATTATCCAAGAATATATCTTCTATTAGTGTATATATATATATTTTTTAAATTGTTATTATATTTCTATTACTATTTTGACATGATATTTAGTAATGTATTTAGTATTTTATTTCTTATATTTAGTATGTAAATATACATATTATTTTTATTCTTATAACTTTATTCATATCCATTTGTAAATAAATTCAATTACATTTTAATTATTATTCTTGTGTTACAATTTCGAATTTAGAATTTAATTCAACCTTCGAATGAATTTGGATGCAAATATATCCATTCTTCGCATAGTTTTGTTTGTATCTTGAATGATGTAGGAACCTTCATTTGGTATTCATCCGACACATCAAGCTTTGACCGATCTTGAAGACTACTTGAAGCGCATTGCAAGCTATTTAATCATTCAAACTAATTCGATTTGGTTGTAATAGCTTAGGATTTATTTCCTTGTGTGTTCTAATTACCGTTTAATTATGCGCTTATCATATTAGAACACATAGCCTCCTCTTGGGCTCCTCATCAAGAAGCAGGTAAACATACACAATGCACACCTGCACACATTCATAGTTTGGTCCTGGGCTTTTCTACAGCGACAACTATTCGATCGATTGTTCCAATCGGTCGTTTAGAATACTAGTGTCACGCTAGTCCCACTTTTAGGAGCATACACAAAGCCACTTGGGCTCGCCTGTCTTCCTAATTGAAATTCTTCTATCCATATCGAAACTCCAAAACACTTTCAAATCAAAATAATTAATTGAATTTGTTTTCTAAATCAATTTTTTCTACAAAACAAAAAAAACAAAAACATAGTGCTATTGGTATTTAATTAAATTGTTAGAGGTTCGCCCGACAATTTAATTAAAATGTAAAGTATTTGAGCCATTAGAGGGTAACCCAATGACTTAAATGCTTTATTCCATAACACTTAATAAAAGTGAACTTTGTTTCACCTCACTTCTTTTCATAACAAAGATTTTGGATGAGAGATGATCGGTCGACCTCAATCACCAATCTCGAGTATCGAATCGTTAGAGGATATCCCAACGTTTTGATACTTGTCATCCACAACCAAACCCCTAAAACACTTTCAAATTAAATTAATTAATTGAATTTGTTTTCAAAATCAATTTTTCTACAAAAAAAACATAGTGTTATGGTATTTAATTAAATTGTTAGAGGTTAGCCACGATTTAATTAAAATGTAAAATATTTGGGCCATTAGAGGTAACCCAATGACTTAAATATTTTATTCCATAACACTTAATAAAAATGAACTCTGTTTCACCTCACTCCTTTCATAATAAAGATTTTTGGATGAGAGAAGATCGGTTGACCTCAATCACCAATCTCGAGTATCGAATCGTTAGAGGATATCCAGCGTTTTGGTACTTGTCATCTACCATTAAAATCAATTCAACCCATTCAAATCCTTTTTCGCTCATATGCGATTATCAAAAATCAAAAACATTTTCTTCTAAAATCAACACAACCAATTCAAGACATTTTCAACAAGAACTACGGAGTTTTGACTTTCCCATTGCGAGGGAATACGTGAGCCGCGCGGTTTGAAACCGTGTCAAACTCAAAATAATAATAAACAAATCATGTTTCCTTCTTTCTTATTTCTTGATCAGTAATTAGAAGATAGCATTCTTACTTTAAACACACAAACATGCACGAACTAAATGGGTCCCATCGAGTACGATGGACGTAAGAGGTGCTAATACCTTCCTCTTGCGTAACCGACTCCCGAATCCATCCTTTTTGGTCTTGTAGACCGCCTTATCCGATTTTTGTGGGTTTTATCTATATTTCCCCGTTCTTTCTAGAACAAATAAAATTAGGTGGCGATTTCATTGTTTTGAAAATTCATTTAAATGATTTTTTGAAAATCGAGTTGCTTGATTAAGCGACTTCAGGACAAATTTTAAATCTTTTTTTGACTAAGCGAGTCATCCCTAGTTTAGTTCTTTGCATGTTTGTGTGTTTTTTATCGCTTTCTTCTTTATGCTTATTTATTGTTTATTGCTTATTATTCTCTTTAGCTTTATATATATTATTTTGTTGATATATTATTGTGATGGGAATTCATGGGCATTGATACATAGATAAGCCCACTACCCAGGCTTCTAGGTCACCTTTTTAGGAATAGAGGGGTTGCGTAGCCTAGGTCCACGACTCCATTGTCTTGTTGGCCGAGCGAAGGCTCGGCTAAGTTGGTTGTTTAAGGAGGTTGTTGGCCGCGATAGCGCAGGACATCAATCTTTGGACAAATGACCTATAACTCTAAGTTTGTTCATGTTGTCCTAACCGAGACCAACCGCTCAAATTTTGGATTTCGAGCATCCCGTTAAGAGCCGTTTCTTGGGGTATACTTTTACAAATACTATCGCCATGTAGGCGTCTCACGCGATGATAGTGTTTGTAAAAGGGGATCTGAGACCCTAAGAAACATTTAGCCAAAAAACATTAGAACCACCTTGTTCGGGATTATTGGGTAGAAAACCTAGAGCTATCCTATTGTAGGAGCCCACCTAAATAAGTTGTTCTGATCTTACCAATATCATCCCTGATTCACGTCTCTGTGAACTTGTTATTATCATCATGTTGCATTACATTTGCATCAATCATAAAAAAGAGTTTATTTCTCTTATCATCCATGCATCATCATGCATTTCATTCATTTCAACCAGAAGGACTCATTTCAACTTGGCTTCTTATTCAGAATCTCAAGACTGCAAGACTGATTTCCTGACATCGTCGTCATCATGGATCAACTTCAGGCAAGTGTAGCTGCGATGAATACTCGTATAGATACCCAGATGGATCAATTCATGGAGATTATCCAGAACCTCGCCATTGGACAAGAAGAGTTGAAACAAGTTGTTCAAAGGTCTGAAGTTGTTACTACTGCTCATGTTAATCCACCAGGTGTTAATCTTAACCACATGGAGGTCCTTTCAGATCAAAATGTCAGAAACACCGTTCAGATGCATGTCAATGAAACTCCTCATTGTGATGACATCTTCGAGTCTTCGTTTGACACCTTCAGGTTTTCGATTGAAGAGGCGAATCGAGAAAAGCTTCACCGCTTGAGAAAGGATGAAAGCTATTGAAGGTCGTGATGCCCTTGGTTTAGGCGCTCTAGTTTGTGCTTGGTGCCCGATATCAAAATTCCTGCAAAATTCAAAGTCCCCATCTTTGAGAAGTATAAGGGTACCTCTTGTCCGATTAATCACATTAAAGCCTATTGCAATAAGATGGCTCCCTATGCGGAAAATGACAAGCTCCTCATGCACTTTTTTCAAGATAGCCTCAGTGGAGCATCTCTCGAGTGGTACACTCAGCTTGAACAAACTCACATCCAAACTTGGAAGGAATTGGTGAAGCTTTTGTCAATCGATCGACTATAATAGGGACATGGCTCCCACCAGAATTCAACTTTGGGGTTTAACTCAGAAGAATGAAGAATCTTTCAAAGTATCTTGTGAGAGATGGCGAGAATTAGCTGCTAGAGTTCAACCTCCTCTTTTGGAACGAGAACTCATTGAGATGTTCTCCGATACCTTACAAGGTCCTTATCTAATTGCTGGATGTACTTCTAAATTTTCACACCTGGTTGTTGTAGGGGAGCGAATTGAGCGTGGCCTCAAGATGGGTAACATTCAGGATGTCACTATTACTTCCGAATTCCCAGAGCGAATTGATGAAGAGGCAAGAACAATTTCCGAGGACGAGGAAGAAGCTCCTGCTTACCCTCCGTTTCAGATTCCTAATCAGGTGACAAAAGTTAATTCTAATCAGTGTTTTCCATAAATTTATGCTGCAACTCTCTGTCAAACACCAGTTCAGTATGCTCCCCAGCAGCAGAACGCTCCTCGACAACGAGCTTATCGACAAAATCATCAACAACGAGGTGGAAAGAATCTGATAAGGCCAAGAAAAGTGCATGATCCAATCCCTATGCCTCATCGTGAGTTGCTTTATCACCTACTCCAACATTCTTTGGTGGAGTTAAAGGAGCTCGGAACAACTCCTTTTCCGTATCCTTTGGGATATGATCTTGATGCCTATTGTGAGTTCCATTCTGGGGCACCTGGCCATACAATTGAAGGATGCAATCTTTTCAAAGGCACGGTTCAGAAACTCATTGATTCCAAAGCAATCACGTTCACTCCAGAGGGCCTACGCATCAATTGAACTCTCTTTTGACTCAGTAAACGTCACGATTACAAAGTGCATCTTACGAGCAAGAAATCCATACGGAGACTAGTCTCCTCAACATGGAGATTCCTAGTTTCATCTTGCATGCTCATTTGTAATATTTTTTGTTTGTTCAGTACTTTCTTGTATGCAAAACTTGCTCATTTCTGAATACTAATCATAATGCATTGAATATGTTTGTCTTGAATTGATCCATTCGTATTCACTCTTAAATGTTTTTATATGCTTTTGATATTCAACTCTTATTAATAAAGCAACACCTACGGAGGAGGATGACGAATAATTTACTAAGAATCTAAAACGTTATTGCTTTCGAGTAAAAATCCTGCTAACGATGTACAGGCCTTGTTTCAAATTGCCAAACACCGGAGATATAAGGGAGTGAAACCCTCGTTAACCCCTTTTGAGCCTCGAAGTAGGAGTTTCTTTTTTGTTCAAAAGGAAAAAACCTCATTTTTTAAACCTGGGGCAGGGTAGTGTTCAGTTAACCCAATCGAGCGTTCAAAACTCATCAAGAGCGCATCCAAGGATACAACAATGGTTATCTTTCAAAAGGTTGAGGAAGGTCAAAACCACAATGGTCAACCTTCGTCTATCAACAATGTGCATCAAAGGAGAATGATACCATAATAGTTAATTCTCGCACATCAAGAAATCAACAGATGATGACACCATAATTGTTATCTCTCATCCGCCAAGGATTCAAGCAGTCACAATCACCTCGATCAAACAAGGGTGCAAGATCACATGACTTGTTCAAAAGAAAAAGTGATAAAAAAAATGATGACAAAAAGCCCGCTAAGTCGAAACTTCATAATAAGTCGCTTAGGCAAAAGTCAGGCAAAAGAAAATAAAAAGAAAAAAGGATTACCGGACAAATAAAATCCTCGGAAAAAGAACAAAGCGTGATCGAGACACCAAAAGCAAAAGGTGGTGGTATCAAACCTCAGTGGTCCCTCGACCGCATTATAAACTTCTCTCAAGAGATGAATGCTCATCAAGTTATCTGAACTTAGGAATGGAGAACATCACGGAGAATGGGAGGGCACCAAATATTTTGAGCCTAAAAATCTTTTTTCTAAAAACCCGTGAACCAGACCACGTTACAACCCTGGAAAGTCCTAATTGAAGCATGGGTTAATTCGAAAGCAAAATTGTTACAAGAATACGGTAACCTGACTCCTATGAGGTTTGCTAAACATTTGAGTTGGTATCACTCAATCTTTTACAAATTTGTTTTCAATGTTTCGACATCCTTTCAATAAAAGTTTCTTTAACTTCAAGACAAACATGAACTTTGCATTAGAATTATCATTTCGTAGAATAAAATATTCTTTGCATATAGATAAGTGTTAAACATCAAGTGAGCTTGCATAATGAGCACTAGATGGATAATTTGATTGTCTGAAGGACATATTGCTTCAAGTATTTGATTGAACACAAAGCACTCGGGTTGAGGAGTAAGGTTGTGAAGTAACCTACTTTCCATATGTAAGTTAACCACCACGGCGGTGATATCTTCAAAGTCCGATCAATCGGGGCATTTATGTCGAGATTGAAGAATCTCTCAAAGTCTTGAGCAATCGGGGCATTCATCCAAGCATGGTTGAAACCATCTTTAGCTTTTGGTTAGTCGGGGCAATATTTCCAAGTTTATAATATTGGGAAGATTATCTTGATGGTCGGATCTCGGAAGCTTTCTTGAGGCTATTTTCTTCAAAATCCCTATAGATTGGGGAAAAGCATTATGTAGGGCATTCGTCCACCTCATAATTAATCAAGTGAAGTCCGAGGAGCAAGCTAAACAACTATTGAGTTTGAATGGCATGTCGAGTCGGGATCATCATCCCGGATGAATGTCAATCTCTAAGAGTTACTTCCCCGATGTTGGTCATTGAAAGAGGATACTTCTATTCTACAATCCCTTGTCGGAATCCAAACTATCATCTCTTTGACCAAGACCAGATGATTTATATTTAATTCATGGATGGTTGATGTTTCCTCGACAGTTCACAATTGCCTTTAGTCCCGGACGAAATATTAAAACATGCATCATTGCATTGCATAGCATCCAAAAATGCGTAGCATTTCCATTGATATGGAGCATTACGCTAAAAAATAAGAATCTCAAACATGCATCATTGCATTGCATAACATCCTCAAAAAAATGTGTAGCATTTCCATTGATATGGAGCATTACGCTAAAAATAATAATCTAAAACATGCATCATTGCATTGCATAGCATCCTCAAAAATGCGTAGCATTTCCATCGATATGGAGCATTACGCTAAAAAATAATAATCTCAAACATGCATCTAAGCATAAGCCAGATTAAAATGTTTTTCGAGTACCTTTTGCGTCTCCGAAGAGAAAGTCTATCCATTAAAAAAATCCCCAAGTGGTATTCCCAGTCAGAGTTCCCTCAAGAAATTCTTCTTGTTGTTGTTATCTGCATTTTTGACCCCGTGTCGGTCTCCTACATCATTCAATTCAATTCATTTACCAAGCGTCTTGCTTTTTGCAAATTTTTATTTTGGTATTCTTACCCGTGTTTGCCTCTGTCGTTAGAGTGTGAGTAAGAGTCGGTGTCTAACCTTTCTTGCTTCTCGGTTATTTGAGTATCCATACTTGGTGTGTGGTAATTCATATAATTGCCTCTCTTGAAGAAATACACCCGCCTTTGGCCGAGGGATATTGTATTTCTTGCATATTCATTTTAAAGTCCAACATAGCCTAGCAATCCTTGCTAGAGTCTCTTTTAGTTGGCCTTTTTCCCGTAAATTCGTCTTGATCGGCGATTTTACCATTCCATATATCTTCTCCCGGTGAGTCTGCTCGATCGGTCTCCTTCTTGTGTGTGTATAATATCTTTACGACATATACTCCTGCATTCTCATTTTTGATCTGCGAAGCAACTTATTGAAGTATGCTCGTTCCAAAGATCTATGAGTTCTTACCTTTCTGATCTGCGAAGCAACTTATTGAAGTATGCTCGTTCCAAAGGTCTGTCTGGTTTCATTTCTGATCTGCGAAGCAACTTATTTAAGAATGCTCGTTCCAAAGATCTGTCTGTTCTCATTTTGATCTACGAAGCAACTTATTTAAGTATGCTCGTTCCAAAGATCTATGAGTTCGTCTTTTTTTGATCTGCGAAACCGCTTATTCAAGCGTATTCGTGCTAAAGATCTATGTTTGGAGTTCATCGTTTCTCCTTTCTTCTAAGCCCAATTTGACTAAAACTTTTCTCCCCGGTAACCTTACCGATGCCAGTAACCTTACTGTATGTCTCAGTTCCCCGATCACCTGATCGATGTCTTCCGGTAACCTTACCGTTGTAGCAACTTTGCTAATTTTGTTTCCCCGATCACCTGATCGATGTCTTCCGGTAACCTTACCGTTGTAGCAACTTTGCTAATTTTGTTTCACCTGATCGATGTCTTCCGGTAACCTTACCGTTGTAGCAACTTTGCTAATTTTGTTTCACCCGATCACCTGATCGATGTCTTCCGGTAACCTTACCGTTGTAGCAACTTTGCTAAATTTTTTTGTTTCACCCGATCACCTGATCGATGTGTTCCGGTAACCTTACCGTTGTAGCAACTTTGCTAATTTTGTTTCTCCGATCACCTGATCGATGTCTTCCGGTAACCTTACCGTTGTAGCAACTTTGCTAACTTTCTTTTCCAATCACCTGATTGTGGTCCCCCGGTAACCCTACCGACGTTATGGATCTTACTACCTCTTTGGTTTCCCGGTGACCTCATCGACGATAATGACCTCACTATGGCTTTCTTTTCCAATCACCTGATTGTGAACCCCGGTAACCTTACCGATGTCAGCCACTTTGATATCATTTCAACCGAAAGTCGGTAATTTTACCATAATTTCTTTCCAAGTACTTATTTCCTGGTGACCTCACCAACGATAATGACTTCACTATGGCTTTCTTTTCCAATCACCTGATTGTGTTTCCCCGGTAACCTTACCGGCGTCGACCATTTGATATCATTTTCATTCTAATCACTGATTGACTCGTAAACCGATAACCATCTGAAGTCGAGCCTTTTTACCAACAATTATTTTTCAAAACACGGTCGTCACCGGTAACCTTCGAGTCGCTTGTAAATATTCATCATTCCTCTCCTTTTTGAGAAATCTTTTGGGAATATCATACCATTATCCATAAAAGCTTATTAGTGGAGCTTCCAAAATAGAAAAAGCATAAATATTTCTACTTGTTCTTGGACGCAAATTTTATGGTTCTTTTAGTATTTAATCTTCTTCTACCTTGAAAGTTCAAAGGCTAGCGTAATTTCACTTTCGGGTTTAAGGCGATTAAATAGAACACTATTGCACCCAAAATTTGCCCTCTATCTCGCTTTATCGGCTTAGGCTTCGCATTCACTGCATACGCGTCCATTAGGTCATTGGCATTAAAACAATCATTCATTCACTGCATACGCATCATTTAAATCGTATTTAAATTGACTAAAGTTAGTTTAAATCGATATTTGCATCGTTTTGTAGTTGTGAAATACCGTTATTTCACTTCATTCATTTTATTTCTCTACATTTCTTTGTGTCATTTTAAGTTGATTATATGTCGATGATATCAATATTTCGATTTTACAAGCAGATTTGCTAAAAGCAATTCGACCTTTGTCGCGGAAAATTAGTGGGAAAAATATTTCAAACTTTCGCCTCTAACTCACTGCTTTATGAATCTCGTGTCACGTAGATCATGAAAATGTGATCTCTCTAATTTTTCGATACATTAGAAATTTTGTTTTAACCGTAGGTGTTTTAAAATACGGTATTTTTTATTATTACTTTATTTCAACTTTAAATATTTCGATAATTTTTCTTTAATGTTTGATACCTGTAATTTATTTTAATATGTTTATTTTAATTTTTCGGATAATTTATTGTCCAAATTTATATCATTTTTGACAATTTTAGATGCCCAATTTTTATCTCTAAAAATCAAACAAAAAATATTTTCGGGCTTGTAAATTTTTACTAGACCCAATTTTTAGGCCCATTTTATAAAGGGACATTTTAGACATTATCAAAAAATTGCCAAACCCTAATATTTGGGTATATATGTGTATGTTATGTCATTGATTAAGGGGACCAAAATATAAACATTGAGTCAAAGAGGCGGATCTGGGTTTTGGCAAAGGAAAAAACGAAATACTCCTCTTCATCTTTCTTTCCACGACTTATCACCTTCATTTCCTTCATTCAACTCATAGAAGCCTCCTTCCGAAATACATCATCCCTCCATCTCTAGCAACTTCCAGCCGTCTCTCATCATCTTCATACCCTTCATTCCGTGACCTCACCTCCACTGCCATACCCCCATTCACCTCTCTCCATCGTTCTCACCGTCACCTTCATTTCACCTTTCCCACATCCTACTCTCCATCATCGCTGTCTCTCCCTTCGCTCCTTCTCTTCAAACCTCACGCCGTAACCCTCATCTTTTTCACCATCCACTAACCTCAAATCCATCGCCGAACAGACCACCACCGTTACTTCCCTGTTTCTTCCTCACTAAATCCACTATCTTCTTCCAAACACCCATCCATCCTCACCGAACTCCCTCTGTTCGCTATACCTCCGTCACCTTCATTCACTCCCAGCCGCGACCTCGCCTTCTTCTCCGATCCAAACTCCCTGTAATCCCCTGTCTCGCCGTTAACCCCATCTTCATCCAACCCCACTTAATTCCATCTCCTTCCATCGTCAATCTCCTTCACTCAAATCTCCGTCTCGTCCTCTGTTCTCCTTCTGCCGTAACTTCAACTACCACCCTTCAACCGTTCTGCAACCTAATCCTCACTGCCAGCCTTCCGTTCCGGCAACCTCCGTTCCAATCTCAACCAACAGCTCGCAGCTCTGATTTGTTGACTCGATAACAATTCGGTAAATTTTGATTTCGCCATGTTTTTACTATTTGAGTCGAACTGTCATGCTGCTTGATTTGGGTGAAATAGATTGACATTGTTTTTTTAGATTAGGATTGCTTTTAAATTGTAATGAATTATTCTGAAGTTAATGTTGCTCTAAGTGTTGGGTTTTTGCTAAAGTTGTTGTTTCGAATGTAATTCAGTTTGCGTATGAGTGAGTTGTTATCATGTTTTACTTGAATTTGATTAAAATCTACCATGATATTTTGTTCTCACTTGGATTTTTGATTGAGTTTGTGACGAATAATGTTTGTATTAGTTTTGAATTTAAGTTGAATCGATATGTCGTGTATTGATTTTTGGTTTAACTTTTGAGTTGACTCTAAGCTGAATTCTGTGAATAATTTTGTTAGAACACAATGTTGATTCGGTGTAAATTTACATGAGTTCATTTGATTTGCTTGAAGAAAGTGTTGTGTTAATTCATATGGAAACAAATTTGATGATTGTTTAGTTGAGTTAATATTGATATTGTTTGGTTTTCATTTTGTTTTAGAATATGTTTCTTCAATTTGTGACAACACCATATCATGGTGTGCTTGGTTTTGAGTGAGAAAATTTGGTTATGATGTCAAGTTGTGGTTCCATTTGAGTCGAATCTTGTAGAGATTGATTTTATCGAGCATTATTATGATTGAAGTTGCTGCCCGTTTTTGATTCATGTGATTAAAATGCGTTTAGAGTTCAATTTTCCGTTTTTCGATTGATTAAATAGCATGAGTTCTTTGGTTAGTCCATTTGTGAATCGATAATCATGAATAAATTCTTGATTCTTGAATTGGTCATTCATTCATACAAGTTGCATTCGATTTTAATATCTTGCTTATTAACCATGTTTACCTTATTGCCATTTCATTTTGATTCTATTCCACACTATGCTACTAACATGTTTGCTATTTGTGAAGGCATTCAAGGATTATCCAAGAATATATCTTCTATTAGTGTATATATATATATATTTTTAAATTGTTATTATATTTCTATTACTATTTTGACATGATATTTAGTAATGTATTTAGTATTTTATTTCTTATATTTAGTATGTAAATATACATATTATTTTTATTCTTATAACTTTATTCATATCCATTTGTAAATAAATTCAATTACATTTTAATTATTATTCTTGTGTTACAATTTCGAATTTAGAATTTAATTCAACCTTCGAATGAATTTGGATGCAAATATATCCATTCTTCGCATAGTTTTGTTTGTATCTTGAATGATGTAGGAACCTTCATTTGGTATTCATCCGACACATCAAGCTTTGACCGATCTTGAAGACTACTTGAAGCGCATTGCAAGCTATTTAATCATTCAAACTAATTCGATTTGGTTGTAATAGCTTAGGATTTATTTCCTTGTGTGTTCTAATTACCGTTTAATTATGCGCTTATCATATTAGAACACATAGCCTCCTCTTGGGCTCCTCATCAAGAAGCGGTAAACATACACAATGCACACTGCACACATTCATAGTTTGGTCACGGGCTTTTCTGCGACAACTATTCGATCGATTGTTCCAATCGGTCGTTTAGAATACTAGTGTCACGCTAGTCCCACTTTTAGGAGCATACACAAAGCCACTTGGGCTCGCCTGTCTTCCTAATTGAAATTCTTCTATCCATATCGAAACTCCACAACACTTTCAAATCAAAATAATTAATTGAATTTGTTTTCTAAATCAATTTTTTCTACAAAACAAAAAAAACAAAAACATAGTGCTATTGGTATTTAATTAAATTGTTAGAGGTTCGCCCGACAATTTAATTAAAATGTAAAGTATTTGAGCCATTAGAGGGTAACCCAATGACTTAAATGCTTTATTCCATAACACTTAATAAAAGTGAACTTTGTTTCACCTCACTTCTTTTCATAACAAAGATTTTGGATGAGAGATGATCGGTCGACCTCAATCACCAATCTCGAGTATCGAATCGTTAGAGGATATCCCAACGTTTTGATACTTGTCATCCACAACCAAACCCCTAAAACACTTTCAAATTAAATTAATTAATTGAATTTGTTTTCAAAATCAATTTTCTACAAAAAACATAGTGTTATGGTATTTAATTAAATTGTTAGAGGTTAGCTGACGATTTAATTAAAATGTAAATATTTGGGCCATTAGAGGTAACCCAATGACTTAAATATTTTATTCCATAACACTTAATAAAAGTGAACTCTGTTTCACCTCACTCCTTTCATAATAAAGATTTTTGGATGAGAGAAGATCGGTTGACCTCAATCACCAATCTCGAGTATCGAATCGTTAGAGGATATCCCGACGTTTTGGTACTTGTCATCTACCATTAAAATCAATTCAACCCATTCAAATCCTTTTTCGCTCATATGCGATTATCAAAAATCAAAAACATTTTCTTCTAAAATCAACACAACCAATTCAAGACATTTTCAACAAGAACTACGGAGTTTTGACTTTCCCATTGCACGAGGGAATACGTAGGCACGCGGTTTCGAAACCGTGTCAAACTCAAAATAATAATAAACAAATCATGTTTCCTTCTTTCTTATTTCTTGATCAGTAATTAGAAGATAGCATTCTTACTTTAAACACACAAACATGCACGAACTAAATGGGTCCCATCGAGTACGATGGACGTAAGAGGTGCTAATACCTTCCTCTTGCGTAACCGACTCCCGAATCCATCCTTTTTGGTCTTGTAGACCGCCTTATCCGATTTTTGTGGGTTTTATCTATATTTCCCCGTTCTTTCTAGAACAAATAAAATTAGGTGGCGATTTCATTGTTTTTGAAAATTCATTTAAATGATTTTTTTTGAAAATCGAGTTGCTTCAATAAGTAAGAGAAGTAGTCACATGATTAACATCCATAACCAGATCCAACCATTCGCCATCCCTAATAATGGCATTAATAGTTGCGCCATCGTGTGATGGAATAGGATGCTGAATAACATTGGGTCCCGTTGCAGCTTCAAACTGAATAGCCTTGGAATCAAGCAAATCCTAAATCTTACACTTCAGAGCATAACAATTCTCAATTGAATGACCCACACCACCAGAATGGAATTCACATCTTGCATTGGCATCATAATTAGCTAGACGACGATCAGGATTAACAGGCATTTGTCTCAGACTAACCAACTTCAAATCAAGCAGATGTTGTAGGGCTTGGGCATAGCTCATGGGCAACGGATCAAATTTTCTTGGTTGCCTTTGTTGATAGTTGTTGTTTTGTCTCGGAACATTCTGTTGTCTAGCTTGTTGTGGTTGTGTTGTTTAGCAACCGCGGGAATAGACACAACATTGATCTGTTGTGGATATTGTCTTCTATTTCTTCCCTCATAGGCATGAGAATAGCTTGTTTCCCCCTCTCTCTTCTTGGGGTGAGCAACAAACGGTTTCTTACTTCCATTCGAGGAAGATCCCGAACCACTAACCTGAATTCTTCCGGCTTTCATTCCGGCCTCTATTCTTTCTCCTGCCATTACCAATTCAGCAAAACCTGCGGATGTAGCCCTGATCATATGATCGTAGAATGGCCCTTGTAGAGTATTCATAAACATGTCAATTAGTTCTCTCTCCAACAGAGGAGGTTGAACCTCTGCAGCTAACTCGCACCATTTCTGCGCATATTCCTCAAAAGATTCATTCGGACCATGTGGCAAACTTTGCAACTGAGTACGATTAGGCGCTAGATCCCTGTTGTAATTATAATGCCTAACAAAAGCACGAACCAAGTCATTCCAACAGCGAATGTGGGCCCTTTCTAGCTTCATATACCATTCTAAGGGCGCACCGGTCAAACTATCCTGGAAATAGTGAATCAACAACCCCTGATCATGAGTATGAACTGACATCTTCCTGAAGTAAGCGGTGGCATGAGTCATTGGACAAGACGAGCCATTATATTTTTCAAACACCGGAGGCTTGAACTTCAGGGGAACCCTCACTCCTGATACCAAACCAAGACCATTAGCATCCATGCCAAAGATGCCTTCACCCTCAACAGCCTTTAGACGTTCCTCCAACTGATGATACCTCGTGTCTTCAATTGGGAAATCCGGGTTAGAATGCACAGAAAAACCATCTTCCTCAAAATCATGATCACGCTCCTGATTACCCCTCATAACAATTGGATTACCTATGCGGTTCCCCACGAGCTGAGAGCCCGGAGGTGGGGGAAACTGCCCCTAATTAGCACAACGAAGATCAAAAGGATTGCCTTGAGGTCCGAGAATATTCACGAAGGCCTGGTCTTGCACATTATCCTGCCCAACAGAAATATCAGCAAACATCCCCTAATTCTCAGCATCAGCCAAGTTACAAACTTGATTGTTGACCAGAGTAGTCAACTCATCCTGTCTGCGGTTTGAATTCGTGATTGCTTCCATGAACTGAGTCATCTGGGTAGCCATCTGGATCCTCAACTCAGCAAGCCCTGCTTGTACTTGCTCCATCTGCCTCAAAAAGTTACTTCGGGTAGAGTAACGGTGAATTGTCGTCTTGAATCTCCTCTGATAATAAAGGTAAAGTCAGAATAAGAACACCAACCGGAAACCTGTTATGCATGAGGCATGTGTATGCATGAACATATATGCAATGCATGCAATGACATGTTTATATATTTCCAGGACTCTAACACTCGTAGCCGAGTTTTTGTGCAATAGCATAAGAGGAAGTGACGAACACCAATTGAATAAAATCTCATTAAAATAGAAGAAACAAAAGATACAGATAGTTCCTCAAAGTATCTCAACAATAATACAAACCAAGATGCTAAAGATTCTGACAACAAAAAGTAAAGAAATGGAACCCATCAACAAGCCTGATGGTGATTATCTTTTGAAACATAAGATGAAATAACAAGCCTAAAAATTTGACATAGGAAAGCCTGCAGACTCCTGAATTCCCACCTGAAGCTTGATCTACCCAATTTCTTCAATGGCCAAAGATAGCTGAATATCCTTCTGTCTGAGTTGATCTTCAAATGCTGCTCTCTGAGTTGCTTCCTTTAGAACCTTCCTTTCTAGGCTTCTGATCTTCGCTTTATGTTTCTTCTCCAACTCAACCTTGGACTCTTTGTTTTTATTCTCAATCTCTACTATAGCCCTCACGTGATCTTTCAATGATATCATCCCCTCTTCGGACCTAGATCTCTTCTTTGCAGCGTCAAATGTCTCTCCCTCAAACTTTTTGAGCTTATGAGCCAACTGATTCTTCTCCTGGGTAGTGATAACACGAAATCGTATCGTATATTTACCATGAAATTAACCCGTTTTGTATTATTTTGACCTGATTAACTCTCGAATATTCCGAGTTTGTTATGACTTTTTGCAGGTACCACATAATTTAGCTCAAACTAGAAGAAAACATGAAACATGCAAAACTAGCAACAAAGAACAGAAGAAAAGACAAATCTGTCAAGAAATGCAGATTTTGCTGCTGTGACGGTCGTCAGCCATCTGCGACGACCGTAAGATGCTTTTGAAGCGCGTGACGCCCGTCACGCCTTGGCCACGACCGTAACACGCTGAATTATGAAACATGCTCGTAACGCACCTGCCACGACCGTAACACGCCTTATATCAGTTGTAAAACAAGTGCAGAACATGGAAAAGTTGAATCAGAGGAGTCAAAGACTCCTGAATTCTCTCAACTACCCATTCAGCCACGTTCAAACCCACATTCCTATATTTTTGGAACTTTGAAGTGAAGCCCACGAAGCAAAAATCCCAACTGCCAGTTTATGATTCTTCTATAAATAGCTCAACCTTCAAAGTTAAATGTACAGAGCATTTTGAGAATTTAATTGTGCGGAAGCTCTGCCGGATTGAGAACCCATTGTTTAACCGTTTCTATTTTTTTCTGCATTTCGAAATTCCTTTGTTTTATTTCACTGCCCAAATAACAATTTCCAACATTAGGAAATTGTTATTCTAGTTTAAGATTTATTTCAAGCTTCAGACTTCTTATTTTACATGCCAATTTCCGAAGTCCGATTTTCCGACCTGTGGAAGAAGGATATAGGATACTGCTTATTTCAGGTTTTTAACATTACGATTGTATTACAGTTTATTTCAATTAATTAATTTGAGTTTTATTAATTATTTATAATGTCTGTCTTATGTTTATTTATTTCTGTTTGCTGTGAATTTATTCCAATTGCCATGGCTAGCTAAACCTTTAGTGTCGGTATGGGATAGTTAGAGACAATAGGTATCTGATCAAACTTAAGCTAAAACCTTAATTAACTTAGGCTTTGGTTGTAACTTTTTATGCTTAAAAATAAAACCTTTTTGTTACGAAAGTAAGAAAAGTAAATAGGTTAGGATCGAGACCACGAAAGTGTGAGATTTTCACCGGATAGCTAAAGTTAGGCATTTGATTTAAATACAGTGAAAGCACTTTAAAATGAATTAGAATTAATTAAGTTTTCAAAAAGTATTTTCTAAACACTTATGGGCTAGCGAAAGCAGGCATAAGACTTTAGACGTATAATCCGAGATAAGACCAGGAAAGTGTGAGTTGAGGGTTTTTAAACTGATTATTTCTATAGATAAACCAAGTTAACCATCCTTATACGCTTAGGTTCGATTAGATCCCTTAGATCCACTCTATTACATACCGACCGTTTCATTTCATTATTAATCTAAAATCAATTAGTTTACTTTCCTTAACCTTCCCAAAACCAAACGTGACAATATCTGCCTTAGCTAAACTAGCATTACTTTCCCGCACTAGAGTGATTCCAAAGTCCCTGTGGATTCGACAATCTTTTATTACTACCGCGATAGGCTGTGCACTTGCAGTTAAAATACCGTTAGACACATTAGGTCGATCGCACATCAAGTTTTTGGCGCCGTTGCCGGGGACTTTGATCTAGTCACTAGTGCACTCTTAAAGTAGCACTATCTAGACTAAGGAAACTATTTATTTTTCCCTTTGTGTATGCCAAGTACTCGCTCTCAAGGCGGTCCTTTGCATATACAAATAAACGATCCCGAGCGTTATCTTCGATTAAGAAGACGAATCCAAGAGTACCGTGAGCTCAACAATCTTCCTCCATCTAAACTCCCAGATCTTGACGAATTACGAAGAATGGCTGATCCACCTCCTCCACCTCGTCCTCTTAAGGATTACGCAGCTCCTTCTCAAGCGGAGCCTCACAATAGTATTGCTGCTCCTACTATCGCTCGAAACGATTTCGAGCTGAAACCTTCGCTTCTTTCTGCCGTTCAGCAGAACCAGTTTTCTGGAGCTCCTACTGACGACCCAAATTTACATCTGTCAGTGTTTGTGCAGTACACAGACACTGTGAAAGCGAATGGAGTAAACCCCGAGGCGATAAGATTGCGCCTATTTCCTTTTTCTTTAAGAGACAGAGCTCGAGCTTGGCTCCAATCTCTTCCTTCAAACTCAATCACCACTTGGGATGAGTTATAGAAAGTTTTCTTAGCTAGATATTTTCCTCCAAGCAAAACTGCTATGCTCAGAGCCAACATCAATGGTGTCAGACAAAAAGACAATGAATATTTATTCGAAGCATGGGAATGATACAAGGATATGCTAAGACTCTGTCCTCACCATGGTTTAGGAGAATGGTTGATTATTCACACATTCTATAACGGTCTATTGTACAACACAAGATTAACTATAGACGCTGCTGCTGGTGGCGCACTGATGGATAAACCATACGCCGATGCGAACCAACTTATCGAAAGCATGGCTCAGAACCATTACCAATGGGGAAGTGAGAGATTTAATGTAGAGAAGTCTCAAACAAAAGGTAGCATGGTCGAAGTGAATAGCCTGGATCAGGTTAACGCTAAAGTGGAAATCTAATAACGGACCTAATACTTCCAACATTCCTAGGAAATCTAACCTCGAAATTATGATAGAACATTTCATTGCTTCTCAATCCCAGACCAATAAGGATGTTCTAAATCAAAATTTACACACCAATGAGAAAATTAAGCAATTATCTAGCAAGGTCGATGCTTTAGCTAGCCATAAGGAGATGCTTGAAACGGTCAACATGATGGCTACATTAGTGTGACACTTTGGATGTTCTGATACTCTTCATTCCCAAGTTGAGGATAGTATTTGGCTTCTGCATGGTGTCATCAAGCACTAACTAAACTTTTAGAACCTTAATTGACCCATCTTGGCCATTAGAAGGTAGTGAGATGGCCGGCTTTGGTGCAGACTAAGGTTGGCTGATACTCGATGCTACGCTCATTGAGATCCGACTTTTGGGATATTTTCGGTCGACCACTTGGTAGTCGTATTGAAATAAACGCCTACGAGAAAGATCAATGATGTGAGATTTCTAGAACCCGGTTACTATTATAGGACAGGATGAACCAACTCAAACTTTTGGTGGGGTAATCACCTATACCTCATGCAAGCCTTAAACCTAGGCTCATTGTGTGAATTGTTTGTGTGTGCTAAACATGACATCATGCCATCATCGCATTGCATATCATTTCTAACTATTTCAAGGACCTAGGGATTTATCTTTGCTCTGTTTTGTAGGGATTATGGCTTCTAGAAAGACTATCGAATCAACTTCATGGGTATACCTTCTCGGCTCAAAATTGGTTTGAGATTCTGATCATGCCAGTTCATCAAAGACATGGTTATCTACTTGACTTGGTTACCTCGGTTTTGAAGAAGATATGATGCCGTCTATTCCGGTTCTTTGATCCGAAACACCATTGCTTTACATTCCCAGATTACGGTTAGTTCCTACCTTAGAAGAGTTCTCTAAGCTACTTGGGATACCTATTCTTGACCAAATGCCATTCACGGTCTAGAAAAGGTTCCTAGGTACGAACATTACATCGACCCATCTTAAGCGCTCAGACATTGAAGCCAATTGGGAAACAAGAAGCGGAGTTAAGGGTTTACTTGCCAAGTTGCTAATTAAGAAAGCCCGAGAATTCCTCAAGGTTATGAGTTTCCATGCATTTGAAGACATTGTGGCCTTTCTAATCTATGGTTTGGTTCTATTCCCTAACTCGGATCAATTCATAGATGTCAACGCCATCAAGTTGTTTCTTACCCGTAATCCTTAAGAGACAAGGAACTCTCATGTGTTGCATACCGTTACTTTCAAGGTGGTTTATTTCGCACCTTCCTCCATCAGTTTTGAAGAATGAACAAAGGTTGAAGTGGTCTCAAAGATTAATGTCACTCTCTCATTCAGATATCCGTTGGAATCTTTTCTCTCGAAAGGACTTCACATTCATTGAGCGTTGTGGAGAATTCCCTAATGTACCACTCCTTGGTATAAGGGGAGGTATCACTTACAACCCTTCCTTAGCTCTACGTCAGTTTGGTTTTGCTCGAAGAGATGGTCCTCATGATATGCTTCTCCAAGATATTGTGTTCGATTACAACCACGATCTCCAGAATCACCGACAAAGGTTCATACACGCTTGGGGCATGGTAAAGAATACTGATACCAAGACTTTGGGGCACCAAAACTCCATCCCTTGGGAACCTTACCTCAAATGGGTGCGAGCTCCAGCTCAAAACCTCATGATGCCATTCACGCCTGTTTTACCAGTAATTATGGAACCTGTTGTTGTAGGTGACGTACCCTATACTATTCTCCATCCTGACATGCCTACTGATTTTGAAGACTTAAAGAGATCCTGGGTTCAGCTTAAAGAAGAGAGGGATACCTTTGAAGCTCAGTGCTATGCAAATGAGAAGAAAGTGCTAGAGTTGACAAAACTGCTTCACGAGGAGCAAAACATCAACGCCTACCTCGGCACCAAGAGGAAGCGCCCATGGGAGACTTAGAGCTTTAGGATTTTTAAGCTTTTCTTTTATTGTTTTGAACTATCTTTTGTACTTAAAAAGAAAAAGAATAAAAAGAGAACTAATAAATGTTTGTTCGTGCTTGTTTAACAAATTTAAATCTCTAAGGTCCTTGAAAACATTGCATTGCATTTGCATAAACATCGCATATCATAGCATAACATTGCATAACAGGTACATTGAAGATTGGTTTTCTCATTCTCTCGCTATTTATTTTAGCAGCAATGGCTCTTGAACAGACTGTCAAAGATCTTCAGGCTCAGAATGCTCAGTTCCAGGAAATGTTCACCAGCTTGGTCCAAGGCCAAGAAGATCTGAAGAAGCTCATCAACAGAAAGAAGAGGGTCGTTGGTGTTCTCAACATGGGCAGACGTTACAAAGGTGGTCCTAAAGTGGTCAGTCGCATAGAGCTCTCTGAAGGAAGTGTCAAGAATGAGGGGAGTGTCAAGGTAAATGAAGAAGGCAGTCAGCGTGACTCTGATGAAGGTGACAAGTACAAGCAACTTGAAGACCGTCTGAATGCTGTGGAAAATCTGAAGATGTCAGGGCTGAATTTTGATGATCTGAGCCTTGTCCCTGGCATGGTGATCTCTCCCAAGTTCAAAGTTCCTACTTTTGCCAAGTATGATTGCATTTCTTGTCCGAAGTTGCATTTGAAGTCCTATGTTCAGAAGATCAACCCCCACACTGATGACAGAAAGTTGTGGATGCATTATTTTCAAGAGAGTTTGTTCGGAACTCAATTGGAGTGGTATTATCAGCTAGAGAATGACCGTATCCGTACTTGGAGTGACTTAGCAGATGCTTTCTACAGACAGTATGAGTACAATGCTGAATTGAAACCCACTCGCATGCAACTACAAAGCATGTCCATGGGTCGAGATGAGAAGTTCAAAGAGTATGCTCAGAAATGGAGAGATCTAGCAGGCAGAGTTCAGCCACCCTTGTCCAATAGGGAGTTGGTTGATATGTTTATGGGAACACTGACAGGCCCATTCTTCAATCATCTGATTGGAAACTCTTCAGCCGGATTCACCGAGATGATATTGACAGGAGAGCGCATCGAAGTTGGTATCAAGAGCGGAAAGATTCATGTAGAGTCATCATCAAATGCTGCGAAGAGATCTTTTGGTGGTAAGAAAGAAATTAATGTTGTGTATGGTCAGAAAAGCCGAGCCAAGACCGACCGTGCTCAATCTGTGGGGGCAATCGTGATCTCCAATCCTACATCAGCACAACCTCAGCGAGACAACGCGCGTAACCAGAACGCGCCGCGAAGACAGTTTACGAAGATCAACATGCCATTGTCGCAAGCCTTGCAACACATGTTGAAAGCAGAGCTGATTACTTTGAAGGATCCTCCTCAGAGTGTCAAAACTTCCTCTCCAAGATACAATCCTAATGCTAAGTGCGCTTACCACTCCAATAGCCCAGGGCACGACACTGACAACTGTTGGGCTCTGAAGAACAAGATTCAAGATATGATTGAAGTTACTCCAAATGTGATCAACGCGCCTATGCCTAACCATGACAAAAGTTCCAATGTTGTTGGTGAAGATACTTACGTTTTAAACATAGATGACTTGACCATTCCCCTGATGACTGTTAAGAAGAATTTTTTGCAAGCCGGTGTCAATCCAGGATGCCCAGAGAATTGTCGTTGGTGCCCATCTGCACCTGATGGTTGTGCTTGGTTGAGAAGACATGTTCAGTGCATGATGGATAACCGTGAAATACTATTCCTGAAACCACCTGTGGAGAGTCTGTGTGAAGACATGTCTAAGAAACTGAAGATCGAAGATGTAAATGAAACAGCACCGTCTGCATGGGATACCTTGGGCCAGCCAAGTGGAAAGTTTGATTACATGGTGAAGTACACTGTTCCTGAAAGCTACAAGATTCCTATTGAAGATGTTAAGGCGACCGGATGGGGTGACGATTTCCCAGAAGACTATGCTGATGTTAACACAATAAGGATTTCCTCTGCTGATCCTGTGCCTAGAGTCACACCTCGCATCGTTACTTCTCCAAGACCAGTTCCATATTCCTCTGACAAAGCTATCCCTTGGAATTATGGAGCTGATGTTTATTATCATGGCGTCAAGCAAGACCCTCTGACCATTGAAGATCTTATAGTTGAAGCTACCATTCCTGACATTGACAACATCACCGAATCAAGTAAGGTGACCAGAACCGGAAGGGTATTCTCTCCAGATATCTCTCCTCCAAAAGACAACGCGACTCTAGCTCGCATTCCAGCTACTCAATCCATTCCCCAAGCTAGAGGGAAGGAACCAATGATTCATCCTGCTCAGACAGAAGTACCAAAGGAAGTTGCTGAGGACACCTCTAAACAAGAAATGGAGGAAATTCTGAAGATTATCAAGAAGAGTGACTACAATGTTGTGGAACAGTTGGGACAAACTCCGTCCAAGATCTCCATGCATGCTCTGCTCTTGTGCTCAGGCTCTCATACTTGGTGAAGTTTCTGAAGAATGCTCACGTACCGCAAGACACTACTACTGACCAATTTGAAGTTTGTATTGCTAGCCTGGCTGCCAACAACGGCCTAGGCTTCTCTGATGCTGATTTGACTCCTACTGGAAAGAAACACAACAAAGCCTTGCAAATCTCTGTTGAATGCAAGGGCGTTACATTATCTCATGTTTTGGTGGATACTGGTTCTGCTTTGAATATCCTTCCGAAGACTTCTTTTGATCGACTTGATGTTGAAGGATTGGTTCTGAAACCCAGTGACATAATTGTGAGAGCTTTTGATGGTTCTAAGCGAACAGTACTTGGAGAGCTCATTCTGCCTGTTAAAGTTGGTTCCCAGACTTTTGATTCCACTTTCTTTGTCATGGACACCCGTCCAACTTACTCTTGCCTACTTGGACGCCCTTGGATACATGGGGCAGGCGCTGTTACCTCTACCCTACATCAGAAGCTGAAATACCCGGTGAAAGGGAAGGTTGTTACAGTATGTGGTGAAGAAGAATATATGGTTAGTCATCTACAGTCATTCTGATATCTCAATATGGAAGGTGAATTCTTTGAGACTCCCTGTCAAGATTTTGAAACAATCCCCAGAGTCATGCCTGTTGACTCTCCTGTCACACCTGAAGTTACACAAGTTCCGCCTAGGATGGCCTCGCTGAAAGATGCTCAAGCTGCCGTTGAAGAAGGAGGTAGTACTATTTGGGGCTAGCTCCCTGATCTTCCTTTCAAATCTGACAAGACTGGTTTAGGCTTCACCATCAAAGGTCAGAAGATGATACGTCGCGAACGTGCCGGCCAACTTCCTTTCCGCATCAGCCAGAGTGGAATCCATGCTATAGAAGGCGACGACAACAACCGACATCAAGTGGATCTTCCAACTCCGACAATGGACTCACAATTGGAAGGCGAAGATGTCATACCAATCTCCTTTAGGCGAGTAATTGCTCTTGTTTTGTTTTGCTTTTCGTATTTTCTATGTTTTGAACAATAAACTCTAAAGCCTAGTGCCTTGTTCGTGGCATCATGGCTCGTTTGTGAAGGTTATCATCTGTCATTTGCATATTTTCATTCAATAAAATCGTTGGACTTTTGCATTCAATTGTTTGTTTTCTTTTACTTTATCACCCCTTCAAAAAGCTATGTGTTTCTTACACACCCACGTGATACTGCGAATCACTCGAATCTCGTTGATACAGCTATGCTATTGCTAAATATGACTTGATAATCCGATCTACCAAGCCGAAGAGCGAAAGTGAGGAAGATTGTGAAGTGCCGGAGAACTTGTCGCTACAGCAAGAAGAACGAGTTATACAACCACCACGAAGAGCAGTTGAGGTTGTGAATTTGAGTGATGAAAGCAGAAGAGATCAAGATAGGAGCGGGTCTTGAGAACAGTGTTAAAGAAAGATTGGTTCAGATGCTACGAGACTATATTGAGGTTTTTGCTTGGTCATACAAGGACATGCCAGGTTTGGACATTGATATTGTGGTACACGATTGCCGACAAAAGAGGGTTTTCTCCCAGTGAAACAGAAGGTTCGTCGCATGCGTCCTGAGATGTCAGAGAAAATCAAAGCAGAAGTTATGAAGCAGTTCAATGTCGGTTTCCTAGCTGTTACTTCTTATCCACAGTGGGTTGCTAATGTGGTGCCTGTGCCCAAGAAGGATGGCAAGGTACGAATGTGTGTAGATTACAGAGATCTGAACAAAGCAAGTCCGAAAGACGATTTCCCACTTCCTCATATTGATGTTCTGGTTGACAACACCGCTCAGCATAAGGTTTTCTCCTTCATGGATGGTTTCTACGGTTACAATCAGATCAAAATGGCTCCCGAAGACATGGAGAAGACTACTTTCGTTACACAGTGGGGTACTTTCTGCTACAAGGTCATGCCGTTCGGACTGAAGAACGCGGGCGCCACTTATCAGCGTGCCATGGTGACGTTATTTCATGACATGATTCATCACGAGATAGAGGTCTACGTCGACGACATGATAGCTCGATCACAGACTGAAGAAGAACATCTTGATCATCTACGGAAACTATTTGACAGACTGAGGAAGTACTGACTAAGACTCAATCCTAACAAGTCCACCTTTGGAGTCAGATCTGGTAAACTCCTAGGGAATGTTGTCAATGGAAAAGGTATTGAGGTTGACCCCGCCAAGGTTAGAGCTATTCAAGAAATGCTAGCTCCCCGCACCGAGAAGGAAGTCAGAGGTTTCTTGGGTCGATTTAACTATATTGCCAGATTCATTGCACACCTAACTGCTACTTGTGAGCCAATCTTCAAGTTACTGAAGAAAGATCAAATGGTAGAATGGAACGACGATTGCCAGATCACTTTTGACAAAATCAAGGAGTACCTCTGAGAATCCTCTATCCTGATGCCGCCCGAAGAAGACCTCTTATCATGTACTTGGCGGTGCTAGAGAACTCAATGGGGTGTGTGTTGGGGCAACATGGCGAGTCAGTCGAAAAGTATGCAATATACTACCTTAGCAAAAGTTTACACTGTGAAACAAGATACTCACAGCTCGAGAAAACTTGCAACGCTTTGGCTTGGGCTGCTCACCGACTAAGACAGTATATGTTGACTCACACTACCTTGTTGATTTCCAAGAAGGATCCGATAAAATACATATTTGAGAAGCTAGCTCTCTCCAAAAGAATAGCAAGATGGCAAATGATCTTGACCGAATACGACATCCAGTACACTTCTCAGAAAGCAATCAAAGGAAGTGTAGTAGCCGATCATTTGGCTCATCAAGCCGTAGATGACTACCAGTCTATGCAGTTCGAGTTTCTAGACGAAGGACCTGAACAAGGATCCCGATGGACCATGGTCTTTGATGGAGCCTCAAACGCACTTGGGAATGGCATTGGCGCCATCATTACATCTCCTGCAGGCGGACATACACCCTTCACCGCCAGATTATGTTTCAACTGTACCAACAACATGGCCGAATATGAAGCGTGCATTATGGGTATCGAAGCTGCTATTGACTTAAAAATCAAGTTCTTACAAGTGTATGGAGACTCAGCTTTAGTGATCAGCCAGATTAAGGGCGAGTGGGATACGAAGCATCCGAATCTCATTCCGTATCGAGAGCATGTTCTGAGTTTGATCCCCTATTTCGAAGAGATCACTTTCAATCACATTCCACGAGTAGAGAATCAGTTGGCAAACGCATTGTCTACTATATCGTCCATGTTCAAGGTCAGATGGGACAACGAGGCTCCCCAAATTATCATTGAGAAGTTTGACGAACCAGCATATTGTTATGAGCTTGATACAGAAGAGAGACCTTGGTACTATCACGTGAAGAGGTATCTCGAGACTCAGGAATATCCCGCAGGGGCATCTGTCAACGATAAGAAGTTTTTGAGAAGATTTGCATCCAAATTCTTCCTCAGCAATGGCATCTTATACAAGCGCAACCACGACTTGTGCTTACTTCGCTGTGTAGACCGGAAAACTGCGGAATGCATCATGGAAGAGTTACACGAAGGCGCATTTGGTACCCACTCTAGTGGACATACAATGGCTAAGAAGATACTAAGAACAGGTTATTATTGGTCTGCCATGGAAGATGACTGTCACCGCTACGCTCGATCTTGTCACAAATGCCAGATTTATGCAGACAAAGTGCACATACCTCCAGTACCTCTGAATGTTCTAACATCTCCTTGGCCTTTTGCAATGTGGGGCATTGACATGATCGGAGAAATCAAGCCCACAACTTCCAACGGACATCGTTTCATCGTTGTGGAAATTGATTATTTCACCAAATGGGTAGAAGCAGCCTCGTTCGCATCTGTTACCAAGAGTGTTGTGGCTCGATTCATCAAGCATAACCTTATCTGTCGGTATGGCACTCCCGAAAGAATTATCACAGATAACGGCTCTAATCTCAACAACAAAATGATCACCGAACTCTGCACGCAGTTTAAAATCAAGCATCACAATTCTTCTCCTTATCGGCCTAAGATGAATGGCGCAGTGGAAGCCGCCAACAAGAACATTAAGAAGATTATACAAAAGACGACAGTGACTTACAAAGATTGGCATAAGATGTTACCATTTTCTCTTCACGGTTATCGCACTACAGTACAAACATCAACAGGGGCGACCCCCTTCTCTCTTGTATACGGTATGGAAGCAGTCCTAACAATCGAGGTTCAGATACCCTCAACCAGAGTCCTCTAGGACGCAGAGCTAGGTGAAGACGATTGGATCCAGACTCTCCTTGACCAGATTAATTTGATTGATGAGAAACGACTCGTATCCATGTGCCATAGACAGATCTATCAGAAGCGAATGATCAGAGCATTCAACAAGAAGGTCAAGCACCGAGTCTACCAAGTCGGTGATCTAGTAGTCAAGCGCATCATTCTTCCACAAGGTGATCCCAGGGGCAAATGGACTCCCACCTACGAGGGACCATTTGTAGTCAAGACAGTATTTTCCGGCGGAGTTATGATACTTAGCACCATGGATGGTGAAGACTTCCCACACCCTGTGAACGCAGACATAGTCAAAAAATACTACGTATAAAAGAGACCCGCTAGGTCGAATGGCCTAGGCAAAAATAAGGGCATCCTGGCGAACCAAAAGGTTCGGGCAAAAGTAAAGGATATATACAAAACATGTGCACCCGACAAGTCAAAAACCTGAAAAGGCGGCTTGGGCAAAAAAGGGTATCCCGGTAGACTGAAAATTCGAAAGGGCGGTCTAGGCAAAAGTTAGGGATTTAAGCGTACGACTATGTCACGTCCAGATCACCTTCTTCCAGACTACTATCAGCATTCAAGATTCAAATGGCGAAGATCAGTCTACTCACTTTCTACTGACAGCAAGGAGATGAGATAGTTGAAATATATGAGTACTAGCATAGTTGGAACTTAACGAGATTGTTTCCACATAGCTTTTTACTTTTCTTATGTACAAACTACTTGGCCATACACCGCATTTCGAATTAATACAAGTTCTTTCTTTTCTACGACTTTTGTTGTTGTTGTTTGCATAAATTCCAACGTTTGCTTTGAATGATTATATGCATCTGACAATAAAAATCTATTTACAAATATGCGAAAAGTGAACATACAAAAGTAATTACTACAGGCTCCAGGAATTGAGATGACGACGAAAGTCACCAAAGCATTCCCCCGCAGAGCATGATCCCCACAGAGGTGTCACTCACAACAAACCTTCCCCAGCGGAGTATATGTTAGTCTTAACCGGATTACACCAGTCTTCGAGCAATAAGATTTCATCCCCAGCCGAGGTATTTGTTCCCAGCAGAATATCTCTCAATAATTCCCCTTTTCCCGAGCAGCAGTAGTATCTAGACTTGAGACATGGTCAGATAGTGCATCAGAGGAAATCCGCATCTTTTATTTCCCAACCAGAGATTTCAACGGGCTCCAGATCCTTCTAACCCGGTCTCCCAGCAACTTTTCAAATACTCTCCAACAGGATTTACACGTAAGATCCCCAGTAGAGCACCTCCAAATTTTTTCCCCCAGCAGGGTCTATGCACAAGATCCTCAGCAGTGCGTCTCTCGATCTCCACCATCCTCAACAGTATCTAGGCCCGAGACTCGGTCAGATAGTGCATCGGAGGAATCAAGGTTATCTTTCTTCTCAGGGTTTCCATCCGTTTCATCCCCAAACAGAAGTCAGAAATCTCCAAGCAGAACATCCGCATCTTCTTCAAGATGGATATGTTTCGAAATACCACAACATCTATCATTCATACATTACTCATAAAAGTCATAATATATGCATATGTCATTCATACACATTGTCATGCATCATACTTTGCATCAAACTAACAATATTCTGTCAAAGTTTCTCTTGTTTTTTCCAAAGCAGGTGAAGATCACTTCTAAAACAAACAGGTCCAGGATTAATGCCCGAAACCAGATGGGAAAACTATCTGAACGATCGCCCTAGTTGTCCTCCGACAACTGGTCCAAGATTAATGCCCGAAACCAGACGGGAAAACTATCTGAACGACCACCCTCGTTGTCCTCCGACAACAGATCCAGGATTAATACCCGAATCCAGACGGGAGAACTATCTGAACGATCACAAGTTATCCTCCGATAACAGGCATTGGACCAGTACCCGAAGCACAACAGGGAAGCTGTCCACATTTTGCCAACAACTATCCCCTCAGAGTAATCAGCACGAAGATGTATTCTGACTCTCTCTTATTATCAACAACAACTACAGAGTCTAGCGCACGACTCAGTTGCCTTGGATGGCATCTTAAGCCCATCTCCGACTACTTGTCAACATTTCTCCACCTTTGCAGAATGCTGCATATTTGGTTAAAAAACCAATACAAGCCAATAACTTCATTCAAAGATGAGCACGAAGTCTAGCGTACGACTCCCTCTGGATGGCATCTGAAGCCCATCTCCATGCTCCTTTCCAGAAACGTCTACAAAGCCTAGCGTACGGCTCACTCCCCAGCATTGATCATTCCAGATGGCATCTTAAGCCCATCTCCGTCAGTTCTCCTATTCAGGAAACAATCTCGAGTCTAGCGTACGGCTCATTCCCCAACGAAGTCTCCAACTTCTCCAAATGGAATCTGTAAGCCCATTCCCGCATCATCAGCCAGCAGCGAGTGCAAATTTTCAGGTGTACTCGAGTGTTCAATCATCTTCTACCTCCAGGTCACGAAAGGCAAGCACGCCAATCTAACTCTTCCAGTACAAGAAGATTGAACAGGGGCAGCTGTCATACCCCAAAAGTTTCCCTCCTACTTCTCAAGGCATTTCATACATCCATACTCAAGGATCCCTCAAGGGTTGATCAGACAAACCCTCTCCTAGACAATCAACCCAAACTAGGGTTTGGTATTTCTCAGATCAAGATGGACTTCCAACATCTCCAATGGTCTTCATGCCTCCTCATATGCTTCAAAGGTTCTCCATGTCAAGTTTCAAGCCTCACAAGTCAAGTTTCCTCAGACAATTGCTCAGATGGTTGAAAATCAATTGTATTGGACAAAAAGTCAACTGTGGTCAGCATACAGTCAAACTTCCTGATTTTTGGTCAACATCCTCATTTTGAAGTTACATTCATCATTTGATCAAGGGTTGATCATGATTCATCAAAAAAACTCAAGATTTGATCAAAAGTCAATCTTTCCAAATTAGGGTTTTCTAAGGAAAAGTCAACTGAACTTTGACTGATCATAACTTCTTCATACTTTCTCAGAAATTTTTCCACCACCTCTTGTTTTGAAGGAAATTCAATTCTCTACAACTTCATGTCTCACAAGAATGTTCAAAAGATGCTTCATTTGGAAGGTATGGATCAAAACATTACAGGTCCTTTTCAAAGTCAACAAAAAGTCAACATTTTGTTTTGAAGATTTATTGAGCATGGAAACTCCGATTGAGATGAAACCAAAGAGGTTGGTTAGAGGACACTTATAGCTTTCCAAAAAGTCCAAGAACACTCAAAAATGTGGAAAATTGAGCAAAATACACCATTCAGAAGTTGGGCATTTTTGAACAATTGCACAAAAGGAGATATTTGTCAAAATCCAATTTTTTCCAAATGGGCCTATAATTTTATGATCCAAACTTGATCATAATATTATTTGTGACCTATTGATGCTTTGCCATGACCACATTCTATTTTATTGATTTATTTTTGAGTTTAAAAGCTTTTAATTCAAATTTAAATTATATAAAATATGAAAATAAGATATATTTTCAAAAGGAGTGGATTTTTATCAAACTTGAGGTCCAAGATAGCCCATGAAACATACCAAATTCGTGCTAGCCTCTCACATGGAAGGAAAATCAAATTTTCAAGAAATTTGATTTTATTTGAAAGAAATTTATTGCACATTCAAGATCCAATCATTTTTCACTCTCTTTGCTCTCCTATTTCACTCTATAAATAACAAGCAAGCTGCCAAGAACAGGACACGAAACCCTAGCCCCATACACAACCCTTATTTTGCCAAAATTTTTCTCAAAGTTGCAAAAATCGAATTTCAATTTGCAGCAAGTTTCAAGAAGTTCTAAGCCCTCTATTGTGTTCCTTGATATCCCAGCAAGCAAAATCAACTCTTACTCGAAGCCAAACCACCCAGAATCATGCTCCCTAGCTCTCACCGGTTTGGTAATCTTCTTGAATTCGATTTTTGTATTTCATGCATCATTAACCGTTCTTGTTTGTTTGTATAGATTCAGGATGATTGTTAGGTCATGAATGATGCCTCTCATGCAAGCTTAAACGTAGGAAACTCGATTTGCCATTGTTAGGGCATTTCGAACTGTTTGAATCGAACCGGTTGATACAGGTGTTTTCAGGGCAAACGAACACCACCATCGTGTTCACAGCCCCCGATTTAGGGGGGTAGGGTACCTTAGAACTTTTTATTTTGCGTATTTTTCAAGTTTCAGGTTTTGATTGGCCCGGAGAAGACGACCAGAGCTAGGGCTCCGGCGTCGTTGACTGGCTCTGACCGGTGAAGGCTGGCGTGGCAAAAGCGAGCGATCCAATTCGTCCATTCGTATTGACTGGGGTCCACGCGTGCTGACTTGGTTTGGAACATTCCCAGGACACGTATTCACTTATAAACAATTGATTTCAGTTTTACAAACACCAAGTACACTGTGGCGTAGTGGTTAAGGCGCTGGCTGTGGAAGATTCCCTCAAAGGTCACAGGTTCAATCCCTGGCAAGACCAATTCTTTTTCCCTTTTGCAAAAACTAACTATTTTCATATTTTCTTATTTATTTTCTTTTAATATTTTCATTCAATTTAATTTATCTTCTAATATTTTTATCATGCATTTAAAAATACCAAAAATATTTATTTTTTGCATACTCATCAGAAAAATTCTTATTTAATTTTTAAAATTAAAATTATTATTTTTGCATGCATATTTAATTTAATTGCTAATTAATTGTTTAAATGACTTTTAATTGTTTTTTAATTATCAAATTAACTCCAAAAATTCCCAAAAAATTATTTTATCATATTAATGTCATTATTTGCATAAAAACTTTTTCTCATTCAAAAATGCTTATTTTTACTAACATTTTCTTCTTATGCAATTTTCTCCCGTTTCCCGATTTTTCATCTGTTCACAGGTTATACCGTTTCGGACAATTTTTATTGCTTTTCTTTTCAAATTATGTAATTGCCTATGGGATGTAATAGTTTAATTAGGACTTTTATTTTCCGCACTTTCAATTATGTATCTGCCCCAAAGCCATGTAATAGCGTAGGATTTATCTTTCCGCACTTTACTTTCCGCAATTTATTTTCCACACCCCATAAACTGCTAGTAATTAGGCATGTATGGCAAGATAAAATTGGACATAGATCACTCATAACTTCAAGATAAAATATCTGAAATTGACACACTCTTTTCACACATGCACCCCTTAGGGTAATTCTCTCTCGTTGCCTTTACGAATTACAATGGTCAAGTTCCTCGAACGTAGAGGTATTCTAGCACCGTTGCCTTCAAAACAAATCGTCATAGTCCCTTCGATACAAAGATCATAGACCCACAATGTCGCCTACGAATACATGATCTTGACCCTCGATTGTTGCCTACGAAAAATGATGATAGTCCCTTCGAATGTGCTAGGATACTTCCTACAAGTTGCTTGCTATGACCATCCGATGTCCCTTCGAATGTCCCGCTTACATCCAACGAATGGAGTTACCTACCAACTAATGGTATGGATAGCACTATTCTAAAGGAACGTAAAATAACACGAAAATGACCAATTTTGAGTAGGTAATAAGACTTTTAGTTGCTTGCTCTATCAAAATAATTTTCACACCTCACACTTTTTGTCAAAGTTCAAACTCTTTTCAAAACGAAACATTTCCGAACACTTTGTATACATTCCTACGTGAATCATTACAAAGTCAAAGTGAAATGCCTTTTCAAAACAATTTTGTCAAACACACAGAAAGCACAATTTTAAAGTGATCTAAGAGCAACTAAGAGCCCGTAGATAACTACGGATGAAAAGGGGTGCTAATACCTTCCCTTTTCATAACCTTCTCCCTTACTCAGAATCTAACGAAGGTCTTTTCCTGTTCTTTTCACCTTCCCTTAATTGGATAAAAGAAAATTCGGTGGCGACTCTTGCTATCCGCACATTTGCGATACAAAAATCTCAAAGTCAGTTCACCGTGTTACAGAACTGGCGACTCTGCCGGGGAGACACCCTAAAAGAGATAATGCCTTAGGGATTTCTAGATCACCTTTATTGCTTTTTGTTTGACTTGCTTGCTTTATCTTTAAGGGTTGCTTGGGTATTATATTTGTAGGGGGATCCTACACCCGGGTCCGGGTTTCCTTTTAGGTAAGTAGCTATAAATCGTCGCGACCGTTAGACGTATATCGAAACGGTCAACATGATGGCTACGTTAGTGTGACACTTTGGATGTCCTGATACTCTTCATTCCCAAGTTGAGGATAGTATTTGGCTTCTGCGTGGTGTCATCAAGCACTAACTAAACTTTTAGAACCTTAATTGACCCATCTTGGCCATTAGAAGGTAGTGAGATGGCTGGCTTTGGTGCAGACTAAGGTTGGCTGATACTCGATGCTACGCTCATTGAGATCTGACTTTTGGGATATTTTCGGTCGACCACTTGGTAGTTGTATTGAAATAAACGCCTACGAGAAAGATCAATGATGTGAGATTCCTAGAACCCGGTTACTATTATAGGACAGGATGAACCAACTCAAACTTTTGGTGGGGTAATCACCTATACCTCATGCAAGCCTTAAACCTAGGCTCATTGTGTGAATTGTTTCTGTGTGCTAAACATGACATCATGACATCATCGCATTGCATATCATTTCTAACTATTTCAAGGACCTAGGGATTTATCTTTGCTCTGTTTTGTAGGGATTATGGCTTCTAGAAAAACTATCCGAATCAACTTCATGGGTATACCTTCTCGACTTAAGAATTGGTTTGATTCCGATCATGCCAGTTCATCAAAAGACATGGTTATCTACTTGACTTGGTTACCTCCGGTTTTGAAGAAGATATGATGCACGTCCTATTCCAGTTCTTTGATCCAAAACACCATTGCTTTACATTCCCAGATTACCAGTTGGTTCCTACCTTAGAATAGTTCTCTAAGCTACTTGGGATACCTATTATTGACCAAATGCCATTCACCGGTCTAGAAAAGGTTCCTAGGTACGAAGACATTGCATCAGCCTTACATCTTAAGCTCTCAGACATTGAAGCCAATTGGGAAACAAGAAGCGGAGTTAAGGGTTTACATGCCAAGTTCCTAATTAAGAAAGCCCGAGAATTCCTCAAGGTTATGAGTTTCCATGCATTTGAAGACATTGTGGCCTTTCTAATCTATGGTTTGGTTCTATTCCCTAACTCGGATCAATTCATAAGAGACAAGGAACTCTCATGTGTTGCATACCGTTACTTTCAAGGTGGTTTATTTCGCACCTTCCTCCATCAGTTTTGAAGATCGAACAAAGGTTGAAGTGGTCTCAAAGATTAATGTCACTCTCTCATTCAGATATCCGTTGGAATCTTTTCTCTCGAAAGGACTTCACATTCATTGAGCGTTGTGGAGAATTCCCTAATGTACCACTCCTTGGTATAAGGGGAGGTATCACTTACAACCCTTCCTTAGCTCTACGTCAGTTTGGTTTTACTCGAAGAGATGGTCCTCATGATATGCTTCTCCAAGATATTGTGTTCGATTACAACCACGATCTCCAGAATCACCGACGAAGGATCATACACGCTTGGGGCATGGTAAAGAGGACTGATACCAAGACTTTGGGGCACCAAAACTCCATCCCTTGGGAACCTTACCTCAAATGGGTGCGAGCTCGAGCTCAAAACCTCATGATGCCATTCACGTCTGTTTTACCAGTAATTATGGAACCTGTTGCTGTAGGTGACGTACCCTATACTGTTCTCCATCCTGACATGCCTACTGATTTTGAAGACTTAAAGAGATCCTGGATTCAGCTTAAAGAAGAGAGGGATACCTTTGAAGCTCAGTGCTATGCAAATGAGAAGAAAGTGCTAGAGTTGACAAAACTGCTTCACGAGGAGCAAAACATCAACGCCTACCTCGGCACCAAGAGGAAGCGCCCATGGGAGACTTAGAGCTTTAGGATTTTTAAGCTTTTCTTTTATTGTTTTGAACTATCTTTTGTACTTAAAAAGAAAAAGAATAAAAAGAGAACTAATAAATGTTTGTTCGTGCTTGTTTAACAAATTTAAATCTCTAAGGTCCTTGAAAACATTGCATTGCATTTGCATAAACATCGCATATCATAGCATAACATTGCATAACAGGTACATTGAAGATTGGTTTTCTCATTCTCTCGCTATTTATTTTAGCAGCAATGGCTCTTGAACAGACTGTCAAAGATCTTGAGCTCGAATGCTCGGTTCGGAAATGTTCACCGCTTGGTCCAAGGCCAAGAAGATCTGAAGAAGCTCATCAACAGAAAGAAGAGGGTCGTTGGTGTTCTCAACATGGGCAGACGTTACAAAGGTGGTCCTAAAGTGGTCAGTCGCATAGAGCTCTCTAAAGGAAGTGTCAAGAATGAGGGGAGTGTCAAGGGAAATGAAGAAGGCAATCAGTGTGACTCTTATGAAGGTGACAAGTACAAGCAACTTGAAGACCGTCTGAATGCTGTGGAAAATCTGAAGATGTCAAGGCTGAATTTTGAAGATTTGAGCCTTGTCCCTGTCGTGGTGATCCCTCCCAAGTTCAAAGTTCCTACTATTTTGAAGACTATGCTGATGTTAACACAATAAGGATTTCCTCTGCTGATCCTGTGCCTAGATTCGCACCTCTCATCATTACTTCTCCAAGACCAATTCCATATTCCTCTGACAAAGCTATCCCTTGGAATTATGGAGCTGATGTTTATTATCATGGAGTCAAGCAAGACCCTCTGACCATTGAAGATCTTACAGTTGAAGCTACCATTCCTGACATTGACAACATCACCGGATCAAGTAAGGTGACCAGAACCGGAAGGGTATTCTCTCCAGATATCTCTCCTCCAAAAGACAACGCGACTCTAGCTCGCATTCCAGCTACTCAATCCATTCCCCAAGCTAGAGGGAAGGAACCAGTGATTGATCCTGCTCAGACAGAAGTACCAAAGGAAGTTGCAGAGGACACCTCTAAACAAGAAATGGAGGAAATTCTGAAGATTATCAAGAAGAGTGACTAAAATGTTGTGGAACAGTTGGGACAAACTCCGTCCAAGATCTCCATGCTTGCTCTGCTCTTGTGCTCCGAGGCTCATGCCAATGCCTTGGTGAAGTTTCTAAAGAATGCTCACCTACCGCAAGATACGACTACTGACCAATTTGAAGTTTGTATTGCTAGCCTGGATGCCAACAATGGCCTAGGCTTCTCTGATGCTGATTTGACTCCTGCCGGAAAGAAACACAACAAAACCTTGCACATCTCTGTTGAATGCAAGGGCGTTACATTATCTCATGTTTTGGTGGATACTGGTTCTGCTTTGAATATCCTTCGAAAGGCACTTTTGATCGACTTGATGTTGAAGGATTGGTTCTGAAACCCTGTGACATAATTGTGAGAGCTTTTGATGGTTCTAAGCGAATAGACCTTGGAGAGCTCATTCTGCCTGTTAAAGTTGGTTCCCAGACTTTTGATTCCACTTTCTTTGTCATGGACACCCGTCCAACTTACTCTTGCCTACTTGGACGCCCTTGGATACATGGGGCAGGCGCTGTTACCTCTACCCTGCATCAGAAGCTGAAATACCCGGTGAAAGGGAAGGTTGTTACAGTATGTGGTGAAGAAGAATATATGGTAAGTCATCTACAGTCATTCTGATATCTCAATATGGAAGGTGAATTCTTTGAGACTCCCTGTCAAGATTTTGAAACAATCCCCAGAGTCATGCCTGTTGACTCTCCTGTCACTCCTGAAGTTACACAAGTTCCGCCTAGGATGGCCTCGCTGAAAGATGCTCAAGCTGCCGTTGAAGAAGGAGGTAGTACTATTTGGGGCCAGCTCCCTGATCTTCCTTTCAAATCTGACAAGACTGGTTTAGGCTTCACCATCAAAGATCAGAAGATGATACGCCATGAACGTGCCGGCCAACTTCCTTTCCGCATCAGCGAGAGTGGAATCCATGCTATAGAAGACGACGACAACAACTTCGACATCAGCAAGTGGATCTTCCCAACTCCCGACAACAGACTCAGCAATTGGAAGACTGAAGACGTCATACCAATCTCCTTTAGACAGGAGTAATTGCTCTTATTTTTGTTTTGCTTTTCGTATTTTCTATGTTTTGAATAATAAACTCTAAAGCCTAGTGCCTTGCCCGGGGCATCATGGCTCGTTTGTGAGAGTTATCATCTGTCATTTGCATATTTTCATTCAATAAAATCGTTGGACTTTTGCATTCAATTGTTTGTTTTCTTTTACTTTATCACCCCTTCAAAAAGCTATGTGTTTCTTACACACACCCGTGATACAACTGCGAATCACTCGAATCTCGTTGATAACAACTATGCTATTGCTAAAGATGACTTGATAATCCGATCTACCAAGCCGAAGATGAAAGTGAGGAAGATTGTGAAGTTCGGAGAACTTGTCGATGCTGACAAGAACGAGTTATCAGCCACACGAAGAGCCGTTGAGGTTGTGAATTTGGGTCTTGATGAAGACAAAGAGATCAAGATAGGAGCGGGTCTTGAGAACGATGTTAAAGAAAGATTGGTTCAGATGCTACGAGACTATATTGAGGTTTTGCTTGGTCATACGAGGACATGCGAGTTTGGACATTGATATTGTGGTACAGATTGCCGACAAAGAGGTTTTCTCGGTGAAACGAAGGTTAAATCGCATGCGTCACGAGATGTCGAGAAAATCAAAGCGAAGTTATGAAGCGGTTCAATGCCGGTTTCTAGCTGTTACTTCTTATCCACGTTGGGTTGCTAATGTGGTTCCTGTGCCCAAGAAGGATGGCAAGGTACGAATGTGTGTAGATTACAGAGATCTGAACAAAGCAAGTCCGAAAGACAATTTCCCACTTCCTCATATTGATGTTCTGGTTGACAACACCGCTCAGCATAAGGTTTTCTCCTTCATGGATGGTTTCTCCAGTTACAATCAGATCAAAATGGCTCCCGAAGACATGGAGAAGACTACTTTCGTTACATTGGGGTACTACGCTACAAGGTCATGCCGTTCGGACTGAAGAACGCGGGCGCCACTTATCAGCGTGCCATGGTGACGTTATTTCATGACATGATTCATCACGAGATAGAGGTCTACGTCGACGACATGATAGCTCGATCACAGACTGAATAAGAACATCTTGATCATCTACGGAAACTATTTGATAGACTGAGGAAGTACAGACTAAGACTCAATCCTAACAAGTGCACCTTTGGAGTCAGATCCGGTAAACTCCTAGGGTATGTTGTCAGTGGAAAAGGTATTGAGGTTGACCCCGCCAAGGTTAGAGCTATTCAAGAAATGGCAGCTCCCCGCACCGAGAAGGAAGTCAGAGGTTTCTTGGGCCGATTGAACTATATTGCCAGATTCATTGCACACCTAACTGCTACTTGTGAGCCAATCTTCAAGTTACTGAAGAAAGATAAAATGGTAGAATGGAACGACGATTGCCAGATCGCTTTTGACAAAATCAAGGAGTACCTACTGAATCCTCCTATCACGATGCCGCCGCGAAGACCTCTTATCATGTACTTGACAGTGCTAGAGAACTCAATGGGGTGTGTGTTGGGACAACATGACGAGTCTGGTCGAAAAGAGTATGCAATATACTACCTTAGCAAAAAGTTTGTCGACTGTGAAATAAGATACTCACAGCTTGAGAAAACTTGCAACGCTTTGGCTTGGGCTGTTCGCCGACTAAGACAGTATATGTTGACTCACACTACCTTGTTGATTTCCAAGATGGATCCGATAAAATACATATTTGAGAAGTCAGCTCTCTCCGGAAGAATAGCAAGATGGAAAATGATCTTGACCGAATGCGACATCCAGTACACTTCTCAGAACGCAATCAAAGGAAGTGTAGTAGCCGATCATTTGGCTCATCAAGCCGTAGATGACTACCAGTCTATGCAATTCGAGTTTCCAGACGAAGATGTCTTACTAGTTACTGATTGCGAAGAACCAGGACTAGACGAAGGACCTGAACAAGGATCCTGATGGACCATGGTCTTTGATGGAGCCTCAAACGCACTTGGCAATGGCATTGGCGCCATCATTACATCTCCTGCAGGCGGATATACACCCATCACCGCCAGATTATGTTTCAACTGTACCAAAAACATGGCCGAATACGAAGCTTGCATTATGGGTATCAAAGCAGCTATTGACTTAAGAATCAAGTTCTTGCAAGTGTATGGAGACTCAGCTTTAGTGATCAGGCAGATTAAGGGCGAGTGGGATACGAAGCATCCGAATCTCATTCCGTATCGAGAGCATGTTCTGAGTTTGATCCCCTACTTCGAAGAGATCACTTTCAATCACATTCCACGAGAAGAGAATCAGTTGGCAGACGCATTGGCTACTATGTCGTCCATGTTCAAGGTCAGATGGGACAACGAGGCTCCCCAAATCATCATTGAGAAGTTTTATGAACCAGCATATTGTTATGAGCTTGATACAGAAGAGAGACCTTGGTACTATGGCGTGACGGTATATCTTGAGACTCGAGAATATCCAGGGGCATCATCAATAAGAAGTTTTGAGAAGATTTGCATCCAAATTCTTCCTCAAATGGCATCTTATACAAAACCACGACTTGTGCTTACTTATTGTGAAAAACTGCGAGCGCATCATGGAAGAGTTACACGAAGGCGCATTTTGTACCCACTCCAGTGGACATACAAAGGCTAAGAAGATACTAAGAACATGTTATTATTGGTCTGCCATGGAAGATGGCTGTCACCGCTACGCTCGATCTTGTCACAAATGCCAGATTTATGGAGACAAAGTGCACATACCTCCAGTACCTCTGAATGTTCTAACAGCTCCTTGGATTTTTGCAATGTGGGGCATTGACATGATCGGAGAAATCAAGCCCACAGCTTCCAACGGACATCGTTTCATCCTTGTGGCAATTGATTATTTCACCAAATGGGTAGAAGCAGCCTCGTTCGCATCTCTTACCAAGAATGTTGTGGCTCGATTCATCAAGCATAACCTTATCTGTCGGTATGGCACTCCCGAAAAGATTATCACATATAACGGCTCTAATCTCAACAACAAAATGATCACCGAACTCTACACGTAGTTCAAGATCAAGCATCACAATTCTTCTCCTTACCGGCCTAAGATGAATGGCGCAGTGGAAGCCGCCAACAAGAACATTAAGAAGATTATACAAAAGACGACAGTGACTTACAAAGATTGGCATAAGATGTTACCATTTTCTCTTCACGGTTATCGCACTACAGTACAAACATCAACAGGGGCGACCCCCTTCTCTCTTGTATACGGTATGGAAGCAGTCCTAACAATCGAGGTTCAGATACCCTCAACCAGAGTCCTCTAGGACGCAGAGCTAGGTGAAGACGATTGGATCCAGACTCTCCTTGACCAGATTAATTTGATTGATGAGAAACGACTCGTATCCATGTGCCATAGACAGATCTATCAGAAGCGAATGATCAGAGCATTCAACAAGAAGGTCAAGCACCGAGTCTACCAAGTCGGTGATCTAGTAGTCAAGCGCATCATTCTTCCACAAGGTGATCCCAGGGGAAAATGGACTCCCACCTACGAGGGACCATTTGTAGTCAAGACAGTATTTTCCGGCGGAGTTATGATACTTAGCACCATGGATGGTGAAGACTTCCCACACCCTGTGAACGCAGACATAGTCAAAAAATACTACGTATAAAAGAGACCCGCTAGGTCGAATGGCCTAGGCAAAAATAAGGGCATCCTGGCGAACCAAAAGGTTCGGGCAAAAGTAAAGGATATATACAAAACATGTGCACCCGACAAGTCAAAAACCTGAAAAGGCGGCTTGGGCAAAAAAGGGTATCCCGGTAGACTGAAAATTCGAAAGGGCGGTCTAGGCAAAAGTTAGGGATTTAAGCGTACGACTATGTCACGTCCAGATCACCTTCTTCCAGACTACTATCAGCATTCAAGATTCAAATGGCGAAGATCAGTCTACTCACTTTCTACTGATAGCAAGGAGATGAGATAGTTGAAATATATGAGTACTAGCATAGTTGGAACTTAACGAGATTGTTTCCACATAGCTTTTTACTTTTCTTATGTACAAACTACTTGGCCATACACCGCATTTCGAATTAATACAAGTTTCTTTCTCTTTGCAATTTGTTGCTGTTGTCGTTTGCATAAAGTCCAACGTTTTCTTTGAATGATTATATGCATCTGACAATAAAAATCTATTTACAAACATGCGAAAAGTGAACATACAAAAGTAATTACTACGAGCTCCGGAATTGAGATGATGAAAAGTCACCAATGCATTTCCCATGAGCATGATCCCCAGAGTGTCACTCACAACAAAATCTTCCCAACAAAGAAGAGGAGGATCCCAGCGGTGATTCCACTTAACAATCGGGCCACATCCGGCGAGTACTTATCCCCGGCGGATGTCTCTCAACAATTCCCCTTTTCTTCAGCAGCAGTATCCGAACCCAGAACTTGGTCAGATAGTGCACTGGAGGAGACTTACATCTTTCTTTTCCCCAGCCAGAGATTCCAACGGGCTTCAAACTCTTCTAACCCGTTCTCCCGGCAACTACCAAATGCTCTCCGGCGGGATCCACACTCAAAAATCCCCAGTAGAGTACCTCCCAGACTCTCCCCAGCAGGGTTGTCAACAATATCTAGCCTCAAGACTTGGTCAGATAGTGCACCGGAGGAATCGAAGTTTTCTTTCTTCTCAGGATCTCCATCCGTTCCGTCTCCAGACAGAAGTCAGAAGTCAGAAATCCTCGAGCAGAACATCTGCATCTTCTTCAAGATGGATATGTTTTGAAATACCACAACATCTATCATTCATACATTTCTCATATACGCATATGCCATTCATACACATCGTCATGCATCATACTTTTCATAAGACTAATCAATATTCTATCAAAAATTCTCTTGTTTTCTCCAAAAACATGTGAAAGTCACTTCTGACGCAAATAGGTCCAGGATTAAGACCCGAATCCAGACGGGAAAACTATCTGAAAGACCGCCCTAGTTGTCCTCCGACAACTGGTCCAGGATTAAGACCCGAATCCAGACGGGAAAACTATCTGAACGACCGCCCTCGTTGTCCTCCGACAACGGATCCAGGATTAATACCCGAAGCTAGACGGGAAACCCTATCCGAACGATCATAAGTTATCCTCCGATAACAGGCAGTGGATCAACACCCGATGCACAACAGGGAAGATATCCACATTTTTGCAACTACTACCTCCCTCAGAGTAGTCAGCACAAAGAACTATTCTGACTCATTCTTATTATCAACAGCAACTACAGAGTCTGGCGTACGACTCAGTTGCCTTGGATGGCATCTTAAGCCCATCTCCGACTACTGGACAACATTTCTCCCCTTTCAGAATACTGCATATTTGGTTAAAAACCAATACAAACCAATAACTTCATTCGAAGATGAGCACGAAGTCTAACATACGACTCCCTCCGGATAGCATCTTAAGCCCATCTCCATGCTCCTTCCCTATCAAGAACATCTACAGAGCCTAGCATACGGCTCACTCCCCAGCATCGATCTTTCCAGATGGCATCTTAAGCCCATCCCCATCAATTCTCCTATCAACAATCTCCAGTCCAGCATGTGACTCATTCCCCAGCGAAGTCTCTACCTTCTCCAAATGGCATCTGTAAGCTCATTCCCACATCACCAGCGAGTGCAAATTTTCAGGTGTACTCGACTGTTCAATCATCTTCTACCTCCAGGTCACGAAAGGCGAACATGCCAATCTAACCCTTCCAGTACAAGAAGATTGAACAGGGGCAGCTGTCATACCCCAAAATTTTCCCTCCATCTTCTCAAGGCATTTCATACATCTATACTCAAGGATTCCTCAAGGGTTGATCAGACAAACCCTCTCCTAGACAATCAACCCAAACTAGGGTTTGGTGATTCTCAGATCAAAGTGGATTTCCAACATCTCCAATGTTCATCATGCCTCCTCATATGCTTCAAATGTTCTCCATGTCAAGTTTCAATCTTCACAAGTCAAGTTTCCTCAGACAATTGCTCAGATGGTTGAAAATCAATTATATTGGACAAACTGTCAACTCTGGTCAACATACAGTCAAACTTCATGATTTTTGGTCAACATCCTCCTTTTGAAGTTACATTCATCATTTAATCAAGGGTTGATCATGATTCATCAAGAAAACTCAAGATTTGCTCAAAAGTCAAACTTTCTAAATTAGGGTTTCTCTGAGAAAAGTCAACCAAACTTTGGTGACATAACTTCTTCATACTTTCAAATTTTCCACCACCTCTTGTTTTGAAGGAAATTCAATTCTCTACAACTTCATGTCTCACAAGAATGTTCAAAAATGCTTCATTTGAGAGGTATGGATCAAAACATTCTGAGTCCTTTTCAAAGTCAACAAAAAGTCAACTTTTTGTTTTGAAGATATATTGAGCATGGAAGCTCCAATTGAGATGAGACCAAAATGGTTGGTTAGAAGACTCTTAGAGCTTTCCAAAAAGTCCAAGAACACTCAAAAATATGGAAAATTGAGCAAGATATACCATTTAGAAGTTGGGCAATTTTGGACAAATTGCACAAAAGGATATTTTGGTCAAAATGCAAAATTTTCCAAATGGGCCTAAAATCTTTTGATCCAAACTTGTTCATGACATTATTTGTGACCCATAAATGCTTGGCCATGACAATTTTGTATTTTATTAATTTATTTTTGAATTTTAAACCATTTAATTCAAAATTAAATTATATAAAATATGAAAATAAGATATTTTTTCAAGATGATTGGATTTTGATCAAACTTGAAGTCCAAGGAAGCCCAAAACACTTGCCAATTTCGTGCATGATCATACATTTAAGAGAAAATCAAATTTCTTTCAAAAATTTGATTTTATTTGAAAATCATTGAATGCATTCCAAATCAAATCTTCTTGCCTTGTTTTTCCTCTCTCAAATCCTCTTTAAATACCTAGCAAGATGCACAGCAAAAGAGACGAAACCCTAGCCCCATACACAGCCCTCACTTTGTCAAATTTTTTCAAGAATTGAAGAAAATCGAGTTTTGATTTTCAGCAAGTTTCAGTCCAATGCAGCCATCCAATCTTGTTCCTTGACATCCCAGGAGTCAAAACCACCTCTTGCTCAAAGCCAAATTGTCCCGGATCAAGCTATCTAGCTCTCACCGGTTTGGAATTTTCTTATTTTCGATTTTCATGTTTCATGCATCATTAATGTTTTTTGTGTGTTTGTATGGACTCGGGATGTTTATTAGGTCAGGAACAAACCATCTCATGCAAGCTTAAACGTGTGAAACTCGAAACGCCATGGTTAGGGCATTCCGAGCTGTTTGAATCGAACTGCCTAATACAAGTGTTTTTAGCCAAAACTAATACCACCATTGGACTCAGGAGGGTCGATTTAGGGGGGTAGGGTGTTCTTTTTCTGTTTATTCATCGTATTTTGCAGGTTTGAGAATTCGAATCGCCGGAGAAGACGACCACAGCTAGGGCTCCGGCGTCGTTGACCTTGGCTGACCCCGGCGTGGCTTGCGTGGCGTCATAACGCGTCCTGATTCGCTCTCTCTTTCCAACTGGACCCCACGCGTGGGCTGACTGTGTTTGATACAAATCCATGACATGTAAACGCATTTATTCAATTAATTTCCACTTTCAAAACACCAAGTGTCAAGTGGCGTAGTGGTAAAGGCGCTGGTTTGGAAAGATACTCTCAAAGGTCCTCAGTTCGAACCATGCTTGGACCAGATTTGTTTTTCTTTTACAAACTTTCATATTTTCTTACTATTTTCCATATTTTCTTATTTATTTAATATTTTGCATGCATTTTAATTTATTTCAATATTTTTATTCATGCATTAAAAAATCATCAAAAATATTTTTCTTTTTGCATTTATTTTCAGAAAATGTTTATTTAATTTATAAAATTAAAAAATATTATTTTGCATGCATATTTAATTTAATTGCTAATTTACCATTTAAATCACTTTTAATTAGTTTTTAATTATTAAATTGCACCCAAAAAATTATTTTAGCATATTAATGTTATTTCCAGCATGGAATATTTTTCTCATCCAAAAATTTGCATTTTTACTAACATTTTCCTTTTATTCGATTTCCTCGTATTTTCCGATTTTCTCATCTTTTCACAGGTTATTCCGATTCGGACGATTTCCTTTTACTGTTTTCTTTTTCCAATAATGTAATTGCTCATGGGATGTAATAGTTTTAATTAGGGATTTTTTATTTTTCGCACGGTTAAATTATGTATTTGCCCCAAAGCCATGTAATAGCGTAGGATTTATCTTTCCGCATCTTTACATTCCCGCATTTTAATTTCCGCACCATATAAACTGCTAGTAACTAGGCGTGTATGGGAAGATAAAATTGAACATAGCCCATTAATTTTCAAGATAAAATATCTGAATCAACACACTTCTTTCACACATACACCCCTTAGGGTAATTCTCTCTCGTTGCCTTTACGAATTCAAATGGTCATGTCCCTCGAACGTAGAGGTATTCTAGCACCGTTGCCTTCCAAACAAATCATCATAGTCCCTTCGATACAAAGATCATAGACCCACGATGTCGCCTACGAATACATGATCTTGACCCTCGATTGTCGCCTACGAAAAATGATGATAGTCCCGAATGTGCTAGGATACTTCCTACAAGTTGCTACGAAATTCACGGCAGCAGATACTTGATGTCACGAGAGAATGTTATGACCACGATGTCGACCTTTGTGTTAGCAATTCACATAAATCTGACGATAAATAACACAATAAGTTGTTCACCGTTCGGTTCAACAAACCTACATCAGGGAGCTACCAAGCCGGGAGAAAGTTCACTATTAGCGATATCAATTCGAAGACCATACAGCCAACACACGGTTGTGACCTTGTCATAATCATGACCCAATGACCCTTTTACCTAAGTCCTACTTAGATATGAGTTCCTACTCACTCCCCCTCAATCACAGCAGTGATATCAACCTATTGACTAATTGAATTGTGAAGACACACTTCAATAAAATATCTTGATCTTGCTTCAAAGCTTCAATCAAGAGACAAACACTCGTGCTTTAAAGCTTTGAGTGATAAACTACCCTTACATCAAATCCTAGTCCATGCACTTATCAATTGATAGTTTCTTGGCTCACAAGAGAAACTAGAATTACACAATTACAACTGTTACAAATCCTAACAGTACACAAACCAATTGCTATCTCTTCAATACATTCAAAGGGCGCAGGTTGTAAGGTTCTTTTCCTTTTATAGAAGCGATCCACGAAACTTGATTTGGGCTTCCATAAAGATAGCTAGGGTTCATTAATTTAATCCTAAAAACATGGTCTTTTCAACAACCAATTTAGGTTTAATTTAAGTTTAACCTAGCAACCACGTGAACATGCTTTCTAATAACGGAAAAACAATATTTAGCACTCAACAAACTCCTGAAAAATCTAGGGAACAAGCAGTTCTGCGAGCGAATGTCTGCTGAATGTCATAACATACATTATGACATCGATCTATTTTCTAATTTCCAGCACAACTTTAGCTTCGATTCTGTCTTTTAACATCCTTAGCGGTAGGATTTATCTTCAATCTCGAATGTCATGACATCCATCATGACATTGCTAAAGCCTAGTTTTACCAAACAAAATGCCAACTTAAAAACACTAACAAACTCCCCCTTTGGCACATTTTGGCTAAAACTACTTAACACATCAGAGTACCTATGCAGCAGAAGACAATAAACTAGTTCTAAGTTTTCCTAAGCTTTCCTAAGCTTCAAGTAACTAGAACTTAGAAGATAAATTCTACCCATACAAAATCCCACAATTCCACAAGCCCATATACAAAATTTAAAACAGGCCATAAAATTTCAGGCCATACAATTCCCAAGGATACACTCCCCAAAGTCCCATACTACTGTTAACACAGTAGTTCTTCTCCCCCTTTTTAGCCATAAAGGGCCAAAGGAAACAATACAAGTTCCCCAATCTTTTAATCAAACAGTACCAAAAAAAACAAGTATACCAGTAAATAATCAAGTACCAGCATTGGTATACAGGGATACACATCTGTCAGTACAATGTTTACAATCATCCAAAAAAAAAAGCGAAAAAAGCGAGAAAACAATTGGCGAGAATAACATTAGAAGGGCAGCGGCTTCAAGTGCTTTCTTCTCGGAAGAAGCAGCATGAAAGAGACATCTTGAGCCTTCTTTGTCGGCCTTCTTGGTGACAACATCATCTTCCTCCATATGAGCAGCGGAGGTATCACCATCAAGCCTTTCTTCCTCAACCTCTGTGTCTTTTCTTTTCAAGAGTAGAGATCGAGCTTCAAGGTGCGCTTCCTTGCCTCAAGTTCCTGGTCTCCTTTAGCATAGCTATGACATCACTTTCTTGAGAATTGGTTTTGACATTTGATGTCTCAGCTGTTGTCATGACAATGTCAGGGACATGCTTCCCTTGAAATAACTTGTAGTGGAAGCCAAGGGCTGGAGTTCTCTTGCAGACTGAATCTCTGGTTCCCAGAATGTCAGGGTATTGATCAGTTATAATACCACACAAGAGGGAGGGAAAGGCTATTGGTCCCTTAATTGCATAACTCTCAGCGTGTTTAAGGGTCTGCTCGAAGATATAAGTGCCATAGTCAAACTTTGTCTTAGTGCCAATAGCATAGATAAATCTGCCCAGACCAATGGAGATGGTGGACTTGTGATTTGTGGGAACCCAGTTGGCTGCACCAATCTTGTGTAAGATAGCAAATTTGACACTTAATTTGCTAGCAGAAAGCTTTCCTTTCACAGGCCAATGTTTTACTTGCTTGGCAGTGATTGTTTGGCACACTTGATTATCTGTTTCTTCAAGCTCAGGTTGAGCATCATCGATCTTCCAAATACTTGTTGATGATACTTGGGGAAAACTTCACTTTTCTCCCTCTAACATACACAGTCTTGAAATCTGCTGATCTTCCATCAGCACAGCCACCTGTCAGGTTCACAATGAACTCTTTCACCAAAGCATCATAACAATTAGAAAACTTGACCACAGTTTTCATCAGCCCAGCTTCCTTGATCAGCTCCTTAACATCTTTGCATTCAAGGACACTTTTGTTCAATTCTCTTTCTAGAGCAATTCTTTTCAGACACACATACTTCCACCTGCTAGCACTCTCAGGGTGGTGGAAGGAAATGTTGTCAATTGCCACTTCAGGGACAATAGGCAATTTCCCAAGAGGCGACCTCTTTCTTGAGTGAATGTCGAGACATTCTGTAACATCAAGGTCGAATCATCGTATTACGATGGCTCGGTGCCTTCCTCTTCTTCACCATTGAGGAGCTCTTTGCCTTAGATGAACCACTTGTACTCTTCATCTTATTCTTCCCTTTGGAAGTTTTAGCCTTCTCTTTACCAGTTTCATCAACAGTCTTGTTCCTAGCCTTAGGAGACCTATGAGAAGCTTTAGAAACCTTCTCTGAGCAGGGCTTTGCAGCACACTTTTCTTCCCTTTCCTATTCATTACCCTTCTAGCAATCTTTGGGATTAACCTTGGCTATGAGGTCATTGTCGGAGAAGTCCTCATCTAGATTGATGACTTGAGAAACCATATTCGATTGGTGTTCTTCTGGGAGTATCTTCAAGAATGCCATCGGATGCATTGTCAACGAGGCGGGGAGATTTATCGAGCCACTATGATCGAAGATTTCTCAAGAACCTCATCAATCTCATTCAAATTTGCAGCGGAGATTCAATTACATTATCATCTTTACATCCTTGAGGCTGGGCGAGAAGGATTTACATCATTTTCAGGAATCAACATCATCACGGATGTCTTGACATTCTCATTGACATCGGATCAAGCTGCTAGGCTAGGGCTAGCGGGCTTATGATCGGGGAACTGAAATCCGAGACTTATTCTCATTTAGGATATCGGACACTATCCTAGCTATGGCCTCATGCAGCGACCTAGATCCTTCTCTATTTACTAGTTACGGGAAGCAGGAGGATGATGGTGCGAGGTCTTACGAGAAGGAGATATTTGTGCCCTTCTTGCGTTTCTTGTGCGTAACTTCTTGACCTTTTAGGTTAGTGGCCATTGTATGCAGTGGTGTCACTCTCGAGCTTGACTTACATGGCTTGATGTTGCTCTAATTTCACCATGGGAGAGATGGAGATCCGATTCTTGAGATGATGAGGATGATGAAGACATTTTCGCTGATGGTTGTTGAGAGAATGAAAGCAAAAATAGCAAAGGGTTTCAAGGTTTCTTTTGAGAGAAGAAAGGATGGTACTACTTTCAAAAGAAGAAACTATTATATGAGGATGTCTCTTCTTATTCTTGGACTTCTTAAAATAAGGAGGAAAATACCTAAATAACCTTTTAAACAAAAGTTGAAACAAACACTCCCTTTCATCCCTTGTTGTTGGCAGGATTAATTGCTACAATTCCTCATTTGGACAATTACCCAACTTGCCCCTTAACATTTCAAAGCTGGCTAGTCTCAAGCACTTTAGTAAAATGTCGGTACAATTTCATGACATCACTATGACATTGTATTCGATCGCTCTGCATCGGATCATCGAGAACAATTGCTACCGGTGCTATGTGATCAACTTCAACCTTGTATAAGGTTAGGCAGTTTTGTTCCTTCGATACAAAACATGAGGCTATTTCTTAAGCGAACATCCATCAGCAGGACTTTACTAAAGCTTTGAACAACCCTTTCTCCACTGGATTTCTTGGACAGCTTCAAATGTGAAGAGGTAAGAGTCCTGATGCGCCATTATTGATGCAAACTTCTTGACACAATTCCTTGCATACTTGCTCTGTGAAGGAAGTGTTGAGCCTTCCATCAATGTGTCGACATTCCTTGGATACTATGTTATTGACATAGATGAAGGCCACCATGATCTTTCCTTGAAGGGTTTCATTCAAGACTCCTCTCATGTATCTTTTGACAATAAGGCACTTGGTTATCCTTTCATGCGGATCCTAGTACTTTGCTTGATGCCTTACAAGTGGCGGATGTCTAGACATTGAGTGTCATTACGACTTCTGTTCGACCTTATACTTATCACAGATTTTCCTTTTGTCTATGAACAATCTTGGTATCCTTTTGACTCCCCTATGGAACTGAACCTCTTTATTCCTCTGAGGTGTAGATGACCAGATACTTGCTGCCACAACTCAACTTCCTCTTCATCTTTGTCTATGACACTCATAGAGGGCAGTGGTGCTCTCGATTCCACTTGTAGCGATTGTCCTTTGATCGACTCCTCTCATCATCACTACTTGATCACCATTGATTACATTACATTCAAACTTAGTGAAGCTGACTGTGAATCCCATATCACATAGCTGACTTATGCTAATGAGATTTGCAGTCAAACCTTTTACAAGCAATACTCCATTTAGACTTGGAACTCCAGACCAGTTTGAGTTTCCAATACCTTTGATTTCCCCTTTGGCTCCATCTCCAAAAGTAACAAAGCTGGTAGAGTGATGCTTAACATTATTGAGAAGATTCTTGTTTCCAGTCATGTGATTGGAACAGCCACTGTCAAAGTACCAATCTTGCTTGGTAGACATACTAAGGGAAGTGTTAGCTACCAGAGCAACAGTCTTCTTCTTCCACTGTTGAGAGTATGATACCCTGTTGGTTTTAGGCTTCACATATGATCCTTGATTAGGATATCCATGTAGCCTGTAGCAAAAAGATTTTATGTGACCAAACCTTCCACAATAATGACACCTCCATCTTTGAAACCTTTTGTTCATGTTTCTATGATTTTGATGTGGCACCCAATGTTGTGACATCTGCTTTGACATTGGTCTATTAGGTCTGTTCTTCCTTTTGTTATAGACAAACTTCTTAGTCTTCATATACCCTGTGGCAGACCTGTTCACTGGCTTGTGGTATGACATCTTCTTTGTCATTGACTTCCCAGGTTTGTTCCATTCCTGGTTATTTGCAAATCTCTTTGCAGTCACATAGCCTGAGTCAGACACATTTCCTGTTTTGGGTTGTGACACCTGCTTTGACATTGTTTTCCTATGTCTCTTCTTCTTAATGTCACCAACAGGTTGCTTTTCAGCCACATATCCTAGACCATGCTTATTTCACGCATTACATCGGTGAAGAATTTCTTCCAACTTATCGATTACGGATGTCAACATTTTGTGATTTAGACATCGATCGGGTTTGGAATTCACATAACAATATCACTATTGAGGTGATTTATAGTGGCTGTGTTTTCCTCTTTCTCAACCTTCAACTTCACATTCTCAGCTTCCAACTTCTCAATCGACTTTTACGCTCCTCATTACTGTGACATGCTTCACCATTTTTATACGGCTTCGTAGTTTTCAGCAAGCTCTTCAAATGTCACTTCCTCATCACTAGAATCCATATCAAAGTTGTACACTCCAGAGAGAGTAGTGACAAGTTTGGCACCTTCTTCCTCAGATTCACTTCCTGAATCACCATCAGACCAAGTGACAACCATCCCTTTCTTTTGTTTCTTTAGAAAGGTAGGACATTCAGCTCTAATATGTCCAAATCCTTCACATTCATGACATTCGACTTTACTGTCTTGACTTCCTTTTTCCTCTGACTTGGATCTTCTGCTGGAGTCATAAGATCTGTTAATGTTAGATGGAATGTCCTTGACATTTGACCTTGACTTTGGATCAATCCTCCTGATCAGTTTGTTGAACTGTCTTCCAAGCATGGCAATAGCTTCAGATATCTTCTCTTCATCTTCCACCTTGCATCCTTCTTGATGTTGGATACAAGTGCTATGCTCTTGTTTTCTTGTCAACAGTTTCACTTTGGTTCCCATCTCAAAAGTCATAAGGGATCCAATAAGTTCTTCAACCTTCAGGTCTTGATGTCTTGAGCCTCTTCTATTGCGGTGACTTTCATTGCAAATCTCTTAGGCAAGGATCGAGAATCTTTCTCACCACTTCTCTTGGACATCTTTTCACCAAGTGCTCCTGAGGCATTGGCAATTTCCAAAATATTCATGTGAAATTCATGAATATTCTCATCTTTCTTCATCTTCAAATTCTCAAATTTGGTAGTGAGCATCTGAAGTCTTGACATCTTCACCTTGGATGTTCCCTCATGAGTAGTTCTGAGAGTGTCCCAAACATCCTTGGCCAGCTCACATTGATGAACGATCTGAAGATATTCCTGTCAATACCATTGAAAAAAGCATTCAATGCTTTAGAGTTCCCAAGACCTAGCTCTTCTTCCTCTTTGCTCCATTCCTCCTCAGGTTTCAAGACAGTAGTGTCATCTTTCTCAAGCTTGGTGGGATGTTTCCATCCTTTATCGACTCTCCAAGCCTTAATGTCCTTGACCTTAAGAAGGCAACCATACGAGGCTTCGGTAATCATAATTAGACCCATCCAGAATAGGTGGTCTTCCTCCAAATCCTCCTTCTTTATCCATTACGCCAGAAACTATTATCCTAGATCTCACCCGGAAATAACAAGCGGTGCACGCTCTAATGCCAATTGAAATTCTGGCGCGAGATACTTGATGTCACGAGAGAATGTTATGACACGATGTCGACAACTTTGTTAGCAATTCACACGATAAATCTGACGATAAATAACACAATAAGTTGTTCACCGGTTCGGTTCAACAAACCTACATCGGGGGCTACCAAGCCGGGAGAAAGTTCACTACTAGCAGTATCAATTCGAAGACCCTATAGCCAACACACCAGTTGACAGCCTTCTCACTTAATCACTACCCAATGACCCTTTTACCTAAGTCCTACTTAGATATGAGTTCCTACTCACTCCCCTCGATCAGGCGTGATATCAACCTATTGACTAATTGAATTGTGAAGACACACTTCAATAAAATATCTTGATCTTGCTTCAAAGCTTCAATCAAGAGACAAACACTCGTGCTTTAAATATTTGAGTGATAAACTAACCTTACAGCAAATCCTAGTCCAATGCACTTATCAATTGATAGTTGCTTGGCTCACAAGAGAAACTAGAATTACACAATTACAACTGTTACAAATCCTAACAGTACACAAACCTGTGCTATCTTTTCAATACATTCAAAGGCAACACGGTTGTAAGGGTTCTTTTCCTTTTATAGAAGCGATCCACGAAACTTCAGTTTTGGGCTTCCATAAAGATAGCTAGGGTTCACTTAATTTAATCCTAAAAACATGGTCTTTTCAACAACCAATTTAGGTTTAATTTAAGTTTAACCTAGCAGCCACGTGAGCATGCTTTCTAATAACAGAAAAACAATATTTAGCGCTCAACAAACTTCACGAAAAATCTCGGGAACAAGCAGTTCTGCGAGAGAATGTCACTGAATGTCATAACATGTTATGACATCGATCGATTTCTCGAAATTTCCAGCCTGACTTTAGCTTCGGTTACGGTGTCTTTTAACATCCTTAGCAGGTAGGATTTAGCTTCAATCTCTGAATGTCATGACATCCATCATGACATTGCTAAAGCCTAGTTTTACCAAACATAATGCCAACTTAAAAACACTAACACTTTCTATGACCATCTGATGTCCCTTCGAATGTCCCACTTACATCCAACAAATAGAGTTACCTACCAACTAATGGTATGGATAGCGCTATTCTAAAGGAACGTAAAATAAACACGAAAACAACCAATTCTGAGTAGGTAATAAGACTTTTAGTTGCTTGCTCTATCAAAATACTTTTCACACCTCACACTTTTGTCAAACTCTTTTTAAAAATGAAACATTTCCGAACACTTTGTATACATTCCTACATGAATCATTACAAAGTCAAAGCGAAATGCTTTTTTTTCAAAACATTTTTGTCAAACACACAGAAAGCACAATTTTAAAGTGATCTAAGAGCAACTAAGAGCCCGTAGATAACTACGGATGAAAAGGGGTGCTAATACCTTCCCTTTTCATAACCTTCTCTTACTCGAGAATCTAACGAAGGTCTTTTTCTGTACTTTTTACCTTCCCTTAATTGGATAAAAGAAAAGTCGGTGGCGACTCTTGCTATCCGCACATTTGCGATACAAAAATCCACAAAGTCAGTTCACCGTGTTACACATACGTACATTGTTCGTGCATTCGTTTACCTAGCCATGTGGTATTTTGAATGTTTACTGAATTTTGTACAATAGATATGACACATGAAATCCTAACACTAAGACTTCTATTTATACTACTTCGACCATAACGGTCTGACTTATAAGATCTTGCCACATTCAGAACATGCAGAACACTGTTCTTCTCTTGCTTCCACGCGTCTTCGAACCGTTTCCAGCGCATATATTTTAACCTCCAATTATCCCGCTCGCGTTTGAATTTCAAATGTTGTGTCACTTTGTTTCGAACACACTTTACAGACATAATCTTGTTACAACTTCGAGGCTTCCTTCACATATATCTTCACAACTATCACTCGAAGCTCTGAGCTTTGATATCTCAATTCGAAGAACCAGTTCTTTCATTCCGAACTGTAATATTCACTTTGTTCCAACAAACACTAACATCATTTCATTTTGAGCTCAATGATTTCATTTCGAATCATATATATCAAAATCTTTAGCTAACAAGTTGGAAGAAGGCGCAGGTTCGTTGTTTTCAACGGTTTTATGAATTAATCTGCACATATGATTATGATTGATTTTAGAAACTAACACATGTGACAAGTGATTATGCAGATTCAATTAAATTATTATTTTTTGCGAAAGATTTTTTTTTATTACCATTTTTCAAGAAAAAGCAAAAAATAAAAGACACAATTTGGAATGAAAAACCAACTTTTATTAATGATCTTAAATTTCAAAACAAACAGATTTTGCCCATACATCATCACTTTCACCTTGGGCAGAGTGAAAGGATCATTATTTGAAAATTTAAACAAGCAACAATGATTTACTTAGACACGTGAGTACGAGTAGGGATGACAATAGCAGTCCAATTACATACTCTGGTTCCATGCATCACAAAGTTGGTTATTTCCTGCTTTGGTCCATCTTCAACAATGGCATTGACTCCTGGAACAGTAGGATCAAGATAGTCAGCACTTCGGAAAACATCTGGCAGCAACAGGTCCTGACTTCAACATTTCTCTTCTAATCTTTGTGGAAAAACCTAAACCTACACCATTCTTATTCACCTTTGGCTCAATAACCTATCCCCAAACATTGCTAGGACCTTTTTGAATCACATTACGAGCATCCTTCAACAAAACAATAGAATCTTCACTCCTTTGGTCACTATAAATAGACAAAGCTTGGAACTGCGTTCCAGCAGCGGCTTCATCAACTTCTACTATGTGAAAGGAGGATAAATGAGAAACTAGCATAACTTGTTCTCCTTCCACAATTATCATGACACCTTCACAGATAAACTTCAATTTCTGATAGAGGGTAAAAGTCACAGCACCAGCCTCATGAATCCATGGTCGTCCAATCAAACAGCCATAAGCAGGAAATATATCCATCACCTGGAACGTAATTTAAAACATATGTGGACCAATGTGAATGGGCAAATCCACATCCCCAATAACGGATTTGCAAGAACCATCAAACACCTTCACAATGATACCACTAGGACGCATCGGTGGACCTTGGTATTTAAGCTTTGAAAGAGTACTCTTGGACAATGCATCATTCTTGCGGGAAACTCTTCGTCACTGAAACTTAAATTATTGCAAGCGATGATATTTCCAACCACACTATTAAAAGTTTCCAAAGGCACATCATAATCAACAAATTCCTTATCTAAAACCTTCATTAGAGACTCTCTGTGAGCTAAAGAATTCATTAACAAAGCCAGGATTGAAATCTTTGACAGTGTTTGCAGCAATTGCCCAATGATCTTGTAATCACTCATCTTGATAATCTTTAACAAATCATCCATTTCTTTCTCTTAGGTTACCCCACTAGTCTGCCCTTCGAACTTCTTGAGTTCAACACTTGTTTTCCAGATCCCAAAATTGCTCTGCATTTTCCATTTTTCTCATACTTTGAAGTTGTTGCAAATCATGTTTGAAGTAGATTTTCTGCATCATTCAAGCTTCATTGAAGATCTAAGAGCAAGATTGTGGTATTTTCTCTTCAAATCCAGAGGCATATTTGGATTTATTTTCCAAATCAAGAGGTAACATTCAAACTTCAAATCTGAATTTCTAGCTTGCAATTGATGAATTTGAGCTTATACATGCGTGGTTAGCTAGCCAAACATTAGGTTTGATGTATAATTTCATCTGTTTGTGAAGTATATTGGATAGCATGAAGTTCTGGAAATCCGGATTTAGATGATTTTCTTGCTCTGATTTCTTGATGTATGATGGATCACTTGATCTTTTACAAGTTATGTGTTGTAGCTTGCCATGTGTTAGAGCTTTGAATCACTTAATTTGGTTGAGAAATGAGTGAGATACGATTGCTAGAAGTTGCTTGCATGAAACTGAAAAAATAACGTGTTTAGGGCATGGCTAGAGATTGAAGAAGATGTGTGGCATCATCTGATTGGTCTGTGCATTTTGAATTTTCATTTTGAATTATTTTATGATCAGCATTTTGCATCAATTTATTTTTCATTCAAAAATCATCCAAAAATTACAAAAAAAATAACACAGACTCAAAATGGCTTTAAATATTTTGTGGAATTTTTTCCAATTTTTTTAAATGTTAGAAAAATCCCTAAAAAATAGTTTCCAATGTTAGAAAATTCCACAAAAAATATTTTTAATCCTCTGAAGGATTAATTTTGAGTTTCTGAATTTTATTTCATAATTTTTGCATTTTTGCATAATTAAATAAATTCATGCATTATATTGCATTTCATGCATATTTAAATTGTTAAAAATACTTCCATGCATACAAAAAATACATAAAAAATATCTTAGTCCATTTAAATCATGCAACATGCATTTTTTAACTTTATTTCATCATTCTTGCATTTTTTTCCATTTTTAGATAATTTCATGCATTATATAGCATTTCATGCATATTTAAATCATTTAAAAATACTTTCATGCATGTAAAAAATGAATAAAAAATATTTTAGCTCATTCAAACCATACATCATACATCTCTGATTTTTATTTTATGATTTTGTCATTTTTGCATAATTAAATTAATTTTTGCATTAAATACATGATTTGCATTATCCATTTTGCATTTTATTTGCTTTTACCATTTTTCCTTGAAAATAAAAAATGCCAAAAATATTTTTGACCATGTTTAGGGTGTTGGAACACTGTTTCTAATTTTTGTAGATTTTTACTTCTGACTTTTATATTTTTTACAAATTTTTTCTTGTTTATTGGTCATGTAAGCATGAAGGTTGAACTAGTATTGACTTGATTTTATTTTGGTTTTTTGCATGGATTTTTGAATTGGGAAAGGATATGTCCCTGACTTGTAAGGGATTTGAGCTCCTTATTTCATTTTTACTTGGATTTTATCTTTCATTTTCCTATTTTTATGGAATTTCAAAAGTGAACGTAACTTTGCCTAGTGTAATTGAGTCTAGCTTCAATTGTGAAGCTTGTGGACATGATTTAAGGCCAAGTTTTGGGTATGTGATGATCATTTGAGTGCTCTAATGGTGTGAAACATATTTTAATTCATTGGAAATTATATGTTGATCACTAGGTTTCTACCTTGAGCATAAAGTTTTGTCTGGTTCCCAAAACCCTATCTTGTTGATGTTCTTAGACCCCTTTTCTTGTATAGTTTATGTTTCTAATTGATGTTTAAGGGGGAATGATAACCTCAAGGATAGTATTCTGAGACTTGAGAGACATTTGACCTCAAAGGATCACTTTGATCCTTATTTAAAAGTTTGATCTTTGTTTCATTTGTTGCATCCTTGTGCATGGATTGTATGGTGAGGAATGCATTCATGCAATTCTTTAGGAATCTACTTCTCACTCCCTTAATTCATCCTTATATCACATTTAGGGCCTTGATTCCAGTTTGATTGATTCATTTAAGCCCCTAATTTGCTCAAGCCCGTGCAACTTTTGTGATTAGAATGTTACCAACTTATGCTTATGGTTGTACCACTTGTATTGTATGCATCATGCATGGTTCTAGCAATCCAATTCCAAATTGGATCTTTGATTTTTACTTCTGACCTTGTACATTATGTAATCACTAACTCAATGCTCTTTGATTCATTGACTTGCACTCAATTGTAATGTCATAATGACCTAGAAGAGCTAGATTTTCTTTTTCTTCTTCTATTGTTTGGTTGAAACATACCTTGAGGGATTATAGGTTCATGATTTTTGAGGCATGTCACTTCAATTGACATTACTTTAAGCTCATGACAAACATCTTGTTAGGGTTCTATCATCACCCTATGACATGCAAGACATCTTTCCCTTCCTACAAATCTTAATCAATGTTATTTGATCTAAGATAGGTGGTATTTTGCTTTGGATGATTTTGTTCATCAAATAGGTGATTTTTTTGTGTATGGAAGCTTCATCTTCTACATTTGGTTGCTCATGAATCATATCTTGAGTTAAACTTATGACACAAGTCACACATGGTTTTAATTTTCAAATTAAAACCACTTTGTTTAAATCTTTCTCAAATGTCATGTTTAACTAGTTTAGATGCTTTCAAACAATGAATTTGTGAGTGTGAGCTTTTTGCTTTGTTTTTTATTGCTTTTGTTTGTAGTTTACTTAGGTATTAAGCTACTGACCTTGTGTGTTACATTCCTTTTTCATCATTCCTCTTCATCATGATTGACTCATTAGCTTGTATGCATGTTTCAAATTAATTATACGGTTTAGAATCATTCCTTTCCACTACTAACCTTTGCACTATGAATGGTTGTAGAGTATGACATTTGGTAATTGTTTGTGTTTATGTGAGCATCATGTTTATTTTCTTGCCATACATCTTATTTTTCCACAACACTTGACACAAACATTTTAAGACACACTCATCTAAGCACAGTTCACCACACACTTCTAGATGCATGTTTAAACTTTTTTCTAGTTGCTTTTGTTTGTGTATTGTAAATGATGAACATGTATATGATGATCATGCATTCTTGCCATGATAGCTACTGCATTCCACATCTTTGTATGCCATGAGATTCATTCTTTTGCATTCATGCATCAACCATGCTCCATTCCATCTTTAGTTGTATTCTAGATTAAATCCTTAACAAGTTTTTGTGTAGATGTTGTATGTGTGCAATTTGAAGCATCTTATGACTTGATAATGTATAATTTGAATAGATCTTAATCATATGTCATCTCTGATCCCACCACCACTTGACACTTAGCACATGCACGCACAAGTACAAATACACACATATGCGCACATGTTTACCCGCACTTGCATGAATCGAATGCATTTATCTTGAGTGTTTTGCTTTTGAATTCTTTGTATGCATGTTTAAATGTTTTTATTGATGAAATAACATGTTTGCTACTGTAACTTGTGTATCCTAACATCTCTTAACTCATTCCTCTTCATCTTTGCCTTTCCATGGCTTCTTTTTGATTGTAAACACCTTTTAGGTTAAGCATTTCAACTAGTTTTCACACCAATGTTGTAGTTGCATTTTCATGAAATTTATTTTATGATTTGATTATTAATTCATTCATATGATGTTGGTACTGTATCCTCTTCACCTTTGCACCTTTTTTTCATGTCATAAACCTCACACACCTAGATGCACTTCACTACACGCGCTTGTTGCATGTTTGCGCACTTTTGGTAGATTTTGCCATTGAATTTTTGTGGTTTATTTTGCATGATTTAAATGGACATTAACATGATTAGCTACTGACTTGTATGTTTTTTTATTCTTTAATTGTCTATTAACTTTATCTAAGTCCATCGCTTCGCACAATTAGCTCTTTGTATGCTTTTAGGATTAGTTTCGACCTAGTTTATGAATTAACTTGTTTGTGGGCGTTTATAATGATGTTTGATGTTTGTTAAAGTTTTGTATAACTTTGTAAATGAATGTTGTGTCTACCGACCTCACTTCACATGACACTTTTCATGAGCATAATTCACTCAAATTTCACTACATCTTCTTCTTTCTTCTTCTTCTTCTTTCTGTTTTAGCACTTGTTAGTGCCATGTTTGTGTGCTTTTGACAAAGCACTTTACATGATTCTACCCCTCTTCTCACTTGGTTTCTCAACCAAGATGATTGATTTTGTAGGTCCCCCTTAGGTTTTTCTCGATTAAGTTAGTTTTCGAGTTTAGACATTAAGTTAGGCATCCATGTATGATAACTTTAGGTAGATCTTCCCCTTGTTTATATCCATAACTTAGGAGCAACTTTGCATGATAACATTACGATTTAGAAGTAGGTTAGTTTCCCTTAGCCATTTTACCTTTATCCTTTTGCATCCTTAAAACTAAAATCTTGTTTTTGTCAAGTGCATTAAAACATTCTAATAATCTGAAACTTTTTCCAAAGTAAAAGATACAAACCAATTAGTCTAGGATGTTTCGTTGTCCTGTTTGCTGTTGATGCTTCGTCGTCCTGTTGCTGATGTTTCGCCATCTCATCCTCTGATGTTTCTCCATCTTATCCTTTGATGTCTCGTCATCTCGTTTGCTGATGTTTTGTCATCCCGTCTCCCGTTGTTTCGTCATCCCGTCTGTAGCTGATGTTTCGTCATCATGAAGGTGTTTCGTCATCGTTTGTTGTTTCGTCTGCTAATCTAAAAAACACAAACCAACCAAAACAAGTGAGCCGAACTACGGCGCTCTGAATTTCCCATTGCACGAGGGAATATGTAGGCATCCTGTCGCGGGGCTAGATCGAGCAACCTTTGTAAATATTTCCTTCTTTTCCCCGTGTTTTCTTTTTCCTTTAGTCTTTTCTTTATTCTTTATTCTTCTTTTCTTTTTTGCATGCTTTATACCAAGTACATATATAGTTAGACCTTTACACCCATTAGATAGAAAGTAAAAGCGGATACCGTAGAGTACTACGGGCGTGGGTGCTAATCCTTCCCTCGCATATGGACTTCCTTACCTGATCTCTCGGTCGCAAGACCGTGATTTCTTCGTTTCAGGTTTACTCGATGTTTACCTTTCCCTCTTGGCGGGATAAAAAACGTTTGATGGAGACTTCATTGAGATATAGCTATATCCTTTGATTTTTCGGCCGGGTGTTTCAGCTGGCGACTTCACTAGGGATCGTCTAGACCTCTTGTTGGTCCGATCAGAAGTCGATCCTAGCTTTTGTTTTCTATTCTTTTGGGTGTTTATTTGTTTTGTTTATTGCTTTATAGCTTGTTTTCTGTTATTTGTATATTTATACTTGTACATGTTTGCATGCATCTGCATCTGGCTATATTATTTTGTCGGTTGTTGTGCCGTTGTTTTTTGGTGGGTGGGAGTTATAAGAGGTAAAAGGCCCACTACCCAGGCTAGTGACTTATAGGATAGACGGATGTTCATGTCGAATCCCGCATCCCGTGATGCGTGTGAAGAGGCATGAAGTACCAAACTCAGACGAGGTTCGATTGACGGTGCTTTCGCCCTACATCCTTTGTGTAGTAAACGAAGTGCTCGATAAAGAACCATCGACTCTGTTTATCATTAGGTACCCATTTGTGTCTAGTATTACCCATGAGGTTGGGTTGGGACAGGTACAGATGCTGACTTATGTTACTTGGGTTCTTTGGTTATTGGTTCTGTCACCTATGGCTTACTTCACCAGCAAAACAATGTTAAAAAATGGAGCTTGGGTCCTATTGCATTCATGAAACATTTTACAAACTGCATCCTTTTTTTTAACATACATGTTTTATCATTTCCAGGATTACTAATCTCTGAGTCAGGTTATTGGGTCACTGCTAAAAGATGGATGCTGAAAAGAAGACTAATTACAGACGTCATCCAGTGTACAAGTTTCCTGCTCCAGCTCTTGAGAGTTTGATTCTGTTGGCCCAGAGGTCCCCTCCTGAGGTTTTTGTTGAGTTTACCAAAGACTATGGAAGGATTCTGTCATATTTGAAGTATCCTCTTAGTGAATACCAGGAAGATGGTCTTAGAGCATTGTTCCAGTTCTACGAATGTGAGTTGAGATGCTTTGTGTTTCCAGATTATCTGTTGCTACCTACCTTGGAAGAATATTCTGATCTTTTAGACATTCCAGTGCTTCATCAAGTACCTTTTCACATTGCTATGGAGAAACCTACTGACGATCAGATTGCTGTTGCCTTATTCTTATAGAAGTCGGTGATTTCAGCTAATGCCGCAAAAAAGGGGGCGGTAAAAGGCATTCATTTGGGATTTCTATTGAGAGAAGCTAATGCTAAAGCTGTGAAGTTTGATTGGAGAGGTTTCAATGCCATCTTGGATTGTTGTATTTATGGTATGGTCTTGTTCCCAAATGAGCCCAAATTTATTGATGAGAATGTTATCTCCTTGTTTATTCAGAAGAATCATGTTCCCACCCTCTTGGGAGATTTGTATCATTCCATCCATTAAAGGAGTTACAAAGGAAAGGGTGGTTTGGTCCATTGTTGCACTCCACTCTTGTACCAATGGTTCCAAATTTTCCTCCCTTGTGCCGGTGCTTTTGTGGATACTCAGCATACTATGTGGTGGGTGCCTCACTTGATGGCTCTCACATCTCAGGACATCAGTTGGTATAGGCATGTTGTGACTAAGACGGATAGAGAAAGTATAATTGTCCATTGTGGGGAGTTCCCTAATGTACCTCTCATAGGTATTCGAGGTAGCGTCAATTATAATCTATTCCTAGCTTTGAGACAATTGGGATATGCTCTGATAGGCCCTCCTAGTGAAGAATGTGTGCGAGAGACTTTGTGCTTTGACATACCAGACATTACCGGATCATTGGAAAGAGTTGTGCAAGCTTGGAAGAGAATTCACGTTGAAGGAGGACAGTTCTTCGGCAAGAAGGATCCTACAACTTATGCATCATTTGTCTAGTGGATTGAAGAAAGAAACAAAGATCGACAATGGCCTTCTATTACCGGAGTTGCACCTTTCCACCTTCAGGTTGCTATTGTTCCAGATGTTGTGCCCAAAGGAGATTACGAGCGAGTGCGCTCTCAGAACCGCCTTCTGATAGAAGAAAAGGAGACTCTGAATGTGAGATGTTTGGTTGCTACCCAAGAGAAGAACTAGTTGGCTCACAAGCTCAAGAAGTTCGAGGGAGAGACATCTGACGCTGCAAGGAAGAGATCTAGGTCCGAAGAGGGGATGATATCATTGAAACATCACGTGAGGGCTATAGCAGAGATTGAGAAGAAAAGCAAAGATTCCAAGGTTGATTTGGAGAAGAAACATAAAGCAAATATCAGAAGCCTAGAAAGAAAGATTCTAAAGGAAGCTACTCAAAGAGCAGCATTTGAAGATCAGCTCAGACAGAAGGATGTTCAGCTATCTTTGGCCATAGAAGAAATTGGGCAGCTCAATATCTAGTTAGGAGTTCAGGAGTCTGCAAGCTTTCCTATGTCAGATTTTTAGGCTTGTTATTTCATCTTATGTTTCAAAAGAGAATCACCATCAGGGTTGTTGATGGGTTTCCATTTCTTTACATTTTATTGTGAGAATCTTTAGCATCTTGGTTTGTATTATTGTTGAGGTACTTTGAGGAACTATTTGTATCTTTTGTTTCTACTATTTTAATGAGATTTGATTCAATTGGTGTTCGTCACTTCCTCTTATGCTATTGCCCAAAAACTTGGCTACGAGTGTTAGAATCCTGGGAATATATAAACATGTCATCGCATGCATTGCATATATGTTCATGCATATACATACCTCATGCATAACAGGTTTCCGGTTGGTGTTCTTATTATGACTTTACCTTTATTATCAGAGGAGATTTAAGATGACAACTCATCGTTACTCTACCCGAAGTAATTTTCCGAGGCAGATGGAGCAAGTACAAGAAAAGCTTGCTGAGTTGAGGATCCAGATGGCTACCCAGATGACTCAGTTCATGGAAGCAATCACGAATTCAAACCGCAGACAGGATGAGTTGACTGCTCTGGTCAACAATCAAGTTCGTAACCGGGCTGTTTCCTGATATTTCTGTTGGGCTGGATAATGTGCAAGTCCAGGCCTTCGTGAATCTTCCCGGACCTCAAGGCAATCCTTTTGATCTTCGTTGTGCTAACTGGGGGCAGTTTCCCCCGCCTCCGGGCTCTCAGCTCGTGGGGAACCACAGAGGTAATCCAATTGTTGTGAGGGGTAACCAGGAACGTGATCATGATTTTGAAGAAGATGGTTTTTCTGTGCATTCTGACCCAGATTTCCCAACTGAAGACAGGAGGTATCGTCAGTTGGAGGAAAGTTTGAAGGCTGTTGAAGGTGAAGGCATCTTTGGCATGGATGCTAATGATCTTGGTTTGGTATCAGGAGTGAGGGTTCCCCCAAAGTTCAAGCCTCCGGTTTTTGAGAAATACAATGGTTTGTCTTGTCCAGTGACTCATGCCACCGCTTACTTCAGGAAGATGTCAGTTCGTACTCATGATCAAGGGCTGTTGATTCACTATTTCCAGGATAGCTTGACCGATGCGCCCCTGGAATGGTATATGAAGCTAGAAAGGGCGCATATTCGCTGCTGGAATGACTTGGTTCGTGCTTTTGTAAGGAATTATAATTACAACAGGGATCTAGCGCCTAAGCGTACTCAATTGCAAAGTTTGTCACAGGGTCCGAATGAATCTTTTAAGGAATATGCACAGAAATGGCGCGAGTTGGCTGCAAGAGTTCAACCTCCTCTGTTGGAGAGAGAACTAATTGACATGTTTATGAATACTCTACAAGGGCCTTTCTACGATCGTATGATCGGGGCTACGTCCGCAGGTTTTGCTGAATTGGTAATGGCAGGAGAAAGAATAGAGGCCGGAACTAAAGTCGAAAGAATTCAGGTTAGTGGTTTGGGATCTTCTTCGAGTGGAAGTAAGAAGCCGTTTGTTTCTCACCCCAAGAAGAGAGAGGGGGAAACTAGCTATGCTCATGCCTATGAGGGAAGAAACAGAAGACAATATACACAACAACAGATCAATGTTGTGTCTATTCCTGCAGTTGCTCCTCAACAGCAGCAACCACAACAAGCTAGACAACAGAATGTTCTGAGGCTGAGGCAAAACAACAACTATCAGTAAAGGCAACCAAGAAAGTTTGATCCGTTGCCCATGAGCTATGCCCAAGCCCTACAACATCTGCTTGATTTGAAGTTGGTTAGTCTGAGACAAATTCCTGTTAATCCTGATCGTCGTCCTGCTAATTATGATGCCAATGCAAGATGTGAATTCCATTCTGGTGCTGTGGGTCATTCAATTGAGAATTGTTATGCTCTGAAGTGCAAGATTCAGGATTTGCTTGATTCCAAGGCTATTCAGTTTGAAGCTGCAGCGGGACCCAATGTTATGCAACATCCTATGCCATCACATGACGGCGCAGCTGTTAATGCCATTATTGAGGATGGCGAGCGATTGGATCTGGTTATGGATGTTAATCATGTGACTACTTCTCTTCCTTATGTCAAGAGGTATTTGAGTGACAATGGTATTTTCCCGGGTTGTGATCCAGCTTGTTGTAAGTGTGTGGAACGGCCAAAAGGTTGTGATGACCTGAAGGCGCGTATTCAGGAATTGATAAATGATGGTTCTCTTCAGTTTGGTAGAGCTAGGAAGTACAGAAAGGTGACTCCAGCAGATGTTTCGGTGGTTTCTATTTCATTTACTCCAAGGCAAATTCATGTTGTTGTCAAGCCAGTACCATTGATGATTACTTTTCCTGGTCCTATGTCGTATGATAGTGAGAAGGCGATTCCTTGGCATTATGGTGCTGATGTGTATTATCATGGGGTTAAACAAGACTTTGGTCCGTTTGAGAATAGCTTCGTGAAAGATAATGATGTGGATGTCAATAACTTTTCTGGTGAAGGTCGTTTGATGAGAAATGGAAGGGTGTTAAGTCCCCCGAATCTTCAGGGTAATACAGATGCTTTAGCTAAGGCAAAAGGCAAACAAGTGATGGTTGATGGTCAAGGATCTGAGCAGACTAAGGCACCTAAGCCTATGGTTGCACCTGATGTGTCTTCGACTCTAGAAGCTGAGGTTGAAGAGTTGATGAGATTGATAACAAAGAGTGACTATAATATTGTTGAGCAGTTACATCACACCCCATCTAAGATGTCTATGATGTCGTTGTTGATCTATTTTGAGGCTCATAGGAATGCTCTGATGAAATTGTTGAAGAATGCTTTTGTTCCCCAAGAGATTATAGTGGGTCAGTTCGAAACAGTATGTGCTAGTATATCAGCTGGAAATGGGTTAGGCTTCACAGATTTTGATCTTCCACCAGAGGGTCGTAATCATAACAAAGCTATGCACATCTCTATGGAGTGCAAGGGCACAACCTTGTCAAGGGTTTTGGTCGATACCGAGTCGTCGTTGAATGTATTACCCAAGAGGGCACTCATGAAGATTGATTTTGCTGGTTTGGAGTTGCATCCTAATGACCTTGTTGTGAAGGCGTTTGATGGTTCAAAGAGGTCTGTGTTTGGAGAGATTGATTTACCGATCAAGGTGGGCCCAAAGATCTTTACTTTCACTTTCTATGTGATGGATATTAATCCGGCCTATTGTTGTCTTTTGGGACGTCCTTGGATCCATAAGGTTGGTGCAGTCACTTTCACCCTTCATTAGAAACTCAAGTATCCTCTTGATGGAAAGACAATTACTGTTTGCGGCGAGGAGGATTATATTGTAAGCCACTTGGCTTCTTTCTGCTATGTGGAAATTGAGGGTGAAATACACGAGACTCCGTTTCAAGCTTTTGAAACTGTTCAGATGATCAAGACTCTGGCTGATGAGGTTAAGAAGAAAGTTGAGACCTCTCTGACTTCATTGAAAGATGCTTGAGCCCTGCTTGAGGCTGGTCGCCCTGAAGGTTGGGGCAGTGTTGTGGAGGTTGCTCTGAAGTTTAACAGATTTGGCTTGGAATTTAATCCCATTTTGCACAGACAGATTCTCAAAGCTCCTGATTCGTCTACCCCTGTCAAGTTTTCTAGTGTCGGCATTAAGAAGGAAGATCAAGTCAACGCAGTTGATGATGAAGATGATGTTTTCAACATAGAGGATTGGATTCGCCCATGCATCCCGGGCAGTGAATTGAAGAATTGGACATCTGTGGACACCATTCAAGTTACAACCACTGAGGAGTAATTTTCTTGTTTTTCTTTATCATTCCATAATTCCTACGCTTTGCCCAAGGCGTAGTGAATCATTGTGTAGCGCCACCATGTTTCACATTGCAGTTTTTATCATGAAATAAATGACGTTTTATTCAAACTTTTGTGTTATTTTCACTTTCACTTTTACCATTTGTTTGCTTTTCTAAAAGAAAACGTGGCAATGTTTTATTCTTCACACACTGTCATTAAAACAAAAAATTAATCATGCAGATACATGTCCACGCCAAATACCAATGATCACAATTCTGCTATTGCCCGTTACGACTTCGACAATCCGATTAACCAAGCGGAGGAGGAAAGTGAGGAAGATTGTGAACTCCCTGCAGAGTTGGCCAGATTGCTAGAACAGGAAGAGAAGAAAGTTATTCAGCCGCATGAAGAGCCTCTGGAGTTGGTTAATCTGGGTACAGATGAAGCAAAGAAAGAAATCAGAATAGGGGCCGACTTGGAAGAAAGTGTGAAGGCAAGACTGATAGATATGCTCCGAGAGTATGTTGATGTGTTCGCATGGTCTTATGAGGATATGCCAGGTTTGGACACGGATATTGTGGTACACAAGCTGCCTCTCCGGGAAGATTGTCCTCCAGTTAAGCAGAAACTTTGAAGAACTCATCCAGAGATGTCTAAGAAGATCAAAGAGGAGGTACAAAAGTAGTTAGTTGCCAATTTTCTGAAGGTTGTCTCATATCCTTCGTGGGTTGCAAACATTGTGCCGGTGCCTAAGAAAGATGGTAAGGTCAGGATGTGTGTTGACTACAGGGATCTGAACAAAGCAAGCCCTAAAGGTTTTCTCTTTCATGGATGGATTTTCTGGCTATAATCAAATCAAGATGGCACCTAATGATATGGAAAAGACTACTTTCATCACGCCTTGGGGAACTTTTTGTTACAGAGTTATGCCTTTCGTTCTGAAGAATGAAGGGGCAACGTATCAACGTGCAATAGTCACTCTCTTTCATGACATGATGCATAGAGAGGTTGAAGTTTATGTTGATGATATGATTGCGAAGTCTCAAATAGAGGAAGAGCATCTAGTTGATTTGCAGAAATTATTTGAAAGATTAAGGAAGTTCAGGCTAAGGTTGAATCCGAATAAGTGCACCTTTGGGGTGAGGTCAGGGAAGTTGTTGGGCTTCATTGTGAGTGAGAAGGGTATTGAAGTTGATCCTGCCAAAGTGAAGGCGATACAAGAAATTCCCGAGCCGAGGACAAAGAAGGAAATTCGTGGTTTCTTGGGGTGATTGAATTATATCTCCAGGTTCATATCTCATCTTACTGCCACTTGTGAGCCTTTATTCAAGCTATTAAAGAATAATCAAGCAGTTGTTTGGAATGATGATTGTCAGATGGCATTTGATAGAATCAAGGGATATTTGTAAGAGCCTCCGATACTTATGCCACCAATCGAGGGAAAGCCACTGATCATGTATCTAACAGTTCTGGAAAATTCAATGGGGTGTGTGCTTGGTCAACATGATGAGACCGGAAAGAAAGAACAAGCCATCTATTATCTGAGTAAGAAGTTCACGGAGTGTGAGTCCAGGTATTCTTTGCTTGAGAAGACGTGTTGTGCACTAGCATGGGCTGCTAAACGTTTGAGGTAGTACATGCTGATGCTGACGCACACCACTTATCTGATTTCTAAAATGGACCCCATTAAGTTCATATTTGAGAAGCCAGCTCTTACCGGCCGAGTTGCCCGTTGGCAGATGATTTCGACAGAATATGATATCCAGTATACCACCCAGAAAGCAATCCAGGGCATTGTCCTGGCAGATTATCTTGCTCATCAACCGATGGATGACTATCAACCGATGAAGTTTGAGTTCCCGGATGAAGACATCTTGTACATTAGAGATTGCAACATTCTTGGTCTAGAGGAAGGGCCTGAGCCATGGTCACGATGGACGATGGTGTTTGATGGAGCGTCGAATGCAATGGGTAATGGTGTAGGAGCTGTTATCACCTCCCCCGAGGATTTCCATATTCCTTTTACAGCCCGAATTTGTTTTGACTGCACTAATAACATGGCAGAATATGAAGCCTGTATTTATGGGATTGAAGCGGAAATTAACTTGCGTATCAAATTCTTGAAGGTTTTCGGGGATTCTAATCTCGTTATCAGTCAAATTAACGGTGATTGGGAAACTCGTCATCAAAACTTGATTCCTTATCACGAGCATGTGATGAAGTTGATTCCTTATTTTGAAGAGATCACATTTGAGCATATCTCCAGAGAAGAGAATCATCTTGCAGATGCATTGGCCACTTTATCATCCATGTTCAAGGTGAAGTGGGCTAATGAGGCGCCTTCGATCACTATTAGAAGGTTAGATGAGCCAGCTTTTGTTTTTGAATCGAAAGTGGAATTGGATGGTAATCATTGGTTTTATGATGTTAAGAGGTACTTAGAAACTCAAGAGTATCCAGAATAAGCGTCTATCACAGATAAGAAGTTTCTAAGGAGGTTCGCTGCAAAGTTCTTCCTCAGCAGTGGTATTTTATACAAGAGAAATCATGATGGCATGTTGCTCAGATGTGTGGATAAGAATGAAGCATCGAAGATCATTGAAGAGATGCATGAGGGTGATTTTGGAACCCATTCCAGTGGTCACACCATGGCCAAGAAGATATTGAGGGCTGGCTATTATTGGTCCACTATGGAAACAGACTGCTATAATTATGCCAGGGTTTGTTACAAGTGTCAAGTGTATGCTGTTAAAGTGCATGTTCCTCCTGTTCCCCTGAATGTGTTGACATCTACATGGCCCTTTGCAATGTGGGGCATTGATATGATTGGGAAGATTGAGCCGACTGCTTCTAATGGCCATCGTTTCATCTTGGTTGCTATAGATTATTTCACCAAATGGGTTGAAGCTGCTTCTTTTGCTAATGTCACCAAGCAAGTTGTGGCCCGTTTCATCAAGCACAATATCATTTGCCGCTATGGGGTCCCCGAGAAAATCATCACTGATAATAGGTCTAATCTCAACAACAAAACGATGAAGGAGCTTTGTGAGACTTTCAAGATTAAATACCATAATTCCTCTCCATATCTCCCGAAGATGAACGGTGTCGTCGAGGATGCAAATAAGAATATTAAGAAGATTGTGCAGAAGATGGTGGTAACCTATAAGGATTGGCATGAGATGTTGCCTTTTTCTTTGCATGGATATCGTACATCAGTGTGTACGTCGACCGGGGCAACCCCGTTCTCCCTGGTGTATGGGATGGAAGCAGTATTGCCTGTGGAGGTTGAAATTCCTTCTTTGAGAATTATGAAAGAGGCTGAACTCGATGAAGCTGAGTGGGTGTAGAATCGGTTAGATCAGTTAAACCTCATTGACGAGAAGCGTTTGGCAGCTGTGTGTCATGGCCAAGTGTATCAGAAGAGGATGAGAAAGGCTTTCAACAAGAGGGTGCGTCCTCAGTTCTATCAGGCAGGTGATCTGGTCCTTAAAAGGATAATTCTTCCTCAAGGCGACCCCAGGGGCAAGTGGACTCCGACTTATGAAGGACCTTTTGTGGTCAAAAAGGTTTTCTCTGGTGGGGCAATGATGCTTACAACTATGGATGGTGAAGATTTCCCGCTTCTAGTGAATGTCGATGTGTTGAAGAAGTTCTTCGCTTAGCTTGTTGGTTGTACGAATGGTAGCAGAATCATAGATCGTTGGTCATCTGTTACTGCATTGCCACTTTTGTAACGCTCTTTTATTTTTATGTTTTAGGTCGATTCCCCTTTTGTAGGAGTTGCGTCTTTTTGTAAGTGCCTTTTGATGGTCGGTCTTCAATTAGTGAAAAGGAAACTTTCCTTGTTCTTTACTTCTTGCAGTTTCTTTTTCAATTGTTTAATAAAACGTCCAATATTTTCATGATGATTACTTGCATTTGAAAAAACTTTGATGGTTCCCGCACAATAATGATAATTGAAAAGTGAAAAATATTGTTAGATCTGATGGTGCCCTATTGCTGGGATGTTCGTACCACTTCATGGAGATCGTTCATAAGGAGTGAATTTCAAGAGCCAATCCTGTTTGGCAAGCCACTGCATGATCTTTATTTTGCAAAGTTTCATTCTTGTGTGGCAGAGAGAGGAGATTGAAGGTTCTCGACTGCAGCGCCTGGTTATTTCTCCTGTTCGTAGAAGATGTTTTCATTTGCAGGTTTTGGATGTCCATTTGCAATGTCGCTTTACACAATTTTCATCGTTTCTTTTGAAGAAAATACCTCGTGAATGTTGCCTTGGTGCACTCGACCACCTGATTGAAGATGTTTTGTCGTTCAGAGATAAGTTTCGAGTTTGGATCGATTTGAAGATTACTGTGTTAATGGTAGATCAGAGGGGGAATCTCTTATCCAAGAGGTATCAAGATTGCGGAAAGTTGTCAGAATCAAGAAGTCCAGACGGAGTCGAGTCTCCTCAACGATGGCAATCCCGAGTTTCTTTATTGCGTTTTCATTTGCACCCTTATTTGTTTGATTAAACATTGCTATCATGTAAAATTTGTTTATTTTTGAATGAAAATCTTAATGCATTAAGTATGTCTGTCTTGAAGAAATCTTTGTTATCACTCATCCATTCGCTATCGCTCATAAAATGACTTGCTTGCATATTGATGCCAACTTCACCAAGTCTTCTGCTCAAGCAAAGATTGGGGGGAGGATGACGATACTAAAATGATAATATTTGGTTTGTATGCTTTCGAGTAGAACCCTGTTGATGATGCACAGGCCTTATTTCGATTCCCAAACACCAGAGACATAAGGGAGATAGACCCTCGTTAACCCCTTTGAGCCTTGAAGTAGGAGTTTCTTTTCTATTCAGAAAAAACCCTCATTTTCCTAACCTGGGGCAGGGTAGATTTTAGTTAATCTGATCGAGCATTCAGAAGCGTGTAATCCAAGGATACAACAATGTTTATCCTCCAAAAGGCTGAGGAAAGTCCAAACTGCAACGGTCAACCTACGTTTGTCGACGTAGAATCCCTCAAAGACTCAGACAGTCACAATCACTTCCAACAAATTGAAGATGGTGTAGGGATCACACGATTTATTCTAAAAACAAAAAAAAAAGAGAAATGAAAAAATGATGAATAAAAGCAAAAAGGCCCGCTAAGTCGAACTTGGTAATAAGTCGCTTAGGCAAAAGGGAGGGCAAAGCCTTGAAGAAAAAAAAGAAAGGTTCTCAGTAAGAGAGCAAAGTCGTGTGATCGAACACCAAAATTAAAGGTGTGTGGCTATCATGTCCGTAAAGCTTGTGGGTTCCTCGCGCATGTCCAAGAAATCCTCAGCAGAAGCGGCCATACCATACTCTTTTGAGAGTAGAATGCTCGTATTAAGTTGACTGAATCTAGGATTGGAGAACATCACGAAGGGGGTGGGCACCAAATATTTTGAGCCTAAAATTTTTTTTCTTTCAAAAACCACGAATCAGACCACGTTACAACCCTCAGAAGTCCTAACTAAAGCATGGGTTAATTCGAAAGCATATTACGATGAGATAACATTTTCCTAACTCCTAAAGTGTGTGCTGATTTTTGTGTTGGTATCATATGTTTGTCTTGTCATTTTGAAAAAGAAAATGTTTAAAAAAATATAATAATAAAAAGAATGTTGCATCCAAAGAGTGTTTTGTTTACAAGACTTACATAAATGTTGCATTTGAATTTTCATTGTTCACAATAAACATTTTTCTGTATGCGAAACAACTGTTTGACATCAATTAAGTTTGCGCAATGAAGACCAAAGAAATATTTGGTCTTGTCACAAGAGAGGGTCTCGACTCTACGGAATTAAAAGATAATCTTTTCAAAGAATTGATGATACATCAGGGGCATCTTACCTTGAATCGGTTCTATATGTATTTCTACAGAGATTCTCCCCAGTGAGTTTCATTTCATTTTAGACTTGGGGCAGATTTGGTTTGATTGAATTGACAGGGTTGATCGTATGAAATATCTCTACCATGGGGCATCCCCAATGACACCGAAGTATCTACTTCTCCCCAGCAAGTCTCCCAAAGCGAAGAGATTGTATCCGGATGATTCCCCAGTTTTACCTGAAGGTTGTCTATTCCCCAGTATCGTCTAGTGGAGAGTTTTGTCTGACAGGTTGTGATTGATAAGATTTCCTTGATTGAGAATCTGTATCCCCAATGAAGTTGTGTTACTGTTGTGTTCACAGAAGAATGTTCGTTCGAGGAAGAATGCTTATTAATTACTCCTTTAATTCCCCAGTCAGGTTGTTGCGTTTGGAAGTTCTTATTCAGGAATCACCCCTTCTTCCCCATTGTATCAGTTATTCATCTGAGATTTCTTCTTCAAGATTTCTCCCCTCCCCAGCGAAAAAATCTTCTTTCAAGGTTGTGGCACAATATTCCTCATTTCCCCTAGTGGAGTTGTCCCCCTCATTTCCCCAGTGGAGCTGTCATATATGAGGTGTCTTGTTTCTTCATGCCCGGATGAACTATTTGACTTGGATTTCTATTCTGAGAATTCGCCCATCTCCCCAGTGAGTATCGCCCGAGACGTATGCTTTTGTGGGTGTGCATCCCCAGTGAATACCGCAAGAGTCGTGTGCAGGTTTTCTCCTACCATTGACCAAAGATTGATCTCTCCCCATGAAGTTGGAGGAATCTTCACTCCAGTTAAATCCAGTGTTGTCTGGTGTCTTGCCCAATGTCGTCCAGTCACCATTTGGATTTCCTCTTTAGAAGTCACAGTTTCGCCTTGATCTTCTCTGCCTTTGCCCAATTTCATTTGGCATCCCATATCAGAATCAACGGTTTCGTCCAGAATTATCTCTCTAGTGAAGTCTGCAATTTATTTTTGCAACTCTTCTCAGTGTTTGTAGCCTGATTTCTACCGGTTACACAAGCTATTTCTCCTCGAAGAGTTTCATCTCTTTGAAGGTTTTCTCCCCAGTGGATTTTGCAATTTATTTTTGCAAGTCTTATCAAGTTTGGCTTGGTATTTGATTAGATTTTTGATTAGCCATTCCCTGGTGAAACATTTAATCATGCATCATTACATTGCATCCTCAAAGTGTAAATTTCCATTATCTTTTGGAACTTTACTCCATAGAAAAATTTCAAACATGCATTGAAACATAAGCCTGTATTACCACTATGTTCCCCCAATGAATCTGCTGATTTTGGATCATTTCCCCAGTGAGGCCTTTATCCTCAGTATTTCCATACAAATATTTTGTTAATCATTCCATTTGGTTGAGTGTTTACTCAACGTTTTGGTTGTAGCCCAGTTTCTCTCTGGTCAAATTTCATTGGTTTAGTCCCTACTACTCTTGTTGGTTCATTTTGATGTCCATCAATATACCTGTCAAATGTCAGATTTGTCCTGATGATCTTTTCAGCAAGTGTTTTGGAAGTACGCTCTAATCACTTTGCTTTGGGTTGAGTTTTGTCTCGTTACCCGAGCATGAAATCTAATTGTCGTATTGGTACTCATCTAGTTTGTTTCGCCTAACTAGGTTCCATGAGTCGAGTTTTATCTCGTTTTGTTTCTTACTCCTGGGATTCTTTCAGTTCCATCATACTGTCTATCTCGGGTTGAAACCTTTCCCCTTTACACCGTAGATTCAATCAGCTTCGTCTACTGTCTATCTTCGGTTGGGATGGCTCTTTTATAACTATTGGATTCAATCATCCTCGTCTACTGTCTATCCTTTAGTTTGAGAATAGCAAGTGCTCTGAGAAACATGCGCTCTCATCACTTTGCTTTGGGTCGAGTTTTGTCTCTTCGCCTGTGCATGAAATCCAGTTGTTGTCCTGGTACTCATCTAGTTTGTTTCGTCTAACTAGGCTCTATGAGTCGATTTTATCTCATTTTGTTTCTTACTCCTGGGATTCTTTCAGTTCCGTCATACTGTCTATCTCGGGTTGAAACCTTTCCCCGTTACTTCGTAGATTCAATCAGCTTTGTCTACTGTCTATCTTCGGTTGGGATGGCTCTGTTATAACTATTGGGTTCAATGAGCTTCTTCTATTGTCTATCCTTTAGTTTGAGAACAGCAAGTGCTCTGAGAAACATGCACTCTCATCACTTTGCTATGGGTCGAGTTCTGTCTCGTTTCCCATGCGTGAAATCCAGTTTTTGTCCTGGTACTCGTTTCTAGAAAGTATCGTTCTTCTAGTTCTATCGAGTCGAGTTTTGTCTCGTTTGATGTCATTCCTTGGATTCAATCAGCTTCGTCTACTGTCTATCCTTGTTTGACTTGTCTCTTTCATACCTTTGGTTTGTCACAGTTTCTACTGTTTACTCCTGGTTGAGACCAGCATGTGTCCCTAGAATCACGCACTCTAGTCACCTTGCTTATAGGACCCTTTTCATAGTTGTCCTATTGCGTACGTTTTCATAGTCTAGTTTTGTCTGGTCTTCTGGTTTGAGTTTTATCTCATCTTTATTATAGTCTGTGTTACGATTTCGTCTTGGCGCATATTTTGGGGAAAGCTAATGTTCATTAGACTCTACCGCTTGTTAACGCACAATGTTATCTGGGGCTCTTGTATGAAACCAATTTCATTTGGTATCCTCTAAGTCCAGCTTTCTCTGGCTCCTTTTGGAAAGTTTCACTCTTCTTCTCAAGAGTGTAAATTTTCGAGTTCTTTTGTATTCAATCCTCTTCTACTTTGAACGCTCGAAGGTCTCCACCAGTTCTCTCTTATCAAGTTTAAGAAGATTGAATCGGGGCAGGTGTTGCACCCCAAAATTTACCCTCTTGATTTAGGCTTATGTTTCATCATAAACATCATATTGCATTGCATTCATATCTCATGATAGGATCCAAGCTCTTTGGGTTCTCAAGAATTCTACAAGCTAAGGAGGTTGATTGTGTTAGCATACCCTTCTGAGGGAATCCCAAGTTTTCACATTTGTGGATATTTCAAGTCACAATGATGTATTGTGCCCCAAGACATCCCATATGTCTCATTGATTCCTCATGAGTTGAAGTTTTGCAGAGAATTGGTGAGAAATTCATCTGTGGCATTCATCTGATGAATTAGGGTTTTGGCCCTCTGTGGAGTTTGAAGCTTGGATGAGTCAATTTCTTGAAGTATTACCATCATATTATTATTTGAGTTGTCATGGTTCAAAGGATTGCTCAGCACATTCAGAAGATTTGAGGTTTTAAAGCTTGATTGGTTATCTCCTAACACATGGAGCAAACTTAGGGTTTTGAGTAAAATCAGGATTTCTTCAGATTTTTCATTCAAACTTGATTTCATTTGTTTCTATCTGTTGTTGGACATCCATGGTTGAAATATTGAGGCTCAATTTTGAGTAGAAGCAAGTCAATTGATCATAAGGGGCAAAATAGTCATTTTGGTCAAAATCAGTCAAAGTTAGGAGTTGACCAAGTGGACTTTTGGTCAACCATCAATTCAAATATCATATTTTCATTTTTCATGACCAAATACACCATTGAATCAAGAAAGTTGGAGAAATTAGGGTTAACTTGTTCATGAAGTTATTTGAAGTTTGAAAGTGTCCACCCTATGGAACTTTGACACATCATAACTTTATCAATTTTTATCCAATTGTTGCATGCCATACATTTCTGGAAAGCTTGGAAAAAATCCTACAAGATTTCCAATGTGTAAAATTTTTCAAAAATGCACCATTTGAGAGATATTTGAGTTAGAAGTTTCATGCACAAGTTTTACCCAAGGCTGGGCAAGCATGCATTTTCTGGGCATTTTCTTTGAGTAATCTTCACAAGCAGGTGGTGGGCATAATATTGAGGCTTATATCTTTTGATTTAGATGGAATTTTTGAAAACCACTTCGTGCATTTTGAAGTATGCCATGAGAGCTTTAAATGGAACTTTGAATCACATCATTTGGTTCAAAATTGAGCAAGTTACAAGGCTCACAAGTGGAGGTCACAAGGCTGACTCCATGCACAACCATGCAGGCCAGAGAACACGCGCGTGTGCCCAGAATTTTGCTTTGCTTGTGCACAACTTCAAATGATCATATCTCACTCATTTTTGCTCCATTTTCAGTGAACCAAAGCTTGTTTTAATCCTCATTCCAAGAGCTATTGATGTGTATCAAAAGGCCAAGAAATGCACAAGCCATTAGTGAGAAAATTGAAGGAGAAAAAGGTGGTGTAAGGCTGATTTTGAGCAGATTGGTTTTGTGCATTTTTCTAAGTTGTTTTGCGCAAGTTATTTGAGCATACGATGCCAAGGTTCGAAGCAAGCTGCCAGCAAGCTTCTTTGCCATAAAAAGCCAAGCATTATGAGCACATTTTCCTCACACTCATTCCATGTACACTTTTATTTTGTATCAAATTTAGCAAGGCTGGGGAGATATCATGTGAGCAGATCTTTCACCACTCCTCCAGCTCATCAAAACGTAGCCAAGGCAAGCATGAAATGCACCAAAACGCAAGCACTCAAAAGATGCCATTTTTGTGATTTTTTTGCTCTAACGGATTTTTGAGTGAAAGGACTGATTTACCCTCATTATTACTCACACATTATAAGTTAGAAGCTTCATTTGTGCAAAAGAGCTTCCTTTCTCTCGTTTTCCAGATCCCAAAATTGCTCTGCATTTTCCATTTTTCTCATACTTTGAAGTTGTTGCAAATCGTGTTTGAAGTGAATTTTCTGCATCATTCAAGCTTCATTGAAGATCTAAGAGCAAGATTGTGGGATTTTCTCTTCAAATCCAGAGGCATATTTGGATTTATTTTCCAAATCAAGAGGCAACATTCAAACATCAAATCTGAATTTCTAACTTGCAACTGATGAATTTGAGCTTAGCACATGCACGCACAAGTACAAATACACACATATACGCACATGTTTACCCGCACTTGCACGAATCGAATGCATTTCTCTTGAGTGTTTTGCTTTTGAATTCTTTGTATGCATGTTTAAATGTTTTTGTTGATGAAATAACATGTTTTATAATGTAACTTGTGTATCCTAACATCTCTTAACTCATTCCTCTTCATCTTTGCCTTTCCATGGCTTCTTTTAGATTGTAAACACCTTTTAGGTTAAGCATTTCAACTAGTTTTCACACCAATGTTGTAATTGCATTTTCATGACATTTATTTTATGATTTGATTATTAATTCATTCATGTGATGTTGGTACTGTAGCCTCTTCATCTTGGCACCTTTTTCTCATGTCATAAACCTCACACACCTAGACGCACTTTTTGTAGATTTTTGCCATTGAATTTTTATGGTTTACTTTGCATGATTTAAATGGACATTAACATGATTAGTGTTCGCGTTAAAAAGTGACGCGCTAGTGAATCGAATCTGAATTCGGATCCTCTGGCTCGAAACGATTTACTCTTTTGATTTGTTTATAAAGATGCCGCGAGCATCAAGCTTTATTATTTTCAACACAAGAAATTATGATTATGAAAAAGGGGAAAACTGCTAATACCCTCAATTGATTATGATATGCGTAACGACTAGCGCGAACTAGACGCAACGCATTGGGGAGATTCTGAGTAAGGGGGTTTGTTATATAAAGGGAATAGATGGAGCACCCTAAATATATATAGTTATCTATAGCTTTATATATGAATATGTTTGATATGTTTGTGTGTTTTAATTGCTATTTCTATGATTGGGAAAGTTTCTCCTTTGGGATTTTAAGAAGGATAGATTATGAAGGATCCTAGTATTTATTATTATTGTGCTCGCAAAGATCTTTGAATCTTCTGCATACATATCCCCTAGTGGGAATCAGAGCATTTGTAGCTCGGATCTAAAGGGTTCTATGGTTTTGTTTGGTTTGAGGAAGAAAGAAATTTGCTCGCCAAGGATGAGACCTTGTGCCTACGTATTCTCAAAAGGATGTTGAGAAAGTCAGAGCAATCGTAGTTCCCACTTATGCTAGTGGAAGCAACGGGATGTTAGTAAGAGACACAGACAAATGTCATCTTAATGAAAAATGTATCTAATCTATTTCATCACATACATTTTGAAAAGTTTGAATGATTGAATCTTTCATTGCAAGTTATCGGTGCTTTGCTTGAGTGTACAAGCGTTACCACTTACATGTTTAAGAAAGATGTTTGAAGAAAGATAAATCTTTTAACTGTAAGCATTGGGTGTTTTGCTTGAGTGTACAAGCGTTACCACTTACAGATTAGAAGATGTTTTTGTTTGAAAAGAGTTTGAAAAGTTTTTGATTGTATGTGATGTAATAGATGAGATACTTCTTCCATAGAGATGATAAATGTCTAAATCTCGAGGAGAAATTGATTGGATTAAAGGGATGCTTTTAAGAAGCCCATGGGTCCTTGTATTGTAAGCCCAAGAGGAGGCATTCCGAGGGTCATCGAGGGTCCTTGTATGAAGCTCAAGAGGAAGCTATAGGCTTTGGCTGGCTTTGGCTTTAAAAGGGATTTCACCGGGAAACCATCCTTTTGGAATTAAGAGCAATTTCACTGGGAAATTATACTCTCTAGGTTCTATCCTAACGCGAGTGATTCTTTGTATTGTAAGCCCAATAGGAGGCTGTTAAGAGATTTTCTGTCTCTTTCATTGTATGATGCCCAAGAGAAGGCTAAACTCAATGAGGAGTTCTTTTGAACGAAGCCCAAGAGGAGGCTGACTCAACAGGGGAGTGTTGTCTTATATGAAGCCTAAGCGGAGGCTAAACTCAGTAAATGAGTTTTCTTATATGAAGCCTAAGAGGAGGCTGAACTCAGTTGAAATGAGTTACCTTGTACAAAGCCCAAGAGGAGGCTAACTCTGCAGGGATGAGTTATCTTGTATAAAGCCCAAGAGGAGGCTATAATTGTGGGGAACCTATTTGTTAGACTAGTTGTTATGTTATAACTAGACAGTTATATAAACAAGTGTGTGTGTGATATGTATTCACAGGAGTTTATAAAGGAAATATAAACAATGCATGATGTTTATTTACAAAAGTTTATGAAGGAAATATAAACAAGTATCTGTGAAACGAACGTTTAAAACGAGCGTAACTTGATTATTTACAAGTTTGAATTGTGTACAAGGATGTAAATATGTACACGAACGAGTGTTTATGTACAGGAGGGGATGGATGTACATAGAAGGGTTGGGACTTACACCATATGGGTGGCCCATTGGTTTAAAAGCAGTTTCACAGGGAATAATGCTCCTTTTAATACCAATGGTATTCAGTGTATACACAAGTGAAGTGAAAACAAACGATCGAAGTTTGTCTGTACTTGAGTATAAAAAGTATCTGTATTATGTACAGGTAAAATTGGTATATTCATAAAAATAATTGGATATGTACAAGGAAAATATGTATGTACATAAAGAATGTTGGGACTTACACTGTAAGGGAGGCCCATGATCGGTTAAGAAATTCGAGAGAAAACGAATTCGGTTTTATCGTTTAATCGGATCGATCATGGAAAAAGATGCAAGTTTGATGAAAGGTTTTGAAGAATGTTATTTGAAAGTGTTTTTGAAATGTGAAGTTCATTTATAAGAAGTTTTGAAAAGAATCGGACTGCGAAAGTTTGAAAAAATCACTTTTAAAGGTGTTTTGAAAAGCACGCAAAAGTATCGTTTTCGGCTCGATCAAAATATAATCGGATGAAAGTTTTTTCTGAAAATTTTTGCACTATCATAAAATAGATACATTAATTGACAAGTGTACAAAAAATCACCTCAAAATGAGGATTTTTGATTGGGTTTTAAAAGAGTCAAAGTTTGAAAAAAAATATGAAGAGAAAAACAAAAAGTTTGGCAAAAATGGTCCCAAGGCTATTCGAACCCGGGACCATTGGGCAAGGCGTGGCAAGAGAGTTTTAAGAGTGAGCTGGCAACCGCTGGGGCGGCAATACATCCGTGTATTAATGTCAAACCAGTTAAATATATTATAAACTCTTATTTTAAATTTGAAAACACGCGCGCAAGCTTCATCATCTTCTCCAATCCTTCAATCCATCCTCAAATCTTCGTTTCTTGATGAAATTAGAAGATGTAAACATCAATCTTGCTTGTTTCAAACCCAGGAACATGATGGTATTCATTAATTTCATTTATTTTAAGCCTGACGTGATTGAATTTCTAAAGAACACGAAGAACCCTAAAACTGAAAAACCTAATTGAAATCATGTATGGTTGATGAATTGTTCAATTGATTGAGGGTTAATGGTCGTGGATAGTGCAGAAAACAAATGGCCAAGAGTTTTTTTGATTTGAATCAAAGAATCATGGAGTTCGAAGTTGGTGTTCTTACCTGTTGAAGCTGGAATCGAATTATGGGTTTGAGTGTTTCCAGTTGAGTTTTTGTGATTGCTTGAGCACCAACGGCTCCTATGGAAGGTGTGAGGATGGTCTGCACATCATGAGCTTGCTTGGATTGCCCTGACCAAGTCGACCTGCATACAACTCAAAGTAAAACTGGAAATCGATGTTAAAGCTGTTACAGTTTGTTGTTAATGATCTGCATCATGTCTATGATGTATGTTGATGATGTTTGGATGATCAGAACTCAAGATACTCAAGCCAAAGTTCAAATTCGAAGTATAAGGAAGTTTGGGCAAGTTTATGAGCATGGAATGTGAAAACTGATTTTCAGCTTGGCTAGTGTTGATTTTATGCTTTAAACAAGTTTCATATTGATATTAAAACATGTTAGACACCAAATTACTCAAAGTTTTTCACAAGTTTTCAAAAATGCAAGTTTTATCTAATTTCTCTATGTTTCTTGAATCTTAAGAAAGAAGAAAGAAAGCATGTACTTGCATGGCTTTGGTGTGTTTTGAAATTGCAAATAATACCTCTATTTATAGGCCATGAGTTCTGAAAAATAAGTGAGAAAGTTTGGCCTTGGTAATTTCAACTTGCCTTAGAGGGCAAGGAAGTCATTTTTGCATTAAATGCAAAAGGAAACTTCCTTTTAACCATGGTTAGTTCTTACCTTGATCTTATCTTTTTACAATTATTCTCCCTTTGATATTTATCAGCTCTAATCCTCAATTGGCAAGGTGGCATGCTTCTAGAAAGAAAGAAACTCAAAATGACCTATAATTTCAAAGTTTGTACTTGAAAATTATGGATTTTGGAGCTCTAAGTTTCAAATTCAAAAGTATGGCTAGACTCCATGGATTTGAGAGTTCTTGGACATTTTGGAAAGCTTGTTTCAAGGGCTACAACTTTCATTTTTTTAGTTTTTTCCAATTCAAAGTGGAACTATGTGAAAAAATGTCATGAAGTTTGGAAAAAGTACAAAATTTTAACACTTGAAAATTTTTCTAAGTGTTAGAAATTTTGACTTTTTGTTGACTTTTCCAAATTTCTTGATTTTATAGGATCATGATGGATCATTTGAAGTATTTTGATGATTGAAAAAGTTGTCTTGAAAAAGTTGACCAAAAGTCAAAGTTTGACTTTTCAGTGCAGATGAAATTTCATCAGATGTTTCAGAAATTGACTGATGAAGCCTGTGTACTTCTGTGATGTTTTGAATCCATAAATTAGGTCAAAATGTTGTACCTAAGATATGAAGATCAAACTCCAATCAAAAAAGTCATTCATTGATCAGAAAATCAGAGATTACTCATGCTCGACAAAAACCCTAATTGGTCGATCCTTGATAGATCAATGAGAAAAGTTGGATATCTGAAGATCAGAGGTTGATGATTTGATCAAGATAGATCAAATGAGGTGAGTAAAACTCAAAACCTCATTGGTTGCCTCTGGAATCAGATGAAAATTTGATGAAACCCTAATTTTGACCTGTGAAAGCTACACCCGATCAATTCTGTTCTGAACTGTTGATGATGCAATGATGCAGATGTAAGGTGGTATATTAGGTCAAAAATTGGGGTATGATAATTAGCTACTGACTTGTATGTTTTTTTATTCTTTAATTGTCTATTAACTTCATCTAAGTCCATCGCTTCGCACAATTAGCTCTTTGCATGCTTTTAGGATTAGTTTCGACCTAGTTTGTGTATTAACTTGTTTGTGGGTGTTTATAATGATGTTTGATGTTTGTTAAAGTTTTGTATAACTTTGTAAATGAATGTTGTGTCTACCGACCTCACTTCACATGACACTTTTCATGAGCATAATTCACTCAAATTTCACTACATCTTCTTCTTTCTTCTTCTTTTTTCTTTTTTAGCACTTGTTAGTGCTTGGTTTGTGTGCTTTTGCCAAAGCACTTTACTTGATTCTACCCCTCTTCTCACTTGGTTTCCCAACCAAGATTATTTATTTTGTAGCTTCCCCTTAGGTTTTGCTTGATTAAGTTAGTTTTCGAGTTTAGACATTAAGTTAGGCATCCATGTATGATAACTTTAGGTAGATCTTCCCCTTGTTTATATCCATAACTTAGGAACAACTTTGCATGATAACATTAGGATTTAGAAGTAGGTTAGTTTCCCTTAGTCATTTTACCTTAATCCTTTTGCATCCTTAAAATTAAAATCTTATTTTTGTCAAGTGCATTAAAACATTCTAATAATCTGAAACTTTTTCCAAAGTAAAAGATACAAACCAATTACTCTAGGATGTTTCGTCGTCCTGTTTGCTGCTGATGCCTCGTCGTCCTATTGCTGATGTTTCTCCATCTCATCCTCTTATGTTTTTCCATCTCATCCTTTGATGTCTCGTCATCTCGTTTGCTGATGTTTCGTCATGCCGTCTCCCGATGTTTCGTCAACCCGTCTGTAGCTGATGTTTCGTCATCATGGAGGTGTTTCGTCATCGTTTGTTGTTTCGTCTGCTAATCTAAAAAACACAAACCAACCAAAACAAGTGAGCCGAATTACGAAGCTCTGACTTTCCCATTGCACGAGGGAATACATAGGCATCCCGTCGCGGGGCTAGATCGAGCAACCTTTGTAACTATTTCCTTCTTTTCCCCGTGATTTCTTTTTCCTTTATTCTTTTCTTTATTCTTTATTCTTCTTTTCTTTTTTGCATGTATATACCATATACAGATATAGTTAGACCCTTACACCCATTAGATAGAAAGTAAAAGCGGATACCGTAGAGTACTACGGGCGCGTGGGGTGCTAATCCCTTCCCCTCTCGTAACAGACTTCCTTACCCGATCTCTCGGTTGCAAGACCGTGATTTCTTCGTTTCAGGTCTACTCGATGTTTACCTTTCCCTCTTGGCGGGATAAAAAACGTTCGATGGCGACTTCATTGATATATAGCTATATCCTTTGATTTTTCGGCCAGGTGTTTCAATAGAAATGGCGTACAACAGATAATATCTCCTTCTTGAAGGAAGTTTCGAAGGTGAATGGAATAATAAGTCTCGGCAAGAAGTGTGGGAACTGGATTCCCAACCATGAAGATCCTAATAACATTAACGTCAACAAAGTTGTCAACGTTGGGAATTAAGAACAAACCATAGGCAAGCAAGAAAAAATGGCCTCAAAAGCCTTCATACTCCTCATATCAGCAAACTGACGAGCCTTCTACAAAAGGAACGCATCCGGTAATCCTCTAATACACCCCTTGGTAGTCATATTATCTTCAATCTCAGACCTCTCCAGATGGGTAATGGCAGCAATCTCATGATACTTAGGCTCCTCCTCCAAATCAGTAAAAGGTACAACACTAGTAATAGGTCGACCAAATAGATAAGAATACTCCTCCAAGGTAGGAACCAATTGATAGTTAGGAAAAGTGAAGCAATGGTATAACGGATCATAGAACAAAACCAAGGTGAAAAGAAAACCATCCTTCATCTTCATCTTCATCAATGGTATAATAGTCCCATACTTCTTCCGGAAATCCTCTAAACACTCAATCTTATCAATCAAGCTCATAAATCCCTCAATCTTAGGTTCCTTGAAACTGTATTTTCGAGTCCTCCTTTGTCCGTAATTCATGGTCAAAGTATACCTGAGATATTTGCAAAGATCAATTTTAAGTTCCTTGAACAATTTTCTGAAAAAAAATGTGTATGGGTGCATGAACGGATGATGCAACAAGCACACACAAAGATAACAAACATGGGGGTCCATAGGTTCGACGTCACGATCATGGAGTCGAAAGGTACTACCCATAAGGTATTCTAAGCTTTGTCACCTGTAAATCAAGGTTCTAAAGGAATCACCAGAGTTTTCATTCCTCCATCCAATACTATCAACTTCCCGATGAACTCGGTAATTAGCAATACCTTCAGGTGAAACTCATCTGAGGGAAGTATCGCGTAGAAACTACCTCCGAATAACTCCATAATAGTCCCCGCACTACCCCTAAAAAGGCCAGGATGAGTTAAGGGTTATACGGATGCTCAGCTTCATGGGCTCTCAAGTCGAAAGCAAACATGTCTTCCCAATCGCTCAGTAAACAAAATACCATAGTCAATGAGGTCTCCACTGAGTGGGGGATCTCATGTCTCCTTCTTTGGGATTACTCCCTAAAAGTTAACATGAAGATATCGCCCATTCTATCTTAAGTTTGCCCAAGTCCGGGTATATGACTCAAAAAAGAAGATCATCAAGCACCCCTCAAAACATGAAAAACACCCAGATAGACAAGCATACAATATGTACAAAATATAACACATATATACAAATAAACAAAAATAGGGTCAACCCACTTACAGATGGTCCAGCAATAGGTCAAACATCCCTAGCAGAGTCGCCACTTTTTTGTAACGGAAAAAACTGCAAGTATAAGCCATTGAATTGACTTAACTCAAAATGGATGGTGGGGGGAGAAAAGAAGTATTTTTTTATAATTTTTGGTTTGATAGAACTGCCAATGAGTTTCAGGCCTACATACAAACAATGTGAAATGTGGAAATCAAAATCAAGTAGTTCGACTAAAAAAATAAAGTTGTGTGTTGGTTGATTTTAAGAAAAATGTTACTTTAGAAAAGCCACAAAGAGCTCAAAAAGTTTGAATGACGTTGGTGTTTTTTAGTATTATGAAAAAGAAAAGTCAAAGTGTTATTAGATGAATTGAGATTTTATTATTAAGAAAAAAAGTTTGAAAAATTCATGGACCTACACTCAAGTTTTTTATGAAAGCGGTTCAAGTCTTGAAATCAATAATCCTTTGAAAAAGAGGGATGATTTTGAAAATTAAAGAATGGGGAGGAGATGAAGAGGCTAACCTAAGTGCATAAAGTAAAAGGTAAGGGTAAGGAAAGATCTAACGGGTGAGAATATTAGTACTTGACATCAAGAGCCAATACCATATCCCATCCTTTGGATTACCACATAAACAACAAATAACTAGACAAAAAACCAAGCTTCAGATAAATCAATGCTTTTAGGTGAACTCTTTTCTTGAGAAAAACGGGCGGGGTAACGACTGTATTTGGAGGAAATCCACTCTCAATCGAGTATAACGGAATAACCTGCATACAAAGATAATAACCAGACAAGACAAAATAACACCAAGGGCACAGAAATCTCCAAGCTGAGGTAGAGGTCATAATCCTAAGTCCAAAGATCAAGCTCCGAGCACAAAGATAGTAACCAAGTCCAATTAAAATTTTTTTATGTTTAGGCTGAATTATTAAGTGTTTTGGAAAAGAAAAAATAAAGCTCAAGTGAGCAAACTAGAAATGACAGGAAAATAAAATGCTCAAGTGAGCAAAGAAAAAATTGCACAAAATGTAAATGCTAAAATTAAACGTGCATAAAAATGAAGAGCATAAAAGTAAATGCAGAAAGTAAATAGCGAAAAATAAAAAGCAATTAATAAATGTTAGCAAGAGGATCATCTTGAAACTTTTCAAGTATATCATCAAATTGTTAATGGTTAGTCGTCATTAAGGTGACCATCTTGAAAAATACGCATGAAGACTTGCCAGAAGCTTGATAGAATCAACGCGGCCACATGACAAGTTTCAATTGTTTTTTGTCATGTATATCACCGGTTTTAAAATTATCACATCACTTGATCAAAGATGATTGAGAATTTCAAATAAACAAGGTTAGTGGAAACTTTCCAGGAGCTTGATTAGAAATCAACGCGACCACACGACAAGCGCCACAAGTGTTGAACCAAGATCAAATCCAAGTCATCTTTTGGGGGTTATGTTAGAACATTAAAGTTCATGCCACCAATTGATCACTTTTTCCGAGCCGGGACAAAAGAAAAATAAGACAGAGAAGAAGAAGTAATTTTCAAGTTTATTTTGTATCAGATGAATTTATACGGTCTAATTTCGTCAAAATCAATTAACTTTCTTGGTGGATTTGTTCAAGAGACCTATAACCTTCCAAATTTCATTGATGTTGAGGAAATTTGTGACTCCAAAATAAATTCAAAAGTGAGCAAAATAAAAGTGAAAATAAAGTCAAATAAAAGGATTAAAATTAGTTATGAAATTAGCTTATTTAATTGGACTTTATTGATGAAATAAATTAATAGTATTTTTCATCAAAATAAAATTCCAAGAAAATTACCCAAAGTCAAACAGAGGCCAACAAGTGTTGACAAATTTTTTGAGAACTTTTTGAAGTCAAAATTTTTTTTTAGAAAATAAAATAATAGGTGAAATAAACCAAAAATGTAAAAAAAATAGTAAAGTAAAAAATATATAAAAAATGAGGTCAACAATATTTGTCAAATGACTAGTAGATCCTTCCATAATTTTTCCAGAATTTTAAAATGTCAAAAAGTATTTTTTAACAATTAAAAACATCAAATAAAAGAGAAAAATCATAAAAAAAATATCAAATCTGAAAACAAAATTATGAAAAAAATAAAATTCAAAAAGATAATATTTCAAAATATGTTTGTAATATTTTTCATAATTTTTGAGTCAGAAATGAATTTTATATGATTTTTTTGAAGTTTAAAACATTTAAAATATAAAATCAGAAAATAAAATAATAGCCAAAAAAATATGGACCATCTGATCTTAGTCAAAACGCGTTAGTAATCACATCCAATGGACATGGAGCGCTGTGCTTGATATGGACCTCCTTGGTTTTCACACCAGAATAATGTTTGACTCACAAAAGTAATCAGATCTAAGGGCTCCAAGGACGCGTGCTCGGTGAAGCAAACACACCATATTGAATTTAAAAAATTACATGTCAAGCCTTCATTAATTGAAGACAGACACATAAGTCGTCTTCAACCTCCAGCCATCATCCATGCTAGATTCTCAAACCGTGAAATAAATTTTTCATACTGGTGCCATTCGCTTCGTATCTTCAAGACGATTCTAATGGTACCCTTGCGAAGAATTTATTTCACTTCTATCATGAGCAATTTGAAAAAAAAACGAAATAATAGCGAGCACTTGTTTCCAAAAATTCTCAGTCAATACTGGATGAAAATGCAAATGGTGAAGATCACAAGGATCAGGGAGATGAGGAAAGTGCAATGATGCTTTATTTTACAAGGTTTGATGGAGATTCCGACCTGAACGAAGTTCACTTTTAGAGCTATGAAACTGGACTTGGATAGCACGATTCAGGAAGCTTCAAGGCATGATTCTTGTTCTGTTAGCTTCACTGAGGTTCAAGGAAAAAGAATGAATGGTTAATTTCAAACTGGAATGACTTTGAGAGTGAAAACGAAGTTGCAAAAAATCAGGTTCAAGAGAGATTTTGTTAGAAGTTTTTTGGCTATCAAAGCTTGAGGAAATGAGTGAGATATATTTCTTATTTATAGTAGAGGCGAATGGAATCAAAATGAAGGGTGAATGATGAATTTTGAGTGGAAATCATGCACACTCGTGTTCATGAAGAAAATGTGACCTTATGTGCACCAAAACTCAATCATTTCTTGCGTTTTGATGTGCTAATTAATCCTGGGGAATTTCTAATCACAATTAATCACGAAAACAAGGCTTAACTTGACTTAAAAACAAGTTACACGCGCAAATGCATAAACTGATGGTGAACTCGAACCAGAATTTTGCACAAAGTTTGAGCTGAGGCCAAATCCAATTCTCTCGTGCGTTTTCTGATTTTCTTTGATCCAAATGAAGTATTCAAAGAGTAGAACACAATGAAAAAAGAATCAAATCAAATGGATTCTTGAGTTGAGAGATTGAGCCTTTAGGATTCTTGAAAAATCACTGATTTTTCTGGCCAAGCCTTGATCAAGCATGCCACTTTCTAAAAATGACCTATAACGTTTCTTCTTCAAATTTTCCCTTCCACTCAAAATTTGCTCTTGATTTTTAAAGATGATATGAAGTAGACCTCTCAAGTAATATTTGGAAAAAAGAATCTCTCAAAAATTCCAAAAATTGAGAAAGTTATGATCTTGTGAATTTGATGAAAATTTGTGAAGTGACCTATAATCTTTTGACTTTTTCAAGCAACTTTGAAACACTTTCAACCTTAAAAACTTATATGTAGATAAATTTCACATCTTCAAGATTGTTTTGCAAAATGAATGACCTCAAGGTGGTAAGTGATGATCAAGATATGATCTTTTGAAGTTGATTGACCAACAATTGAGAAATTCATCAAGGACTTGTAATCTTTTGACTTCATAGGCAAATTTCTAAGCATTTTCTTTTCTCACCAATTAAACTAAGTCGTATTAGACATTGTTAGGTTCATTGCGAAAGAAAAATGAGATCAAGAAGACAAGGGATAACCAAGTTATGATCCTTTGAAGTCATACAAGATAGATGAAGCATCAACTTAGAGAGCGGGCAATCATAGACCTCTAAAACAATCTTTTCATCAATCAAACTCCTTGGTTCCAAGAATATTCATATTATAAGTCCTCTTAAGAATCAAATGACATTGAAATCATCCATAAAATTCATACAAACACCAAGTATGATCCTCAGAAGTCCAAAACCCTGATTTCAGGATAGATGGCCATATAATAGAGAATTCTTTGAACTTGATGAACTCTTTCAAACATGAAGCATACACTAAAAATGAGAGACCATGGTTGATGATAAGAGAAGTATTCAATGAGAGACAATAGTTTTAAAATCTTGAGAATTGAGGAGAGGAGGCATGGAAATAAACACATGAACCTATTGACTCCTTGAATAAGAAACTTATGCACCATTTACCTACAACATTTAGCAAGCAAAGTGTACACATATAAATGTTAGCCAAGTATCAATAATCACACACAAGAAATAAACACATACACAAGGTGCTTGGTGATCTCCTAAGGGCAAAGCCAAAGATAAGAGAGAGAGGTAGATTCAAATTGAGATCTTTGTGCCATGCAATGGTATGAAGTATGAGTGAATCTTAGGGGCAAAAATTGGGGTACAAAAAGTGGACTTGAAAAATATCTCAAGTATATTTGACACTTTTAATGATGTTGTAAAATATGCTAAACATTCTGTTGAAAAAACATAACCCTATAATCCTTCTTTTACTTTAAGGGTTGCATTAGAGGCTATACAGCAGAATATAGCCATACTTCAACAGAATTTACACAATGCTTACTCCATAGTTCAATTTTAAGCATGACACATAATGATTGAAAATAAATCAACCCTACAATACGCTTGCTTCTTCACCAAGCAATAAACTAGACCTAACCAATTTCTTGGCCAGATGAAAACACATAAGCACAAGAGTTACCTTATCAATATCTTCACTCCCACATAATTTTTTTACTATTTTCTTCTCTGTTCTAAATAAAGGCTGAACAATGCAATCCAAATTCCTCACTCCCGCATGAAGTCTTTGAATTTAACTTTCTTGTTCCAACTTCATTATTTTCTTTCTTTAAGAAGGTACAATATTTTTGGTCAGGTTGGTCTAGTCCTCCACTTCAAGAGACCATACAATATGAACACTCTTTGTTCAAGCAATCATCTACCTCGTACACAACCAGAAAGTATCCCCCATGGATCTTATCCAGAAACAGACAGGATGCCTGCTCTAATACCAATTGAAATTCTAGTGATATGCAAACTCAGGATGTCTTGACATCTGATCTGATATTATAAAACAGACAAAGTAGGAAAAAATAACAGTGCGGGAAACAAAAGAACACACAGAATTGTATACCCAGTTTGGTTCTAACCAACCTACATTTGGGGGCATACCAAGCCAGGAAGGAAGTCCATTATTAGTAGTCCTAATTCAGAGTTAAACCTCTATGTTTACACTCTTCACTTAATCACTACCCAATGTCCCTTCTACCTAAGATACCTCACTTAGATAAGAGAACCTCCGCTCACATACAATCCGAGTGGTTCACTTACATGGCTAACCCTAAAGACTATATCTTTCTAAAACCGGATTGATTCATAAGACTACGTTCCAACTGCTTATTTATAACCTATTACCTAACTGGATTTGGGCCTTCAAAATAACAGCTTGACGCTATAACATACTTCTGCAATAATAAACTTCTACAGAAACAAATACGCAGATAACTTCTGCTACAATCAAGGTTCTTTCTTATCTTTATGCTTAGCTCTTGGACCTCCACATATGCCTTCAAAATCACACCACATATGATGCATAATATTCCCAGAATATTCTACACTAATTAAAACAAAACTGTAACAACTTTAATAGTTTCTGTAGTGTGATGTCCTGATGTCTAATGTCTCGACATCTCATTTGACATGTTGTTCCAATTGTTGAAAAACTTCAACACAACATATTAAGGCATTTCTAGATAGGATTATAAGTTAGAAATCCTATTGTACAAAACATTGTTGCTGCTATTATTTTTTTATTAAAATTAAGCCAATCCATACAGATCAGGAACTTACAAAGGAGAGTGGAGAGATTTTTTGACAAGGTGAGTTTGGTTATCATAAGCTTGAAATTTGAATGAGAGGAGGCCTCTATTTATAGGATTTAGGTTTGGGAATTAGTGGTGGTTTTGAATTAGGTTTGGGTATGAAATTAGGCTTGGAAATGAATTTGGAGCCAAATTTGAATCAATTGGTGATTATGTCATCAAAATGAGGGTGTATGATAGAGTTTAATGATGATGCAATAGTGGAATTTTGAGTGATCAAAGAATAAATTCAAAAATGAAAAAGAAATTTGAGCCAAAATCCACAAACTTGAAAACTGCCTCATTTTTCAGATTATTGCACGTGCAAATCGATTGCACTGAATGTTTCTTAAAAATCTACATTGAAATCAACAAGTGTAGTTGATTGCTCCTTGGTGCAAATCGATTGCACTGCAAAATGTTTTGAAAAAATGGTGCAAAACAAGTGTGTGTGTGGGGGGGGGGACACCGAAAAACTTCCACTTGTTAGATGTTTTGGCTTGATATCTACAAAATACAAAATACACAAAGCAAAACAAATTTTTTTTTATGGAATTTTAATCAGAGGTTAGTAAAAATAAACAAATGCAAATCAAACACATACGCAATACACAATCAGGGTGCTTGGAAATCTCAAGAGAACAAACTTAAGAATAGGACAACCATGAGATCCAAAACTTATTTGTGATCTTGATGCATTGTGATGATGAGATGATGAGGGATCTTAGGGAAAAAATTGAGGTACAATAGCTTCCCTTATTTAAGTGTCTTCTATCTAGAGACAAGAAGGAAATCTTCGCCTCGACGAAATAGAAGATACTTAAATATAAAACAAGCCCTATTTTGGCCCTAAGATGCTATGCAATACTTCATGATTATGTAATGCAACACAACATACTTCACAAGGGAAAAAGAAAACTCAATTATACTGAGGGGGGAGATCCCAAGAATAAAGCGAAAACGACTCAATGGGTAGGAAAAAAGGAAGGGAAATAATACCAATGATCCATAGATAGGCGACAAACTATCTCCTCGCAGAGGAGTTAGAAAAAACAAGAGAATCATGCCGACTTTCTAGGGATGGTAAACTACCAATCTAGGACAAACACCGGAAAATAACTCCGACCAAGAGGTGGTGAGAAAACAACATCAATAATGGACTAAGTCTCCCAAAATTTCTATCATTTCACTGAGAATGAGTCTCAACTTCTTCTTTAACTAATATATTTCATCTGGAAAGGGTAACAAACTGATCATTTAACAACGAGCTAAAACTTCGCCCATCGAGGGTATTCAGCAAATCAATGACGAGCAATCTCTCATAATGACGAGATTACCATCCATCGAAATAACAAATCAATGACCAACTATCTCCCATAATGGAAAAACTACCATCCATCGGAATAACAAATCAACGACGAACTATCTCCCATAATGACGAGATTACCATTCATGGAAATAACAAATCAATGACGAACTATATCCCATAATGACGAGACTACCATTCACCGAAATAATACATCAATGAAGAACTATCTCCCATAATGACGAGACTACCATTCATCGGAATAGCAGATCATCGACGAACTATCTCCCATAATAACGAGATTACCATTCATCGAAAAAACAAATCTACAACGAACTATCGCCCATAATGACGATATTACCATTCATCAGAAAAACAAATCTACAACGAACTATCTCCCATAATGACGAGATTACCATTCATCTAAATAACAAATCAAAGACGGACTATCTCCCATAATGAAGAGACTACTATCCATCGGAGTAACAAATCAATGACGAACTATCTCCCATAATGACGAGAGTACCATTCATCGGAATAATAGATCAACAATGAACTATCTCCCATTATAACAAGATTACCATTCATCGGAATAACAAATCAACGACAAACTATCTCCGATAGTGACGAGATTACCATTCATCGGAAAAACAGATCAACGACGAACTATCTCCCATAATGACGAGATTACCATTCATCAGAATAACAAATCATCGACGAACTATCTCCTATAATGATGAGATTACCATTAATTGGAATAACGAGAAAAATCATTCCATAATGAGTTATCCATGGTAACGTAGAGACTACCACTCACTAGAGCATTCAAAAACAAGTCATATACACTTGCTGAAGATAAACGGACAATCAACAATGAGATATTCCCTGTCAGAGTACCGAAAAGATTCATTTCATCTGGAAGCTGTCCGACTTACTAGAGAAAACTGGTTTCTTTAATAAAGCGTATGTCGCCTGCCGTTAGAGAGAAGATTATGGCAATATTTCTACAAAAGTGAACTTTGACTTCCTGGGAAATTCAAATTGGTTCCTACTGAAGAGATAAAGTCTTCTTATGCAAAATAAATGCACTCCCCATCTAGAACTCTCAGTCTTAAGAGATTAAAGTAACAATGCTGCTTGGAGACCAGATTGCAAACCACGACCACACTAGGGAAATAGATTTGAATGGGTGAAGAACTGGGCAAGGGGGAACTACGCCAAAAAAGGGAAAAGAAGGCGCTTTTTTTCCTTTAACAACACTTAAAAGCGATGCCTAAGGTGGCGCTTCTGTAGGTATAAACAACACTTCTTTTAGGCAAAATTAATGCCTTATGTATACTTTAGGCAACGCTTTTCCTTGAAAAGCGCTTTCTAAAGTAGGGCTGTCGCAGCACTTTTTCCTGGAAAAGCGCTTTCTAAAGTAGGCCTTTAGCACCGCTTTGTTTAGCCTTTTATGCTTTCCGTAGGCATCTTTAGGCAGCACTTTTTCAGGAAAAAGTTGCTACAGGCCTACTTTAGAAAGAGTTTTTCAAGGAAAAGCGCTGCCTAAAGTACACATAAGGCAGCACTTTTAAAAGCGCTGTCAAATGTATTTTTAAGGCATCTTTAGGCAGCGCATTTCCAGTAAAAAGTGTTTTCTATTATGTACTATAGGTAGTTCTTTTCCTTAAAAGAACTTTCTTTGCATATATAGGCAGTGTTTTTTTATGTAAAAGCGCCGCCTATTCTTTCTTTTTTAGAAATCATATTTTTGGGATCTTGTAAACCAAAATATATGCACCATAATTTCATAAAACTGTATACAATTGTAATCATATAAATATGTAATAAACAATTATAATCCAAAATATATTGTAGTGGCAAAAACTGCGAGTATAAGCCATTGAATTGACTTAACTCAAAAAAAGTAAGAAAAGAGTCGTCATCACGCTTTTATTTTATCCAAAGGACTCGGAAAAAGAGCTAATAAAATCCTAACAAAAAAAGATCAGAGATCTAGTTATGCAAAGGAAAGGTGTTGGGAACCCAAAGCATCTACGGTACTCCGCAGGAACCTTTTTGAAAATTTGTATATGTGTGCTAAAAATAGTGTACATACATAAAATCCATTACCCAATGTATATCTATGCTCCAACTACATAGACCTAATATTAGGTCGATGACTAAGTCGGTAAAAGACGTGTGGGTTCCCATTCGGTCGATGACTAAATCAGTCGAAGGCAAAGGGGTTCTCACCGGGCATACACCCCAGCATCAAGAGGATACTTCTACCCGAATCCAAGTGGTTACGACCAAGCCGACTCCTTTAAGATGTAAGTGCCTCATTAAGCCTGACGGCGCATGTTACACAATTCGTGATAATTAGTGACGGCGGAGGTTACGAATAGTAATGGCTTCTCAGTTATTATTGATGAAGAGGCATGGTAGTAACAGGTAGCAGTTAATGAGGTCTTTGGAGCCTCTATAAATAGAGCTCCCCACTGAGGGGTAAGCAAGAGACATAGCTTAGAGCACAAGTATCCTTAACTTGAGTTCTGAATACCTAAACATTCTCACAAAAATATTCTATCAAGAACATTTGGCATCCACAGTGGGGCCTCGGTAAAACAATCCCAGGCCACCATATTCTAATTACAAAAACAATGTCCACGACACCTAAAAATGATTCACCACCGCCAGATATGGCGCATTTGTTGGCCATGATCGAAGACTTACGTCAACACAATGAAACTCTGCAGGATAGCGTTCAGGCTCTCCAACAACGAATACAGGAAGAAACTGAAGAACAAGAGACATAACTTTTAGAGCCACAACCTCTGTCTCAGTCCATATGCGACGACCAAGTCCCAGAAAACTTTAAACCTCCTGTTCTGGTGACGTATAATAGTAAAATAGACCCGCATTAGCATATCATCTCATTTAATAATACCATGGCGTTGATGGGGGGCATTGATTATTTAAAATGCAAGCTTATGGTTGGCACTTTCAGAGAATTCGTGTTGAGATGGTACATGAGCTTGCCTCGGCGGCTCTCAGTGATCAGTTATGAAGACTTCAATAAGAAAATAATTCAAAATTTCTCTGTGCCATCGAAAGGTGGAAAATACCTCTCTTTTAGGTGTTAAACAACTACTAGTAGAATCATTAAGGGACTATATCGCGCAATTTAATGAAGAAACCATAAAATTTTCCCACCCCAATCAGGAAATCTTCGTGGCGGCGTTCCAGCATGGACTCCATGCCGGGCAGTTCAACGAGTCTTTGGCCTAGGAATCGGCTAAGAGCATGGATGAGATCATCACCCGAGCAGAATGTTATGTAAAGGGTGAGGAGAGAAACATGGAGAAGAGAACATGATATTCTAAAGAAAAGGGGAAGGCCCGAGATAAAGGCGCTGGACAGTGAGCTCATCCTCGGGATAATCCACCTTCAAAGGAGCGCCCCGGGAGAAGCGGTCTCAACAGCCACCTCGCCACTCAAGTAGGTCAGATGAGACCTTTACTACTATGAATGCATAAGGGAGGACATCTGGAAGGATATGAATCATTTGAATCTATTTACCATCCCATGGAGACCTCGGTGAATGAACACAGTGATGGGAAGAGATACAGAGGCTTGGTGTGCTTATCATAGAATTCGGGGACACTCAACAGAAGGCTGCACGACCTTACTTTAGGAGATAGAAAGGCTGGTTCAGGCAGGCAAGCTTTCATATTACATCAAAGACAATCGGGTTTAATCTGGAAAATAGAGTCCGCCACCTAAGGGAGGTGACACCTCTAGATCACCTTCAAAGAAGAAAGGGAAGGCGATCGAAGAGGTTTGGGAGGCAAGTCTTACTCGGCACACCTTGAATACCATCTCCGGTGGATTCTCCGGAGAAGGTTCGACAAGTTCAGCTCGCAAGAGGTACCCCTGGGGTGTAATGCAGGTGACTCAGGTCGGTCCCGCCGATCGTGATCCTGGGGTTATGGATTTTTTCCAAGAGGATGCTAAAGGAATTTATCCACATGAGAATGACCCCATGGTAATTGAAGTACAAATCATAGATTGGGGAGTCAAGAGGGTTCCGGTAGACCCAGGTGGCTTTGCTGACGTCATGTATTGGGAGGCTTTCAAAGGAATGGAATTTGACTCCAAGGAATTACTACCTTTTAGTGGAACCTTGGTAGGCTTTTCTGGGGAGCAAGTGCAGGTTCTAAGCCATCTCTCAGTGTTGACCACATTTTGATCTGACGAGAATGCTAGAGATGTTTGTGTTCGGTACTTGGTAGTGAATGCACCATTTCCATACAACATTATTATTGAACGCCCTTTTTTTACTGCATTGGAGGTGGCCCTATCAACACTATATCTTACCATGAAGTATCCGTTCGGAGAAGGCCGAGTCGGAATAGTTTGGGGCGACCAAGGGTTAGCCCGAAAAAGTTACAAGGACAGCATGAAAATTAAGCGGAAGTCATTTCCGACTGGGGAGTCGGCAGACCACAAGGTAAATGTGGTTGATATCGATCCTAGGGAAGATCCTAACGAAGATAGTCTGGTTCCCCAAGAGGAGACAAAGTATGTTCAAATTGGTTCTCAGTAATCTGAAATTACCCACCTTGGTACTCAGATGACCACGGAAGAGGAGGCGGAGGTAATTGAGGTTCTAAGACAAAATATTGATCTTTTTGCCTAGAAGCCTTCAGATATGCCTGGTATAAACCCGGACTTTATGTGCCACCACTTGGCTCTTGATCCTGACATAAATCCCGTGTCACAATGAAAAAGGAAGAGTGGTGAGTAGAAAGGGAAAGCAATTGTAGAAGAGGTTGACAAGCTGCTAAAAGCCGGATTCATTGATGAAGTCTAATACCTGACTTGGTTGTCTAACGTGGTGATGGTTAAAAAGAAAACCGACAAATGAAGGATGTGCGTTGAGTTCACGGACCTTAACAAGGAGTGTCCAAAGGATCCTTATCCACTTCGTCACATTTATCGGTTGATAGATGGAACTTCCGGATTTCGTTTGTTGAGTTTCTTAGATGGTTATTCCGGATATAATCAAATCAGGATGCATTTAACGGATACTCTGAAAACGGCTTTCATGATAGATCGAAGTAGTTACTAGTATAAGGTAATTCTGTTTGGCCTGAAGAATGCTGAGGAAACGTACCAGCGACTTATTGATATGGTATTTGCTCCAAAGATCGGGAGGAACATTGAAGTTTATGTCAATGACATGGTCGTCAAAACAGTTGAATAATGGAAGCATATCCTGGATCTAGAGGAAACCTTCGCGATAGTAAGAAAGTATAACATGCGCTTAAATCCGAATAAATGTACGTTTGGAGTGCAAGCCTACATGTTTCTGGGCTTTATGTTTACCAGCCGAGGAATTGAGGCCAACCCGAATAAATGCCAAGCAGTAATCAGCATGCAGAGTCCCACTACTATTCATGAAGTTCAACAGCTGACTGGACGATTAGCAGATCTGTCCCTATTTCTATCATGCTCCAAAGATAAATCAATTCATTTCTTCACAGCAATCAGGAAAAAGGCTGATTTTTAGTGGACTGAAGCATGCGAACATGCATTCCGAGAGGTAAAGCAATTCTTGTCGGCTCCATTGGTGTTGTGTAGACCTAAGGATAACTTTTTGTTGGTTTTATATCTGGTTGTCTCTTACAGTGCCATTAGTTCCGCGTTTCTACAAGATGGAGAAACTGGTGAACGACCGATGTATTTCGTCAACAAGGTGTTGAAGGGGTGGAGTTAAGGTATCAAAAGATCGAACGCCTAGAAGTAGCATTGGTAACAACTAAGTGGAAGCTGAGGCACTATCAAGGTGTTGAAGGGGGTGGAGTTAAGGTATCAGAAGATCGAACGCATAACACTATTTTCAGGGCCATCCAATCCAAGTAAAAACAAATTTTCTATGGAAGTAAATATTCAAGAAGTCGGACCTAGTCGAGAGAATGGTGTCATGGGCTGTGGAACTCTCTGAGTATGACATCGAGTTCACTCCTTGAACGAGCATAAAATCCCAAGCATTGCCAGATTTTGTAGTAGAATTCAGTTCCCCGGCAGGGATGGAGGCGCCGGAAAAATGGGTTCTCTTTGTAGATGGCTTGTCAAACCTAAAGAGAAGTGGTGTCGGGGTAGTCCTGGAGGGTCCAGGCGATATTATTTTGGAGTATTCTCTACGTTTTGGTTTTCAAACTAGCAATAACTAGGCTGAGTATGAAGCACTCATAGCTAGAATGAAATTGGCCTTAGAGGTCGGAGTAACACATTTGCTCGTCCACACTGATTCTTAGTTAGTGGCCAGGCAGGTTGGCAAAAGTTTTCAGACAAAAGACCTTGTGTTATTGAAATATGTCCATCTAATTTTGAAGTTTCAAGATTTCCAAGAAGTTTCAAGATTTTGAGATTTTTCATATTCCCAGAGAAGACAATGCTCGGGCCGATCTTCTTGCGCGCATGGCCAGTACGAAAGGATCGGGAATGAACAAGACTGTTATTCAAAAGACTCTGATATTTCCTAGCATCGAAAAAGAAGAAGTGTTTGCTATTTCCTGACAACAAAGAAAAGGCTAGGCGAATAAAAAAAGTTTCGGCTCGGTATATCATTGTGAATAATAAGCTTTTTAAAATGGGAAGGACTTTCCCTATGTTATGATGTGTGTCAGAAGAAGATGTTAATCTAGTGATGAAGGAGGTGCACGAGGGTGTGTGTAGGAATCACTTAGATGGTCGGCCACTGGCAAGTAAAATACATTGGGCCGGGTACTATTGGTCCACCATGTTGAAACATTGCCTACACTTTTTAACTCCTGTTTTAAATGTCAGCCGTTTTCGCCCGCTATCCACACACCGGCCAAAATCCTCCACTTTGTACTCTCTTCGTGGTCGTTTTATCAATGGGGGTGGATATCCTGGGACCGTTTCCTATGGCGCCCGGGAAACTAAAGGTTCTCATCGTGGCGGTATATTATTTTATTAAATGGGTGGAGGCCGAGGCAGTAGTTCAGATAACAGCAGAGAGAGTACGACGCTTTTACTAGAGGAATATTATTTGTCGATATGGAATTCCCTGGGTCATTGTTTCTGATAATGGAAGTCAGTTTGCAAGTTCTTATGTAGTATAATTTTTTAGAGAGCTTGGTATTTTCAACAAGTTTATTTTAGTGGAGCACCCACAAGCGAACGACCAAGCAAAGTCGGCTAATAAAGTCATCTTGAACGCCTTGAAAAAGAAATTAGACGATGCCAAGGGTTTATGGGCGGAATGTCTCCATGAAGTCCTTTGGGTATATCACACCACTATTCATTCGACAACCCGGGAAACACCTTTAAGAATGGTCTTTGGAGCTAATGTTATGATCCCGGTTGAAGTTAGCTTTCCCACGTGGCGTCAGGAGAATTTTGAGTAGGACGTCAACATCCAAGCCTTGAAGGCCGAGGCTGACTTTTTGGAAGAAATAAGGAGTGCATCACATGTAAGAGAAATTGCAGCTAAACAAAGGGTAGCCCGGAGATACAATCTAAAGGTGAAGCAACGAGGTTTAGAGGAAGACAATCTGGTCTTAAAAAAATCATTGATCCTACAAAGAAGGGGAAGTTGTCTCCTAACTAGGAAGGACCATTCCGAGTTGTAGAGAAGTTGGAAAGAGGAGCCTACAAGCTGGAGACTTTGGATGGAATAGAAGTACCTAGGACTTGGAATATAACTAGTCTTAGGATTTATTTCCGTTAGATTTTTTAAGTTGATGTAATAAATTGGTGTACTATGTTCCCTAGGCAAGGGCTAGGGTTTTTAATGAGGCACCTTAACAAATTTAGTCTATGTAAAGAGAAACTATGATGTAATAAAGCTCCATGCCGAGTTCCATCACGATGGTTCTCCAACAAAGCACTATGTTCGCCATATGGGTTCACTACCGAGTATCATTTTAATGATGCTCCCCCGGCATAACTCGATGTCCCGCCAAGGTTCATCCTCGTCAGGGGCTCAGTTTCAAAACTTTGTGTTCTCCATATGGGTTCCCTGCTGTTGCACCCCAAAATTTGCCCTCCTATATCGATCTTATCTGGTTTAGGCTTTGCATTTATCATGACACTCACATGCATTCATATCACTGGGTCTATGGTTACGGATTGGAGTTGATTCCCAAAGATTTCTCTGTTGAGCAGAAAAGGCGTGGTGTTTTCGACCAATTTGAGGATATTTGAAAACGATGAGGTTTAATGTTAAATCTTATCCGTTCATATCTATCGGGTTTCAGGGCTTGGTGCTCGGTTGTTGAAATGAATGGTCTGTTCTTGATGGAGCTACAGAAGTCTGGATATCTTGAATGTCATTGCCTCCTGATTCAGGAGATCAGTTCATCGTGAGTTTGGGTTTTGCTGTTGTTTCGAGTTCTTGGTTCAGGATGTAAGAGGGTGGCTTATGTTTGTCCGATTATTGATCAACAATTCAAGTTCTAGTGCATTTGGTTTGCTCGTCAACTTCATTCGTTCTTGGCGATAGTTGATGTGAAAATATTCGTCCAGAGGGTCTGTTTGCAAGATTTAAGGATGTCCAAACTGCCGCACGTTGAGATCTTTTCCTGTCACGTTCATCGCTCACAAGATTCAGGGCATTCTATGAAAAAACTAGAAGCTTCCTTTTGGAATTCGTTTGGTTCCGAATTTTACTCCACTGCTGAATATGGGTCGATTTGGAAATGCGTTGATGATTCCGTTATTTTCGAGTGGAACCTATCGATTAATTCAAAAAAAGGTGAAATCGTCAAGTTGACTGAGGTTTTTGATCAAGAGTTCCATTTGAAACTTAGAGTTTCAATTTTTGTCTCAAGAAGCAAAAGGCTCCGAATTTCTACGAGAATGGATAAGAATGGAAACTTTTGTGGCCGGGAAGTTCAAATGGGATTAATTTAATTACCAGATAACTTGGATTTCGAGTTTCTTTTATCACAAATTCAAAGCTTTTATAATGTGCATTATTGAGCTCGAAGGAGGATTTAGGAAATTGAATACATATTCAAATTTCATACATAAGTTCTCTTAAGACCTCATTCTTTTTTTTAGAACTTGAATCAAGATCATACATGGCAATTTTTCTCAAGGATCTAAAGTGCAACAATCACGTTACTACGCGTTTGATTCATGAATACAGATGGGAATGGTGGATTGATTTGGATTTAGGCGCATATTTTAAGTTAACATTTCGACTTAGTTTCGTTCTAACCAAAGTAATTTTGGTTCATGACAAATTTGTTGGAATGTTTGGTTCGGCATGAATTTTCAACTTCCATGTACAATTGCTACAACGATTGAAAATCACATTGGTAAAAGCTAAAGAACTCAAATCGATACATAGTTCTCAAATTTTGCATTCATGAAGAATTCAAGAGTTTCACATTTCTCCAAAGCTTTTTATTGTACAAGGATACAAGAACAAACCAAGTCTAGATACATATGTTACAATTCATCCTATCTTAAAATACAAGTTACAAAGTCCCTACAATGCTAGTATTTTCTAAACTATATGTGGATTTTTCAAGCGCCAATGTCTTCATAAGCGTGTCTTGACTTCGTGCTCGAGCTGCTCCATTCCTCCAAGCTTCCCTTTATCGTTCTTCCAAACTCGTAGTATTTCTCGAGTTACATGAAACAAACAAAGAAACCGTTAGCAATTTAAACGGGCAGAGATACAAGAGAATACATAATCCTAATCATCATTAGGATTTTCTTCCTAATCAGTTGTGCAAAGGTTTGATCATTCAAAACCAAGGCCTCATATACAAATCATCGGCCATAAAACTCACTACTACAAATCCACAAGAGTGTTAACCCTTGGTTCACAGAGAGGTGTGGAAAGAAGATGAGGAAAAGCGTTTGGAAACAGTTTTGGCATGACAAGGTCAGAACTTTACATGTGCAAGGGTAGACATATTTTAAGGAAAATTTTACCATAAATAGCATCCAACACCAGATATCAAAAATAATAATACTAATACCAACATTTCAAAATGATATCGAAAATATAACATTATCACCCAATAACAAGATGTGGAAAGCCCAACAAGTATCCGTGAAGCCTTGTTTCTCAAAGAATCGAACAACCAAAACCCTAAAGTAATCGACAAGATATAAACATTAAGTTTATAACAAAGGAGGCAGAGACAACTGTTCAAAACCCTAGCCGAAATCACAGCATCCAAGGCAACAAAAACACAAACCCAGAATACAAAACACAAACCCAGAATACAAAACACAAACCCAGAATGCAAAACACGAGCCAAAAAGAAACCTAACAGCATACTATCAAGCCAAGAACCCAGAACAACATTCATCAAGCCAAAACCCAGAACAGCATCTACCTAGCTTCATCATCATCATTTTCCGGAAAGACGACCCTTCAGAAAGTTATAACGAGGCGACGGAAACAAGATATAAGGTACAGAAGGATCTCACCGGGGTTGCGGTTATACACCGCCATCCACCGCCATCCCGATCTCTGAATCACCACCATGGCTCTTTTCCTTTTCGCTTTGTCATGTACTCATCATATATTTTCCATCAGAGCAACGCCGATTTCACCCGAATAGCGTCTAGGGTTTCACTTTCCCCTTTTCCTCTTGTTTTTCCTGTAATCAAATCAACACATTCCAAGGAATCAGAAAACAATAGCGGTAATAGAGTTCGAGTAAGAGAGAGATTAGAGAATCGGTGAGGTCCGGTGAGGAACCGTGAGCGTAACGGCGAGAGAGGCGACGAAATCGCGACGGTTTTCTGGAAAAACACGCCGATGAGAACGGAGAGTTCGAGAGCGGCGATGCTGAGAGATGATGAGAGGTGAGTCGCGACGAGAGAACAGAGAGGCGAGAGAGGGACATCGAGTTCCTAGATCGGAGCGGCAGTGAGGATCGTGGGACAGCGATAACAGATCGAGAGTTCGAAGTAAGAAGCGATCGCGGTCACAGAGCGAGAGAGATGAGCGCGAACGATAACATGCAAGCGGTGAGGCGAGAGAGTTCGAGTAAGAGGAGAGTGTGTTTGTGTTGTTCTGTAGATTAGTAAGAACTAGGATTAGTAACTTAGGCTTTTGTTTTATCAAAGTTAATTTTAATTTCCATATGATGTTCATTTTATAAAAAATATAGTAAAGCTAATTTCTGTTTACAAATTAATTTTGCTCTTAAAAAACTGATTTAATCTTTTTTTACTTTTCATTTTTTTTATAAAATATAATTTAAGATCAGTTTCTTTTAGTATTAAATAGGTTTAGTCTAATCTAGATATAGTAGAGATTTTATTTATTTTTATATAAAACTAATTTAGCCTTTTTTTTAGTAAAAAAACAGTATATAACAATATAAGACAATAAACTAATTTTTATTAGTATTATTAGTTATTTAATTAGAATTAGTGTTATTTGTTTTTTATAATTTATAGCATAAAAATGAGTTTAGGAAGATATTAGTTGAAAACTTCTTTTATCATGTTGGTTAGTTTAGGTGGTGACACTTGTCACCACCTGTTTGGTTTATTTCGAATCTGGTGTGCGCATGTGTATTGTATCCAATCTGCACCCTCCTGCATCAACCATGAGATCTGCCAAAGTCCAGATCCGACGATCCAGAATGGTGGACCACACTCTGCATTCATGGAGCATCTCATACAAGATCCAGCAGCATTGTTTTGGGCTTGGGCTCAGATTGCTATCTACACCCTCCAAATTAAAGCTCCAATCAGGCCCATTTCTCAACTTTTCTCTTTAAAATTAATATTATGCAAGTTTTTTTTATTATTACACAATGATGTATTAAATAATATTTTGGCATATGGTAGTTTTTTATTTGTTGAATTACCAATTAAATTGTTAATTGATTTTTCATCAAGTAAAAGAATATCTATACTAATAATTATTTAAATTCCGATTTGTATTGTGTGTTAATTTATTTTCTTTTATTTTTCGCTATTACATTGTCCGCTTGCACGTTTATTTCGCGATTGCACACTCCACTCTCACATTAATATAAAATCAATAACGCCTCCGCTCTCTCACTTTGGTTACCCACACCAAATTCTCTAAGGGTCTCATGGTTGGGGATGGGCATGGCCATCCTCACGAGGTTAATTAAGGCCCTCGTTGCCTTGATTAATCATAACCCGAAAAATAATTGGTCCATATATCAATCACCATGCACCAGGGTCTCATGATTAATCAAGTCCATATACTTGGTTAACCATAACCCGAAATATCATTCCTCTACGTCCAACGCCGCAATTTTCAAAATAGTGTTATGGTACTTAATTAAATTGTTAGAGGTTCGCCCAACGATTTAATTAAAAATGTAAAGTATTTGAGCCATTAGAGGGAAACCCAATGACTCGAATACTTTATTCCATACACTTGAACATTTAAAACACTTTCAAATTAAATTAATTAATTGAATTTGTTTTCAAAAAATCAATTTTTCTACAAAAAAACAAAACAAAAAAAATATAGTGATATGGAATTTAATTAAATTGTTAGAGGTTCGCCCGACGATTTAATTAAAATATAAAGTATTTGGGCCATTAGAGGGTAACCCAATGACTTAAATACTTTATCCCATAACACTTAATAAAAGTGAACTTTGTTTCACCTCACTCTTTTCATAATAAAGATTTTGGATGAGAGAAGATCGGTTGACCTCAATCGCCAATCTCGAGTATCGAATCGTTAGAGGACCTCCCAACGTTTTGGTACTTGTCATCTACAATTAAAATCAATTCAACCCATTCAAATCCTTTTTCGCTCTTACGCGATTATCAAAAATCAAAAACATTTTCAACTAAAATCAATACAATCAATTCAAACATTTTCAACAAGAACTACGGAGTTTTGACTTTCCCATTGCACGGGGGAATACGTAGGCATGCGGTTTCGAAACCGTGTCAAACTCAAAATAATAACAAACAAATCCCGTTTTCTTCTTTCTCATTCATGACTTAGAAATTAGCGATTACACACACAAACACATTTTGAACTAAATGGGTCCCATCGAGTACGATGGACGTAAGAGGTGCTAATACCTTCCTCTTGCGTAACCGACTCCCGAATCCATGCTTTTTTGGTCTTGTAGACCGCCTTATCCAAGTTTTGTGGGTTTTATCTATATTTCCCCGTTCTTTCTAGAACAAATAAAATTAGGTGGCGATTTCATTGTTTTGAAAATTCATTTAAATGATTTTTTGAAAATCGAGTTGCTTCAGTTGGCGACTTCACTGGGGACTTTTTTTTAAAAAACTTTTTTTGACTAAGCGAGTCAACCCTAGTTTAGTTCTTCGCATGTTTGTGTGTTTGTTTATCGCTTCCTTCTTGATGCTTGTCTATTGGTTATTTGCTTATTTTCCTCTATGCTTTATATATTGTTTTGTTGATATATTATTGTGATGGGAATTCATGGGCATTGATACATAGATAAGCCCACTACCCAGGCTTCTAGGTCACCTTTTAGGAATAGAGGGGTTGCGTAGCCTAGGTCCACTTGACTCCATTGTCTTGTTGGCCCGAAGCGAAGACTCCGGCTTAGAGTTGGTTGTTTTAAGGAGGTCGTTGGCCCGCGTTAGCGCAGGACATCAATCTTTGGACAAACGACCTATAACTCTAAGTTTGTTCATGTTGTCCTAACCGAGACCAAAACGCTCAAATGTTGGATTTGGAGCATCCTGTTAAGAGCCGTTTCTTGGGGTATACTTTTACAAATACTATCGCCATGTAGGCCTCTCGCGCGATGATAGTGTTTGTAAAAGGGGATCTGAGACCCCAAGAAACATTTAGCCAAAACATAAGATTAGCCTTACGGGAATTGTTGGGTAGACGCGTCGAAACCATGACCGCCAATCCTATGAACCAGTTCTATTTAATTTGCAACATGCATTGCATACATTTGCACAAAACCATTTAGCATATAACTTTTATTTTCGTGGAACCTTATAGATTTTGTTGGTGCGAAGGAAAGGAAGAATGAATCCAATCGTGAAGATCGCTCCATGTCTCAAATTCAAAGAATCAAGTTGGGAAGCCGATAACTCAAAGTGAAAGAATTCCACCAGAGAGCTTATTTTGGGAAAAGATTTGGGAACATCCTAGATCTTTTGACTACCAATGTGGACATGGAAGCTTTGATTGCTCGGCAAAGTACTATGATCCTCCTCTCCGATGCTTCACATTCCAAGACTTTCACTTGTTCCTACAATTGAAGAGTTCGAGAGAATCCTTAATTGGCCTTTGAAGGACGACACCCTTTCTCAACATAGGGGAGACCTCGATAAGGCTAAGGTAGCTGCTTTGTTTCTTCCGTAAGGGAGGTGGCACCTTGATTACGTAAAGGGTATTCGAGGTAATTTGGAAGATAAGTTGTTAAGTTTGAGTGTTCAAGACGATTGGCCGACTTTCACCCATTCTTGCTTTGCTCATCTTTGGGGTGGTTTTGTTCCCAACTAATGAAATTGGTTACTTGAGCCGTCTATTGGCATATTCATGTCGAAGAACCCCGTTCTGACTGTTATCGATGTTCTTTACCATCTCCATGAGAGACATCAAGAAGAGAGGGTGGTTCGTGTTGTTCTCCATTGCTGTACTTATGGTTGACATCTCATATCCCCGAGTGGACCGTGGGAGAAGATCCCGAAACTTATCTTGGTCTCAAAATTGGCTTCACTAACAATGGTGTGATGTGGCATTCTCCGTGTTGGGGATTCGTTGATGTTATCACCACCGTGGAGGATATTCTAATGTTCCTTTGATTGGGTCTATGGGTTGCATCAATTATAACCCAAGACTTGCAACAAGACAATTGGGGTATCCAATGGAAAACGAACCAAGGCTTGAGCACTTGAAAGTTTCATTATACACGAGCTTGGTAAAAAGACCGCAACGGTATTGAAGATCCAAGAGCTTGGGGTCAAATCCACAGGAAGGCCGAGAGTTAATCAAAAGGGGCGGAACGATGGAAGGTCTTATCGCCAGGGGATAGAGAGAGTCCAAGAAATCAAGCGCCTTACTTTGTGGAGGTACCTTGATCATCCCGAACCAGAATCACTCATGTGCCAATAGAGGAGAATATGAGGCGCAGGAAATTATCGAAAGATGGAGGAGGAAAGATTGAGCTACAAAGCTCTAATTCTCGCATCTTCTCGAGCTGAAAATTTGGAGGCTAACCTCAAGGAGGTGAAAGAAGAATTAGAGGGAAGAAGAATACGAATGAAAAGGATGAAGAGCTCGATGAGATGTTCAAAACTTGAGGAGGCCGTGGGGCAAGGGACCTCCGTCGACAATTGAAGACCGCCAAGATCAAAGGCCAGCTTATCTAGATGAAGAAAAGGCCGTTGAAAAGAGAGCATTGAAAGCACGTCTCAAGCAAAGATTTCAAAATTAGAAGCTTCTCAGCACGAACCAATAAAATGCTAGAGAATGAGATAACCAAAAAGAAGTCCATCGCGAGAATTGGAAGCAATCGAAGAATAAAAAGTTCGAGCTGAACATTGAGGGAAGAAAGAAATAGTAAAAGGGATGCTTACGAAAGCCTTAGAGAGCAATGCCAAGGTTGGATTGATGAGATCCAAAAGTCGAATCGTCGTTAGATGAAAAGGATGAACTAGTGTCCTTTCTAGAAGAACAAAATGGGCTTTTCTATTGGAAGTACAAAGAAATGGTTGACATGTGTAACCGCTTGATTGTTGACGCACCTTGAGACTCAGTCGGCCCTAGAAGACCTCAAGGCAACCCGATACCTCCTGCTGTGAGTGATTTCTCTTCCTCTGTCAAGAGGCGGTGAATAGTTCAAGGAAACTAGAGATTAAGCCTCGTCGTGGACAGATTTCTAGTTTTTAGCCACTTATCTTATTTGAATATTTGAATCTAATTATTATTGTAATGATTTAAATTCCAAGATGAATTTTTTGCTCGTTTGAGCTTGATTGTAGTCACAACTAACAATTTGAGTTTCTATGAGATTTCGTTGAATTGCGCTTTAATTAGTTTTTCTCTAATGTTTATTGTTAACTAACGAGTCTTCAAAGAGTCCCCGAAAATAAAATGTACAAAACATATCATGGGCATGCATGCATACTCCCATAGCATATCATACATAATAGTATTGAGACCACCATCTTACTGCTGCTGATTTTCTTCTCCACGACGAGAGACTACTGTGTTTCATCGCTCATCGTTACCCGACGAAGTAACTTGAAGAAACCGATGGAGAAGATGGAAGCGACATGGCTGCCCGGGACAAGAATGGATACCGTATGGGGCAATTGATGGAGATAATTCGTAACATGGCTTTGCAGCAAGAGGAGTTGAGAGCTCTCGAGGCCTGTGGTCACTCTCAAGAAGTTGCTCATGGAATGCTTTGTCCGAAATTAGCTTGAAGTCAACGCCGTCTTGCTGATCTTGCCGACGAGAACCAGTGCTCAAACGGATCATGCTGTGGTTCCTCCTCCGCCTACCCCTACGCATCGCCAACCGTAACTCGTGTTGGTGCCTCAACCAGAAGAAGGACTGATTCGATTCCTCAAAGATGATGAAGATAACTTTGAAGATTGGTTTTCCAATGTTGAGGAGCCAACCGTCGATAGGAAGTTGAAGATGCTCGAGGAGCGATGCAAGCCTTTGAGAATCGATGTTTTGGGTTTCGACATGACCAACTTGGGATTGGTTCAAGGAGTGAGGATTCCTCCAAAATTTAAAATCCCAGAGCTTTCGAAGTACAAGGGCAACTCTTGTCCTAAAACTCACTTGAGGTACTACTTTAGGAGGATGTCCGCCTATCGGACGAGAAGCTCTTGATGCATTTTTTCCAAGATAGTTTGACTGATGGACCATTGGATTGGTATATGGGCCTTGATTGCTCCCAGGTGCGAACTTGGAGAGAGTTGGTTGTAGCTTTTGTTCAACACTATGGCTTTAACACCGATATGGCGCCTACGAGGACCCAGTTGCACAACTTAGCTCAGAAGAAAACTGAGTCTTTCAAGGAGTACGCGCAAAGGTGGCGCGAGGTGGCTGCTAAAGTTCAACCCCCAATGGTGGAACGAGAGATGGTGGAAATGTTTACCGGCACACTAGATGGGCCGTACTATGCCTCTTGCAGTCTAACCAGTACTTTCGCTGACATGGTGATGTTCGGTGAAAGAGTTGAGATGGGGATTAAGCTAGGAAAAATCCAAGATGTTGGTACTGACAAGAATCAAGTTGGTGGCGCCAAGAAGGCTTTTGTTGGTTACCAGAAGAAGAAAGAAGGCGAGTCGAGCGCACTGTATGAGCGAGGAGGAAAGGAGAAGCGCCGAGAATTCAGTCGCCAAGTTGCTGCTGTAACTATTCCCGCTAGTGGTCCAAAACAAGATGTTGTTCCAAGACAACCACCACCTAGACCCGTGAAGAAATTTGATCCCTTGCCAATGTCTTATGCAGATGTTTTTGCTCATTTGCAAAGTTTGAACATGATTGAGCTGCGCACTTTGAAGATTGACCCAGATAATTTGCCAAAATACTTTAATGCGAATGCTCGTTGCCTCTACCACTCCAATGCCCAGGGGCATTCTATTGAGAATTGTATCGCTTTCAAGTACAAAGTTCAGAATTTGCTAGACACCGAGGCAATCAACTTCGGACCTCCTCCCACTCCTAATGTCATTCAGCACCCTTTACCTCCTCATGGTGGAAATGCAATTTGCAAGGATGATGGAAGTTTGAACCGATAATGAATGTTAATGATCCGACCACCCCGTTGTGGTGGATAAAGAAGCAATTAAGGAGATTTCCGGTTGTGATGATGGTTGTAAACAATGTTTAATCCAAATTGAAGGTCGTGATAATTTGAGAGACGAGATTCAGCCGTCTGACATCAAGGACTCTTTCGTCGTAAAGAACTTGATATGAAGATCGATGAAGATGAGGTTGACGTGGTCACTATCCCCGCCACTTCTAGAAGGATTCCTGCTACAATCCCCGCGCCGACTAAGAAACCTCCGTGATTATCACTTTGCCGTCCAAGACTACACTAGCGAAAAGGCCATCCCGTGGAATTATGGGTCTGAGTACTACCGTGACGGCAAGAAATTGAATGTGGAGACCTCTGAAGGGAGAAAGTCTGATGAAAAGAAGATTGGAGGATTTGAGCCTGCAGTGCATGACATTGCGGAAGAAAGTCGGATTACCCGAAGTGGACGAGTCTTCTCTCCACCCAATCTAGTTGAGAAAAATCCTGAAGCTTCGGCCAAGGCTAAAGCAAAAGGGAAAGGAGTCATGATTGGGGGTGAGTCAACACCAAAGATTCCAGAACCTGTTCTGAGCCCTGAATTAACCAGAGATGTTGAAGAATTGATGAAGTATATAAAGAAGAGCGATTACAAGATAATCGACCAGCTCAGCCAAACGCCCGCTAAGATCTCTATCTTAGCTTTGTTGAGGATTCCGAGCCTCACCGCAACGCCCGATGCATTTAGGGACATCCTTCGCCCCAAGAGATCTCGGTTAACCAATTTGGAGGCATTGTGAACAACATTTCGGCAAGTAATGGTCTCGGTTTTATCGATTGATTTACCTCCCGAGGAAGGAAGCATAACAAAGCGCTACACGCTTCCGTGGAGATAGCGAGAACTACTTTATCCGTGTCCGGTAGACACGGATCATCCTCAACGTTCTTCCAAGTCTACTCTTGAAGTTGGATTATGAAGGTGTTGTCGAGACCCGTGATCCGATAGTTAAGGCGCTTGATGGGTCGAAGAGGTCGTTTGGCGAGGTGGACCGCCTATTAAGATAGGCCCACGTTTTTGATGCAACTTTTTCGTCATGGATATTAATCCCTCCTCGTTGTTTGCTTGGACGCCTCGATTCATGGGGCTGGTCGACATCCACCTTGCACCAAAAGTTGAAGTTCTTAATTAATGGAAAGGTGGTCACCATTTATGGTGAAGAAGATTATGTCGTCATCATCCGAGCAACTTTCGAGATGTTGAAGTTGAAGGAGAGATCCACGAAACTCCATGCCAAGCTTTCGAGGCCGACGCTTGATAAGATCCCTTTGCAAAAGGTGAAGTCTCCATGGCATCCTACAAGGTGCTCGGCTATTGTCAAGTCGACATCCTCAAGGGTGGGGAAGAGTGCTAGAACTTCCTACCCACGGATAAGAGGGTTTGGGTTTTGCTCCGAATGAAGATCTCCGTCTCCACCCGGTGGGCAAAGGGTGTCTCCTCCTCAAGTTTGTCAAAGGTGGAATCCAGATTGAAGATGTTGATGCCATTGATGGTGAAGCGGACGGTGACTATAATGTGGACAAGTGGATCTACCCAACCGCCCGGACGTGAGCTTTCAAATTGGCTCGTTGAAGATGTTGTCGTTACCCGCTTTGAAGAGTAATTTTCTGCTTTTATGTCATTCCATAATTCCTACGTTATGCCCAAGACGTAGTGATCATGCGTAGGGCCACCATGTTTTAACTTTCAAGTTTATCATTAATGAAGGACGCCCTTTTTGCATTCAAATTTTTCTCTTTGTTTTTTCTTCACTTATTTCTTTTAAAGGTGACAATATCAAATTTTACTTTCTTTTTTATACAAACCTTTTGTCTTTTATTTTATTATTAAAAAAACTTAATTAAAAAATAATAATAAAATAAAATTACCAACAACGGTCCTCCGACGGACCCGGATTTTGTCGACGATGATTCCGCTGTGGCTCATTATGATTTCGACGAACCGATTTATCAAGTCAAGAGGAAGTCAAGAGGACCGTGAATTACCAAGAACTAGCCGTGATGTTGAGGCAAGAGGAAAAGGTCATCCACCGCACCAAGAGGATCTAGAAGTGATTAACTGGGAACCGAGGACGCCGAAAGGAGGTCAAGATTGGGGCAGATTGAAGATGGAGTTAAGCAAAAGCTTGTCGAAATGCTACATGAGTACGTAGACATCTTTGCTTGGTCTTATGAAGACATGCCCGGTTAGATATCGATATCGTTATGCACGAGTTGCCCTCAAAGAAGGCTGCCCACCGAAAGCGTAAGCGCAGAACACATCCGTAAATGTCAAGAAAGATCAAAGAAGAGGTTCGAAGATGGAAGCTGTTTCCTAAAGGTTGTTTCTTATCCCCATGGGTTGCAAACATTGTACCAGGTCAAGAAAGACGGCAAGGTGAGGATGTGTGTTGATTATAGGGATCCGAATAGAGCTAGTCCTAAGGATGACTTCCTCTCCCGCACATCGACATTTTGGTCGATAATACCGCTCTAAAGTATTCTCCTTCATGGATGGTTTCTCCGCTACAACCAGATTAAGATGGCGCCCAATGATATGGAGAAAACTACTTTCATTACACCGTGGGGGACTTTCTGCTACAAAGTGATGCCTTTCGGTTTGAAGAACGCAGGGGCAACATATCAGCGCGCTATGGTCACTCTCTTTCACGATATGATGCATAAAGAGATTGAAGTCTACGTGGATGATATGATTGCCAAGTCCCAGACAGAAGAAGAACACCTGGTTCACTTGTTGAAATTATTCGAAAGGTTGAGGAAGTTCAGGCTGAGGTTGAACCCGAGTAAGTGCACCTTTGGGGTGAGATCAGGGAAACTTTTAGGCTTTATTGTGAGCGAGAAAGGGATTGAGGTTGACCCTGCTAAGATAAAAGCGATACAAGAGATGCCAGAGCCAAGGACAGAAAAAGAAGTGCGAGGTTTCTTGGGAAGACTGAATTACATCGCTAGGTTCATTTCTCATCTTACAGCCACCTGTGAGCCCATTTTCAAGTCATAAGAAAGAATCCAACGACTGGTGGAACGGCGATTGTCGACGGCATTCGACAAGATAAAGAGGTACCTACAAGAGCCTCCAATTCTCTCACCCCCGGTGGAAGGTAGACCGTTGATTATGTACCTGACCGTGTTGGAGAATTCCATGGGTTGTGTGCTCGGTCAACATGATGAGACAGGCAGGAAAGAGCACGCCATATACTATTTGAGCAAGAAGTTCACAGAATGCGAATCGAGGTATTCATTATTGAAAAGACTTGTTGTGCGCCGCATGGCAAAACGACTCGACAAGACATGCTGACTCACACTACTTTCTTGATCTCCAAAATGGACCCGATAAAGTATATCTTTGAGAAGCCGGCTCACAGAAGGATAGCCGCTGGCAAATGATCCCGACGAATATGATATCCAATACACTACTCGAAGGCTATCAAAGGTAGTGTGGTGGCGGACTATCTCGCCAAGAACCATTAGATGATGACTATCACCGATGAAGTTTGAGTTCCCGATGAGGATATTATGTATATCGTAGATTGTAACATTCCGGGGCCTGAAGAGGGACCCGAGCCTGGCTCGCGGTGGACGATGGCATTCGATGGAGCCTCAAATGCATTAGGAAATGGCGTTGGCGCCATTATCACTTCTCCAATAGGTTTTCATATTCCATTCACCGCTGTAACTGCTTTGATTGCACCAATAATGTGGCCGAGTACTAAGCTTGTATTTTGGAATTGAAGCACCATTGATCCGAGAATCAAGATCTTAGCGATATGGAGATTCCGCTTTGGTAATTAGTCAAATCAATGGAGATTGGGAGACTCGCCATCCGAATTTGATTCCATATCGAGATCATGTCTTGAAGTTGATCCCTTATTTCGACGAGATCACTTTTGATCACATCCCAAGGGAGGAGAACAATTTGGCAGATGCTTTGGCTACTCTGTCATCCATGTTTAAGGTCAGATGGGCGAATGATGCCCCGTCTATCACTATAATGAGGTTGGATGAGCTGCGCTCGCTATGAAGTAGAAGGTGAAGCGATGAAAACCTTGGTTCTATGACATCAAGAGGTATCTCGAGACGAAAGAATACCCTGATGATGCTTCCATCGTTGATAAGAAGGCTCTGCGCAAGTACTCAGCTAAATTTTTCCTCAATGGCGGTGTGTTGTACAAAAGGAACTATGACTCTGTTTTGCTCAGATGCGTGGATAGACACGAAGCAAATAAGATTATAGAAGAAATTCATGAAGGTTCCTTCGGGACGCATTCTAGTGGACACACCATGGCCAAGAAGATCTTGAGAGCAGGCTATTATTGGTCCACCATGGAGAACGACTGCTACAACCATGCTAAAACATGTTACAAATGTCAAATCTACCGATAAGATGCATGTGCCACCTTCTTCATTGAATGTTTTGACTTCTCCATGGCCTTTGCAATGTGGGCATTGATATGATTGGAGAAATTAAGCCCACCGCTTCTAATGGACATCGATTCATCCTTGTTGCCATTGACTACTTTACCAAATGGGTTGAGGCAGCATCTTATGCTCGTGTCACTAGACAAGTGGTCACACGTTTCATCAAGCATAATATCATTTGTCGCTATGGGGTTCCCGAGAAGATCATTACTGATAATGGCTCGAATCTCAACAACAAAATGATGAAAGAGTTGTGCGACGATTTCAAGATAAAACATCATAACTCTTCTCCATACCGTCCAAAAATGAATGGTGCCGTGGAGGCGGCAAACAAGAATATCAAGAAGATTGTACAGAAGATGGTTGTCACTTACAAGGATTGGCACGAGATGTTGCCATTTGCCTTGCACGGCTATCGCACTTCAATACGCACGTCAACAGGCAACTCCTTCTCCTTGGTATACGGTATGGAAGGCCCCACCGTAGAAGTTGAAATCCTTCCTTGAGGATTTTAACAGATGTGCAACTCGATGAAGTGAATGGATTCAAAAGACTTGACCAATTGAATCTCATCGACGAGAAGAGATTGATGACTATTTGTCATGGACACTATACGAGCGTATGAAAAGGCTTTCGACAAGAAAGTGTGTCCTCGAATTTCCAAGTCGGTGACCTTGTCTGAAAAGAATTTTGCCTCCTAATAGTACCGACGCAAGTGGGCTCCAAATTATGAAGGACCGTATGTTGTGAAGAAAGTTTTCTCGAGGAGCCATGTTGCTCGCAACTATGGATGGAGAAGATTTCTCACCCGATCAATGCGATGTAGTCAAAAATACTTGATAAAAGAGACCCGTTAGGTTGATCGCCTAAGCAAAATAAGGGCATCCCGACGAACCAAGAAGTTCGGGCAAAAGTTAGGGATAAATATAAAAGATTGTACACCGCAAGTCGAAAACAAAGGGCGGCTTGGGCAAAAGGGTATCCCGTGGATTGAAAACCGAAAGGGCGGTCCAGCAAAATTAGGGATTCAAGGCGAACGACTACAACTGCACGACACTGTTTGGGTCACTTTTACAAAACTTGATAATCCAGAGGGATTGAGGGTTAGGCTAATCGGAGCATTTCAGATAGCTCAATGTTAAGGGATGTTGAAGTTGTGAAGAGCATGGCGGATTCAGGATTCGACAAAATCCACGATTTTTATTGTCACCTTTTCTTTTAACTTTGATGTATAAGCAATTGCCTCTTTTCAGGATTTGCTTCTTGATGTAAATGCTCATTTACGGGCTAACCAATCAATAAAATTACTTTCGTCCAAACTGTGTTTTTCTATCATTTATTTCCGTCTTATTTTCATGTATTTTTAACTGTTTTGTTTGCAAAAACGACGTCCGATATTTTTAATAAACTTCGCATATAAAACATCAGTGCCCAACGGCGCGTGGCATAGTTTCTGAAGTTACTCGGAATTTCGGGTACACCACATTAACGAACGAAACAGTTGATCTCTGTAGTAGAATTATTGTTATGCTCCTGTTTTACATTTTCAATTGTGCAAAGGGCACCATGCGCATGGGCATCGGTCACCGAAGATCGCAAAGAACGGTCTACACCAGCAAGATCACGTTCCAAAGCTCACTTGTGCCAGACGATGTTGTCGATTCCTCTTATGCAAGAGCTCGTAATCCAGAGTTATCGAAATCATGAACTCTACGCGACAAGATCATCATCCCAGATGAACGATAATCTCCAGGAGTTACTTCCCCAGTGATGCTAATCATTGAAAGATGATACTTCTATTCCACAAATCCCCCTATCAGGGTCCAGACTATCATCTCTTTGATGAAGACCAGATGATTATATTCAATTCATGGATGGTTGATGTCCTCGGCAGCTCACAATTGCCTTTAGGCCTGATGAATCATTAAAACATGCATCATTGCATTGCATAGCATCCAAAATGCGTAGCATTTCCATTGATATGGAGCATTACGCTAAAAATAATAATCTCAAACATGCATCTAAGCATAAGCCGATTAATGTGTTTCTAGTACCTTTTGCCTCCAAGAGAAGTTTATCAATAAAAATCCCAAGTGGTATTCCCGAGTTCCTCAAGAAGTTCTTCTTGTTGTTATCTCGCATTTTTGACCCATGTCGGTCTCCTACATCATTCAAATTCAATTCATTTACAAAGCGTCTTACTTTTGCGATTCTTATTTTGGTTATCTTACCGTGTTTGCCCTCGTTAGAGTGCGAGTAAGAGTCGGTGTCTAACCTTTCTTGCTTCTCAATTGCTTGAGTATCCATACTTGGTGTGTGGTAATTCATATAATTGCCACTCTTGAAGAATTACACCCGCCGCCCGAGGGATATTGTATTTCTTGCATATTCGCAAACTTTTAAAGTCCAACGTAGTTTGGCAATCCTTGCTAGAGTCCCTTTGTTTGGCCTTTTTCCCCAGAATTGCCTCGATCAAGATTTTACCATTCCATATATCTTCTCCCGTGAGTCTGCATCGGTCTCATTCTTGTATGTCTAATATGCATTTTCGATCTTTATATGTCCAATATCCTTACCGGCATGTATACTTTCAAACCTTTGTTAGAGTCGTCTTGTCGGTCTCGCTCGTATGTCTAATATCCTTACCGACATATGCTATCTATATGTGTTCAATATCCTTACCGAGCACGATATTCGATCTTTATGTGTCCAATATCCTTACCGGCATGTATATTTCAAATTTTGTTAGAGTCGTCTTCGGTCGGTCTCTTTCCGGTGTATGTCTAATATCCTTACCTGACATATGCTATCTATATGTGTTCAATATCCTTACCGAACATGTATATTCGATCCTTATATGTCCAATATCCTTACCGGGCATGTATATTTCGAAACTTTTTGTTAGAGTCGTCTTCGGTCGGTCTCGTTCCGGTGTATGTCTAATATCCTTACCTGACATATGCTCTCTATATGTGTTCAATATTCTTACCGAGCACGTATATTCGATCCTTATATGTCCAATATCCTTACCGGGCATGTATATTTCGAAACTCTTTGTTAGAGTCGTCTTCGGTCGGTCTCTTTCCGGTGTATGTCTAATATCCTTACCTGACATATGCTCTCTATATGTGTTCAATATTCTTACCGAGCACGTATATTCGATCCTTATATGTCCAATATCCTTACCGGGCATGTATATTTCGAAACTCTTTGTTAGAGTCGTCTTCGGTCGGTCTCTTTCCGGTGTATGTCTAATATCCTTACCTGACATATGCTATCTATATGTGTTCAATATCCTTACCGAACATGTATATTCGATCCTTATATGTCCAATATCCTTACCGGGCATGTATATTTCAAAACTTTTTGTTAGAGTCGTCTTCGGTCGGTCTCTTTCCGGTGTATGTCTAATATCCTTACCTGACATATGCTATCTATATGTGTTCAATATCCTTACCGAGCACGTATATTCGATCTTTATGTGTCCAATATCCTTACCGGGCATGTATATTTCGAAATCTTTGTTAGAGTCGTCTTCGGCCGGTCTCTTTCCAGTGTATGTCTAATATCCTTACCTGACATACCAGAATCTTTGTTCCAAATCCCACTGTTCAAAAAAAAATCATCACAAAAAATAGAAAAAATAAAAATTATCAAAAAAATTTTGAAAAAAAAAACATAAACATTCATACTTGTTCTTGGAGCAAATTTTGTTCTTGTAGTATTTAATCTTCTTCTACCTTGAAAGCTCGAAAGGCTAGCACCAATCTCACTTTCAGGTTTAAGATGATTAAATAGGGGCAACTGTTGCACCCCAAAATTTGCCCTCCTATATCGATCTTATCTGGTTTAGGCTTTGCATTTATCATGACACTCACATGCATCCATATCACTGGGTCTATGGTTACGGATTGGAGTTGATTCCCAAAGATTTCTCTGTTGAGCAGAAAAGGCGTGGTGTTTTCGACCAATTTGAGGATATTTGAAAACGATGAGGTTTAATGTTAAATCTTATCCGTTCATATCTATCGGGTTTCAGGGCTTGGTGCTCGGTTGTTGAAATGAATGGTCTGTTCTTGATGGAGCTACAGAAGTCTGGATATCTTGAATGTCATTGCCTCCTGATTCAGGAGATCAGTTCATCGTGAGTTTGGGTTTTGCTGTTGTTTCGAGTTCTTGGTTCAGGATGTAAGAGGGTGGCTTATGTTTGTCCGATTATTGATCAACAATTCAAGTTCTAGTGCATTTGGTTTGCTCGTCAACTTCATTCGTTCTTGGCGATAGTTGATGTGAAAATATTCGTCCAGAGGGTCTGTTTGCAAGATTTAAGGATGTCCAAACTGCCGCACGTTGAGATCTTTTCCTGTCACGTTCATCGCTCACAAGATTCAGGGCATTCTATGAAAAAACTAGAAGCTTCCTTTTGGAATTCGTTTGGTTCCGAATTTTACTCCACTGCTGAATATGGGTCGATTTGGAAATGCGTTGATGATTCCGTTATTTTCGAGTGGAACCTATCGATTAATTCAAAAAAAGGTGAAATCGTCAAGTTGACTGAGGTTTTTGATCAAGAGTTCCATTTGAAACTTAGAGTTTCAATTTTTGTCTCAAGAAGCAAAAGGCTCCGAATTTCTACGAGAATGGATAAGAATGGAAACTTTTGTGGCCGGGAAGTTCAAATGGGATTAATTTAATTACCAGATAACTTGGATTTCGAGTTTCTTTTATCACAAATTCAAAGCTTTTATAATGTGCATTATTGAGCTCGAAGGAGGATTTAGGAAATTGAATACATATTCAAATTTCATACATAAGTTCTCTTAAGACCTCATTCTTTTTTTTAGAACTTGAATCAAGATCATACATGGCAATTTTTCTCAAGGATCTAAAGTGCAACAATCACGTTACTACGCGTTTGATTCATGAATACAGATGGGAATGGTGGATTGATTTGGATTTAGGCGCGCATATTTTAAGTTAACATTTCGACTTAGTTTCGTTCTAACCAAAGTAATTTTGGTTCATGACAAATTTGTTGGAATGTTTGGTTCGGCATGAATTTTCAACTTCCATGTACAATTGCTACAACGATTGAAAATCACATTGGTAAAAGCTAAAGAACTCAAATCGATACATAGTTCTCAAATTTTGCATTCATGAAGAATTCAAGAGTTTCACATTTCTCCAAAGCTTTTTATTGTACAAGGATACAAGAACAAACCAAGTCTAGATACATATGTTACAATTCATCCTATCTTAAAATACAAGTTACAAAGTCCCTACAATGCTAGTATTTTCTAAACTATATGTGGATTTTTTCAAGCTGCCAATGTCTTCATAAGCGTGTCTTGACTTCGTGCTCGAGCGTTCCATTCCTCCAAGCTTCCCTTTATCGTTCTTCCAAACTCGTAGTATTTCTCGAGTTACATGAAACAAACAAAGAAACCGGTTAGCAATTTAAACGGGCAGCAGTAGATACAAGAGAATACATAATCCTAATCATCATTAGGATTTTCTTTCCGGAATCAGGTTGTGCAAAGGTTTGATCATTCAAAACCAAGGCCTCATATACAAATCATCGGCCATAAAACTCACTACTACAAATCCACAAGAGTGTTAACCCTTGGTTCACAGTAGGAGGTGTGGAAAGAAGATGAGGAAGCTTTTGAAACAGTTTTGGCATGAGGTCAGTAACTTTACATGGCAGCAAGGTAGACATATTTTAAGGAAAATTTTACCATAAATAGCATCCAACAGCCAGCATATCAAAAAATGACAGAACAATAATACTAACAGCCAACATTTCAAAACAGATATCAGAAAATATAACATTATCAGCCCAATAACAAGATGTGGAAAGCCCAACAAGTATCTGGTGAAGCCTTGTTTCTCAAAGAATCAGAACAACCAAAACCCTAAAGCAACTGACAGTATATAAACATTAAGTTTATAACAAAGGAGGCAGAGACAACTGTTCAAAACCCTAGCCGAAATCACAGCATCCAAGGCAACAAAAACACAAACCCAGAATACAAAACACAAACCCAGAATACAAAACACAAACCCAGAATGCAAAACACGAGCCAAAAAGAAACCTAACAGCATACTATCAAGCCAAGAACCCAGAACAACATTCATCAAGCCAAAACCCAGAACAGCATCTACCTAGCTTCATCATCATCATTTTCCGGAAAGACGACCCTTCAGAAAGTTATAACGAGGCGACGGAAACAAGATATAAGGTACAGAAGGATCTCACCGGGGTTGCGGTTATACACCGCCATCCACCGCCATCCCGATCTCTGAATCACCACCATGGCTCTTTTCCTTTTCGCTTTGTCATGTACTCATCATATATTTTCCATCAGAGCAACGCCGATTTCACCCGAATAGCGTCTAGGGTTTCACTTTCCCCTTTTCCTCTTGTTTTTCCTGTAATCAAATCAACACATTCCAAGGAATCAGAAAACAATAGCGGTAATAGAGTTCGAGTAAGAGAGAGATTAGAGAATCGGTGAGGTCCGGTGAGGAACCGTGAGCGTAACGGCGAGAGAGGCGACGAAATCGCGACGGTTTTCTGGAAAAACACGCCGATGAGAACGGAGAGTTCGAGAGCGGCGATGCTGAGAGATGATGAGAGGTGAGTCGCGACGAGAGAACAGAGAGGCGAGAGAGGGACATCGAGTTCCTAGATCGGAGCGGCAGTGAGGATCGTGGGACAGCGATAACAGATCGAGAGTTCGAAGTAAGAAGCGATCGCGGTCACAGAGCGAGAGAGATGAGCGAACGATAACATGCAAGCGGTGAGGCGAGAGAGTTCGAGTAAGAGGAGAGTGTGTTTGTGTTGTTCTGTAGATTAGTAAGAACTAGGATTAGTAACTTAGGCTTTTGTTTTATCAAAGTTAATTTTAATTTCCATATGATGTTCATTTTATAAAAAATATAGTAAAGCTAATTTCTGTTTACAAATTAATTTTGCTCTTAAAAAACTGATTTAATCTTTTTTTACTTTTCATTTTTTTTATAAAATATAATTTAAGATCAGTTTCTTTTAGTATTAAATAGGTTTAGTCTAATCTAGATATAGTAGAGATTTTATTTATTTTTATATAAAACTAATTTAGCCTTTTTTTTAGTAAAAAAACAGTATATAACAATATAATGACAATAAACTAATTTTTATTAGTATTATTAGTTATTTAATTAGAATTAGTGTTATTTGTTTTTTATAATTTATAGCATAAAAATGAGTTTAGGAAGATATTAGTTGAAAACTTCTTTTATCATGTTGGTTAGTTTAGGTGGTGACACTTGTCACCACCTGTTTGGTTTATTTCGAATCTGGTGTGCGCATGTGTATTGTATCCAATCTGCACCCTCCTGCATCAACCATGAGATCTGCCAAAGTCCAGATCCGACGATCCAGAATGGTGGACCACACTCTGCATTCATGGAGCATCTCATACAAGATCCAGCAGCATTGTTTTGGGCTTGGGCTCAGATTGCTATCTACACCCTCCAGATTAAAGCTCCAATCAGGCCCATTTCTCAACTTTTCTCTTTAAAATTAATATTATGCAAGTTTTTTTTATTATTACACAATGATGTATTAAATAATATTTTGGCATATGGTAGTTTTTTATTTGTTGAATTACCAATTAAATTGTTAATTGATTTTTCATCAAGTAAAAGAATATCTATACTAATAATTATTTAAATTCCGATTTGTATTGTGTGTTAATTTATTTTCTTTTATTTTTCGCTATTACATTGTCCGCTTGCACGTTTATTTCGCGATTGCACACTCCACTCTCACATTAATATAAAATCAATAACGCCTCCGCTCTCTCACTTTGGTTACCCACACCAAATTCTCTAAGGGTCTCATGGTTGGGGATGGGCATGGCCATCCTCACGAGGTTAATTAAGGCCCTCGTTGCCTTGATTAATCATAACCCGAAAAATAATTGGTCCATATATCAATCACCATGCACCAGGGTCTCATGATTAATCAAGTCCATATACTTGGTTAACCATAACCCGAAATATCATTCCTCTACGTCCAACGCCGCAATTTTCAAAATAGTGTTATGGTACTTAATTAAATTGTTAGAGGTTCGCCCAACGATTTAATTAAAAATGTAAAGTATTTGAGCCATTAGAGGGAAACCCAATGACTCGAATACTTTATTCCATACACTTGAACATTTAAAACACTTTCAAATTAAATTAATTAATTGAATTTGTTTTCAAAAAATCAATTTTTCTACAAAAAAACAAAACAAAAAAAATATAGTGATATGGAATTTAATTAAATTGTTAGAGGTTCGCCCGACGACGATTTAATTAAAATATAAAGTATTTGGGCCATTAGAGGGTAACCCAATGACTTAAATACTTTATCCCATAACACTTAATAAAAGTGAACTTTGTTTCACCTCACTCTTTTCATAATAAAGATTTTGGATGAGAGAAGATCGGTTGACCTCAATCGCCAATCTCGAGTATCGAATCGTTAGAGGACCTCCCAACGTTTTGGTACTTGTCATCTACAATTAAAATCAATTCAACCCATTCAAATCCTTTTTCGCTCTTACGCGATTATCAAAAATCAAAAACATTTTCAACTAAAATCAATACAATCAATTCAAACATTTTCAACAAGAACTACGGAGTTTTGACTTTCCCATTGCACGGGGGAATACGTAGGCATGCGGTTTCGAAACCGTGTCAAACTCAAAATAATAACAAACAAATCCCGTTTTCTTCTTTCTCATTCATGACTTAGAAATTAGCGATTACACACACAAACACATTTTGAACTAAATGGGTCCCATCGAGTACGATGGACGTAAGAGGTGCTAATACCTTCCTCTTGCGTAACCGACTCCCGAATCCATGCTTTTTTGGTCTTGTAGACCGCCTTATCCAAGTTTTGTGGGTTTTATCTATATTTCCCCGTTCTTTCTAGAACAAATAAAATTAGGTGGCGATTTCATTGTTTTGAAAATTCATTTAAATGATTTTTTGAAAATCGAGTTGCTTCACCTGCCGAGTATAATTTCAATGATGCTCCCCCGACATAACTCGGTGTCTCGCCGAGGTTCATCCTCGTCAGGGGCTCTGTTCCAAAACTTTGTGTTTGCCATATGGGTTCCTTTCGAGTATCATTTCAATGATGCTCCCCCAGCATAACTCAGTGTCCCGCCAAGGTTCATCCTCGTCAGGGGCTCTGTTCCAAAACTTTGCGTTCACCATATGGGTTCCCTGCCGAGTATCATTTCAATGATTCTCCCCTGGCATAACTTTGTGTCTCGCCAAGGTTCATCCTCGTCAGAGGCTCTGTTCCAAAATAAATAAAGCTTCCTGCTGAGTTCTGTCAGCTTCTTTCCGAGTTCTGTCTCGGTCGGTTTTCAAAGCAACTTTTACATTTCACTAAAATTAGGCTCAGTATGTTGGATTTTAATTCCTCTACCACCTAGATTTGGCTCAACGCCATACTTAAAAGAATGTTTTGCTTATTCATATAGAATCATTCAAGCATTTTGGAATTATTCCTAAGAGTATAAAAATTTCTTGTATTTGTCGGCTTCATAGACGCCGTGGGTTTTGCATCTTACTACATTCTTAAATCGGCTTCATGCCACGACTTCATGTCTGAGCACTGCACATTATTGCATCTCCAATTTTGTGTAATACGCGCTTGGTTAAATCTGCTCAAACGTATTCATATAACCTGCCGAAGCATCAAATCTTTTCATTCTGCTTGACCTTATAATCAGCTCGGGGGCTAAGTTGCCGGATTATATGAGATGCTCAAAACAAGCTAAGCGCCTCTTTTGTAAAGTCGTTATGGATTTTTAGAGAAGCCACTCGACTGGGGGGCTGATATACATGCATAATCTTGTTTTTGCACATGTCAAACGAATACAGCACCAGTAACAATTTAAAACAAGTGCAAGTTAAGCAAAAGCAGTATTTAAAACGCCCAGAGGGAAATTGTCAAGAAGTTATACAAAATGTACCCACCAAAAAGGGTGACTAACAAAACTTAACATAGGTTCAAATAAATAAAAGAAGGTAAAGCCCTTTATTGGCGTCAAGGTGGAAGGTATCAAATGTGAGCGGATCCTCATTCATAGTTCCTTGATCATTGTCATCAGAGTCCACCAACTTTCCGTCCACAATTTCCTTGAAGAAGTCCACAGTCGAGATGTCAATGTCAGGATAGATTCGGGAGACCTATTCTTTTTCCTGGTCAAAAGCTAAGTCACCGGTATTAAGAACATCCAACTGAGACTTCTCCATAGCTTCTTTCAGACTAGCATAAGAAGTCTCTGAAGCTTTCAAACTGTCCGCCAACTCGGAAGCCGAGGCCTTAAGGGTTTCGAGCTCTTTCTCCAAGGGTTTCTCCTTCTCTTCACTTTCAGATACTTTGGTCTTCAAAAGTGAATTGGCATCATTTAGAGATTTCTCATTGTCCGAAAACCGTTTGACTTCTTTCTCCAAATCATCATATTTGGATTCCGCGACATCCCTAGACTCATACAGTCCTCGGGCCAGAACAACACACTTCATTAGGTAGGAGTTAAGGTGCTGAGTAATCTTCTGGGGACCGAGGCTCTTCAATTTATTTACACCTTCGTTGGCAGTGAGGTTGCCATACAAAAAGTTCATACCGTCAAACTCGTTCGACCAGAACTTGTTTTTTTAGGAGATTGATTGGAGCTGCCACCGGTCTCTTTCAGCATCAGGGAAGAAACTTCTCAATCAACTTGGTTGATCTCATTGGTCATAATAGTTTTGTGCCATTTTGGAGTTTTTTCGCCGGGCACCTCCATGTCTAAAGAGCGTTTAAGAGGAGTGGTTGTAATCACTTCAGCCTCCTCGGTAACGGACGACTTAGGTCCAGGGTTTTTCTTTTTCTTGAGATTCCGCATCTCTAAGCCGACCAAATTAGATTTGGCCTTTGAACGACCACCTGTGTTCTTCCTTGCAGCTCGGGCTGCAGCCATCAATCTTTTCTGCTCTTTAATTGACAGGTCAGACATGTTGTCTGCATAAAGTTAAAGAAAGCACGTAAGAAACAAAATTAAATTATCTCAGGTGCCAAAGTTTTAAATAAATTATTACCTAAGAAGGTCGAAATTTGATCAAAGGGTAAGGGAAGCAAATCCTTAACCTTGATCGGCATGAAGGAATCTAAAACCTCAAGAGAGTTGACCTCAAAATCGATCAACTTTTCAAACTTAAAACTAGAGATGGGGAGGGGATCACTTGTCCAGTAAATTGGGAACTTGTGGTGACTGTCAGCACCATAGATTATCTGGGGACACCGAGTACCACATCAGACTCGGAGGAAACACTCCTTGTAACCTTTATAGTTTGAAGTAAAGGCTTGTAGGAAAATTCTCCTCAGAATACGGCTGATGGAAACCCACCTCCCAGAATACACATTCTTCACTTTAAAGTATGAAAAGAAAAGCCTGATTGTGGGCGTAATATTCAGGACCGCACAGATTAGTTCAAAAGCTTTAATGAAACCCCAACTGTTGGGGCGTAACTGCGAGGGAGCCACATTTACTGTCCTCAATAAACCAGTTTCAAAATAGGAGAAGGGAAATTGGATGTTTAAATCTCCCAAAATCCCAACATAGAAATAGAACCATTCCATGCCTACTCCTTTTGGCCGAGACATACAGACTCGCTCAGCCTCGATGCAAGGTTCCAGAATCAAGTCGTCCTCATTCCCAGTCGAGGAAACATCTATGAGAGAAATGAGCTTTCCAATTTCCATCTCATTGCATCATGTTGTGTCTAAAACCTAGAACTTCTGCGCTAAAATATTTGTTGGTCTCCATCAGAACTTCCACAAAACCTAAAGAATCAGGGTCAGAATCACTTTCAGTAGTTAGAACTTTAGAGTTTATTATGTGCATGACCCTGTTAAGTTCTTCTACCACTAATGCATTTTCCATATCTTGAATTCATTTCTCCCATAAGACCCTATGCTCATCCTTATTTAAATGAACCTTATTCCCTAAATCATCACATTCTCTAATAACAACCATTCTGGGAAAGACTGCGAAAAGTAAGCAAGGAAAGGAAAAAAGAGTTACTTGGTTTTGATGATAGCGGATTAAGGAAGAAAGCAATTTTTCCAGATGAGAGTAGTGGCGGTTGTGGCTTTGTAAGAGGAATTGAAAAAGGAAATAAATTTGAAATAAGTAAGAGACGTTGTTGAAAAGGAGGTTTAGCGTATTGGCTTTAAAACCTAATAAATGTCATCATTACACCTAAAATCGTAGGTGACTGTTGGGAATTTGAAGCGTGAGGCACACGTGTTGATATCCTGTTCTCCTCCGATGAGTACCTCGGCTTGGAACTATGTTTCTTCTTAGCGACCACAAGTCCTTTAAAAAAGGTAAAAAGGCCATAGGCTCGGGGGGCTTAGTTAAAAGGCCATTGACTAAGTTGGTAAAGGACGCGTGGGTTCCCATTCAGTTGATGATTAAATCGGTCGAGGGTAAAGGGGTTCTCACCAGGCATACACCCCGACATCGAGAAGATACGTCTACCCGACTCCAGGTGGTTACGACCAAGCCAGCTCCTTTAAGACATAACTGCCTCATTAAGCATGACGTCACACGTTACACAGTTTGTGATAATTAGTGACGGCGGAGGCTACGAATAGTAATGTCTTCTCAGTTATGATTGATGAAGAGGCATGGCAGTTATAGGTAGCGGTTAATGAGGACTTTGGCTCCTCTATAAATAGCTCTCTCGACCGAGGGGTAAGCAAGACACATAGCTTGGAGCACAAGTATCATTCACTTGAGCTCTAAATCCCTAAACTTTCTTACAAAAAATTCTAGCAAGAACAAAGAGTATATGTACAAAATAGATGGTGGGGGGGGGGGGAATAATTTTTTTACAATTTTTGGTTTGATAGAACTTCCAATTAGTTTCACGCCTACATACCAACAATGTGGAACGTTGAAATCAAAACCAAGTAGTTCGGCTAAAAAACACCAAAGTTGTGTGTTGGTTGATTTTGAGAAAATGTTAGTTTAGAAAAGTCACAAAGAGCTCAAAAAGTTAGAATGAGGTTAGGTGCTTTTTAGTCTTATGAAAAGAAAAGTCAAAGTATTATTTAATGAATTGAAAGTTTATTAAGAAAAGAAATTTTGAAAATGCATGGATCAAAATAAAAATTAAAATGAGGTCACCAATACTTGTCAAATGACCATTTGATCCTTCCATAATTTTTCCAGAATTTTAAAATCTCAAAAAGTATTTTAAAACAATTAAAAACATCGAATAAAAGAGAATAATCATAAAAAATATCAAATCTGAAAATAAAATTATGAAAAAATAAAATTCAGAAAGATAATATTTCAAAATATTTTTGTGAATTTTTTCATAATTTTTTAGTCAGAAATGAATTTTATATGATTTGTTGAAGTTTAAAACATTTAAAATATAAAATCAGAAAATAAAATAAAAGCCAAAAAAATGTGGACCAATGTTTTAAAACCCGGACCGGTGATCGACTCGGTAAAGTTATTGGGTCACTGGGTTACTGGTCGGACCAGTGGGTCACTGGTCAGACCGCATGGCTTTTGATCCGGTTTCTATAAAAAAATATATTCATTATATGAAATTTGTAACTATAATAATATAGAAAATTATAAATTCAAATAATTTAGAATAAACAAAAGTATTAGTAACAATCAAAATAAGTGATAGAAACTTAATGTAGCAAATTATAAATTCAAATAAGTGATAGAAACTTAACAATTCATAAGTTATAGTATTATAATAAGTCACAAAAATCCACACTCAACAATCCATAATTTTTTATGTCCATGAAGTCAAATTGTCATAATCTTGATATTCATATTCATCTTCAACTTCATTGTCTTCTCCACCAACTTTATCTTCTCCGGTGTTGCTTTTTTCTTGATTCACAATATCAACAATAGTATCTTGTGCATTATCCATGTCTCCATCTTCATCCTCATCTAAATCTATTTGATCTATAACTATATTTTTTAAAATAATTAACAAAAAAATAGTCAAACCCGTCGGTTCAGTCAAAACCGCCGGTTCACTGGTTTAACCGGTGAACCGGCCGGTTCACACCGATTTCATTCGGTTTAAATGTAATTCCGGTCTTATCCCTTAATCGGACCGCCTGGACCACCGGTTCTCGGTCAGACCGGTCCGACCGGCCGGGTCGGGCTGGGTTTTAAAACACTGATGTGGACCATCTGATCATAGTCAAAACACGTTAGTAATCACATCCAATGGACATGGCGCGATGTGCTTAATATGGACCACCTTAGTTTTCACACCAAATTACAAATTAAAAAAATAAAACAAGAAATAATGTCACGTGTTGGATCGATGCTGACTAATAAAAGTAATCAGATCCAAGAGCTCCTATAACGCGTGCATGGTAAAACGTTATCACAGGATCCAATTTGGAAAAATAACATGGTGTGCTCTCATTGGTTGAGACGAGACATGTCATCGTCTTCAACCTCCAGCCACTCCAAAATTGGAGTTCCTCAAACTATGAAATAAATTCTTCAGACCAGTGTCATTCGCTTCGTCTCTTCAAGACGATTCTAATGGTACCCTCGCGAATAATTTATTTCACTCGTACCATGAACAATTTGGAAAAATTAGAAATAATAACGAGCACTTGTTTCCAGAAATTCTCAATTAATACTCGATGAAAATGCAAATGGTGAAGATCACAATGATCAGGGAGATGAGGAGAGTACAATGATGTTTTATTTTACAAGGTTTGATGGAGATTCTTACCTGAATGAAGTTCACTTTCAGAACTCTAAAACTGGACTTGGATAGCACGATTCAAGAAGCTTTAAGGCATGATTCTTGTTCTGTTAGCTTCAGTGTGGTTCAAGGAAGAAGAATGAATGGTTAATTTCAGACTATAATGACTTTGAGAGTGAAAACGAAGTTGCAGAAAATCTGATTCGAGAGAGATTTTGGCAGGGTTTTTCTGGCTACCAAAGCTTGAGGAAATGAGTGGAATGGCTTTCTTTTTTATAGGAGAAGTGAATAGGATCAAAAGAGATGGTGTATGATGCAATTTGGAGTGAAATCGTGCACACCTGCGTTATGAGAAAAGTGTGACTTGCATGTTGCAAAACTCTGCCAAGTCGTGCATTTTATCCCTCTAGTCAAGCTTGGCAACTTTGATAATTGATCGCGACTTTATCGTCTAAATTAATCGGGAGACTGCAAGTATACAGCCCTATCGCGTAGTTTTAAAAGATATCGAACCAAAGGGACTATAAATTGAACTAACGTAATCTAAGCTTACTGTGTAAAGCTATAGCTATCGAATAAATAAATTTGGGAATTTTTGGGCAATAAAACTTAATTTTAATTAAAATAATAATAAGGCGAATATCGGTATGTATTTCGTTAATCCTAAAGAATCCGGTTTTCCACTGGCTTATTTTCAGAAAATGATAATAATTTCTTTTTCAGCAAAAAGTATTTATTTAAAAACCTATTCTCAAACTGTCGCTCTATTGAAGTAGATTATAATTTTAAACTCTAATGTATGCTTTCGCTATCCCACGATTTTAAAATTACTTTTGAAAATAAATAAAATTTAATTGGTTTTAAATGTGTCGCGGTTTTAAAAACAATACCTAGTATCTACTATCCGATTCTAAACCTCAAACCGCCGTTGGTTTCTAATCTTAGTCAGTTTATTAACCTCAAACTTTCGCTCTGTTGGTTTCTAAACCTTTTTTTTAACAAAATAAATTAGATAACTAAATCAGAAAAAGTGTTTATTTTATAAAATATAATCAAGCCAGTTTATTCCGGATACTTTCAAATTAACTCATTACATACCGATATTTAAATAATTTAGCCGATATATTCATAAAACAAACATGAATAAATTAAAGGTTTTAACATTCATTAATAAATTCATGGCAAACAAATATATCTCATGCAATTGATTAAATAAATAAATAAAAGCAATATAAATAAAAACCTGAATTAAATAAATTGCTGGAATTGAATTCTGGAAACTGGAAGTAACCCGTACAACGTCTCGGTTCTTCAACAGGAATGTAAACAATGCGGGAAAAATAACTTCTGAATTCTGAATTACAATGGAAAATAAATGCAGGAAAATAAACTTTGAAACTGGGAAAATAAAGCTGAGAATCGGTGTCTTGAATAATGAACTGGAGAGGTCCTTTTATAGTGGTAGGAGGTAACTGCTTGTTCCTAAATTTTCGTAGCTTTTTCCTCAAGAATCTCCTCCAACTGCCACGGTCGTCTCCGGATTTTCCTCCTATTTTTCCTCCACGTGAGACGGGCGTCCCACGCAACTGCTAGGGCTGACCTGGCTTTGGAGGCGGACGTCTCCCACTAAGGAGAGAGACCGAGGCGGGCGCCTCACTTGTAGGAGAGAGTTGAGACGTGGGTCTCACTCTTGTACGTGGCAATTAGGGTTTGTTTGCTAGGGTTTTGCTTGCAATGGGCTTGGCTTTGTTTGGGCCTTTGGTTGCTTTGGGCTTTTGATCCATTGTTTTGCTTTGCACACCTTTTCTTCATTTCTTGCATAATTAATTAAATAATCCTCTTAATTTCTTCACTTTGCTCAATTTGTTTATTTAAAATAAAATACCGAAACAATAAAAATACCAAATAATATGGAAATAAAATGAAATAATTAAATAAAAATACTAACATTATTTATGAAAATTAAATCAAATATACTATATAAAATCGTGTTATCAAACTCCCTATACTTGAACCATTGCTTGTCCTCAAGCAAATAAGTAAAATGAAATCAATGAAGCATAGTTAAGCACGATATAAGAACATACATCAATTGTATCAGTTGCAGTTGATATTGTTAGAGAATCTAAGTCAAACTTAAACACCAAAGTTACCGTAGAACACTAGACAACCCCATCTATGCACCAATTCAAGTCATGTCATTATAGCTTCAACCTAATACTATGTTTTATTTCACCTGCTTTCATTCTAGTGCAATCACATTAAGCCCATTACCGTACACGCACATAGTGGAGTAACCGTTAGTGAATTTGATCTTAGTAAGCCGCCTAGGAGTTCGTAATAAAATATTTGGTACTCCTTTTTCCAATTAAAATTGCGGGGATCGAACTGCATTGCCTCTACCAAGTTCAAGCACTGGACCATCGAACCAATTTATTAATGGATTATTTTGCATAAAATTCATATTTTCAAGAACTTTTGGATTAAACGATCCGTAAGGACCATCTAACTTAGTAAGTGCATCTTAAATAAAAGCAATTTTCTTAAAGATATTTGATCAATCACTTATATTCATCGGTTCTCCACGTAGTTTGTGTTTTATGGTGCCGATCGCTTAATAAACTACTTGGGGCTAATCTAAAACTAAGTTTTAAAGGTTCTTGGTATAATAAGTACTTAAATCGATCTAACATATTGGGGGTTTTAAAGTGTTAGGACGATAACAATTTTGCTAAGTTTTTACTCGAATTCTTATTTATAAATAAGCAACCTTAATACTAGTTGAATATGTTTATAAATGTGTTTTAAATTTTTCGTTATGGCTCAAGAAATAGGAAAAATTCGAATAAGCATTAAATTTTGCATATAAGATTAAAATTAACATAAACATGTATTTTATTGAATTGAAATTTGCGATACAAGAAAATAAATAAATAAAAGGAAAATACTGCAAAGAGAGCAAAGGCAATATAAATGAGCAAGGAAATGATCCGACTCCCCTATACTTAAAAGGAGCAATGTCCTCAGTGCGATAATAACAAAGGAGAATCGAAATGAAAGATGGGTGAGTAAATTCGTAGCAACAATAATAATGCAACTTAAGAAGAATAATGCAACAGTAATAATAATGTAATATAATATAAAATGCAACATTATAATAAAGGAAACATGAATTGCATTAGAATGGAGAGCAAAGTTGCTTACAATGTAGGAATCAAGTATTTGGAAGAGAAACATAATAAAAAATAACATAATGAAAGCATTATAAAATCCTAATGAAATCAAACTAAACTAAACTAAATAAACTACTCAAGGACTCTAGCCACTAGATGGTCCGGCCTTGGGAGCAGAGGGAAAATGAAGATAAGAGAAGACTTCTTGAAATTGTGCAGAAACGGTATCCATAAAACTAAAGAAGTCAGCTCGCAGAGTAGTGAACTCGTCCCTCAAAGCCTGATGTTCCACCTGGAGAGCGTGGATAACAGTCGCATAATTAAAAGGAGGAACCTCATGCATACAAAGGTCGAGCAACAGAGGATCGTGGAAGGGGCGAGAGGAACTTCCGAGCCTCTAAAACATCAAAACCGTGGAATCTCGTGAGTGTCATGGAGAAGGATGTCGATCAAACCATAAAGCCAATTGGCTTTGTTATGCACACTAGTAGCAGGGTTAGGCAAGGTAAACAATGCATAACTTGACCATTAATCAACAAGGTAAACCGAGTCGGGCCAAGATCACCAATCATACCGTGTTGAAACAACTCGATGGTCATGGAAGTAACACCAAGAAAAGCATTGATGCTTAAAAGGTCGTCAAGTCCAACAACATTTGTAATCATAGTAACGAGACCTCCCATCCGAATGGGTGCATGATCGATCAATGAGATTCACAAAGGTACGGAGCGATAAGGGATCGCATTAACCGGACGGCTCCAAGCACAAAACATGATAAACAAATCATCCTTAGAAACAGACATTTCGGGTTTTCCAAAACGGTATGGGCAAGAATCTTATGGAAATACCTGAAGGCCGGGTTATGGATATTCTCTGATACAAGGTCCTCGGGCTCAGGGTTAAGGATTCCAGAAATAGATCCCCAAAAATAGTCAAGATCTCTAAACCCAAGATACTCCTCCTGAGTTTCAGTATAAACTCCTAAACCACTAGGAAAACCAAGAAGATCAGCCAATTCCTTATGGGTAAACTTGAAGGTGAAGCCAAAAAGTCTGAAAATAATAAGTCCACGGCGTAGAGCTATCCCATGAGTAGGAAAATAAGCTAAAGAGCTGAGGAATTCCAAAGTGAGGTTCCGATAAGTGGCAAAGCAAGTCATCAGGCGTGAATTATCCCACCCAACTGTTTAGCGTAAAAGCACACTATCACGAATGCCAAGAGCATCCATAGCACCATAATGAAAGTAGGTAGTAGGAAACATCTCACGCCGATAAAACTCCATATTTGGTGCTGATTTCTTCCTCAAACTTATCGCATATCATCAACACGAGACATAGTGGAAAGAGAAAGAAGTAGCTAGAAGAATCCTGAGGAGAAAGAAAATAAAAGAACATCAGCATTGGCCAAATGCCGATAAGAAGAGAGATATAGAATAGAATGTAAGACAGAGAATAGAAATAATAGAAAATAGAAAAAAGAAATAGATATTTTTTGTTTGTTTTTGAATAGAATGAAGAAATAAAATAAGAAGAAAGAAAGAAATAAATACGGTGGGTTGTCTCCCACAAAGCGCTTTGTTTTATGTCGAAGCTCGACAAATAAAACTAGAGATTAGTCGCCTAATCGAGCTTGGGCTCGCCTAGAGTTATCTTTGAGAATATCCCCGATTTCGTAAGATGGTAATGTTTTAAACGCTGCCGCTTACTACAAACGGTTCAATCGAATGTCCCTTAATCTCTATTGCACCACTTGGATAAACTCGAGTAATTTCAAAAGGTCCGCACCATCTAGATCGTAATTTCGTGGAATAATTTTAATCGTGAGTTAAAAGTAATACGCAATCACCTATGTTAAAATTCTTCCTAGATATACGCTTATCGTGCCATTTCTTTGTGCGCTTTTGTAAATCCTAGCAGACGCATCCCGCCTAAGTTCTTCCAATTCATTAATATCCGCACGCTTTTCTCCAAAAGATAACTTAAGTTCGATTCTTAATGGCCCAATAAGCCTTGTGTTCTAACTCAACCGAGATGGCATGACTTTCCATAAATAAGCTTGAAAGGAGTAGACCGATGGGAGTTTTATAGCAGTTCTATATGCCCATAAAGCTTCATGAAGCTTAAAGGACCAATCCTTTCCGGAAGTAGCGACGCTTTTTCAAGGATTTGTTTTATCCGCGATTTGAAACTTCAACTTGTCCGCTAGTTTGAGGGTGGTAAGGTGTAGCTATGCGTGTCGAACTCCATATTTCCTTAATAATTTTTCAAAGATTTTGAAATGAAATGAGATCCACCGTCGCTTATAACGAGTCGGGTACACCGAACCTAGGAAAGATTATGTTCTTGAATTTTAAGTACCACTCGGTGTCATTTGTTGGAGAAGCTATAGCTTCAATCCATTTTGAGACATAATCCACAGCCACGAGTATATACTTATTACCGGATGAAGAAGGAAAGGGTCCCATGAAGTCTATCCCCCACACATCAAAGATTTCGACTTCTAAAATGCCTTTTTGTGGCATTTCGTCACGCCTAGATATATTACGGTGCTGGCACCGCCGATTTTAAGATGGTGGCATGTACGTCCTTCCATAAATTAGGCCAATAGAGACCGGATTGTAAGATCTTTGCACATGTTTTGGATGTACTAGCATGTCCTCCGTAAGGTGCATAATGACAGTGTGTTATAATGTTTTCAATCTCTTCTTCCGCACACATCGGCGGAAAATTCCATCGGACCTCTCTTGAAAAGTAAAGGTTCATCCCAAGAATATTGTTTAAGATCATGGAAGAATTTCTTCTTCATTGATAGGTAAGTTCGTGGTAGAACGCTGCAGAAGGTAATTCACGAAATCAAGATACCAAGGCACAGGAAATAGCTAAAGTGGTTTCCATGAGTTTATCCGTTCTGTCTTCCAAGTGGGCAATCGTTTATCATACCGAATTCATCATCAATCGGCACTTGTTCATGTTTAAGATTTTCTAGTCTAGAGATGATCCGCTACTACATTTTCGCCCTTTCTTATCTTTGATTTCTAAATCAAATTCTTGCAGAGAATATCCATCTCGTGAGTCTAGGTTTAGCGTCCTTTTGGTTAGGAGATATCTAATAGCAGCATGATCGTGTATATGATTATTTTGGATCCTACTAAGTAGGAACGGAACTTGTCTAATGCGAAGATCATCGCTAAGAACTCTTTCTCTGTTGTAGCATAATTCATTTGCGCTCGTCCGTAGTTCGCTTGCATAATATATGACGTGAGTCTTTTATCCTTTCGCTGTCCTAAAACAGCTAACGGCATAGTCACTGCACACATTATTTCAAAAGGTTCATTCCAACTGAGTTTGCATGATAGGCAGAATTAATGCTTTCTTAAACGCTTCTAAACATTTTTCGTCAAGATGAACTCATTTTCATTAATAGCTCGCTTAGGGTTTAGTTATCTTAGAGAAATCTTTAATGAATCGTCGGTAGAAACCGGCGTGTCCCAAAAAGCTTCGGATTTCTAACGGTTTTGAGGTCAAGGTTCTCAATAACTTCGATTTTAGCGTAATCGACTTCAATTCCTCTTTTGGATATAATGTGTCCTAAAACAATTCCTTCTTGTACCATAAAATGGCATTTCTCCCAATTAAGCACTAGATTAACCTTCACACAACGCTCCAAGACTTTCTAAATTTTCTAAACATTCTTCAAAGCTTTGTCCACGACGGAAAAATCGTCCATGAAGACTTCCATAATATTGTCCAAAATCAGCAAATATTGCCATCATACATCTCTAAAAGTTGCGAGCATTGCATAAACCAAAAGGCATTCTTCTATAAGCAAAGGTTCCAAATGGGCATGTGAAAGTTGTTTTATCTTGGTCATCGTGATGAATAGGTATCCAAAGAAACCCGAATAACCGCCTAAGAAATGTAAATGAGAGTGTCTAGCTAAACGCTCCAACATCCGATCAATAAATGGTAAAGGAAATGATCTTTTCTCGTGGCTTTGTTAAGTTTTCGATAGTCAATGCACATTCTCCATCCAGATTCAACTCTTTAGTTATTATTTCTCCTTTCTCATTTTCGATCATCGTGACACCTCCTTCTTAGGTACAACATGCATGGCTAACCCATTTGCTATCGAGATAGGATATATGATTCTCGCTTCTAACAACTTCATTACTTCCTTTTCACAACCTCGCTCAAAATCGGGTTTAGTCTCCTCCGTGTTCTCTTGAAGTTTTACAATCTTCTTCTAGCATAATGCGATGCATACATAGAGGGACTTATTCCTTTAAGATCGTTGATATTATACCCTAAGGTCGTTGGATATTTCCTAATCAGTAAAAGTTTTTCGCCGATTCTCCAAGTTTTATTGACTATCATCGGACGCTCGAGTTTGGAATCTAGGAATTGTACCTTAAATTTTCGTGAAGTGTTTTGAGTTCTAGGAAGGTTTCCTTAAACTTTGTGTGGATCGTGCTATAGCTAAGCATTCACTTAGATTATTATCCGACTTTCATCCGATTATCCAGATTTTCAAGCTCACTTCTTTTATACATTCATCGATGATATCCATGAAGTAACAAGTATCTTCTATTGCGTGCTTTCGTGAATTGAGAGAGGATAAATTCGATTTTCTTCGCCTACTTCAAAAGTAAGTTTTCCTCTTTTCACATCTATTATTGCACCTACTGGCTAAGAAAGGTCTTCCAAGAATGATTGAGTAACTTCGTCCTCCCTTATGTCCATGATAATGAAATCGTTGGTATATAGAATTGGCCAATACGCATGTGAATATTTTCAAGTACTCCGCAGGATATTTAACCGACCTATCCGCTAGTTGAACGGACATTTTGGTTGGTCTCGCTCTCCCATATCAAGTTTCTTGCAGATGGATAACGGCATCACACTTATACTGGCTCCTAGATCACATAAAGCTTTGTCTATGACAAATTTGCCAATTACACATGGAATAGAGAAACTTCCAGGATCTTTGAGTTTAGGAGGCATTGTGTCTTGAATAATTGCACTACATTCAGCAGTAAGCATGACAGTTTCATTATCCTCTAGCTTTTTCTTATTGGATAGAATCTCTTTAAGGAATTTAGCATAGGAGGGCATTTGAGTTATAGCTTCGGTAAAAGGAATTGTAACATTAAGTTGCTTCAGAAGATCCACAAATTTCTTGAATTGTCCCACATTCTTAGTTTTAACTAACCTTTGAGGGTATGGAATAGGAGGCTTATAAGGTGGTGGGGGTATATAAGGTTCGTCCTTTTGTGTGGTATCTTCATTATTATCTTTCTGAATTTCTTTTTCTGGTTTATCTTTAGTTTCAGATGGTTTGATGTAATTTTGTTGCATAGTGGGGCTATTGTTTCGGGATCTGTGTCCATCATACTTTGTCCCGCTTCTTAAGATAACAAAGATTTGCATGTCCTTTGGGATTAGGTTGAGGTTGACCAGAAATGAACTAGCAGGAGAAGCGTGTCGCTGTTGTTGAGCTACTTGAGAGATTTGTGTTTCTAACATTTTATTGTGTGTAGCTAAAGCATCAAGCTTGTTAGAAAACCGCTTCATTTGCTCATTAATGTGTATATTCGATTTTGAACTTCCTTATTAGTCCGGCTTGAGCACTATTGGTTTGGTTTTGAGTAGCAATGAAGTGCTCTATCATGATTTCCAAATTAGACTTCCTAGGAGCATTTGTTGTGTTAGGACCATTGTTAGGGTGATTTGGAATAGCTTTAGGATAACCGTGGTGTAGCAGAGCTTGTCCGGTGCATATAACGCGTTGTAATTCTTGTAGGAAAAGTTAGGATGATTCTTCCACCATTATATGTGTTGTAAGGATTATTCGAACGTACTTGTTCAACCGAACTCCTGTTAAAAGTGGGCATTCTGGAGCAAGATGTGATTGAATACCACATAAGTCGCAAGTTTGAGTAATTGCAGCAACAGTAGCTGCGGGAGCAGTGGTAAGTTCCTCGAGCTTTTGAGTGAGAGCTTCCACTTTAGCGTTGACTTGATCCGACTATTCACTTCAACCATGGCACCTTTAGTTTGAGATTTCTCAAGAACTCTCCATACCCCATTGGTAATGGTTCCGAGCCATGCTTTCGATAAGTTGCTTTGCTTCAAAGATATGGTTTATTCATCAGTGCGCCACCAGCTGCAGCGTCTATAGTCAATCTCGTATTATACAAGAGACCATTGTAAAACGTGTGGATGATTAACCATTGATATTGGCTCTGAGCATAGCAGTTTTGCTTGGAGGAAAATATCTAGCCAAGAATACTTTCTTCAACTCATCCCATGTGGTGATTGAGTTGGAAGGAAGAGATTGAGCCATGCGCGAGCTCCTCGAGAGAAAAGGAAATAGCGCAATCGATCGCCTCGGGTTTACACCATTCGCTTTTAAGGTTCTGCGCATCGCACAAACACCGATGATGAAGATTTGGGTCGTAGGAGCTCCAAACCGGTTCTCACGAACGGCGGAAGAAGCGAAGGTTTTAGTTCAAATCGTTTGCGATAGCGGAGCAAGAATACTATTATGAGGCTCGCTGAGAAGGAACAGTAGTCCTTAAGAGGACGAGGAGGGAGGAACTATATCACCATCCTCTTGAGTTCTTCAACGCCGTGAAGTTTGGTTGATCGAAGATTGTTGTGTTCTAAATACTCTTGAATTCGCCTTCTTAATCTAAGATAACGCCGACGTCAGAATTGGTATATGCAAAGGCGCCTTGAGAAGTATTTGGCATACAGAGGAAAAGAAATAGTTGCTATAGTCTATACTTCGTAATAAAATTACGATATCAACTTGAATAGTCCCCGGCAACGGCGCCAAAACTTGATCGCGACTTTATCGTCTAAATTAATCGGAGACCGCAAGTATACCTATCGCGTAGTTTTAAAAGATATCGAACCAAAGGGACTATAAATTGAACTAACGTAATCTAAGCTTACTATGTAAAGCTATAGCTATCGAATAAATAAATTTGGGAATTTTTGGGCAATAAAACTTAATTTTAATTAAAATAATAATAAGGCGAATATCGGTATGTATTTCGTTAATCCTAAAGAATCCGGTTTTCCACCGCTTATTTTCTAAAATGATAATAATTTCTTTTTCAAAAAAAGTATTTATTTAAAACCTATTCTCAAACGTCATTTATTGAAGTAGATTATAATTTTAAACTCTAATGTATGCTTTCGCTATCCCATCGATTTTAAAATTACTTTTGAAAATAAATAAAATTTAATTGGTTTTAAATGTCATGTTTTTAAAAACAATACCTAGTATCTACTATCCGATTCTAAACCTCAAACTGTCGCTGTTGGTTTCTAATCTTAGTCGGTTTATTAACCTCAAACTTTCGCCTGTTGGTTTCTAAACCTTTTTAACAAAATAAATTAGATAACTAAATCAGAAAAAGTGTTTATTTTATAAAATATAATCAAGCCAGTTTATTCCGGATACTTTCAAATTAACTCATTACATACCGATATTTAAATAATTTAGCCAGACATATTCATAAAAACAAACATGAATAAATTAAAGGTTTTAACATTCATTAATAAATTCATGGCAAACAAATATATCTCATGCAATTGATTAAATAAATAAATAAAAGCAATATAAATAAAAACCTGAATTAAATAAATTGTCGGAATTGAATTGAACCGAAGTAACCCATAACGCCTCGGTTCTTCAACAGAATGTAAACAATGCGGGAAAAATAACTTCTGAATTCTGAATTACAATGGAAAATAAATGCAGGAAAATAAACTTTGAAACTGGGAAAATAAAGCTGAGAATCGGTGTCTTGAATAATGAACTGGAGAGGTCCTTTTATAGTGGTAGGAGGTAACTTTGTTCCTAAATTTTCGTAGCTTTTCCTCAAGAATCTCACCCAACGCCACGGTCGCCTCCGGATTTTCCTCCTATTTTTCCTCCACGTGAGACAGGCCCCACGCAACTCTAGGCTGACTGGCTTTGGAGGCGGACGCCTCCCACTAAGGAGAGAGACCGAGGCGGGCGCCTTTGTAGGAGAGAGTTGAGACGTGGGTCTCACTCTTTGCAATTAGGGTTTGTTTGCTAGGGTTTTGCTTGCAATGGGCTTGGCTTTGTTTGGGCCTTTGGTTGCTTTGGGCTTTTGATCCATTGTTTTGCTTTGCACACCCCTTTTCTTCATTTCTTGCATAATTAATTAAATAATCCTCTTAATTTCTTCACTTTGCTCAATTTGTTTATTTAAAATAAAATACCTGAAACAATAAAAATACCAGCGTAATATGGAAATAAAATGAAATAATTAAATAAAAATACTAACATTATTTATGAAAATTAAATCAAATATACTATATAAAATCGTGTTATCAATAATCATGTTTAAAGCAAAAACACGCATCAATTTGATCATTAAAATCCACATTATTGAAAACAAATTTTGACTTTGATGAAAACTTCAGTTTCAATGCACGCTCTTTGCAACCATGGTCTCCATACTCAAAGACCTTTATGATACAATCTTGGGCTCTATAGAAAACTGAGATTACAAACTTTACAATGCACTTGGAAAGGTAGCATTTGGCATCCTGAGATGAAAGTTACATCCTCTTGAAATCACCAAAAACAAACTGACTTTTTCACACTTAGAAAAATTTCTAAGTTTGGAAAAAAAAAATGACCTATAATGATTTAAATCCAAACATGGCCTTTCATTTAAAATTTGATCTTGAATTTCAAAGATGAAATGAAGTAGATCTCTCAAAAAGCATTTTGCAAATAGAACCAATAAAAAACTCCAAATAATGAGTAATTTATGGTCTTGTGAAGTTGATGAAATTTCCTGAAATGACCTAGAATTTTTTGATTTTTCCAAGCAACATCCAAACACTTTAAATCTTTAAAAATTATAAAGAGATAAAGTTCATGTCTTCAAGATTGTTGTCCAAAAATAATGACCTTAAGGTGATAAGTGATGATCAAGATATGATCTTTTGAAGTTGGTTGAGCAACAATTGAGAAATTCGAAATTGTAATCTTTTGACTTCATAGGCAAATTGCCAAGCATTTTCTCTTCTTTCCAATTGAACTAAGTTGTATTAGACATACTTAGGTTCAGTGTGAAAGAAAAATGAATTCAAGGAGACAATGACTGACCAAGTTATGATCCTTTGAAGTCATACAAGATAGATGAAGTATCAAACTAGAGAGTGGACAATCATAAACTTCTAAAACAATCTTCTCATCAACAAAACTCCTTAAATCAAAGAATATTAATATTAGAAGTCCTCTTAAGAATCAAATGACTTTGAAATCATCCACAAACTTCACACAAATACCAAGATATGATCCACAAAGGTCCAAAACCCTAATTCAAGGTAGATGGCCATGGAATGGTGAATTCTTTGAATTTGATGATCTCTTTCAAACATGAAGCATATACTCAAGATGAGAGGCCATAGTTGATGACAAGATAAATCTTCAATGAGAGACAATACTTTTAAAATCATGAAAATTGAGGAGAGAAGGCATGGAAATAAGCACATGAACTCATTGACTCTTTGAATAAGAAATTTGTGCACATATCATTCTTAGCCAAGTATCAATCATCACACACAAGAAATAAACACATACACAAGGTGCTTGGTGATCTCCTAAGGGCAAAGCCAAAGATAAGAGAGAGAGGTAGATTCAAATTGTGATCTTTGTGAAATGCAATAGTATGAAGTATGAATGAATCTTAGGGGAAAAAATTGGGGTGCAACAGCTGCCCTTATTTAATTGTCTTCTATCCGGAGATAAGAAGGGAACCTTCGGCTTGACGGGATAAAAGATACTTAAATATAATATGAGCCCTATTTTTGGCCCTAGGATATCATGCAATGCTTAATGGTTATGCAATGTAATACGATGATCTTCACAGAGGCAACAGAACACCGCTGGGGAAAGCAAAGATAATAAAGACACGCTAAGAAAGACAACTTATCCAAGAAGGCGAGCTACTGGTGAAAGAAGCTCAATCTTATGGGAGAGAGAAAAAAACATGATTCCACTAGGGAATGGGAAACCAACTTTTTATAATATTATCGAATTAATACAGGACAAGGAAATAGAAAAGGAATAACAACAACAATCCTTAGATAGACGGCAAACTATCTCCTCACTGAGGAGTTAGAAAAAACAAAGGAGTGACACCAACTTTCTAAAGATAGTAAACCATCAACCCCGAATAAACATCGAAAATTGTTTCTAACCATAAGTTGGCAAGAAGACAACATCAACAATAGACTTACTTTCCAATGAGCTCTAGCGCTTCACCAAAGACGGGCTGGAACTTCTTCTTTAACCAAGATAATTCAAACGGTTTGTTTAGAGCTTAAGTTAAAATCTTGTTCACTAGAGAATTCAGACGAATCTTCGACAAACTACCTCCCATAATGACGAGGATACCATTCATCGATAATAAAATCTTTGACAAACTACCTCCCATAATGACAAGGCTACCATTCATCGGAAAATAAATCTTGTTGCAAATAGCTATCAGAATCATTCACTAATGAGCTTGTAAATCATTCAAAGGAGTATCGAAATAAACATTCATCAATGAGCTTGTAAATCACCCAAAGAGAGGTTTAACAATGAGCTTGTAAATCACCCATCGAAGATAAAAGGTTATTCAATATTGGGATTATAATTCAACCATTAGAATACTGAGAAGCAACGTTCAGCAGTGACCTTGTAAATCTCCCAAAGGAACTTCCAACAATGAGCTTGTAAATCACCCATCAAAAATGAACGGTTATTCAATAATGAGCTTGTAATTCACCATTGGAATACCGAGAAGAAATGTTTAACAGTGAGCTTGTAAATCGCCCAAAGGAATTTCCAACAATGAGCTTGTAAATCACCCGTCGGAAATTAACGGTTATTCAATAATGAGCTTGTAATTTACCCATTAGAATACCGAGAAGAAACGTTCACCAGTGAGCTTGTAAATCACCCCAAGGAACTTCCAACAATGAGCTTATAAATCACCCATCATAAATTAATAGTTATTCAATAATGAGCTTGTAATTCACCCATTGGAATACCGAGAAGAAACGTTCAGCAGTGAGCTTGTAAATCTCCCAAAGGAACTTCCAACAATGAGCTTGTAAATCACCCATCGGAAATTTCAAAAGGTAATAATGCCGCTTGGGGACTAGAATCAAAACCACAATCAAGCTAGGGAAGGGTGATTTGAGAAATCACAGAGGCTTACAAAGAGGGTCGAGGCTATATTCTTCTTCGAGGGATTATTTAGGAGAAAATGGGAAGGTGAACCTTTTCTGCTTAAAGCTGACATTCTATTGGAAAGATGAAACATACTCTGATTATCAACATATGTGAATGAAGTTTAACTATGCATAATGTATGAATGACTGTACATGAGATGCATATGGATATTTTATTGAGGATCAATCATGAAAGGTTGACTAATGCATGGATAACACTCATCCAAAACAAAGTATTCAAAAACCATCAACCGAAGGTTAACTCTTTATCGCATCAAATTTCAAAAGAAACTGCAGGCATATTGTAGACATTCTCATGTTCCTTCTGATGGAAGCATCCCATGGGGTGCCACTATGTCTCATCAGAGCTCTACTCTTACCAACTCTTCTGGGGGAAAATGGGACATTCTGTGGGAACAATCCGCTTTCCATTTACATCTCATATTCGAAAGAAAAAAATGTTATAGAGGTCCTCATGGTACCAACTTCAACATTATCGATCTTGTTTGTTATCAGGACAACGCTATCTTATCCCTTTACTTCACATCCGAAGTAAACACACTTAAATTGCAAAATTTTCGCAAGTATGTTTTAACAAATATGTTTGTTTTGAAATGCATTTTCAATAGTAAAAGAATATTTTTATAAAATGAACATAAGTAAGATTGCCAAGGAATTGGATAAAGGCTCAAATTTTATTGATAGAATGGTAGTCAGCCAATAGCATGACTCCATAGATGATTACAAAGTTTTGAAAAATGGTAAGTACATGGAAAAGGTACATCGAACAACAATGAACACTATTCTACCTAACAACTTTGAACTCCTGTATTGTAGTCTTCAGCTGAGGTATGAAGATAATCCATGAAGATTGTTGCTTCTATGATCAAGTCTTGTTTGATGTAGTTAATTGCCATATATGTCCCTAACTTTTTCCTAGACTACCCTTGCGTGTTTTAAGCCTACCGGGAGATTTATTCTGTTTATGTCTCTAATTTTTTCCTAGACTACCCTTTCGGGTTTTTAGTCTACCGAGACGCTCTTTTTTGCATAACCGTGTGAGAAACCATTACTTGACATCAAGAATTCAATACCATATTGCCATCCTTTGGATTCAAAAACCGAGTAAATAGACAAAAAAACTAAGCCTCAGATAAATTAATGCCTCAGATGAAATCATGTATGCAAAAAAACGGGCAGAGTAACAACTGTATTTAGAGGAATTTCACTCGTATACGAGTACAAACGGAATAACCTGCATACAGAAAGAAAGAGAAAAAAAATCAAGCACAGACAGGAATAGTAATCAAGTCCAAGAAAAAGAATTAATATATTTTTAGTGTTTAAGTTGGATTATTAAGTATTTTTAAAAGGAAAAAGAAAACTCAAGTGAGCAAATTCAAAATGACAAGAAAATAAATGCTCAAATGAGCAAATAAAAAATGGCATGAAATGTAAATGCTAAAATAAAATGCATAAAGTAAAGGCATAAAATAAAAAACATAAAAAGTAAAGGCATAAAAATAAAGGCATAAAACTAAAGGCATAAAAAAGGCATAAAAATAAATTCAATTGTTAGTAATTAGTAAGGTTAGCTGAATGATCATCTTGAAGCTTGCGCATGGAGACTTGTCAGAACCTTGATAGAATCATAGCGACTACACGATAAGTTTCATTTGTTTTTTTTCAAGTATATAATCTATTTTGGAACAATCAAATATTACAACACTTGATCAAAGATGATTGAGAATTTCAATTGGACATGATTAGTCAAAACTTATCAGAAGCTTTATAGAATCATAGCATAAACGACAAGTTTAACAAGTGTTGAACAAAAATCAAAACTCAAACATCCTTGCGACTTTGTAAAACATGAAGTTTATGCCACCAATTGATCATTTTCCGATTCGGGACGAAATGTAGAGCTATGTAAAGCAATCTCCAAGTAACCTATATAGAGATCAACCTACAACGAGGTCGGTCAAGCATAACCTATGTGTTAAAAATACCAACGAGAGGAGTGATATGTAAATCATCCTCTAATGTTTGGCAGCACATGTAAAAAAAGAATGGGATAAGATGACGAGGGAGGGGAAATGATAAATCAACTTGGATTATCTTCTCAAAATTCTTTCATCTTTAAGTTTAACCACTTATTTTATTGGATTAAAGCACTAAATATGTTATTAACTCAAAGCACCAAGAGTGAACTGCATAATTCATACTTTGATAGATTTGAACTAACAATACATTAATTCAACTTCATCAACACCCAAAGTTCATTGAATTTAAAGAGAAATTTGGCATTCAAGATTAAAATCCAAGTCAAACATCAAAAGAATGGATTAGAAGAACCATAATAATCCAAAACAAGCCAAAAAACATTTTGTCTTCAGTGCAAATCGATTGCACTTAGGTGCAAATTGATTTGCACAGTGTTATTTTTCAAAAATCAGCGCAGAAAAAGCCTGTGCAATCAATTGCACTAACAGGTGCAATCGATTTCTCACTATTTAAACTAGAAAAATCATATTTCAAAAGGTCAAATCCTTGTTCAAACTTTTCCACAAACACATTGTGATCTTTGATTCAATTGAGCACGAAAATACCAACTAATTTTTGAGAAATCAACATCAATGGAACTAAAAAAAAGTTTTCTCAATGAATAAAATCACAAGAATTATCAAGAGATCACATTGTAGAAGATGAAGATTTAAACTTATCACTAGAATATCTTGAGAAATTGACCAAAATAACACTTCACAAATTCTTCAATTCAGCTCCAAAAATTAGAGTCACAAGCTTAGATCTAGAGGATTGATGAAGAAAAAGAGTTTGGATGAAGGTTTAGCTCAAAGATTAGAAATTCCAATGAAGAATTTACCAAACGTTTATGAAGAAGAAGAGCTTTCAATGAATTGGGAGAATGAGGGGAGTAGAGAGATTTTTTGACAATGTGAGTTTGGCTATCAAAGCTTGAAATTTTAATGAGGGGAGGCTTCTATTTATAGGGTTTAGGCTTGGGAATTAGTGGTGGTTTAGAATTTGGTTTGGGTATGAAATTAGGCTTGGAAATGAATTTGGAGCAAAATTTGAATCAATTGGTAATTATGTCATTAAAATTAGGGTGTATGATAGAGTTTAATCATGATGCAATAGTGGAATTTTTAGTGACCAAAGAATAAAAAGAAAATAAAAAAGAAATTGGAGCCCAAACCCATAAACTTGAAAATTGCCTCATTTTTCATATTTTCGTGCGTGCAAATCTATTGCATTGAGTTTTGTTTTTAAATTTGCACTGAAGTCAACAAGTGCAATTGATTTCTCCTTGGTTCAAATCAATTGCACTGCAAAAAAAATTGAAAAATTGGTGCAAAATAAGTGTGGGGGAAAAACACCAGAAAACTTCCACTTGTCAGATGTTTTGGCTTGATACTTGCAAAATACAAACTACCCAAAGCAAAACAAATATTTTTTGGAATTTTAATCAGAGGATAGTAAAAAGAAACAAATGCAAATCAAACACATACGCAATACACAATCAGGGTGCTTACAAATCTCATGAGAGCAAACTTAAGAATATGACAACCATGAGACCCAAACTTTTTTTGTGATCTTGATGAATTGTGATGATGGGGTGATGAGGGATCTTAGGGGGAAAATTAGGGAACAACAGGAGGTGGTTCGCCATTATTTGTGGGTTGTTGTTATCATTCCTCTTTTTTCCTCATTTACTGAGTTGTTGTTATCTTATTTCCTCTTTGGGTTTCTCCCCAGTAGAGTTGAGTTTTCTTTTACCCAGTGGAGCTGATTTTCCTCCTCTAAGACTGGATTTCTTTTCCCAATGATTCATCTTCCTAGATGATTTTTGTTTTTCGCATGTCTTCATTATTTTTCTTCCCCAGTGGTGTTCTGTTTTGCCTGCAATTTTAGTCGTTCGCATTCATAATCATAAGCATTACATGGAATCTTAGGGGCAAACATAGGGTTTGTTTTGTATTTAAGTATCTTTTATCCCGTCGAGACAACGATTTTCTTCTTAGGGCCAAAAATAGGGTTTGTTTTGTATTTAAGGGCAGCTGTTGTACCCCCAATTTTTGCCCCTAAGATCCTTCATTATCACATACCATCACATTGCACCAAAATCACACGCTAGGGTTGGTTCTTTCTCCTATCCTTAAGTTTACTTTCAAGAGATCGCCAAGCACCCTGATTGTGTACTGCGTATGTGTATGATTTGCATTTATTTCTCTTACTAACCTCTGATTAAAATATCAAAAATATTTGCTTTATTTGTATATTTTATAATTTGTAGGTATCAATCCAAAGCATCTGACAAGCGCGGAAGTTTTTTGTTGTCCTCCCTCCCCAAAACTTGTTTTACACCTATTTTTCAAGATTTTTGCAATGCAAATCGATTTTCACCAAAGAGAAATCGATTGCACTTGCTGATTTCTGTGCAAATTTTTGAAAAAACTAAGTGTAAATCGATTTGCACTAGACGGCAATCGATTTGCACACGCGAAAATCTGGAAGAAAAAAAAAAAGCAATTTTCAAGTTTGTGAATTTTGGCTCCAATTTTCCTTTTATTTTCAAATTTATTCTTTGATTATCAGAAATTCCACTCCATTATCATAATGAAACCCTATCATACACCCTCATTTGATGACATAAACACCACTTGATTCAAATTTGGCTCCAAAATTAATTTCCAAGCTTAATTATATTCCCAAGCCTAATTCCAAACCTGTTTGTGCAATCGATTGCACGACTTTTTCTCTGCTACTTTTTGGAAAAATATTCAGTGCAAATCAATTTGCACTGAAGTCGGGATGGTTTTTTCATTTGATTTTTTATATGTTTTGTGATTTCTCTTTTTCTACTCCATTCTTTTGATGTTTTCCTTGGATTGCAATATTGAATGTCAAATTTCTCTTTAAATTCAATGGACTTTGGGTGTTGATAAAGTTGGATAAATGTATTGTTAATTCAAATCTATCAAAGGATGAATTATTCAATTCATTCTTGGTGCTTTGAGTTAGTGATATATTTAGTGCTTTAATCCACCAAGATGAGTGATTGAACATAAAGATGAAAGAATTTTGAGAAGGTGATCCAAGTTGATCCCCTCCCTCTTCATCTGATCCCATTCTTGTTTTGACTTGTGCTATATGTTTTTGGAGAATGATCTATATATCATTTCTCTAACATATATGTTACATAGATCGCTATTGATCGGCCTCGTTATAGGGTGATTACTTGGATATTGCTTAACATAGCTCTCCATTTTGTCCCTTCAATCGGAAATTGGTTCTTCGTGGCTCAAGATTTTATGCTTGAAATTGTCCAAGCATAATTAGGTGTTGAGCTACGACTGATAAAATTTTCGTTTCATCGTGTAGAGATTTTGATTTTATCAATCTTCTGATGATTCCTCATAACCTTCGACCTAGGCTCAAGGCTCAAATAATCGCAAACCATATGATTTTCTTCTTTCTTTTCTTTATGTGATTGATTCTTCGTGGCCCAAGACTTGAATTTGTAAGCCCAAGGATAATTAAATTTTGAGCTACGTCCGATAAAATTGTCGTTTCATCGTGTAGAGATTTTGATTCTATCAATCTTATGATGATTCCTCATAACCTTCGACCTAGGCTCAATGTTCAAATCATTATGGATCCTTTATGGAAAAGCCTCTAACAACTAACAATTGATTTACTAATTTACTAACAATTGACTTTTATTGCATGCCTTTATTTTATGCCCTTTATTTTTATGCTTTTTACTTTATGCCCTTTATTTTTATGCTTTTTACTTTATGCACTTTATGCACTTGAACATTTATTTTTATTTCATTTTGAATTTTCTCACTTGAGCTTTCTTTTTCCTTTTGAAAATACTTAATAATCCAACTTAAACACTAAGTTTTTTTAATCTTTTTCTTGAACTTGGTTACTATTCCTATGCTTGGATTTTCGAGTTTGGACTTAGGATTAGGACATTGACCTCAGCTCAGAGACTCTGCGACTCTGTTGTTATTTTGTCTGCATTGAGTTGTTATTTTCTTTGTGTGCATGTTGTTCTGCTTATTCTCGGTTATGAGTGGAATTCATCTAAGTACACATGTTACTCTGCCCAATTTTTTTTTTGAAGACTTGATTTCATCTTAGGCATTGGTTTATCTGAGACTTGGTATTTTGGTTTAGTTACTTGTTGGCTTATTTTTGTGAATCCATAGGATGAGAATATTGTATTGCCTTCTTGGTGTTAAGTACTAGTTCCTTATTCGGTTAGATCGTTCTTTTATCCTCGCCTTTTACTTTTATGTACATAGGATAACCTCTTCATCTCCTCTCATCTTCTTTAATTTTCAAAATCTTCTCCCTCGTTTCAAAAGCTTCTTGTTTTCTAACACGAACCACTTTCACAATAAACTTGGACTTAGGTCCATGCATTTTACAAATCTTTTTTTTAATAGACCATTAACCAATTAACCTCATTCAATTGACCTCATTCAAACTTTTTGAGACATCTTAGCTTTTCTCCTTTAAAAACCATTTTCTTAAAAGATTAGACTCTTGTTGATTCTTTGTAGTGATGCAAACTACTATACTTCTACGATATATAGTGAAGTGAGACATTTTCTACTTGGTGTTGAGTGATGCTTGTTGATGAAAATCTGAGCTCTATCCTCCACTTTGAGTTGATGAAACGCTCTTTTCACATAATTGTGGGTATTAAGTATGTTTACCACTCGAATACGACAATAATGTATATTCTTCTTAAAATTAACCAACACACCAATTTAAGTCTTTTTCACCCGAACTACATGGGTTTTGATTTCAACATTGTACATTGTTGGTATGTAGGCCTAGAACTTATTGAAAGTTCTATCAAATCAAAAATTGTAAAAAAATATTTCTTTTCTCATCTCCACTTTCTACTTTGTAGATATTTTTATAACTATATACATAGATTTTAAAAGAGGTTCCTGCAGAATACCGTATATCTTTAGGGTGCCTAACACATTCCCTTTGCATAACTAACCCCCGTACCTTGATCTCTATTTTTTTAGGATTTCATTCGCTCTTTTTCCTAGTCCTTTGGATAAAATAAAAGCGTAGTGGCGACTTCATTGATATTTTTACGAGTTGAGTCAATCAATAGTTTAGTCTTGAAGATTTTTGCCACTACAGCGGTTTAATTGGCTAAGTGAATATTTACTTAAAGAATTCTATGAGAATAATCTTATTTGCCTTGTGTTTTTATAAGAAAATTAATATCTAGTTTTGTAATAATTGTAATATGTGTTGATGATTTAAATATCATTGGAACTGATAGAGAAATTAAGGAAGTGAAAGATTACTTGAAGAAAACAATTTGAAATGAAAAATTTGAGAAAACTAGGTTATGCATTGGTTTACAAATTGAGTATACTAAAAATGATATATTGTTAAATTATTCAAATTATACATAAAGGGTATTGAAAAGGTTTAACATGGACAAAGCAACCCATTTGAGTACTCCAATGATAGATAAAACACTTAATATTGATAATGATCCATTTAGACTTAAGGAAGGTAATGAAGAAGAACTTGGATCTAAAGTACCATACCTCAGTGTCATTGGGGAACTTATGTACCTTTCTAACTATACAAGACCCTATATAGCTTTTGAAGTGAATTTACTAGCAAGATTCAGTTCATGTCCTACAAAAAGACATCGGAAAGGAATATAACATATATTCCAATATCTTAGAAATACATATGATCTTCGTTTGTTTTATTCTAACAATAAAAAATCAGTTTTGCTTCTTTCTGCAGATGCATAATATTTTCATATCCACGTAATATTAAATCACAAACTGGATATATATATTACATTCAGTGACACTACAATATTATGGAGTTCGCAAAAGCAAACACTTGTAACAACTTCTTCAAATCATGCTGAAGTAATAGCCCTTCATGGAGCAAGTAAATAATGTAGATGGTTACGATCGGTAACTCGACATATCTAAGGAGCGTCTGATTTACCAATTAATAATAATCCAACAATTTTGTATGTAGACAATGTCGTATGTGTCACCCAGATGAAAGAAGGTTACATAAAAAATGACAGAATCAAGCATATCCCTCCAAAAAAATTCTCATTCACACAAGAACTCAAAAGAAATAAAGATGATGATATTCAATATATTTGTTGTTGTGATAATGTGGCAGAACTCTTCACAAAGGCACTTCCTACATCAATTTTCAAGATGCATGTGCAAAATATTTGAATGTGCCACCTTCGAGATTTGTAAAGAAGAACTAAATATGTTTTGTTGAGGGGGGCATAATGTTGTATTTTTTTTTTCTTATTAAGATTTTTATCCTAATAAATTTTTCTTATAAGAATTTTAACGAGACACCACGTGTTCCCATAAGATTCTCCTCGAAAAGACTTTAATGGACTACCATAATGAATATTTTAAAAGAGAAATGTTACAATAATTAAAAAAAATTATATATTATTATCATTTAAAAATATTTATCTTAAATAATAATGTCAAATTATTGGAATACGTAATTTATTGAAGATAGAATAGTAATAGAACTTAATACATTAGTGTAATAATAATGATATTTCTAATAATATAATTACCTCCATTTGATCATATAAATACACATCAATTTACTTTGAAAGAGATAAATGATAGTACTATTTTACTTTCTTCTTATTTTCTCTTAATTTAATATTAATAATTAATATTATTATATTAGTTCCCAAATATTAATTAAGTTAAATTCAAATATCCACCATATCAAATTTTAAAAACAATCCTTTTTATTAAGGCCAACTCAAGGGACATAACATTTTCAACTAACTTAGGCTCAAAATTTTAAGCCACAAAAATGGTCAAAAAAATCCAACTACGTTATAATATGTCAAATTAATTATTAATATTTTTTAATTAAATTTTTTATCTCATATTCTCACGATGATAAGCTCAGTTCATAATCCTAACAAATTTATTTTAACAACCTAAAAATATTTTAAGCTTCCATAGACATTGGGTTGACATGCCAACATAATATATATATATATATATATATATATATATATATATATATATATATATATATATATATATATATATATATATATATATATATATATATATATATATATATATATATATATATATATATATATATATATATATATATATATATACTATGGGTATATTTTATAGGGTCCTACTTAATATTATGATTACTATTTAAATATTGTTGGTAAAAAAACAAAATCACGTGTGCAATGGTGAACAATTGTGAATATGATAATTGCATAGATAAGGTTGTCAAATAAAATACATCTTTTCTCATAGGAAGGTGTGGGAAACATTGAGAAGATTTAATTCATTAAAGAAAAATGAAAACAACAAATATAGAATAGAAAATCACATGGAGCATAAGACAAACTTGGTGGCACGTTCACATGTCTTGGCATGCAATGGTTGGTGACTTGTGGTTGAACACGTACTGACGTGGAAGATATGCAAAATCTAATTCGTCGGTGACTAGGTCATTTTTCAAGCTTCAATGGCTTACGTGTTATTAATTAATATTATACAACTATCACTTTTTTTGGATTTAATGAAATGTGAAATTAGTTAAATCTGCCACCGTTATGTTATGTTGGTGTGATTGTGAGACTCATCAATGAATCCAACTCAAATTTGCCAAAGCAATAATACAAGTATACAACTAAGTTGGCAAGAGATAAATAAGCTTTTTCTACACTTTATAATCATTTTATAAAGATTAGTTGTAGAAAATAAAATAAATTTTTTTATGAATTTCTTAATTATCTTGTATTAAAAATTAAAATTTCATAATTAAATATGATAAATAAATATTTTGAATCGAAAAAAACCCAAATAACCAAGACCTAATTCATCTCAAATTTATTTCATTCAATCCAATGTATAGAAGTCAGTTCAAGCGGAAAGTAAGATATATTCTATGATCTTCACTTTTCACTATATTCATTTTGAAATTTGAATTGACTTAGGTGTCAGAGTGTTAATCATGCAAGTCAATTCCACGTCGTCATAATGATGGTTAGAAGAACCGGTTCAAGACGTCCAATTCATCATTGCATCCATGTCTGGTTCTTGAACGGAACATGGTGTCATTCGTGGGAAACGCCTTTTGATTCTTATAATTTTCATGATTTTAGATTCAACCTCCTATATACCAATTTGTAACCTTCTCAAATTACCCTACACTGAGAGATTTGTCGCTTTCAATCCAATCGGTTATTGTTACGTCCAAAGCACAATGGCCTTGACAATAGTACAATGACAAGAAGATATTATAAATAAATAGAAGTGGTTAAGCCGAAGCATTCAGATTTTGTGACCACCATCTTAGGTCCCCTTAGGAGCAGCCTAAAAAGGGTTCAACTCGTCAACAGGACCCGATTGCGGACCCCGAAGATAACTTGCATAGTCCTCTAAATCGAGTCATGAAATGTAGCCTTCAGACGGACACCTCTTCTTCAAGAGTCTTCAGGGCCTTAAACGAATATTTTTCTGATACTTTTTTGCACGCCGGGTCATCTCACCAACAACCTCAGAAGTATCATGGCACCGCTTCTCCTTCGCCTTAAGAGCAGTCTCCAAATTAGTTATCCAGACAGCTAGAGTAAAAATGGAGTCGTAGGTCTTCAACTTCTCCTGTAGGGAGTCGACAAGCTTGATTATCTTCCACAGTTTAGGAAGATCCTTCTGATAAAGCGAAGCACCTTTGCTCCATAGCCTCACATTATCCTTTCCAAGTGTCTCTTTTATAGAAGGGATTGTCAGTAGTCAATATGTCTCCTCTGCCAGCAGTAACGAGAATGAAGAGGATGCTTAGTACATGTTATGGGTAATATTAGAGACAAGGCACATTTTCTCTGCCTCTAAGATATTTTTAACGAAGGTTAAGTCCAACATTAAAACAATTGTAGCGGCCTCTTTAGGAGTGAGAGCGGACCGGGAAGAGAAAATATTAAGCATCGGCAAAAAGGGGGCCATCTCCCCATAAGTATAACTCATAGAAAGACGGGTTCGTTTCAGAGAAACCTCCTCTGGGGGGATGTTGGTCCTTATCCCAACCCCTATTTGTTAGGATAGGAGATTGCAGTGTCTCTTCCATAGTTATGGCCACGGTAGTGACTTGCTGGTCAACCTCAAGAGCACTGATAGAAGTCTCGGTATCCTCAGTGGGTACAATGCTCAAAGCAGGAACAATGGTCGATAGATGGATCACCATAGTGTAAGTGCATTGGCCCGTTATATGTTTTACATTATGCCAAAACTAGGACAACCTTAACATTTTAGTATATTGAACGGTATCTCTCAGTTATTATTTGCACCATTGCATTAGGGTTACTTAGAATGCATTTAGAACATGTTTGGAACAGGTATCATGCATTAAAAATCAGACTTTGCATGGAAAAACATGTCTAGGTGTCGACATATACGACACATGTGGGACAATATTAAAGCATATAGCCTCTATAACTATGTGTTGACACACACAGGCTTTCAGGTCGACAAATACTAAAAACATTTATGTGACAACACATACGAGATTCAAGTCGACACATGTAACCTATTTTTAAAGCTTGTAGCTTCTGTAAGCATGTGTTGGCACGTGATCTCCAACAAGCTGATACATGTTATAAACTCTGCCGACACATGACTTATATGTGTCAACACATGTTGGTATTTTCTTGCAAATTGTAATCTTTTTCAAACTCCTAAGTTTCCCTTTTGCCTCCAACTTGCACTGATATAAATACTTCATACATGCATCATTTCCAACTTGATGAAAGTATAAACATATACAAAGGTTACTCATCATCTTCAACCTCTCATATATGCATACACACAAACAAAATACACATAATCACTTTTTGTTTAGGTGCATCAGAACGTCCAATTTAGGTTCGTGTAATCGGTGTATTGGGGTATGAATTTTTGGAGGTTTCATCTGGAAAAACCTTAAGGTTTGTCCTCCAAGATCATAGTGTTGATTTGGAGTTTTACACAAGCTTTCGTAAATATTGGATTCAATCAACTGAAAGCTTGGAAGAACGGTGGGTTTGGTCAAAGGAGTAGCGTGAGATAATGAACCGTTTGGAAATATTGGGACATGATAATACACAATTGGATTCAATCGAGTGAAAGCTTTGAAGAATAAGGGTTCTTGCAAAGGAGTGGAGTGAGACGATACATTAATTGGTGTTATCGATAATTTCATTGGAAATTGGTTAATTTTTTGATCATGTTAAAACAATCGATTGAGAAATTATTATACTAACCATCATCATTGTTATTGTATTCCATTGAGTTTATTACACATATCCCAGTTTCCAATAATTGGTTCTTTTTAGATGACTTGTTTAATCTAGGCTAAGAGTTCCGCTTGCCATAGTTTTTGATTTGTTTTCAAAACAAAAATTTTAAAAAGGTAATTTTTACTTGGGGATCTATTTAACCCCCTCTAGATATGTTGTCATTGTCTAACAAGTGGTATCATGAGCACCGATTCATTTGGTGCTTCAGAAACGCTTATTATATAATGGCTACCGAACCTAAAAGGGCATACAATAGAGCGTCTATATTCACCGATGAAAACTATGGTTATTGGAAATCTTGTATGTGAATTAATATCAATTCATATGATAAGGGAGTGTGGGACGCCATTATCAATTATCCAACTCAAACTATTGTGGTTGATGCTAATGAGGTTGTTACGCCTAAACTGGGAGCACAATGGAATGATGATGAATAGAAAATGTGAGGTTACGACTGGAAAGCTAAAAATATTATCATATATTCTCTTGGTGTTTATGAATTTTATCGTGTTTCCCATTGTGAAACCGCTAAAACTTAAAGGTGCAAGAAAGACAAAAAAAAGGTGGTTTTGAATTGGGTTTATCAAAATAAAATTTCTCAAAACTCAAACAACAAAAGTAAATAATAGAATAAAAATGAATGAACACATTTATTTATATCCTAATTCACGGTTAATCCATTCCATCAGCCAATGTGATTTCTCCTTCTCAATAAGGTCTTAATCACTCTAACCAATCTGATTACAGAACCACAAAAAGGCTAATTGTCACTGTTGTAAACCACGAAAACCAATTATAAATGTCTTCTTAAGTGTACATACTAACACTTAGTAACTCAAGGAACAACCTAAGATACAAACTGCCAATGACTTCTTGAGTATACACATTAATACTTAGTCACTCAAGGTTAGTGAGAGTGATAGACAACCTCGTACAATAGTAGTGTCCTTGTGCCATAAAAATAATGTAGTGGAGGCGAGAGGATGTTGTACCTTGTATTATTAATCATGTGAAGCCTTTTGATCTTCTCTTCTAAACATCAGAGGCTACTAGGTGTATGATGAATGAAGCATGCGTAGAAGGATCAAAATTAAGTCTCCAGAACCATTTCATCAGAGTCTTCAGAACTAGTTCAACCTGGACCTTATCTTTAGGAGTCTTCAGCACTTGTCCATCTATGTCTTTATAACCTTTTATTCATAGTTTTCAGAACTTTGTTCAACAGAACCTTGTCTTTAGAGTCTTTCAGAACTAGATCTAGAGAACAATGGGTCTTCAGAATCTTAATAACTCGTTCAATAGAACCTTGTCTTTAAAATCTTTAGAACTCGGGCAAGAGAGTGTGGACTCTTCAGAGCTTAAGAACATATCATAAGCTCTAGTACATAGTCACAGTTAGAAGTAATAAAGCTAATGTTCATTAGAACCATTAATTTAAGATGTATTCTTCGATGTGTTGAGTCAAGAATATGATCACATCACACGTCAATTCTTTAGAGTCAGAACCTATTAGCAAAAGCTACACACTAAACAAACTATTAGGGTACTAAATTGTTATCTAATCACTCATTGGTTTTGATGAATTTTATCGTGTTGCCCATTGTGAAACCACTAAGGCTGTGTGGGACACATTCCAAGTTGCCCATAATGGAACTAATGAAGTCAAACAAGCTAGAGTTAATAGATTAAATCAAGAGTTTGAACTATTTCGTATGAAGCATGGTGAAACCATTAACAAAATACAAAAGAGGTTCTCTCATCTCATTAATCGTTTGAATACATTAGGGAAATCAATTTCCAATGAAATTGACACTAATAAAGTTTTGAGATTTTTTACTAGGAATTGGCAACCAAAGGTCGCCATTATCAAGGAAGCTAATTATCTTACAACACTAGACATGTAAGCTTGAAGAACATGAGCAATAACTCACTTTCTTGGAGAAACATGAGAAAAAGCATGAGAATAAGCTAAAGAAGGAAACAAACAAGGATAATAAGGTAGAAAAGAAGTATATTGCTCTAAAGGCTTCTAGTTCGAGGTCCTCAAACAAATGAGTAAAGTGACAATGATATTAGTGAAGACGAGAATTTGAATGATGAAGAAATTGGGTTATTTATAAAGAGGTGCAACAGGTACATTATAAATAATGGAGTAAAGCACTCCGACAAAAACTTCATCAAGTTTAGAAGACAATATACATCCTCAAAGGAAGATGACAACAAGAAAGGAAAATTATGAGGAAGATGCTACAATTGTGGAAAATCGAGTCATTATAAGTCGAATTGTCCAGTGCTTAACAAAGACAATGAAAAGGGTCAGCATAAGAAATCTATCAAGTCTAGAGTAGATTATATTACTTGGGAAAGTGATTGTGATTCCTTATGTGGTGAAAGCTCAAGTGAAAATGAAGTATAGACAAATGTTTTCTCTAGACCATCAACGTCAAAAGTAAAAATAAAAATAAAAAAAGAATGTAAGTCATTATTGTTAGAACAAGATTTGGTTCTACAATTATGTCTTTGAGTTTTGATGATAACAAAGACTATGTTTGAGTGAACAATTTTTGCTACACTAATGTATATTGTATTTTTAAGATAAACAAATAGGTTCTGCTTCTGATGAATGGCGTGGCCAAGACATTAGAAGATAAGATGTCCCGCTTCTAAGCTACAGAGGTTCTGATGAACAAGTAGCGAGGAAAGCTTTAGAAGTGTCTGAAGCTTAGTTACTCTGATACATTCATCTGACGAAACCAGTCAGAAGATCTAAAGACAGAAGTGTGACTTATGTCAAGATGATGAAGACTCAAGTTTTAGAAGACAAAGGGTTCTGAAGACCAAGTGCTTGAATACTCTGAAGACTTGGCTCTGAAGATTCAAAAGACTTGAAGTTCTTCTAAACTTAGGTTACAATACAAGGTTCTGAAGACCAAGTGCTAAAGACTTTGAAGAATGTGATTTTGAAGATTCCAAGACTTGAAGTTCTTCTAGATATAGGATATGATACAAGGTTACAAGACCACGTATTGAAGACTCTGAATAATGTGATTCTGAAGATTCCAAGACTTGAAGTTCTTTTAACCATAGGTTACAATGCAAGGTTCTTCAAAACCAAGTGCTAAAGTTTCTAAAGAGGAAGATATGAAGCCTCTGAAGTGCAGATGGAAAGAAGATAACGTTAACGCGGTATAATAGTAAATGGTACAAACAAACATTTTATTCCACTACCATGAAGGACGAACACTGCGTACGATCTTGTCCCCCACGTTCTTTCAAGCCGCCACAAGTTTCACATTCCAAATGTACCCTCCAATGGTTACATCATGCATGGAACTATGCAAGAGCTTGAAGACTTGAAGAAACAACTGCTAATTCACGAGGAAACTTTCTACGCCTAAACGCCATTATTCTTGTTAAAATCTGTAAATTCTTTCAAGTCATTTTGTACTAAAAATATGTTTACATATCAACTTGTATAGAAGCATATTTATTTGTAAACAAACTCGTTATCAAAAGTTTATTTGATTGTTCCATGAGAGACCAGTTGGGCCAGCTTCTCAAGAAGTCAAGGACAGTTAGTCTTAGAGGTTTTTAGTCACACATAGTTGGTGTGTGTAGGTGTTAGTCACCAGCGGTTGCCCGTGCAAGTGTAATCAGTTTGGTTATAGTGGATTAAGTCCTCGGTGGAGAGACGCAAATCACCTCGGAAGGGTGGACTAGAGTATCTTGATGTTTCAAGTGAACTAGGATAAACATATCGTGTTATTTATTGCTTTCTTATCTTTCAATCTTCATCAAAGTAAAGTATTTTTAAAGGGGATTGTTGTAAAAGCAAAAAATTTCAAAGTATAAAACCCAATTCAAACCCCCTATTTCTTGAACAGGTAGAATGTGTTGACATATGACTTATATGTGTCAACACATACTATAGTTTTTCTGAATAATTGCATTCTTTTTCAAACTCATAAGTTTCCCTTTTTCCTCCAACTTGCACACATATAAATACTTCATACATGCATCATTTTCAACTTGATGAAACTATAAACACATACAAAAATTTCTCATCATATTCAAACTCTTATTTATGCATACTCACAAGAAAACTACACATAATCATTTTTTGTTTGGGTGTCATCAAGACTTATGTTGATAACATCCAATTTAGGTTGGTGTATTGGGTTGGGAATTTTTGGGGGTTTCATCCAAAAAAACCTTAGGGGTTTTCATCCATGATCATAGTGTTTATTTGGGGGGATTACACAAGATTTTATAAATATTGGATTTGATCGAGTGAAAGCTTCAAAGAACAGTGGGTCCATCGAATGAGTTGTTTGAGATGTCGAATCATTTGGAAATCTTGGACACGGTAATATGCAATTAGATTCAATCAAGTGAAAGCTTTGAAGAATGAGGGTTCTTGCAAAGGAGAAGCGTGATACGGTGAATCAATTGGTGTTTCCGGGATACTTGGTCTAGATTAAGATCAAGGGAAGAGAAGGTGTTAAAATCAACATCAAACATTGGGTTTGTAAGGTTGTATTACTATATTTCTCATGTAATCAACATTTTGCAAAGTAAGATTGATATCTCAATTTCGTTTGGAATTGGGGAAATGAGTAGTCATAGCTCGGACTATTGGTGAACATCCTAAACAAATGATTGTGTCATCTCTCTCTCTTTCTCTCTCTCTCTCTCTCTCATTTACTTTCTATAGCTAATTACTAAATTCATTGATTGTGGAATCGATATGTATAGACAAATCTTTTATTGTTATACTTGAAATTAAATTGTTGATAACATTACAATTAATTATATTTTCAGTGGTATTTCATATCAACAAAGTCAAAAGGAAAATATGAAAAATCGTTTGTACACCAACTATTTGATAATTTGCTAAGTTTCATTTTTATCAATAATTTCCTTGGAGATTGGTTAACTTTGTGATCATATTAAAATGATTGATTGAGAAATTGTTGTATTAACTATCATCATTGTCTTGTATTTCATTCAAAATATTATGCATATCCCAGTTTCCAATAATCAGATTGGTTTAGATGACTTGTTTGATCTAGGCTAAAACATCCGCTTGCCAAAGCTTTTCATTCGTTTTCAAAGCATAATTTTTAAAAATGTAATTTTTACATGGTATCTATTCACCCCACTATATATATTGTCGTTATTTAACAAGTGGTATCACGAGCTCTTGTTCATTCCGTGCTTGAGAAGCGCTTATTATATAATGGCCCCTGAACCAAAAGGGTCATACAATAGATCCCATGAATTCACCGCAGAAAACTATGGTCATTGGAAAATGGAATGCATATTCATATCAATTCATATGATAAAGGGGTGTGGGACGCCCTTATCAACGATCCAACTCAAATTATCGTGATCGACGCTAAGGGTGTTGTCACACCTAAACTGGTAGCTTAATGGAATGACTATGATAAGAAAAAGTGGGGTTACAATAGAAAAATACAAAATATTATCATATATGCTCTTGGTGTTGATGAATTTTATCGTGTTTCCTATTGTGAAAGCACTAAAGTTATATGGGACAAATTGCAAGTTACCCATGAGGGAACTAACAAATTCAAACAAGATAGAGTTAATAAATTAAATCAAGAGTTTAAAATATTTCGCATGAAGCATGGTGAAACCACTAACAAAATACAAAAGAGGTTCACTCATCTCATTAATCATTTTAATACACTCGGGAAACCAATTTCCAATGAAATTGACACTAATAATTTTTTTAGGTTTCTTACTAGGAATTGGCAACCAAAGGTCACCACGATCAAGAAAGTTAATGATATTACAACACTATACCTTACTTTATTGTTTGGTAAGCCTGGAGAACATGAGCAAGAACTCACATGCTAGGAGAAACCTGAGGAAAAGAATGAGAATAATCTAAATAAGGAGAAAGGAAAGGATAATGATGTAGAAAATAAGTCTATTTCTCTAAAGGCTTCTATTTCAAAGTCATCAACAAATGAGTAAAGTGACAATGATATTAGTGACAACGAGAATTCATATGATGAAGAACTGGGTTTATTTGCGAAGAGGTACAATAGGTACATTAGAAATAATGGAGTAAAGCACTCCAACAAAAATCTCATCAAGTTTAGAAGATAATCTATATCCTCAAAGGAAGATGGCAACAAGAAAGAAAAACCATGAAGTACGTGCTAAAATTATGGGAAATCAGGTCATTATAAGCCGAATTGTCCATTGCTTGACAAAGACAATGAAAAGGGTTAACAAAACAAATCTATCAAGTCTATAAGAGATTATATTACTTGATAAAGTGATAGTGATTCCTCAAGTGGTGAAATCTCAAGGTCAAGTGACGTATAGGAAAATGTCTGTCTCTCGATTCATCAATGTCAAAAAGAAGAAAAAGAATGTAAGTCATTCTAAATATGAATATGTTGATAATTTTTCTTATTCCAATTTACAATTATCTTTTGAAAATCTATATAGAGAAGTAATAGATGATTTTAAAAGGTAGCTTCAAACAAAAATATTTTTCCATAATCAGAAGGTAAAGTTTAAAAACCAAAAAGAAAATGGAAGCTCTAAATAAATCTATTATAAATAGTCTAAGAGTTAAGAAAGAGGGTTAAGAACCTTCATGGTTCGGTTATGAAACTTGTCACACTTGGCAAAAAGGGTTTAAAACCCATAAAGCCAAATTGGACAAGGCATTATAACCAAAGGTTACATTTTCTATTTATCCCTCAAAGTCTTAAAAGTATTTGAATAAACCTTATAAAAAGCACAATTTTGTTAAAAAGGATCCAAATAGAAAAACTAAATCTCTTCGTAATTTGACTTGTCTATATTGTTGCAAGAAATGCCTCTATTGAAAAAAATGCAAATTTATGAGTTTTTTGGTTCCTAAAGGTGTTTTGCAATGGTTGACTAAATGAAACCTTCTTTTCACTAACCCTCAAGGACCCAATGAATATTGGATACCTAGTATTTCTTGCTAATATTGCATAATAAATGGCTCGTCTCTATGAAGAGCATATCAGTTCTTATTTTTAGATGCTCAAGACATATGACGGGTGGAATTTCCTTATTTCATTGACTTTGTGACAAGGAATAAGGTCTATGTGACCTAGGAAGACAACAACAAGTGTTATTTAATTGGTAAAATATGTGTAGATTACTTTTAATTTTTTTTATCAAAGAAATGAGGGAAAATGTATTTCGTTTCATGAAGCAAGTATATCGTTTAAAGACATAATCAATTTTAATTCTCTATTTTTAGGATTGGATTTATGTTTGGTAAAACTAATATAACAGCAATAGGTTAAATAGGATTTATAACTTGTAAGAAGAAAGCAGGTTGAAGTTCTATTTAATGAAGAAACATGTTGTGTTGAAGTGTTTCAACATCTGGAACACCATGTGGAAGAAGATGCAACGACATCGCGCCTGAGCTGAAAAATTAGATTTTGTTATGTTTTTTACAGAAGCGGAATATTCCTGTTATGTTTTTAACAAAAGCATAATATTCCTAGGATACTATATTATCCTATGTGGAATCCACTATTGATAAATCATAGATATTATGTTGGTTGTTTAAGATATTCTTGGTTTCTAAATATGGAGATTTTTTAGGAAACTAAATAACTGAAGTCCTAAAGTTGTGGAGAATATCTTGGAGCAGTTTTAGCAACTATTTTGGAGAATATCTTGGAGTGTTTTTAGCAAGTTGTTTTGGAGAATATCGTGGAGCATTTTTAGCAGCAGTTTTGTTATGATTTGAAGGCCCTCTAGTTGGGTAATAGATTATAAATAGAAGCTCTGTAACCTAAGTTTAGTACCATCCATGATTAATAATGATGTAGTTTTTAGGCTGAGTCTGTAATCACTCTCTAGGAGAGTTGGTATAGTAATGAGTTATTCTCACTCAGAAGTTGTGAAGTAATGAGTTGAGTTATGTTCTTGGAGGAAGTTGTGAAGTAACTCCAAGGTGTGTCCTAAGTTAGAAGTAAAAGACTATAAATCTTAGGTAGTTTGTGATAGAAGTGTGTCTTCTACATTTCAGGTGTTGAAGAGTTATTGGAAATTAAGTTGTTGATGTAGTAGCTGAGATGTTGACTACTAGACATCATTGTGATGATTGGAAGTGGGATGGGGATATTCCATATCTAGGGAGGACCTAGGTAGAAGGGTCATTGGGTAGTGATTAAGTGAGGAGTTGTAAACGGGGGAGTTTAACTCTGAAATAATACTGCTGATAGTGGACTTCATTCCTGGCTTGGTATGCCCCCAGATGTATGAGAGTTGCTTCGAATTGGGTGAATAATTTTGATGTGTTACAAACTTCTGCAGAAACAATTTTTTGCAGAAATAAAAACGCAGATAACTTCTGCTACAACCAAGGTCCTCTCTGATTTTTCTCCTTAGCTCTTGGACCTCCACATATGCCTTCAATGTCACGCCACATAAGATGCATAATATTCCCAGAATATTCTGCACTAATTAAAACAAAACTGTAACAACTTAACAGTTTCTATAGCGTGATGTCCTGATGTCTGATGTCTCGACATCTCATATGACATGTTGTTCCAGATGTTGAAACTCTTCAACACAGCATGTTTAGGCATTCTAGATAGGATTATAAGTTGATAATCCTACTGTACAAAATATTGTTGCTGCTATTTATTTGTTTTATTAAAATTAAGCCAATCCATACAATTCAGAAACTTACAATCTCCCCCTTTGGAAAATTTTAGCTAAAACAAATAAATACAATCACAAGCAGTTTAAAGTAGCAGCAACAATTTACAATTGAAAATTAACAATTAAAAAGATTCTTCAGCAGTCTTCAGTTTAGGACCCTTTATGTCTTGTAGTCCTTTCACACAGCTTGATTTGGAGACGAGATACCTCTTCATCAGAGTTCTTCCAAGGGAGGATCGGATGGCCTGCCAGTTTGAGTTGGTGGCCTACCAGTTGAAGATGATGTCCCAACATCTAGTCTGACTTCTCCTCACGTTTTTGTATTTTCCTAGTAAGCCCGTCAAGGATAAATGGAAGGAAAATTCTGGTGTACTTGAGGTAGAAGATAACTTATACTCCCCCTTAATATAGAAACCAATTCTTGTCACTGGGGGTGGTAAAAGAGGGCCATGGGAGACATATTATCTCTTAAGAGATAATCTGAAATTCCCCCAGGAAACTCAGAACACAAGTCACAATTGTGTTTGAAATTCCTGGCAGCAGATACTTGATGTCACAGAGAATGTTATGACACCATGTCGACACTATGTGAACAATTTACATAAATCTGAGCGATAAATAACACAATAAGTTGTTCACCCGTTCGGTTCTAACAAACCTACGTGCAGGCTACCAAGCCGGAGGAAATTCACTATTAGCGATCAATTCGAGTTAAACTCACCGTTTACAACTCCTCACTTAATCACTACCCAATGACACTTCAACCTAAGTCCTACTTAGATCGAGTTCCTACTCACTCCCCTCAATCATCGCGGTGATATCAACCTATTGATTAATTGAATTGTCACACTTCAATAAACTATCTTGATCTCGCTTCAAGCTTACAATCAAGAGACAAACACTCGTGCTTCAAAGCTTTGAGTGATAAACTACCCTTAGAGCAAATCCTAGTCCATGCACTTATCAATTGATAGTTGCTTGGCTCACAAGAGAAACTAGAATTACACAATACCAATTACTAACCTTAACGGTACACAAAATACAACTTGCAATATCTTCAATATCTTACGGGCGTGGTGTAGAGTAATTCTTTATATAGAAGCACGAATCTTGATTTTGGGCTTCCATAAAGATAGCTAGGGTTTACTAATTCTCTCCTAAAAACATGGTTTGTTCAACAACCAATTTAGGTTTAATTAAGATTAACCTAGCAGCCACGTGAGCATGCTTTCTAATAAAAAAACATAAATAAAATGCTCAACAAACTTCACGAAAAATCTCGGGAAAAAGCGATTCTGCGAGAATGTCACCGAATGTCATAACATACATTATGACATCGTCTGTTCTCATTTCAAGCACAACTTTAGCTTCCTTACGTGTACTTTTACCATCCTTGTGCGTGGGATTTATCTTCAATCTCGAATGTCATGACATCTATCAAGACATTTCTAAAGTCTAGTTTTGCCAAAATTGATGCCAACTTAAAACACTAACAAACTCCCCTTTGGCACATTTTTGGCTAAAACTACTAGACCTATCAGTACAAAATCGTGAGAAGACTAACAACCTAGTTCTAAGTTTTCCTAAGCTTCAAGTAACTAGAACTAAGAAGATAAATTCTACCCATACACAAGTCCCACATTTCCCACAATTGCCCACAAGCAGGGCATACAATTTCCCATACAATTTCCCAAAGTACTCTTTGTTTCTTCTCCCCTTTAGCCATAAAGGGCCAAAGGAAACAATACAAGTTCCCAAACTTTTAATTCAAACCAAAAACAAATATACCGAAATAATTAAGTACCGGCATTGGTATACAGGATACACATCATCGGTACAATGTTTACAAACATCCAAAAGGAGCACAAATGGGAAAATACAAGAAGCGAGCAGAACATTGGCGAAGCAATAGCGAAATGAAATCAACAGCCAGGGGGGGAGACATCAAGTGCTTTCTTCTCCAAAAGCTTTGTGGAAGGAAGCATCTTGAACCTTCTTCACCACCGACCATCGAACATCATCATCTTGATAACACCAATAGCATTATTATCGACTTTCTCTTCATCCTCAACCTCTGTGTCCTGCTAGTTGAGAGATAAGCTCTTCAGACTTTGCTTTCTTGCTTCAAGCTCCTTGCAAGTTGCTCTTAGCACAATGACATTTGCCTTGAGAATTTTCTTTGACGGTGATGTCTCGGAGATGTCATGACAATGTCGGGATATGCTTCCCTTGGAGCAGTTTGTAGTGGAAGCCAAGCGGGGGCTCTCTTGCGGTGAATCTGTCACCAAGAATGTCTGGATGCTGATCAATTATAATGCCACACAGCAGGGAGGGAAAAGCTATTGGACCTTTGATAGCATAGCTGTTAGCATGCTTGAGTGTCTGATCAAATATGTAGGATCCATAGTCAAAGGTAGCTTGAGTTCCTATTGCATAAATGAATCTTCCCAATCCATTAGAAATAGTGGATTTGTGATTGGTTGGGACCCAGTTTGCAGCACCAATCTTATGCAGTATGGCAAATTTGACACTCAATTTGCTAGCTGAGAGTTTTCCCTTTAGAGGCCATTGTCTGACTTGTTTGGCAGTGATGGTTTGACAAATCTTGTTGTCAGTTTCCTCCAGCTCTGGCTGAGTGTTAGCAGATCTTCGTAGGAATCTATTGATCATATTTGGAGAAAACCTGACTTTTCTCCCCCTCACATAAGCAGTCTGGTAATCATCAGAATTTCTATCCCCACAGTCATTTGAGAGATTGACAATAAACTCTCTCACCAAAGCTTCATAACAGTTTGAGAGTTTCTCCACTGTTTTCATCAGTCCTGCCTCCTTAATCAGGTCAATGATCTCCTTGCACCCTAAAGCACTCTTGTTCAACTCTCTTTCGAGTGCAACCCTCTTTAAACAAACATACTTCCATCTTCCAACACTTTCAGGATGATGGAATGAGATGTTATCAATTGCCACTTCAGGCACTTTGGGAAGTTTGACAAGTGTTGGCTTCTTTCTTGAATGTGTGTCAGTGACATTCTCCTCAACATCAAACTCAGTGTCATGATCAGACTCCACAAGTTCCAGGTTCCTTCCTCTTTTCACAATTGGTGTTCTCTTTGGTTTAGAGTCACCACCAACAGTTTTCACTCTACTTTTCTTTGTAGAGGATCCGACCTTGTGATACTTCTCGGTTGCACACATCTTGATATCTTTTCGGGGCTCGTGTTGCTGTTTTCCTTTTCTTTTCATCATTATTTTGCAATGCTTGGATTGACATTGGCAATAAGATCATTGTCGAGAACATCTCATCTAACTCAATGGTGGAGGTTCGGTTAAGTGGTTAGATTCTTGAGCTGTGACTCTTCCAAAATCTTTGTCGAAATGTAGTCATCGGGGACTTTACAGGAACATTTTGGTGATTCTTCAAGAATACTATCGAAATATAACCAACGGTGGCTTTATCGAGCAACATTTCTTTGGGACTTCTCAAGAATCTTGTCGAGGTCTCATCTTCCTTATCGGTGAGATGTTGTTATGAGCATCATCAATCCTACATCGGTCTCTTTAACGAATGGTCTTCATTATTCTTGATAGGAAGTATTATGATCACCGGATGTCTTGACATCCTCTGTGACATCTGGATCCTTTGCTAAGCTAGGGCTAGCGGACTTTTCATTAGAGGGAAACTCCGGGTACATATTGATTCTCATTTAGGATACTCATCACTATCCTAGCTATTGCTACATCTTGGACCTAGACTCCTCTGGGTTCACTCTTTACGGGGAGCGGAAGATGATGGAGCAGAGGCCTTACGAGAGGGGATGCTTGTGATCTTCTTGCATTTCTTGTGCGCAATTTCTTAACTTTTACGGATCGGTAGCTATTGCGGCAATGGTGTAACCTTGTTGCTTGACTTGCATGGATTCAACATTTTCCCGACTTGACCGTGGAGGAGATGGAGACTGTCTTTTGGGATGATGATGAGGATGAAGACATTTTTCATTGTTGGTTGTTGAGAGGCGAGGCGAAAATGGCAAGGATTCGAGTTTCTTTTAGATGAAGAAAGTGATACTTCTTTCGAGAAGGAGAAACTTTTATATGTGGGAGTCTCTTCCTATTCTTGGACTTTTTAAAATGAGGATGAAAATACTTAAATAACCCACTTATGAGTAATTGAAAAAACAAGTCCATTTTATCCCTTGTTGTAAGCACAGTTAATTGCTACAACTCCTCATATTGACATAATCCCAATTTGTCCCTTAAAGTCTTAAGCTGACTAACCTCAAGAACTTTTGTAACAATGTCACAGTACAAAGTCATGACATCTTATACGACATTATACTCAATCTGTGTCTGCTTCATCCAGCCCACTCTAGAACAATTGCTATCAGCTGTTGAGAGTTCAGCTTCAACATTGTATAGGACCACATGGTTTTGCTTCTTGTTGATCCAAGGGATGACATTACTTCTCAAGGGGACACATCCAACAAAATTCCTTTTCCACAAGCTTTGATCAACACCTTTTCCACTTGTTCTTTTGGACACCTTCAAATGTGGAAGGGTAATAATCCTAGTGTGGCTGCCATTCTTCATTGTGTCTGAGACTTCTTCAGATACTAAGTTATTACCATAGATGAAAGTCACCATGATATTTCCTCTTCTGCCAACGAGGATATCATCCAAGACTTTTCTCCTGTAATATTTGATAGTAAGACACTTGGTCAACCTCTCATTCCAGAACCTAGTACTTTGCTTCAGTACTTTAGGAGTGATCAAATGTCTGGACATTGAGTGAAACATTCTGATTTCCTGTCCAGCCTTACAATTACCACAGATTTTCTCTTTTCCCATGTGGACTCTTGGTAATCTTGACTCCTCTATGGAACGATCCTTCTCATTCCTCGAGGTGTGGTGATCGTTTCTTTGCCCCAACTTCACTTTCTCTTCATCTTTGTGGAGCACATAGATGGCCAGTGGGGTTCTCGATTCCACAAGTAGCGGTTGTCCTTTGATCGACTCCTCTCATGATCCTGCTTGTTCATCATTAATCACAAGACATTCGGTCTTAGTAAAGTTGACTATGAATCCCATATCACATAGTGACTTATGCTAATGAGATTTGCTCAAACCTTTTACCAGTGACTCATTCGGTTTGGAACTCGGACCGGTTTGAGTTTCCAACACCTTTGATTTCTCCTTTAGCTCCATCCCCAAAGGTAACAAGGTGGTAGAATGAGGCTTAACATCATTGAGAAGATTTATCTCCATCCTATGCTTGGAACACCTTTGTCAAAGTACCAATCTTCCTTGGAAGGTACTCTAAGAAAGCGTGCTATCGGTATGTAGTCTTCTTCTTCTTCCAGTGAGAGTGTGATGTCTTGTTGGACTTGGGTTTCACATAAGGAACTTGATTAGGATACCCATGTAGTCTATAGCGGTGGACTTTATGTGACCAAACCTTCCACAATAATAACATCTCCATCTTTGAAACTTTTGGATCGGGTTTCTATGATTTTGATGTTGAATCCAATGTTGTGACATCTGCTTTGACATTGGTTCATTAGGTCATTCTTCCTTTTGTTATAGACAAACTTCTTAGTCTTCATATACCTGGCGGACTGTTCACGGCGTGGTATGACATCTTCTTTGTCATTGACTTCCCGGTTTGTTCCATTCGGTTGTTGCAAATCTCTTTGCGATCACATAGCTGAGCCGGACACATTTCTGTTTTGGGTTGTGACACTGCTTTGACATTGTTTTCCTATGTCTCTTCTTAATGTCACCAACAGGTTGCTTTTCACCACATATCCTAGACCATGCTTATTTCACGCATTCTATCCAAGTGAAGAATTTCTTCCAACTTATCGATGCGGATGTCAACATTTTGACGGACTTAGACATCGATCAAGTTTGGAATTCACATAACAATATCACTATTGAGGTGATTTATAGTGGTGTGTCTTCCTCTTTCTCGACCTTCAACTTCACATTCTCGACTTCCAACTTCTCAATCGACTTTTACGCTCCTCATTTCTTTGACATGCTTCACCATTTTTATACACGACTTCACGTAGTTTTCAGAAGCTCTTCAAATGTCACTTCCTCATCACTAGAATCCATATCGAGTTGTACACTCCGGAGAAGCGGTGACAAGTTTAGCACCTTCTTCCTCGATTCACTTCCGAATCACCATCGGACCAAGTGACCATTCCTTTCTTTTGTTTCTTTAGAAAGGTGGGACATTCGACTTTAATATGTCCAAATCCTTCACATTCATGACATTGGACTTTCTTGCCTTGACTTCCTTTTTCCTCGACTTGGATCTTCTTTGAGTCATAAGACACGCTAATGTCGGATGGAATGTCCTTGACATTTGACCTTGACTTTGGATCAATCCTCTGATCGGTTTGTTGAACTCTTCCAAGCATGGCAATAGCTTGGATATCTTCTCTTCATCTTCCACTTTGCATCCTTCTTGATGTTGGATACAAGTGCTATGCTTTTGTTTTCTTGTCAGCGTTTCACGATTCCCATCTCAAAAGTCATAAGGGATCCAATAAGTTCTTCAACCTTCAAGGTGCTGATGTCTTGAGCCTCTTCTATTGCGGTGACTTTCATTGCAAATCTCTTAGCAAGGATAGAATCTTTCTCACCGCTTCTCTTGGACATCTTTTCACCAAGTGCTCACGAGGCATTGGCAATTTCAAAATATTCATGTGAAATTCATGAATATTCTCATCTTCCTTCATCTTCAAATTCTCAAATTTTGTAGTGAGCATCAAGTCTTGACATCTTCACCTTGGATGTTCCTCATGAGTAGTTAGAGAGTATCCCAAACATCCTTGGCCAGCTCACATTGATGAACGATCGAAGATATTCTGTCAATACCATTGAGCAGGCATTCAATGCTTTAGAGTTCCCAAGCTAGCTATTCTTCCTCTTTATTCCATTCCTCCTCGGGTTTCAAGACAGTAGTGCCATCTTTCTCAAGCTTGGTGGGATGTTTCCATCCTTTATCGCAGCTCTCAAGCTTTAATTTCCATGACCTTAAGAAGGCAACCATACGAGGCTTCGTAATCATAATTAGACCCATCCGAATGGGTGGTCTTCCTCCAAATCCTCCTTCTTTATCCATTACGCGAAACTATTATCCTAGATCTCACCCGAAATAACAAGCGGGTGCACTCGATGCCAATTGAAATTCTGGCAGCGGATACTTGATGTCAGAGAATGTTATGACACGATTTGACACTATGTAGACAATTTACCGATAAATCTGACGATAAATAACACAATAAGTTGTTCACCGGTTCGGTTCTAACAAACCTCGTGCGGAGGCTACCAAGCCGGGGAGGAAATTCACTATTAGTAGTATCAATTCGAGTTAAACTCACCCGTTTACAACTCCTCACTTAATCACTACCCAATGACACTTCAACCTAAGTCCTACTTAGATCGAGTTCTACTCACTCCCCTCAATCACGCGGTGATATCAACCTATTGATTAATTGAATTGTGAAGTCACACTTCAATAAACTATCTTGATCTCGCTTCAAAGCTTACAATCAAGAGACAAACACTCGTGCTTCAAAGCTTTGGTGATAAACTACCCTACCAAATCCTAGTCCATGCACTTATCAATTGATAGTTGCTTGGCTCACAAGAAGAAACTAGAATTACACAATACCAGCATTACTAACCTTAACGATACACAAAATACAACCTGCAATATCTTCAATATCTTACGGGCGTGGCGTAGAGTAAGGGTTGAATTCTTTATATAAGCGATCCACGAATCTTCGGTTTTGGGCTTCCATAAAGATAGCTAGGGTTTACTTAATTCTCTCCTAAAAACATGGTTTGTTCAACAACCAATTTAGATTTAATTAAGATTAACCTAGCAGCCACGTGAGCATGCTTTCTAATAACGAGAAAAACATAAATAAAATGCTCAACAAACTTCACGAAAAATCTCGGAAAAGCGATTACGAGCAGAATGTCACGAATGTCATAACATCTTATGACATCGTTTATTTTAATTTCAAGCACGACTTTAGCTTCCTTACGGTGTACTTTTACCATCCTTGTCCAGTAGGATTTATCTTCAATCTCTGAATGTCATGACATCTATCAAGACATTTCTAAAGTCTAGTTTTGCCAAAATTGATGCCAACTTAAAACACTAACAGTGTTCACAACTCATATCACAAGTCACAGGTATTTCAGAATTGTGACAACTTGATTTGTGACTTGGACATCTTTTTTCTCTCTGCTACTTTTCTTTCTTCTGCTATATTTTATGTGTGATACTATTTCTCTCCCCTTTTTAGCTAGAATATGACAATGAAAGCCTTCACAAAACCAAATCCAGACACAGTTTGCCCAAACCTTAATGAAGCGCATTATGGAGAATAACTGAGATCTCTTATAAATAGGGTAACAGTTTCTTAGGAATTAACAGCATATTAATTTGTTGTTCAAAGTGAGTTAATTCAGGCTTAGAATTTGTCACTGACTTGCTGAGCACCGTCTAGTCTACCCTTGAATGCTTTTAATATCCCTTGACTGTTTCTATATAGATAAAACAGTCTCAATGCATGCATGATTTACATCATTTAACATATCCATGTAAAAACAAGTTCTAAATAATGTCCTGACATTTAGTCAGACATTGTCCACTTAGTTTATGTGACTTACTTTTTCAGATTATTGGGTTCTTTACTAAGAAGCGCTCTTCACTTTTGTCCATATAGTGCCTTAACTTCTACCTAGGTGGTCATGAAAGAGAATCTGAACCCATCAACATGCTTCAAATTTTCAATGACATTGATGTTTCAACATCATATGCCACATTCACCCAGAGTCCATTTGCCTTGGCTCTGAGATAACAAGAATATGCTTCTTCAAGATTTTAAACACATGGCAGTATAAACTTCCCTTTACATCAGCTAATGAACAATCTCCCGCTTGACATTAGCTGGTCATCAACATATATAACAGTTGCGCCTTTATACAATAGCACCAGACAGGGAATCTTTGATAATTAACAATTAACAATTAACAATAGACAATTGCTCTTCAATTTTTCAGATCCTCTTCATTTGGACAGTTGCTTCTTAGAATAGACTGTTGCTTCCCTTGTGGATAGTTGCTCCCCCTGAATGTTAGACTTTTCCTTTTTAGCTTCTAGGATAAAGGTAATTATGATGTTGCTACTATTACTCCCCCTAAGTTATACGAAATAAGGACATCTTTGAAATTGGTCTTTATAATTCTTGAAGCATTCTTCATTTGGACTTGCCACAGTTTCCAAATTAAGAATCCTTAGTTTACTTGCTATACAAGTTTCAGATTTCCACACTCTGTACTTTTCAATAGAAGTAACTTCATAGTTAATCATGTATAACTGATTTTATGTCTTCAAAAGATAATTTTGAACCTTATTATCTTTCTTCAATCTTTGGTGTCTTTAAAAATTATGATGTTACATCTTCATGTAGATCATTCTCTTCTAAACATCACATTATATATCTCAGATTTCCACATAGTTATCACAAATATCCAGCTCCCATCAAGATATTTGATAGCATATGTATACATCTCCTTCGTTTAATCAACTATTCAAATAAACACCAGATAGCATTGCGACACATCCTTACCATGTGAAGATAATAGTGAACTTTGATATTGAAGATCAGTTCACACTATGCCATGAATCTATCATACACACACTCAACCTTTGTAAATATTTCCTTCTTTTCCCCGTGTTTTATTTCTTTCATTCTTTTCTTTTATTTCTTTTTTCTTCTTTTCTTTTTGCATACATTATACCATGTACAGATATAGATAGACCTTTACACCCATTAGATAGAAAGTAAAAGCGGATACCGTAGAGTACTACGGACGCGTGGGGTGCTAATCCCTTCCCCTCGCGTAACAAACTTCCTTACCCGATCTCTCGGTCGCAAGACCGTGATTTCTTCATTTCAGGTTTACTCGATGTTTACCTTTCCCTCTTGGAGAGATAAAAAACGTTCGATGGCGGCTTCATTGATATATAGTTATATCTTTTGATTTTCGGTCGGGTGTTTCATTAAGTCAGAGCATCTCGAGAGAGGACGATCAAACATTATTGGTGTTTACTTCTCGAAAGGTGAGAAGTAATGTAGCAGTTAATGTTATATAAGTAGAGTGTAAATCCCTGATATTTCTAAAGGTAATTGTTGAGTAACAATAATAATTTTGGACATGGAATTTTGAAAGTTGCGAAGTTTAAGCGCGGCTGGTGACTGTGAAGTTGTCGGGTTGAGTGGCCTTGCATAAGATGTTGACGTTTGGATAGCAATCGATTGTCATAATTGTTGTAAACCTGTCGTGATACCCTATATGTGATTTTAAGAGTTGTTGGAGCTACTAGAAGGATTTGAGTTGCAATACAGAGTCAGGAAGCGCATAGAGATGCAACTTATGATGAATACGACCTTTTAAAGTAAGATGCTTTTAAGAGGAAACTAAAGTCATGTTTTGATGGCAAGGTAATGCGTGTGAAAAAGGAGAATTGGAGTTTTTCTGTCACCAAAGCGGTGTAGAGAGGCATCGTTGAAATTTTATTTTAATATGAGATTAGTTGTGAAGTGTCACTGCATAGTGTTGTGTTAGAGATGTTGAAAATTAACAGTGATTTTCTGGACATTATCAAAGAAGCTGAAGATGTTAGTTGTGAAACTGGTCGATTCGGTAGTTGGGATCGATCAGTCTGAGGAGGATGATTCAAGTTAGATGCGCAGCGTGCGTCGAGATTCTGTGAATCAAATTTGTATTCATGATGATACATAAATGATGGAGATAATTCTTGAATTTGATAGTACTTAACCTTCGTATGAGATTAAGTGCTTGTGATGTGGACTGCGTAACTTGTTGAGCGTTGGTGTCTCATCGACAAGATCGAATGAGAAGGGAATGGTAGGAATTACCAAATTATGATGCTGAAGAAGACTTGAGTACAAGTTCTAAAAGAAAACTATTATAGTTTGGTAATGATGGTTTATACTCCATTATGATTGTCGGCTGTCTATTTACAAATTGAGAAACTGGTCACCCTTTATCTCTTGTTGATAGTGGACAAAATTGTGTTGTATGGTATAAATGTATCTTTCTATTTTGATGGTGAGTATAGTGATGGATGCTATATCGAGAATGTTGTGGATATGAGGATGCAATGTTCTATCGGCAAGTATAGGCGAGTGGTAGCTGTTACTACCTTGTAAGTTGATGTTCCAAGGTATTGTTGAAACTGTGATGATTATATTGCAAGAGTATTGGAAGATCAACGTATGTGTATTGGATTTAACCATGTTGATTTGTTGTAGTATCGAAAAACTAGTAGTCAGAGTTTGCCAAACGCAACTGAGGATCAGAGAGTTTGATGCAGAATTCGCGTTGAGGATGGTTGTGTCGGATAGATTTTTGAGGACGAGAATATCCTAAGTGGGGGGAGAGTTGTAACGCCTCAAATTTAATTAATTATTGGAAATTAGTCAAAGTCGGGAATTATCGGAATTATTATAAGAGGAATTATTGGATTAATATGTTATTTGAGCGATTAAGTTGATAGTTGAGTAATTAGTCAGATTAGTCGAAAGAAATTATTATTAGAAATAATAATGGTTAGGTAGAATATTATTTATTTAGTTGGGCTTAATTGTTGTGTGAGAAATAGAAAACTTGGGAGTGTGAATAATAGGCCTGGTAGAATAATAATATTATTATTATTGTTTAAGTTGGAATTATATATAAAAAGAAGTAAGGGTTAGTTACTAGGTTTTTGGTGAAAAATCTTTGTAAGAGGAAGGAAGAAAGTCAGCACGTGGGAGAAAGAAAATAAAAGCAAGGGTTTGTAGATTTAGCCGTTGGAAGAGGAATCGCAGACCAGAAATCCAAATTGGAATTGGACCAGAAATTATAGAGAGACCGTCAATCTAAGGTAAGGCTGGGGTTCAATCTCTATAATCGGGTTTATGATAAATTGTATGTGGGGTTAGGTGTTGTTTAAATAAGTTATAAGTTGTTGTTGTTATAAGTTGTTTTTGTTATAAGTTGTTGTTGTTGTTATAAGATGTTATTGTTATAAGTTGTCGTTGATATTAAGTTGTGTTAATCTACGTTGTTTTGAAGTGGTAACTTTATATGCTTTATCCTAATATATCGTTTATCATACGCCTATTTATATTGGTTGATATCTCACCCCTTCTATTGTGATGTTGCCTCTACGTGGATAACGTGCAGGTATCGAAGGATGAAGATTTAGTTGTTGTTAGTTCGATTCGGGTTGTCACTCTGATACATAACACTCGGGGAAATGAACGATAGTTGTTTTATTGTTTTGGTTTTGTTGTTGAGTGACTATGTTGATATATGAAAAGTATTTGCTGATTTTAAGTTGTTTTAAGTGTAAAATAATGTTATGCCATCCAAGTTGATTGATGTAGTTCTACTGCATAATATTAATAATATTGATTCATGTTGTTTCAGTTCATCCGAGTTTATGTGTTATGTATCTGTGATAGCATGCAGTTGTTTTAGTTGAATTGTAATACTCCAATTGTTTGTCGAAAAAGAATATTATAACTCTGATTTTTCATAATAATTACCGAGGTAGAATTGAGGTGTTACAACCAACATATGTTTTACTTCTTGGGTCAGTTTATTTTTGATTCAATGAAGTAGGAGTGCAGAGACTGAGCTTGTAGTTTTATTTGAAGAATATCTCAACAAGGTTCTTCATGTATGAAGTCTAAATGTCTTGGACATTATCTTTAACATCTGTTAGATTCTTCTGACCAAAGGAATAAAAAATTCAAAGAAGAAGACTTAAGGTGGCAGTTATCCAAGATCCAAGGATGATAGTTAATTCTGCAAACAGGATGGAGGTTGTTTACTCCAACTTGACTCATCTAGAAAGTATATGAGAGCATGGAACTATGGTTCTGAAGCAAAGGAGTATTATGATCCAAGAAGGGATAATGAAAGGCGTATCAACCTATGCTCAGTGGTTGATAAGTATCTGCACTTTGGATGTGTCAACCAATCTGTTTGGAATGATACTTCTGTTTTGAATTGAGAAAAGAAAGTTGAGCATACCACATCAAGAGCAAGGTATGTTCACTCAAGGAGGTTTTCCTCGAGTTGAGTCAAATTGTGATGTGTCCTCACACGTTGGATCTATTGGCTATGCAATAAGGGATAAAGTGCATTAGTGATCCTTGAAGAAGCTAAGAGCATTTGATATAGAGTACAAGTCAAGTGTATCCTTGCTTATGCGGACAACTCAGGGTACTTGATATCTCTCTCAAGGATCTGATGGTTCTAGATTTGTAAAAGTCAAGATGATTTTATGGTATGAAGTCGTACTCAGTTGGTATGTCCAACCAAGAGTATGTAATAGTGGTTACCCTACACTATCGGAAGATGAAGTCCCTCAGAACTCTGTATCCTATGCTTCAAGGTTCTTCTTTAACTAAAGCATTGTTGTCCATAATAGGAGAAACATTGGACATGTTCATGGATTAGAGCTGTAGTTACAGTCGTGGGAGTGGAATGTCAGACATCATGTTGTGACGTTTTAGTATGCTTGACATGGCATAAATGGTTAAACCAAGTAAAGATGGTTAGTGCAGTCATTTGATCTCAAGTTTCTCAAGGTGGACTCTGAGAAATAACAGGGAATCTGAGAGAAATTATTTTTCTCTACGGAATCTAAAGGGGGTATTGAGATCAGCAAAGACAGTTCACTTCTACTTCTAAACTTATGGAAAGTATTCAAAAGACTAATCTTTTAAAGCTAGAAGAATAATGTCGAACAAGAAGTCAGGACATATTTCAAGACATGATTTTTTTTGTTCTTTGAAGACCACCAAGGATCAAGCTAAAATGTTATATCTAAGACGTGTATTGATAGTGTGTATCACGTGTTCTGAATTGGTGCATGTTTTGGAAACTTTCAGTTCTAGAATAAACAGGTTGTATTAAAGGCATTCATTGCTTACAACCGGTGCGCAAATTCACCTGATGCGGTTTTTGTTGAAGTAGTGTTTCTTGACCAAGACAATTGTTACAGTTTAGGTAGTTATTTTAGTTTCTCAGGTATTTAGAGTGTCTTTTGTTTTTTCTTCTTTATTTCCTTTACTTTTATGTGTGTCTTTGTTTGTTGTGCTCTCATGTCTTTTGTTCGGACATGAGTAAGTTTAGAGTCTATGAAGGTTATGTTTGTCAACTTGTGGCAAACATAGGGGAAAAAAGGTTGTTTTCAGATGTTGTTAAGTCTAAGGTCACTCTTTGCAGTTGTTTTTAAAAATATGTTGAATAGGATGTCCTATTTTGAGTCTATTTGTTCTTGAAGTTTGTGCAAGTTTTTGTTTTGTGTCTTATTTTAAGTTATGTCTTATTTTAAGTTATGAACACAGATTGTGCCTTGTGTTCTGAGTTATCCAACATAGAGGTTTGGTTCTCTATGTCTGTAAATGGATAGTTCAAGTGTTTGTTTTTGTTAATATGTTTCCTCTTGTGCTCTAAAAGAGGATGTTTTGTCTATCTCAATCGTAGCATAGTTCTCAGTTTGAGGGGGAGTATTTAGTATCTTCTTCCTCATGTGCATCATGGCCTCAGGTTTTCTCCTTCTTTGTGAAGATGGTCTATGTGGTTTTATGTTTCATGTGCTATAGTGAGTTCTCCTTCAACAAGCCTTTGTCATATTATGGCTAAAAAAAGGGAGAAATGGTTATGTGGATATGTTATGTTATCTCTGAAGAAGAGCAACTTTTAAGGGGGAGAAAAATATGTTATTGTTGGTGACTCCTTTAAAAGAGAGATATAGAACATTTGTGTGAAGACTGAAGAGTGTCACATATAAAGATTGAAGACCAAATACTATGACTGTTTTGATATGCCTCTAAATTATTACTATTGAATTGTATTATTCAAACCCTTGTATTTCATATTATGCTTCTGTAATACAAAGGTTATGTAAATTAGTTTTAGCCAAAATAAGCCAAAGGGAGAGATTGTTAACTCCCTATTTTTAGGATTGGCTTTTATGTTTGGTAAAACTAATATAGAAATAATATGTTAAATATGATTTATAACTTGTAGGATAAAGCATGTTGAAGTTATATGTAATGAAGAAATATGTTGTGTTGAAGTGTTTCAACATCTAGAACAACATGTCGAAGAAGATGTCCTGTGAAGCAGCATACGACATCGCGCCTGAGCTGATAGATTAGATTCTGTTATGTTTTTAGCATAAGCAGAATATTCCTAAGATATTATATAATCCTATACGGCGCTATATTGACAGGTCAAGAAGATTCAATCAAAATTTAAAATGAAAAGATACTTTCTAAATAAGGAGATATTTAAGGAAGATTTGATTGAAGACCTTCTCTGTAGGAGAATCTTTTTCAGATTTATAGCAGGTTATTTGTTGTTATAAATAGGGAGATATTTTAGGAAGATTTGATTGAAGACCTATTTTATAGGAGATTCTTTTGCAGGTTTGTAACAGCTTATGTGTTGTTATTAGAAGCCCAAGACCAGTTGAGAATATGTTATAAATAGAAGCATTGTAACCTAGAAAACCAAGCCAGCCTACATGGAAAATAATAAGGGTTTTGTTTGTAGATGAACCACCCAGTTTGTGGGATGGTCATCGTGTTCTCACTCAGAAGCCTTTAGGTAATGAGTTTAGTATTGTTCCTGGAGGAAGCTTTGAAGAAGCTCCAAGTATGTGTTCTTAGCCTAGAGTCATGGCTGAGTATTTGCATAGAAGTGTGTCTTCTCATAATGTAAGTGTCTCTTCTAATTTTATGTGTTTGAGGAGTTGAAGGTGAAAGGTCGTCGATACAGTGGTTGAGGTGTTGACTGCTAGACATCATTGTGCTGATTGGAAGTGGGATGAGGATATTCCATATCTAGGGAGGACCTAGGTAGAAGGGTCGTTGGGTAGTGATTAAGTGATGAATTGTAAATGGAGGAGTTTAGCTCTAAATTGATATTGTTGATAGTGGACTTCATTCTTGGCTTGGTAGCCTCCAGAAGTAGGTGTGATTGCACCGAACTGGGTAAATAATTCTTGTATGCACTTTACTTTTTATTAAATACTTTAATTGTCTATATCTTGTTCATGCTGTTAATAACAGACTAGATGTCTCGACATGTTATTCGACATCTAGGAGTGTTATACCAGAATTTCAAATTCCACTTAAGTCCACAAGCCTCATAACTTATGACGTACCGTATATCACTTAAATTTTTGATACCTTACCATATTTCGTATTCCACTTAAGTGTATCGTGCCTTATGGTGTTCTACCATTCACTTAAGTGCACCTCAGCTTACGACGTTCCTTATTTACTTTATCTCTCATCATTATGTCCTCATGTGTGTAACCTTGTAGGTTTTCCCGATGTTGGCAATTATATTAAATCACATATTTAACATAATAAACAGTGAGCAGAATCTAGAAATACATCACTGCTACACAAGTCACGAAAGTATCATGTGATTTGACAAAACCTTTTCATGATAATACTTGTGTGTACAATTACCTTTTTTCCCATATGTCTATATTGAAGACAAAGCATAGACCGTGTCACTCTTGCCCAGTTCAATATTGGGTCCTTAGACATTTATCCTATTACACACGATGGGAAAATTCCATCTAAGTCACTCATGTCCCTCAGTATACTTTGTGTAGTACCCATCAACAGTCTTTATGGTCATCTTGTTACAGATATTGTTTGATCAGCAATAAAGTACATGACTCTACATCTAGGATCTATAGTGGTTTTAGGTCAAAGGGTGGTATACACCACTATCACCGTGAGAATAACTTGTGACACTTTGCATAACATTCTATGTAGTATTCTCATAGAGGGTCAATCAAAAATAAAAATTACTCGTAATATTCATACCTATATCAAGACTTGATAACTCCTTATCCATGGTCCATGAGATGCGATCAACAGTCTACCTACATAATAGCCTCAATACTTTAATGTTACCCATCTACACAATAAAGCTCGACAACAGATATTTTAAGAATAATGTCCTTATATTTAATGGGATCTTATGATTAAATCACACTTAACATTTCACTAAACAAACTAACTATTCTAGGGACTTTATTATTTTTGAAAAACAAACATAATAAAGAAATGTATGTTACTATTAATAAATAATTTGATACAAGTACCAAAAGTATTGGTCTCTAGGGATTACACCAACAAAATCCCACTAGCACTAGAGCCAATCGAACAGACCCCTAACACCCATAGATCTAGTATGGCCATCATGCTTCTGTTGCAAAAGAGGCTTTATTAGTGGATCAACAACATTGTCAAGTGTCGGTACATACGAGAAACTTTTCTTCTATGTGTATACACATATAATATTTTGGTTGACACATGTAACATATTTTTAAATTATGTAACTTATATATCTAAGTGTTCACACATTTACATACCCTAATTTTTACCCCTAAGATACCATATCATTTTGCATTATTGCATATAATCAAGATCACAAACTTGGTTGCTTCATAACCCTAATATCTCTAAGTATTGCCTTTATAGAAAAAAATCAATCACTCCCTTGTGTATATTTCTATTTTGTGTTTATATATGTTACACTAATAACTAATCAAAATACCAAACATACGCTTTGTTTCCTCTTGTTTATTGTGCAGGTTAGGTCTTGAATCAAGAACATCAATCATGATTCCCTCAACTAGAGTTTTCTTCTTCAAAGTTAAAGTGTGGTCAATCATTGATTATAAAGGGCTTGATCATCAAATAATGGCTTCTAATATGAAATAATAAGGTATCAAGCATCATTCAATCTCATCTTGATCCATAGTACCTCAAATATTGATAGCTTCTTTCCCAAGAAACTTCGAAGGTTCAACTGTTTATTTCCATGCCTTCTTTAAAAAGTTACCTCAAGATTTGGCCAAGTTTAATCAAAAGGACAAGAAAGAATCCATCATAAGTAGTTTGTATGATCATCAATGTGTTTTTAAGTGCAATAAAAGTCCAAGTTCACAAGTAGATTCAAAGTGGTTTGACCAAAAACTCAACATTTCAAGTCCAAGTTAAAAATATCCTAACTTCCAAAGATCACAACTCTCTCAATTTTAAACATTTTTGGGTGATTATTATTTCTACTTATCATTTGGGTTTCCCTCTACAAGTTTTCTACAAAGGTCAAGAGTCAATCATGCTTAGAAAGCGACTGAAATTTTGATGACATTATAGGTCATTTTGGACTGAGAAATTTTTTGACTTCCAAATTCAGGTCATTGTACCAACTTCACTTGGTCTTAAATTTTTGCTCAGATGTTTAAATAAAAACTTTCTTCTCACGTGTTACGATCCATGATTATGTGAGCATTTTTCAAAAAGAATGATCCATAAAAGTTGATTGTACATGTTAGCACATGAGCTTGAACATGGTGGCATAAAATCAGATTTTCACTTTTGATCATAATTTTTTATCAACAAAACTCACTTGTTAAGCCAAATTAGCATGGTTTTTGACTTAAACATGATTATTAATGTCTAATGAAGCAAAAGGAATCATAATGCACAAGAATTGGTTGCATTTTATGCTCCTCATGTCACACATTTCTCATTTTGATTGCAAACAAATTCACACAAATTGAGTATCATTTCACACGTATTAAAATTCTGGTATCGTATATGATATGTCGAAGGAGATGTCACGACACTAATATCTGAGGACTGACAAGGTATAATAGAATAATAAAAGCAGCAAAGTAAAGTTGACACAAGTAAATTATTCACTGAGTTCGGTGCACACTCACCTACGGTTGGAGGCTACCAAGCCAAGGATAAAGTCCATTATCAGCGGTATTAATTCAGAGTTAAACTCCCCCATTTACAAACACTCACTTAATCACTACCCAATGTCCCTTCTACATAATAACCTCTTAGATATGAGACCCCTCTCACTCCCCCTCAATCACACACAATTATAAACAATAACAACGACTTGAAGACACACTTCAAAGACACATAATCATTCTTTACTTCAAAGCTTATGAATGATTAAAAAGTTACAACTCAACTAAAAATGTCCAGTTCTAGTATTAAAGAATACAAGAGTGGCTCACAAGGAACAATTAACAAGAAAATTAAAATCTAAACTCTAAAACAATAAGCACAACTTCCTTCAGTGTAACTAACTCTGCAAGTAGGGTTAGTTGTCTTCTTATAGAAACCGCAGCTAGGGCTTAGGCCAAAACCGCTTCACATAAGTCTTCAAAACTTCCCATTACTTTCTCCATGAAAGTAGGATAAAAGCTCTCCAAAAATACTGTAACAAAACTTTAAACAAACTTGCTAACTTCAATCAATATTGAGATCATATAACTAAACAAAATAACGCCAAGAATTGCTAATCGGAAAAACCAATTCAGTTATGTAACATGTGTTAAGACATCTTTTAAATATGTTGATACATTTTTGCTTCAAATGTCAAGGCATCTTTCATGACATTTTCTGAGCAGAATATTTTACCAAATTGCTGCCAACACACAACTAATAAACTCCCCCTTTGGAAAATTTTGGCTAAAACATTATTTGAGCATACAAGCCATACAATTAAAATTAGAGAGCAGTTGCACCAAGAGTAAACAAGCACAATCAGAGGAAAACATCACAACTACATAATAGCAGAGAGGCATACTAGAGATGGCAGCATCACACAAAACTACTCTATCAGAGATACAATAGCATAAACTAAATGTTTAAACATAAGTTAAAACATCACACATCATTCACATCATTTACTCCCCCTCAAACTCATCAATCCATCAGTGACATCAATAAGACAACAACTCTCAGCTCACATCATTACTCCCCCTTTTTAGCCATAATATGCCAAATGCAGAAAATATCAAAGCAAATAGGTCAGACAAACTCATCAAAAATACAATAGTGAGTTGTAGTGCATATTAACATTCAGTTGAATATTGTCATTTAGAGTTACAAATTATAGGCATTACAGGCCAGAGTATCCATTGTTAAGCACACAAGTGCCAAAATTAAACAAAAAGAAGATCTAAAAGAGCCATAAGGAAACACAACCAACAATCCATTTTCAGGGACACAATAGTCAATCATCTATAGGATCATCAGAGCCACCAGCGCTAACACTTCCTTCTTCACCATCAGAAGAACTTCCTTATTCATCTTCAGAGCTGCCTTCTTCCTTACTCACTTTCTCAGTAACATTATTAGCTTTAGCCTTTTTAAGAGTCTTGATTAGATTTTCAAATTTGATCTTTCTCTCTATGCTGATACGGATCACTTCATCAAGTTATTTATAAGACTCCATTAGTTCAGAAATCACATCAGCCTTGTTTGAGGTCTTGTTTTCAGCAGCAACAAATTTCAAAATAATGTCTGAGACATGTTTTCCTGCAAACAGTTTATAGTGAAGAGAAAACACAGATCTTCTTTTGCAAGCAGTATCAGTAGTGGACAGAATTCCAAGGTGCTGATTGATAATGATATCACAAATCAAGGAAGGAAAGGCAATGGGAATCTTTATAGCACATGTTTCAGCATGCTTGATAGTTTGATCAAATATATATACCATAGTCAAATGGCTTCTTGGTACCAACAACATAAATGAATTTTCCGAGCCCAACTAAAATAGTTGAAGTGTGATTTGTAGGAACCCAGTTTGCAACTCCAATTTTGTGTAGTATGGCATACTTCACATTCAATTTTCAAGTAGATAACTTTTCTTTTACCGACCATGCACTTACCTAGTTAGCAGTGATGGTTTTGCAAACCTGGTTATCAGTCACTTCTAACTCATATTGCTCATCCTTACTCCTTCCTAGGTACCTGTTAATTATAGTAGGGGAGAAATCAACACACTTTCCTCTAACAAATACCTTCCTAAAATCCTTACTCTTACTATCAGCACAGTCTTCAGGGATATTGACAATAAATTCCTTTACCAATACTTCATAACACTTAGAAAATCTAGCTACAGTCTTCATTAAACCAGCATAAGATATAAGCTCCAAAACTTCCTTGCATTCCAAGACATCATTTCCTAGTTCTCTCTCAAGGGAAATTCTCCTTTGATAGACATACTTCCATTGCTTGACATTGTTGATAGAGTGGAATGAGATGTTATCTATAGGAGCATCAGGCACATAATCAGATAGCCTTTTAACCATAAACTTCTTCACAGATGTGATGTCCTGGACATCGTCTTCAACATCATATTCTGAGTCAGGCTCATACCTAGCCTTTCTCTTGCTGAAAGAAAGGACAACCTTACTCCATGATTTTGGAGGTCCATAGACGACTTTCTTCTTGGTGCTCTTGGGAGAAGTATTAGTAACCACAACCTTACCATTTCTTGTTTTGAGTCTTTTTGCAATGCCAGGATTCACATTAACAAGTAAACCACTATCATATAAATCATCAACATCCACAACGTCTTCATCCATCTTGCCCTTTGTTTCTTTTGGGCTTGTAGCACCTTTATTGGCAGATGCCTCTCTTGCAGGTGATGTCTCAACATTAGGGTCAACTTATTCAAGTATAGAATCAGCAAATTTGGCAAGATTCCTTCAGTGTAGTCTTTCTCAATTACAAATGGTTCAGAAGGAGATTGAGGAGTAACCTCATTGTTAATATCAGCATGGATATGGGAAAGGGGAGCTGAAATCCCAGGTACAGACAAATAATTATTTAAAACCCTAGGGATAATCCTTTTAATACTCTTATCAACGTCAATGATATCTTGTTCTGACGCATCATGAGAAGGGTTAGAGACATTACCTACAGAGGGAATCGAAGCTTCTTTTTATCACTTTGCATGGAATGTGCGGAGCTTCTTTGGTCTGGTCTTCGGGCATGGAGTCATATCCAAGGGAGAAACTTCTAGAACTTCATCTGAAGAGATATTCTCATGGAGGTCTGTAGAGTTTAATGCAAAGTGATTGATCTTGCTGGGAGCCAATGCATCATGTTGAGACATGTTGAAGTTTCTGAGAGTGGAGGGATGAAAATTGCTTTTTTAGAGGTGGAAGATGAGAGTATTGTAGGGCACAAAGTTTGTATAGCGTGTAGGAGGGATTTGAAATGATTGCACTTGATATGGGCTATTTATTTGTTAAATAGCATGTTCACACAACATTAAGTGACCCTTTAATTTTTTGAAAAATATGAACCCTTTAATGGTATTCCCACATGCCTTTAATTGCTATAATCCCTCATGTATCTAGACCCCTAGTTTGCCTCTTGGACTTTCAAATTGATTAGCATCCAATCCCTTTGAATAAATTTCAGCTAATTGCGTCTCAGTAGTTATATGTTCTAAGGCAACACTCTTGTCTTCAACAAGTTCTCTTATGGAATGATGATGAATATCACTATCCTTAGTACTGTCGTATAATGTCATGATATCCTGTTTGACATTATATTCAGGAAAAAGTATATTCATCCAAACAAGCTGAGAACAACTGCTACCTGCAGCTATGGATTCAGCACATGTGGAGGGGTAGCTTACACTTTGGGGTACACATAAATAACAATTGTCCTTAGACCTACATCCTTTCATAATAGCTTCACTTTCCTCATTTGTAATAATGCATTCGGATTTTTTGAAGTTTACCTTGAAGCCTTGATCACACAGTTGACTAATACTAATTAGATTAGCCGTCAACCCATTAACAAGTAGCACCTCTTCAATACTTGGAATTTCTAGGCAATTTATCTTCCCAACCCCCTTGATTTCACCTTTGGCTCCATCTCCAAAAGTCACATAACTAGTGGGATGTGGTATGATATCCACCAGCAAATTCTTGACCCTTGTCATATGTCTTGAACATCCAATATCAAAATACCAATTCTCTTTGGCTGGGACTGTGAGAGATGTATGTGCTATGAGGCTAGTAACACCAGCTTTCGGAATCCATTGTTTCTTTTCATTGACACCAGAAATAGCCTGACTAGACTTAGGTTGAGGTGCAGGCCTAAGATAACCATACAGCTTGAAACATAATGGATTTATGTGACCATAACGTCCACATTAATGACACCTCCAGCGTTGAAATCTTCTTTTGGATTGCTTGGGATTACCTATGCCATGATGTTGAAACATTTGGTTCAACATCTTTGGTTTGGTCTAGATATGAGTAAGGTCTGAAGGAGGTTCCTTTATTTCATTAAATCCTAGACCACTCATATCTCCTGCCACTCTTCCTGCTTGAAGAATTTTATCCAATGTGTCAGATCCACTATTTAGCATTCTGAGAGACTTGGACATTTTGTCAAGTTCAGATTTCAGCAGAGTCACTTCATTTTCCAGCTTGGAGATAGTTTCCAGATGCTCTTTCTGTTCAGCTTTCAGTTGAATTATAAGCTTCTTTTGTTTCTCCCCATCTTGACATACTTCAGCACTTATGATACATTGTTCCTTGTAGGAAGCAGCCAACTCTTCAAATGTTACTTCATCTTCACTTGCATCTTCATCATACATATATATGCCAATCAGAGTAGTCACATACTTGGAAAATTTCTCTTCAACGTCACTTTTAGAGTCCTCATCAGACTAAGATACTGACAGAACTTTCCTTTGCTTCTTCAGGTATGCAGGGCATTTAGCTTTAATATGACCAAAGCCTTCACATTCATGACATTGTACTCCTTTGCGTTGAGTGAATTATTCTTTTGTTCGTGTTTTTCTTCCAAAGTCACCAGACCTACTGATGTCATATGAGTTGTTCTTGACATTTGGTCTTGAGTTTTTGTCCATCTTCTTCAGCACCGTGTTAAACTATCTTCCAAGGAGTACTATGGAATTGGATAATCCCTCATCAGTATCCATATCACATTATTCTTCTTTACCTCCAGTATTAGACACAAAATCTGTACTTTTGTTCTTCTTCTCAGATCTGTCATTGATGCCTAACTTAAATATCTTGAGAGATCCAATAAGCTCATCCACTCTCATGCTATTAATTTCTTGAGCTTTTTCTATAAAAGTAACCTTCATGTCAAATCTCTTGGGAAGAGACCTGAGAATCTTCCTTTCCAGCTTCTCTTCTGGTATCTTTTCTCCTAAGGCACCGCATGCATTGGCTATCTCCAAAATATTTCTATGAAAGTCTTGAATACTTTCATCTTCCTTCATCCTCAAGTTTTCAAATTTGGTGGTTAGCAACTGAAGTCTTGACATCTTTAACTTGGAAGTGCCTTCATGAGTTGTTTTGAGAATTTCCCAAGCATCTTTAGCAACTTCACAGGTGCTCACCAGTCTGAAAATGTTTCTATCAATCCCATTTAAAATGGCATTTAAAGCTTTAGAGTTTCCAAGAGCTAGTTCATCTTCTTCCTTAGACCAATTTTCTCCAAGTTTTAATTCAGTGGTGGGTTGTTCATCTTCCCCCATAATGACAGGATGATTCCATCCTTTTAGGACATCCTTCCAATCCCTGTTATCCAAAGACTTTAGAAACGCCACCATACGTGGTTTCTGGAGATCATAGTTAGTTCCATTAAGAATGCGTGGTCTGTTCACAAATCTGCATTCCTTGTCCATAGAACCAGAAAGTATCTTCCCTAGATCTCATCCAGAGTGTTAGTGTTTTAGGTTAGCATTACTTTTTGGTAAAACTAGGTTATGGCATGTCTTGATAAATGTCATGACATTCAGAGATTGAAGATAAATCCTACTTGACAAGGATGTTAAAGGACAGCTCAGAACTGGAAGCTAAAAGCTGTGCTGGAAATTCTGCAGAAAATATACTGATGTCATATCAGATGTTATGACATTCAGTGTGACATTCTATTCTGCAGAATCTGTTTTTCCTGAGACTTTTCAGGAAGTTTGTTGAGCTGCTTTATTATGTTTTTCTGGTATTAAAATGCATGCTCACGTGGCTGCTAGGTTAATCTTAATTAAACCTAAATTGGTTGTTGGAAAGACCATGTTTTTAGGATTAAATTAAGTGAACCCTAGCTATCTTTATGGAAGCCCAAAACTGAAGTTTCAGGACTGCTTCTATAAAAGGAATTCAACCCTTATACTGCTGCTGCGCCGTGTGTATTGTTAGGAGAGTTAACAGTTGTATTTGTGTAATTCTAGTTTCTCTTGTGAGCCAAGCAATTATCAATTGATAAGTGCCTTAGACTAGGATTTGTTTGTAAGGGTAGTTTATCACTCAAAGCTTTGAAGCACGAGTGTTTGTCTCTTGATTGAAGCTTTGAAGCAAGATCAAGATAGTTTATTAAAGTGTGTCTTCATAATTCAATTATTCAATAGGTTGATATCACTGCTGTGATTGAGGGGGAGTGAGTAGGAACTCAGGTCTAAGTAGGACTTAGATTGAAGTTGCATTGGGTAGGTTTTAAGTGAAGGAGATAAACTGGTTAGTTTATTCCTGAATTAATTCTACTAATAGTGAATTTCCTCCCTGGTTTGGTAGCCCCCAGATGTAGGTGTAGTTAGACACTGAACTGGGTAAACAATTTATTGTGTTCTTTACTGCTGTTTGAATTTATTGTGTGAATTGTTAACAGAGTGTCAGATACTGTGTCATAACATTCTCTGTGACATCACGTATCTGCTGCCAGGAATTTCACAGAGACAAAGTAGGATGCCTGCTCTGATACCAATTGAAATTATGGTATCAGATATGAGATGTCGAAGGAGATGTCAAGACACTAATTTGAAGACTGAACAAGGTATAACAGAATAATAAAAGTAGCAAAGTAAATTTGACACAAGTAAATTTTTCACCCAGTTCGGTGCAAACACACATACGTTTGGAGGCTACCAAGCCAGGGATGAAGTCCAGTATCAGCAGTATAAATTCAGAGTTAAACTCCCCCGTTTACAACCCCTCACTTAATGACTACCCAATGACCCTTCTACATAATAACCTCTTAGATATGAGACCCCTCTCACTCCCCCTCAATCACACACAATTATAAACAATAACAACGACTTGAAGACACACTTCAAAGACACATAATCATTCTTTACTTCAAAGCTTATGAATGATTAAAAAGTTACAACTCAACTAAAAATGTCCAGTTCTAGTATTAAAGAATACAAGAGTGGCTCACAAGGAACAATTAACAAGAAAATTAAAATCTAAACTCTAAAACAATAAGCACAACTTCCTTCAGTGTAACTAACTCTGCAAGTAGGGTTAGTTGTCTTCTTATAGAAACTGTAACAACCCAATATTACCCAAAGTTTAATATGCAAAAATCAGAGTAATTTAAAATTTCATAAATTAAATACTGAGGCATCACACCTTCAAAAATAACTCACTTTAAACAGTTTGCTTTAAAGTATAAATCTCGGATACATAGCATCGCCGGAAGACATAAATTGATTCATAAAAATCAAAACATTTTCTATATTAAACTTCCTCATCAAATCATGTTTTCATAAAGTATGATTCTTATTTACAAAAGGAAGAACGACAAAAGAACAACAACAAGACAACATAAATATCCTCCCCCGAGTGCTACGTATCAGAGCGACACCGACTCGACTAACAGCAGCTATAAACTCCGTCATCATAACCTGCACGTTACCAATATAAAGGTAACGGCGAAACAAGTAAAGGGTGAGATAATCCAAAACATATAATTGAAGGCATGATAATATATATATATATATATATATATATATATATATATATATATATATATATATATATATAAATCATAAGGGATATAAGTTAATGAGTGCATTCCAACACATATCCAAACCTCACTTACTTCAATCGTCATCCTAATGTGTATAATCTACACTTTATCGCCATAACCTCATCGGCATAAATCGTCACAACAACACATAAACGTGCATCACCACGAAATCATCCCAACAATTATAAACAACGACATTAAACAACAATATCAAACAATGTTAATAACATAAGCAACATAAATAATATCATCACCAATTGGCTAAAGCCCATCATCGCTTTTGGCATAAAAGCCCATCGTCACAAACATCATCACATCATATTTGCATTTAAGCATTTTATCAAGTTAAATCATCGCAAAACTCATCATTTATATTCATCGCATAGTTATCATGAAGTTATCAAATCATATTCATTTCATGTTCATCATAAAGACCATCACTAAACAAAACATCATATATCATCGCAATTCAATCATCATCAATCAATTAAAACCCAACACCAACAATTCAAACATAAACATAACCAACTCCATGAGACACGACTATGTTATGCATGTGGTACCCGTCGCTTTGTCCATAATTAGGAACACTTGGCATAAAAGCCTCGTCACTTGGCATAAAAGCCTCGTCGCTTGGCATAAAAGCCCATCATCGCCAATGCAATGTATGTGACTCGACAATAAAACAACACAACACAAAAACACCATCATCGCTCATCAAAATTGGAATAAAGCCCACATCGCCATAATCTATCCACATCAAGATAAATATATCATCGCATCATAATTGCATTATGCAAAACATCACTAATAATTCATCATCATCAAAATCATGCATTCACAAATCGGAAGCATTTATTAACAACATCAATAAAATCATCACATCATCATGTACAAAGACATATATCATCGCATTGCATATCAACAAGTATTCATTAATAAATACACCGTCGCAAACATTATATTTATTTACACCGCATCATTATCGCTTAATTCACCAAATTCCAAAAACGGAAAAATAGTCAAAACTTCAATAATCGTCGCGAAAGTCATTCCTAATAACCGGCATTAACCATAATCGTCAACATCGAAATCGGATTGTCCATACGTGCCTTAAATCTACTAAAACACAATCTGATTCAATTTTATCGTAAATTGGCCTATTTCGGGTCATCTCGTAAAAACTCGTAATTTCCAAAAACTAACCTCACCACTACGTTATACACATCAAACTTAGCTAGCACGTCAATTTTCGTTGAATTCGGAGCAACTTGCTCCGTCGTCGAATTTACCGAAATCGGAAAATCGGAACATAATCGGGGCAAAAAAAGTGCAAAAATCAGAACATGGGAGGCTACAGATACATCAACATGGACCCGTGTAAATCAACATGGCTCGTGTTGAAAAGCCACTAGAAAATACAAAAACACCAAAGTCAGTGAATCAACACGGGCACCCGTGTTAATCAACACGGCCCGTGTTGATGGACCTGGCAGCAATTATTTCCTATACAAGAGGTCAACACGGGCGCCCGTGTTAATCAACACGGCCCGTGTTGATGGACGCGTGCGAAAACTCCATTTTTACCATTCCCATTAATTCTAATCATCATCAACCTCATAATCCCTACTCTTATTCCAACTCTTCTAATCTATTTCACTTAAACAATCAACCAAAACCCTATAAATCAACTTATCAACTTTTCCCCCAAATCCAAAAGATAAACATCAAAACCTAACAATATGAGATGGATAATCAAACCCCTTACCTCATAAGCTTGGATGATCCATGTTGATTCCACAAGACTCCATCCTTAAGCTTGCTCATGTTCTTCCTCTTCTTCCTCTCTTCTCTTCTTCTCCCGAAACCCCTTTCTTTTTCTCTCAAGTTTTCTAAGTTTGGCTTTGGTGATTATGAATGGAAGGAAAAGGAGGAAAAATGGTTTTATAAATTGTTTTCTTACTAGCTAGGGGTGTAAACCCAATTCCCTTCAATTGCTCCCCACACCCCTAACTCAATTATATAAATAACACACTAATAATATCTAATCATATTATTAATTCAATTAATTAAAATAATTCTGGGGAATTAAATATTGGTCTGAATAATATTTTACCGAACCGAACGGAATAAAAACCGGACTGATAATAAATATCGATCGTAGCTAGGGCTTGGGCCAAAACTGCTTCACATAAGTCTTCGAAAATTCCCATTACTTTCTCCATGAAAGTAGGATAAAAGCTCTCCAAAAATACTGTAACAAAACTTTAAACAAACTTGCTAACTTCAATCAATATTGAGATCATATAACTAAACAAAATAACGCCAAGAATTGCTAATCGGAAAAACCAATTCAGTTATGTAACATGTGTTAAGACATCTTTTAAATATGTTGATACATTTTTGCTTCAAATGTCAAGGCATCTTTCATGACATTTTCTGAGCAGAATATTTTACCAAATTGCTGCCAACACACAACTAATAAACTCCCCCTTTGGAAAATTTTGGCTAAAACATTATTTGAGCATACAAGCCATACAATTAAAATTAGAGAGCAGTTGCACCAAGAGTAAACAAGCACAATCAGAGGAAAACATCACAACTACATAATAGCAGAGAGGCATACTAGAGATGGCAGCATCACACAAAACTACTCTATCAGAGATACAATAGCATAAACTAAATGTTTAAACATAAGTTAAAACATCACACATCATTCACATCATTTACTCCCCCTCAAACTCATCAATCCATCAGTGACATCAATAAGACAACAACTCTCAGCTCACATCATTACTCCCCCTTTTTAGCCATAATATGCCAAATGCAGAAAATATCAAAGCAAATAGGTCAGACAAACTCATCAAAAATACAATAGTGAGTTGTAGTGCATATTAACATTCAGTTGAATATTGTCATTTAGAGTTACAAATTATAGGCATTACAGGCCAGAGTATCCATTGTTAAGCACACAAGTGCCAAAATTAAACAAAAAGAAGATCTAAAAGAGCCATAAGGAAACACAACCAACAATCCATTTTCAGGGACACAATAGTCAATCATCTATAGGATCATCAGAGCCACCAGCGCTAACACTTCCTTCTTCACCATCAGAAGAACTTCCTTATTCATCTTCAGAGCTGCCTTCTTCCTTACTCACTTTCTCAGTAACATTATTAGCTTTAGCCTTTTTAAGAGTCTTGATTAGATTTTCAAATTTGATCTTTCTCTCTATGCCGATACGGATCACTTCATCAAGTTATTTATAAGACTCCATTAGTTCAGAAATCACATCAGCCTTGTTTGAGGTCTTGTTTTCAGCAACAACAAATTTCAAAATAATGTCTGAGACATGTTTTCCTGCAAACAGTTTATAGTGAAGAGAAAACACAGATCTTCTTTTGCAAGCAGTATCAGTAGTGGACAGAATTCCAAGGTGCTGATTGATAATGATATCACAAATCAAGGAAGGAAAGGCAATGGGAATCTTTATAGCACATGTTTCAGCATGCTTGATAGTTTGATCAAATATATATACCATAGTCAAATGGCTTCTTGGTACCAACAACATAAATGAATTTTCCGAGCCCAACTAAAATAGTTGAAGTGTGATTTGTAGGAACCCAGTTTGCAACTCCAATTTTGTGTAGTATGGCATACTTCACATTCAATTTTCAAGTAGATAACTTTTCTTTTACCGACCATGCACTTACCTAGTTAGCAGTGATGGTTTTGCAAACCTGGTTATCAGTCACTTCTAACTCATATTGCTCATCCTTACTCCTTCCTAGGTACCTATTAATTATAGTAGGGGAGAAATCAACACACTTTCCTCTAACAAATACCTTCCTAAAATCCTTACTCTTACTATCAGCACAGTCTTCAGGGATATTGACAATAAATTCCTTTACCAATACTTCATAACACTTAGAAAATCTAGCTACAGTCTTCATTAAACCAGCATAAGATATAAGCTCCAAAACTTCCTTGCATTCCAAGACATCATTTCCTAGTTCTCTCTCAAGGGAAATTCTCCTTTGATAGACATACTTCCATTGCTTGACATTGTTGATAGAGTGGAATGAGATGTTATCTATAGGAGCATCAGGCACATAATCAGATAGCCTTTTAACCATAAACTTCTTCACAGATGTGATGTCCTGGACATCGTCTTCAACATCATATTCTGAGTCAGGCTCATACCTAGCCTTTCTCTTGCTGAAAGAAAGGACAACCTTACTCCATGATTTTGGAGGTCCATAGACGACTTTCTTCTTGGTGCTCTTGGGAGAAGTATTAGTAACCACAACCTTACCATTTCTTGTTTTGAGTCTTTTTGCAATGCCAGGATTCACATTAACAAGTAAACCACTATCATATAAATCATCAACATCCACAACGTCTTCATCCATCTTGCCCTTTGTTTCTTTTGGGCTTGTAGCACCTTTATTGGCAGATGCCTCTCTTGCAGGTGATGTCTCAACATTAGGGTCAACTTATTCAAGTATAGAATCAGCAAATTTGGCAAGATTCCTTCAGTGTAGTCTTTCTCAATTACAAATGGTTCAGAAGGAGATTGAGGAGTAACCTCATTGTTAATATCAGCATGGATATGGGAAAGGGGAGCTGAAATCCCAAGTACAGACAAATAATTATTTAAAACCCTAGGGATAATCCTTTTAATACTCTTATCAACGTCAATGATATCTTGTTCTGACGCATCATGAGAAGGGTTAGAGACATTACCTACAGAGGGAATCGAAGCTTCTTTTTATCACTTTGCATGGAATGTGCGGAGCTTCTTTGGTCCGGTCTTCGGGCATGGAGTCATATCCAAGGGAGAAACTTCTAGAACTTCATCTGAAGAGATATTCTCATGGAGGTCTGTAGAGTTTAATGCAAAGTGATTGATCTTGCTGGGAGCCAATGCATCATGTTGAGACATGTTGAAGTTTCTGAGAGTGGAGGGATGAAAATTGCTTTTTTAGAGGTGGAAGATGAGAGTATTGTAGGGCACAAAGTTTGTATAGCGTGTAGGAGGGATTTGAAATGATTGCACTTGATATGGGCTATTTATTTGTTAAATAGCATGTTCACACAACATTAAGTGACCCTTTAATTTTTTGGAAAATATGAACCCTTTAATGGTATTCCCACATGCCTTTAATTGCTATAATCCCTCATGTATCTAGACCCCTAGTTTGCCTCTTGGACTTTCAAATTGATTAGCATCCAATCCCTTTGAATAAATTTCAGCTAATTGCGTCTCAGTAGTTATATGTTCTAAGGCAACACTCTTGTCTTCAACAAGTTCTCTTATGGAATGATGATGAATATCACTATCCTTAGTACTGTCGTATAATGTCATGATATCCTGTTTGACATTATATTCAGGAAAAAGTATATTCATCCAAACAAGCTGAGAACAACTGCTACCTGCAGCTATGGATTCAGCACATGTGGAGGGGTAGCTTACACTTTGGGGTACACATAAATAACAATTGTCCTTAGACCTACATCCTTTCATAATAGCTTCACTTTCCTCATTTGTAATAATGCATTCGGATTTTTTGAAGTTTACCTTGAAGCCTTGATCACACAGTTGACTAATACTAATTAGATTAGCCGTCAACCCATTAACAAGTAGCACCTCTTCAATACTTGGAATTTCTAGGCAATTTATCTTCCCAACCCCCTTGATTTCACCTTTGGCTCCATCTCCAAAAGTCACATAACTAGTGGGATGTGGTATGATATCCACCAGCAAATTCTTGACCCTTGTCATATGTCTTGAACATCCAATATCAAAATACCAATTCTCTTTGGCTGGGACTGTGAGAGATGTATGTGCTATGAGGCTAGTAACACCAGCTTTCGGAATCCATTGTTTCTTTTCATTGACACCAGAAATAGCCTGACTAGACTTAGGTTGAGGTGCAGGCCTAAGATAACCATACAGCTTGAAACATAATGGATTTATGTGACCATAACGTCCACATTAATGACACCTCCAGCGTTGAAATCTTCTTTTGGATTGCTTGGGATTACCTATGCCATGATGTTGAAACATTTGGTTCAACATCTTTGGTTTGGTCTAGATATGAGTAAGGTCTGAAGGAGGTTCCTTTATTTCATTAAATCCTAGACCACTCATATCTCCTGCCACTCTTCCTGCTTGAAGAATTTTATCCAATGTGTCAGATCCACTATTTAGCATTCTGAGAGACTTGGACATTTTGTCAAGTTCAGATTTCAGCAGAGTCACTTCATTTTCCAGCTTGGAGATAGTTTCCAGATGCTCTTTCTGTTCAGCTTTCAGTTGAATTATAAGCTTCTTTTGTTTCTCCCCATCTTGACATACTTCAGCACTTATGATACATTGTTCCTTGTAGGAAGCAGCCAACTCTTCAAATGTTACTTCATCTTCACTTGCATCTTCATCATACATATATATGCCAATCAGAGTAGTCACATACTTGGAAAATTTCTCTTCAACGTCACTTTTAGAGTCCTCATCAGACTAAGATACTGACAGAACTTTCCTTTGCTTCTTCAGGTATGCAGGGCATTTAGCTTTAATATGACCAAAGCCTTCACATTCATGACATTGTACTCCTTTGCGTTGAGTGAATTATTCTTTTGTTCGTGTTTTTCTTCCAAAGTCACCAGACCTACTGATGTCATATGAGTTGTTCTTGACATTTGGTCTTGAGTTTTTGTCCATCTTCTTCAGGACCGTGTTAAACTATCTTCCAAGGAGTACTATGGAATTGGATAATCCCTCATCAGTATCCATATCACATTATTCTTCTTTACCTCCAGTATTAGACACAAAATCTGTACTTTTGTTCTTCTTCTCAGATCTATCATTGATGCCTAACTTAAATATCTTGAGAGATCCAATAAGCTCATCCACTCTCATGCTATTAATTTCTTGAGCTTTTTCTATAAAAGTAACCTTCATGTCAAATCTCTTGGGAAGAGACCTGAGAATCTTCCTTTCCAGCTTCTCTTCTGGTATCTTTTCTCCTAAGGCACCGCATGCATTGGCTATCTCCAAAATATTTCTATGAAAGTCTTGAATACTTTCATCTTCCTTCATCCTCAAGTTTTCAAATTTGGTGGTTAGCAACTGAAGTCTTGACATCTTTAACTTGGAAGTGCCTTCATGAGTTGTTTTGAGAATTTCCCAAGCATCTTTAGCAACTTCACAGGTGCTCACCAGTCTGAAAATGTTTCTATCAATCCCATTTAAAATGGCATTTAAAGCTTTAGAGTTTCCAAGAGCTAGTTCATCTTCTTCCTTAGACCAATTTTCTCCAAGTTTTAATTCAGTGGTGGGTTGTTCATCTTCCCCCATAATGACAGGATGATTCCATCCTTTTAGGACATCCTTCCAATTCCTGTTATCCAAAGACTTTAGAAACGCCACCATACGTGGTTTCTGGAGATCATAGTTAGTTCCATTAAGAATGCGTGGTCTGTTCACAAATCTGCATTCCTTGTCCATAGAACCAGAAAGTATCTTCCCTAGATCTCATCCAGAGTGTTAGTGTTTTAGGTTAGCATTACTTTTTGGTAAAACTAGGTTATGGCATGTCTTGATAAATGTCATGACATTCAGAGATTGAAGATAAATCCTACTTGACAAGGATGTTAAAGGACAGCTCGAGCTGAAGCTAAAACAAAATTCAGAAAAATATCGATGTCATATCAGATGTTATGACATTCAGTGTGACATTCTATTCTGCAGAATCTGTTTTTCCTGAGACTTTTCAGGAAGTTTGTTGAGCTGCTTTATTATGTTTTTCTGGTATTAAAATGCATGCTCACGTGGCTGCTAGGTTAATCTTAATTAAACCTAAATTGGTTGTTGGAAAGACCATGTTTTTAGGATTAAATTAAGTGAACCCTAGCTATCTTTATGGAAGCCCAAAACTGAAGTTTCAGGACTGCTTCTATAAAAGGAATTCAACCCTTATACTACTGCTGCGCCGTGTGTACTGTTAAGAGAGTTAACAGTTGTACTTGTGTAATTCTAGTTTCTCTTGTGAGCCAAGCAATTATCAATTGATAAGTGCCTTCGACTAGGATTTGTTTGTAAGGGTAGTTTATCACTCAAAGCTTTGAAGCACGAGTGTTTGTCTCTTGATTGAAGCTTTGAAGCAAGATCAAGATAGTTTATTGAAGTGTGTCTTCACAATTCAATTATTCAATAGGTTGATATCAACTGCTTGATTGAGGGGAGTAGGAACTCGTGTCTAAGTAGGACTTAGATTGAAGTTGCATTGGGTAGGTTTTAAGTGAAGGAGATAAAGCTGTTGGTTTATTCTGAATTAATTCTACTAATAGTGAATTTCCTCCCGGTTTGGTAGCCCCAGATGTAGGTGTAGTTAGACACCGAACGGGTAAACAATTTATTGTGTTCTTTGTTTGAATTTATTGTGTGAATTGTTAAGTGTCAAATCTTGTCATAACATTCTCTGTGACATCACGTATCTGCCGAAATTTCAATTGGCATCAGCACCCGCCTGTGAGATCTAGGGATATTATTTTCGCACTATGGAAGGAGGATTTTGGAGCAGACTACCCATCTGGATGGATCTAATTATGATTCTGGAAACCTCGTATGGTTGCCTTTTTGAGATCAGTGGATATTAAAGCTTGGAGAGTTCTTGACAAAGGATGGAAACATCCCACCAAGCTTGAGAAAGATGGGACTCTTGAAACAGGAAGAATGGAGCAAAGAGGAAGAGGAGCTAGCAAACTCTAAAGCATTGAATGCCTTATTCAATGGAATTGAAAATATCTTGAGACTAGTTCATCAATGTGAGGCCAAGGATGTTTGGGACACTCTCAAAATTACTCATGAGGGAACATCCAAGGTGAAGATGTCAAGACTTCAGATGGTCACTACCAAATTTGAGAATTTGAAGATGAAGGAAGATGAGAACATTCATGAGTTTCACATGAATATCTTGGAGACCAACACCTCGGGAGCTTTAGGAGAAAAGATGTCGAAGAAAAGTTGGTGAGAAAAATTCTTAGATCCTTGCCTAAAAGATTTGCAATGAAAGTAACGAAGACATCACTCCTTGAAGGTTGAAGAACTTATTGGATCTCTTATGACTTTTGAGATGGGAATCGGTGAAAATGTTGATAAGAAGAATAAAAGCATAGCCCTTGTATCCAATAATCAAGAGGAATGCAAAAGATGATGAAAACCATAGCTATGCTTGGAAGGCAGGTCAACAAGCTCATCAATAGGATTGATCCAAAGTCAAGGTCAAATGTCAACGACAATTCATCGACATCGCAGATCTTATGACTCCACGGAAGATCCAAGTCGGGAAAAAGAGAGTCAAGGAAGTGGAATCCCATGGATGTGAATGGGCATGTATGTCAAAAGAAAGGAATGGCCACTTTCAAAACAAAAAACCAAATTGTAACCGATTTAAACCATAATGACTTTTGATTGACTTAAGAATTACAAGCATGTGGTGAAGAAAAAAGCGAAAAAGATTGAGAAGTTGAAAAATGTTGGAAAGAAGGAAAATCACTATAAGTCATCTCAATAGTGAAATTATAGTGTTGAATTCCAAGCTTGATCGATGACTAAGTCAAAGATGTTGAATAAGTTGGAAGAAATCCACTTGGACAAAATGCGAAATAAGCATGGTCTAGGATATATGAAAAGAAACAAGAAAAGACCCAAGGTCAAAGCATGTCACAACATAAAACATGTGTCTAGCTCATATGTGCAAAAGAAAACAAGAACCAGCCTAATAAGCCAATGTCAAAGCAGATGTCACAACATTGGGGTCAACATCAAGATCAAAGAAACATGAATAAGAAGTTTCAAAGATGGAGATGTCACCATTGTGGAAGGTTTGGACACATAAAACCCTTCTGTTATAGACTACATGGATACCCTAATCAGACTCCTTATGTCAAACCTAATAACAACAAGGTACCCTACACTCAACAGAGGAAGAAGAGGACTGTAGCATTGATAGCTCACACTTCCCTTAGAGTGTCTGCCAAGGAAGATTGGTACTTTGACAGTGGGTGTTCTAAGCATATGACTGGAGACATGAATCTTCTTAATGATGTCAAATCTCACTCTACCAGCTTTGTCACTTTTGGAGATGGAGCTAAATGAGAAATCAAAGGTGTTGGAAACTCAAACTGGTCTGGAGTTCCAAACCTAAATGAGGTGTTGCTGGTAAAAGGTTTGACTACCAATCTCATCAGCATAAGTCAGCTATGTGATATGGGATTCATAGTCAACTTCACTAAGTCTGAATGTCTTGTAATCAATGATGAACAAGAAGTTATTATGAGAGGAGTTAGATCAAAGGACAATTGCTACATGTGGGAATCTGAGAACACCAACCTGTCTTCTGTGTGCTCTACAGACAAAGATGAAAAGGAGGTAAAATTGTGGCACCAAAATCTTGACCATTTACATCTCAGAGGAATGAAAAAGATCATTCCCATGAAGGCAGTCAGAAGGATACCAAGATTTCACATTGATAAAGGGAGAATCTGTGGTAAGTATAAGGCTGGACAGGAAATCAGAATGTCACTCTCAATGTCTAGACATCTGACCACTTCTAAAGTACTAAAGCAAAGTACTAGGATCTGGTATGAAAGGCTAACCAAGCTCCTTACTGTCAAAGGATATAGGAGAGGAGTCTTGGATAAAACCCTCTTTGTCAAGAATGAAGGAGGAAAGATCATGGTAGCTCAAATTTCTGTTAATAACATAGTATTTGGAGGAATGTCAGACACAATGGTCACACAGATGGAAGACTCAACATTCCTTTCACAGAGCAAGTATGCAAGGAATTTTGTCAAGAAGTTTGGAATGAAGAATGGCTGCCATAATAGAACTCCTGCTCCTACACATTTGAAGTTGTCCAAGAAAACAAGTGGAGTAAGTGTTGATCAAAGCTTGTGTAAAAGTCCTTTTGAAGGATGTTTCTTCTTGAGAAACAATCTTGTTTCTTGGTTCAGCAAGAAGAAAAACTGTGTGTTCCTATACACTGTTGAGTCTGAATACATAGCAGCTGGTAGAAATTGCTCTCAGATGATCTAGACGAAGCAGATGCTGACTGAGTACAATGTCATACAGGACGTCATGACATTGTACTGTGATATTTTTACTAAAGCTCTTGAGGCTAGTCAGTTTGAAAATTTAAGGAGCAAACTGGGTATTTGTCAATATGAGGAATTATAGCAATTAAGATTGCTTACAAGGAATGGAATAGATTTTCTATTAATTATAAGTGGGTCATTTAATTATTTTCCTCTTATTTTTAAAAGCTTCAAGAATATGAAGAGACTCCTCCATATAATAGGCTCTTCATTTGAAAGTATCATATCCTCTTCATTCAAAAGATACTCTCAAACTCTCTGTCATTCTTGTTCTCATTGTCTCAACATATCTCAGCAAAATATGTCTTCATCATCTGCCTCATCCCATGACTCTGACTGTTCATCTCCTACCATGGCTGAGATTAGGGCAAGTGTTGCAGCCATGAATGTTGAACCTGTGAAGGTCTTTCCTCAGCGTTCAATGGCAACTGACTCCAAGAAGACAAAGAATCTGCATGCAAGGAATACACGAAGGTTATCAGCTTCACCCTCTGGTAAGATCTCTGACTCATCTTCATCTGTTCCTCCAGAGATAACAAATAGAGAAGGTACTATGTATGTGCAAGAAGCCATTGCTAGGATAGTCACCAGGATCCTAGACAAAAACCACACTGTACTTGGAGTTTTTGTCCCCCTTAACCAAGAGTCTGCTAGCCCTAATTTAGCAGCTGATCCAGATGTCACAGAGAATGTCAAGACATCTGATGATCATGTCCAGAAAACTCCTGTGGATTCTGATATTGCTACTCCTGCTGATTCCCCTGTCAAAGCAAAGGGTGGTATCTCTGGTTCTCAAGTTGAGAAGATGACCAAAGCTGGAACTTTTTCAAAGAAGTATAGAGTTAAATCTGTTGGTAGCTCAAGACCCAAGAGGACACCAATTGCCAAGAAGAGGAAAGCTCCTGAACCTGCAGAGTCTGATCAAGATTCTAGTTTCAAGATTAAGGCTGAAGTGGTAGCTGGTAATGTTGCTGATGGTGTTGCTCACAATGATAATGTTCACAGTGCCTCTTCAGGAAAGGAGAGCACCTGATGCTGTGATGGTTCTTGTTTTGTTGGTTATTGCCTTGTTGTTTACTTCTGTCTCTTGTTCCTTGGTCTGTATTTTCCCTTTTTTTTTGGTCTGTAATTCTTGACTGAGATATAACTGTAACCATTGTGCTGGTACTTTGCTTCATATTTGTTTGAAAGTTTGGGGTACTTGTATTGTTTCCTTTGGCCCCTTTGTGGCTAAAAAGGGGGAGAAGAAATATTGTGGGAAACAATATTGTGGGAAACTGTATTGGGAAATTGGGAAACTGTATGGCTTTTTAAATTTGTATGTGGGCAATTGTGGGAATTGTGGGATTTATGTATGGGTAGAATTTATCTTATCTCTAGGTTCTAGTTTCTTAAGCTTAGAACTAGTTTGTCTTCTGTGGGAAACTGTATTGGGAAATTGGGAAACTGTATGGCTTTTTAAATTTGTATGTGGGCAATTGTGGGAATTGTGGGATTTCTGTATGGGTAGAATTTATCTTATCTCTAGGTTCTAGTTTCTTAAGCTTAGAACTAGTTTGTCTTCTGTTGCATAGCTACTCTGATGTTTTTAAGTAGTTTTAGCCAAAAAAAAATGTGTCAAAGGGGGAGTTTGTTAGTGTTTTAGGTTGGCATTACTTTTTGGTAAAACTAGGTTATGGCATGTCTTGATAAATGTCATGACATTCAGAGATTGAAGATAAATCCTACTTGACAAGGATGTTAAATGACATTTCAGCTGAAGCTAAAGTTGTCTAAATTCAGAAAATATCGATGTCATATCGGATGTTATGACATTCATGTGACATTCTGCTTCTGTTTTCTGAGACTTTCGGGAAGTTTGTTGAGTGCTTTATTATGTTTTTCGGTATTAAAATGCATGCTCACGTGGCTGCTAGGTTAATCTTAATTAAACCTAAATTGGTTGTTGGAAAGACCATGTTTTTAGGATTAAATTAAGTGAACCCTAGCTATCTTTATGGAAGCCCAAACCAAGTTTCGGATCTTCTATAAAAGGAATTCAACCCTATCTACTCTGTGTGTATTGTTAGGAGAGTTAACAGTTGTATTTGTGTAATTCTAGTTTCTCTTGTGAGCCAAGCAATTATCAATTGATAAGTGCCTTAGACTAGGATTTGTTTGTAAGGGTAGTTTATCACTCAAAGCTTTGAAGCACGAGTGTTTGTCTCTTGATTGAAGCTTTGAAGCAAGATCAAGATAGTTTATTAAAGTGTGTCTTCATAATTCAATTATTCAATAGGTTGATATCACTGCTGTGATTGAGGGGGAGTGAGTAGGAACTCAGGTCTAAGTAGGACTTAGATTGAAGTTGCATTGGGTAGTTTTAAAGGAGATAAACGGTTAGTTTATTCCTGAATTAATTCTACTAATAGTGAATTTCCTCCCTGGTTTGGTAGCCCCCAGATGTAGGTGTAGTTAGACACTGAACTGGGTAAACAATTTATTGTGTTCTTTACTGCTGTTTGAATTTATTGTGTGAATTGTTAGCAGTGTCGAATCTTGTCATAACATTCTCTGTGACATCACGTATCTGCTGCCAGGAATTTCAGAGACAAAGTAGGATGCCTGCTCCGATACCAATTGAAATTATGGTATCAGATATGAGATGTCGAAGGAGATGTCAAGACACTAATTTGAAGACTGAACAAGGTATAACAGAATAATAAAAGTAGCAAAGTAAATTTGACACAAGTAAATTTTTCACCCAGTTCGGTGCAAACACACATACGTTTGGAGGCTACCAAGCCAGGGATGAAGTCCAGTATCAGCAGTATAAATTCAGAGTTAAACTCCCCCGTTTACAACCCCTCACTTAATGACTACCCAATGACCCTTCTACCTAAGAACCTCTTAGATATGAGACCCCTCTCACTCCCCCTCAATCACACACAGTGATAAACAATAATAATGATTTGAAGACACACTTCAAAGACACATAATCATTCTTTGCTTCAAATCTTATGAATGATTAAAAAGATATAACTCAACTAAAAACGTCCAGTTCTAGTATTAAAGAATACAAGAGTGGCTCACAAGGAACAATTAACAAGAGACTTAAAACCTAAACTCTAAAACAATAAGCACAACTTCCTTTAGTGTAACTAACTCTGCAAGTAGGGTTAGTTGTCTTCTTATAGAAACCGCAGCTAGGGCTTAGGCCAAAACCGCTTCACATAAGTCTTCAAAACTTCCCATTACTTTCTCCATGAAAGTAGGATAAAAGCTCTCCAAAAATACTGTAACAGAACTTTAAAAAAACTTTCTAACTTCAAGAAATATTTAGATCAAACAACTAAACAAAATAGCACATAGAATTTCTAAATAGAAAAACCAGTTCAGTTCTGTAACACATGTTAAGACATCCGCTTTAACATCTTTTAAATCTGCTAATACATTTTTGCTTCATATGTCAAGGCATCTTTTATGACATTTTCTGAGCAGAATGTTTTACCAAAATTGCTACTAACACAAAACTAACACGCATGATATCATCATTATTTCTCCTATAAATAGAGAAACCTATTTGCATCATTCTCAATCTTTAGAGAACCAAAAAACTCTATTTAGATTCACTCAAAAACTCTTAATTGTGAGACTTCATTTCACATCTTAAAGTTATTTCAAGCTAATTTACCACGTCCATTCCCTTCATCGTTCTTCTCTGAAGCTAATGGAACAAGAATTAAGGTCTAAGGTTATCTGAAACTCCTCAACCAAATGGTTTGATTTTCTATTTCAACCATACTTCGTTCAGATAGATAGAGACTTTCATTTACTTCAAAAATGATACCATAATGTAGTCCTTGACTCTCTAATGCTCATGTTTTCTTTAGTTTTCATTTATCTTTCTGTATCACCATTTAATTTTAAAATTTGATTTCAAACTTTTTCCGAGTTTCTTCAAAACTCCATCAACTCGTTTTAAATAAATTGTCATGGAGGATATGGTTGAGATCACGATGAAGAGACAAACACAATGGTGTTAGTTTCATCTTCTCATGTAACCAAATGTGAAAACTTCGGTGGTGGTTGGTCGGAGAAGACGACCCGAGGAAGAAGATGGTGGCCTGGGGTTGATAAATGCTTCAACCAATGAGAGGCTGCCATTTGAAATGTTTTCATTTGTTGTTTAAAATGTGATCCAACGTGTTTTCCAAACTAATTTTTGTGGTGTTTCATCATCTATGCGCCCTTGAATTTGCCACATCATTTAATGAGATTGGATTCAACGCATATGGATTTTTCATGATTTTAATTTCTTTTTCTATTTTTGATTTAAATTATTTTTAGTTTCTAAAATTATTTTAGGCTTAAATAGTCTTTTGATCCCTGTAAGTTAACATGTTTTTGATTTTCGTCCCTGTAATTTAATTTTTTTTTAAATGATCTCTAGTGTTAAAATTCTTTTGGTTTTAGTCCCTAAAATCAAAAACCGCAGGAAAATCTACAGGTTTCCTGCAGATTTTCCTTCGAATTTTCCTGCGGTTTTTGGTTTTAGAGACTGAAACCGAAAGGATTTAACATTCAGGGATCATTTTCCAGAAAAATAAATTACATGGACAAAAATCAAAAACACGCCAACTTACAAGGACCAAAACACTATTTAGCCTTTATTTTAAATCCATTTTAACTCCAAAAGTAATAAAAAAATTTACAAAACTATTTTTTATTATTTTACACTTTGTGTAATTTTTTGAGATTTTTATTTTACATTTTACATTTTTATTTTTTCTTATTTCACTTATTTTAATTGGTTAAAAAATAGTTTTATGATTTCAAAAAAATCCAAAAAAAATCTAAAAATACTTTGAATCAGTTCTGATTTTTCTATGGTTATATTTTCCATTTATTTTATTATTTGGTTACACTTTTCAATTTCACTTTTATTTTCATTTTAAAATCATTTTTAAAAATCTTTTTCATATATTTTAATTACATGTATTGCATTTTATATTTGTTTGACTTATGTTGATTGTTGTTTGCCTTGGATCTTGGCTCATTTGATCATAAGTTTCATCAACATCAATGGATCTTGGGTGTTGATGAGGTGAAAACCCTAATCCACCAAAATGGATAATTGATTTTAATGATAACTTTGTCAAAGCCTTGGTTAAATTTAGGATTTACTTTTTGTCTTCATTTATCTTCATCTCTTTCTTATTTCTTTTTCCTTTTGATCAATTAGATGATGATGATTCATCTTGGTTCAATTAGGTTTGGATTGATGCCTGATGAACTTTCATCATTTCAAATCTACCTCTAAGTGATCAACTGATCATTCAAGGTACTTTGGATTAATTATAAGTTTGTCTCAAGGTATCATGAAGAACTTAGTTGATGTAATAATCTCATCTCTTTGACACAGTCTTAATTAACTTGGTTTTAAACCATGGCGTCCATTATATGCAATACACCTACATTATTTTTGCCCGACCTTAAATATGTGCAACTTCTACATAAGTTCACTTACCATTTCTTAACATAGCGCTAAATTGTCCCGAACCAGACTACTATTTCTAACATTAACAATAATTATACTAACATTTAATTTTCCACACCTTTACATTTATGTAATTTAAATTCCCGCAATTTACTTTATGCAATTTACTTTTAGCATTTTATCATTATGCCATTTTTTTTGCCTTTTATTTTTATTATTGTCTTTTTCCCTTTATCCCTTGTGAAGGAAAATTGCAATCATAAACGCAGCGAAAATTAACATTTTCCTTTAGTGATCCTTACAAATGGGCATGGTCAGTGATAAAATCTATTACCGCTTGTGGTGATTTGAATCTTTGATGTTGTGATAAAGAGCATTGATGAAGAACAACACCTCTACTCAGTCTACACGAACAGATCGCTTCCGGTTACAACGCTAGCTGCTTACGAACGAAAACTTTGAGTGAGAGAGTGAGCGAAAATACGGCTAGGGATTCAAGACCAAATTTTCATCAAGTGAAATGCATCGGCACAAGGATTCTATTTATAGAACCACAAGTATGGGGTGCAAGCTAAAATCCCAATAAAGGCTATAAGCTAAAAGCCCAAATAAGCATACAAGTATCATACCTTATGATGTTCTGCATATCACTTAAGCGCGTGGTACCTTACCATATTCTGTATTCCACTTAAGTGCACCGTACCTCATGGTGTTCCGCATTTACTCTATCTCTCATTAATATGTCCTTATGTGTGTGACCCTGTAGGTTTCTACGACGTTGGTAATTATATTAAATCACATTTAACATAATAAACAATGAGAGGTATCTAGCAACACATCACTGCTACCCAAGTCACGAAAATGTCATGAGATCTGACAAAAACCATTCCGAGATAATACTTGTGTGTATAATCACCATTTTCCCTCGTGTCTATATTGAACACAAGGCATAGACTGTGTCACCCTTGTGCAGTTTAATATTGGGCCCTTGGACATTTATCCAGTTATGCAATATGGGCAAATTCCATCTAGGTCACTCATGTCCCTTAACATGCTTTATGAAGTACCCATCAACTGTGTTTATTTTCATCCTGTTACAGGGCATGTTTGATCAACAATAAAGCACTTGACTCTACATCTAGGGTCCATAGTGGTTTCAGGTCGAAGGGTGGTATACACCACTTATCACCATGAGAAGAACTTATGACACTTTGCATAACATTCTATGTAGTATTCTCATAGCAGGTCAATCCAATATAAATATTACCCTAATATTTATAAATATATCAAGACTTGATAACTCCTTATCCATGATCCATGAGATATGATCATCAATCTATCTTCATAATAATCTCAATGATTTAATGTTATCCCACTTCAAAATAAAACTCGATTACGGATACTTTAAGAATAATGTCCTTATTTTTAATGGGATCTCATGATTAATTCACACTTAACATTTCATTAAACAAACTAATTATTCTAGGGACTTTATTATTTTGGAAAACAAACATAATAAAGAAATATCATTTATTATAAATAATTCGATACAAGTACCAAAAGTATTGGCCTCTAAGGCTTACACCAACAATCTCCCACTAGCACTAGAGTCAATCAGGCATACCCCTAATACCCATAGATCTTGTGTGGCCATCATGTTTCTACTGTGCAAGAGGCTTTGTTAGTGGGTCAGCTACATTGTCAAGTGTTGGTACTCTGCATATCATCACATCCCCCCGATCGATTATCTCTCGAATGAGGTGATAATTCCTAAGTATGTGTTTGCATCTTTTGTGAGATCTAGGCTCCTTAGCTTGTGCGATAGCACCATTGTTATCACAATAGAGATCAATGGGATCCATAATGCTAGGGACTATGCCTAGTTCACTAATGAACTTCTTGATCCAAACAGCTTCCTTTGCTGCATTTCAGGCAGCAACATACTCGGCCTCGGTTGTAGAATCAACAATTTTATCTTGCTTTGAACTTTTCTAGCTCACAGTGCCACCATATCAGCAAAACACATAACTAGATTGCGAAATTCATCCATATTGGTCTAAAAGCTAGCATCGGTTTATCCAACTACAACAAGCTCTTCCTGACCTACATATATTAAGAATGAGTCCTTATTCCTTCTCAAGTACTTAAAGATATTCTTGACAGCCACCTAGTGAGCATCACCAGGATCAGATTGGTACCTACTCGTTGCACTTAAAGCATATGAGATATCTGGTCGAGTACATAATGTGGCATACATGATAGATCATATTGCATATGCATATGTAATCTTATTCATGTGATCTCGTTCTTTATTCGTTGAAGGGGATTATGTTTTTGATATACACAAGCCATGTTGCATAGGAATGAATCCTTTCTTAGAATCATGCATATTAAAGCGTCTCAGCACTTTATCTATGTATGTACTCTGACATAGGCCAAGTTGTTTTTGTGATCTATCTCTATAGATCCTGATTCCTAATATATAGGATGCTTCACCAAGGTCCTTCATAGAAAAGCATTTAAGTTTTTACTTGTCGCAAGGTAGGTACATCGTTTCCAATGAGTAATATGTCATCTACGTATAATATCAGGAAGACAATCATGCTCCCACTAACCTTCTTGTAGACACAAGACTCATCATCATTCTTGATGAATCCATATTATTTTACTGTTTCATCAAAATGAAGATTCCAACTTCTGAAAGCTTGCTTCAATACATAGATTGATCGATGTAACTTGCATATCTTTTGGGATTCTTCTGGTATGTCAAATCCTTCAAGTTCTATCATGTACACATCCTCTTAAAGGTTCCTATTAAGGAAATAAGTTTTGACATCGATCTGCCATATTTCATAATCATGATATGCATCGATAGCAAGTAAAATCCGAACAAATTTAAGCATTGCAACTAGAGAAAAGGTTTCATCATAGTCTACCCCATGAATTTGTTTATAACCTTTTGCAACCAGTCTTACCTTATAGGTATATGTACCTTACCATCCATGTCAGTATTCTTTTTAAAGATCCACTTGCAACCTAAAAGACTTAATGGTTTTCTTGGACTATGGTTACTATCCTTGGCTTTGATATGGACTTATGGACTTAGATCTAGGTTCTGAAACTTTTGCTCTGGAGTTGCAAATTGAGGCCTTGATTCATTTGATACCTTGATCCATTTGAGACCTTGGAACCTTCATCTGAGACCTGGAGTTTCATCTGATCATTGGGTTTTATCCGGCTATTTCGTTTTGTGTGCTTTGTCTGATGCATGAACTTTAATCTATGACTTAAAAATTATCATCAGATCTTAAGCTTGTACCTAAGGCACTAAAATTTAATCTGATGCTTATAATGTTCATCTGATTACTTGTATTTGTGTGACCTAATCCAAAGGGAATGGATGCATGGTTTGACTTATGTCAAGCTGATTGATCTAGCTTGGTCAGATCTTTTCTACCCTTGATTTTTTTTGTATGCTTTAGGATATTCCTTTCATCTTTTTCCTATCTTCTTTAATTCTTAAAATTTTCTTCCCTAAAAACTTAAAACACTTTCTTAATAAACTTTGACCTTGTCAGGTGCATTTTCAAAACTTCTTTCTTTAATAAATTCTTCAAGACACTTAAGCATATCAAACATTTTCAAAAAACTTTAAAAACACAAAACTCATTCAAACCTTTTTCCACTTGGCTTTTTTATTTTAAAATCTTTTCTTAAATATTATACATAAGTCCTCTCAATAGTTGATATTTAATTATCCCATCTCTGTAATATTTATTGATATGGTGTTGATCCTTTTCCACTTGAGAGAGTTAGTGACATACTTGTTGATTTTTATCCAAGTTGGAGCCCTTATTTCATTATGATGCAAAGGTCCATCTTTCCCGTGTTTATGGATGATTAGTTGAGAGTTCTCCTGAAGATTAAAAAATGTCTCTTCACTTAAAATCAACCAAACAAACAACTTTTCTCTTTTTTAGAATAACTATGTGGTTTTGATTTCTCCATTGCACTTTGGAGGTACGTAGGCATATAGCTCTCAAAGTTTTGTCGGATCAAGAATTATAAAAAACATTTCTTTTCTCATCTCCACGATTTTTTTGGAAATAACCATTTTTACCCTTTAACACATTCTCAAGAGGTTCCATGGAGTACCATGAATGTTTAGGGTGCTAATACATTCCCTTTCCATAACCAACCCCCGAACCTTGTTCTCTTTGTTTTATTAGTTTGGAAAAATACCCTTTATGGTCCCTTAAGTATACCTCGGGGTCCATTCTGGTCCCATATCTTTAAAAAGTTCCAAAGTGGTCCTTTAATTGTTCAAAAAAGTCCAGGTTAGTCCTTTCCGTCCATTTTTTCAAATAGCATTAACTTTTCCATGCTGGCATTTGTTTAATATTGATGTTATGCAAAATATAATATTATTAAGAACGATGTATAAGGTCGATAAATTTAGTAAGAATTAAAAGAATATGTAAAATGTGTGAAGCCAAAGTACATGATACAAATATTTTGTTATACATACATAAATATATTTCACTAAGATATAGAATATAATGATATAAAAAATATTCCAGTGTATATTATATTAATTAAATATCATGGTATAGAATATTAATACTATAATAATGGATGAATATTTGGGCCTAATAATACATTGATATATTGTTAGACTAAAATGTCCAAATTTTATGTGGTCCACTAATAAAATTCTTACGGTTTACTTTAGCAAGGTTTTCTAAGCTTTGCCAACACTGTCTTTGAAAAGATTTGTATAGTAGAAGATGGCAAGGTATGTAAACTACTTATGACTTTGGTGTGTGACTTGTGATGTCAATTGAGATTGGTTATTCATTCTTGTGTTATGTTTAATGTATCATTTCTGGTGCTGATTTGATTTCAGATGTGATGGTGGCTTATGTGTAAAGACAAAATAGGAAAGGGTTACCAGAGAAACTTTGGTGTGTTGATGTTGTGAGGAGAAGAAAATTGTCGCAGAGTGGAAGAAGAATTGGGAAATTGCAACGTATAGGTAAGTTTAATATTACAGTTTATAATGTTTTTGGTTTTCGATCATATGTTTTGTTGTTGGTTGAATTCAATCTATGTATTGTTTAATTGGTGTGCATATCTGTTCTTTGTGAGGAGGAGTCTGGGTATGTTGGTTATGGAACAGGGAAGTTATGTTTTGTTGATGAAGAAGTAGATGGTGATTGTGAGTTAGGTTCTGTTGTGAGTTTGGATGATGGAACGAGGTAAGTTATTTTTAGGGTGTTAATATGATGGTATGTATATGTTAAAGTAGTTATTTTATGATTAATATGTTGAATGCAGTGTTTCAAATGCTATAGTTGAAAAGAGAAATTTTTCAAAAAGTGAATGAGTAGTTACAAAGTATAAGAATAATCAGAAGTTCTGTTTATGGACGAAGGATGTAAATCATTGGGATACAGATATTAGAAAAATGCTTGTAAGTTTATTATGTTTTGAATGAAATTTTCTGGTTCAATTTTTATATATGGAATATAATTTGTCTTTCAACAATAATATAATGTGATTCGTTTTCAGCAATTTTCAAAAGAGATAATCAAGAGTTGTTTGAATATGGGACATAGGCGTATTGACTTGTGTGATGCCGAGACCGATGAAGTATAAAACTGTGAACTTGTCATCTATAAATCGGGGTATTCGGTTGAAATGTATATCAAGAATGGCTGGCGTGAATTTGTGAAGAACAGATGTTTACAAAACAGAGATAAGGTTCGGTTTTGTATTTCTGAACACCCATCAAATAGTGTACATTCTGCAGTTCAAACTGTTGCTATGATGGTGAAGAAATGATGAAGAATTCATATTTAGTTGTGTTGTTTAAGACACGTAGGTTTTAAGTTTATGTTGTGGTCATTTCACCCTTTCGAGAAATTTGATTGTTTTGGTTGTTTGTTTGATTTGGTTGTATGTTTGAATATGGAACAAATACGATACTGAATCTTTATATAAGTCTTTTAGAGTTTGATAATGTTAGTTGAATGGTTTTATCAATTTTATTTGGGCTTAGCTGAATATGAGAGATAAAGGGATAAAGAGATAAAGTTTGTAGACATTAGTGATAATAAATATTGGATATCACTTTTTGTTATATTGAGATTAGATGAGAAATAAATTTATAATAATAATATATTGTTGAGTCATATATAATAAATAAATAAATAACTATATTAAATTTGTAGTATAACATAAAGTTTCATAGTGGTGTTAGTTTGTGTACTAAGAGCCATAAATTCATTATTGCATAGAAGATATAGAGTTTAAAATGTATTGGAAAAGAAACAGATATAATGGTGGCAATTTTTCATCAGGTTTTTTTATTATATTAAATTAAATACAAATATATATGCTATGTGGTAAACACAAGTTTCCAAGATTTTTGGGGTTTAGAAAGGTTTTGCGGATTGAGAAAGGTTTTTGCGAAGTAATATCTTCATCGAAACTGAGTTCTCAAATTTCTCCAATCGTGCCATTGCAGAAGATGAGTAGTTCAATTGTAGTAGGAAGGTAAGCGATTTGTTTGTTGAGTTTCATTGTTAATTTGACTTTCCATGTATTCAGGGTTTAGCATTCTTTGATGCAGATTTTGTGAGAAGGATGAGATGAATGGTGTTCTGAAGGAGCATCTGGAAAATTTTGTGAAGGATTATGTAGCGGATGATAACATGAGAGGTGTCGTCAACATGCATCCGATTGTTGTTATAGTTGGAAATGGCTCTGACACAACGATGTCGTCATACTTTGATAGTTCAAGGTTAGTTTGGAATTTTTCATTTTGTAGTTGTTTATGCTATGGATGTATGGTATGCAAAATAAATATGTGCGGTTGTTGTTATGATTTCGTTTGCTATTACGAGATTCGATGTCCCCAGAGTTTCATGTTTCTGTTTATTTTTTAATGGTTTTAAATATTTTGTATAATTTTAATTTGTTAGGTGTTCATGTTTATGCCATTGTTATGTCGACAACAATGATGAAGGAGTCGATGTGTTTCACGAAGAAGGTGGGCAAGTTGATGTTAACCCAACATGGTGCCTGTGGACGTTGGTAGTCAATAATCCGAAAATTTTACGGAGAAATGTACTTGTAAGTGTGTTATTAATATCGTGTTAAACACGTGAGTTAAATTTTGTTCTTATAGCAGGTTTGTTTGTTTAATTTGTTGATCATTGTTACTTAAATATGCAGGAAATTCCACAGTGGGTGATAGGCAGATGTGGGTTATTGGGAATACGGGATATTGAATTTGTGGATTCTGGAACAGGTGATTCCGATGTGCATAAGCTCCATACAAAATCAAATCATAATGGCGTGGAGATTTTTTTATGTGAAGGTTGGTATGAAGTAGCTAAAGACATGAGGCTGAGAAAAGGAGATGTATTGGGTTTTAGTTTGAGGTATCCTCCCAGCAGACAAATCACTGTGACGCGTATGAATCGATAAATTGGTGAAGTTGCTGGCACAATGTATCATTGGATGTTTCTGAATTTCAGTGTGGTTTTTTGAGTGTTTTGTTCATCATAAATATGACTTACAGTTTAAAGCAATGTTGTCAGTTTAAGTTATTAGTAGTTTAAGGATTAGTCCAGTTAGGTCAAGGGCATCTATTGTTTGGTTTAGTTTGTTTTGACTGATGTTGATCGGTTTTCAAGTGTCGATTTAATATTAAATGACTATCAATGGTTATGTGAAGTTTTTAATGTCTATGAATTACAATGACAAATGTTTGTTGTAAACATGAATGAATGGATAGAAATGTGTTCTGTTTTTTGTTGTACTTTTGTTGTTGTGATGTTCATGGAAAAATCTATGAGAACAAAGAATATGAATTCTGGTATTTTCATGCACAGCCTTGTAGTTTACATGGTTTTATGATTGTAGTACAAGTGTTTAAAACCAAAATGGAATTTTTGTTGTAATAGGATAAAATCACTTCAATTTTGAAGGGGACAAATTGATTTATATTTTTGAAGGTTCACTTAGTATAAGTTTTGTTATTTCAATCAGTTGGTTGCCAATCGAGATTTGAAAGGTCATTCAAATTCGTACAAGTAGTATATATCATACGATGGGAGAGGGGTTGATTAATCAACCTACCAGTGAATGTATTTTTATTATAAAGGTTAAAGCAAAGGATATTGAAAACACAAATGTAGGTTGCATGGGTTTCAATATGATATATTGAATTAAAGTGTAGCTGCAAGTTAAAAGAATTTTCAATGATTAAAAAACTGGATTGGATTCCGTATGATCACTAAATTTATTGAAGGTTTGTGTTGCTGCTACATGAATATATGATCATTAAATTTATTAAAGGTTTGTGTTGGTGGTTGGAGGAGTGATAAAGTGTATTTAGTAAATTTAGTATGGTATTATTTTTTAAGTAAACTATAATCGAATATGGAAATTCTATGAAAAATATGTATGAACAATATTTGGATCAAATAGATGGACATTGGCACATATATGTCATTAATTTGAGGAGCTTCAAAATAAATATATGAACGCCTGGTCCCTCAACACCATGTTAAGTTGCTGCTTCTTTGCACCCGATGCAGGATGTGAATAACCAATACTCTCAACCATACCAATGATGTCTTCAAAAACAAAAGTCTGGGAATAGGAATAAGTTCAAAAGAGCACATGTAAAAATACAGTAATACAAATATCAGAGAGAATATTATACCTATAAGCATATCCTTGTTAAAGTTACCATCGATTATATTAGAAAATTTCGTGAACACCAATGCCTTTGTAGGTATTTCAATCTTTTTATCATTCCCAACAGATGTTCCAGCCGTAAATTTCACCATAAACTTAGGCGATGAAGGTCTGAAAGCTAAAACATTAGGCTGAACCTTAAAATTTGATACAATATAGTTATGGTCCAATGCCAATTTATCATCAAATTAAGAAGCATGTGTTGTTGGGACAACAATATGTATGTCCCCACCCTATGCAACACAGATACATGGAAAACATTAATCAACATCCAACAAAACAACCAACAATCATCTCATTGTCAACCAAAATAATGGAATTTCACCTCATTGTCAACCAAAATCATCTCAAAATGCTCCCTGTTGTTAGATAAAACCTTTCATTTGTGATGAACCCGAACAGAGACCTTCCACAATTTCTTGCTGTCGTTGATGTTGCAGTCTTTCACCACAGGTCTGGCCATAATGTCAACTCTGTTGAGTCAGGCAGCGAAAAATTGGACAATTGAGATACCAGGAGAAGCCATAATGCGAAAGATGCATGGCTTGGGAAGGTTATAAATAATACATCCATGATTGATATTGGAGCGGTTGAAGAAAAACATTCAAGGCCTTCTGTAACCGATTCATAGAAGGGATAAATGAAGGGTGGAAATTGCAATAGCCATGCACACGTAACATGTTTCTTATAACTGCCATCAGAATTAAGGATCGACCAGTGATGATGATGTGACTTAATTTTTGATGAATTCTCAATTCCTAGGATGCCAAATGGCAATAGCTCAGTAGTTGCTGAAAATTGTTTTGTTTTCTTATATTGTAGATTAAAGGACCACTTTGGAACTTTTTAAAGATAAGGGACCAGAATGGACCCCGAGATATACTTAAGGGACCAAAAAGGGTATTTTGCCTATTAGTTTTGTTTTAAAACTTTTGTTGGTTTTATTCACTCTTTTCTCATTCATTGAGAAATAATAAAGTGCAATGACGACTATTGCTTTGTGAGTTAAGTTAACCAATAACTTAATCTAAAATTTTCACTGCTACAGAAATTTGGCAACTATGTTGGGGAAGAAGATGTCCCTAAGTGGGTTGAACCTATCCTATTTATCTTTGTTTATGGTATTATTTTTGTTGTTTGTTTGTCTGGATTTTTCTGGTTTTTATGGTGCTTATCTGGACTTGGACAAACTTATGGTTAAGAGGGTGGTATATTCATGTTTGTTTATTAGGAGTCAATCCTTACTAAGCTGACTTGATATCCCTTACTCAATGGAGGCCCCTTTGAGAGTGATAATGTTAAACAAGTAAATTGTGAAGACATTTTCACTTTCGACCCAGGAGCTTGAGAAGCTGAGGTCCTTAGAACCTTTTTACCCCCTCTTTGCCTTTTTAGTATGTAGTGTGGTGGCTATCATGGACCTAAAATCTAGTTTAGATGATACGTGATACTACACTCGGTCGAGTTTATCTTAAGAATATTGTTGGAAAATGAGTAGCCGTTTAAACCGTTAATTTCCGAAAGAGGATCGTAGAATCTGGAAAATTTTGTAGAACCTAGCTCTTGTTCACATGGTTTAACCTAAGTTCACACCTTTTAGGTAGTTCCCGTTTTTCCATGTTCGTGATGTTGAACCTTTGAACCTACCTTGTTTGTGATTGTTGCATAATCATGCATTTTTGCATTCATAAAAATATATTTCACCAAATTTTCAAGGAACTTAGAGATTCTTGTTGCAAATATTTCGAATTTGTGACTATGGACTTTGGAATGAGAAACTCTAAGCATTTTGGTTTCAAAATCCTGATATAAAAGAATTGAGAGAGCTTGGATCTTTGGTGACCAGTTTTGTGGGTTTTAAGGGTCGTTATGGGAGAATATTTTCTATCTTGTTCACCAACATGGAATATGGTATTTTGAATACTCTGGTCAAGTTCTATGATTCTCTCTACCGATGTTTCACTTTTCCGGACTATCGGCTTGCGACTACCTTAGAGGAGTATGCTTATCTGTTGGGTGTACCAACATCTAATTAAATTCCCTTCAATGGTTTAGAAGAGAATGCCAAGTCTGAGGTTATTGCAAAGGCTATACATCTAAGAAAAGAAGAGATAAAAGTTAATCTTCTAACTAAGGTTAGTCTTGTTGGATTAAATTCTAAGTTCTTGACGGGGAAAAATTATACTCTTGTAGAGGAAGGATGTATGGTTGCCTTTGAGGCTATTCTTGCTCTTCTCATCTATGGCCTTGTTTTGTTCCCTAAAATTGACAATTTTGTTGATGTCAATGTCATCCTTATCTTTCTGATTGGAAATCTAATTCCAACCTTGTTTGGATATACTTATCAATCTATTCATTATAGGACCTCGAAGAATGGAGGAACTATCGTCTGTTGTACACCTTTATTGTACAAGTGGTTTATTTTGGACTTGCCGTAGTCTACTTCCTTTTGGGATCCCAAAAGTGGTTTGAAGTGGACATAAATGATTACGTCTCTTACTCATTCTGATTTGCTTTGCTATAACAAAGTTTATCATGAAGAGCCATAAACTACAATCCGATTCTAGCTCATCGACAACTTGATATGCCATGAGGGACAAACCAAACAGCATCTGGTTGGGAGGTTTCTTTCTTAAAGAGGGGGATGATAACAAAGAGTTGAAGGAAAAGATCATCCATGCTTGTCATCATATTCATAGGAAGGGAAGATTTGAATTAGAAAAGAATGATTGTGTTGCTTTGGAACCTTATATCCAATGATTACAAGCAAAATCTATTCAACTCAAGACGCCTTATCCTCATCAAGAAAGAGAGATATGCTTGGCATAACTTCAATATGCTTCAATATTCTTTGTCTCAGATGAAGGAAGAGAGATATGCTTGGCAGAACAAATTTTAGATCTCAGATATGGAGAAGATGGAATTGCATAAGCATTTAAATCGGGAAGTTGAAGAAGAACGTGCAAGCAAGAAGATAAGAGTGCAAGAGGATTTATTTTCCTCTAGCATTTTTTCATCTCAAAGTGTCAAAGATTATTTTGACATTCCTCCCACTTCATGTGCATGGAAAGGTGTTGTGGATAAGCTGGTAATGGAGAGACTCAGATGCAGAGATCTTATGAAGACCGGATCAGGAAGCTTCAAAGACAGTTGCATCATGGAGTTCGATCTTCTTTAAATGTGGTTCCTTTGGAAATTCTAGAGGCATAATTCACCTACTTTCAAGGGAAGGTATGATCTCGATGGAGCGCAAACTTAGCTCAAAGATATTGAGAGAACCTTTCGAGTGATGAAATATATCAAGCGTGCACCTACCCTAGTTATATTCCCACATTCAAAATCACAAATCCAACTTAAATCTTTCTGTAGTGATTGAGACACTTCCCCTAATACAAAAAGTCTGCCATAAGATTATGTATATTCACAAGAAATTATGTCATTTCCTAAAAATGAAAGAATTCAGCCATCATATCTCGAAGCTATTCTAAAGCTGAATATCACACCCCGACCTCTACTCTATGTGAAATCCAATGGCTCATATACCTGATGCAAGATCTTCAAATAGTAGACAATTCCTCTACATTGATGTACTAGTGACAGTTAGTCAACAAGACACGTTGATGCAAATTCATCTTTTCATGAGAGATCAAAACACATAGATCTAGACTTCTATTTGATAAGAGAGAAAAAAACTTCAACAACATCTCTCTCATCTCCTTCTATTACATGTTCTCAACAACTAAGTGACATATTAACCAAAGTTCTTGATATTTTATTATTCTATAAGTTCATGTCCAAGCTTGTCTTTCTTAGAATATGTGGCACAACTTGAAGGGGGGTTTATTAGTCAAATAGTGTTTGTTTAATATATGTCTGTTAGTTAGGATGTTAATTACAATTAATTAAGTTTTATAGTTAGTTGATTAGATTGTTTGATTGACTAACTACAGTGTGAATGCTACTTAAGCGTTCGATCTCAAACTGTAATTCTCAATCATTCTCATACACAAATGCATTCAATTCTATTGGAGATTCAAGTGAATGTGGTTAAATCTCAAATCAATTAGAGATGGAGGAAATATTAGATATATAAAAGAAAATCATACATACATTACCTTAAAATTTTAGATGATATATGAAATTAAAATCTCTTAAATTTTAAATACTTAACTCTAACATTTCCGACACTCTCCATGCTCCCTAACAAATTTCTTCATTCTATGTTTTATTTATTTCCTGTTGTCATGCCTAACTCATTTATGGATGAAATCAGATAATAACTTATAATTTTAATAGTTTTTCTTTTTAACAATCATTAAAGACATAAAAAAGTTTGCAAATGTGATACTTTGATGGGACAATAGAGTAGGAACCTAAACATAACCAAACTTTGCTTGCATTGTAGATAAAACCAATCATGTTATTAGCATGAATCAAGAGCGGGACCTCCTTATTCTCATTTCAATTTTTCTTTACTTATGTCTTTAAAGTATGCAACGCATCATGTGCATTTTGCCATTACTTCTTCCTAAATTCCTAAATTGATCTTCAACTTGCATTCCTCACTCTGACCCTAAACAGTACTCACATCAGGAAGATGCATGTGTGATGCACATGTATATCATTAATAATAGATGGCCCCATAACATTTCTTGGAACAAAAGAAATTCTTCAAATCATGGATTTGGGTTATTTCCCATTAAAAAATCAACCTAGCCAAAAAATATTATTTTATTATCAAATTTAGAAAACTTTACTAATTTGATTTTAAAATACAATTTAAAACATGATATTCAATAAGATTTTGGACGTAACTTCAAAAATATCTAAAATCAATGGAGGTGTGTGTTTGTATAGATGATATTGCACACTCTTTTGTACTAATTGTACCTTGAATCTAAATACACAATTCTCTTGGGAGTTAAGTATACAAAACATATACATTCATCAGCATGAGTAGTTATTGTGATTTGATTTAAATTGAAAAATTAATTTCACCCATTAATTTGAAAAACTAAAATTCAATTTCATAGTAAGATTACTTTCATAAAGAGAAGATTAAAACTCATATATTAATTAAGCTATACTTTTTTCTTATATTAATCCTCTAAAATTTCTTTTTCTACATAAATGATGATTTATATTGAAGTATATCGTAGCGTTAATCTTATTAACACATTCGATTAAAAAAAATAACTTTCCACATAAACATAAAGATATTGGATTTGTAGCGTTAGTTCAAACAAACATATTAAAATTGTCTTTTCTTTTTCTTTATTTAATTTTTCTTTTTAAATATAAGTTTTAAAATTTTAAAAATTTAGAATTGAAAATTTCATTTTTTTTCACAAAATTATTTTCATTTTAAAATTATGGATTGAACTCCCAAACTTCAAATAATATATTAATAATTAGTGTATAAAGTGAGACACGATGAGATACCAAAATATTTGTATATTAAAATTATGTGTTTAATATGTTTCGAGTCCTATACAATTAGCTATTTCACTTACAAAAAAAATTCTATAATGGGATTTTTTAGAATGACGAAAAGTGAAATGTTTGACTTGGATTTTTCTTTTTTTAATAAAATCAGTCAGAGATCCGTGCATTTTTTTTTTGATATACATGTAAAGAATTTATATTTATTGAGAAAATATAATAAAAAATTATGAAATTAAAATACTACAAGAATTTAAATAAAAAATTATATAAAATATAATGGTAAATTTGACAACTGATATATTTAGATACACATATGAATTTAAATTGAATTACGTAATGCTAAAATAAATTTAATGTATTAAATGATTTAAAAAACATGTGATATGGAGAAAGAAAAAAAATAACATTTGAAAATAATGGTAATAATTTGATAGTGACCCGTAAGATAAAAAGTTAGTTGTGTGAAAGATATGTAGTATTTATTCAATTTCATAAAATATATTTTTAATTTTATTAAAATTAAATAATAGATTAATTAGTATTTAATGGGAAAGTATAATGAAAAATTATGAAATCAAAATATTACAACAAATAATATGATTATATAAAATATAATGGTAAAGTGGACAAATAATGTATTTTGATACACATGTAAATTTAAACTGAATTACATAATCTTAAAATAAAATCGATGTACTAAGTAATTTTAAAAAACAATTGTGACATGGAGAAAGAAAATAAATTAACATTTAAAAATAATGGTAATAATTTGGTAATGACCCGTAAGATAAAAAGTTTGTCGTGTGAATGATATGTAGTATTATTCAATTTCATAAAATATATTTTTAATTTTATTAAAGTTAAATAATAGATTAATTAGTATTTAATGGGAAAGTACAATGAAAAATTATGAAATCAAAATATTTCAACAAATAATATGATTATACAAAATATAATGGTAAACTTGACAAATGATGTATTTAGATATACATGTGAATTTAAATTGAATTACGTAATGTTAAAATAAACTCAATGTATTAAGTAATTTTAAAAACAAACTTGTGATATGGAGAAAGAAATAAAATAATATTTAAAAATAATGGTAATAATTTGATATTGACCGATAAGATAAAAAGTTAGTTGTGTGAATGATATGTAGTATTATTCAATTTCATAAAATATATTTTTAATTTTATTAAAGTTAAATAATAGATTAGTTAGTATTTAATGGGAAAGTACAATGAAAAATTATGAAATCAAAATATTACAACAAATAATATGATTATACAAAATATAATGATAAACTGGACAAATAATGTATTTAAATACACATGTGAATTTAAATTGAATTACGTAATGTTAAAATAAACTCAATGTACTAAGTAATTTTGAAGAAAAAAATTGTGACATGGAGAAAGAAAATAAATGAACATTTGAAAATAATGGTAATAATTTGATAGTGACCCGTACGATAAAAAGTTTGTTATGTGAATGATATGTAGTATTATTCAATTTCATAAAATATATTTTTAATTTTATTAAAATTAAATAATAGATTAATTAATATTTTCAATGATAATAACAAATAGAAAAGATAAAATATGTCCTGAAATGTAAGTTTAAAATGAGATATTTAATCGTAAATGAATTAATTGTAAGAGAAGAGAGAGAGAGAAAAGAGAAAGTAGTGTAAGATGAGAAAAATAGTTTTTTAATTTGGACCAATGAGAAGTTGATAATTGGTGTATGTAATGAAAAAAGTTGAAAAAATTAAGAGTTATTTTGTGAGTTATTAAAATGTGCAAAGTGTAATGTAAAATATTTTTTAGAAAATGATAATTTAAGTAATTTGATAAATCTTTTAATATATATTAGTAGAAGGAGGGTCTAAGCCCAAAAAAAACAACTACAGGTAAAAGTCATACATATAGGAGGACCTAACACTTCATACAGTAATATTTGGATAATAAAATTTGAAAATGTCTCTGCAAAAAATATATTATCGTGTGAATAATCGTTCCAAACTTACTTAACGTATCAGCACATTTGTTAGCTTTCTTAAAAACATTCTTTTACTTCACCTTTACAAAATTCTCAATCACCTTCTAACTTCTTAATCAAAGTTAAACACTCCATATATTTAGAAAGACTATAAAAATATTTAATCCTATAATTATTATGAATTGCAAGGAAAGAACAATATAGCAAGATTAAACTAAACTTAAATACTACGATACAAATATAAATATAATAATATAGACTTAATTACAACTCTATCCTTCTATTATTATTATTTTTTATTTTGGTCTTTTCATTTTCAAAATCAGTTTTTGAAGTTTCTCTATTTTTGTTTTTTTAGAATTTTAGTCCTTTTCATATCATTTTGCCAATAAATCAATTTTTGAAAATCCTCTATTTTGTTTGAATCATCTAAAATCGAATAGAGTAGAGAAAAATATAATGGTATGAATTTTATTTTATTCCATTACTTACTTCCATATTTTTTCACTCTGATTTGGGCGGAAAGAAGAATTTTCCATGTTCAATTCTAAAATTTCTAAACTAAGAAATAAAATATTCATTCTGCCAAATACCAAAGGATGAAAGAAGTAGTCTTTCAAAAAAAAAAACAATAGGATCACATGAAAATAGAAAAGCAAACAAGGCCTTTTTTGTGTTTGGTAAATAGAAGGCCCATTAATTAGAATGTAACAATAAGTTCAAAAACTACTGCACAACCTGCAGGTCCATTACCCTATTCCATTCCACCACTCCTTAGCCTCCCCTCCATAAGTACCCCTTTCCACCTTCTCACTTTCCACTCATCCCCAAATCAACAACACAACACAACCTACTCACCACACTTTCTCTCTCTTGCAATGGCTGCAATTCTCCTCCTCACCATTGCATCCCTTTCCTCACTTCTTGCTCCAACCACTGCTCGAATTCCCGGAGTCTACTCCGGTGGCCCCTGGACAAGTGCTCACGCCACATTCTACGGTGGCAGCGACGCCTCCGGAACAATGGGTAAACAAAAAAAAAACAACCTTAAACTCTGTTTTCCCTGTTTTCTACTACCCATTTCAACCTTAAACTCTGTTTTTCCTTCTATTTTCAGGTGGTGCTTGTGGCTACGGAAACCTTTACAGCCAAGGCTACGGCGTCAACACCGCCGCACTAAGCACAGCACTATTCAACAATGGCTTAAGCTGTGGTGCATGCTTTGAGCTCAAGTGCGACCAAGATCCTCGTTGGTGTAACCCAGGAAACCCTTCAATCTTAATCACTGCTACAAACTTTTGTCCTCCAAATTTCGCTGAACCTAGCGATAATGGTGGCTGGTGTAACCCACCTCGTCCACACTTCGATCTCGCCATGCCCATGTTCCTCAAGATCGCTCAGTACCGCGCCGGAATCGTCCCCGTCGCTTACCGCCGGTGAGTTCCATTCCTCCACCACTTTTCCTTTAATGGGTTGTTTTCAAGTTTTCAACTTTTTGAGTTTTTCATAGCTTGCAAGAGAGTTTTGAGATTTCTTTTCTCTTCTCTTTCTTTCTCTCCTTTTTCTTTCTTTCCTAAATGAGTCTTCTCTAAACAAAATTGTCCTGAAATATACATAATAAAATATTAATGTTTGATTTGTTTATACATTTAAGTTTATTAAATATACCTATTGATACTTTTGTTGTTGATATTTGTACGCAAATGTTTTATTTCAACACCGTTTGTTTTCTTAGGAAACAAACAATAAATCATGTTTGAGTCTCTAGAGCTACTTCATAAGATTCACATTCAAGTGTTTTGTCTAGTTCACTTTCACACTCACAAATAGAAACCAACAACTATTTTTCCTTCTAGCTAAGTTGAGTAATGAATATTAGTATTTTGTTTTGTGTTGAAATTGTGATGAGAAACCACTTTAATATTGCAATTTTATGTGTTTTCATTTATGGGTAATTAAGCTATTTTGATGTAAGTGGATTTTAATTTGATCCGTAAGAAATTAATGTGTTACCAAATTCATTTATCACTTTTGGGCTCTTTCGGTGTGTTGGTACATATGCTTTTTTGTTTATTTTTTGTCAGTGTTAAATGACTAAAATAGCCTCAAATAAACAACAAACATGATAGTACTTTCTAGGGTATTATAGTCATTCAACGACTTGTGCAAATTATTTTTATTACGAGGGTATTTTAGTAATTACAAACCATATAAAACAATATAGTTTCCAGAAAATCTGGATTTAAAGACAGAAAATCTTTCACAGGTTCATACGGATGTTAGGTCACACATGCTCAGAAAAAGGTTCATATTTTAGGGCTTTGTAGCAACAAATAAAATTAGTAGAATCTAAAAATAAAATCAAACAAAAATTTACTATTTCTTAAGTTAATTTGCTAAATTTTAGTAGTTTTTGATTTTACAATAGAATTCGAATACTATCCGAACGATTTATTTTTAGTAGAAAGTTATTTTTCATTGGAGTTTAAATATTTGATTTAATAGAGTTTTTAAACATGAATAATTTAAATGTTGCGGATTTGAGCATGCATTTTAAGAAGATTTATCACATTTCCAAAATTATTTTTAAATTTCCAAAATATTTCCAAAATTTTAATATGATTATACATTCACATTCATTGCATTGAAATAAAATAATTTTAGTGAATTAACCGACAAAGATATAAAGAAAAAATAAAAAATTTAATTTTTTATTTGTTTATCTTGTAGGGTACCATGTAGAAAGGCAGGAGGAATCAGATTCACAATCAACGGTTTTCGTTACTTCAACTTGGTTCTAATCTCCAACGTCGCGGGTGCAGGGGATATCGTGCGCGTGAGTATAAAAGGTACCAACACAGCATGGATGACAATGAGCCGTAACTGGGGGCAAAACTGGCAATCCAACGCAGTTTTTGTTGGCCAGGCTCTCTCTTTTAGGGTTACCGGCAGTGACCGTCGTACATCAACGTCATGGAACGTGGCACCACCTCATTGGCAGTTTGGACAAACCTTCACCGGAAAGAATTTCCGCGTCTAAAAAAGGAAAAATCAATATTTTATATTTTTGAAGTTTTTCCCTCCTTCAAAATTTCCTTTATTTTCCTTGGAAAATTTTGAAGTGGTTATAGTAATAGTAATAGTATTAGGGTTTATAAAAAAGTTGGTAGTTTTAGGAAAAGTGAAAATGAAAGTAAGATTATTAAGGTGAAGGGGAAAGGGTGTTTGTGATAAAGTATTAAAGTGTTGCTAAAAGTGTAATGTGATGGGTGATGTTGGTATATTAATTACCCAGCATTTGAACCCAATTTTATGTTTTCTTTTTTAAACTTGAAAGTGTGTAATGGCTGAAGAGGTTGCAAGGATTATGAACATGTAGCCCGCAGCTCTGGTTTTATTATTATAAACTAAAGTTTGTTACTATATGGATGTTATTAATTGAATTTCTTTTATTTTTTTCCGGTTTTCACTAGCGGTCTGAAGACCAATTCTGATATCAAGTGGTTTTAAATTGTTTTCTTTATCATTAGACCAATTAATTATTGTTTAATTGAAGTTCTTTCTAATGCAGTTGAGATTAAGTTGTTGATTTAGGTGGATTTTGTTGTTGAACGGAATGGAATATTGGAGGGTTATCTAAACTGGCTTGTGAATATATACTACTTTAGTTATAAGTTACCACAGTTTAAGACTAGTAAGTTACTATGTTAGGCCGGAAAACAAAAGGATCCTTCCGTAAAAAAGACTAGTATCTGTTTGTTTGGTTACAAATTACTACAAAAAAATCTCATTTACAATGAAGGTAGAATTATCAATTTTTCAATTTAATGGCAAAAGGCTTGCTTCGAAACATGCGGCAGTGGCAAGGCAAAATATATGTTGAAGTAAATCAGGTAGGAATAGGGGTTTTTATGGGTTGGATTCTGTCTAATTTGATAAAATTTAATAGTAATTTTTTATCTCAGCTTTGCTATTTCTCTCAGATTCTGTGTGAAATTCTCTCTTTTTCTTTCTTTATTTATTTTTTTATATATATTTTGAGATATATTTCTGGATGTACTAAATTTTATTTTTTGATAAAAAACCGGAGATGCAAGCACGAAGTCAATTGAAGGGTGTGTTCGGTGATGAATATCTGAAGATAATTTTTTTTAATTTAAAAAATTAGTTCGAAGATACATCTTCGAATTAGATGAATTTATTTAAAGACCACACTAGACCTTATCTCTTCTCCTTCCTTCTTCATTTTACAAAAAAATAAAAGTTTCTCTCTACCTTCTTCTCAATCCATTTACAATATATCGTCACGATCAAGCTTTGAAGTTGCATTATTGTGTTTCTTACAATTCTCAACTCCTACCTATTGCATTTAACATCAGAGCACTCTACACCATCAACATTTAAGAGCAAGTTCCTTATTTATTTATTTTTATTTTTGATTAACATACTAGCTCAAACGTACTAATTTTAATGCATTAGATATCTTAAATAGGTTAGCGTACAAGTTTGGAGAATATGTTTATATACAAGTTTTGGTATTTCTTGCACTTCTTCTTACGCAACACAAGTGCCTAATTCATATGAAGAAGTTGATATAAATGATGTTCATGCTATTTCTAACGATCATCTAAAAGACATATGGGAAAATTAACAAGTATTTTGCATTCTTCATTCATAATTTATTGTATGTTATAATTTCCAATGATGTTATTTTCTAACAACTATTATTATTTGAAATTATAGGTGTTTAAAATCAAGACACCAAGAGCAAGACACAAAGACAACAAGATAGTATTATTTGATGTAATGATGTGTTCCTTGTAGATTGTTTTATCTTATTTTTGTTTTGATGTAATATATAATTTTTGGTTCCTAATGGAATTGTGTCATTGATGTAATATAAATTTGGGTCTAATTTAATTTACAAATGAGTGTATTGTTGTTTCTGGTATGATACGATTTAGAAATATTCAGGTTAAAAAATTGACAATTCTGTAAAATCAAAAAATATATTAAAAAAATAAATAATATCACAATGATTTTTAATTGAATCGTTGTTATAAGTAGAGCGCTATCTAGAGCAAGATTGTGGTATTTTCTCTTCAAATCCAGAGGCATATTTGGATTTATTTTCCAAATCAAGAGGTAACATTCAAACTTCGAATCTGAATTTCTAGCTTGCAATTGATGAATTTGAGGATATATATGCGTGGTTAGCTGGCCAAACACTAGGTTTAATGTATAATTTCATCTGTTTGTGAAGCATATTGCATAGCATGAAGCTCTGGAAATTCGGATTTTGGATGATTTTCTTGACTTTCTTGCTCAGATTTCTTGATAGATCATTTGATGTTTTATAAGTTGTGTGTTGTAGCTTGCCATGTGATATTCATTTAGAGCTTTGAATCGTTTAATTTGGTTAAGAATTGAGTGAGATACGATTGCTAGAAGTAGCTTGCATGAAACTGGAAAATCACGTGTATTAGGGCATGGCTAGAGGTTGAAGATGATGCGTGGCATCATCTGATTGGTCCGTGTAATTTTTAAAATTTTTATTTTATTATTTCATAATTAGCATTTGCATCAATTAATTTTGCATTCAAAAATCATCCAAAAATTAAAAAAAAATACCATAGGCTCAAAGTGACTTTAAATATTTTGTGGAATTTTTTTCAATTTTTTTAAAAATGTTTTGACCAATTAAATAAATTATGACTTTAATTAATTGCATTTCAATTGAAAAATTGTCAATAAATACTTTCCAATGTTAAAATATTCCCCAATAAATATTTTGAATCCTCCAAAGGATTAATTTTAAGTTTCTGAATTTTATTTCATAATTTTTGTACTTTTGCATAATTAAATAAATTCATGCATTATATTGCATTTCATGCATATTTATCATTATTAAAAATATTTTTCTTCATACAAAAAATACATAAAAAATATTTTGGTCCATTTAAATCATGCACCATGCATTTCTGAATTTTATTTCATCATTCTTGCATATTTTCCATTTTTAAATAATTTCATGCATTATATTGCATTTCATGCATACTTAAATTGTTAAAAATACTTTCATGCATGTAAAAAATGCATAAAAAATATTATAGCTCATTTAAATCATACTTCATGCATCTCTTATTTTTATTCTATAATTTTGTCATTTTTACATGATTAGATCAATTTTTGCATTAAATACATGATTTACATTATCCATTTTGCATTTTATTTGCTTTTTACCATTTTTCCTTGAAAATAAAAAATGCCAAAAATATTTTTGATCATGTTTAGGGTGTTAGGTCACTGTTTCTGATTTTTATAAATTTTTACTTATGACTTTTACATTTTATACAAATTATTCTTATTTATTGGTCATATAAGCATGAAAGGTAAATTAGTGTTGACTTCTTGATTTTGTTTTGACCTTTCCATAGATTTTTAACTTGGGCAAGGATATGTCCCTGACTTGTAAGGGATTTGAGCTCCTTATTTCATTTTTGCTTGGATTTTATCATTCATTTTCCCATTTTTGTGGAATTTCCAAAGTGAACCTACCTTTTTGGACCTAGTGTAATTGAGTCTAGCTTCAATTTGAAGTTTGTGGACATGATTTAAGGCCAAACTTTGGGTATGTGATGATCATTTGAGTTATCTAGAGATGTGTAACATATTTTTATTCATTGGAAATCCTATGTTAATCATTAGGTTTCTACCTTGAGCACAAAGTTTTATATGGTTCCCTAAACCCTATTTTGTTGATGTATTGGTTCTTAGACCCTTTTCTTGTATAGTTTATGTTTCTAATTGATGTTTAAGGGTATGATAACCCCAAGGATAGTCTTCTAAGACTTGAGAGACATTTGACCTCAAAGGATCACCTTGGTCCCTTTAGTTAGAAGTTTGATCTTTACTTCATTTGTTGCACTCTTGTGCATGGATTGTAAGGTGAGTTGCACTCTTGTGCATGGATTGTAAGGTGAGGAATGCATTCATGCAATTCTTTGTGAATTTACTTCTCATTTCCTTATTTCATACTTATAGCATGTTTAGGGCCTTGATTCCAGTTTGATTGATTCATTTAAGCCCCCTAATTTGCTCAAGCCCATGCAACTTATGTTGATTAGAATGTTACCAACTTATGCTTATGGTTGTACCACTTGTGTTGTATGCATCATGCATGGTTCTAGCAATCCAATTCCAATTGGATATTTGATTTTTACTTCTGACCTTGTACATTATGTAATCAATAACTCAATTCTCTTTGATTCATTGACTTGCACTCAATTGTAATGTCATCATGATGACCTAGAAGAGCTAGATTTTTTTATTCTTCTATTGGTTGGTTGAAACATACCTTGAGGGATTATAGGTTCATGATTTTTGAGGCATGTCACTTCAATTGACATTACTTTAAGCTCATGACAAACATCTTGTGAGGGTTCTATCATCACCCTATGACATACAAGACATCTTTCCTTTCCTACAAATCTTGATCAATGTTGTTTGATCTAAGATAGGTGGTATTTTGCTTTGGATGATTTTGTTCATCAAATAGGTGATTTGTTTGTGTATGGAAGCTTCATCTTCTACATTTGGTTGCTCATTAATCATATCTTGAGTTAAACTTATGGCACAAGTCATACATGATTTTAATTCTCTAATTAAAACCATTTTGTTTAATTTTTTCTTAAGTGCAATGCTTGTCTAGTTTAGACGATTTCAAACCTTAATCCAATGTACTTGTGTGTGTGAGATTTTTACTTAGTTTGAATTGCTTTTGTTTATAGTTTACTTAGGTCTTAAGCTACTGACCTTGTGTGTTACATTTCTTCCTCATATTGCCTCTTCATCATGATTGACTCATTAGCTTGTATGCATGTTTCAAATTAATTCTAGGGTTTAGAATCACTCCCTTCCACTACTAATCTTTGCACCATGAGTAATTGTGAAGCATGATATTTCCTAATAGTTTTGTGTTTGTGTGAGCATCATGTTTATGTTCTTACCATTCATCTCATTTCCACACAACACTCGACACAAACATGCTCGGACACACACACAAACACTTTCCATCCCACATTTCTAGTATGCGCATTCTTGTTGAAAATTGCTCATGTAAAAGGTTTGATGATTGTGTGTGACATGAATGCATCTATACCATGATAACTACTGACTTTTATCATCTTCCATCATCTAAATGTCATACCTTTTCATTAATTCCATGCCATGCTTCATTTGTTTCCTAGGTGCATATTTAGGGTAAATGTTTGACTAGTTCTTGCATTAGTTATTGTTTTCTTTTCTTTTGAGATGATTGTGTTTTGTTTATGTTTAACATGCATGTAATGTCCACATCCCCACCACTGACTTTACTCAAAAATATCACCACAAAGGCATGTTCACAATCACACATCTATGCACATTTCACTACACACTTCTAGACACATGTTTAGGCTTTCCTAGTTGCTTTTGTTTGTGCATTGTAAATGATGAACATGTATATGATGATCATGCATTCTTGCCATGCTAGATACTTCCTTCCACATATTTGTATGCCATGAGTTTCATTCTTTTTTATTCATGCATCAACCATGCTCCATTCCATCTTTTGTTGCATTCTATATTAAATCTTTAACTAGTTTTTGTGTAGATGTTATATGTGTGCAATTTGAAGCATCTTATGAATTGATAATGTATAATTTGAATAGCTCTTCATCACATGTCATCTATGATACCACCACCACTTGATACTTAGCACATTCACGCACAAGTACAAATACACACATATACACACATGTTTACCCGAACTTGCACGAATTGAATGCATTTCTCTTGAGTGTTTTGCTTTTGAATTCTTTGTATGCATGTTTAAATGTTTTTGTTGATGAAATAAAATTTTTGCTACTGTAAATTGTGTATCCTAAAATCTCTTGACTCATTTCTCTTCATCTTTTCCTTTCCATGGCTTCTTTTAGATTGTAAACACCTTTTAGGTTAAGCATTTCAACTAGTTTTCGCACTAATGTTGTAATTGCATCCTCATGGAATTTCTTTTATGATTTGGTTATTAATTCATTTTCATGATGTTGGTACTGTAATCTCTTCATCTTGACACCTTCTTTTCATGTCATAAACCTCACACACTTAGATGCACTTCACCGCACGTGTTTGTTGCATGTTTGCGCACTCTTGATAGATTTTGGCTCTTGAATCTTTGTGGTTTAATTTGTATGATGTATATGAGCATAGAAATTATTAGCTACTGACTTGTATGTATTTTTATTCTTTAATTGTCTATTAACTTCATCTAAGTCCATCGCTTCGCACAATTAGCTCCTTGCATGCTTTTAGGATTAGTTTCGACCTAGTTTGTGAACTAACTTGCTTGTGGGTGTTTATAATGATGTTTGATGTTTGTTAAAGTTTTGTATAACTTTGTAAATGAATGTTGTGTATACTGACCTCACTTCACATGACACTTTGCATGAGCATAATTCACTCAAATTTCACTACATCTTCTTCTTTCTTCTTCTTCTTTTTTTTTTTTTTTAGCACTTGTTAGTGCTTGGTTTGTGTGCTTTTGCCAAAGCACTTTACTTGATTCTACCCCTCTTATTACTTGGTTTTCCAACCAAGATGATTGATTTTATAGGTTCCCCTTAGGTTTCCTCGATTAACTTATTCATCGAGTTTAGACATTAAGTTAGGCATCCATGTATGATAACTTTAGGTAGATTCTTCCCTTTGTTTATACCCTTAACTTAGAGTCAACTTTGCATGATAACATTAGGATTTAGAAGTAGGTTAGTTTCCCTTAGCCATTTTACCTTTATCCTTTTGCATCCTTAAAACTAAAATCTTGTTTTTGTCAAGTGCATTAAAACATTCTAATAATTTGAAACTTTTTCCAAAGTAAAAGATACAAACCAATTAGTCTAGGATGTTTCGTCGTCCTGTTTGCTGTTGATGCTTCGCCGTCCTGTTGATGATGTTTCGCCATCTCATCCTCTGATGTTTCGCCATCTCATCCTTTGATGTTTCGTCATCTCGTTTGCTGATGCTTCGCCATCCCATCTTCCGATGTTTCGTCATCCCGTCTGTAGCTGATGTTTCGTCATCATGGAGGTGTTTCGTCGTCGTTTGCTGTTTCGTCTGCTAATCTAAAAAAACACAAACCAACCAAAACAAGTGAGCCGAACTACAGAGCTCTTACTTTCCCATTGCACGAGGGAATACGTAGGTATCCTGTCGCGGGGCTAGATCGAGCAACCTTTATAAATGTTTCCTTCTTTTCTCCGTGTTTTCTTTCCTTTATTCTCTTCTTTATTCCTTTTTTCTTATTCTTTTTGCATGCATTGTACCATATACAGATATAGATAGACCTTTACACCCATTAGATAGAAAGTAAAAGCGGATAGCGTAGAGTACTACGGGCGCGTGGGGTGCTAATCCCTTCCCCTCGCGTAACAGACTTCCTTACCCGATCTCTCGGTCGCAAGACCGTGATTTCTTCGTTTCAGGTTTACTCGATGTTTACCTTTCCCTCTTGAAGGGATAAAAAACGTTCAATAGCGACTTCATTGATATATAGTTATATCCTTTGATTTTTGGCCGGGTGTTTCAACAGGTACACGAATCTACCATTGTTAAGGTTTGAAGCTTTGATTTGGGGTTTTCCGTTTTAGCCAAAATTAGATCAAACTAAGGGCATGGTCGTGTTCAGTGGATCAATTTTAACAGATCCATGGTCTCATATATAATTTATCTTTGGTATTTGTCAAGTTTTAATTTGCAGGTACTATAGCTACGAACCAAAATCCGTAGGCAAAGGATGCAATAAATCCGTTGGCATAGGTCTGGAAATTCAAATGAAGAAAACGATCCCATGGCGCATTTTGGTTATAACCCGAGTTCTAACCGGACCCCCTCGAAGCAACACGTCCGAGCTCCGACACGGATCCCCGAAGGAGACCGTCGAAGCTCCAACTTCTGGATCCCCTTCAGCAATAGAGCCCCCAGAAGCTCCAACTTCTAGGCGTCCCAGATCCAAAATCTCCGAAGCCCGACACGAACCCTTCAGCTAGATTCCCGAAGCTCCGACACGGGCGTCTAACAGAACTTCCAAAAGCCCCAACTTCTGGACCCTTTCAGATGCAGAAGTCCCAGCTTCTAGACACGCTTAGCAGGATTTCCACCAGAAACTCCAGTTTCTGGATGCCCACGGCGCCACTCACGAAAGGCAGAGGCTCTGTCAGAAGCTCTATTTTTTTGGTTTTATTTATTTTCTACTTTTTTTTTCTTATTTCCCTTTTAATTAATTAATTAATTAAATTAGTAATTAGGTTAAATAATTAGTTTAATTAGGTAATTTCACAAATAATTTCCTCCATGCTTTTTTAAATTAATTTAATTAGTTTAATTTAGGTTAATTTTCATTAAATCCTTTTTTAATTAATTAAAATCAATTAGAAATTAGGTTCCTCTCACATTAATATTAACCTTCAAAAACACCAAAAATATTAGGATTTAGGTTTTCACTTAGACCATTTTTTTTTCTATTTTATTTCTTTTGCATTTAAATTCTAGAAAGGATGTATAGGTTGCAAGTTTGTTTTCATGTAATAGCGTAGATTTACATTTCCGCCTTTACTTTCTACACCTCCTATTATGTATCTTCCCAAAATCCATGTAATAGCGTAGGACTTTTATATTTCTGATATTTATTTTCTGCACCTATTAACTGTTAGTAATTAGGCGTGTATGGCAAGATTAAAAACAGCATAGATCACTTCTAATCATAAGATAAAATATCTGAATACAACACACATTTCTCACACTTGCACCCACCTTAGGGTATCCTCTCTCGTTGCCTTATGAATAATGGTCAAGTCCCTCGAACATGAGGATATCTTAGCACGGTTGCCTCCAAACATATCATCACAGTCCCTTTGACTTAAAAGATCATAGTCCCTCGATGTTGCCTACGAATACATGATCTCGTCCCTTGGTTGTTGCCTACGAAAAGTGATGATCGTCCCTACGAATATGCTAGGATATCCCTACATGTTGCCTTCTATGACCATCCGATGTCCCTTCGAATGTCTCTTTTACATCCAACTGTCATACCCCAAATTTTGACCTAATATACCACCTTACATTTGCATTGTTGCACAACTAACAGTTCAAACAGCATTAATCGGGTATAGCATTCACAGGTCAAAATTAGGGTTTCATCAGATTTTCATCTGATTCAAGAGCTAACCAATTAGGGTTTGAGATTTTCCCACTCCATTTGATCTATCTTGATCAAAATCATCAGCTTTCAAATCCTCAGATATCCATTTTCTTCACTGATCAATCGAGGATCGACCAATTAGGGTTTTGGTCGAGCATAGGCATTCTCGATTTTTGAGCGATGGTGATTTTTGGATAGAGATTGGTCATTATATCTTAGATATAACATCTTGACCTAATTTCGGATTCAAAACATCACGAGGTTCACGAATTCATCGATCAATTTGAAGCGTCGATGAAATTTCATCTGCAGAAAAGTCAAACTTTGACTTTTGGTCAAATTTTCAAAACAAAACTTTTCCATCATCAAAATACTTCAAATGATCCATCATGATCATAAAAATCAAAGAATTTGGAAAAGTCAACAAAAAGTCAAAAGTTTTCACACTTAGAAAAATTTCTAAGTGTTGAAATTTCTCATTTTTTCCAAACTTCAAGCCATTTTTTCACCTAGTTCCAATTGGAATTTGAAAAAACTCAAAACATGAAAGTTGTAGATCATGGAAAGATATTTCCAAAATGTCCAAGAACTCTCAAATCCATGAAGTCTAGCTACACTTTTGAATTTGAAATTTAGAGCTCAAAATCCATAATTTTCAAGTACAAACTTGTAAAATTATAGGTCATTTTGTGTTTTTTCATTTAAACCACTTGCCACCTTGCCAAATTGAGTCATCAAACTGATAAACATCAGTGAGAAGTGATGATTGAAGATTGGATCAAGTTTGGATAAATATAGCACATGGTGAAAAAAGGAAGTTTCCTTTTTTGGTAAAAAACCATTCTTGCCCTTAAGTTAACTTTGAATATCCAATTGGCTTGTACTCTTGCCTAACTTTGCGAGCTTGTTTGCATATAAATAGCTCACCATTTCAAGAGAAAGGAACACCAAAATCAATACACAAATTCATGCTTTTCTTCTTTTCTTGAAAATCAAGTATCATAGAGCAAAATTGCCAAACATAGCATTTTTGAAAATCCAATGGAAACATGATGAAAATTGGTGTCCAACATGTTCCATAATCATTAACAAACTTGTTCCAAACTTAAAATCAACCTGTACTAAGCTAAAAATCAGAAATCATTTTGCATTTTTAAACTTGTACAAGCGCCATAGCAATCGAATGGAGTTTGGTTTGATTCCTTGAGGTTTTGATCAATCATACACCTTCCATAAACATCATAGGAGTGATCCAAAACAAGAACAACAAACTGTAACACCATTAACCTCGATTTCCAGTTTCCATTTTTGAACTTTGCAGGTTGACTTGTGTAGCTCGATTCAAGCAAGTTCAGAGCAAGCAGGCTATCCATAGAGCATCCTTACATACCGTTGGAGCTTAATCAATCAAGAAACAACAACTGGAAGTGCTCTAGAACAGAATTCGATCTCAACTTTTCGGTATGAACACGAGTTTGGTTCTCATGATTCTTTGAATCTTTTGACAAAAACTCTTGGCCATTCTCTTTCTGCACTTAACACGATCCTTAACCCTCAATAAAATCAAACAATCATGAACAATACATCATTTAATTTGAAAAATCAGTTTCTAGGGTTCTTCAAGTTTCAAAATCAAAACATGATTAACTGAAAATAAATGAAATTAACATGCATATTCATATTCGTGGTGCAAAACCGATCAAGATTGATGTTTATTTCACTTAATTTGGTTGAGAAACGAAGATTTGAGCAAGGATTTAACAATCTGAAAATCAAAACTCAAACCCAGAATACGCGCGTGTTCTTGGTGTTCTTCAGTTTTAAAAATTCAAATTAACCAATGTTATATCAACGCGTGTTTTTAATCCACTAACACCCAGCGCACTTGGCTCAGTTGGTTGCTTGCTTGGTCTTAAGTTCTTCCTGCCACGCGTCCCACTCAAAGGTCATGGGTTCAAAACCCAGCAAGACCAAATTTTTTACAAAACTTTCATATTTTCATGTTTTTTTTATCAAACTTCAACAATTTTTTTAACCAATCAAAACTTCTCATTTTGAGATGATTTTTTGCACACTTGTCATTTAATATATATATTTTATGATTATGTCAAAAAATCCAAAAATATTTTCATCGATTAATTTTAATCGAGCGAAAGCGATGTTTTGAACACTTTTCAAACCTCCTTAAAAGGTGAATTTTTCAAGTTTTCGACTTCGATTTTTTCAAAACTTCTCATAAATGAACTTAACATTTCAAAACATTTTCAAATCATTTTTCAACACATTTCATCAAACTTGCATCTTTTTACCATGATCAATCCGATTTAAAACGATAAAACAAATTCGTTCTTTCTCGAATTTCTCAATCGATCATGGGCCACCCTTATGGTGTAAGTCCCAACCCTTTATGTACATATTTAGTTTTACTTGTACATACTCAAATTATCATTGTTAATATTCAAACGTAAACAAATTTCTTTCATTTGTTTTCATTCGTTTGTCTATGCGCCGAATCCATTGGTTATAAAGGAAGGTTTCTCCTGAGCAAGATTTCTTTTAAACCAATGGGCCTCCATCACGGTGTAAGTCCCATAACATTCTTTTATGTACATAATATTTCTTTGTACATATCAAACTTTTGTCAAACATTTTTTAAACAAACCTTTTATCTGTACATAACACAGATACTACTTTTTCAAAACCTTTTATCTGTACATAATACAGATACTCTTTCTTTTGAAAATACTTTTACAGATAAACTTCGATCAATCATTTCTATTTCATCTACATTTTACACTAAATGCCATTGGTATTGAAAGGAGCATTATTCCCTGTGAAACTGCTTTCAAATCAATGGGCCTCCCTTACGGTGTAAGTCCCAACCCTCCTATGTACATCCATCATTCTCTGTACATAAAACTCGTTCGTGTACATATTCATTTCCTTGTACACAGTTCAACTTGTGAATAATCAAGTTACGCTCGTTTTAAACGATCGTTTCACAGACACTTGTTTATATTCCATAAACTGCTGTAAATAAACATCATGCATTGTTTATATTTCCTTCATAAACTCCTGTGAATACATATCACACATACACCTGTTTATATAAAATGTCTAATAAATAACATAACAAATAGACTAATCAATAGGTTTCCCAGAGTTTAGCCTCCGCTTGGGCTTCATACAAGACAACTCATCACCAGTTGAGTTTAGCCTCCGCTTGGGCTTCATACAAGATAACTTATCCCTGGGTTCTCTTGGGCTTTGTACAAAGAAACTCTCCCACGAGTTAGCCTCCGCTTAGGCTTCGTATAAGACAACACTCCTGTTGGGTCGGTCTCCTCTTGGGCTTCGTTCAAAAGAACTCCTCATTGAGTTTAGCCTTCTCTTGGGCATCATACAATGAAAGAGCGGAAATCTCTTAACGACCTCCTATTGGGCTTCCAATACAAAGAATCACCAGCGCTAAGATAGAACCCTGAAAGGATGGTTTCCGGTGAAATCACTTTCAAATTCCCCAATGAGTAAAATTTCCCGGTGAAATTACTCTTATTCAGTAAAGGATGATTTCTCGGTGAAATCCCTTTCAAGCCAAAACCAGCCATACCCTATAGCTTCCTCTTGAGCTTCATACAAGGACCCTCGATGACCCTCGGAATGCCTCCTCTTGGGCTAACAATACAAGGACCCACGGGCTTCTTAAAAGCATCCCTTTAATCCAATCAATTTCTCCTTGAGATTTAGACATCTATCATCTCTATGGAAGAAGTATCTCATCCATTACATCACATACAGTCAAAAACGTTTTCAAAACTTTTCAAACTTTTTAAACTCTTTTCAAACAAAAAACATCTATTAACGATGAAGTGGTAGCGCTTGTACACTCAAGCAAAACACCCAATATTCTGATTAAAATATTCAATCATCTTTTCAAACATCTTTCTTAAACATGTAAGTGGTAACGCTTGTACACTCAAGCAAAACACCTAATACTTACGACGAAAGATTTTAATCAATCAAACTTTTCAAAAGTGTATGTGATGAAATAGATTAGATACATTTTTCATTAAGATGACATTTGTCATCTCTTACTAACATCCCGTTGCTTTCCACTAGCATAAGTGGGAACTACGATTGCTCTGACTTTCTCAACATCCTTTTGAGAATACGTAGGCACAAGGTCTCATCCTTGCCGAGCAAATTTCTATCTCCCTCAGACCAAACAAACCATAGAACCACAGATCCGAGCTACAAATGCTCGATTCCCACTAGGGATATGTATGCGAGAAGATCCACGGATCTTTGCGAGCACAATAAATAACAAAACCTAGAATCCCACATAATCTCTTTCTTAAAATCCCAAAGGAGAAACTTTCCCAATCATAGAAATAGCAATTAAAAAACACACAACATATCAAACATATTCATATATAAAGCTGTAGATAACTACATATATTTAGGGTGCTCCATCTATTCCCTTTATATAACAATCCCCCTTACTCAGAATCTCCCCAATGCGTTATGTCTAGTTTGCGCTAGTCGTTACGCATACCAATATCAATTGAGGATATTTCAGCTTTCCCCTTTTTCATAATCATTAAATCATCTTTCTTGTGTTGAAAATAATAAAGCTTGATGCTCGCGGCATCTTTATAAACAAATCAAAAGATTTAAATCGTTGCGTACCAGAAGATCCGAACTCACGTCCTCAGGCGCGTCACCTTTTAACGCGAACACCAACGAATAGGGTTACCTATCAATCAATGGTACGGATGGCCTTATTCTAAAGGAAAGCAAAAATAACACGGAAACGACCGTTCTGAGTAGGTAATAAGTCTCTTTTGCTTGCTCAACCAAACACTTTTTACACCTTTCAAAAAGCATCTTCAAGTGCTTTGTATACATTCCAGCGTGAATCATTACAAAGTTACTTTTCCAAAAATAAAACATTTCCGAACACTTCGTATACATTCCAGCGTGAATCATTACGAAGTCAATGCGAAATGCCTTTTCAAAAATCTTTTCAAACACACACAAAAAACAATTAAAGTGAGCTAAGCAATTAAGAGCCCGTAGATAACTACGGATGGAAAGGGTGTTAACACCTTTCCTTTTCATACCTGCCTCCCGTACTCAAAATCTAACAAAGGTCTTTTCCTGTTCTTTTCGCCTTCTCTTAATTGGATAAAAGAAAAGTCAGTGGCGACTCTTGTTATCCGCAACATTTGCGATCAAACGCAAAACAAACAAGTCAGTTCTCCCACCGTGTTACATATGTCCATGTTAAACAATGCAATGATGTTTTCTGGTTTATGTTATGATTAAAACTGACATTCTAGTTCTGATACATAATAGGAAGTAAAGTTTCAATTTGATATATATTTTATCATATGGTGGTGCGTATCGAAAATATACTTTCGATTTTGAAGGATATTTTAGGAAATTGGCGTGGTGCATAAGAAGGTTATGGGATAGAATAAGAAATTCTCTAAAAAAACTCTCTTATTCTATATCAATTTCCTCTTTCTATCCCTTTTTTATTTCTCTATGTTGTTTAGCAATTTCCACTCACTTGAAGAGGAATATCTATTTACTCTTTGATTGAGCAAGGTGTATCATTCATCCATGACGTTCTTGATTTCTAAACCTCAGTTAATTTTACTACTTAATAATCAATAAAACAGTCATTATTAAACAAAAAGACAATTTACTACGTCCTACATGTTGCCAAAGAATATTATAAACACAATCAAAGACCTATATTAAGGATTAAAACCATACTACTTTTTAAACGGAAACAAATTTGAGACGTTGAAATTTATTAGTAATATTATTTTTGACAAAATCAAATTTAACTACTTTCATTAATCAAATATTGAGTAATAAAAGGAGGAATCTCATCAAATAACATACGCCGAGACCAAGAATTGGTCGCCTTAGTTATGGAATGGGCAACCATATTCGCTTGGCATTTTACAAACTTTACCTCAAAGTTGAGAAATTGAAATAACAAAGATTTAATGGCACAAATTATAAAATGGAACTCGTAATTGCCCCCTAAATTTACCAGAATAGCAATGACCACTTGTTGAGAGTCACTTTCAAACACCACAAAATAAAAATGAGAAGAAATAGAGCTTTGGATGGCTTCCTTAAGGGCAGGGGCCTCCGCTTCAATAATGGATAGGGAACCATTATCCCAAGCAGCTCCTGTCAAAACAAAACCACCCGAATAATTCCGAACACACCACCCACGATTTATAGTTCCCAACTGATGATTAAAACTTGCATCAACATTACGTTTAAGCCAACCACTAATAGGCGGGGACCAATGAACAGAGTATGGTGGATGAATCACAATCTCAGGCTTATGTTGTGCTAAAAATCATTTTTGCCATCTATGAAAAGTGAGCCAACCAACCTTAGAAGCTTCTTCTATTTCGTTATTCCACACCATATCATTCCTATTTTTCCAAATCCCATCCAATAGGACAGAAACTCTACCGGCGGTATTTCTATCTTCCTTACTACACAAATCAAGGATTAAAGATTTAGAATCATGAAAAGCAGTGAGATGGGGAGTTATAACATCAAGCAAACTGGTTATCCGCCAACTATCTAACGATTCCAGACACTCAAAAAGGCATGCCAATCATCTTCATCAGAACCATTACAAACCTGACAAATGGACGGACACATGACAAAATGTTGTCGAAGTTTCACCATAGCAGGAAGATAGCCTCTACAGATTCTCCAAAGAAGATGTTTCACTCTTGCTGGGGCTTTTATGTTCCACTGACTACTCCAATCCTCCCTACCTGCATCAATGCTATCTTTCTCTCGGGATTTCTACCAAACTCTATACCCTGACCGGACGTTGTAATTACCTTTTTGACCCTCCTTCTAGACCAATTGATCCCTCTCCACATCTTCCATTAGAGGCACGTAAATTATATTTAACATACCTGTCTAACCGAACAAGTCACGAAGTAATCCCACATTCCACATTTTTTCATTAGGTAACATAAGATCTTTAACGGTATGATTATACACACCTTGATCTTGAGGTCCAACCATGCAACCCTACCTTTTCCCTTGGAGCCAAGGTTCATTCATGACATTGATCGCACTACCATCTCCAATGCTCCATCTACAACACAAAGTTAGAACTTCCCTAGCCTTCCAAATACTCCTCCATATAAAATTAGGACAATGACAATTATTAGCATTAAAGAAATAGGTTCTCAGATAATACCTTGCTTTAAAGATTCTGGACACCAGATCTTGAGGATTTTGAAAAAGAAACCATCCTTGTTTAGAGACCATTGCCATATTAAACGCTCTGAGATCCAGAAATCCTAAACCACCTTCATTCTTTGGGTAAGTGAGCATGTCCCATGCCATACATCTAATACCTTTCCCGTTATAACGACCACCCCACCAAAATAAATTCAACATTTTTTCAATGTCACTAATCACCAAATATGGGAGAAGGAAAATACTCATTATATACGACAGAATAACTTGAAGCACAGATTTGATCATAAGTTCTCTACCATCTTTAGAGAGAGATCGACCCCGCCACGAATTAATATGGTTCCAGATACGATCTTTGATAAAAGAAAAATATTCCTTCTTGCTTCTTCCTATCATAGAAGGAATCCCAATATATTTTCCAGTCCCTAACACATGATTAACACCCATAATTTTAGCCAAATCTTCTTGCGTCGGAATACTCAACTTGCGACTGAAGAACACCTCCGATTTAGACATATTAATCTCTTGGCCAACCGCATCAGCATAAGTTCTAAGTAACATCATAAGATGGCTAGCTTCTCCGATATTTTCCTTGCAAAAAAGAAAATAATCATCAATAAGAAGCAGGTGGGATGCACGAGGTTCCCCCTGTAGATTTGGATCCCATAGATATCTCCTCGAGCTACAACACTATTAATAAGTGTCGAAAGGCCCTCCGATATAAGAATAAACAGGTAAGGAGACAATGGGTCTCCTTGCCTTAATCCTCTTCCTGGTTCAATTGGTCTGACCGAATTTGAATTAAAAAGCACAAAATAGTTTACCTAATTAACACACATCATCATCCAATGTACCCATCTCTTTGCAAAACCCATCTTGGTCAACATACCTTTCAAAAAACCTCAATCCACCCTATCATATGCTTTACTAATATCGATCTTCAGAGCTAAATGATTTTTGGTACCCCTCGTTCTTCTGTTGAGAGTATGATAACTTTTGTTGCAATCATTACGTTGTTGAGAATAGACCTTCCTTCAACAAAGTTTGATTGTTCCTCAGAGATACACTTGTCCATAACTGCTTTTAATCTGTTTGCTAGCACTTTCGAGACAATTTTATAAACCACATTACAAAGAGATATGGGACGAAAATCCTTCATAGACTTAGGATTTGAACTTTTAGGAATCAAAAAAATATTGGTATCATTAAGAGAGGGGGAAATAAACCTCTATCTAACCAAACAGTACACACTTCCCAGAACTGTTGGAAGAAAGCTGGATTGAAACCGTTGGGCCTGGGAGATTTATCTGGGTGCATATCAAAAACAGCCGAGTAGATTTATTCTTTTTTCAAAGGAGCAACCAGCTTAACATTATCCTCCCCTAAGACCTTGTTCTGGACCATCCGTAACACAGGTTCATAATTATCCTCACCTTCCTAGAAAAGACCTTCAAAATACTTTGATGCAATCTCACCAAACTCAGTCGGTTAGAAAGCCTCACTTCCATCCTCATATTGCAGCACCTCGATCTTCTTAAACTTTCACCTGGCCGTTGCGGATTGATGAAAAAAATTGTGTTAAGATCACCGCCTCGGAGCCAGTGCATTTTGGCCCTCTGTATCCAATACAAATCTTCTTGTACCAACGCTTTATTATACTCTTCTTGCGCATGAAGAAATCGTTCCACCTCATGCTCCTCCGTACCTCCCCTCATAGCTTCCATCACCACTTTGTACTTATCTAAAGCCTCCTTCCCGCCTTTCCTTTTTAACCGATCCCACACAGTTATATTAGTTGCACATGACGCAAGCTTCGCCTCGACGTTATCGTTGGGTAGCTGATTCTAGCCGATATGAACCACGTCTTTCACATCGGTTTCTTGGAGCCAGTTATTCTCAAATCTGAATCTAAAAGATCAAAAATTATGTTGTAAGTTATCACAAGAGATGAGAATGGGACTGTGGTCGGAATGAGCGGCGATAAGGTTGGCCAGCAAAATTGATGGAAACTGACTCAACCAAGCTAAAGATGCAAAATCTCGGTCCAGCCTTTCCTTAATTATATGATCAGAGCCTGTACTTTCAGCCCATGTAAATTAGTAACCCTCTAGGAGAATGTCAGTTAAACCACAATCTCCAATCGCTTGCCAAAACCCCGCACACAACCATTTCGGATGCGGGTGAATACCGTGCTTGTCTTTCTAAGACAACAGGTCATTAAAATCCCCTATAATACACCAAGGCAAGTTTGACATATCTCGAATATCCCACAGCGTATTCCACGCAAGCTTCCTTCTTCTTTTCTTCGGGTACCCATAGTAACAAGTTAATCTCCAATTACCTCTTTTGTCATCCTTCACGACTAAGTTTACGAAATTCCTAAAGAAAAATTCTACCAATAAAATTAATTTTTCCATCGATAATGTTGAAACTATATTCTTCGATAATTCGAGCTATATGGGTTTCTCAAACCCCGACAATTCTAGCTTAAGATTTTCATAAGTCCCGACAGTCCTGGCTGCCAAACCTGCCGTTAAAAATTATTGATGTTCAGATTGTTCCCCTGTGTCCTTTCCTTCTTTTCCTTCGTTACCAGTCCTCCTACGCTTCTTTTCACCAGGTTCTGTCCCAGTCTTTTGTTCCACACCAGGGGCTTGAGTAAAGTAAAGTTGAGGTATGTTTGCAGAATTATGTACCTCTTTTTGATGATTGCTCAGTTTGTTGTTAGGGTAGTTTGGTGATTTTTGAGGTTTGTTTGAGAAGGTTTTAGGTTGGAATTTCTGGTTTTAAATTTATAAGGCTTGGGGTTTAAGGAAGGTAAGTTGTTAAAGGTTGTAGAGTGGTTGATGGGGTTGATGACAAGGCCACTGTTAATTGGAGTGTTAGGATTTGTACACACGTGTTCTAGGGAGTAAAGAGAAGGTTGAGGAAATATATCACACACTTGTACCTGCGGAGGTTGGATTTGCACCAGAGTATAAATGAATGCGCTTTCCTGAAATGGGTCATCTCATAGAAAGTGTGTATGATAGGGTGTGTATTAATTTGACTAGATACGATTTTTCGAAGACTTATTTCCCTCTGCGCACTGCTCCTACACCAAATCCTAGTGATCGTATCATATGTGTTGGGTGGATTTCAAATCCAGGGCATTTTGTTCAAGTCTATTTGAAATCGGGATGCCCTATACCATCTTCATCACTGAAGTGGCCGCTTCATTTCACAGAACCATCGGAGACATGGTGTTTACAGTGATTTCTGGTAAAACAACCGCTAGTCCTCCAAACTATCGAATAAACTTAATGACTGTTATTCAATTTCTCTGGTAACTTGCAGGATCGACTAGATTGATCCTATGGGGTATTGGTCGTTTGGATAAATTTAACAACAAAACTTATATTCATTGTTAAGACTTGTATTTAGAGTGTTTTATGGATGTTCAATGTATTCCGATTACAATGTTAAAGAACTTAATGACATGATCAAGTAAAGAAACACAACTGGTTTGAATGAATAAAGATTCGATTTGCAAAGAAATGTATAAATGCAGAAATACGTAAATGACTTTGAATGTAAAGACTTTAATGTAAAGGCATGAATATAAAAGCATGAAATGTAAAAGACATGAATGTAAAAGCGTTTCTTAAAACGTAAAGGATTCGATTTAGAAGAAAAGTGTTTAAATGCAGCAAATAAATAAATGGCTTTGAATGTAAAGGTATTTAAAAGACATTGATGCGAAAATGAAGATAAACTGGAAAGGTAAAGATATTTTACTGAATTATAAAGGTTTGGTGCTATCATACGTACATTGTTCGAGCATTCGTTTCCCTAGCCATGTGGTATTTTGAATGCTTACTGAATTTTGTACAATAGATATGACACACGAAATCCTAACACTAAGACTTCTATTTATACTACTTCGACCATAACGGTCTGACTTATGAGATTCTGCCACGTTCAGAACATGCAGAACACTGTTCTTCTCTAGCTTCCACGCGTCTTCGAACCGTTCCAGCGCGTATATATTTGAATTCCAACCATCCCGCTCGCGTTTGAATTTCAAATGCTTCAACATTCTTCACTTCGAACTCATCACACAGACACATTCTAGTTAGCACTTCGAGGCTTCTTTTAAATATATCTCCACAACTGTCACTTGAAGCTTCAAACTTTGGCATTTCCATTCGAACCACACATATCAAAATTTTCAGCCAACAAAATTCCCCTTTAAAATATGTATTTCGAACCTCTTTTGAGAAATACTTATTTTAAACATATTCACAAGATTTTGATGTGACTTTCGAGTAATCATGATACTTTACTGTGTATGACTTCTACCACGTCCATCAAGACGTTGCTTGGACTTCTGAACCGTCTCAAAACAGTCATCACAGCATGGTGCGGTTACAAAACAATGATTATCATTAATAACGCTTATTACCAATGCTAACTTTACGCCACCTCTTTCCAGATCCAACCCACGATCCCCACGTATCCTAGCTTTAGTTGGTAAGTGTTTCAACTTCCTCACTATAAAAACTAAACAGCTTAGTCTTTTATTATTTTTTCCATATTCTGAACTCCTTCTTCTTCTATTCTCGCTGAAAAAACCCTAAGTTTTCCAACAAGCTTCAACAATGTCTACAACAACATCATCCCAGATGAAGAAAATCTCCAAGAAGAAAAGTAAGAACGCAGGAACGATTATGGAAAGCAAGGTCAGTACTCATCAAGGTCAATCTGTACTTATCCCTCAAGCAATATCCAAGGAACAAGAACTGCTATACGACTCTCAGGTACTGATTCCAACTAATGCTGCTGGAAAGAGGTTTGCTCTAATGGGCCCTCTTACAGTCTTTGAAATCTTGAAAGATACCAGAAAAATCTTTCCTGTCTGTTATAACTTTAAGCCTTTGTTTAATAAGATGGATATCCCTAGGTTAGGAACTGAGAATATGAGTGAATCTTCTGCTTCGAAAACCATAGAAACCCCAAATGTTCCCCCAAAAGATCCTTTCGTCTTGGATTACGTTAAGAGCAACTTTAGACCATTCCAATCCTGCCCTACCCCTGATATAGCTTACCAGAATTGGCTTACTAAGGTAGAAGCTAAGAAATCCCATTAGTGGGAGGAACTAGGGATCTATAATTTGATCAAGTTATTGAAACCAGGCTTTACCTTTAGCCACCCATTACAATTTGCATCCTTATATTTTTGGGACAACACTTACAACACCTTTCACCTCCCCGGAGGAATGATAACACCCACATTCTTCGACATAGCAGCCATCACCGGTTTGTCACCAGTAGGAGAGAGACTTACATTCTTGATACTGAAGAACACTCAAGTATCATTGACTTCGATGTCAAATTGGCCAGTTTCTCTAAGTTTATTAGTCATTATCACACTGAAGGGGATAGTGTGTCAGATGTGGAGCATATTGCCTTTCTTACCCTGTGGTTGTCAAGATACCTGTTTTGTAGCAGGTCTTTATAGGTAGCCAGTAGGTTTATTCCTCTAGCTAGAGATTTACATGAAAATAGGAGAGTATGCTTGAGTGAGCTGTTACTTGTTGATCTCTACGAAAGCTTGAGATCAGCTGTTTCCGAGTTTGAAATCCCACACTCCCAAAAACATCTTGCTAGCTGGCCCCTTCTGGTTACTCCAATTATGGCTTAACGCCATGTTTGAATCCTCATTGTCCACGGCTGACACCATCGTTGAACAAGATCCTAAGATAGCGGATCGAATCATTGAAGGTACAAGGCTGAGAAAACATACTCCAAATGATGATAAAGCTGACTTCAAAGTCCTCTTCTCCCAATACATCATGATTTTCTCTAAAAGGCATAAATTTGAAGAAACTATGGCACCTTTCGCTTCGAGGACTCATGGACCATCATGGTTCACCATGTCCCTTTCAGAGGCTGCTTAAAGCAAAGAGATTCAAGACATTTGGAAAGCCTTTTTACTCCCAAGATTAATCTCCTCAAGAATCACTCCGTCCAAGAATCAGATCTTTCTGTTTGCCTATCAACCTAATTTCGTTTCCAGACAATTCGATTTATGTCAGTTAATTCCTGAACCCCTTTTCCAAACCCAGAGTGCAATCACTTCTGGTCGAACCTTCAAGGCCAGAGAAGCTAAGCTGCAACAGGAACAATACCAAGACTTCGCTCAGTTTGAATTAATACCTTTTGAGCCAACACATTTTACAACAAAGGGTTTTCTGGATTGGTGGACTAAATTCTACCAGTCTTATATGTTCGATACTCTCACCATTCAAAACAAACTAACTGATGCGTTCGATGTGCAGGTACACACAAAGAAAGGTATGTTCACTCACGCCCAAGTGATTAGGGCGTTTCAGAATTACTTCGAAACAACTTATGATCCTACGCGCTTGCAAACCATTGTGTATCGAGCGTCCGAAACCTTGAAGGAAAAATTTAAAGAAAAATTTTCTAAGTTCAAACATCCTTCAGGGTTGTCACCTGAGGATAGGTATAGGTTGGCACTCGAAATGCATCCACCTAAATTTCCTAGATTACCTACCTCAGAACTGGATCTGGCTTGGTTTCCTCCATACCCTTGGTGGTTGACTTGCAAAGAGATGTTCAAATACAAATCTCAAAGGAAACTAAAGCCATCTGAGACTGTGACATGGGCTCGTCATTTGCTCCATAATTTCCTAGGACATCTTCGCTATGACCTTTCTGCCATGTCGATTATATCTAATCAAGGCGCAGGTGCGAATGCTTGGGAAATCCCCAAATATTTCTTACTTTCTTTTTAACATTTCCTCTTAATTGTTTCGATTTTCAGCCATCAGGATAAAGACTGTTGCGTCGAAGACTAAGGAAGGAAGTAGTTCTCAACAAACCATCGAAACTGATGATACCGTGCCTCAAGCAATTCCAACAATTACTCCTGCAACAACAACACCAACAACAACAATTGCTCCAACTCCAACAATTGCTCCAACTCCAAATGTAATTAATTAATCCTGATGTTTCGAATGGACTAAAATTTATGATTGAAGTCTAACTCATGTTTAAACCATTTCAGACAAGTAAACTCCCACCAACCACTCCAAAGAAGCGAAAGCCTAGTACCACTAGGAAGAATCCCAAGGCTGGGGAAAATTCACCAATAACTTCAAAGAAGAAGCAGAAGAAAGATGTTTCCAAGGACACTAATGTTTCTGGACTCGATTCCAGGGATGTTGCTCCCTTACCAAAATCCAAAAATCCACCTTCGACCTCCAACGTAATGTTGGAACATATAGATAGCAATCTCTCTTCAGATAATCCACAGGTAAATTGAATTCGAATTTTTAACAAAAAATAGTTATTCGTACCTTAGTGCAAGTTTTTAATCTTTCTTCGTTTATGTAGGACGATTCGAATCCAATTCCTACCACTTCGACTCCTCCATCAAAAATAGCTGCTCCAATCCATTCTTCTCATCATGGGGATTCTAGTAATGCAGTGCGAACAAAGGATCCTCCAACATGGCGGTTCCGATTGGGGCTCGAGCAACGGATGACCAAGGCACTTCTCCCCTCTCAAGGAAACAAAGCGAAGCAACGCTGAAGATCTGCGAAGTTCCTCGAAACTTCTCATCCAAAATCTCTCTAAATCCCTCGAGAGAGTGAAAAAATCACCCAATTTGAAGAGGAAAAGGCCCTTCTCAAGAGCGAAGAATCTAGTGAGGAAGGTTACGAGGCGGAGAAGAAGAGGCCCAAGGCGGTTCGAGCGAAGGAACGGAGTCTGATGCTCACAGTAGTGAAGACAATGACATTGAAGTGGTGGATTTGGTTGGTGACGAAGAAGACGATGAGCAAGAAAAGAATGAAGGTGATGGTGCCCCTACTAATGAGCCAATGGAAGTCGAGATGGATGTGACTCCCTTGCGCATGGAACTTCCTGATTTGGTATATGAAGGCTAAGTTAGCTCAGAGGGACACTCCTATTGCTAGGTCTGGTACAAGTTCGACCAATGCTCCATTACCTTCAGATGATAGAGCTGTACTTCTCAATAAAATTAGGAAAACAATCCTTGATGTGGATTTGTTCGAAGTGCTTAAGAAAGACAATACAGCTTGCTATACTATGAAAGAACTTCTTACTCAAGTAAACCTTGCCACCTGTTCTTTACCAGTCAGCACCATCCTATTCGACCTTCAACCTTGCTGGACAACGTGACTGGGTGTCTCCTTCAGGACGAATTTGCTACTAATAAAGTCCAAGAGAAGCGAACTGCTATGGATGCTGCTTATGAACATGCGTCGAAGCTATCTAAAGAAGCTGAAGATCAAGCCATGCACATAAAGCAAGCCAAGACTGATTATGAGACTCGAGCTCAGTCCATTCTTCTCTGGGAAAAGCAAATTCAAGAGCTCCAACAAAAAGTTAAGGAGGTCCAACAACAACAATTGGAATATGACACCAACACTGCTGGCACTCAATTCGAAGAACTCCTCAACAAAGGACTTGCAGAAATGGAAGCGGTTGAGCAACTTAAAGGTGAAGTTGCTACTCTGGAAGGAGCAAGACGCTTTACTCAACAAAGGCTTGAGTCCTTTCGAAGTACCTTTGACAGATTGAGGAATAATTCCTATTTTTAATTATTTTGTTTATTTTAATGAATCTTGAGTTTGGTTGAATGTTAGTTTGTAATATCCAGACAACGCCATTTTGGCACTATATTACCATTTTGGCATACCTTTACTATGTTTCGATTACGTTGTTATTATTCGAATCTCCTGCAGGCGTGGCTTATATTTCTTTAAATATTTCCCATTAACCTTTAAGATTTGTTTATCATCATTCAACTCTTCAATTTCATATGCATTGTTTGAAAATGTTTTTATTATTCGAAAAGGTCCTTCCCATGAGGTGACCATTTACCTAAAGCTTTATTTTTCTTATCCATGGGCAATATGACTTTCCAGACTAAACTGTTAATAGTGAATGTTTTACCTTTCACCCTTTTGTTATATGCCCTAGCTACTCTTTCCTTTTGCCTCATTAGGATTTCTAATGCATGCAATCTAACTTCGTCCAACTCAACTAACTCATTCATCATCATCTCCCAATATAAGGCAGTTGGGATTTCGTTTTGTCTTTGAATTCGAACCGGACTGTAGATGAATTTCTACTGGTAGAACTGCATCATGACCGAATGTTAGTTGAAAAGGTGTAGTGTTAGTAGCTTCTTTAGGAGATGTTCTACATGCCCATAGTATTTGGTCTAAAGTCTTATGCCAATTCCTTGGCTTTTTACCAACATGTTTCTTAATTAAACCTATTATCACTTTATTGGCTGCTTCGACCTGACCATTTGCTTGAGCATAATATGGTGTTGATGTTAGTAATCTAAACCCCATCTCTTGGGCAAATTCTTGCATCTTCCTACCAGTAAACACAGAACCTTGGTCTGTGGTTATGCTCTCTGGCAAACCGAACCTATAGATAATCTGTTTCTGTATGAACTCAATAATAGCCTCTTGATCAGCAGCTATTAATGGTATTGCTTCAATCCATTTGGTAAAATAATCTATTCCTACCAAGATATATTTCTGTCCTTTGGATGAAGCAGGATTGATCTCTCCTATTAAGTCTAATGCCCATCCTCTAAAGGGCCATGGTTTAATGATCGAATGCAACTCATTTGCAGGAGCATGTTGAATTCTGCATGTTTACGGCATTCTTCACACCCTTTAGCAAAATCTATACAATCTTTGAGCATGCTAGGCCGTACCATATCGAAATAGCAACCATTTCATTTATGGCTGCTTGATGTGCCCCATGTCCCATTGTGGACTTGACAATGCTAAGTATGCCTCACTTTCTCCCGGCATTTCGATGTCGCCTTCTTGGGTCTTTTGAACAATTCATTTCCCATAAGGACATATGATAATGCTCTATATTTTATTTTCCTATCAACATTAAATGTTGGATTTTTAAATAACTCACTAGTGGACTTAGCATCGCATCGATAAGGTGTCTATGACTAATACTTGAATCTATCTTTATCACCACAACCTAATTTAATATTTTCTAAATCGAAGGTGTGAGTCTAGTAGCCATGACCCTACCTCTTATTTCGACCAAATCCTCAAATTTTTGGCGAAACTTTATACCACAAACCAACTGCTAGGTCATTTGCTTCTTGATTTTCTATTCTTGGTATGTGTTGAATATCCATGTATTGAATTTTTGAGTAGTCATTAACTATGACAAAGTATGTCATCAGATTTTCCTTTATGCATTTGTATTCCTTTGTTATTTGCTTGACCACTAACTCGAGTCACCTTTAATTTCGACTCTAGTTGCCCCAATTCCAACAAAGCTTCAGTCCAACTATGAGTGCTTACTCGACCGTTGTTCGAGCAATGAGGACCATCTAACTTATACTTGAATTTTGTTGGAATTCCTTGGGAGAAATTATGAGAACTCCAACACCACTACCCTCCTTATGGGTCGAACCATCAAAGTATAATTTCCAAGGTTGCGTTTCAACGTAACCTATGGCGACTTTCGACCGATGAATGGTCCTGATGAAATCGAAATTACTTGACCTTTCACACTCTTAAAGGCATGAAAGTCAAAGAATATTACTAAGGCTAAAGCCCATTTACCAACTCTGTTATGCATTATTGGTTTTGAAAGCATATGTTTGTTAACATCGAAATGAGACGAAACATAAACATCAACAGCTTTATATAATACTTAAGTTTCATACAAGAAAAGTATAAACAAAGACATAGCTTTTCTATATTGCTATATCTAGTTTACGCATCATTCAATACCTACTTAAATAGTATATGGCTCTTTCGATGCCATTGCTATCTTCTTGTGCTAACATACTACCTATACTAACTTCGAGAGGCGATGTACAATCTCATGGGCTTTCCCATGAAGGTGGAACAAGATAGGAGGTGAGAGAGATATCTTTTGATCTTGTCAAATGCCTCCTGATGTGCTTCGTTCCACTCGAAGGCTTGGCCTTGCTTTAAACGAAGTAGGGGAGAGAAAGCCTGGGTTCTTCCACTTAGATTTGAAATGAATCTTCTTAGAAAGTTAATCTTCCCTAGCAAAGATTGTAGCTCCCTTTTCGATGTAGGTGCTTTTGTCTCCATAATGGCTTTGGTATTATTCTGGTTGATTTTGATTCCTTTTTTATGAACCACAAAGCCGAGGAAATCTCCAGCCTGCACAAAAATGCACATTTAAGGGGGTTCATTTTTAAGCCATGTTTTCTCATTCTTTCGAATGATTGGCTCAAATGATGCAAATGGGTTTGTGCATATATAGATTTGATGACTATATCATCAATATACACCTGCATAAATGTCTCAATAAAATCATGGAAAATGGAATTCATTGCTCTTTGGTAAGTTTCCCCAACATTTTTTAAACCAAAAGGCATCACTACCCATTCGTAGGTGCCTAAGGCTCCTGGGCAACGAAATGTTGTCTTAGCAACATCTTCTTCAGCAATAAAAATCTGGTTATACCCAGAGTATCCATCTAGCATACTTAGGTATTCGAATCCTGCAGCAGAGTCTATTAACATATCTGCCACAGGCATGGAATATTCATCTTTAGGGGTAGCAGTATTTAAATCCCTAAAATCTATGCAAATTCTCAGAGATCCATTTTTCTTAATAACAGGTACTATATTTGCTAACCATTCGACATACCTTGTGGTTCTGATGAATTTGCAGCGCAACAACCTTTCGACCTCAACTTTAATTTTTGTGAGAACTGCTGGCGTGAATCTTCTAGGAGTTTGTTTGATGGGCTTCTTGCCATCCTTAATTAGGAGCCTGTGCTCCACTAACTCTCTCTTCAAACCAGGCATTTCGTCATAATCCCACGCGAAGCAATCTCTGTTTCTCTTGAGGACTTCGATCACCTCTTGCTTGAAGCTTGGGTTGAGTTTTGCGCTTATGTAAGTTATTCTTTTTGTATTGTCATCCCCCAAATTTACCTCTTCGAGTGGATCCTGTGCTAACATTTTGGCACCTGAGTCTGTGGGGTCCTTCTCGAAGCCCAGGGGTTCTTTGTCATAGATGGCATCTAGCCTTTGATCTATTTCATGTTCTTCACAGGGTGAGTCTTTCGAACCATCCCCATCTATTTCGTTCACTTTAGCCTCTAAGGCCGCTTTCCATTCGTTCTCAGCCATATAGGCCGAAATCCTTTCGAAGAAGGAAGACTTAATCATGGGCCAGGTTGTTGAATTCCCAGCCTGTTGGCCATCTTTGCGAGGTACCTTCGACTCCTTCGTCTCCTTTAATTATCTTCCTATCCCAAAATACATGCCATCATGGCGAAGGGTCATATAATAGTGTGCATTCCTGGTTTCGTTTATTTCATCACTTGGGGTACAAGGGGCTATTCTGGCTAGATACTTATCATAATTCCTCTTATTGACTAAGTTAACCGCTGTCATAAAGTAACTCTGGTCCGCTTCGATATTCTCCACAATACCATCTTCTCTCCATAGAACCAACCTCTGATGCATTGACGAAGGACCTGCCCCTACGCCATGGATCCACTCTCTTCCCAGCAGCAAGTTATAGTTGGCTTTGGCTTCGATCACCATGAACATGGTGGGCCTGCAGCTCGATTCGACGGTTAAATCCACTTGAACTACCCCTAACGTCTGACCTACTTTCCCTTCATAGTTGGATAGGACCATGTTGTGTGGTTTGACATCACCTTCTTGTATTCCTAACTTTTTCAGCATGAAGTGAGGCATTAAATTAACGGCAGCGCCTCCCCATCCACTAAAACCTTGTTCACGCCATGGGCTCCAGCCTTTGCTCGAATGAACAATGGCTTCAAATGATTCTTCATTACTGGCTCTGGGTGTTCGAAGAACGCATTCTGCTCTTCGACCGCGCCGTTATCCATTACGTAGTAGCAAACTGGTCTTGTGCTTCATCAAATCTATGGTATCATCCTCCTCATGCTCTTCGATTTCGATTTCCTATCCAAACTCACAAGGTAATACAGATACCACATTGCAATTAATGTTAAGTGAAGACTCCCCCTCTGATTCGAAGTTGTTTGTTAGCATATCTTCGTCTTCTTCTGGACTTGGAGTGTACTCCTTCGATTCATCTTGTTGTGTTTCAGAGAAGAGTCTCCTACTAACTGGAGGTTTGTCTTCAGGTTGATTATTTGGTATGGTTTGTTGGTGCTTGATTCTGCTTGGTTTTTGCTCGAACTTGCTCCTTTATCCGCCACAGCTTCCCTTTTAGCCTTTCGATTTCTCTGTTGCCTTCGCCATTGGGATCTTGACATGGGATTTTTGCCTTTGTAGTTTTCTAGTCTCAATTCTTCTCTCTTTGCAGTGTTTAATTTCCTTCTATATATCATGGTGTGACGTGCATTTCGCTCATTGCCTCTCCATTTATCTTTCCCCTTATTAGCTCTGACTTGCAGCCATTTGTCTGTTGGCACTTCAGCAAGGATTTTGAACGTCACCCTGTTCACGTTAAAAAGTGTCGCGCTAGGGAATCGAATCTGAATTCGGATCCTCTAACTCGAAACGATTTACTCTTTTGATTTGTTTATAAAGATGTCGCGAGCATCAAGCTTTATTATTTTCAACACAAGAAAAGTTGATTTAATGATTATGAAAAAGGGGAAAGCTGTTAATACCCTCAATTGATTTTGATATGCGTAACGACTAGCGCAAACTAGGCGCGCATTGGGAATATTCGGGTAAGGGGTTTGTTATATAAAGGGAATAGATGGAGCACCCTAAATATATGTAGTTATCTATAGCTTTATATATGAATACGTTTGATATGTTTGTGTGTTTTAATTGCTATTTCTATGATTGGGAAAGTTTCTCCTTTGGGGTTTTAAGAAGGATAGATTATGTGGGATCCTAAGTTTTGTTATTATTGTGCTCGCAAAGATCTGTGGATCTTCTGCATACATATCCCTTAATGGGAATCAGAGCATTTGTAGCTCGGATCTAAAGGGATTTATGGTTTGTTTGGTCTGAGAGAGAAAGAAATTTGCTCGGCAAGGATGAGACCTTGTGCCTCGTATTCTCAAAGGATGTTGAGAAAGTCGGCAATCGTAGTTCCACTTATGCTAGTGGAAAGCAACGGGATGTTAGTAAGAGACAGACAAATGTCATCTTAATGAAAAATGTATCTAACCTATTTCATCACATAGATTTTTGAAAAGGTTTGTCTGATAAAAATCCTTCGTCGTAAGTTATAGGTGTTTTGCTTGAGTGTACAAGCGTTACCACTTACATGTTTAAGAAAGATGTTTTGAAAAAGATGATTGAATCTTTTAATTGTAAGCATTGGGTGTTTTGCTTGAGTGTACAAGCGTTACCACTTACGATTAAGAGATGTTTTTGTTTGAAAAGAGTTTGAAAAGTTTTTGAAAAGAGTTTAATTGTATGTGATGTGATAGATGAGATACTTCTTCCATAGAGATGATAAACGTCTAAATCTCGAGGAGAAATTGATTGGATTAAAGGGATGCTTTTAAGAAGCCCATGGGTCCTTGTATTGTTAGCCCAAGAGGAGGAATTAGGGGTCATCGAGGGTCCTTGTATGAAGCTCGAGGAAGCTATAGGGTATGGTGGCTTTGGCTTTAAAAGGATTTCAGAAAACCATCCTTTTGGAATTAAGAGCAATTTCACCGGGAAATTATACTCTCTGGGTTCTATCCTAACATGGGTGATTCTTTGTATTGGAAGCCCAATAGGAGGCTGTTAAGAGATTTTATGGTCTCTTTCATTGTATGATGCCAAGAAAGGCTAAACTCGTGAGGAGTTCTTTTGAGCAAGCCCAAGGAGGTGACTCGGCGGTGAGTGTTGTCTTTATATGAAGCCTAAGCGGAGGCTAAACTCAGATGAATGAGTTACCTTGTACAAAGCCCAAGAGGAGGCTAACTCTGTGGGGAGAGTTATCTTGTATAAAGCCCAAGAGGAGGCTATAACTGTGGGAACCTATTGGTTAGACTAGTTGTTATGTTATAACTAGGCAGTTGTATAAACAAGTGTGTGTGTGATACGTATTCACGAGAGTTTATGAAGGAAATATAAACAATGCATGATGTTTATTTACAAGAGTTTATGAAGGAAATATAAACAAGTGTATACGAAACGAGCGCTTAACACGCGTAACTTGATTATTTACAAGTTTGAATGTGTACAAGGAAGTAAATATGTACGAGCAGTATTTATGTACAGGAGGATGTGGATGTACATAGGGGGGTTGGGACTTACACCATAAGGGTGGCCCATTGGTTTAAAAGCAGTTTCACCGGGAATAATGCTCCTTTCAATACCAATGGTATTCAATTGTGTACACAGACGAAACGGAAAACAAACGATCGAAGTTTATCCGTGTTTGAGTATTTACAAAAAGTATCTGTATCATGTACAGGTAAAAAGATGTGTGTATATGAAAAGAATTTGATATGTACAAAGAAAATATGTATGTACATAAAGAATGTTGGTTTGGGACTTACACCGTAAGGGAGGCCCATTGGTTTAAAAGCAGTTTCACAGGGAATAATGCTCCTTTTAATACCAATGGTATGCAGTGTAAAATGAAAACAAACGGAAGAAGTTTGTCTGTATTATGTACAGGTAAAAAGATGTGTACATAAAAGAAATGGATATGTACAAAGAAATATATGTACATAAAATAATTTTTTGTTTGGGACTTACACCGTAAGGGAGGCCCATGATCGGTTTAAGAAATTCGAGAGAAAACGAAATCGGTTTTATCGTTTAATCGGATCGATCATGGAAAAGATGTAAGTTTGATGAAAAAGTTTTGAAGAAAAGGTTTTGAAAGTGTTTTTGAAATGTAAAGTTTACTTGTAAGAAGTTTTGAAAAGAATCGGGACTCGAAAGTTTGAAAAATTCACCTTTAAAGGTGTTTTGAAAAGTGCTCAAAGTGTCGTTTTCGGCTTGATCAAAACATAATCGGATGAAAGTTTTTTCTGAAAATTTTTGCACTATCATAAAATAGATGTATTTATTGACAAGTGTACAAAAAATCACCTCAAAATGAGGAGTTTTGATTGGTTAAAAAAAAATGCCAAAGTTTGTAAAAAATTTGAGAAAAATCACAAAGTTTGAAAAAAAATGGTCCATGGGAGGCTTGAACCCAGGACCTGTTAGGCGTATACGTGGCACAAAGACTTAAGAGTGAGCTGACAACCGCTGGGGCGGCAATACATCCGTGTATTGTGTTTAAAATATGAAATTATATTTTAAACATGGATATTTGAATTCAAAAAAATGCGCGTAGCTCATCTTCTTCCCCAATCCTTCAAGCAGCCATAGATTTCGTGTTTCTTGATGAAATTGGATGAAGTAAACATGAAAGTTGATCGTTTTGAACCCAGGAACATGATGGCATCACTTAATTTCATTTATTTTCAGTTAAATATGATTGAATTTCTGGGAAACATGAAGAACCCTAGAACTGAAAATCTTAATTGAAATGGTGTATGATGGATGATTTTGTCAATTGGTTGAGGGTTAATGATCGTGAAGGGTGTAGAAAACAAATGGCCAAGAGTTTTTTCAAAATGAATAAAAGAATCATGGAGTTGAAGTTCGAGCTCTTACCTGTTGAAGCTGGAATCGAATTCTGGATTTGAGTGCTTCCAGTTGTTGTTTGAGGATTGTTTGAGCACCAACGGCCTATGGGGAAGATGTATGAGTGGTCTGCTCACTTCAAATCAGCCTGGATTATTCCAACTAAGTCCACCTGCATAAGCTTAAAATGGAAACTCGAATCCTGGGTTAGAGGTGTTACAGATGGCTGTTTATGATCTGCATCATCTCTATGATGTATGTTGATGATGTTTGAATGGTTAGAACTCAATTTAATCAAGCCAAACTATGGATTCGAATTCTAAGGCAGTTTTGAAAGCTTATGATCATGAGATGTGAAAACTGGTTTCTAGCTTTGCCTATGTTGATTTTAGGTTTCAAACAGGTTTCATATTGATGTTAAAACATATTAGACACCAAATTGCTTAAGATTTTTCACTAGTTTTCAAAATTGCAAGTTTTCACAAATTGAACTATGATTCATGAAATTTGAGAAAGTGGAATGAAAGCATGTACTTGCATGGATTTGGTGTAGTTTCAACTTGAAAATGATACCTCTATTTATAGGTCAAGATTCCTGAAATGTTAGGCACAAATAATTGGCTTTTGGTAAATCAAACTTGCCTTAGAGGGAAAGAAAGTCATTTTGCCTTAAAAGGAAACTTCCTTTTTTAACCATGTGTGAAAATCCAATCTTGATCCTATCCTACAATAATTACTTCTCACTGATTTTTATCAGTTCTTATCTCAATTTGGCAAGGTGGCATGTGTTCTAGAAGAAGAAATCCAAAAATGACCTATAATTGTGAAGTTTTGAACTTGATATCCATGGTTATGGAGCCTTATGTTTCAATTTCAAAAGTATAGCTAGACTCCATGGATTTGAGAGTTCTTGGACATTTTGGAAAGCTTGTTTCAAGGGCTACCAGTTTTATGTTTTGAGTTTTTTCCATGTCAAAGTGGAACTATGTGAAAAAATGCCATGAAGTTTGGAAAAAGTACAAAATTTTAACACTTGAAAATTTTTCTAAGTGTTGAAAATTTTGACTTTTTGTTGACTTTTCCAAATTCTTTGATTTTTTATGATCATGATGTATCATTTGAAGTATTTTGATGATTGAAAAAGTTTTGTCTTGAAAAAGTTGACCAAAAGTCAAAGTTTGACTTTTCTGTGCAGATGAAATTTTATCAGATGTTTCAGAAATTGACTGATGAAGTCTGTGAACTTTTGTGATGTTTTGAATTCAAAAATTAGGTCAAGAGGTTGTATCTAAGATATAATGACCAATCTCTAACCAAAAAAGTCATTCATTGCTCAAAAAATCAGAGAATACTCATGCTCGACCAAAACCCTAATTGGTCGATCCTCGATTGATTAAAGAGAAAAGTTGGGTATCTGATGATCAGAGGTTGATGATTTGATCAAGACAGACCAAATGAGGTGAGTAAAACTCAAACCCTAATTGGTTGCCTCTTGAATCAGATGAAAATTTGATGAAACCCTAATTTTGACCTGTAAATGCTATACCCGATTAATTCTGTTCTGAACTGTTAATGATGCAATGATGCAAATGTAAGGTGGTATATTAGGTCAAAAATTGGGGTATGACACACCCTTCGATCACCTTTAGGGTAGGGGCTGTCAGGCTTTCTTTGAGTATGGTTACCCTCTAAATGTTGACTCATCTGACCAACTTCCTTGTGATTCCAGCATGGGGCGAAGGGTATGGTTTCGAAAGCTCCAGCCATGTTCTGGTCATATGCTGCAAAGCACCTTGGGCATATCAGGCACTTGGTTGCCCCTTTGTGACACCGCACTAAAAATCCCAATAAACTCTCTCCCGCTCTAGGGTAGCACCTGAATAACTGGTTATCCTGGCGCCAGTTGTTGCCAGTTCGAGCCCTTTGTTTCCTCTCGAAGTCTGCAGCAATTCTCTGGTTGCAGATGATGCTACATCTGGGATATAATATCATTTCAGCATTTCCCTTGTGGCACAGCATGAGATAATCTTTGAGGCTGGTATCTGCAGCATAGCCATCCTCCATTTTGTATTTTTCCTTTTCTAGGTATCTTTCCATCTCCTCCATCTCAGAACGAGGTCTTTCCATATCTACCATGTTGACATCAACATCTTCCCCTTTTTCGTCATCATCTCCCCATCCTGATGGTTTGACATCTTCGATTCGGATCTTTGAACTTTCAGGGGCAGAGTATTTTACCAGATAATCGAACTTCCCACTGGGCTCACCTAAAGTATCCCAGACTTCTTTTTGAGGAATGTTAACATCTCCATCCTTCCCTTTTATGTCATCATCTCCCCATCCTGATGGTTTGACGTCTTCGATTGAGATTTTCGAACTTTCTGGGGCAGAGTATTTCACCAGATAGTCGAACTTCCCACTGAGCTCTCCCAAGGTGTCCCAGATTTCTTTCTGAGGGGAGAGTGGCTTTGTGATCTGGACTCTCTCCAATTTTATTCTCAGGCCTTCAGTAGCCTGTGTCAACTCTTGCTTTTGGTTCTCCTGGCCTTCAGTAGCCTGGATCTCTTTCGAAACAGCCAAAGGTACTGCTTCGATCGAAGCCTCTAGTTGCTTGTGGACGTCCTCAGTGACCCCCTTGTTGACTTCGACTCCCACACAGTTTTTGTTCTCAGTACTTTTCTCTTCTAATGGAGTGGCCTCTTGATCTGCTTCCACCATATTGATTTCTCCAATGCACGAAGGCTCGGAGTAGTTGGTGTCTGCAACATCCAGAGGGTCTTCATCTACTTTCATTTTTGGTTTGTCAGCAAATCTCAATCTGCCTTCTTTAATTGCATTTTGAATCAGATCCTTGAAAAGAAAACACTGTGAGATTTTGTGGCCTAGGAAACTATGATATTTACAAAATCCTCTTTTCTTTCTTTGATCTAAAGGAGGTATTTTGACGTTTGATGGCACAATTAGTTGTCCATCTTTGACAAGAAAATCAAAGATCTCGTCACATTTTGTTACATCGAAGGTATACACCTTCTTTGGGAATTTATCACTTTTTTCATTTTCAATAATTTCTTTCCCTTTTGTGGGAACTAATAGTTTACAAGAGTAAGGTGGAGCCTGTTTTAATTCAGCGAGATCAATTTCGACCTCTTCAAATTCAGGATAGTCTTCGACTTCCTCAGTTTCGACATAAGAAATTCTTTCTTTCTTATTACTTTTAAAAGCCCTGGCCTTTTCGGCCTTTAGTCTTTCGACTTGTCGAACCCTATCTGCTAACTGGGCCATGTCCCTCAAGTATTGTGTGTCTAATTTCTTTCGAATAGAATAGTCCAAGCCACCAGCGGCCATTTCGACTAACTCATGCTCAGGGACTACTGTGAAACATCTAGATTTCAAGAGTCTGAACCTATTCAGGTAATCATCTATGGGTTCAGTAAACTTCCTCTTAACACTGGCTAGTTCCTTCAGACTTATCTTGGATTGTCCCATATAGAATTGTTCATGGAACAATCTCTCTAAAAGGGTCCAGGTATCTATGGATCCAGGAGGCAAGGTGGTGAACCATGTGAAAGCATTTTTAGTGAAGGAACTTGGGAAGTATTTAATCCTAAGGTTCTCATTTATGCTATATCTCCTGCTTCAGTCAAATACCTGGCTATGTGTTCGACTGTTGATTCATTTGTATCTCCAGCAAACTTTGTAAACTTAGGGATTTTATATCCCCTTGGCAGATCAGTATGCATTACATAATCTGCTATAGGAGAGGCATAATTTGGCCTTCTAATCCCTGTATTAAGACCGTTTTGGGCCATAATCCTCTCTATCATGGTGGTTAAATTATTTTCTGCCAAGATATTATCGTTTCGAATTCTATGAACAACTGCATCAGCATCTTGGTTTCGACCCACCATGACAACTCCTCTAGGTTGTTCTTCTCGAAACGCTGGGACCTCTAGCCTTTCGACCCTTGCCCCTGGTTCCATAACTCCCCTTTGTGGTTCTTCTTGAATCACTAGGGCATCTAATCTTTCGACCCTAGCCACTGGTTCTATAAATCCCCTTTGTGGTTCCTCTCGAATCACTGGGGCATCTAACCTTTGTGCCCTTGCCCCCAAATTAATCCCCTCTCTTACTGGTCTATAGGGTGGGTCATCAGCAATTTGTTCTATGATAGGTACGTTCGCTCGAACCAATGCCTGGTTCTGTCTACGCCTTTCTGGCGGAGCAAAGAAATCTGCTATTCGACTCATATTATCTGCGTTTTCTCTGTTCGTCATAGTTACGTTTTGTACTATTGGGGCAAAGATCTCTTGCATAGTTTGCGCTAATACTCCTATCATATTATGGTTACTATCATCCATTAATTGCCTAAAAGCCATCTGGTTTTCTGTGGTTAGGATAGGCAATGTACTATAACCTACTGACCCTTGGTTATTTGCCAGGAATTGATTAGCCCCAGATCCAGACCCTAATTGTGGTGACGTGTTCAACGTCGAAGTTTGCAAACCTGCCATCAAAGATGTTGGCATCCCATAAGGGGGATTCCTGGGTCTACTACCATCGAAACTGGGTGGTCTAGTTGGTGGTGGGGTGGCAAAATGGGTTTGTGTCCCTGATGGTGGGACAAATCCCCCAGGATAACCAGTGGTTCCTGTATTGCCTAGGATCGAATTGTTAGTTGACATGCCACTTGTTCCGTTTGTGGCCACGTTGCTAGTAGAAGATGCAACAGACTGTGCATTCGAAGGGATCGCGCTTGACGTTCCCGTCGAAGCGGACGCGTTAGTGCCTGTTCCATGTGGGGCATTTTGTTCCCCTTGTTGATTGTTTGGATTAGACATCCTATTATTACGTTTTCTTCTGGGTAAGGGTTGGTTGCTATTGGTTATTCTACCACTCCTAAGGTTCATATACCAACGAACTTTGACACTCAGAAAGAACTTTTATAATAATTATGTCTTAATAATCTTTGTTTTAATTTTGTAACGACCAATGACGGTCCCACTGGGCGTGCCAATTTGTTTACAGTGATTTCTGGTAAAACAACCGCTAGTCCTCCAAACTATCGAATAAACTTAATGACTGTTATTCAATTTCTCTGGTAACTTGCAGGATCGACTAGATTGATCCTATGGGGTATTGGTCGTTTGGATAAATTTAACAACAAAACTAATATTCATTGTTAAGACTTGTATTTAGAGTGTTTTATGGATGCTCAATGTATTCCGATTACAATGTTAAAGAACTTAATGACATGATCAAGTAAAGAAACACAACTGGTTTGAATGAATAAAGATTCGATTTGCCAAGAAATGTATAAATGCAGAAATACGTAAATGACTTTGAATGTAAAGACTTTAATGTAAAGGCATGAATATAAAAGCATGAAATGTAAAAGACATGAATGTAAAAGACATGAATGTAAAAGCGTTTCTTAAAACGTAAAGGATTCGATTTAGAAGAAAAGTGTTTAAATACAGCAAATAAATAAATGGCTTTGAATGTAAAGGTATTTAAAAGACATTGATGCGAAAATGAAGATAAACTGGAAAGGTAAAGATATTTTACTGAATTATAAAGGTTTGGTGCTATCATACGTACATTGTTCGAGCATTCGTTTCCCTAGCCATGTGGTATTTTGAATATTTACTGAATTTTGTACAATAGATATGACACACGAAATTCTAACACTTAGACTTCTATTTATACTACTTCGACCATAACGGTCTGACTTATGAGATTCTGCCACGTTCAGAACATGCAGAACACTGTTCTTCTCTAGCTTCCACGCGTCTTCGAACCGTTCCAGCGCGTATATATTTGAATTCCAACCATCCCGCTCGCGTTTGAATTTCAAATGCTTCAACATTCTTCACTTCGAACTCATCACACAGACACAGTCTAGTTAGCACTTCGAGGCTTCTTTTAAATATATCTCCACAACTGTCACTCGAAGCTTTGAACTTTGGCATGTCCATTCGAACCACACATATCAAAATCTTCAGCCAACACATGGTTGGACGAATTCATGGAAAGGATGCAAGAATACAACAAGTTGAACCAAGTAGAAATAGAAAAAAATAGGGAAAAATCAAAAGGGGTGCCATCGATGGATTTATACGACGACACTTTTTCGGCTCTTTCAAGTAGTTAGGTAGCATTTTAATGTTAACTTCATTTTGTTCATGTATTATGCTATGGAAATATACTCATTTTTGTAGTTTGACCAAATGCACAATATTTGAATACATGAGATTTTATGAGTAGAGATGTTGTTTCTGTTCTGTTTCTGGGTTTTCAATCCCAGGCCATTTACCGGAAGTTTACTTCCAGTTTTGGTTAAGTTAACAACCAGAATTTAACTTCCGGTTTTATCACTGACACAAGGATATGATTTCTATGGTCCATGTTTACATCCAACTACTATAAAAATACCTCTCCTATTATATTTTTCCATACCACAACACAAAAAAACCAGATATGGACATGAAATTGAACATCATATGGGTTGTTGGAGTTGTCCATTTTCCCAGCGCCACACCGTCTCGTGAATTCAAGATCACTGTGTACATCCCTATTGAATAGGTGCATGAAACATTGCAGGAACCTGTACCTTATGGCGACGGTCGAAAGGTAGAAAAGATCGAGTACCGCTTGCCATCGATTGACAATGAAGGGAATCTTTAGTTCATAAACCATGAACTGAAGAACGACGCTGATTTACGGGCTATGTGGTCTACTTATGAAAGTTTTTGGGAGAAAGTTCCAATCGATTTAGATGCAACTTTATCAAGAACTGTCAATGACATTATGAGGATGTTGCAACGTCCACCCGAATATTGATTTGTAATGTTTGATTTATGTTTAACTACTAAATGTATTTGCTAAGTTTATGTTATGAATTATATATATGTCTATGTTAAACAATGCAATGAAGTTTTCTGGTTTCTATTATGATTAAAACCGACATTCCAATTCCGATATAGAATAGAAAGTAAAGTTTTGATTTGATATATATTTTACAGATGATGGTGCGTATCGAAAATATACTTCTGATTTTGAAGGATATTTTAGAAATTTTGCGTGGTGCATAAAAAAGTTATGAGATAGAATAAAAAACTCTCTTATTTTATATTAATTTCCTCTTTCTATCCCTCTTTCTATCCCTCTTTCTTTCTCTATGTTGTTTAGCAATTTCCACTCACTTGAAGAGGACTATCTATTTACTCTTTGACTGAGGACATTCTTGATTTCTAAACCTCAATTAACTTTAATACTTAATAATCAACAAAACACTCATTATTAAACGAAAAGACAATTTACTACGTCCTACATGTTGCCAAAGAATATTATAAAAACAATCAAAGACCTCTATATTAAGAATTAAAACCATACTACTTTTTAAACGGAAACAAATTTGAGACGCTGAAATTCTATTAGTAATATGAATAAACAATAAAAGTTACTTTATCACACCCACGTGGAAATTTAAAAACCGACGTCAATAATATGAGTGAAAGTATCGTTTTGCCGTGTGGTCATTTTCTGTTAAAAAGCAAAAACGCGTCTACGGGAAGCTATTTATTATCCTTAATTTTGTTTGCATGCATGGTTACCACAATCGTAGCGTTATCCATATTTTTGGCATTTGGCATTTCATTAGATGTTAGATTAAGTATTTATTTTCTTCTTCAAAATTATCTAATCACAAATGACATATATGTTAATAGGAAGAAAGGTCTCAAACGACATATTTCAAAAACATTTGTAAAAAAGCAAGTATGTAAGGTTGAGATGGTAAAAGTCTCTTCCAATTTAATCAAAAATCCTATGGTGAATCCAATTTTAGACATATAATAGTCTTAAATCTCTTAAAAATAGATGAAGAGCATATTTGATCTTTTTACTTATGGTGGCAGCCTTATTAAATCATTTTGCAACCGTGCCACATAATCCTCACGTCACAAATCCGCAACGGATAATTATGACGTCTGTACCCACCTATTTCTAGTTAAATTTTGTTCAAACTGTTTTCTCTCTTAAAAAATTGTAACGAGATATTCACGTCCCAACCTGAAATTTGAAAATTTGAAACTTTCTACCATGTGTAAGTTATAGGCTTTTGAATTTTAAATATTATTTCATAGGTTGCAACGTGGGTATCACGTCGCAATTTTTTTAAAAAAATATTCTCTGACTTCCCATGTACTAACGTTAACTTCTATATTTTATTATTAAAATCATGTAGTGACGTTATTATGTCGCAACCTCACTTTTTCCATGCAATAATCAAATCACAAATTCACGTCGTTGAACAACACTTTCTTGTAGTGGAAAACACATAACTAAGTATCTTGATCGTCCAAAAAAACTGAATGAAACGAAAAAATTGTTGATGTTGTAAAATTAGATGCCTTAGAAAAAGTATAAACTATTTCTTTATGATCAAGAAACAAACAAGATAAAAACGAATGAAGAACACAAAGAACAACACAGATTGATTATAACTCTTATTCTTTACTTTCTCTTTAAACAAGATTGCAAGTGTTACAAGAATAACAAATAACATCTCTCATCCTTAATTAGGATTTGCAATGTTCAATGATGAGAGACTAGTATGCTATTTATAATAAATCTAACATACTAAAGTAATGAGTTTTTCACAAATACCCGTTATAAGCTAACTTAGGGTACAAGCTAACTTAAACAATTGAACATTACAAACAAGCCCTATTTAACATGCTAATAAACCTAACATTTTAGACAACTACATACTAAAACATATTTCGACTACAACATGTGAGCGAACTTTGACGACATATTAAAACTCTTTCGAACTGTCGAAACCAAGAGGCTACATTCGACTGTCGAAACCAAGAAGCTACATTCGACTGTCAAAACCAAGAAGCTTCTTTGACCATACTAGATTTTGATTCCAATATCTCACAAATCTCTACCTCTGAACAAACTCTAATGTCAAAGAACAAACTAGCTTTCTTCATGCAGCTTTATCAACTACATGCAGTGGAAAAACTTGCAACTTGGGTGATTTTATCAACATCATTATGATCTGTTGAAACCTTAAGCCCTTGGACTTCTCCATGCTCGATTACACCTTTGACGAAATGCAACCTCACATCGATGTGCTTGGTTCGTTCATGATACGCTGAATTCTTTAACAAGCGTATTGCATTTTGATTATCACATTTAACAATGATAACTTGACCTTGAAGTATCAACTCTTTAGCAAAACCTTTAAACCACAATGCTTCTTTCATAATTTTGGTTAAAGCAATGTATTCTTCTTCTATGGTTGATAATGCAACAACCTTCTGAATTTTTGCTTTTCAACTAATTGTTGTACCAAACATAGTGAAAACATATCCTAAAATAGATTTTCTGGAATCCACACAACCTGTACGATTAGAGTCGAAATATCTTTTGATGACTGCTTTACTATCTTCACCCAAGGTTCCACCATAAATTAGGACTCTGTTCTGAGACCCATTTATGTACCTTAGAATCCACTTCAATGCTTACTAGTAAGCCTTTCCAGGATTCACCATATACCTGCTTACAAGACTTACTGCATATGTTATGTCGGGTCTAGTACAGACCATAGCATACATAAAAAAACCTACTATATTATCATATGACATACTATTCATGTAAGCTCTTTTGAACTCTGTACTAGAACACTGATTTATACTCAGCTTGAATTGAGGGTTTGTCGGAATCACAATAGGCTTTGAATTCGACATACCGAACTTGTTGAGAATCTTCTGTAGGTATTCCTCTTGATATAAGCCTAATTTAGATTGGTTTTTATCTCTTCGGATGTCAATCCCAAGAATCCTAGATGCAGCTCCCAGATCCCTCATATCGAACTTCTTATTGAGTTCAACCTTCACCTCATTACATCTTCAACATTTTTTCTCGCTATGAGAATATCATCCACTTAAAGCATCAAAATTACAAATTAATTACATATCGAAATCTGAAGCAAACACAGTGGTCGAACTGACTTATAATGAAACTTGTACGTGCCATAAACTTGTCGAATCTCATATTCCAGTGTCGAGGAGATTGTTTCAACCTATATAAATAACAATTAAACTTGCACACATGAACTTCCTTTCCTTTTCAAAATACCCTTTAGGTTTCCTCATTAGGATTGTTTCATCTAGATCACCATACACGAACGCAGTTTTTACATCCATTTGTTCTAGTTCAAGGTTGAATTATGCCACCATGTCAAGCAACTTTCAAATGGAAATGTGCTTCGCAACAGGAGAAAATACATCATTAAATTTGACACCTTCTTTTTGAGTGAAACCCCTTGCTACCAATCTCGCCTTGTATCTCTGGGACGCCACTCCTCCTATTCATTCCTTAACTTTGAAAATCCATTTACATCTGACTAACTTGGCTCCATCAGGTTTCTTGATCAATTTCCAATTTTGTTATCATGAAGAGATTTCATCTCATCATCCATGGCCTTCATCTATTTATTCTTATTTTGACTCATCATAACTTCCTTATAGTCTCTAGGTTCTTTGTCTAGAACCTCACTCGCGGAGATTAAGGCATAAGTTATAAGATCTGCATACTCAAATCTCTAAGGTGCCTTGATGACTCTTCTCGACCTATCTCTTTCCAATAGGTAGTCATCGACAATTTCCTTAACTTTCTCATCATATTTTTCTTTTTCTTCGACTTTATCTGGAATACGCACTTCAACATTGAAATGATGCTCCACCTCAATGGAATATCTCCCTGTTTCAGCTCTTCGTCAGATATTTATGCATTTCGATCAAAATCCTCAGTTTTCTTGAAAGTTATTTCAATTTCATTGAAAACTACATCTAGAATGGTGATACACCTCTTGTGACCTGGCTCCTATAAGCTTTGACTCCTCATGAGTATCCCATGAACATGCATTTCAGAGTTCTAGGTTCGATCTTGTCTTGCCTAATGTAAGCATAGACTATATAGCCAAATACTCTATGTTTTTCGAGATTTGATGGATGTCCCGACCAAACTTCTTTATGAGTGTTAATATCTAATGCAATCGGAGGATATCTGTTTATCAGATATGTAGCTTTCGAAGTAGCCTCAGCCAAAAATACCTTCTTTAACCCATCACTAGTCAACATGCTTCTGACTTTCTCCAAAATAGTTTGATTTAAAATTTCAGCCAAACCATTTTGTTATGGAGTATGTGACACCCCGACAATAATTCGGTAATTAAATAATTATGATTTTAATTATTAAATTAATTGAGAGCATAGTTTATTTAATATATTGAATTATTGAGATTAATTATGGATTTATTGGATGTATGTTGAGTAAAGTGGGGTGTGAGGAGTAAAAGACTCTACTCACATTTATTGATTTATTTAATTTATGTTAAAAAGGAATAAAAGGAATAAAATAAGAAAAAGAGGAAAAAGGAATCATTTTGGAGAAAACAAGATACGTGAAGTGAGAAGAGAAGGAAAGAAGGAAAAAGACCTAGGAGCGTCAGAAATCGAAGAACCCACAAGGTAAGGGGTGATTTCGATTGGTTATTGCTTATTATAGGTTTTGATGTTAATATTATAGACCATGGCATGTTAGGAATCTATGTTTAGGAAATTCTAGGTTTCCATGGAAGTATACCTAATAGTGTCAGTTGGTGTCAGATTGAGTCTGATTGTGTCAGAATATGTATGGAATATGATTAGAGTGTCAGTAGATGAAAATAGATGATGGAAATATGTTGTTTGATGGGATAGATGATGCCAAATGATGTATTTTAATGTTTCCCATGTTGGAGTTCGTATGGGTAAAAATGGGTTTAATTGAAAATGGAAGGATGCTGTCAAAAGTGCAGAAAATGACATTTTAACACGTGGGAACCGGTTCCTGTATGGGTAGGAACCGGGTTGCCCTTTGAAAATTTATAAAAATCTGAAAAATACACGTGGGAACCGGTTCCTGTATGTGTCGGAACCGGGTTCCCATACATTTTTTCCGAAGCGAGGTTTTGAAGCTTTTTAGGAACCGGTTCCTGTATATATAGGAACCGGGTTCCAACTCAAATTTTTGAAAAATGCCAAACTTTGAAAATTCATAACCTTCAAACCGTAAGTCCGTTTTGAGCGCCGTTTTGGACGTTATTTTCTAAATTTAATGCTCTATTTTATGAACTGAAAATATTTTCCAAAACTTGAAGTTATTTTGAAAATGAGCCAATTTCTGAGATAAGTGACTTTTGACTGACGCATAGTTAATGGTGTGTAGTGGAGATCCTGTGTTGATGGATGTACTGGTAATGTATAGATGTATTGGCATGTTTACACTGATGTTAGATGTATGCATGATGGATTGATATATCATGTTGATTGGCTTGCATGTTTATGCTGATGTTGATTGTATGCATGATTGGTTGAGATATCATGTTGGATGGTTGTTTCAGTTATGTTGAATTGATGTATTACATAGACTGATTAATGTTGCATGCTATTGATGTGCGTGCATATGCATTGTTTTGGTGAAGTTAATTCCCATTGTGCGGAATTTGACTTGGAATGCCGATAACCGATACCCGAGTGAGGATGGGTGGTTAGGCTGGATTCGTGTCCGAGTGGTTATGGACGAATCGATGGTACTGTATCCGATTGATGATGGATCGGTGTTGGGTGACTTGGTCACGTCGGTACCGCATGCATTGAGTCGCATTATATTTGTATGAAGTGGTAACATGTTAGGATGTCTTCGGTGTTACTCTTCGTTGATTGTTATGATTAAGCATGATGAATATGGTTGTGTGTGTGAATCTGAATTTATGTTAAGTGGGTGAAATAATATGCTTGTGATATATTATTGATTGAAAGACTTATAATGTGCTTTAATTATGAGAAGTCTCACCCTTACTTTACCATTTCAGATTAAATTAGCAGCTGAGGAGTCGGTGAGGATGGCTCTAGAGCTTATCTTTTAGTCCGTGTGTCAGTGTCATGCTCTGATTAGATTGTAACACTGGGGAACGCTTAGTTAAGAGAGTCATTACTGTTTAATTATTTCGGATTTGAATTCCTTGATGACCTTGATGTCTTATTAAATTTTAGTTTTGGTATTTCCGCTGTGTAAGACATGGTTTTACAATGATTGAATTGTTGGACGATGATCCTCAGTGTAGCATGGCTACTGTTTGAATGAAGTTTATTTTGATTATCAATTGTGACATCCCTTATTATACCGTGTTAAACTCTGATTAAAGATGATTTAGATATTAATTTAATTAATATATTCGGGGTATTTAGATGGGGTGTTACAATAGTGGTATCAGAGCATAGTCGGTCTTGTCCTGTGTCGTTATCCCTTTAGTATGCGACTAGTGTGAAGTGACCGCCGATACTTGTGTCTGATGTAGATTGTTTTGTTATGTTACGAAACAATGGCGGAAGAGGTAAGGAAGGAATGATGATGCCATTGCTGAGGCTTTGGGAATGTTGGCTGGAGTGCTCGGAGGGAACCAGCAGGGAGCTGCGATTGGTGCTGACAGACAATTGGGGAATTTTCAGAGGAATAATCCTCCATTGTTCAAGGGCACGCATGATCCCGAAGGTGCTCAGAAGTGGTTGAAGGAGATCGAGAGGATCTTCAGAGTGATTGATCAGGAGGTCAAGGTGAGATATGGAACTCACATGTTGGTTGAGGAAGCTGATGACTGGTGGGTTGCTACCAGAGCTGAACTAGAAGAAGATGGTGTTACATTGAATTGGGCTGTGTTCAGGAGAGCTTTTCTGAGGAGGTACTTTCCGAGGACGCCGAGGTAAGAAGGAGATTGAGTTTTGGAACTTAAGCGAACAAGAACACAGTATGCTTCAAAGTTTTACGAGTTAGCAAAGTATTATGCTCATTACCCTAACGATGCATGGAGAATTTTCCAAATGTATTAAGTTTGAGAATGATCTTCGGGGTATTGATCGTGTCCAAGATTTTCCGATCCGATTGTAGTAGGATTCTTGAGGAGGACCTTGCTAACACTAAGTCGAATGCTCGAGGGTATGTTGATGGAAAGGTAAGCAACATGGATCGTGGTAAGCCTTATGATAGGAATAATCGAGATCCGGAGGTTGGAAGAAGTCCAGTGGAGGAGATTCTAGTTCTTCCGCTAGGTGCTATAAGTGTGGTGAGACAGACATCGTATGGTGGTAAGAGCAATGATAAGAAGTGTTTCAAGTGTGGAAAGTTCGCCATGTGGCCAATGATGAAAGTGGTGACTTGCTACTTTGGTGAAGAGGTCATACTACCCCTCGCACAAAACCCAAGAAAGAGCAAGTGGTGGTAAAGTGTTTGCATTATGCGGATCGAAACTAAACCGATGATCGGTGATTAAAGGTACATGTTTTATTAATGGCATACCTTTGATTGCGATTATTGATCTACTACGCATTCTTTTATTGCGTTGTGCTAAGAGATTGAATTTGGAAATTTCAATATGGATGGAAGTATGGTTATTGATACTCCGTGTTCACTTCCCCTTGTGATTTTGATAGGGTTTCGGTATGGATTTAGTGTACCTACCGCTAGAACAACTTGATATCATCCTTGGAATGAACTGGTTGAATTCAACATCAGCTTTTCCCAAGAGGTTAAGATCGAAAATGAGATTATGTAAATGAACCTAGGTGAAGGATGGTGCTGTGGTGTTTATGTTGTATTCCGCGGAAAAAGGCAAAGAGTGATGGATTGCCTGGTGAATGAATTTCGAAGGCGTTAGTGAATTGCCACAGAGAGAGGTAGAATTTACTATAGAGTTGATTCACGGAACTAGTCCGGTGTCGATGGCGCCTTATCGCATGCATCGAATTAATGCCCAAGAAGCGTTAGAGGAATTGCGGAAGAAGTTTATTCGTCCGAGTGTTTCGCCGTTGCTCGGTGTTATTGGTTAAGAAGAAGGAAGAGGTTATGTGTTGACTCACCGGTTGAATAAAGTTACAATCAAGAATCGGTTTCCGAGGATTGATGATTTGATGGATCAAGTCGTTGGAGCTTGTGTATTTAGTAAGATTGATCGAGATCCGGATATCATCCGTAAAGTCGCATTCGATGAATATTATGAAATACCGTTATGCCGTTACTAATGCACGGTGTTTTCATGGAGTATATGAACAGGATATTTCATCCATATCTTAACAAGTTTGTAGTAGTGTTCATTAATGATATTCGAATGATGAGGATCTCGAGTTGTAGCTTTATGCGAAGTTGTCCAAGTGTGAAAAGGAGGTGAGCTTTCTTGGTCATGTAATTTCCAAGAATGGAATCGCTGTGGATCCTGGCGGATGCCGCCACTTGAGATCCGTAGGAGTTACTATCAAGTTTATTGAAGGATTTTCCAAACGGCGTTGCTGACTAAGTTGACCAAAATATTTGTTTGGGATGTTGAATGTGAAAAGGATTTCAAGAGTGAAGAGGAGGTTGACAAGTGCTCGATCTTGATTTTCTAAGTGTGGTGTATTGTGACGCATCATTAATGGGATTAGGTGGTGTGTTGATGCAAGATAAGTTGTGGCTTATGCTTCAGTTGAAAGTGCATGAAAGGAATTATCACCCATGATTTGGAGTTAGTTTGTTGTGTTTGTTTTGAAGTTGTGGAGACATTATTTATATGGTTCTCGGTTTGAGGTATTCATCATAAGAGTAGGTATCTCTTTGATCGAAAAGAGTTGAACATGAGGCGAAGAAGATGGTTGGAATTCTTAAAGGATTATGATTTCGGTTTGAATTATCATCCCGTAAAGCAAACGTGGTTGCAGATGCTTTGAGTAGAAAGTCTTTGCATATGTCGATGTTGATGGTTCGTGAGTTAGATTTGATTGAGCGTTCTTTGAGTTTAGTTTGTGAAACTACTCCGGATAGTGTGAAATTGGGTATGTTGAAGTCGACTAGTGGTATTCGGAAGAGAAATGGACGTCGATGTTGGTTTAGTTGATAAGTTGACATTGATCAACCAAGGTCCGAGTTCAATTACGAATGGTGTTATGAGATTTGGCGATCGGGTGTGTAAGATTAGGAAGAGCATTTTGGAAGAAGGGCATCGAAAGTTTGTGCTACTAAAATGTATCATGATTTGAAGAAGTTGTTTTGGTGGAATGAAAAAGGAAATTCAGTTTGTGTATGCTTGTTTGGTTTGTCGAAGTCGAAAATCGAACATCGAAACCATCGGGTTGATGGAGCCGTTGTTTGTTCGAATGGAAGTGGGATGGAATCTCAATGGATTTTGTGTCGGTTTACCAAGGACAGCTAATTATCCGGTTATTGTATCAAAATCTTCACCGATTCCGATAAGAATGGATTATCCGATGGAAGATTAGCGTAATTGTCGAGATTGTGATCAAGCCGTCAACCGCCAAGTTGCATTAAGTTACCACCACCATGACCGTTGCGTTTGATTCCGTTATCATCCGAGGAATGCAAAACGGTAAGATTTGCCATTGCTTTAGCTTGACACCTACACCATAGCTTTCACCGCCCGTACCAGATTGTCGCACTATTGTGTTGGTATGGCCGTCCAAATTGGAAAAGAAAGATGATGAGAAGACTTCCGCGTCGAAAAGTTATCATGATAAGAGGAGGAAAGACCTTGAGTTCGATGGAGCATGTGTTTTCCGGTGAGGTATTGGTCGAGCCTTGAAGTCAAGGAAGTTGACTCCACGTTTATTGGTCCATTACCAAAAGTTGGGAAGGTTGCATATCACCCACCGCCGCATGATGTTTTCATGTGTCTCAAAATATAGATCCATGAGATTCGGTCACTTTACGTGGTTAGATATTGAGGATCTTGAAGCAGAGAAGAGCATTGGTAAGAGTGGCTTGGGCCAAAATGGAAACTTGGGGAGAGTCGATGAAGGACTCGATCCCGAACTACTTTTAAGTCGAAAACTTGTAACAAAATAATTCGTAATTAAATAATTATGATTTTAATTATTATATTAATTGAGCATAGTTTATTTAATATATTGAATTATTGAGATTAATTATGGATTTATGGATGTATGTTGTAAAGTAAAAGACTCTACTCACATTTATTGATTTATTTAATTTATGTTAAAAAGGAATAAAAGGAATTAAATAAGAAAATGAGGAAAAGGAATCATTTTGGAGAAAACAAGATACGTGAAGTAAGAAGAGAAGGAAAGAAGGAAAAGACCTAGAGCCGAAATCAAGAACCCACAAGGGTGATTTCGATTGGTTATTGCTTATTATAGGTTTTGATGTTAATATTATAGACCATGGCATGTTAGGAATCTATGTTTAGGAAATTCTAGGTTTCCATGGAAGTATACCTAATAGTGTCGGTTGGTGTCGATTAGTCGATTGTGTCGAATATGTATGGAATATGATTAGAGTGTCGAGATGAAAATAGATGATGGAAATATGTTGTTTGATGGGATAGATGATGCCAAATGATGTATTTTAATGTTTCCCATGTTGGAGTTCGTATGGGTAAAATGGGTTTAATTGAAAATGGAAGGATCTTGTCAAAGTGCGAAAATGACATTTTAACACGTGGGAACCGGTTCTGTATGGGTAGGAACCGGTTGCCCTTGAAAATTATAAAATCTGAAAATACGTGGGAACCGGTTCTGTGTGTCGGAACCGGTTCCCATACATTTTCGAGCGAGGTTTTGAAGCTTTTTAGAACCGGTTCTGTATATATAGGAACCGGTTCCAACTCAAATTTTGAAAAATGCCAAACTTTGAAAATTCATAACCTTCAAACCGTAAGTCCGTTTTGAGCGCCGTTTTGGACGTTATTTTCTAAATTTAATGCTCTATTTTATGAACTGAAAATATTTTCCAAAACTTGAAGTTATTTTGAAAATGAGCCAATTTCTGAGATAAGTGACTTTTGACTGACGCATAGTTAATGGTGTGTAGTGGAGATCCTGTGTTGATGGATGTACTGGTAATGTATAGATGTATTGGCATGTTTACACTGATGTTAGATGTATGCATGATGGATTGATATATCATGTTGATTGGCTTGCATGTTTATGCTGATGTTGATTGTATGCATGATTGGTTGAGATATCATGTTGGATGGTTGTTTCAGTTATGTTGAATTGATGTATTACATAGACTGATTAATGTTGCATGCTATTGATGTGCGTGCATATGCATTGTTTTGGTGAAGTTAATTCCCATTGTGCGGAATTTGACTTGGAATGCCGATAACCGATACCCGAGTGAGGATGGGTGGTTAGGCTGGATTCGTGTCCGAGTGGTTATGGACGAATCGATGGTACTGTATCCGATTGATGATGGATCAGTGTTGGGTGACTTGGTCACGAGTCGGTACCGCATGCATTGAGTCTGCATTATATTTGTATGAAGTGGTAACATGTTAGGATGTCTTCGATGTTACTCTTCGTTGATTGTTATGATTAAGCATGATGAATATGGTTGTGTGTGTGAATCTGAATTTATGTTAAGTGGGTGAAATAATATGCTTGTGATATATTATTGATTGAAAGACTTATAATGTGCTTTAATTATGAGAAGTCTCACCCTTACTTTACCATTTCGATTAAATTAGCGGTGAGTCGGTGAGGATGGCTCTAGAGCTTATCTTTTAGTCCGTGTGTCGGTGTCATGCTCGATTAGATTGTAACAACGGGGAGCGCTTAGTTAAGAGAGTCATTCTTGTTTAATTATTTGGATTTGAATTCCTTGATGACCTTGATGTCTTATTAAATTTTAGTTTTGGTATTTCATGTAAGACATGGTTTTACAATGATTGAATTGTTGGACGATGATCCTCAGTGTAGCATGGCTACTGTTTGAATGAAGTTTATTTTGATTATCAATTGTGACATCCCTTATTATACCGTGTTAAACTCTGATTAAAGATGATTTAGATATTAATTTAATTAATATATTCGGGGTATTTAGATGGGGTGTTACAGAGTACCTGTAGTACTTTTGTGCCTTGCAATACCAGAGGTAGCACAAAAGCTGTTGAAAGCCTCATTGCAAAATTCAAGGCCATTGTCGATTCTCAACCTCTTGACCTTTCTTCCAGTTTGATTTTCAACCAGAGTCTTCTAATTTTTGAAATTCTAAAAAATGTCATCCCTAGTCTTCTAGATGAATACACATAACGTTCTGGAATAATAATCTAATATGGATAGAAAATACCTTGCTCCTGAATTTGATCGACACCTTGTAGGCCCCTGTAGATCATCTCGAATGTAATCAAGAGATCCATGTGTTCTTTGTTTTACTTTGTTGAAATTCACTCTACAATATTTTCCAAGTGCATGAGGTTCACAAAATTTTACCTTTTCGACTTTGTCTCCACCAAGCAAATTTTGTTTCCCTAATTCGACCAGACCCCTTCCACTAGCATGGCCTAATCTAATGTACCAATTTTTTGTCTTTGACAAAGGCTTCGTGGATGCAACATTTGTCGAACCACTTACAACTTCAGCATCAAGGGTATACAAGCCTTGTTTCTTTGGGCGTCTTAAGACTTCCTTCGACCCCTTCACGGCTCTTAAGATACTTTTTTCTCCAATTTGAAAACATATACTTTCTTGTCGAATTCACCTAGAGAAATCAAATTTATCTTCAAATCAGATACATACTCGACATCAATCAACATCTTTATTGGCTCGTTATGGAGCTTGAATATCATAAATCCAACACCTACAATCTTGCAAGCTTTGTTGTTTCCCAGCAATACATATCAACCATCTTGATCACGTAATTCTTCAAACAAGTATTTGTTTGGAGTCATGTGCCAAGTGCACCCAAAATCCATAATCCACTCCTTCAAAGGGTTGCTGCTTGAAACCACAAGAAACATCGGATGAGTCGAAATCATCTTGAACAATAGTTGCACTTCCATTGTCCTTACCTCCATGATCTTTCAGGAATTCATGGCACACTTTTCTTGCGTGACCCTACGTCTTACGGTGGTAGTATCGAATACTAGATGCTTCACCACTATAAGACTTCGCCTGATTTTTACCCTTCTTCCCGTCGAACTTACCATCCTTTCGTAAGAATTTTCTTTAACGGGTAAACCTTCACTAACTATCGAAGGTTTATGCTCCTTTCGTTCATTGAAGTCCATAAAATACAAGGCTGATTGATCTTCTTCAAAGTTCAAGGACTCTCTTCCATACAAGAGGGTTTCTTTGAAGTGAGCATGTGATTTGGGCAAAGTGCACAACAACAACAACAACAACAACAACAACAACGCTTGATCTTCATAATCGATCTTCACATCAATATTTTCAAGATCAATAATCAATTTGTTGAACATATCAAACTGCTCAACCAACACTTTGTCTTCAATCATCTTGAATTATAACAAAGCTTGCTTCAGGTAGAGTCGATTTACCAGCGGTTTAGTCATGTACAAACTTTTAAGTTTCACCATAACCCTGCCACTGTCGTCTCCTTTAATACCTGTCGAAGAACCTTATCACCAAGACTTAAAAAGATTGATGTGGGCTTTCTTTATCATAGTTGTCTTCTCAGCCGCCTATCCCTTCAACGCTTCTAAACAACCCTGCTGAATCAGTAGGACTTTCATCTTCAAGCGCCATAGACCGAAATTGTTCACTCCATTGAAATTTTCAATCCTATACTTTGTTGAAGGCATCTTCTCCACCCTCACCGCATCAATTTGTTGTGAAATTAGATGCCTTGGAAAGAAAGTATAAATTGTTTCTTTATGATCAAGAAACAAACATGATAGAAAAAATGGAGAATACGAAGAACAACAAGGATTGTTTATAAATGATATTCTTTACTTTCTCTTTAAACAAGATTACAAGTGTTACAAGAATAGCAAATAACCTCTCTCACCCTATATTACGATTTACAGTGTGCAATGATGAGAGACTAGTATGCTATTTATAATAAACCTAACATACTAGTTTAGGGTACAAGATAACTTAAACAATTAGACAGAACAAATAGACGCAATTCGACATGTTAACCAACCTTGCATTTTCGACAACTACATAGTAGAACACATTTCGATTACAGCATGTAGGTCTTCGACAACAACATGTGAGCGAACTTTGACGAGATACTAAAATTCTATCGAACTATCGAAACTAAAAAACTATCTTCGACTATCAAAACCAAAAAACTTATCTAATCATACTAGAGTTCGATTCCATTATCTCACCGTTGTCACCCTTATTTTTTACCATAACTATTTATAACTATTTAAAGCACTTCCTCGATGGAATAAAGAGAGCATAAGGTGCATGCATATAACTAGCTAGGCTAAAGAGAGCAAAGTGAGAATCACACACACATGGTGGGATGGTGGGATGATGGTGAGGAAGAAAAATATAAAATACTTGTTCCCTATAAAGTTAGTATAATAATCACTAAACGGCTAAACCTATCTCCAAAAGCATATGTTAACTAATATATATTAATTTTATTTACCAACAAAAAAGTTATAAAGTTGTTACTAAAAAGTTTATGCAACACAAAAGAGTTGCTTACATGCTACTTTTCTTTCCACAAATTAAACATATTCATTCATCATCCTTTTCACCTATATCTTGAAGGTTTCCAAATGTGGGCATGAATGAAAGTGAACAAGGATATAGGAATATTTAGGTAGTGTGCATGACTCATGAATCTTTTACTTCTTTAAGCTTTTTCTACTGCAAGGTCCTTCTTTCATTTCAATTTTTTTAAATTTTTTTTTTTTTAATGTTTATCCAACACTGGCTACAAACAACTTAGACTTTAGTAACTTCCTTGTAAAGTTTCTGTTAATTATGTGGTCCATTTTCAAAAAAGACTTACGCATCGTTAGACATCTATGCTAGTAAGCGGTCCAACTAAAAAGTAACTCACACATGCACTAGGTATTTTGCATTTCACGAAAGTTAGAGAATCCTATTAGAGATAAATTTGAAAATAATGACATTAATTATAAGAAAAATATTTACATTAATATCCAATTAAGATTTATTATTTAAATATTATGTGAGTAATTTTTGTTTCAAGCTAGTCAATTAATTGCTCATGATGACATATTCAATCCATAAGTCGAATGCAATCAACACTAGCTTATTAGTGACGTAAAGTAAACACATGTACACTTTTACTCATACTTTCAAAAACTCCATTTCATTTACATATTTCATTTACATATTGATTTGAGCATCATGTAAATTTATGTAACCGCAGGTACATTGTCTAACAGTCAGACAATCTCAATAGTTTTGATGATCACAATATTATGATGTGAAATTTTTATCTAATTAGAGTTGATTAAGATGATCAATTGTTGTTTTTACTTGTGAGATCAAGTTTCCAAAGCCAAGGATAACTTTTAATGTCAATAAGTGTTTAGTGAAATTCCTGATGATCTACCTTAGTCAAGCAATCTTTCATGATGGTGCCTAGCAAGAAGCCTTATCAAGTCTCATCAGATAGAAAAAATATTCTAGTTGAAGTGTTGAATTAATGATGAATCAAGCAAGGAATCTTGAAGCTTCAATATTTTGAAAAAGATGAAGTGTGAAAGCTCGCCTGGTCCAAATCTATGTGATCAGAGTCCTATAAAAGAAATTAAAGTAATTCTTAAATTACTAAGGCAATGCACACGCTCACCTAAAAGTATTTGATAAAACACCTTACAAAATCTTAGAGAAACCATCATGGTCCTTGTGAGATTGACCAGGTATGTTCCTAAACATTTAGGAAGCTAGTATACATTGGCTAATCACTTAAGTCCATTAGCTAATCGATTAGAGCAAGGCATAAAACTTCTTAATCAATTAAAAGTACTCCTCATCGATTAAAACACTAGGAATTGTAGGTTTTCCTTTTTAGGAATTAGGATTTCCATTTCTGTGAAGCTCATAATCGATTAGACCTATGGTATAATCGATTATGAAATTTAAAAGATGAAAGATAATTTTTCTTTTTTAGCCAGTTTTTTTTTACCTAAATTGGGAACTTCTCATCTCTTTCAAAACATACCAGAAAATGTATTTTTATATACTTTCTCACTCTTTTCTCTCTCCTATCCCATTTATTTCCTTTTCACTAAATGGCCTAAGTATTTTAAGAGTAAAAAATATAAGTGAGAAATTTCTTGTGTATTTTGGTGTTTGGGGTATTATTGTAATTTAAGTCAGATAAATTTATCTCTTTAATATCTCTTGTGAGAAGTTGTTGTTTGGTATGTGAGTTTAGCCCATAAAAGCACTCACTTAGTTCGTGAGATTGTTCGTTAAAATCTCTTTTTGATTTGTAAGCTTCGTCTGGTGTATAAGCTCTCATTTGCCTCGTGGGATTGTCTAACACGCTAATTTTTAAGATTTTATTTTTAGTAGAGTTTTAATTTAATTAATTAAGTTGAGGAATTTCGACTAGAATTTTATAATATCAAAATCTATGTAGAAGTGTGAAATTTGGGGTTATTAATAAGTTAGGATTTTAAGTTGTTCTATATTATTTATTTGAGTGATACATAAGATTTATTAGATTAATTGGGGAGGGTATAGATGAAATTAGAATTATTGTTAATTATTTTATTTAATTAATATTGAAAATAGTAGAAGATTAGAGATATTTTAGAGTTGGGAGAAAAAAGATTTCATTAAAATTAGGGAGTAAGGGGTAAATTGAATAAGATCCAAGGGTGTGATGAGATTTAATGAAATAATTGAATTAGAGTAATATTTTAAAATTAAAAGAATATAGAGTTTTAGAAAAATATAAAGAGTTGGGGTGTAAGATAATTGTGGAGTGAGAGAAGATTATGATAATTTGGGTAAATAAATAGATAGAGTGGATTAGAGTTTTGTATTGTACGTGCAAAATTTGGAAAAAGAAGCAGAAAGATGTAGACCTGGGAGAAACTTTGGAAAGCGAAGAAATATTTCAAAAAGGCTAAAGTTTTCATCGATATGTAAATTTGAGATAAGGGGAATGGTTCAAGTATGGATGGCTAAATAGATGGATAAAGAGGGGTCCTTACCTCCACGCCTTCTTCCTTCATTTATTTGTATTTGATATTTGTGGCCAAAAAGGTTTGTGCAAAACCTTTGAGACAATCAATATTAATATTTTTCTTTTAATTTTGATGTGATATGAAATTGTATGATTTGTAAACTGGTTTTCCTTATTGATGCCTTGGTGTTGATGGATGAACTATGGTGGCACCATAAGATGAGAATATATGAAATTATATAATTTATAAGCTAGTTTTCATGTTGATGCCTTGGTGTTGATTGATGAATTCTGGTGGTGCCATAAGGCGTTAATAAATGAAATTGTATAATTTGTAAACTAGTTTGCCTTGTTAATGCATTGATGTTGATTGATCAAATGTGGGGGTGCCATAAGGAAAAAATAAAAATTGGAATTGTTATACCTTATTTATGTATGACTATGTTTATATGTATGGTTTTGGAGCGGTGGGAACTCAAATAAGTGAAATAGGCGAATTTTGGATAAATTCAATAGAGAAAAACACATGCATACATAGAAGTGGATTGACCGTCTTGTATCATCCGTAACTTGAGTTTCATAAGTTTGTTTGACTTTGAGGTGTCATTAATTGCATTAGAAAGCTAACACAATCATATTTCTTTTGAAGTAGGGAAATTGTGTCAAAGAGTGCTACAACAGTAACAGTTCTCTGGTTTTATACCATAGGCTTAGTTAAATTTTAGTCATGCGTTGTTCATTGTGTTTCATGTGTAAATTGAGTTTCGTGATTCTGTTTGAGATGAATTTAGATGCATTAGAAAGAGGGTTTAATGATATTTTAAACGGGAGAGTTTCATAATTTGATCATACGTTTATAATTTTTAGTGCTATTTTGAAGTCAAACTCTCTGTTTTAGAGTTTATGTATGAAATATTGTGATATTACTGAATTAAAACAAATAAAACTGGAGTTTTGTAACTTCATTTTAGGTGCGATCAGTTGTGTTAGAAAGATGGTTTAAAGAACTTTAAAACTAGAGAGTTTCATAATTTTATCACGAGTCTATAATATTTGGTGTTGTTTTGAAGTAAGACAATTTTAGATTTAACTCCAAAGTTTTGGAAAATCCTTTAGCAATTTAAGGAATCAAATATATTTATAAATAAATTTAATTTTGAGTTAGTAGATATGTTTTAGAGTTTATTTAAATTAAGAAAGTTGATTTTGATATGTTTAGAGTTGGATCGAAGATATTTGTCATTTTAGAGTTGAATTAGAGTTATGCATAGTTAAAAGAGTTGAACTTTGAACTATTTAATATAATAAAGTTATGTTTGATAATCAAATGAGTTGAAAATGAGCTATGTGGATGCAACTTGCCTTTTGATATATTTTGCATGATGTCAAAATTATAAGAACTTAGCATTTTTTTATATATTGGACGGTACTTCTGAGTTGTTTTGGCAACCGTTGCATTTAGAGATCTTAGGAATCATTCAAAATAAGTTTGAAATTGGTCCCAATCATTAAAAAAAATCAGTTTCTGCATATTAAATAGGCTTATAGGCCGGCATATACCATATACGCATTGACACATGTGCTTCAATATTAAAGCCTGCAACACATTCAACATTTCTACTTTAAAACACAAACACATATGTCGTCCTATACTATTTATGCGCCAACACATGTATTGCTTTATTAAGGTGTGTAGCTACAATTTTGCATGTGTCGGCTCATCCCTTTTCAGGAAGACACATGTTGTGTTTGTAGGTCATTTGTCCATAATTTTTTCATTCTGAAACTTCTCTCTTTTGCCTACAAAGTCCCACAACTATAAATACATCATATATGTTTCATTCTAACTTGATGAAACTATAAATACTTACCACCATTTATCTTCACCTCTTATCTTCAACCTATGCATCAACACTAATAAAATCACACATAATAATCTTTTGTCGAGGTGCCATCTAGGCGAGGTTTGTTAACTTCCAATTAGGTTTTTGTGTAACCGAGAATATTAGGTTGAGAACTGTGTGGGGTTTCATCCAAAAAAACCTAGGGTCTACCCTCCAAGATCTTGAGTAGATTTAGGGGTTTTGTTCAAGACTTTCGAAAGAGGATTGCAACCAAGTGAAAGTCTTCAAAGTTTGATATCCAAGGAAGTAGCGAGAGAACGTCGAATCAAATTGAAAGTGCTTATGTTCAATAGTTTCAATTGATTGGGCACGAAAGAGTTTTGAAGTTTGATGCCCAAAAGAGTAGCAAGATTCTATAAATAAATTGGTAGTTATTGTGTCTTGGTCTTGTTGAAGATCAAAAACCTTCCGCTCAACATTGTTTTTCAAATACGTTCTTAAATAACTAGTTTTGAACGGTAATTTTTTAATAGGGGTCTATTCACCCCCCATATAGATAAGTCGATGTAGTCTAACAAGTGATATCAGTGCCCCAATTAATTTCGTGCTTTGAAACTCTTTTTAGAAATAAGCGTACAAACTTAAAGGGGATTACAAAAGTGTCCCAATCTTTTAGAGAGAAAATTATAGTTATTCGAAAGCTTATATGCGCATTCATGTTAACGCGTATGATAAAGGTGTGTGATATGCTATTTTAAATAGTCCAACACTAAAAACACATGTTGTTGATGGTGGTGTCAAACTTAAGCCTAAAGTTCTATAGAATAATGATATGAACAATATATTAAATCTCATTAATCGTTTGAAAACACTTGGTAATATTATTTCCAATGCAATTTCTACTAACAAAATTATGATATGTCTTACTAGGAATTAGTAACCGAAGTTCATTGCGATCAAGGAATCGAATGATCTTACAACACTTGATCTTACTACATTGTTTGGTAAGTTTGAAGAACATAAGCAAGAACTTACTTGCTTATACAAGCATGAGAAAAGCTTGAGAAGAAGAAGAAGAAGAAAAAGGAGAAAGTCAAGAATAAGGAGGAAGGAACAAAGTCTCAAGCTCTTAGGACTTCTTGTTCAAGGTTCTCAAAAGGTGAGCATATTGATAGTGATTCTAGTGATGATGAATATTTAAATTGTCACTATGGTTGCAAGAAAGGCCACACTATTGAAAATTTTAAATTGTCACTATGGTTGCAAGAAAGGCCACACTTTTGATGTTGTATATGATAATACTCGGAAAAGGTATTTCAATTCATGATGTAGGTGTATCTTTAAGAGACATACTCAATGATGCCGAAGAAGGAATTGATCAACCCGAATCGGTCAAATATGAGGAGAAGAAATATAACTATCATGAAAAGGATAAAGATGAAAGTTAAATAAAAATTAATGATCATCAAATAATGACTTTCTTGGATTCATTACAAGTTATACTTTTGGGTACTTTGTAAAAGTGAAAAGTGGTAAGATGGTGGTTTTCTAAAGTATTTGTGGCATACTTTTCATTTGGTTCAACTTTCTTTTGAGAGTTCTTTGTAAAATACAAGTGCGTCCTCTGTCACATTGTATGGGGAGGTAGTACCAGTTCAATTTTCGCTCTGTTAGTAAGTTCTATCTTTTACTTGTTTACTTTTCTAACTACATGACATACTTGGTGTATAATACTTGTTCATTTTCCGCTTTCAAAAATTCTGGATAAGAACTTCTTCAACTAGAACAATTGAGTAGAGCCAAGACATTAAGACATTTTGTGTGACATCTCCCATTGAGTAAAAACAAGAGAAAAATAAATTCACCCAAACACCGTCTCTTAGAGTGATCCGTTGAGAACGTATGATCTAATCAATCGGCTTCATATGTCCAGAACCAACCATATATGGCCAAGAGTTCATCATTCTCCATATATATTTCGACATGTTTTTTCACATTACCACCAAAAGTCATAAGTTCTCTTACTCCTCATACAGCCTTCACCAGACAATTTACACCCATGATTTAGACACATCCTCTCTCAGTACACGTCCTTGACTTCCTCTATCATTGATAACCAACATTCTTCTTAAGATAACCACTTAAGTACCACATAAAGAATTGCTACTTTGAACATTTGGTGGACACATCAAATCTGAACCAAATAGTTTTTTATAGTATCGAGGTTCACATTCATAAGCATGAAATTACATCATTACTTAGGACATCAGTTTCTTCTCACAGATACCATCTAGTTTGGTTCTTAAGTGACCATGTATCTCAAACACGTTCCCACAAGCCCAAGAAATCCATGGAGAGAGGTAAGCTTAACAACTTTCTGAAGTATAATGTTCAGATTTCAGATTTTCATTGACACGTTAGGTAAGTACATCACTCTCGTCAGAGTATTAGTCTTCAGTTACATGCACACCTTAGTTAGCGAACCATTCCTCCTTTTTCTTCTTCAATATCTTAGCAGTTCAAATGTTTTTCAGTATTATGCACAATATGAACTTCAAGAACAACTTTCTCACATGAAGAATCAATCAATACACTTCTTTTGGCACGAAACTTATGAGAACCATACAGCGGCAACTGATCACCTTCCAAGGCTAGATCTAAGATATATGTAGAACTTCACACTATGTCAACATACTCTTGGATGTATTTTCAACAGAACAAGAGTTTCATGTTCTCATATAATTGATAGAACAATTAAGTTTGAGTAAAAAAACCTTCACCAAGAATCATTGGGTATGTACAAGAGATTATCCCACAAATGATGTTGCACTCCATTGTAACCTCTATGCATTACACCTATTGATTGTTACTTGTGGGATAAGCAATTAAATACTTATGGATGACACAAATAGCTATTGATTTTAAATCTTTTGAACACGGACAGAAGATGTCATTATTGAAGGAACACATATCTTGTATTCTCTCCCTTGACAAGAACAATGATGAGACATTATGTCAAACATTCTCTACTTGCTTGTGACTTTTCTCATTGACACAACTGTCCAGTCTCTATGAACCTTCTTTGAGAAGGACCATATACTAGCAGATCAGATTATCCTTTAGGAACAAGGAAAATGCAAGGAGAATCACCCACACCAAGGACAAAAGTAAATTTCTCTTGATTTTTTGAACGGCTTGTTATTCTTAGATTCATAGTAAAGAATAAACTTAGGTCACCTACAACTAGATCTTTCTTATCAGAACTTATTTCACAAATTTATGAGTGGACATGATACGAATTTCAAGTATCTTTGACAACTTTATGCGTGATCAGAGTATGAAGGAATCAACATATCCTCATTTCCTTTTAAGCTTTCCCACTGTTGTTCTTGCACTTCTAACAAATATGAACTATTCAAGTTCTCCCCACCACCAATAAGAATAAGAAGACAACGCCAAAGAATTATTCTGAGATATCTGCAGACAAAACACCATTGAGAAAAATAAATTCTCAACCTTTCATACATGTCTCGCCATTATGTATGAAAATTCTTCACACCATCTCATGAACACATAGACATACGCACGGAGCATGACATATCCTCAACAAACTCTAGTCGAGATGTCAAACACATCTTATAGGACATCTTGCGGAAGAGATCTCCCAGATGTTATCCAGAAAGGCATGATGGACATAACTTCCTTTGTTATGCCTACTACAACATTCTCCTCGAGAGAAAACTCACAACACCAACAAATACATTAGTCTGAAGTCTACAAGTTCACAAATTATAGGCACGAGTGGTGGAGAGAAACATCTCACAAGTAACACCATAGTTATAGTCGTTTCCATAACCAACACTTTGCTCTTCATGTCCAAGGTACCATAATTTATCTTCCCCGATCTCACCCAAAACAGAACAGAATGCCTATTTTGATACCAATTGAAATTTTGGTATATAAATAACTAATGTCGTAAGACATGTTGAGACATTGACCTATGCGTAAAAACACCTGGACATCATAGATCATACTGATATATAATCGTATCAGCACAAAGTCATAACATATGTTCCAACATATGTATACGACATGTTAATAAATCAACAATGAAACAAAACAAAACACAAAGATACTAACACATTGATATGATGATCTAGTTTGGTGTATAAAAATACCTACTCTGAAGGATACCAAGCTAGGAAAGAAGTTCACTATCAGCAGTATTAGTTCAAAGCTAAACTCCTCAGTTTATAACTTATTATCTAATCCCTATCCAATGCAACTTCTATACAGGTTCTCCCTAAATATGAGAAATCTACGTCTCACTTCATAAATTACCTCAGTGATATGTATATATATATATATATATAACAACTCGTTCAAACACCCTTGACTTACAGACATACTTAGACTTGCTTCAAAGCTTCATGTAAGAAAAATACATAATTCATTACCTAAAGGCTTATGAATCTCTATACACAATTATGTCACCATAATATATCAAATCAATGCAAAGGGTGACTTACACCACAAGAGTGTAGTTGACTCTTAAAAGAATAAACCCTTATTTAGATATCACAATGTTACACAAGGAATAGTTATCAAACCCCAAGTCTAAGCCTTCTTTTTATAATCTTCAATGTACCGGACTTCAATCATTAGTTTCTTAAATTATCTCCATAAGTAGAAACTAAACAATTTCCAAAAATTCAGCTTGAATCTTCTTCAATCCTCAAACTGCGCGGCACATGGGATTACACATTACTCCAGAATATTTTGCATCTGAAATATATCAATTAAACCCATCTGTCTAGCTGTTCACAGACGCGATGTCAAATAACTCTTTATGGGACATCTTCATTCGACATGACTGTCTTTGATGATGAAACATGTTAGTCCAACACTTTTGAGTTCTTCAATTTGAGCTACACATATAACACCCTAATGTTTCCAGAACATTCAAGAACTGTAACACATCAATTCCTGTTAATATGTCGAATGAGCAGAATAGAACATTGTGTTTGTAACGCCTGTTTTATTTAATATTATATTATATTAATATTTTTGAATTACCGTTTGACGATTGTTTTGGCGACGAGAATACTTATATTAATCAATATATCTATTAATATATTTGGCGACGTTTCATTCGGTCCGGTTTTTATTCCGTTCGGTTCGGTAAAATATTATTCGGACCGATATTTAATTCCCCATAATTATTTTAATTAATTGAGTTAATGATATAATTAGATATTATTAGTGTGCTAAGAATAGATAGGGGTGTGAGGAGCAATTTTGTAGAATTGGGTTTTTCACCCTTGGCTAGTAAGAAACACATTATATACACTTTCCTCATTTTCTTCCAACATAATACCATAAACCAAACTTAGTAACCTTGAGAGAAAGAGAGGGTTTTGGAAGAAGAAAAGAAGAGCAAGAGCAAGAGCTTGAGGTTTGGAGTGGTTGAATCATCAAGAATCATCCAAGCATTTGAGGTAAGGGGTTTGATTCTCCATCTCATATAGTTAGGGTTTGATAGTTATAGTTTGGATTTGGGGAAAATTTGATAGTTGATTTATGAGTTTTGGTTGGTTGATTGTTGAAATAGTTTAGAAAACTTGGATTAGGAGTATGGATTATTGGTGTATTATTGCTAGCATTGTAGGAAATGGAAGTTATAAATGGAAATGAAAAAGAATGAAAATTGTAACTGTTAAAAACCAGAAAACCAGAAACTGCAAGTATACAGGAAAGAAGAAGGAAAGGAATTCGCGGAGGGGGAGGCGCCCACCTCAAGGTGTGGGGCGACCGTCCCCCACTTCAAGGCCCCTGCCTCCTTCCCCTAAACAATCAAGGGACGTTCGTCCCTGGTGGCAGGTGGGTGAATGGAAAAACTGTGTTTTGGTTTTTCTGTTAACTCTGTTATTAGTTTTCTGTTTTCTGCAAATGAGTTTCCTGCATAATTAGCCTCTGTTTGTTCCAATTTTCTCATCTTCTTATACTACTAGTTAGTATTAGTCAAATATAATTAGGACATAAGTTAGCCGATTAAATTTAGGACCTGATTATATTCCGATTTTCCGATTTCGGTAAATTCGACGATGAAGCAAGTTACTCCGAATTCAACGAAAATTGACGTGCTAGCTAAGTTCGACGTGTAAAACGTAGTGGTGAGGTTAGGTTTTTGAAATTACGAGGTTTTACGAAACGACCCGAAATAGGCCAAATTACGGTTAAATTGAATCGGATTACGTTTTAGTCAATTTAAGACACGTATGGACAATCCAATTGCGATGTTGACGTTTATGATTAATGTCGGTTATTAGGAATGGTTTTCGCGACGATTATTGGTGTTTTTACTATTTTTCCGTTTTTGGAATTTGGTGAATTAATTGATAATGATGTGGTGTGAATAAACATGATGTTTGCGACAGTGTATTTATTAATGAATACTTGTTGTTATGCGATGCGATGATATGTTTATTTGATGTGGGTAAATATGGCGACGTGGACTTTATGTCAATTTTGATGAGCGATGATGATGTGTTATTGTGTCGTCTTTATTATCGAGTCACATACATTGCATTGGCAACGAGGGCTTTTATGCCAAGCGACGATGGGCTTTATGCCAAATGTTCCTAATTATGGACAAAGCGACGGGTACCACATGTATAACATAGTCGTGTCTCATGGAGTCGGTTATGTTTATGTTTGGGTTGTTTGGCGTTGGGTTTTAATTGATGAATGGTGTTGAATTACGATGATATATGATACTTTGTGTTGATGCGAGTATAATGATTACGTGACGAAGTTAAAGTGTTAATTTACATACTAAATGCTAATTTAAAGTATGTAAGCTTTTAATACATGTTGACATACTCTATTTAACTTATATCATTTATAATTCCAAAACTATTTATATATTCTATCATGCTTTTAATTATATGTTTTGGAGTATCTCACCCTTTACTTGTTTCATCGTTGCCTTTATATTGGTAACGTGCAGGTGATCCACGAGGATGATGAGGATTAGCTCGAGTCTCTTTATTTTGAGTCGCTCTGCTCTGGTCGTAGTAACACTCGGGATTTGGGCGACGTTATTATTTTGATAGGATAGTTTATGTATACTATCTTATGATGTTATAACTTTATGTATTGATGATAACATGATGTTATGTATATTTTGTGAACACATCCATTGTGTTGTGAATAGTCATATGTGTGTATATGATGAATTATGATATGAATCGGTATATCTGACTTTTGATGTTTGTGATGTGCATTATAATGCAAATTGATGAAAATGCGAATATGTGATGCCTCAATTTTGTTGGATGAAATTTTGAAACTCTGATTTTATTATTAATTACGAGGGGTAGAATTGGGGTGTTACATTAGTGGTATCAGAGCAGGTCGGTCTGTCCGGCCAAGTTGTTGAGTTTGTTGTTGTCTAACAATCAAGTATTGTTATTTGTTGATTCTAATCCTTGTTTTGTTATGAGCAGAAGTTGTTATGGCTGGAAGGAATGCTAGTAGGAATGATGAGGCTCTTGCTGCTGCTATGCAGGCAATAGCTCAAGCTTTCCAACACCCGCCGAATGCTGACGAGAACGCTGGTCTCGTAGTTTGACAACCTTCCAAAGAGAGAATCCCCCTACTTTCCAAGGAAAGTATGATCCTGAAGGTGCTTTAACTTGGTTGAAGGAGATTGAAAGAATCTTCCGTGTGATGTATTGCACTCCTGTGTAGAAGATCCGTAATGGTACTCATAAGTTAAGTGAAGAGGCTGATGACTGGTGGGTTGACACCCGTCAGAGGCTTGAATTTTCTTGTGAAGAACTAACGTGGGGGGGTGTTTCGTAGGGAATTCATGAGGAAGTATTACCCGGAAGATGTTCGGGGAAAGAAGGAGATAGAGTTCCTTGAGCTGAAACAAGGGAATATGTCTATCACTGATTATGCTACAAAGTTTACCGAGCTGGCTAAGTTCTATCCTCACTATGATGAAGAGAATGCCGAGTTTTCTAAGTGCATCAAATTTGAGAATGGCTTGCGTCCTAAGATTAAGAAAGCGATTGGTTATCAGAAAATCCGTGTCTTTGCGGATTTGATTGATAGTTGTAGAATCTTCGAGGAAGATAGTAATACACACTATAAGATTATGTTTGATAAGAGGAATAAGGGTCAGCAGAGCCGTGGGAAACCTTATGATATTCCAGCCGGTAAAGGGAAACATAAAGCGTTTCAAGGTCGAAGTACTAGTGGGGGAGATGCTCCTGCTAGCATTGTTTGTTACAAGTGTGGGAAACCTGGCCACAAAAGTAATGTTTGTCGAAGTGATGTGAGGGCTAAGGAGAATGAGGTGAGATGTTTCCGATGTGGTGAAGTGGGTCATGTGACTCGTGATTACAAGCATAAGGATGTGGTCTGTTTTAATTGTGGCGAGGGAGGTCACATTAGTTCTCAATGTAAGAAGCCTAAGAGGACTCAAGCAACAGGGAAGGTGTTTTCTTTGTCGGATGCTCCAACGGCAAACGAAGATGGTCTTGTTCGAGGTACTAGTTTCATTAATAGCATTCCTCTTATTACTATTATTGATACTGGTGCTACTCAATGTTTTATTGCCGCTGATTGTGTAAAGAGATTGGGTCTCACTTTGTCATCTCTAGATAGATATATGGTGGTGGAAGTTCCGGCTAAGGGAACGGTTACTACTTATTTTGTGTGTGCAAGTTGCCATTTATCAATCTTTGATAGAGACTTTGTGGTGGATCTTGTTTGTTTACCGCTTGTTGGGGTGGACGTGGTTCTGGGTATGGATTGGTTGAAAGCTAACTATGTCCATATCAATTGCTATGACAACACTGTGAGGTTTTCTTCCTTAGTGGAAGAAGATCAAACTATGTTGATGTCGACGAAGCAATTGAATGAGTTCATGAAAGATGAAACATTGGTCTTCTTGTTGATGGCGACTCTTTCTGTGGAGAGTCAATCTGTTATTGCAAACTTTCCGGTGGTGTGCGACTTTCTCGAAGTATTTCCTGATGAGATTCCTAGTGCACCTCCAGAAAGAGAAGTTGAATTTTCTGTGGATCTTGTCCCGGGTACAGGACCTATATCTATGGCGCCATACAGGATGTCCGCATCTGAGTTAGCAGAATTGAAGAGCCAATTAGAAGATTTGCTCGAGAAGAAGTTTGTTAGACCAAGTGTGTCACCGTGGGGAGCTCCTGTGTTATTGGTGAAGAAGAAAGACGGTAGCATGGGACTTTGTATTAATTATCGTCAGTTGAATAAAGTGACTATCAAAAATAGGTATCCACTTCCTAGAATTGATGATTTGATGGACCGATTAGTTGGCGCTCGCATGTTTAGCAAGATTGATTTGAGATCGGGTTACCATCAAATAAGAGTGAAAGAAAAAGATGTTCAGAAAACTGATTTCAGAACGAGATATGGACATTACGAGTATTCGGTGATGCCTTTCGGTGTCACAAATGCACCGGGAGTATTCATGGAGTACATGAATCGTATTTTCCATCCTTACTTGGATCGTTTCGTGGTTGTATTCATTGATGATATTCTGGTTTATTCTAAATCAGAAGAAGAACACGTAGAACATTTGCGCATTGTGTTAGAAGTTCTGAAAGAAAAGAAGCTTTATGCTAAGTTATCAAAGTGCGAGTTCTGGTTACGTGAAGTGAGCTTTTTGGGGCATGTCATTTCTGGTGATGGCATTGCAGTTGATCCTTCTAAGGTTGATGCCGTGCTAAGATGGGAAACTCCTAAGTCTGTTACTGAGATTAGAAGTTCTTAGGTTTGGCTAGTTACTATAGAAGGTTCATTGAAGGTTTTCCTAAATTGGCACTTCCTTTGACAAAGTTGACTTGTAAAGGAGCTTCTTTTGTGTGGGATGTCAAGTGTGAAAAAAGTTTTGTTGAATTGAAGAAAAGGTTAACAACGGCTCCGATCTTGATTCTACCTAATCCTGAAGAACCGTTTTTCGTTTATTGTGATGCTTCTAAGATTGGATTAGGTGGTGTACTTATGCAAAATGGCAAGGTGGTTGCTTATGATTCTAGGAAATTGAAGATTCATGAGAAGAACTATCCTACTCACGATTTGGAACTTGCAGCGGTTGTTTTTGTGCTTAAGATTTGGAGGCATTATCTTTATGGTTCGAGATTTGAAGTATTTAGTGACCATAAAAGTTTGAAATACTTGTTCAATCAAAAAGAACTTAATATGAGGCAAAGGCGGTGGCTTGAATTGTTGAAAGATTATGATTTTGGATTGAATTACCATCTTGGTAAAGCTAATGTGGTGGCCGATGCTTTAAGTCGAAAGACTTTGCATATGTCACTTTTGATGATGAAAGAGTTGGAAATGATTGAGAAATTTAGAGATATGAGTCTTGTGATAGAAGTGACACCGAAGAGTGTTATCTTGGGAATGTTGAAGATCAATAATGATTTCCTTGTTAGCATTATATAAGCTTAGAAGCTTGATGTGAAACTTGTTGATTTGTTGGTTGGTATTGGTTAAACTGAAAATGAAGATTTCAAGTTGGATGCCAGGGTGTTTTGAGGTTCCGAGATAGGATTTGTATCCCCGATGATGTGGATTTAAAGAGAATGATCTTGGAAGAAAGTCATAGAAGCAATTTGAGTATTCATTCCGGAGCGACCAAAATGTATCAAGATTTAAGGAAACTATTTTGGTGGTCGAGCATGAAAAGAGAGGTGGCTAAGTTTGTTTATGTTTGTTTGACTTGTCAGAAGTCTAAAGTGGAGCATCAGAAACCTGCAGGGTTGATGCAACCGTTAGAGATCCCAGAATGGAAATGGGATAGCATTTCTATAGATTTCGTAACGGGGTTACCGAATACACCAAGAGGACACGACGCTACGAGCATGTATTCTTGAACATGGTGGTTCATGGGATACATATCTTCCTTTGATTGAGTTGACTTATAACAACAATTTTCATGCTAGTATTGGAATGGCGCCGTTTGAGGCTTCTTTCTTTTTAACCAACAACACAGGAGCACCCCACGGTGAAACACTCGGAAAAATAAACTTCTTCTTAAGAAGCTCCTCCAATTGCTTCTTCAGTTCAGCCAACTCGGATGCCGACATGCGGTAAGGCGCCATCGACACCGGACTAGTTCCAAGAATCAAATCTATAGCAAATTCCAAGAAAAGAAGCTTTATGCTAAGTTATCAAAGTGCGAGTTCTAGTTAAGTGAAGTGAGCTTTTTGGGGCATGTCATTTCTGGTGATGGCATTGCAGTTGATCCTTCTAAGGTTGATGTCGTGCTAAGATAGGAAACTCCTAAGTCTGTTACTGAGATTAGAAGTTCTTAGGTTTGGTTGGTTACTATAGAAGGTTCATTGAAGGTTTTTCTAAATTGGCACTTCCTTTGACAAAGTTGACTTGTAAAGGAGCTGCTTTTGTGTGGGATGTCAAGTGTGAAGAAAGTTTTGTTGAATTGAAGAAAAGGTTAACAACGGCTCCGATCTTGATTCTACCTAATCCTGAAGAACCGTTTTTCGTTTATTGTGATGCTTCTAAGATTGGATTAGGTGGTGTACTTATGCAAAATGGCAAGGTGGTTGCTTATGATTCTAGGCAATTGAAGATTCATGAGAAGAACTATCCTACTCACGATTTGGAGCTTCCAGTGGTTGTTTTTGTACTTAAGATTTGGAGGCATTATCTTTATGGTTCTAGATTTGAAGTATTTAGTGACCATAAAAGCTTGAAATACTTGTTCGATCAAAAAGAGCTTAATATGAGGCAAAGGCGGTGGCTTGAATTGTTGAAAGATTATGATTTGAATTGAATTACCATCCCGTAAAGCGAATGTGGCCGATGCTTTAAGTCGAAAGACTTTGCATATGTCACTTTGATGGTGAAAGAGTTGGAAATGATTGAACAATTTTGAGATATGAGTCGTGATAGAAGTGGCGAAGAGTGTTATCTTGGGAATGTTGAAGATCAATAATGATTTCCTTGATAGCATTAGAGAAGCTCAAAAGCTTGAGGTGAAACTTGTTGATTTGTTGGTGGGTATTGGATAAACTGAAAGTGAAGATTTCAAGTTGGATGCTCAGGGTGTTTTGAGGTTCCGATATAGGATTTGCATTCCCGATGATGTTGATTTAAAGAGAATGATCTTGGAAGAAAGTCATAGAAGCAATTTGAGTATTCATCCCGGAGCGACCAAAATGTATCAAGATTTAAGGAAACTATTTTGGTGGTCGGTATGAAAAGAGTGGCCCATTTGTTTATGCTTGTTTGACTTGTCGAAGTCTAAAGTGGAGCATCAGAAACCTGCGGGTTGATGCAACCGTTAGAGATCCCGGAATGGAAATGGGATAGCATTTCTGTGGATTTCGTAACGGGGTTACCGAATACACCAAGAGGACACGATGCAATTTGGGTGATTGTTGGTAGGCTTACATAGTCGACTCACTTTATTCCTATTAACATCACTTATCCTGTATCGAAGTTGGCAGAGATTTATACACATGTGATTGTTAGATTACATGGTATTCCTTTGTGTATTGTTTCGGATAGAGATCCAAGATTCACTTCTGAATTCTGGAAAAGCTTGCAAGAGGCTTTGGGTTCTAAGTTGAGGTTGAGTTCGGCTTATCATCCTCAAACTGATGGCCAGACGGAAATGACGATTCAATCGTTGGAAGACTTGTTACGAGCATGTATTCTTGAACATGGTGGTTCATGGGATACATATCTTCCTTTGATTTAGTTTAATTATAACAATAGTTTTCATGCTAGTACTGGAATGGCACCGTTTGAGGCGTTGTATGGTCGGAGCTGTAGAACTCCTTTGTGTTGGCACGAGTCGGGTGAAAGTGTGGTACTTGGACCCAAAGAGAAGAGAGACAGCAAAGATGATTAGAGAAAAGATAAGAATTTCTCAAAGTCGACAAAAGAGTTATCATGATAAAAGGAGAAAAGACTTGGAATTTCAAGATGGTGATCATGTGTTTTTGAGAGTTACTCCTACAACCGGAGTTGGGCGAGCATTAAAGTCGAAGAAGCTAACTCCTCGCTTTATTGGTTCTTATCAAATTACTAGTAAAGTGGGAAAGTGGCTTATAGGGTGGCGTTACCGCCGAATCTTTCGAATTTGCACGATGTATTCCATGTGTCACAACTTCGGAAGTATGTTCCGGATTCTTCGCATGTGATTGAGATGGATGATATTCAGGTTCGAGAAAATCTTACGATGGAAACGATGCCTTTGAGGATTGAGGATCGTGAGATAAAGTCTCTTCGTGGTAAAGAGATTTCATTGGTCAAAGTTGTTTGGATAGGAGCAGCTGGTGAAAGCGCGACGTGGGAGTTAGAAAGTAAGATGGATTCCTATCCCGAGCTTTTCGAGTCAGGTAATTTCGAGGAAGAAACCTTTTTTTTTAGTGGAGGAGAGTTGTAACGCCCGTTATATTTAATATTATATTATATTAATATTTTATAATTACCGTTTGACAATTGTTTTGGCGATGAGAATACTTATATTAATCGATATATCTATTAATATATTTGGCGACGTTTCGTTCGGTCCGGTTTTTATTCTGTTCGGTTCGGTAAAATATTATTCGGACCGATATTTAATTCCCCGGAATTATTTTAATTAATTGAGTTAATGATATAATTAGATATTATTAGTGTGTTAAGAATAGATAGGGGTGTGAGGAGCAATTTTGTAGAATTGGGTTTTTCACCCATGGCTAGTAAGAAACACATTATAAACACTTTCCTCATTTTCTTCCAACATAACACCATAAACCAAACTTTGTAACCTTGAGAGAAAGAGAGGGTTTTGGAAGAAGAAATGAAGATCAAGAGCAAGAGCTTGAGGTTTGGAGTGGTTGAATCATCAAGAATCATCCAAGCATTTGAGGTAAGGGGTTTGATTCTCCATCTCATATAGTTAGGGTTTGATAGTTATAGTATGGATTTGGGGGAAAATTGATAGTTGATTTATGAGTTTTGGTTGGTTGATTGTTGAAATAGTTTAGAAAACTTGGATTAGGAGTATGGATTATTGGTGTATTATTGCTAGCATTGTAGGAAATGGAAGTTATAAATGGAAATGAAAAAGAATGAAAATTGTAACTGTTAAAAACCAGAAAACCAGAAACTGCAAGTATACAGGAAAGAAGAAGGAAAGGAATTCGCGGAGGGGGAGGCGCCCACCTCAAGGTGTGGGGCGACCGTCCCCCACTTCAAGGCCCCTGCCTCCTTCCCCTAAACAATCAAGGGACGTTCGTCCCTGGTGGCAGGTGGGTGAATGGAAAAACTGTGTTTTGGTTTTTCTGTTAACTCTGTTATTAGTTTTCTGTTTTCTGCAAATGAGTTTCCTGCATAATTAGCCTCTGTTTGTTCCAATTTTCTCATCTTCTTATACTACTAGTTAGTATTAGTCAAATATAATTAGGACATAAGTTAGCCGATTAAATTTAGGACCTGATTATATTCCGATTTTCCGATTTCGGTAAATTCGACGATGAAGCAAGTTACTCCGAATTCAACGAAAATTGACGTGCTAGCTAAGTTCGACGTGTAAAACGTAGTGGTGAGGTTAGGTTTTTGAAATTACGAGGTTTTACGAAACGACCCGAAATAGGCCAAATTACGGTTAAATTGAATCGGATTACGTTTTAGTCAATTTAAGACACGTATGGACAATCCAATTGCGATGTTGACGTTTATGATTAATGTCGGTTATTAGGAATGGTTTTCGCGACGATTATTGGTGTTTTTACTATTTTTCCGTTTTTGGAATTTGGTGAATTAATTGATAATGATGTGGTGTGAATAAACATGATGTTTGCGACAGTGTATTTATTAATGAATACTTGTTGTTATGCGATGCGATGATATGTTTATTTGATGTGGGTAAATATGGCGACGTGGACTTTATGTCAATTTTGATGAGCGATGATGATGTGTTATTGTGTCGTCTTTATTATTGAGTCACATGCATTACATTGGCAACGAGGGCTTTTATGCCAAGCGACTATGGGCTTTATGCCAAGTGTTCCTAATTATGGACAAAGCGACGGGTACCACATGCATAACATAGCCGTGTCTTATGGAGTCGGTTATGTTTATGTTTGGGTTGTTTGGCGTTGGGTTTTAATTGATGAATGGTGTTGAATTGTGATGATATATGATACTTTGTGTTTATGCGAGTATAATGATTACGTGACGAAGTTAAAGTGTTAATTTACACACTAAATACTAATTTAAAGTATGTAAGCTTTTAATACATGTTGACATACTCTATTTAACTTATATCATTTATAATTCTAAAACTATTTATATATTCTATCATGCTTTTAATTATATGTTTTGGAGTATCTCACCCTTTACTTGTTTCGTCGTTGCTTTTATATTGGTAACGTGCAGGTGATCCACGAGGATGATGAGGATTAGCTCGAGTCTCTTTATTTTGAGTCGCTCTGCTCTGGTCGTAGTAACACTCGGGATTTGGGCGACGTTATTATTTTGATAGGATAGTTTATGTATACTATCTTATGATGTTATAACTTTATGCATTGATGATAACATGATGTTATGTATATTTTGTTAACACATCTGCTGTGCTGTGAATAGTCATATGTGTATATGATGAATTATGATATGAATCGGTATATCTGACTTTTGATGTTTGTGATGTGCATTATAATGCAAATTGATGAAAATGCGAATATGTGATGCCTCAATTTTGTTGGATGAAATTTTGAAACTCTGATTTTATTATTAATTACGAGGGGTAGAATTGGGGTGTTACAGTGTTCAACAATATTTTTCTGCAAGTTAAAACATCCAACTTAACTTGTTGCTGCCTAATTTGTTTTACTAAAATCAATGTCAACCATAAAATAGAGCATTAACAGTTCTGTTAGCAAATGATGTTTTAACTTATGTCTGGAGGTTATGTTTGGTGTTGGGACATCAATCTTGATATCTATATTGAAAATTCCAAAATTTCATAATTTGTTCAGAATACAATAAAAAAATAACTCTTGGAAGTGGGGGTGACATATTCCTACTCTTTAGAAGGTGAAATTCTTTCTTTGGATGACTTTACAAAAGTCTTTTCCTACGAGTTCAATGTTATGTCATAGTGGTATGCTCTAGGCGGATCTCTATCATAGATGGTACTTGGGTCATGGTTTTGCGGGTAATATTGATTATTTCAACATCATTCACGTTGAGTTGATAATTCTATATCATGTGTTATTCTGACTCAAACTCTCCTATGATACTTATCTTAAAGTCGATTAATATCTGACATCGTTATGTCACGATTCTCCACAACTTTAACGAGTTTCTCACTAGAGAATGACGTGTTCAAATATTTCATACTCTTAAAAAACATAATGTTAATACTATCTATCTATCAAAACATTAAGTTGATAATGATGCGTCATAACGGTTTTTGCGAAGTTTTTTCTGAGAGTCACTCCACTTTTATTAGGTGACGTTAATGAGACTTTATTTTTTGATTTTTTTCTTTCTTCTTTATATTCGTACAAAAAAATAATTACGCAAATGAGTAATAAAAATAATTATTTTATTTAATCAACAAACCATGTGAACAATTAAATGTTTTACAGGGGTGTTAGATATACCCGTAGAGGCGGTAGTTAGATTTCTCCCTAAGATTATGTTCTAAATGATTGATACCAAAACAAAGAAAAAATCTGGTCTGAAGAATGAAGATATATCTTGATTCCATGTGAATATGAATATTGACATACCACTATAATTTGACCAAGCTGAATAATAGTAAAATGGATGGTAAAGCATAGTTCAACATCACCTCATCACAAGATATCAAACTAAATATATTCAAACAAGTTTTTTGTCTCATGAAATGATTGTTTTTGTAAAGATAAAAACAAAACCTTAGTCCATAAATGATGCAAATTAAGCCCAATAAAGTTTAGCCGTTGAAATATCTTTACATTTGAGCCCAACCAAAGTGTGCTAACTTTCTCATATCTAGAATCTCGTTTGTGTAACCACACTTTTCTTCTTTGAAATTGCTTAATTTGTACACAAGGAATTTGTCTTATAATAACACCCAGCAAGATATGATGCATATATGGTACCAGATATCTTGATTCTAATAAGATAACAGTACATATTAAAGTACATAAGGCCATGAGCCACGAAGAATCCAATCTTGTTTCAAAGGTATGATAGATAGATAGTTTATGTGTGTTTGATTCTCCTATCAAGTTAAAATAATTTTGATAGATAGATAGTTTATGTGTGTTTGATTCTCCTATCAAGTTAAAATAATTTTGAAGGAACTGATTTTATAGAGTTGATTTTTAGTTAACATTAAAGTTTAATATAAAGTAATTTATGTTTGGATGTATTCACAATATAAATAACTTGTATGAAAAAGGTTGCTTGAATATTTTTATTAAAATTGTTTTTGGATGTCTAAATAATCAAAAGGATAAAAAAATGTTAGAAAGTTATTGATGTTATTCAATTTAAAAAAGAAGAAAAAAGGAAAAATGAATGGAATGGAAGAATTGGTTCAAAAGGACATAAATTGTAACTTGATAAAAAATGAATTTTGAATCAGAAAACAAACTCTTTTAGTATGTCAAACATTCCATAATTGATTTTGAGAGCCCATAATTGATTCTGATACTTTTACAGAATAATCATACATAGATTATGTATGTTATAAGTCTTGTTTGATCCGGTCTTTAAAATGTTCTTTATTTTAAGAAAATTTGTTTTTAATAAAAGATTTTTTTTTTAATTTTAAAAATAAGATACATTATTTCTAGTTTTAATGTCGATGTTACACAATTTGATCTAAAACATACAGTCGGCCTAATCAAACCGGAAGTCTAGTTCAAATTTAAAAAAATATAATTATAATAATTAAAAATGACACATAAAAATATAATTATATATAATAAAAAGTTTAATTACAATTATTTTGACTTTGATCAATCTCATTTTTATAATGTATTAGATTTTTATCATAGCATTTTTTATTTATTGGATATATATATATATATATATATATATATATATATATATATATATATATATATATATATATATATATATATATATATATATATATATATATATATATATATATATATATATATATATATATATATATATATATATATATATATATATAATGTAAAAAATGGGACTTTTTGAGATTTGGGGGTCCTCTAAAATTTGGCACCATGTGATGTAGAGCTTGTTGCTCCTATACAAGATCGGGTATGCTAAAATACCGTCAGTTTAAATGAATTTTTATCTCAACCACTATGACATAAGAAGTGTGGTAAGTGTTTGAGTAGCATCCTTTATCAATCGAGAAAGATGAACTTGTTCACTTCATTAGCATGCTACTACAAAACGAAGATGGTTCGAGAATCATGTAGGTGTGGAAAACCGGTGGATATGTCTATTTGTTTGTTGTGATATGATTTTGGTCAGCATCCTTAACTATGTTCGTCCTACACTACCCTTTTTTATAGGATTTTGCGAGACGGGTCTAAACAAGATGGGTATGTCTATTTTGTTAGACAACAACGATGTATCTAGAGGGGGTGAATTGATACTCAACTTAAGAAACATAGAAAAATTTGGTTTTCAAAATTATTTATAAAAGTATTTGTGCGGTGCATTCAAATTGCCTTTATCATAAAAAGTGTGTCAATCTAATTGATTGACACTTTGTCTTAATTGATTAGATTTTAGTTCAATATTTTTCCGGCTTTTTAAATGTTCATTATTTCCTAAACAACTTCTATATATTTTTCAAAGCATTCTCTATTTAGAAACATTTTCAAAATGCTTTAAGTGTGTGTGTGCTTATAGCCAACTATTTCTATAAAGAAAGAACTATTGCTTTTACAAAAGTTTCACTCACTTACTAAATTAGGATAATTTCTCTAAGCCTGTGTATGAGGTGTCTATTGGGTTGAAATTTGCTTGAAATATCCTTTTGATGCTTTTGATGCAATCTATATTTATTTTCCTTTGTCTAAGATTGTGTTGATGGAGCTTTGTCCATGTTTGGAACTTTGTCGATCATTTATCAACTACGACTTTGTCAATCTTCTATAAAGTCAGTGACTTGCATCTTTAACTGCATTGAGTACATTGGTTGACTTTCTTTGCATCTTTATTATCCAGGATGTTATCTTTTCTTATCCTTTATAGTTTCCATCACCATGCTGAATATTTGTTCTGTTATGTTTGTTATCATCTTACATCTTTGTCGTGTTAAATATATGTTATGTTCTGTTTGTTATCACATTGCATATTTGTCGTGTTGAATTTCTGCTATGAGTTTTATAGTTGTCATCATCAAAACAACATCAATTACCAGCAAAATAAGGTTTCATAAATTTTTCTTGGATTGACATCTTTATAGACTTTGTTTTAGAGCTGCCTAAAACAAAGAACATAAAAGATTCTATTTTTGTGGTTGTTGACATATTTTCAAAGATTTCACATTTCATACCTCTCAAGAAAGTAGGCAATGCTTGTCACGTTGCTCATATCTTCTTCAAAGAAGTGGTACGCCTTCATGAATTTATAAGGAGCATTGTTTCAAAAAGGGACACTAAGTTCCTCAATCATTTTTGGAGGACTTTGTGGGGGTGAATTGGTACTAAATTACTTTTTCCATAACTTGACATCCTCAAATGGACGGAAAAAAGGAGGTAGTCAATAGAACTCTTCCTACTCTTCTTAGAGGCTTCCTTAAAAAGAATTTTAAAATGTGGAAAAATGACTATCTCGTGTGGAGTATGCTTATAATAGGGTTGTTCATAATACTACACAATTTTCACCTTCTGAAATAGTGCGTGGTTTTAATCCATTAACACCTCTTGATTTATTTCCATTGCCTAACACTTGTCTTTTGAATCCTAAGCATGCAAAATCTAGGATTAACTTTGTAAAAAAATTACAAGAGGAAGTTAGAATATAAATTGAGAATAAAATTAAAGATATGCTAAGTATGAAAATAAGGGGTAGAAAGAAAGAGGTTTTTGAAACCGGAGACTAGGTTTAGGTTCATATGAGGACTAAAAGGTTTCTATTACAAAGAAATCAAAATTAAAAACAAAGGGGATGGTTCATTTTAAGTATTTTTCAAGATAAATGACAATACTTACTGTAACACCCTTCTAAACTACCCCGTGAATAATAAAATGATTCAGAGTTAACATGTATTAAAGGACGTCACAATTACTAAAAATAAAATTTCATACATATGTCATGATTTACTAAGGAACATAATTCAATTAATCATCAAATACACATGTTCAACACAGCGGAAAAACATCAGAACTTGGATAATTTCAAATCCCACATAAAATCATCAAAGGTCAATGCCTTGAATCATCAAAACAATTATCCAACTAAAACATCAACTAAAAACTGAGTTTAATAATAACTCTAGACAAGTGTTCCCCAGTGTTACAAATCAGAGCATGACACTGACACGCGATAAAATAAAAATGCATAGCTCTACGAGCCATCCTCACCAACTCCTAAGTCGCTAAAGCTTCAATCTGAAATCATCAAAGTAAGGGTGAGACTACATCGTAATTAACATGCATTATAAATTCATAAAATAAATAGAATTTCATAAGCTATTATTTCACCCTATCTAGCATAATCAGATTCAATCATTCATTCCACAAAGCAATTTCCAAATTCATGCATCATACTCAACAAACAAATTATAACACTGGAAACCATCCTATCATGTTATAATCCATACAAAATGCAATTCAAGACTTTATGCATGTGGTACAAAAAGTGAACCGAGTCACACACTGATCCATAATCACCCGGATACAGTTCCATCGATTCGTCCATAATCACCCGGACATGAACCCAACCTCACCATCCATAATCACCCGGGAACGGTTATTGACAAAACTCACTAATTCCACACAATGAGAATTAGCTACCACCAGAATGTATATGCATACACATCATAAAAGCATGTAACATTCAACACAGGTTATGATAACATCATACATCATAAACCATCATCAATCCAAAAGATGATAACCACCATTTATCATGAACATCATCAAACAACATAAACATACACAATCAATTACACATCAATTCTTAATGCTATCACCAACATATGAATACAACCATCAATATGCACTCATACATCATCACAACATCAACATACCATTGCATATACATCAAATATGCACATAAGAATAAACCACATAATCGGAAAATTAATGCTTTTCAAAATAAAATCAAGTTACTATTATTTTCTTCATTTCATAAAATAGAGTATTTAATTTAAGAAATAACCTCCAAACCAGCGATAAAAACGGACTTACGGTTTGAAAGTTATGAATTTTCAAAGTTTAGTATTTTCCAAAAAGTATCAGTGGTAACCGGTTCCTCCAGGGGAGTAACCGGTTCCCACAGTCATGTGAAAACGCGTTGTTAGAAAATGTATGGGGAACCCAGGTTCTCCTATAGGGTAACTGGTTCCCGCGTTTCATGAAAATTGTTTTTCTCGAAAATAGACTAGGAACCCGGTTCCTCCCAGGGAGTAACCGGGAAAATGTACTAGTTCCCCCCACAGGGTAACCGGTTCCCAAGACTCATGGAAATCACCTTGCTGGAATTTATGTGAGGAACTCGGTTCCTCCCAGAGGGTAACCGGTTCCTGCAACGTCTGTAGCAGAAAACTTAATTTTTTTTACAGCATTCTTTATTTTTCCATTCAATTCAATCAATCCAATACGAAACAAATCACAAATCAACACCAAAATCTTCCATCAAACAACATCATAGTGCAGAACAACATAGTTCAACAACACCTAACAACCCTATAACATGTAATTGACTCAATTTCACACAATTTGGCCTTTTAGGATCAAAACTCATAAACCTAGAAAATCCTAAATTGAAATTCCTAACTCACTCAATCAATCATATCATTCCCAAAATCCATAATACAATATAATTAGAGTAATCACCGCTTACCTTAGCCAATATCTTGAATCCCTCAAGCTTTAGGTTTTCTTTCCCCTCCTCTTTGCCTCTTCTCTTCTCACGTAAGCTCTAATTCTCCAATTCCTTTTTTCTCTCTTCTTATTTTACTTTTTATTATAATAATAACAATAAAATAAAGTATTAGAGGCTGTTACCACCTTACACCTCCTTCCTCTACTAATCACAACACAAGCCCAATCCTTTACTCCTTTTATTTCCAATTATTCCAAAAATATCAAAAATTCTAATTTTAATTAAATAAATAATTCAAAATCAAATTATTTAATAATTGAAAATATTGGGGTGTTACAACTCTCCCACACTAAAAGAGTTTTCATCCTCGAAAACATACCTTAGACAAATAATTCCGGGTAAGAGTCCTTCATCTGACTTTCCAACTCCTAGGTGACATTACCACCTGCTGGTCCTCCCCAAGCTACTTTCACCAAAGCATTCTCTTTACCCCCGCAATTGATTCAACTTCCGATCCTCAATCCTCATAGGCAATGTTTCAACAGTCATATTATCTCACACCTGTATATCATCTATCTGAATCTCATGAGACAGATCAACAATGTACTTCCTCAACTAAGATACATGGAATACGTCATGCAAATTCGCAAGTGACGGAGGTAAAGCAATCTGATAAGCAACCTTTCCAACCTTCTTCATAATTTGGAACGGACCAATAAAACACGGAGTTAACTTCTTTGACTTCAAAGCTCGACTAATACCAGTCATCGGAGTAACTCACATAAACACATGATCTCCTTCACTAAACTCGAGATCCTTCCTTCTCTTATCATGATAACTCTTCTAACGACTCTGAGAAGCTCTCATATTCTCTTGAATCATCTTAATCTTCTCTGAAGTCTGTTGGACAATCTCTGGCCCAATCACAACACTTTCCCTAGACTCATACCAACACAACGGTGTTCTACATCTCCTACCATACAATGCCTCAAACGGAGCCATACCAATACTCGAGTGAAAACTATTGTTGTAGGCAAACTAAATCAAAGGTAAGTAATTATCCCAAGCTCCACCTTTCTCCAACACACAAGCACATAACAAGTCCTATAACGACTGAATCGTCCTTTCCGTCTGACCATCTGTCTGCGGATGATAAGCAGAACTCAACCTCAACTTAGTACCTAAGTCTTCTTGTAACCCTGTCCAGAACTTAGACGTGAACCTCGGATCTCTATCTGACACAATACTAGCAGGAATACTGTGCAAACTTACAATCCTCTCAACATACAACTTAGCCAATTTCTCCATCGGATAATCCATTCTCATCGGAATAAAGTGAGCAGATTTCGTCAACCTATCCAATGTAACCCAAATAGCATCACAATTATTAGTTGTCCTCTGTAGACCAGACACAAAGTCTATAGATATGCCATCCCATTTCCAATCCAGAACAAAAAATGGTTTCATCAATCCCGACGATTTATGATGTTCAATTTTCGACTTCTGACAAATCAAAACAAGCATAAACAAACTCAGCAATTTCTTTCTTCATTCCAGGCCACCAAAACAACTTCTTCAAATCATGATACATCTTTGTAGCACCAGGATGAATACTCAATCCACTACGATGTCCTTCCTCCATAATACTTTTCTTAATTTCAGCAATATCGGGAACACAAACTCTATTACCAAACCTCATAACACCATTATCGTCAATTCGGAATTCACCTCCTTGACCTTGGTTGATCAACGTCAATCTATCAACTAAACCAATATCAGATTTCTATCTGATTCGAATATCATCAGGAATGCCACTAGTCAACTTCAGCATACCCAACTTAACACTATTAGGAGTGTTCTCACATACGAGACTCAATTCTCTAAACTGTTCAACTAAATTCAATTCACGCACCATCAACATAGACATATGCAATGACTTCCTACTCAATGCATCTGCAACAACGTTTTCCTTACCGGGATGGTAACTCAAACCAAAATCATATTCCTTCAGAAATTCTAACCATCTTCGCTGCCTCATATTGAGCTCTTTCTGTTTGAAGAGATATTTCAGACTCTTATGATCGCTGAATACCTCAAATCGAGAACCATACAAATAATGCCTCCATAATTTCAAAACAAATACTACAGTCGCCAACTCCAAATCATGAGTTGGATAATTCCTCTCATGAATCTTCAACTTTCTTGAAGCATAAGCTACTACCTGCTTATTCTACATCAAAACACCATGTAAACCCATCAGTGAAGCATCACAGTTCACGATAAAAGATTCTGTCGGATTAGGCAATATCAAAATCAGAGCACTAGTCAATCTCCTCTTCAACTCTTGGAAACCCTTTTCACATTACGAAGCCCATACAAACACTTTTCCTTTTCTCGTCAACTTAGTCAACGAAAAAGATAACTTCCAAAATCCTTCAATAAACTTTCTATAATAACCTGCAAGACCAAGAAAACTATGGATTTCAGAGGCATTCGCTGGCGCCTCCTGTAACGCCCCATTTTATTTAATATTATATTATATTAATATTTTGAGTTACCGTTTGAAGATTGTTTTGGAGACGAGAATATTTATATTAATCGATATATCTATTAATATATTTGGCGATGTTTCATTCGGTCCGATTTTTATTCCGTTCGGTTCGGTAAAATATTATTCTGACCGATATTTAATTCCCCAGAGCTATTTTAATTAATTAAGTTAATAATATTATTAGATATTATTAAGGTGTTAATTAATAAGATAAGTTAGGGGTGTGAGGACTAATTGTTAAGAATTGGGTGTACACCCTTGGCTTGCTATTAAGAATACAACATAAAACCATTTTTCCTCATTTCTTTCCATTCCAACACAAAACCATACTTAGAAACATAGAGAGAACTAGAGGGTTTTGGAAGAAGAAGAAGAAGAAGAAGAAGAAGAGCAAGAGCAAGTTGGGTGTTTGGATTGGTTGGAGCATCTTGAAATCATCCAAGCATTTGAGGTAAGGGGTTTGATCTTCCATTTCATATAGTTAGGGTTTGGTGATATATTTTGGGTTTAGATAGAATTGATAGTTTGATTCATGAGTTTTGGTTGAGTGATTGTTGAAATAACTTAGAAAGGTTGGATTAGGAGTATGGATTGTGGGTGTTTTATTTCTAAGCTAGTAGAAACTAGAATTTACAAAAATGGAATATGCAAACTCTGAAAATATGAAAAGAAAAACCACTGTCTGATATAGAAACAGGGAAGAAGAAAATGAGTGGAGGATGGAACAAGGGGGAGGCGCCCACCTCACCATGAGGGGCGGCCGTCCCCCTCCCCTAGGCACTCGCCACCATCTATGTGCAAGCATGGGACGATCGTCCCTGTTGCTGGGAGGAGAAATTGAAAAATGCCACTTCTGTTTTTCTGTTTTCTGTGTTTTGGGTTTTATGCATAATTGTGTTTTTTTGCATAACTAGGCAATTTGCTTCTGTTTCTTACAATTTCTATAATTCCTTATACTACTAGTTGATATTAATAAAATATAATTAGGACATAAGTTAGCCGATTAAATTTGGAACTCGATTAAGTTCTGATTTCTCGATTTCGGTAATTTCAGCGACGGAGCAAGTTGCTCCGAATTCAACGAAAATTGACGTACTAGCTAATTTCGACGTGTAGAACGTAGTGGCGAGGTTAGTTTTTCGTGAAGATTATTAGTGTTTGACTATTTTTCCGTTTTTTGAATTTGGTGAATTAATTGATAATGATGTGGTGTGATCAAACATGATGTTTGCAACGGTGTATTTATTAACGAATACTTGATGACATTCGATGATATGTTTATCTTGATGTGGATAAATATGGCGATGTGGACTTTATGTCAATTTTGATGAGCGATGATGATGTTTTTGTTGTGTGGTGTTTATTGTCGAGTCACATACATTGCATTGGCGACGAGGGCTTTTATGCCAAGCGACGATGGGCTTTATGTCAAATATTCCTAATTATGAACAAAGCGACGGATACCATATGCATAACATAGTCGTGTCTCATGGAGTCAGTTACGTTTATGTTTGAGTTGTTTGGCGTTGGGTTTTAATTGATGGATTATGTTGAATTGCGATGATATATGATACTTTGCGTTGATACGAGTATAATGATCATGTGACGAAATTAAAGTGTTAATTTTATACACTATATGCTAATTTAAAGTATGTGAGATTTTGATATATGTTGACATACTCTTATTAACTTATATCATTTATAATTCCAAAACTATTTATGTATTTTATCATGCCTTTAACTATATGTTTTGGAGTATCTCACCCTTTACTTGTTTCGCCATTGCCTTTATATTGGTAACGTGCAGGTGATCCACGGGGATGATGAGGATTAGCTCGAGTCTCTTTATTTTGAGTTGCTCTGCTCTGATCGTAGTAACACTCGGGTTTTGGGCGACGTTATTATTTTGATAGGATAGTTTATGTATACTATCTTATGATGTTATAACTTTATGTATTGATGATAACATGATGATATGTATATTTTGTGAACACATCCGTTGTGTTGTGAATAGTCATATGTTTATATGATGAATTATGATATGAATCGGTATATCCGACTTTTGATTTGTGTGATGTGCATTATAATGCAAAGTGATTAAAATATGAATATGTGATGCGTCAATTTTTGTTGGATGAAATTTTGAAACTCTGATTTTATTATTCTTTACGAGAGGTAGAATTGGGGTGTTACATTAGTGGTATCAGAGCAGATCGGTCTGTCCAGCCAAGTTATTGAGTTTGTTGTTGTGTAACAATCAAGAATTGTAATTTGTTGATTCTAATCCTTGTTTTGTTGTGAGCAGAAGTTGTTATGGTTGGAAGGAACACTGGTAGGAATGATGAGGCTCTTGCTGCTGCTATGCAGGCAATAGCTCAAGCTTTCCAACACCCGTCGAATCTTGGCGAGCACGGGTCTCGTGGTTTGGCAACCTTCAAAGAGAGAATCCCTACTTTCCAAGGAAAGTATGATCCGAAGGTGCTTTAACGTGGTTGAATGAGATTGAAAGAATCTTAGTTTGATGGATTGCACTCGCAAAAGATCCGTTATGGTACTCATAAGTTAAGTGATGAGGCGATGACTAGTGGGTTGACACCGTCGGAGGCTTGAGGTTCTTTGGTGACGTGGCGTGGGGAGTTTTCCGTAGGGAATTCATGAGGAAGTATTACCCGAGGATGTTCGGGAAAGAAGGAGATAGAGTTTCTTGGTGAAACAAGGGAATATGTCTATCACGATTATCTTAAAGTTTACCGAGTGGCTAAGTTCTATCCTCACTATGATGGAGAGAATGCCGAGTTTTCTAAGTGCATTAAATTTGAGAATGACTTGTGTCCCGAGATAAAAGCGATTGGATATCAGAAAATCCGTGTCTTTGCGGATTTGATTGATAGTTGTAGAATCTTCGAGGAAGATAGTAATGCACACTATAAGATTATGTCGATAAGAGAAACAAGGGTCAACAGTGTGGGAAACCATATGATACTCCGGGTAAAGGAAAGAAAGTGTTTCAAGGCGAAGGACTAGTGGGGGAGATGCTCCTGCTAGCATTGTTTGTTACAAGTGTGGGAAACCTGGCCACAAAAGTAATGTTTGTCCAAGTGATGCAAGGGCTAAGGAGAATGAGGTGAGATGTTTCCGATGTGGAGAAGTGGGTCATGTGACTCGTGATTGCTAGCATAAGGATATGGTCTGTTTTAATTGTGGCGAGGGAGGTCACATTAGTTCTTAATGTAAGAAGCCTAAGAGAACTCAAGGAGCGGGAAAGGTGTTTGCTTTTTCGGGTGCTCCGACGGCAAACAAAGATGGTCTTGTTTGAGGTACTAGTTTCATTAATAGCATTCCTCTTATTACTATTATTGATTCTGGTGCTACTCACTATTTTATTGCTGTTGATTGTGTAAAGAGATTGGGTCTCACTTTGTCATCTCTAGATAGAGATATGGTGGTAGAAGTTCCAGCTAAGGGAACGGTTACTACTTCTTTTGTGTGTTCAAGTTTCCCTTTATCAATCTTTGATAGAGACTTTGTGGTGGATCTTGTTTGTTTATCGCTTGTCGGGTTGGACGTGGTTCTGGGTATGGATTGGTTGAGATCTAATTATGTTCATATCAATTGCTATGACAACACCGTGAGGTTTTCTTCCTTAGTAGAATAAGATCAAACTATGCTGATGTCGACGAAACAATTGAATGAGTTCATGAAAGATGAAGCGTTGGTTTTCTTGTTGATGGCGACTCTTTCTTTGGAGAGTCAAGCTGTGATTGCAAACTTTCCGGTGGTGTGTGACTTTCCCGAAGTATTCCCTGATGAGATTCCTAGTGCACCTCCAGAAAGAGAATTTGAATTTTCTGTGGATCTTGTCCCTGGTACCAGACCTATCTCTATGGCACCATACAGGATGTCTGCATCTGAGTTACCATAATTGAAGAGCCAATTAGAAGATTTTCTCGAGAAGAAGTTTGTTAGACCAAGTGTGTCACCGTGGGGAGCTCCTGTGTTGTTGGTGAAGAAGAAAGACGGTAGCATGGGACTTTGTATTAATTATCGTCAGTTGAATAAAGTGACTATCAAAAATAGGTATCCACTTCCTAGAATTGATGATTTGATGGACCGATTAGTTGGCGCTCGCATGTTTAGCAAGATTGATTTGAGATCGGGTTACCATCAAATAAGAGTGAAAGAAAAAGATGTTCAGAAAACTGATTTCAGAACGAGATATGGACATTACGAGTATTCGGTGATGCCTTTCGGTGTCACAAATGCACCGGGAGTATTCATGGAGTACATGAATCGTATTTTCCATCCTTACTTGGATCGTTTCGTGGTTGTATTCATTGATGATATTCTGGTTTATTCTAAATCAGAAGAAGAACACGTAGAACATTTGCGCATTGTGTTAGAAGTTCTGAAAGAAAAGAAGCTTTATGCTAAGTTATCAAAGTGCGAGTTCTGGTTACGTGAAGTGAGCTTTTTGGGGCATGTCATTTCTGGTGATGGCATTGCAGTTGATCCTTCTAAGGTTGATGCCGTGCTAAGATGGGAAACTCCTAAGTCTGTTACTGAGATTAGAAGTTCTTAGGTTTGGCTAGTTACTATAGAAGGTTCATTGAAGGTTTTCCTAAATTGGCACTTCCTTTGACAAAGTTGACTTGTAAAGGAGCTTCTTTTGTGTGGGATGTCAAGTGTGAAAAAAGTTTTGTTGAATTGAAGAAAAGGTTAACAACGGCTCCGATCTTGATTCTACCTATTCCTGAAGAACCGTTTGTCGTTTATTGTGATGCTTCTAAGATTGGATTAGGTGGTGTACTTATGCAAAATGGCAAGGTGGTTGCTTATGATTCTAGGCAATTGAAGATTCATGAGAAGAACTATCCTACTCACGATTGGGAACTTGCAGTGGTTGTTTTTGTGCTTAAGATTTGGAGGCATTATCTTTATGGTTCGAGATTTGAAGTATTTAGTGACCATAAAAGTTTGAAATACTTGTTCAATCAAAAAGAACTTAATATGAGGCAAAGGCGGTGGCTTGAATTGTTGAAAGATTATGATTTTGGATTGAATTACCATCTTGGTAAAGCTAATATGGTGGCCGATGCTTTAAGTCGAAAGACTTTGCATATGTCACTTTTGATGATGAAAGAGTTGGAAATGATTGAGAAATTTAGAGATATGAGTCTTGTGATAGAAGTGACACCGAAGAGTGTTATCTTGGGAATGTTGAAGATCAATAATGATTTCCTTGTTAGCATTAGAGAAGCTTAGAAGCCTGATGTGAAACTTGTTGATTTGTTGGTTGGTATTGGACAAACTGAAAATGAAGATTTCAAGTTGGATGCCAGGGTGTTTTGAGGTTCCGAGATAGGATTTGTATCCCCGATGATGTGGATTTAAAGAGAATGATCTTGGAAGAAAGTCATAGAAGCAATTTGAGTATTCATTCGACCAAAATGTATCAAGATTTAAGGAAACTATTTTGGTGGTCGGGCATGAAAAAAGAGCTCGGTTTGTTTATGTTGACTTGTCAAGTCTAAAGTGGAGCATCGAAACCGGGGTTGATGCCGTTAGAGATCCCGAATGGAAATCGGATAGTATTTCTCTGATTTCATACCAATACACCAAGAGGACACGATGCGATTTGGGTGATTGTTGATAGGCTTACGAAGTCGACTCACTTTATTCCTATTATCATCACTTATCCCGTATCGAAGTTGGAGGAAATTTATATGCATGTGATTGTTAGATTACATGGTATTCCTTTATGTGTTTCCGAGATCAAAATTCAAAATTTTGGAAAAGCTTGCAAGAGGCTTTGAGTTCTAAGTTGAGGTTGAGTTCGGCTTATCATCCTCAAACTGATGGTCAAACGGAAAGGACGATTCAATCGTTGGAAGACTTGTTACGAGCATGTATTCTTGAACATGGTTGTTCATGGGATACATATCTTCCTTTGATTGAGTTGACTTATAACAACAATTTTCATGCTAGTATTGGAATGGAGCCGTTTGAGGCTTTGTATGGTCGGAGGTGTAGAACTCCTTTGTGTTGGCACGATTCGGGTGAAAGTGTGGTGCTTGGACCCGAATTGATTAGAGAGACTACTGAGACGGTGAAGATGATTAGATAAAAGATGAGAATTTCTCAAAGTCGACAAAAGAGTTATCATGATAAAAGGAGAAAAGATAAGGAATTTCAAGATGGTGATCATGCATTTTTGAGAGTTACTCCTACAACCGGCATTGGGAGAGCATTGAAGTCGAAGAAGTTAACTCCTCGCTTTATTGGTCCTTACCAAATTACCAGTAAAGTGGGAAAAGTGGCTTTATTCGGACCGATATTTTATTCCCCGGAGTTATTTTAATTAATTGTGTTAATAATATTATTAGATATTATTAAGGTGTTAATTAATAAGATAAGTTAGGGGTGTGAGGACTAATTGTTGAGAATTGGGTGTACACCCTTGGCTTGCTATTAAGAATACAACATAAAACCATTTTTCCTCATTTCTTTCCATTCCAACACAAAACCAAACTTAGAAACATAGAGAGAACTAGAGGGTTTTGGAAAAAGAAGAAGAAGAGCAAGAGCAAGCTAGGTGTTTGGATTGGTTGGAGCATCTTGCAATCATCCAAGCATTTGAGGTAAGGGGTTTGATCTTCCATTTCATATAGTTAGGGTTGGTGATATATTTTGGGTTTAGATAGAATTGATAGTTTGATTCATGAGTTTTGGTTGAGTGATTGTTGAAATAACTTAGAAAGGTTAGATTAGGAGTATGTATTTATTTCTAAGCTAGTAGAAACTAGAATTTACAAAATGGAATATGCAAACTCGAAAATATGAAAAGAAAAACCACTGTCTGATATAGAAACAGAGAAGAAGAAAATGAATGGAGGATGGAACAAGGGGGAGGCGCCCACCTCACCATGAGGGGCGGCCTCCCCCTCCCCTAGGCACCCGCCTCCATCTATGTGCAAGCATGGGACGATCGTCCCTGTTGCTGGGAGGAGAAATGGAAAAATGCCACTTCTGTTTTCTATGTTTTGGGTTTTCTGCATAATTAAGTTTTTCTGCATAACTAAGCAATTTGCTTCTGTTTCTTACAATTTCTATAATTCCTTATAAAACTAGTTGATATTAATAAAATATAATTAGGACATAAGTTATCCGATTAAATTTGGAACCCGATTATGTTCCGATTTCCCGATTTCAGTAATTTCAGCGACGGAGCAAGTTGCTCCGAATTCAACAAAAATTGACGTACTAGCTAATTTCGACGTGTAGAACGTAGTGGTGAGGTTAGTTTTTCGAAACTACGATTTTTTACGAAACGACCCAAAATAGGCCAAATTACGGGTAAATTGAATCGGATTGCGTTTTAGTCGATTTAAGACACGTATGGACAATCCGATTGCGATGTTGACGATTATGATTAATGCCGGTTATTAGGAATGGCTTTCGCGACGATTATTGGTGTTTGACTATTTTTCCGTATTTGGAATTTGGTGAATTAATTGATAATGATGTGGTGTGATCAAACATGATGTTTGCGACAGTGTATTTATTAACGAATACTTGATGACATGCGATGCGATGATATGTTTATCTTGATGTGGATAAATATGGCGACGTGGACTTTATGTCAATTTTGATGAGCGATGATGATGTTTTTGTGGTGTTGTGTTTATTGTCGAGTCACATACATTGCATTGGCGACAAGGGCTTTTATGCCAAGCGACGATGGGCTTTATGCCAAATGTTCCTAATTATGAACAAAGCGACGGGTACCACATGCATAACATAGTCGTGTCTCATGGAGTCGGTTATGTTTATGTTTGAGTTGTTTGACGTTGGGTTTTAATTGATGGATTATGTTAAATTGCGATGATATTTGATACTTTGCGTTGATACGAGTATAATGATCATGTGACGAAATTAAAGTGTTAATTTTATACACTAAATGCTAATTTAAAGTATATGAGATTTTGATATATGTTGACATACTCTTATTAACTTATATCATTTATAATTCCAAAACTATTTATATATTTTATCATGCTTTTAACTATATGTTTTGGAGTATCTCACCCTTTACTTGTTTTGTCGTTGTCTTTATATTGGTAACGTGCGGGTGATCCACGAGGATTATGAGGATTAGCTCGAGTCTCTTTATTTTGAGTCGCTCTTCTCTGATCGTAGTAACACTCGGGTTTTAGGCGACATTACTATTTTGATAGGATAGTTTATGTATACTATCTTATGATGTTATAACTTTATGTATTGATGATAACATGATGATATGTATATTTTGTGAACACATCCATTGTGCTGTGAATAGTCATATGTTTATATGATGAATTATGATATGAATCGGTATATCCGACTTTTGATTTGTGTGATGTGCATTATAATACAAAGTGATGAAAATACGAATATGTGATGCCTCAATTTTTGTTGGATGAAATTTTGAAACTCTGATTTTATTATTAATTACGAGGGGTAGAATTGGGGTGTTACACCTCCCACTGAGATACCGCTTCTACCTTCGTAGGGTCAATAGCAATCCCATTCTTGGAAATTACATGACCAAGAAAACTTACTTCACTCAACCAGAATTCACACTTAGACAACTTCGCATAAAGCTTCTTGTCTTTAAACAACTCCAACCCAATTCTGAGATGTTCTGCATGCTCTTCATCACTCCTTGAGTAGATAAGAATGTCATCAATAAAAACCACCCTAAACTTATCAAGATACGGATGAAATATCCAGTTCATATACTCCATAAAAACACTAGGTGCATTAGTAACTACAAACGGCATAACAGAGTACTCATAATGTCCATACCTCGTTCTAAACGCAGTCTTCTGAATATCTCCCGCTTTTACACGAATCTGATGATATCCAAATCTCAGATCAATCTTACTGAATACACAAGCTCCAACCATTTGATCCATCAAATCATCAATCCTCAGTAATGGATACCGATTCTTGATTGTAACTTTATTCAACTTCCTGTAATCAACACACAGTCTCATCGAACCTTCTTTCTTTTTAACCAACAACACAGGAGCACCCCACGGTGAAACACTCGGACAAATAAACTTCTTCTTAAGAAGCTCCTCCAATTGCTTCTTCAGTTCAGCCAACTCGGATGCCGACATGCAGTAAGGCGCCATCGACACCGGACTAGTTCCAAGAATCAAATCTATAGCAAATTCCAAGAAAAGAAGCTTTATGCTAAGTTATCAAAGTGCGAGTTCTAGTTAAGTGAAGTGAGCTTTTTGGGGCATGTCATTTCTGGTGATGGCATTGCAGTTGATCCTTCTAAGGTTGATGCCGTGCTAAGATGGGAAACTCCTAAGTCTGTTACTGAGATTAGAAGTTCTTAGGTTTGGCTAGTTACTATAGAAGGTTCATTGAAGGTTTTCCTAAATTGGCACTTCCTTTGACAAAGTTGACTTGTAAAGGAGCTTCTTTTGTGTGGGATGTCAAGTGTGAAAAAAGTTTTGTTGAATTGAAGAAAAGGTTAACAACGGCTCCGATCTTGATTCTACCTAATCCTGAAGAACCGTTTTCGTTTATTGTGATGCTTCTAAGATTGGATTAGGTGGTGTACTTATGCAAAATGGCAAGGTGGTTGCTTATGATTCTAGGAAATTGAAGATTCATGAGAAGAACTATCCTACTCACGATTTGGAACTTGCAGCGGTTGTTTTTGTGCTTAAGATTTGGAGGCATTATCTTTATGGTTCGAGATTTGAAGTATTTAGTGACCATAAAAGTTTGAAATACTTGTTCAATCAAAAAGAACTTAATATGAGGCAAAGGCGGTGGCTTGAATTGTTGAAAGATTATGATTTTGGATTGAATTACCATCTTGGTAAAGCTAATGTGGTGGCCGATGCTTTAAGTCGAAAGACTTTGCATATGTCACTTTTGATGATGAAAGAGTTGGAAATGATTGAGAAATTTAGAGATATGAGTCTTGTGATAGAAGTGACACCGAAGAGTGTTATCTTGGGAATGTTGAAGATCAATAATGATTTCCTTGTTAGCATTATATAAGCTTAGAAGCTTGATGTGAAACTTGTTGATTTGTTGGTTGGTATTGGTTAAACTGAAAATGAAGATTTCAAGTTGGATGCCAGGGTGTTTTGAGGTTCCGAGATAGGATTTGTATCCCCGATGATGTGGATTTAAAGAGAATGATCTTGGAAGAAAGTCATAGAAGCAATTTGAGTATTCATTCCGGAGCGACCAAAATGTATCAAGATTTAAGGAAACTATTTTGGTGGTCGAGCATGAAAAGAGAGGTGGCTAAGTTTGTTTATGTTTGTTTGACTTGTCAGAAGTCTAAAGTGGAGCATCAGAAACCTGCAGGGTTGATGCAACCGTTAGAGATCCCAGAATGGAAATGGGATAGCATTTCTATAGATTTCGTAACGGGGTTACCGAATACACCAAGAGGACACGACGCTACGAGCATGTATTCTTGAACATGGTGGTTCATGGGATACATATCTTCCTTTGATTGAGTTGACTTATAACAACAATTTTCATGCTAGTATTGGAATGGCGCCGTTTGAGGCTTCTTTCTTTTTAACCAACAACACAGGAGCACCCCACGGTGAAACACTCGGAAAAATAAACTTCTTCTTAAGAAGCTCCTCCAATTGCTTCTTCAGTTCAGCCAACTCGGATGCCGACATGCGGTAAGGCGCCATCGACACCGGACTAGTTCCAAGAATCAAATCTATAGCAAATTCCACTTCTCTCTCAGGTGGAAACTCGCTAACATCTTCTGGAAATGCTTATGGAAATTCATTCATAGCGGGTAACTAATTACTCTTAGCCTTCCCCTTCACTTCCATCGAAGAACACAACATAAACACTACCGCACCGTGACTAACAGCTACATTCATCTGCTTAACGGACATAATCAAATCTTCGACACTAACAACTTCAGGAAAACTAACCATCTTCGCAAAACAGTTGATATAAACCTGGTTGAATTTCAACCAGTTCATCCCAGGGATAATGTCAAGTTGTTCTAACGGTAGGCATACTAAATCCATACCAAAACCTCTACCAAAAATTATAATAGGACAATTCCTACACACAAACGAAGTAGTCACTGAACCCGACGTAGGAGTGTCAATAACCATACCTCCGTTCATATCAGATATTTCAAAATTCAATATTTTAGCACAATCCAAAGAAATGAATGAATGAGTCGCTCCAGTATCAATAATCTGAATCAAAGGCGTGCCATTAATAAAACACGTACCTTTAATCAATCGATCATCAGGTTTAGTCTCTTTCCCAGCTAACGCAAACACTTTTCCACCAGACTTCTCCTTCTTCAGTTTAGTGCACTGAGGACGAGTATGACCCTCTTCTCCACAGTTGTAACAAGTCACAACTCTTACTCTGCAATCATTAGCCACATGGCCAATTTTTCCACACTTGAAACACTTATTATCAATACTCTTTCATTCCTGAATATGATGCCCTATTTCACCATATTTTTAGCACTTGATTGAAGCACTAGAATCTCCCCCACTAGGCAATTTCCTCCCACCAGACTTCTGGTTATTTCTGTCGTACAGTTTGCCACGACCCATCTGTTGCTTTCCTTTCTTGTCAGCAAACCCATGAGAGTTCGGCCTAGTATTATCAAGATCCTCTTCCAGAATCCTACTATAATCCTACTATAATCCACCAAATCAGAAAACCTGTGAATACGTTGATACCTGATACCTTGCTTAATCTCATCATGGAGACCGTTTTCAAACTTGATACACTTATAGAATTCTCCCTCTTCATCATTGTTATAGTGGACATAATACTTAGCCAACTCAGTGAACTTAGAAGCATACTCACTTACAGTCATGTTATCCTGCTTGAGCTCCAAAAATTCGATCTCTTTCTTCCCCCGAATGTCTTCAGGAAAATACCTTCTCAAAAAGCCCTTCTAAACACAGCCCAAGTCAGCACAGTACCATCTTGCTCCATCTCAGTTCTGGTAGCAACCCACCAGTCGTTAGCTTCTTCTACCAGCATATAAGTACCATAACTCACTTTCAGATCCTCATGACAATCAATCACTCGGAAGATCCTCTCAATCTCCTTCAACCACTTTTGAGCTCCATCCGGGTCATGCGTGCCTTTGAACAACAGAGGATTGTTCCTCTAAAAGTTTCCTAGATGCCTGTCAGTGCCAATACCAGCTCCCTGCTAATTTGTTCCAAGCACACCAGCAAGCATCCCCAAATCCTCAGCAATTGCAGTGTCATCTCTTCCGTTACCTCTTCCAGCCATTGTTGAGAATCCACAAAACAATGCTCATTAGAACACAAGTATCGACAGTGTTACCTTGCACTAGTCGCATACAAAACAGATAAAGACACAAAGACATTGGTCACAACGACCGACTATGCTCTGATACCACTATTGTAACACCCTTCAAAAATACCCCACGAATAATAAAATGATTCAGAGTTAACATGTATTAAAGGGCATCACAATTACTAAAAATAAAATTCCATACATATGTCATGCTTTACTAAGGAACATAATTCAACTAATTACCAAATACACATGTTCGACACAGCGGAATAACATCAGAGCTTGGATAATTTCAAATCCCACATAAACTCATCAAAGGTTAATGCCTTGAATCACAAAAATAATTATCCAACCAAAACATCAAATAAAAACTGAGTTTAATAATAACTCTAGACAAGCGTTCCCCACTGTTACAAATTAGAGCATGACACTGACACGCGATAAAATAAAAATGCATAGCTCTACGAGCCATCCTCACCAACTCCTAAGTCGTTAAAGCTTCAATCTGAAATCATCAAAGTAAGGGTGAGACTACATTATAATTAACATGCATTATAAATTCATAAAATAAATAGAATTTCATAAGCTATTATTTCACCCTATCTAGCATGATCAGATTCAATCATTCATTCCACAAAGCAATTGCCAATTTCATGCATCATACTCAACAAACAAATTATAACACTGGAAACCATCCTATCATGTTATAATCCATACAAAATGCAATGCAAGACTCTATGCATATGGTACCAAAAGTGAACCAAGTCACACACTGATCCATAATCACCTGGATACAATTCCATCGATTCGTCGATAATCACCCGGACATGAATCTAGCCTCACCACCCATAATCACCCGGGAATGGTTATTGGCAATACTCACTAATTCCGCACAATGGGAATTAGCTACCACCAGAATATATATGCATGCACATCATAAAAGCATGCAACATTCAACACAGGTTATGATAACATCATACATCATAAACCATCATCAATCCAAAACATGATAACCACCATTTATCATGAACATCATCAAACAACATAAACATGCACAGTCAATTACACATCAATTCGTAATGTTATCACCAACATATGAATACAGCCATCAATATGCACTCATACATCATCACAACATCAACATACCATTGCATATACATCAAATATGCACATAAGAATAAACCACATAATCGGAAAATCAATGATTTTCAAAATAAAATCAAGTTACTGTTATTTTCTTCATTTCATAAAAAAGAGTATTTAATTTAAGAAATAACGTCCAAAACGTCGATTAAAACGGACTTACGGTTTGAAAGTTATGAATTTTCAAAGTTTAGTATTTTTCAAAAAGTATCAGTGGTAAATGATTCCTCCAGGGGAGTAACCGGTTCCCACAATCATGTGAAAACGCGTTGCTGGAAAATGTATGTGGAACCCGGGTTCTCCTATAGGATAACCGGTTCCCACGTTTCATAAAAATTGTTTTTCTTGAAAATATACTAGGAACCCGGTTCCTCCCAGGGAGTAACCGGTTCCCATGACTCAGGAAAAATATCTTCTGGAAAATGTACTGCGAACCCGGTTCCCCCCACAGTGTAACCGGTTCCCTAGACTCATGGAAATCACCTTGTTGGAATTTATATGAGGAACCCGGTTCCTCCCAGAGGGTAACCGGTTCCTGCGACGTCTGTAGCAGAAAACTTAATTTTTTTAACAGCATTCTTTATTTTTCCATTCAATTCAATCAATACAATATGAACCAAAGCACAAATCAACACCAAAATCATCCATCAAACAACATCATAGTGCAGAACAACATAATTTAACAACACTTAACAACCCTATAACATGTAATTGACTCAATTTTACACAATTTGGCATTTTAGGGTCAAAACTCATAAACCTAGAAAATTCTAAATTGGGATTCCTAACTCACTCAATCAATCCTATGATTCCCAAAATCCATAATACAACATAATTAGAGTAATCACCCCTTACCTTAGCCAATATCTTGAATTCCTCAAGCTTTAGGTTTTCTTCCTCCTCCTCTTTGCCTCTTCTCTTCTCACGTACGCTCTAATTCTCCAATTCCTTTTTCCTCTCTTATTATTTTCCTTTTTATTATAATAATAACAATAAAATAAAGTATTAGAGGCTTTTACTACCTTACACCTCCTTCCTCTACTAATCACAACACAAGCCCAATCCTTTACTCCTTTTATTTTCAATTATTCCAAAATACCAAAAATTCTAATTTTAATTAAATAAATAATTCAAATTCAAATTATTTAATAATTGAAAATATTGGGGCGTTACACTTATAAGTAGAACTTCCTAGTGAGTGTGGTGTAAGTGTCACTTTTAAAGTTTTTTAATTATCTCCTTTTGACGTAGGTAATGATAAGATCAATTAAAGGATAAACTGTCTTTAACAGAAGGGGTGATGGGAACATGGAGAACCAGGGCTTAAATGAAGTAATCTAAAGCTTGGGAGGTTATACGACAAGGGCATATGTTAGGAGAGTTAATGGTGCCTAATATAATTCATGGGCAAACCTATCAGAGCAAGGGACTAATTGAGAGGAAATGAGTCAATACTAATCATTATGATCCAAATTCATGAAGAGGTTATGACATATGGGCTTACTTCTCCATTTTGATGTTTTTAATCCATCATGTTGTAGTAAAATATGTTAAGGCCAACTTGTCAAATTTTGTCCTAAAACACTTTTTTTTTGTGTTTTTAACCATTCTAAAGCTTTTAGAGCTTTAAAATTTTGTGGATTTATTTTTCCAAGTAAATAATGGGGTGAAGAAAAGAAAAGACATGGTTTTGTAAGAGGTAGGGAGAGAGAGAGAGAGAGATAGAGAGGGGTGGCGATGCATCAATCAAAGTGGATATAAATTGTTATTATTCGTCAAGACAATGAATATCCACTTTCTCCACCACCTTTTAGTGTGTGACCTTTTAACTCGAAAACATTATTGATAAAATATAGGGATGAATTTATAGCATTTCATGAATTACTATTGTAAATGTATCAAGCTACCCTTTACCTATAAATAGTGAGCTAATCATGAATAGAAAATCTAGTTGAATTTTGTTAAAAAAACACATTGTTTAAATTTGAGAAGTGTGCTCCATTGGTTCTGAATTGGACCAAAATTTTATCTTATCAAGAAATCAAGTTTTTTTGGGCGATCTTCACTTAGACTTATCATATTTTCTAATTCATATAAAGAGAGTGAAGCACCATTTTTATCCTTACCGTCAATTTCTTTCTAAGTTCTTCATTGTTACAATTATGCTCCAACTCAAATCATTACTTAAATTTTGTGTTCTTGCTCCATCTCATCATATTAAAATCACAAGTTTCAAAGTTTACAAAGCATGAGAAAATGGGTGAATATTAAATTGGTTAGCCTACAAAAGTGTGTCGATGTATGCACTCACCAAAACTTCCTCATTGGAAAACTATTAAATGCATCCTTATATACCTCAAAGCTATATCAGCCTATGGATTATCCCTTACCTTATCCAATAACCTCAATATCTCAGCCCTTTTGTGATACATACTTGGGGTCAGATCATGATGATATAAGATCCACCATTGGTTCATGTGTTTGATTGGGAAGTAATTGTATCTTGGTCCTCTAAAAACTAGTCTATGGTATCCAGATCAAGTACTCAAGTTTAATATTGGAGCTTTGAAGCCGCCTCATCATATATTATATGGCTTCAATCTCTACTTCATGAAATTGACTCTAAAACTTCTAGCACACATATCATTCATTATGAGATTATAAGTGTTGTCTAACTTGTTTCAAATATGTTTCTACACACCAGTATCAAACATTTTGACCTGTACATCTATTTTATCAGGGAATATATTCAAGCCAAATCTCTAAAGTCATGCATATCCTATCAACTGAACAAGCAACTAATATTCTCACAAAACCTACACATGATAAGGTTTGTAATAGGTTGGTTAACTTCTAAAGGGTCAACTTTTGACATTTATCGATTCACTATCCTAGTGGAAGGATAGGAATCATTGCTAATGGGTTTTTGTATTTTTACATTTGTATGTACATTTGATATGTAGGACATGACTAGAATAATGAGTGAGTGCGATGAATTGTACATAGGAGAGAGAAAAATGATACCTGAGAGAGTAAAATATGGAGATAATAGTTAAAGGACGTGAGCATAAGATACACTAGACCAGTAAATGTATAGCCTAAAGAAGAAAAAAGATTGTCGAAATGGTTGTTACCAAATTCATAAAAGAAAAATCTAAATATAGAAGAAGGGTAACTTCTTGTCTGTATAAAGGCTGAAAAGAGTTTTTGAACCCCAAGAGACTCTTATATATAGAAGCAGGGAAGCTAAATTCAAGGTTCAGAATGAAAGAAAATGGAGAGACAAAAAAAAACAAAAATTAGATTTATCCTCGTAAATACAACGAGACTTGAGTGCACTTGAGTATTATATGAAGAGGAGACCCTCATTGGTCTAGAAACCTAGGGCCACATGTCAAACAAATCTTGTGAAACATCTTAATAATGAGATTCAACTTTAATACATATGTTTCCTAGGTTATTCACGTTAGCTGTGAAACCTCTTCCACTTCTCCAAACAACAACCCCAGTGCAAAGACCCCGTCCCAGTTCTCTAAAAGACTTATCGCTACTAGGCCACAAGAAGCCCGGGAGGCAACGTTTTTGGGTCAGTCAAATGCCTAATAAGAAAAAACTCTCATATGATCCTAATTTGGAACATTCCAACCAACTCTAATATATAAAGGATCACATGTGAAGAAAAGGTACATGAGTAAAACCTTCACTCACTTTACTCATTATTCTCTCACTAACTTAAACATTAGAATACTAACTTTACAGGTCAGCCTTCTCATCACCTCATTGAAAACTCAAATCCACCCTAACAAAACGTTGTCTCATCATCTCATTGTTCATCTCTAATTCTAATAAAAAATAGTATTTTACTTGTAACTTATCTAACTAAATCTTGCTTTTGAAGTAAGTGAAGAATAACTTTGACCTACTTAACCGGCTAAAGCTCAACGACCAAAATCATGTTCTAAATTGATACCCAAAAAGAAAAGAAAAAAAAAAGATTTGATATCCAACCAACGCAATGAATTTGTTGTGTCCACAAGTTACAATGTTACATATTAGGTTCAATCTTGTCATAAAAAACATGCTCCTACTTTATTGATAGATTGCTATTACAAAATCGGTTTGTGGACCTTAAGTTTTTTATGTGAAGATATATCTTGGTTCGATATGAATATGAATATGAATATTGACACACCACTATAGTTTGACCTAGCTGAATAATAATAAAATGGATGGTAACGCATGGTTCCTTATTTAACTTTGCGGCTAATTAAAATATAGTGAACAATCCGATAATATTACATTCTGTTAGATATTATTGTTAGCTATAATACTCAACATCTAATCAAATAAAAATTCTTCTCAAGATATTGCTACGTGTAGAAAACATATTCGAGAAACTTTTCTGTCTCATGAAATGATTGTTTTTGTAAAGATAAAAACAAAACCTTAGTCCACAAATGATGCAAATTAGGCCCAATAAAGTTTATCCGTTGAAATATGAGAATTTTACCTGCTATCACCATTATTATACCTGACACCCTTCATTTCTATGATATTTCAAAAATGTTTTTGAAATTATTTAATAAAATTTTATTGTATTTTTAAATTTTTTTTTAATGTTATTAAATTTTTGGTATTTCAGACCAAATTTTTTATGTTTTTTTGTGCATATCAGAAATTTTTTGTATTTTACAAAATTTCCGATATCTATTTATTGGAGATTTTCAAATTTCCGATGCAATCTACCAAAAATTTAAAAAATCCGGTATATTTTAAAAAAAATTTAATCCGTATTGAAAGTATCCCAAATTTTCTGTATAAAAGCAATGCTGAAAATTTTATATATCCGGTATATTTTATTCAAGTATAAGTTTATACGTTTAAAAAACAATAAAAATTAAGTCTCAAATATTGTCCGAAATTTCAAATTTTCGGTATATAAAAAATACCGAAAATTTAAAATTTTCGGTATTTTTTGTACTGAAATCATACTAAAAAATTGAAATATCAGGTATTTTTTCGGTATCAGATTTTTGAATTTTCCGGTACGAAACATGTGATACGGTAAAAATGATAAATATCACAGAATTTCCAGAATTTTCTATTAAATTTTCTATATGTACCGGAAATCTCTAAATATCCGATATTTTAATAAAAACACCATATTCAGGTATAACTGGGATAATAGAAAAAATTCTCTTGAAATATCTTTACATTTGAGCCCAACCAAAGTGTGCTAACTTTCTCATATCTAGAATCTCGTTTGTGCAACCACACTTTTCTTCTTTGAAATTGCTTAATTTGTACACAGGGAATTTGTCTTATAATAACACCCAGCAAGATATGATGCATATATGGTACCAGATATCTTGATTCTAATAAGATAACAGTACATATTAAAGTACATAAGGCCATGATCCATGAAGAATCCAATCTTGTTTCAAAGGTATGATGGATAGATAGTTTATGTGTGTTTGATTCTCCTATCAAGTTAAAATAATTTTGAAGGAACTGATTTTATAGAGTTGATTTTTAGTTAACATTAAAGTTTAATATAAAGTAATTTATGTTTGGATGTTTTCACAATATAAATAACTTGTATGAAAAAGGTTGTTTGAATATTTTTATTAAAATTGTTTTTGGATGTCTAAATAACCAAAAGGATAAAAAAATGATGAAAGTTATTGATGTTGTTCAATTTGAAGAAGAAGAAAAAAAAGAAAAATGAATGGAATGGGAAAATTGATTCTTAGAATTGATTTCAAAAAGACATAAATTGTAACTTATAAAAAAATCAATTTTGAATTAGAAAAAGCACAGTGACGACAAACTCTTTTAGAATGTCAAACATTCCATAATTGATTTTGAGAGTTCAGAATTGATTATCATACTTTTTACAGAATAATCAAACATAGATTATATATGTTATAAGTCTTGTTTGCTCCGGTCTTTAAAATGGTCTTTATTTTAAGAAAATTCGTTTTTAATAAAAGATTTTTTATTTTAAAAATAAGATACATTATTTATAGTTTTAATGTCGATGTTCCACAATTTGATCTAAAACATACAGTCAATCAATTTTGAATCAAAAAAAGCACAATGGCGACAAGCTCTTTTAGAATGTCAAACATTCCATAATTGATTTTGAGAGTTTAGAATTGATTCTGATACTTTTTACCGAATAATCACACATAAATTATGTATGTTATAATTCTTGTTTGCTCCGGTCTTTAAAATGGACTTTATTTTAAGAAAATTCGTTTTTAATAAAAGATTTTTTTTATTTTAAAAATAAGATACATTATTTCTAGTTTTAACGTCGATGTTACACAATTTGATCTAAAACATACAGTCTGTCTAATCAAACTGGAAGTATAGTTCAAATTTTAAAAAATATAATTATAATAATTAAAAATGACACATAAAAATATAATTATATATAATAAAAAGTTTAATTATATTATTTTGACTTTGATCAATCTCATTTTATAATGTATTAGATTTTTATCATAGCATTTTTTATTTATTGGGTTTTTATAAATAAAAAAAAATTATTAATATTAACATAAAAAAATGGGACTTTTTGAGATTTGGGGGTCCTTTAAAATTTGGGACCATGTGATGTAGAGCTTGTTGCTCCCGTACAGGATCGGGTATGCTAAAATACCGTCAGTTTAAATGAATTTTTATCTCAACCACTATGACATAAGAAGTGTGGTAAGTGTTGAGTAGCATCCTTTATCAATCGATAAAGATGAACTTGTTCACTTCATTAGCATGCTACTACAAAACAAAGATGGTTTGAGAATCATGTAGGTGTGGAAAATCGGTGGATATGTTTATTTGTTGGTTGCGATATGATTTTGGTCAGCATCCTTAATTATGTTTGTCCTCCGCTGCCCTTTTTAATAGGATTTTGCGAGACGAGTCTAAATAAGATGGGTATGTCTATTTTGTTAGAAGACAGCGATGTATCTAGAGGGGGTGAATTGTTACTCAACTTAAGAAACATAGAAAAATTTTGGTTTTCAAAATTATTTATAAAAGTATTTGAGAGGTACATTCAAATACCTTTATCATAAAAAGCTGTCAATCTAATTGATTGGCACTTTGTCTTAATCTATTAGATTTTAGTTAATAATATTTTTCTGACTTTTTAAATGTTCATTATTTCCTAAGCAACTTCTATATATTTTTCAAAGCATTTTCTATTTAGAAACATTTTAAAAATATTTTAAGTGTGTGTGTGCGCTTATAGTCAACTATTTCTATAAAGAAAGAACTATTCCTTTTATAAAAGTTCCACTCACTTACTAATTTAGGATAATTTCTCTAAGCCTGTGTATGAGGTGTCTATTGGGTTGAGATTTGCTTGAAATATCCTTTTGATGCTTTTGATTTAATCTATATTTATTTTCCTTTGTCTAAGATTGTGTTGATGGAGCTTTGTCCATATTTGGAACTTTGTCGATCATTTATCAACTACGACTTTGTCAATCTTCTATAAAGTCAGTGACTTGCATCTTTAACTGCTTTAAGTACATTGGTTGACTTTCTTTGCATCTTTACTATCCAGGATGTTATCTTTTTCGATCCTTTATAGTTTCCATCACCATGCTGGATATTTGTTTTTTTTATATTTGTTATCATCTTACGTCTTTGTCGTTTGAATATATGTTATGTTCTGTTTGTTATCACATTGCATATTTGTCGTGTTGAATTTCTGCTATGAGCTTTATAGTTCTCATCATCAAAACAACATCAGTTACCAGCAAAATAAGGTTCCACAAAATTTTCTTGGATTGATATCTCTATAGACTTTGTTTTAGAGCTGCCTAAAACAAAGAACATGAAAGATTCTATTTTTGTGGTTGTTGACATATTTTCAAAGATTTCACATTTCATACCTCTCAAGAAAGTAGACAATGTTTATCACATTTCTCATATCTTCTTCAAAGAAATGGCACGCCTTCATGAATTTCTATGGAGCATTGTTTCAAAAAGGGACACTAAGTTCCTCAGTCATTTTTGGAGGACTTTGTGGGGGGTAAATTGGTACTAAATTACTTTTTCCATAACTTGGCATCCTCACATGAAGATTCTGAGAGTAGGTTACTATTGGTCCACTATGAAGGCTGATTGTTATTGCTATTCCCGATCTTGTCACAAATGCCAGATATACGTAGATAAAGTGCATATACTTCCAGTTCCATTGAATGTTATGATCGCCCCGTGGCCTTTCGCGATGTGGGGCATTGACATGATTGGAGAAATCAAGCCGACCGCTTCTAATGGGAATCGTTTCATCCTTGTTGTTATCGATTACTTTACCAAGTGGATAGAAGTAGCTTTGTTCGCATCTGTTACCAAGAATGTCGTGGCTCGATTCATCAAACATAATCTCATCTGCTGATACATCGTACTCAAAAGGATTATCACAGGCAATGGTACCAATCTCAACAAAAAAATGATCACCGAACTCTGCATGCAGTTCAAGATAAAACATCACAACTCTTCTCTATATCGGCCAAAGATGAATGTCGCAATGGAAGCCACCAACAAGATTCTTAAGAAGATCATACAAAAGATGACAATGACTTATAAATATTGGCATGAGATGTTGCCATTTACTCTCCACGATTATCACACTTCAGTACGAACATCTACAGGGGAAACCCCATTCTCTCTTGTGCACGGTATGGGAGCAATTGAAGGACGCAGAGTTAGACGAAGATGAATGAGTTTAGACTCGACTTAACCAGATAAACTTAATCGATGAAAAGCAACTCGCAGCCATCTGCCATGGATAGATATATCAGAAACGCATGATCAAAACCTTCAACAAGAAAGTCAAGCACCGACTATACCAAGTTGGTGATCTAGTAGTCAAGCGCATCATACTATCACAAGGTGATCCTAGGGGAAAATGGACTCCTAACTACGAGGGACCATTCATAGTCAAGACGGTATTTTCCAGCGGAGCCATGATATTGAGCATTATGGATGAAGACTTCTCGCACCCTGTGAACGTAGACATAGTCAAAAAATACTACACATAAACAAGACCCTCTAGGTCGACTGACCTAGGCAAAAATAAGGGTGTCCTGGCGAACCAAAAGGGTTCGGGAAAAAGTTAAGGACATATATAAAAAATGTACACCCGGCAAGTCAAAAACCTGAAAAGGCGGCTTGGGTAAAAAAGGGTATCCCGATAGACTGAAAACCCGAAAGGGCGGTCTAGGAAAAAGTTAGGGATTAAAAGCGTATGACTATGTCTCGTCAAGATCATCTACTTATAGACTACACTATTATCAAGATTCAAGATTCAAATGGCACAGATCAGTTCAATCACCTTCTTCTGACAACAAGGACATGAGATAGTCGAAAATATATGAGCAATAGCAGAATTGAAACTCGTTGAGATTGTTTCCACATAGCTTTTACCATTTTCCAAATGTTTCCGACAATTTCCTCTTACTAGAATATTTGTCTCTTTATACACGAACTTCCTGTCTATAGGCTTACCTTTCAAAATCAATACAATTTCCCTTTTCCAGTTCCAAACTTTTACTTTTATCTGTTTTGTTTGCATAAATTCCAATGATTGCTTTGAATGATTATATGCGCCTGACAATAAATATCTATTCACAAATACACGAAAAACGAACAGAAACAACAATTACTACAAGCTCTAGGAATTAAGATGACAACCAAAGTCACCAATACATCCCTACAGAGTCATTTTCTCCAGTATATTCCCACAGAATAATCTCTACAATCCCCACCGAGCCGTCGCTCCCTCGACAGAGAAAAATTTCCCAACAAGATTAATACACTATCATATCCTCAACAAGATCATCCCCTTATAGCAGCGTCTAAATTTCTTCTTGTTACATTAGTCCCCGAGCTGTAGCAAGACAATTTCCAGCTTATCACGTTAGTCCCCGAGCAGTGATTATCTACATCTCTACTTGTTACATTAGTCCCTGAGCGGTAGCAAGACAATTTCTGTTCATCACATTAGTCTCCGAGCAGTGATCCTATCAACTCATCACGTTAGTCCCATAGCAGTGACCATATTAACTCATCATATTAGTCCCCGAGCAGTGATCGTCTCAAATTCGTCACGTCAGTCCCCGAGCAGTGATCATCAACATCATCACATTAGTCCCCGAGTAGTGATCCTATAAACTCATCACATTAGTCCCCGAGCAGTGATCCTATCAACTTATCATATTAGTCCCCGAGCAGTGATCGTGTCAACTCATCATATTAGTTCCCAAGCTGTGATCATATCAACTCATCGCATTAGTCCCCAAGTAGTGATCGTATCAACTCATCACGTTAGTCCCCGAGCAGTGATCCTATCAACTCATCACGTTAGTCCCCGAGCAGTGATCCTATCAACTCATCACGTTAGTCCTCGAGCAGTGATCATATCAACTCATCACATTAGTTCCCGAGCAGTGATCATCTACATTGTCACGTCATTCCCCGTGCAGTAAACGTCAACCTTGTTACATTGGTACCGGAGCAGTAACCAATTATCAACCAACTTATTATGTTAGTCTCCGAGCAATAATAGGTTATACAACACATAATTCCCCAACAAGATTCGTACACGAGATGTTCATCCTTAGCTGAGTATCTCTCAAGGATTATCATTCCCCAACAACATCAATATCCAGACCTGAAACTTGGTCAGATAGTGCATTAGAGGAATTCACATCTCTCTCATTCCCTAGTCAGGGTCTCCAACAACTACATCCCCAAGCAGAAATCAAAGATCCTCGGTAGAACATTCCCATCTTCTTCAAGATGGATATGTTTTGAAATACCACAACATCTACATTCATACATCATTCATAAAAAAATCATAACATGTGCATATATCATTCATGAGCATCATTACATACTTACATGCATCATAATCTACATAGAACTAATCCCGTTCTCTCAGTTTAAATTCTCAAACAGGTGAAAGTTATTCATAAATTTCCACACAGAAGGTCAAATATTAATGCCCAAAACCAGACGGGAAAACTACCTGAATGACCAGATGAGCTTACCAACAAACAGCAGGATACCTATTAATACCCGAAACAAGACGGGAAAACTATCTATATCCTGACGAATACTCATTTCAAATAAAGCCAAGACAAAGGTTTATTCTGACTCTCTCTTATAATCAACTACTCCAGATGACATCTTTAAGCCTATCTCCGACTATACACGGTCATCTCTCCACCTGCAGAATGCTGCATATCTGGTTAAAAATCAAGACATACCAACAACCTCATTCAAATACGAGCATGGAGTCTGTTATACCCGAAAATGTTCCCTCACACTTCTCAAGACAATTCACATATCCATACTCAAGGATTTCACAAGGGTTGACCAGACAAACCCTCTCCTAAACAATCAACCCAAACTAGGGTTTTGCCATTCTCAAGTCAAGAGGGACTTCCAATGCTTCAAGTGATCATCATACCTCATCCTATGCTTCAAAGAATCACCATGTCAAGTTTCAAGCCCCACAAGTCAAAATTGTCCATCCAATTGCTTAGATGGTTGAGAATCAGTTGTATTGGACAAAAAGTCAATTGTGGTCAACATACAGTCAAACTTGATAATTTTTGGTCAACACCAATATTTTGAAGTAGTATTCATCATTTGATCAAGGGTTGATCATGATTCCTCAAGAAAAGTCAAGATATATTAAAAAGTCAAAGTTTCTAAATTAGGGTTTTTCAGACAAAAGTCAACAGAACTTTGACCAAGCATAACTTTCACATACTTTATCAGAAATTTTTCCACCAAATCTCATTTTGAAGAGAATTCAATTCTCTACAACTTCATGTCTCACAAGCTTAGGCTAGAAATGCTTCATTTGGAAGTTATGGATCAAAATATTACAGGTCTTTTTAAAAGTCAACAAAAAGTCATCTTTTTGCAAAGAAGTGTTCATGAGCATGGAAACTTCAATGAAGATGAAAGCAAAAGGGTTGTTTAGAAGGTATCTTGAGCTTTCTAAAAATTCCAATAACACCCAAAAATGTAAAAAGTTGAGCAAGATACAAGATGTGCAAGTTGAGCATTTTTGAGGAGGTGCATAAAGAGAAATACTTGAGAAAATCAAAAAATTTCCGAATGGGCCTAACTTTTCTTGATTCAAACTTGTTCCTTATCTGAATTGGAACCTCCAAGCCCAAGGCCACATTTTTATCTTTTATTTTTTTTATTTATTTTGGATTTTTATTCATTTAAAACCAATTTAATTAAAATAAAAGATATAAAATCAAAAATTAAGTGCAAGATTGATTTTATCTCATCCTTGAGGTCCAAGCAAGCCAATTAATCTGATTATTTTGAAATAATGAAGATTGGCAAGAGAATTGATTGAAATTGGCTCAAAAAAGCAATATTTGGTTTGATTCCAAATCAAATATTTTTTCATTGATTGACATGATATTTCTTCACAATTCTTGACCTAATTCACTCTAGTATATATATACACGCTGATTCCAAATGCCACAAGAACGATTTTGATGCCTCAAGAACCCTAAACCAAGTGCAAAAAACCGTGGCATTCAAACAACCTAGCATCCATAGTTTTGCTCCAATTCAAGCATTTCCAAGCCTTGCAATCAATTCTTGGAGGTCCTCTGAAACAATCCAGATACTCACAAGCCAACAAAACATCGTGAATCACGAATTCACGATCACGGTTTGCATACTCTAATCTCAGATTCGATTTTATACATACACGCATATTTAACCTGTTTCGATTGTTTGTTCATGCTTAGAATGATGTTTGCAAGCTATATGGGTGGTCTGATTTGAGTTTTGATGCAAGAACCGAGCTACACCATTGTTAGGGTTTCTTAAGCTTGAATTAGGGATTTCCAAAATAAGCAAAATTGGACCAATCCAAGGACATATTCATGTTCAGGGGACAATTTGCAATCGAACCATGCCATTCATACAAATTTGTATTGTGTATTGTGAATTATGGAAATTTACAGGTGTTTTAGTGACAGATAAAACCGTCACTATAGGCTTTAGCAACGGAAGCATCCGTAGGTAAAAGCCTGGGAAATTCAAATAGGGAAGACGAAGGCTTGGCGCGTGTTTGCTTTTTATTATTTCCAGGAAATAATTCCCCTTATAACGTTATTGTTTCATATTCCTAACACCAAAGCAGGTTGGCACAGATGTCAAAGGCAGCGCGCGTGTGAGGGAGAAGACCCTGGTTCGAACCTGGGCTCCTACAAATATTTTTTAACACTTGTTCAAACTAACATATTATCTTATTTTCTTTATAATTTTCTTTTTTCAATTTAATTTCTTTTCAAATATTTTTCTAACACATTAAAAAATCACAAAAAATATTTTCTTTTTGCATTTAGGTCAGAAAAATGTTTATTTAATTTTTTAACATAAAAAAATAATATTTTTCATTCATATTTTAATTAATTGTTAATTAATCGAAAAATTAACTTTTAATTGTTTTTCTATACTAAAATTAATCCAGAAAATTCCCAAAAAATATTTTCTCATCTAATTAGGTTTGCTAACCCTAAAACTTTTTTCCTAACTCAAAAACCTTTTTCACTAACATTATTTTCTCTTATTTGCAGTTCGATTCTTTTTTCGATTATTGTAACTGCTTCCAGCCAGGTTGTAATAGTTAGGACTATTTTCTCGCATTTTCTTTTTCAATATTATGTAACTGCTCATGGGATGTAATAGTTTAATTAGGGTTTACTTTCCGTACTTCTATATTATGTATCTGCCCCAAACCCATGTAATAGCGTAGGATTTACTTTCCGCACTTTACATTTTCGCAATTTACTTTTCGCACCTATAAAATGCTAGTAACTAGGCGTGTATGACAAGATAAAATCAACATAGCTAACTCTAACCACAAGCTAAATCATCTGAATTCAGCACACTCTCTTCACACATACACCCCCTAGGGTATTCTCTCTCATTGCCTTTCCAATAAATGGTCAAGTCCCTCGAACGTAGGGGTATCTTAGCACGGTTGCCCACAAAATATCATCATAGTCCCTTCGAATTAAAGATCATAGTCCCTCGATGTTGCCTACGAATACATGATCTAGTCCCTCGATTGTTGCCTATAAAAAGTGATGATCGTCCCTACGAGTGTGCTAGGATACTCCTACAAGTTGCCTTCTATGACCATCCGATGTCCCTTCGAATGTCCCTTCACATCCAAAGAATAGGGTTACCTACCAACTAATGGTATGGATAGCTCTATTCTAAAGGAAAGTAAAATAACACGGAAACGACCATTCTGAGTAGGTAATAAACTCTTAATTGCTTGCTCTATCAAAACATCTGTTTACACCTCACACTTTTACAAAGTTAAAACACTTTTCGAAAATGAAACATTTTTGAACACTTCGTATACATTCCAGCATGAATCATTACGAAGTCAAAGCGAAATGCCTTTTCAAAAACATTTTCAAACACACACACAAAAAAGCAAGTCATAAAGTGAGCTAAAGCAGTTAAGAGCCCGTAGATAACTACGGATGAAAAGGGTGCTAGCACCTTCCCTTTTCATAATCACCTCCCTTACCAAGAATCTAACGAAGGTATTTTCCTGTTCTTTTCACCTTCCCTTAATTGGATAAAAGAAAAGTCGGTGGCGACTCTTGCTATCCGCAACATTTGCGATCAAACGCAAAACAAAACAAGTCAGTTTTCCCACCGTGTTACATGACTGGCGACTCTGCTGGGGAGACACCATAAAAGAGAGGATACCTTAGGGTCTTTAGATCACTCAAACTTGTTTGACTTGCTTGCTTTACTTTTAAGGGTTGCTTGGATATTATACTTGTGGGAGATCCTACACCCGGATCCAGGTTTCCTTAGGTAAGTAGCAATAAATCGTCGCGACCGTTAGGCGTATACCGGAACGGTCAACATGATGGTTATGTTAGTGCGACACTTTGGATGTCCCGATGCTCCTCATGTCTAGTTGAGGAAAGTATTTGGCGTCTGCGTGGTGTCATCAGCACCAACTCAACTTCTAAACCCTAATTGACCCATCTTGGCCATTAGAAGGTAGTGAGATGGCCGACTTTGGTGTAGACTAAGGTTGGTTGATACTCGATGCTACGCTCATTAAGATCCGACTTTCGGGTTGTTTCGGTCGACCACTTGGTAGTCATATTGAAATAAAGACTACGAGAAAGATCAATGATATGAGATTCCTAGAATCCGGTTACTATGCCTCATGCATGCCTTAAACCTAGGGCTATTGTGTGAATTATTTGTGCTTGCTATTTGCTTAATCATGACATCATAAAATCGCATCACCATATCATTTATAACTATTTCAAGGACCTAGGAATTTATCTTTGCTTTGTTTTGTAGGATCATGGCTTCCAGAAAGACTATCCGAATCAACTTCATGGGTCTACCTTCTCAACTCAAAGAATTGTGTCGCACCCCAAAATTTACCCTCTTCATCTCAATTTTAATTGGCTAATTTTCATTCATTAATTCATTCATATCATTGGTCATGTGGTCACGGGTTGGAGTTAACTCCCATTGATTTTTCTTTGAGCAGAAAAGATGTTGTGCTCTCAACCAATTTAGGAGATTTGAAAACGACGAAGTTTAGCAATGAGTTTTATCCTTTTCCTATCTATCGGTTTTTTGGGCTTGGATTTTGACTGCTGAAGTGTGTGATCTCTTCCTTGATGGAATTATAGAGGTTGATATATCGAATATCATTACATCTTGATTCAAAAGATAAATTCATCACGAGTTTAGGATTTGCTGGCGGTTCGAGATATTATTCTGCAAAGTCTGATACCTCAAGTTCTTCTGATTATTTAGTTTCTTCCTCAAGAAGTAAAAGGGTGGATTAGGGTTATCTGATTATAAATCAACGATTCAAGTTCTTGTTTCATTTGGCTTGCTCGTCGAGTTGTTTGTCCTTAGCGAGAGTTGACGTATGGCATGTGTGAAAATACTCATCTAGAGTGATTATTTACAAGATTCAAGAATGTCCAAGTTTCCATATGCTTAGATTTTTCTAAGTCGTGTTCATGTATAAGTTGTTTTTACATGGAATTCATTTGCAAACTTGGTGATGACCTCATTGATTTTAAGTGGAGTTTATAGTTCCATTCTTAAAGAATCATGGAAATGTCAAGAAGATTAAGGTTTTGAATTAAGAATTTCAATTGTGGAATTTAGAGTTTTAATTTTGATTCAAATGGAAAAGAGCTCCAAAATTCTACAGGAATAAATAAGCATCACAAGCTTTATTGCCAAAAATTCCAAGTTAGCTTTACAAGAGAGTTTAAGCTTTAAAATACAACAACCATGCCATTACCATTTTGACTAAAGTTCTTCACAAGATACAAAGAAATGTATAAATTCCCATGGCTTACTTTTCAAGTTATATTATTTATGCTACAAGTGATTTACATGTTCATAACAATTACAATACCGAGTTCAAACTTACATCAAAGGATTCAAGTGACAATAATGATTCAAGTATGTCCTAAAGTCTAATATGTCCAAGAATTTCTTCATCCTCGTGCATCATTCTTTATGTCGAGCTAACGGAAACTTCACCTCCATGCCATGCCATTCGACCATTGCCATCATTCATGAAAAACATGAAAAGAAGAATTGATTAGCATCGAAACATAAACATAAGCAAGAAATTAAAGAGAACAATCCTTTCTCAATCTCATCATTAGGGTTTATTGTTTGGAATCAGGTTGCAAAGGTTTTTAATTATGGTAGTAACCAACAAAGTCTCAGAACTTTAAAGTTCTTTCATCGGCCACATCCTCCTATTGCAAATCACAAGCAGAATTTGGTTCACAAAGGGAGGTGTAAAAAGAGAACTCAGAGTAACATCACAGTTCCAAGGTAGCAAGTACAAGATTAGAAAATGACAAATCCAGCAGGACAATAACAAGGTCAGAATATGACAGTTTCAACCCAAGACAATATTATTTTTCAGAGTCCAGTAACAACAACAAGCATTTCAGTAAGCCCAATAGCAAAACCACAGTCCAGAAGGAAACAAACCTGCTACACATACCAAAGGTCCAGCAACAAAGGCAATAAACCCTAAAATCTAGGGATATAAAAGCATTGATAACACATAACTAGAGGCAGACTGTTCATGACCAAAACCCTAGCAGCCACATTGTTCCCAAACAGATCACCAACCACCACTGTTCAACAGAGTCAAACCAAAAAACCAACAAGATTGTTCCAAAACCAGAATAGCAAAACAAACAAACAGAGTCAAGAAAAACTAGAGCCATTGTTATGGAACCAAAAACTGTAATCACAACCCTCTCGTTCCAAACCAAACCATAATAGGAATAGAAAACAACCATAATTCCAAACCATAAACAACAATCATCACCAACAGAACACGAAAACCAAACCAAGCTACAACCCAGAAAACATAAAGAAACCCTAACTATCATCATTTTTCTAAAGCAACTAACCCTTCAGAGAGAAAGAAGAAGAGGAAAAGAGTATCAGAACAGTCTCACAGAATAAGCTCAGAGGCGACGCCACCGTCGACCGCCACCATCAACGCCGTCTAGACGATTTCCGGCGAAGAGTTCTTGTTGAAGAACAACAACGATCACGACAGCAGAAGGCGGCGAGAAGACGGGAGGAACAAGAATCACAAGCCAGAAACCAAACGAGGAACTCAAAAAACCAGGGTTCCAAAATAGAGAAACAGAACATGCATCGGTGGTGTGAAGAATGCGATGGTGAGGCATGCTAGCAATAGGATGAAGAGAACGCGATTGAGAAAGGGAAACATAAGGTTTGGAAAACGATAAGAGAAGAGGAGAGAATCATTTCTCTTTTTCACGATTTGGGAGGCTGAGTATCGGATTTTTGGGAGAATACGCTTGAGGATACAGAAACCCATTCTTTCCTTTTTCAATCTAATTTATATTTTCATTTATTTATTGATCTTTCCTTTTTCCATCTAATTTATATTTTCATTTATTTATTGATCTTAATAAATAAGTTTTTCTTTTTATTTGTATAGGAATAGATTAGTATAATATGACTTATAATTATAATTGGTTAAACTTAAATTTTGTTTAGATTATATGTTTATTATGTGTTATAATGTTGATTTGTTGCCTTTAATTGTGGTTAAGGGACTCAGACAATCCTATGCATATCTCTCCACTAATTGTATAGTGCAACAACCCTTTATCACCGTCTGATCCTCATCATATCCTCATCATCATTATCCAAGGCCTCAGAACGCAAGGACCATGCCGCACCTTCATTGGCCAACCACGCTGGATCTGTGGACCTTTCCCTTTGGGCCTCCAGAATGGATTGCTTTCTCACACCCCCAGACAGCTTCAGCATAACAGGCCCATTTCTAACCTTTAACTTATTTCCGTTCATTTATTTATTTGCAAATAAATTGTGATAATTTGTATTAAATGATTATTAGGCATTGATAATTTTTATTTGATAATTTCCAATTAAACTATTAGTCGATTTTATCAAATAAAAAAGATATATTCTAACAATTATTTAAATTTGTAATTGTATTGTTTGATAATTATTTATCTACTTTATATGCCTGTATGATCTATTCACCATTGTACACGCTACACACAATTAATATAAAACAACTCCGGTTTTCTTTTGATTGGCTCATAAGCCAATTTCCTACAGGGTCTCATAGTTGGGGATGGGAATGGCCATCCTCACAAGTTTAATTAAAGCCCTTGTTACTTTAATTAACCATAACCCGAATAAATTTTGGTTCATATACCAATTGTCCATGCACAAGGGTCTCATGGTTGGGGATAAGAGCACCTATCCTCACAAGGTTAATTAAGTCCATATACTTAATTAATCATAACCCGATTCCACTCTTCATTTCCGTGTGTATCTAAAAACACTTTCATAATTAAAGTTCTAAACCTCGATCCAACGTCGAGTTTATTTTCAAAACATTTTCATAAATAAAATACCCCACTTCTCTCTCCTCCCAAACGTATGGTAGTCAGTCCTGTATCGACCCTCGACTGTACGTTTGGTTTCTTAATTGAATCTAATTAACGTGAACCTTGTTTCACCCCACCTTTTCTTAATAAACTTTTTGGGTAGAAAAAGATGATTAGGGTGTTTTTGTCCAGTCATCCGAGTATTCGGGGCGTTAGCCGTTAAATGCTTATGGTCCAATACTCATCTCCCACATAAAAATAACTCAACTCACTCAAACTCTTTTATTGGTCATATGTGATCATCAAACTCTTTTCTTACAATGAGTGTGCAATAGCCATTTCAAACATGAACGAGGACTTAAGCTTTTCAAAGAAACTAAACAAGTCCAAATTCAAGCATTTGAACTGTCTAATGCACGATTTTTCTTATAAAATCAACACAACCAATTCAAATCCTTTTAAGAGGAACTACGGATTTTTGACTTTTCCATTGCACAAGGGAATACGTAGGCACACGGTTTCGAAACCGTGCCAAACTCAAAATAATAATAAACAAACCTTTTTTTCCTTTCATTTATAACTTAGCAATAAACACACATAAACACTTAAAACTAAATGGGTCTCATCGATTACGATGGATGTAAGAGGTGCTAATACCTTCCTCTTACATAACCGACTCCCGATTCCATGTTTTTTTTGGTCGTAGACCGCCTTATCCGCATCTGTGGGGTTTTATCTATATTTTCCCGTTCTTTTTGGAACAAATAAATTTAGGTGGCGATTTCACTATTTTTGAAAATTAAATGATTTTTAGAAAAACGAGTTTCTTCAATTGGCGGCTTCACGGGGGACATTTTTAAAATCTTTTTGACTAAGCGAGTCAACCCTAGTTTAGCTCTTCGTATGTGTGTTTACTTTCGCTTTCTTCTTATCACTCTATTTTATGTTTATAATTTAGTCATTTATTTCCCATTGCTTTAATTATTACCTTGTTAATATATTATCTTGTATGGGAATGATGGATGGGATTATAGGAAAAGCCCACTACCAAGGCTATAGAACATATAAATTAAAGTGGTTGCGTAATATTGATTTGCTAGACGGAAATGTCTTCTAAGTTGGTGCGAAGATCACACCTAGGGGAGGTTCTTTCGAAGACATTATCGCCGATTGCAAGCAGTTTTTGCATTGACGATAGTGTTGTTAGAATGGATTATTTCCCTAGTTTGACCTTTAAGGAAACCTAACCTTTGGGCCTTAAAAATACTCAAATGAGACGTTCTTGGATATATCGTCTAATCACAAATCTATTTGTGGTGAAAATGATATAGCCACGATGGGATCAATGATTTTGAGTATCCCGTGTAGATCCTTGTGTCGAGGGTTACATTTGTTAGATCGTTAGACCTACTTTGTCTATTCGGGATAATACGTAATCCTCGCTCAAACCAAATTTTCTTAAAAAAAATATTGCAGCCTTGCAAGTATCATTTGCGATGGACTCCAATATTAGAATTTGTGCTTGTTGTATAAAAAATCCTAAGAGCCATCCCGGGGGGAATTGTTGGGTAGACGTCGAAACCAGGTCCGGCCGTCCCTTTTTTAAACCCTTGTCTATTTAACTTTACATGTGATTTTGTGCATAACATCAACATGATTGCATCACATTGCATTCTTACATGCATTACGATCACATTGCATTCTTACATGCATTACCATTGCATTGCATTTGTATTCTTTCATATATTATCATGCATTTCATCTTCATCAGAAAATCTCATTTCATCTCTTCTGTCCAAAAAGATCAAGCTGATTACTCGACACGCGTCTAGAACTCCAAGAATGTCTCAGAGGACTATAGACGAGCTTCAACGTGCTCAGGAATTTTATGGGCAGAAGTTTATCATTTGAAAAGTCAGATGATTTTGGTCTTGGATCTTTTGCAAGTTGTGTTGAAGAGAGAATGCAACACTGCACCAATTTCCACAAACTTGGTTACTACTCTATCATCTGGTGTTCCCATGGGTCAAGGACATCTATACATTATGAACTCTCCAGTTCGAATTTCTCCTACCAGGTGTCATCATCGGCCCTCACCTTCGAATATTCCTCGACAATAGCCATTGCTTACTCCTCAATCAAAGAAGAGGGATCCAAATCAGCACGAGTTGTGTTGTGATACCAAGGGAACTGAAGCCGATGCCAGAGATTGCCAAAGCTTGGCCTGATGAAAGTACCAGATGTCCTTTTCATGCTGAATCTGCAGGACATGAAACTGAGAATTGTTTTGCCTTCAAATGCAAGGTTCAAGAACTAATTGATGACAAGATTCTACCTTTCAGATAGAGTGGCTCGAGCTTAGACATTTTGCTTGCAAATTCTGATGATAACAATTTTGAGGAACTTCCAAAACTCATTGGAGCAATTGTTTACCAAGAGGGAGTCGAGACTCTGCAGAATAGTGTCGGCAATGAAATAGATCAAATGTTCACTACAGAAAAGGTGGTATCCTTCAGCAAAGATATCTCAAATTCTAGCAACGGGAAGTCATTCGTAACACCGACTCATTGTCCTCCCTTACCATCTTTCAAGCCTCTGCATCAACAAGCTTTGTCTGATCTTCCTCAACTCCAGAGTCGGAACTCTCAAAATCGAACTATACCTCAGAATAATCTGGAAAGAATGAATGCTCCTCTCGATCCAATTCTAGTGACATACAATCAACTTCTTCCATATCTGGTTCAAAGTTCATTGGTGGTTCCGAAGTTTCTTAACCCACCAAAGGTATTCCCGTTTGGTTATGATCATAACGCGCGATGTGGATATCATGTGGAACGGTAGACCACTCAGCAGAGGACTGCAACGCTTGCGAAGCCAAGGTTCAACAGTTGATTAACCAGAAATACTCGACTATTTGAGGAGGGAATCTATTTGTGAATGGCAACCTCATACTCAAGTGAGCACCAAGGCCACTGAAAGTCATTTGAATCAACAAGTCCAAACGGAGCTCAAGTCTCCTCAACAATGGCAGTCTTCTATTTCTTTACTGCATTTTCATGTGTATCTTGTTTAATTGTTTAAACTTTGTTTGCATGTAGAACCTGGTTTGTTTTTTATCTTAATGCAACGAGTATGTTTTTCTTAAAGTAATTCATTCGTTTTCACTCAATCCATTCGTTATCACTCTTTATTTGATTTGCGAGAATTTTGATACCAACTTTACCAATCCTTTTGCCTAGGCAAAGATTGGAGGGAGGATGATGATAATTGAAAAACGCTAGGTCTCTGAATGTATGCTCTTGAGTAGAACCCAGCTAACGAAGTACATGCCTTGTTTCAAATCCCCAAACACCGGAGTTATAAGGGAGATAAACCCTCATTAACCCCTTTGAGCCTTGAAGTAGGATTTTCCTTTCTATTCAGAAAAACCCCTCATTTTTAACCCTGTGGGCGGGTAGTGTTCAGTTAATCTGATCGAGCGTTCAAAACTCATCAAGAGAGTACGCGTCAAAGGATACAATAATGGTTATCCTTCAAAAGGTTGAGGAAGGTCAGAACCACAATAGTCAATCTTCATCTATCAACAATGTGCATCAAAAGAGAATTATACCACATTGGTTATCTCTCGCACATCAGAAGGTCAAAAGATGACGATACAATAACAATTATCCCTCATCTACCAAAGACTCAGACGGTCACAAATGCTTCCAACAAATCGAAGACGGTGTAAAAATCCACGACTTGTTCAAAAAAAATGATGAATAGAAAAAAGACAAAAGCCCGCTAATTCGAAACTTAGTGATAAGTCGCTTAGGCAAAAGTCAGGCAAATTTAGGGAAAGGAAAAATCCCGAAATGCATTATCAAAGAAAAATTCTCAACAAAGAACAAGTTGTGTGGTCAAATACCAAAAGCAAAAGTGAGTGACTGTCATGTCCAAGAAACCTCATATTGGTTCCTCAACCATCATAACGCCTCTCGAGAGATGAGTGCTCGTCAGGATAGTTGAACTTAGGACTGAAGAATATCATGGAGAATGGGCGGGCACCAAATAATTTTGAGCCTAAAATCTTTTTGTGAAACCCGTGAACCAGACCACGTTACAACCCTCAAAACTCCTAATTGAAGCATGGGTTAATTCAAAAGCGTATGACGAAGAGATCGCGTTTACCTGACTCCTACAGTGTGTGTTAAGTATTTGAGTTGGTATCATATGCTTGTCTTATCTGCCATAAAGAAAAAGTTTTCAACGTTGCACTCTAAAAGTGTTTCGCTCACAAAAAGTCATAATGTTTTTCATACAAAACTTCAAGACACATAAATGTTGCATTATAATTGTCATAATAAACATTCTTCTACATGTAAAACAATTATTTGACATTAAAGAAGTTCTCATAATGAACATCAGTGAAGAGTATAACCTTGTCCAAAAGAAAGACTTGATCATCTCTTTGTATCAAAAGGCAGGGCATTTAAGGACTCCGTTGAGCATATCATAAGTTGTTTTCTCAAAATTCTGTTAACTTGGGGGGGAATCAAATTGAGATTCAGCTTCTTGAATTTCTGCCAATCTGGGGCAGGTCCTTAAAGGGCAATCAACGGGTGACTTGGTCCTTCTCAAAGAGCGGTGAACCTGGGACAACCGTCGCTTCATGATTCAGTTAACTTGAAGAAATTACTTCGAGACATGGAAGTCTCTCTAAGGTTTTATACATTGGGGCATTTAGAACTAATCGTTCAGTTCCAATCAATCTGAGGCAAATACTTCGACACATCGAAGCCTTCAAAAAGCTCTCATTCCATCAAATTAATCGCTCACTTGTTGTTGATCTGAAGCAGTTACTTCGTGACGGTGGAGCTCTCTTAATTGGAGCAAGTGTTCGTTTCAAGAATCAATCAATCTGAAGCAATTACTTTGAGACGTGGAAGTCTCTCTAAAGCTCATCCTGGGGAAGGTCTTCCCTATGTTTGCCTAGCTCTTTATTCAGATGTAGTCAATCTGAGAAAATTACTTGAGACGTAGAATTCTCTCCAAGATTCATTCTAAAGCAAGCTTGCTGAAAAGATTCATTTAATCTGAAGAAACTACTTCGAGACGTTGGAGTCTCTCCAATGTTCATGCAGGGGCAGGTTGTCCATGTTTGCAACGTCCTCTACTCTAAGGTTCAGTAAATCTAAGGAGTTATTTCAAGGAGTTGAAGCATCGCTAAAGATCATGTCAAAGCATGATATTCCCATATCAAAATATCCAATTCCTTTGAAATACTGACGCTCGGTAGAGTATTATTGTACAATACAGGATATTGGGGCATTCCTTTTCGAAAAACTTTCTCGAAGGTCTAACAGACCGGGGCATGTTGAGATTCTGAAGTCGAGATACCTCTTGATTGCAAATGCAAATGCATTCCCAAACATGGGAAACTCCTCTAATCATCATTATTTGATCAAATCAGAAGTTTGCTATTCTTCTTTCTACAAGAATTAGCTTTGTAGCCCTTCCTGTGGCAATTCAACATTTAGAACTTGGTCAATCATCTTATTGTGCCATTTTCTTCTATCCTCCGAACCTGCGATGTCGAGGATTCAGTTTGATAGCCGATGTATTAACCAATATATTCATGCATGCATTCATTTATGCATATCATATCCTACATAGCCCATTCATTCATAAACCCCAACCAAGACTTGGGATGTTTCAAGATCAACTAGTTTTCTCCTCAACAGGATCAGACTTTGAAGATTATTTTCTCCAGTGACAGATTTAGTTCTTTCGGTCACAAATTTGAAGTCTTGACCGTAATTGGTCTACAATAGTGATGATTCTCAAATCGAATCTCTCTCAAAGTGGGTGATCTTTCCCAAGTGAACTCTTGTATCAACGAAATTTCTTACTCGGGTTTTCCCCAATGATTTTTCTTTACAAAGTTTCTTTTGAAGTGCCTAATTGAAAGCCTCGAAGACTTTTCTCAAATGACAACTTAGTTCTTCTCCCCAGTGCAAGTTGAACGCTTAGTCGAAAGATAATTTAGCATTGGTGTCAACTCTGAAGCTAAATTTCTTCCCCAAAGAAGTGATTGATCATCCCCAGTGAATTCTTGTGTCAACGGAATTTTCCACTTGGATCTCCCCAGTGTTGTTCCCCATAGAGTTATCTTTAGACGTTTTCTCCATTGAAGCTTCATCTGCTTTCCCAAGTGAGCCTTCTCCAGCAGGGATTACCATTTTAGTATCCTCAATGTTTTTATTCTCAACCAAGATCTGTTCAGAGTCTTGCAGATAACAACTTCCCGAGTAAGTCTTAGTGGCGGAAGTCCATTATAGATCCGATTTTTAGAGCTGTTCTCAGTTAATCCCCTATGAATCTCTGGTGTATTTATTTCCCCAGTGAATTCCTCACTTATTCAAGAGAAGTATGCGTCTACTAAGTGAGATATTTAAAGGATTTCGGAAGATCTGTTGTAGCAGCAAATTGTTTAAACATGTCAGTATATGTTATTGCTATACGTTGGAAGACTTATCCGCGGTGGAAGCGTCTATCCCCCTCAGATGGTGTTGAACTTGATTCCTATCTCCCCAATGGATTTATCTCTTGCTTATTTCAACTCACTGCTAACTCAACAACTACGAGACAAAATGATGAATTTTCAACGTTAAAATGGTTCAACATATCTGTATATGCTTGTTACATCCTTTTGTTATCAAGGTGTTAGATTGTCAACTATTGAAACATCATGTCATGCCTCTGCGCTAAACATAAATTATTTTATCCCCGCAGAGGTTCAATTTTGATCTTCGAAGTTACCTACCATGTTCTCTTTGGTCCAAGTCATCCAACTTGGGGCATTCTGTTAATGCATTTTAGAAATTGCTATCTTTCCTTCTACAAGGATTACCGTGGAGCCTTTCAAGTGGTAGATCGACATTCAAAAATTGGTGCATTATCTGCATGATGCATTTGAATTTTCCTCATCCAACAGTATCAGGAAATCATATACTCTTTGCATTAAAACATAAAAAAATTCATGCATATCATATTCATGCATTGGCTTCGGCTAGCTTCTTTTTGCAGGATTTTCCCCTAACAGAAACTGTAAATATCCTCGCAAGGATCAAAATTGAAGGATTAGTTCTCAGACGACATAATTATCCTCTTTTCTCCAACACAAGTTGTATACTTGTACGAATCTTAACGACTGATGGTTTCTCCAATTGAGACTTCTTCCCCAGCGAAACATTTGTCTTTCAATGGACTCTAATGTCAGCAAAATTATCAACCGGGAATCCCCAATGAAGTTTTCCACACGGTTTTCTTATGGAGTTTCCCCAGTGAAGCTTAATTTACTCCCAAGTGAGTCTCCTTCAGAAAGGATTACCACAACTTTATTCTTGGTATTTTCAAGATTTCTTTCAGACAAGAATCTTCTCAGCAAATTCTAGTGGCAGTGACTTCTGCAATTTTGTTTCTCTGAGCTGTTCTCAGAAAACTACATTGAACTTTTGGTGTGTTTATTTCCCCAGTAAGTCCTCAACTACTCAATAGATAAATATCCACCAGGTAGGATGTTTATTCAATCTCAGGATATTTCTCCAACTCAGACGTTGATCCACATATCCACTTGCTACAACGCATTGTCTATACAATGCCAGCAATTTAAAGCTCATTACCATAGAAGTTATTCAGTCACAGGTGCTGAACTTAATTCTTCTATCTCCGGTAAAGCTATCTGCATACAAGTGAAGATTTTGTCAACTCAGAAGTTGTTAACATGTCTGTACATGTTCATTAAATTTCTCATCAACAGAAATGTCAGAAACAAAGATTTACCGACTTCATAAACATCTATATCACACCAGCATGTTGGATATTGATTTGTTTATCCCCAGAGAAGTGTATTCTCGGGTGCGCTATTGAATTTGTTCTGCTGGTAACTCGGAAGTTACATGGTCAAGACATTCAGCATGCCATGGCTCCTCGCACCTTCGTGCACAACAATTCTGATATTGTTCTAGCCATATATCTTTGTTAAGGTCTGCAGGTATTCCTTAATTCTTCGGGATTTTCTGACAAATTATCAATCTTATCTTCGTCAAAGTTTGCGGGTATTCTTTAACTCTTTGGGATCTTCAGACAATTTCTCAAATCAAATCTTCTTTGGGATCTTCAGACAATTTCTCAATTATCTTCTTCGGGATTTTCTGACAAATTCTCGATGATTATCTTCGTTAAATTTTGCGGGTATTCTTTAACTCTTTGGGATCTTCAGACAATTTCTCAAATCAAATCTTCTTTGGGATCTTCAGGAAATTTCTCAATTATCTTGTTCGGGATTTTCTAACAAATTCCCAATCATTATCTTCGTTAAAGTTTACGGGTATTCTTTAACTCTTTGAGAATTTTCTGACAAATTCTCAATTATATCTTCGTTAAGGTCTGCAGGTATTCCTTAACTCTTTGGAATTTTCTGACAAATTCTCGATCATTATCTTCGTTAAAGTTTGCAGGTATTCTTTAACTCTTTGAGAATTTTCTGACAAATTCTCAATTATATCTTCGTTAAGGTCTGCAGGTATTCCTTAACTCTTTGGAATTTTCTGACAAATTCTCGATCATTATCTTCGTTAAAGTTTGCGGGTATTCTTTAAATCTTTGGAATTTTCTGACAAATTCTCAATTTTATCGAATTCTTAATTTACCTTTTTTCTTTGTCTCTTGAGAAGTTCGGTTTTCTTCTCATGGCATTTTTGTTAAGACATCCCGAGATGGCTTAATCCATTTCTTTTTCTTTGTCGCTTGAGAAGTTCGGTTTTCTTCTCATAGCATTTTCGTTAAGACATCCTGAGATGACTTAATCTGTTGTTTTCTTTTCGCTTGAGAAGTTCGATTTTCTTCTCATAGCATTTTCATTAAAACTTGTTGCTTATTTGCTCATTTTGGTTACTCGGTTATCCCCAGTGTTGTTGAGATCTCCTAATTTTTCTCAATTGTTATTGATGTTGTTGAGGCATTCTGGTGATGCTTGACAAGTTTATTCTCCTCAGGAATTCCTTCCTTGACTTTGTAGTCAAGATATTTTATCTTGCTTTGGTATCCCACTAGGACAAATTTTTGGGTTCTTTTGGTATTCAATCCTCTTCCACCTTGAACGTTCGAAAGTTCACCCTTTCTCACTTATCAAGTTTAAAGATGATTGAATAGGGGCAACTATCGCACCCCAAAATTTACCCTCTTCATCTCAATTTTAATTGGCTAATTTTCATTCATTAATGCATTCATATCATTGGTCAAGTGGTCACGGGTTGGAGTTAACTCCCATTGATTTTTCTTTGAGCATAAATGATGTTGTGCTCTCAACCAATTTAAGAGATTTGAAAACGACGAAGTTTATCAATGATTTTTATCTTTTCCTATCTATCGGTTTTTTGGGCTTGGATTTTGATTGCTGAAGTGTGTGATCTCTTCCTTGATGGAATTATAGAGGTTGATATATCGAATATCATTACATCTTGATTCAAAAGATCAATTCATCACGAGTTTAGGATTTGCTGGCGGTTCGAGATATTATTCTGCAAAGTCTGATACCTCAAGTTCTTCTGATTATTTAGTTTCTTCCTCAAGAAGTAAAAGGGTGGATTAGGGTTATCTGATTATAAATCAACGATTCAAGTTCTTGTTTCATTTGGCTTGCTCATCGAGTTGTTTGTCCTTAGCGAGAGTTGACGTATGGCGTATGTGAAAATACTCATCTAGAGTGATTATTTACAAGATTCAAGAATGTCTAAGTTTCCATATGCTTAGATTTTTCTAAGTCGTGTTCATGTATAAGTTGTTTTTACATGGAATTCATTCGAAAACCTGGTGATGACCTTGTTGATTTTAAGTGGAGTTTATAGTTGAATTCTTAAAGAATCATGAAAATGTCAAGAAGATTAAGGTTTTAAATTAAGAATTTCAATTGTGGAATTTAGAGTTTTAATTTTGATTCAAATGGAAAAGAGCTCCAAAATTCTACAGGAATAAATAAGCACCACAAGCTTTATGGCCAAAAATTTCAAGTTAGCTTTACAAGAGAGTTCAAGCTTTAAAATACAACAACCATGCCATTGCCATTTTGACTAAAGTTCTTCATAAGATACAAAGAAATGTATAAATTCCCATGGCTTAGTTTTCAAGTTATATTATTTATGCTACAAGTGATTTACATGTTCATAACAATTACAATACCGAGTTCAAATTTACATCAAAGGATTTAAGTGACAATAATGATTCAAGTATGTCCTAAAGTCTAATATGTCCAAGCATTTCTCCAACCTCGTGCATCATTGTTTATGTCCAGCTAACGGAAACTTCACCTCCATGCCATGCCATTCGACCATTGCCATCATTCATGAAAAACATGAAAAGAAGAATTGATTAGCATCGAAACATAAACATAAGCAAGAAATTAAAGAGAACAATCCTTTCTCAATCTCATCATTAGGGTTTATTATTTGGAATCAGGTTGCAAAGGTTTTTATTTATGGTAGTAACCAATAAAGCCTCAGAACTTTAATGTTCTTTCATCAGCCACAACCTCCTATTGCAAATCACAAGCAGAATTTGGTTCACAAAGGGAGGTGTAAAAAGAGAACTCAGAGTAACATCACAGTTCCAAGGTAGCAAGTACAAGATCAGAAAATGACAAATCCAGCAGGACAATAACAAGGTCAGAATATGACAGTTTCACCCCAAGACTATATTATTTTTCAGAGTCCAGTAACAACAACAAGCATTTCAGTAAGCCCAACAACAAAACCACAGCCCAGAAGGTAACAAAACTGCTACACAGGCCAAAGGTCCAGCAACAAAGGCAATAAACCCTAAAATCTAGGGATATAAAAGCATTGATAACACATAACTAGAGGCAGACTATTCATGACCAAAACCCTAGCAACCACATTGTTCCCAAATAGATCACCAACCACTTTTCAATAGAGTCAAACCAGAAAACCAACAAGATTGTTCCAAAACCAGAATAGCAAAACAAACAAACAGAGTAAAAAAAAACCAGAGCCATTTTATGGAACCAAAAACTGTAATCACAACCTTCTCGTTCCAAACCAAACCATAACAGGAATAGCAAACAACCATCATTCCAAACCATAAACAACAATCATCACCAACAGAGCACGAAAACCAAACCAAGCTACAACCTAGAAAAAATAAAGAAACCCTAACTATCATCATTTTCCTAAAGCAACTAACCCTTCAGAGAGAAAGAAGAAGAGGAAAAGAGTATCAGAATAATCTCACCGAATAAGCTCAGAGGTGACGCCACCGTCGACTACCACCATCACCACCGTCTAGACGATTTCCGGTGAAGGGTTCTTGTTGAAGAACAGCAACAATCGCGACAGTAGAAGGTGGCGAGAAGACGAGAGGAACAACAATCGCAAGCCAGAAACCTAACGAGGAACTCAGAAAACCAGTTTCCAAAACAGAGAAACAGAACATGCATCGGTGGTGTGAAGAACGCGACGGAGAGGCATGCTAGCAAGAGGGTGGAGAGAACGCGATCGAGAAAGAGAAACATAAGGGTTGGAAAACGATAAGAGAAGAGGAGAGAATCGTTTCTCTTTTTCACGATTTGGGAGGCTGAGTATCGGATTTTTGGGAGAATACGCTCGAGGATACAGAAACCCATTCTTTCCTTTTTCCAGCTAATTTATATTTTCATTTATTTATTGATCTTTCCTTTTTCCATCTAATTTATATTTTCATTTATTTATTGATCTTAATTAATAAGTTTTTCTTTTTATTTGTTTAGGAATAAATTAGTATAATCTGACTTATAATTATAATTGGTTAAACTTAAATTTTGTTTAGATTATATGTTTATTATGTGTTATAATGTTGATTTGTTGCCTTTAATTGTGGTTAAGGGACTCAGACAATCCTATGCATATCTCTCCACTAATTGTATAGTGCAACAACCCATTATCACCGTCTGATCCTCATCAGATCCTCATCATCATTATCCAAGGCCTCAGAACACAAGGACCATGCCGCACCTTCATTGGCCAACTACGTTGGATCTGTGGACCTTTCCCTTTGGGCCTCCAGAATGGATTGCTTTCTCACACCCCCAGACTGCTTCAGCATAACAGGCCCATTTCTAACCTTTAACTTATTTCCTTTCATTTATTTATTTGCAAATAAATTATGATAAATTGTATTAAATGATTATTAGGCATTGATAATTTTTATTTGATAATTTCCGATTAAACTATTAGTCGATTTTATCAAATAAAAAAGATCTATTCTAACAATTATTTAAATTTGTAATTGTATTGTTTGATAATTATTTATCTACTTTACATGCCTGTATGATCTATTCACCATTGTACACGCTACACACAATTAATATAAAAAAACTCTAATTTTCTTTTGATTGGCTCATAAGCCAATTTCCTACAGTGTCTCATAGTTGGGGATGGGCATGGCCATCCTCACAAGGTTAACTAAAGCCCTTGTTGCTTTAATTAACCATAACCCGAATAAATTTTGGTTCATATACCAATTGTCCATGCACAAGGGTCTCATGGTTGGGGATAAGAGCACCTATCCTCACAAGGTTAATTAAGTCCATATACTTAATTAATCATAACCCGATTCCACTCTTCATTTCCGTGTGTATCTAAAAACACTTTCATAATTAAAGTTCTAAACCTCGATCCAACGTCGAGTTTATTTTCAAAACATTTTCATAAATAAAATACCCCACTTCTCTCTCCTCCCAAACGTATGGTAGTCAGTCCTGTATCGACCCTCGACTGTACGTTTGGTTTCTTAATTGAATCTAATTAACGTGAACCTTGTTTCACCCCACCTTTTCTTAATAAACTTTTTGGGTAGAAAAAGATGATTAGGGTGTTTTTGTCCAGTCATCCGAGTATTCGGGGCGTTAGCCGTTAAATGCTTATGGTCCAATACTCATCTCCCACATAAAAATAACTCAACTCACTCAAACTCTTTTATTGGTCATATGTGATCATCAAACTCTTTTCTTACAATGAGTGTGCAATAGCCATTTCAAACATGAACGAGGACTTAAGCTTTTCAAAGAAACTAAACAAGTCCAAATTCAAGCATTTGAAGTGTCTAATGCACGATTTTTCTTATAAAATCAACACAACCAATTCAAACCCGTTTAAGAGGAACTACGGAGTTTTGACTTTCCCATTGCACAAGGGAATACGTAGGCACACGGTTTCGAAACCGTGCCAAACTCAAAATAATAATAAACAAACCTTTATTTCCTTTCATTTATAACTTAGCAAAAAACACACACAAACACTTAGAACTAAACGGGTCCCATCGAGTACGATGGATGTAAGAGGTGCTAATACCTTCCTCTTACATAACCGACTCCCGATTCCATATTTCTTTTGGTCGTAGACCGCCTTATCCGCATCTGTGGGGTTTTATCTATATTTTCCCGTTCTCTTTGGAACAAATAAAATTAGGTGGCGATTTCACTATTTTTGAAAATTAAATGATTTTTAGAAAAACGAGTTGCTTCAAATTGGTTTCAGAAATTCCTGATCATGCTCAGTTCATCAAAAGACATGGTTATCTGCTTGACTTGGTTATCTCCAGTTTTGAAGAAGATATGATGCACGTCATATTCCAGTTCTTCGATCCAAAACATCACTACTTTACGTTCCCAGATTATCAGTTGGTGCCTACATTGGAAGAGTTATCTAAGCTACTTGGGATACCTATCCTTGATCAGATACCATTCACCGGTTCATAAAAAGCTCCGAAGTACGAAGATATCGCATCAGCGTTACATCTAAAGCGATCAGACATTGAAGCCAATTGGGAAATAAGAAGCGGAGTTAAGGGTTTGCTTGCTAAGTTCCTGATAAAGAAAGCTCGAGAATTCCTCAAAGCTATGAGTTTCCATGCATTCGAAGACGTTTTGGCCTTACTAATTTAGGGTTTTGTTCTTTTCCCTAATCTAGATCAGTTCATAGACGTGAACGCCATCAAGATATTCTTTACTCGCAATCCTGTGCCTACCTTACTTAGAGACATTCTACATTCTCTCCACACTCGTACTATCAAAAGACAAGGAACTCTCATGTGTTGCATACCGTTACTTTCTAGGTGGTTTATTCCGCACCTTCCTCAATCAGTAGTCAAGAACGAGCAAAGATTGATGTGGTCTCAAAGGCTGATGTCACTCTCTCATTCAGATATCCGTTGGTGTCTCTTTTCTCAAAAGGACTTCACATTCATTGAGCGTTGTGGGGAATTCCCTAATGTGCCACTCCTTGGTATAAGGGGAGGTATCACTTACAACCCTTCTCTAGCTCTACGTCAGTTTGGTTATGCTCGAAGAGATGGTTCTCATGATATGCTTCTCCAAGATATTGTGTTTGACTACAACAACGATCTCTAGAACTGCCATCATAGATTTGCACATGCTTGGGGCATGGTAAATAAGACTGATACCAATACTTTGGGACACAAGAATTCCATTCCTTGGGAACCTTACCTCAGATGGCTGCGAGCTCGAGCTCAAAACCTCATGATTCGGTTTCCACCTGTGCTACCACTGATTATGGAACCTGTTGCTATAGGTGACGAACCCTATACCGTGCTCCATCCAGACATGCCTACTAATTTCGAAGACTTGAAGAGATCCTGGATTCAGCTTAAAGAAGAAAGTGACACATCCGAAGCTCAGTGTTATGCAAGCGAGAAGAAAGTGCTAGAGTTGACAAAGCTACTCCACGAGGAGCGAAACATCAATACCTACTTCAACACAAAGAGCAAGCGCCCATGGGAGACTTAAAACTCTAGGAATTTGTTCTTTTATTTTTCTAAACTATCTTTTGTACTTAGAAAGAAAAAAAAGGAACTAATAAAAAGTTTGTTCATGCTTGTTTAACAAGTTTAAATTCCTAAGGTCCTTGAAAACATTGCATTGCATAAATATCGCATATCATGGCATAACATCTCATAACAGGTACATCGAAGACCGATTTTTCTTATTCTCTCGCTGTTTATTTCAGCAGAAATGGCTCTTGAATAGACTGTCAAAGATCTCCAGGCTCAGAATGCTCAATTCCAGGAGATGTTCACCAACTTGGTCCAAGGCTAGAAATACTTGAAGAAGCGCATCACAAGAAACAAGAAGACCATCGATATCCTCAACATGGGAAGAAATCACAAGGGTGCAGCTAGGGTGGTCAGCCAGTTCGAAATCTTAGACAAAAGCGGTGAAACTGAGGGAAGTGTCAAGAACAGTGAATGAATCCATCATGGGTTTGAAAACGAAGATGAAGACTATGCGAACGAGAAGTATCCTCTTGACAATGACAAGTACAAACAACTTGAAGACCGTCTGAATACTGTGGAAAATCTGAAAATGTCCAGGCTAAATTTTGATGATCTGAGTCTTGTCCCTGGTGTGGTGATTCCCCGCAAGTTCAAAGTTCCTACCTTTGCCAAGTATGATGGCATCTCTTTCCCGAAGTTGCACTTGAAGTCCTATGTTCAGAAGATCCATCCTCAAACTGAAGACAGGAAGCTATGGATCCATTTCTTCCAAGAGAGTTTATCCGGAACTCAGTTGGAGTGGTATTATCAGCTAGAGAGTACCCACATTCATACTTGGAATGACTTAGCAGATGCTTTCTACAAGAAGTACCAGTAAAATGCTGAATTAGCACCCACCCGCATGCAACTACAGAGCATGTCTATGGGTCGTGACGAGAAGTTCAAAGAATATGCTCAGAAATGGAGAGATCTAGCAGGAAGAGGTCAACCACCCTTGTCCAATAGGGAGTTGGTTGATATGTTTATGGGAACACTGACAGGCCCATTCTTCAATCATCTGATTGGAAACTCTTCAGCCGGACTCATCGAGCTGATACTGACAGGCGAACGCATCGAAGCTGGAATCAAGAGTTGGAAGATTCAGGTAGAGTCATCAAATACTGCGAAGAGATCGTTTGGTGGAAAGAAAGAAGCCAATGCTATGTATGGTCAGAAAAGCTGTGTCAAAACCGGTCGTACTTAATCTGTTGGGGAAGTTGTGATCTCCAATCCTACACCAGCGCAACCTCAACGAGACAACGCGCGTAACTAGAACGCGCCACGAAGACAGTTTACGAAGATCAACATGCCATTGTCTCAAGCATTGCAACACATGTTGAAAGCATAGCTGATTACATTGAGGGATCCTCCTCAACACGTCAACACTTCCTCTCCAAAATACAATCCTAATGCAAGTTGTGCACACCACTCCAACAACCCAGGGCACGACACCGACAACTGTTGGGCTCTGAAGAACAAGATTCAAGACATGATTGAAGCCAGGGAAATTGAATTTGACCCTCCTGTCGAAAATCCGAATGTGATCAACGCACCAATGCCTGACCATGGTAAAAGTTCCAATGCTATTGATGAACACTCCTATGTTTATGATGTGAGCAAGCTGACTATTCCTCTGATGACTGTTAAGAAAGATTTGTTGCAAGCCAGTGTATTTCCAGGATGCCCAGATGATTGTCGTTGGTGTGCAACTGAATCTGACGGATGTGCTTTGTTGAAAAGGCGTATTCAACGCATGATGGACAACCGAGAAGTGTTATTTCTGAAGCCTCCATTTGTGGAGAATCTGTGTGAAGACATTTCTAAGAATCTGAAGATTGAAGACGTAAGCAACGCTGAACCAGATGTTTGGGATACCTTGGGGCAGCCAAGTGGAAAGTTTGATTCCATGGTGAAGTATACCGCTCCTGAAAGCTACAAGATTCCTATTGAAGATGTCAAGGCAACCAGATGGGGAGACGATTTCCTAGAAGACTATGCTTATGTAAACACAATAAGGATCTTCTCTGCCGATCCTGGACTTAGAGTGGCATCTCTCATCATTACTTCTCCCAGACCAATTCCATATTCCTCTAACAAAGCTATACCGTGGAATTATGGAGCCGAAGTTTACTATCATGGCGTCAAACAAGAACCTTTGACCATTGAAGATATTGCAGTTGAAGCTACCAATCCTGACATAGACAACATCACCGGATCAAGCAAGGTAACCAGAACCGGAAGAGTATTTTCTCCAGAAATCTCTCCACCAAAAGACACTGCGACTCCAGCTATCGAACCAATTCCCGAAGCTAGAGGGAAAGAACCAGTAACTCATCCTGCTCATACAGAAGTGCCAAAGGAAGTTGCCGAGGGTACCTCTAAGAAAGAAATGGAGGAAATTCTGAAGATCATCAAGAAGTGCGACTACAATGTTGTGGAACAGTTGGGACAAACTTCGTCCAAGATATCCATGTTAGCTCTGTTATTGTGCTCTAAGGCTTATGCTAAAGTCTTAGTAAAGTTCCTGAAGAATGCTCACATACCGCAAGACACTATTGCTGATCAATTCGAGGGTTGTATTGTTATCCTGACCGTCAATAACGGTTTGGGTTTCTCTGATGCTGACTTGACTCATGCCAGAAATAAACACAACAAAGCCTTGCATGTATCCATTGAATGTAAGGGTACTACATTGTCTCACGTATTGGTGGATACTGGTTCTGCTCTAAGTATTCTACCAAAGAGTGCTTTCGACCGACTTGATGTTGAAGGAGTGGTCTTGAAGCCCAGTGACATAATTGTAAGAGCTTTCAATGGTTCTAAACTAACAAACAGTACTTGGAGAACTCATCTTGCCTGTTAAAGTCGGTTCCCAGACTTTTGACTCCACTTTCTTTGTCATGGATATCCGTCCAGCTTACTCTTGCCTACTTGGACGCCCTTGGATACATGGGGCAGGCGCTGTTACCTCTACCCTGCACCAAAAGCTGAAGTACCCAGTGAAGGGGGAATATTGTTACGGTATGCGGTGAGGAAGAATACATGGTAAGCCATCTGCATTCGTTCTGATACCTCGAAATGGAAGGTGAATTCATCGAAACTCCTTGTCAAGCTTTCGAAGCAGTTCCACGAGTCATGCCTGTTGACTCTCATGTCACTCCTAATGTTTCAAAAATTCCACCAAGAATGGCCTCACTGAAGGACGCCCAAGCTGCAGTTGAAGAAGGAGGTCGTACCATTTGGGGTCAGCTCCCTGATCTTCCTTTCAAATCTGACAAGACTGGTTTAGGCTTCACCACCAAAGGTCAGAAGATGATACGTCGTGAACGTGCCACCAAACTTCCCTTCCACATCAGCAAGAATGGAGTCCATGCTATAGAAGATGACGACAGCGACTTCGACATCAGTGACTGGATCTTCCCCAACTCCAGACAACGGACTCAGCAATTGGAAGACCGAAGACGTCATACCAATCTCCTTTAGACAGGAGTAATTGCTTTTTGTTTTCTGTTATGCTTTTCATGCTTTATTTACGTTCAGACAATAAACTTAAAAGCCTAGTGCCTTGCCCGGGGCATCACGGCTCGTTTGTGAGGGTTATTATTTGTCATTTGCATATTTTCATTCAATAAAATCATTGGACTTTTGCATTTAAATAATGTTTTCTTTCCTTTCTTTTACTTTACTACCCCTTCAAAAGGCTATGTGTTCTTACACACACCCACGTGATACACCGCAGATTCACTCCGAATCTCGTTGATAACAGCTTTGCTATTGCTAAATATGACTTCGATAATCCGATCTACCAAGTCGAAGACGAAGGTGAGGAAGATTGTGAAGTGTCAGGAGAATTTGTCAAATTTCTACAGTAAGAAGAACAGGTTGTACAACCACACGAAGAGCCAGTCGAGGTTGTGAATCTAGGTACTAACGAAGACAGAAAAGAAATCAAGATAGGAGCAGGTCTTGAGAATAGTATCAAGGAAAGATTGGTCTAGATGCTGCGAGATTATATCGAGATTTTTGCTTGGTCATACGAGGACATGCCAGGTCTGGATATTGACATTGTGGTGCACCAGCTACAAACGAAGGAAGGATTTCTCCCTGTAAAGTAGAAGGTTCGTCATATGCGTCCTGAGATGTCCGAGAAAATCAAAGCCGAAGTTATGAAGCAGTTCAACGCCGGTTTCCTAGACGTTACTTCTTATCCACAATGGGTTGCGAACGTGGTGCTCGTACCTAAGAAAGATGGCAAAGTACAAATATGTGTGGATTATAGAGATCTAAACAGAGCAAGTCCGAAAGACGATTTGCCACTTCCTCATATTGATGTTCTAGTCGACAACACCGCTCAATATAAGGTCTTCTCCTTCATGGATGGCTTCTCCGGTTACAACCAGATCAAAATGGCTCCTAAAGACATGGAAAAGACTACTTTCGTTACACAGTGGGGCACATTCTTCTATAAGGTCATGCCGTTCGGTCTGAAGAACGCTGGCGCCACATATCAACGTGCCATGGTGGCTTTGTTTCATGACATGATTCATCACAAGATAGAGATCTACGTCGATGACATGATAGCTCGATCACAAATTGAAGAAGAACATCTTGATCATTTGCGAAAGCTGTTTGATAGACTGAAGAAATACAGACTAAGACTCAATCCCAACAAGTGCACCTTTGGAGTCAGATCCGGGAAACTCCTGGGATTCGTTGTCAGTGGTAAAGGTATTGAGGTTGACCCCGCCAAGGTTAAAGCTATCCAAGAGATGCCAACTTCCCGCACCGAGAAAGAAGTCAGAGGTTTCTTGGGACGACTAAACTACATTTCCAGATTCATTGCACATCTGACTGCTACTTGTGAGCCAATCTTCAAGTTACTGAAGAAAGATCAAGTAGTAGAATGGAACGACGGTTGCCAAACAGCTTTTCACAAAATCAAGGAATATCTACAAAATCCTCCTATCCTGATGCCGCCCGCCAAAGGGCGACCTCTTATCATGTACTTAACAATATTAGAGAACTCGATGGGGTGTGTGTTGGGGAAACATGACGAGTCTGGTCGAAAAGAGTATGCAATATACTACCTTAGCAAAAAGTTTACCGACTGTGAAACAAGATACTCACAGCTCGAGAAAACTTGCAGCGCTTTGGCTTGGGTTGCTCGCTACGACTAAGACAGTATATGTTGACTCACACTACCTTGTTGATCTCCAAGATTGATCCGATAAAATACATATTCGAGAAACCTGCTCTCTCCGGAAGAATAGCAAGATGGAAAATGATCTTTACCGAATATGACATCCAGTATACTACTCAGAAAGCGATCAAAGGAAGTGTAGTAGCCGATCATTTGGCTCATCAAGCCATGGATGATTATCAGTCTATGTGATTCGAGTTTCCAGATGAAGATGTTTTGTTAGTTACTGATTGTTAAGAACCAGGACCGGACGAAGGACCTGAACTGGGATCCCGATGGACCATGGTCTTTGATGGAGCCTCAAACGCACTTGGCAATGGCATTGGCGCCATCATTACGTCTCCTACTGGCGGACTCACGCCTTTCACTGCCAGATCATGTTTCAGTTGCACCAACAACATGGCCGAATACGAAGCGTGCATCATGGGTATCAAAGCTGCTATTGACTTAAGAATCAAATTCTTGCAAGTGTATGGAGACTCAGCTTTAGTGATCAGTCAAATTAAAGGCGATTGGGATACGAAACATCAGAATCTCATCCCACATCGAGAGCATGTTTTAAGTCTGATCCCTTACTTCAAAGAAATCACTTTCGATCATATTCCACGGGAAGAGAATTAGTTGGCAGACACATTAGCTACTATGTCATCTATGTTCAAAGTCAGATGGGACAACGAAGCTCCCAAATCATCATCGAAAGGTTTGACGAACCAGCATACTGTTGTGAACTTGATACAGAAGAGAAACCTTGGTTCTACGAAGTGAAGAGGTATCTTGAGACTCAGGAATATCCCGCAGGGGCATCTGTAAATGACAAGAAATTCTTAAGAAGATTCACATCCAAATTCTTTCTTAGCAACGACATCTTATACAAGCGCAATCACGACTTGTGTTACTCCGCTGTGTAGACTAGAAAACAGCGGAACGGATCATGGAAGAATTACGTGAAGGCGTATTCGGTAACCACTCTAGTGGACATACGATGGCTAAGAAGATTCTAAGAGCAGGTTACTATTGGTCTACCATGGAAGCTGATTGTCACCGCTATGCTCGATCTTGTCACAAATGCCAGATATATACAGATAGAGTACACGTACCTCCAGTTCTGTTAAATGTTTTGACCGCTCCTTGGCCTTTCTCAATATGGGGCATTGACATGATCGGGGAAATCAAACCGACCGCTTCCAATGGACATCATTTCATCCTTGTGGCAATTGATTACTTTACTAAATGGGTAGAAGCAGCCTCGTTCGCATCCGTTACCAAGAATGTTGTGGCTCGATTCATCAAGCATAATCTTATCTGTCGATACGGCGTCCCCGAAAGGATCATCACAGACAATGGTACCAACCTCAACAACAAAATGATCACCGAACTCTGCACGCAGTTCAAAATTAAGCATCACAACTCTTCTCCATATCGGCCAAAAATGAACGGCGTAGTGGAAGCCACCAACAAGAATCTCAAGAAGATCATACGGAAGATGACAGTGACTTACATGGATTGGCACGAGATGTTTCCATTTGGCCTCCATGATTACCGCACTACAATACGAACATCTACAGGGGCAACCCCTTTCTCCCTTGTATACGGTATGGAAGCAGTCCTACCCATTGAGGTTCAGATACCCTCAACCAGAGCCCTCCAGGACGCATAACTAGGTGAAGACGAATGGATCCAGACTCGCCTTGACCAGATCAACTTGATCGACAAAAAATGGCTCGCATCCATCTTTCATGGACAAATATACCAGAAGCGAATGATCAGAGCATTCAACAAGAAAGTCAAGCACCGAGTCTACCAAGTCGGTGATCTAGTAGTCAAGCGCATCATCCTTCCACAAGGTGACCCCAGGGGCAAGTGGACTCCCACCTATGAGGGACCATTTGTAGTCAAAACAGTAATTTCCGACGGAGCTATGATACTTAGCACCGTGGATGGAGAAGACTTTCAGCACCCTATGAACGCAGACATAGTAAAAAAATACTACGCATAAACGAGACCCGCTAGGTCGACTGGCCTAGGCAAAAATAAGGGTATCCTGGCGAACAAAAAGGTTCGGGAAAAAGTTAAGGATATATACAAAAAATATGTACACCCGGCAAGTCGAAAACCTGCAAAGGCGGCTTGGGCAAAAAAGGGTATCCCGGTAGACTGAAAACTCGAAAGGGCGGTCTAGGAAAAAATTAGGGATTTAAGCGTATGATTATGTCTTGTCCAGATCACCTACCTACAAACTACACTACTATCAACATTCAAGATTCGAATGGTGTAAAATCAATTCACTCACTTTCTACTAACAGCAAGGAGATGAGATAGTCGAAATGTATGAGCAATAGCATAGTTGAAACTCGACGAGATTATTTTTGCATAGCTTTTTACTATTCTGATAGTTTCCTCTTACTAGGATATTCGTCTCTTGTATACAAACTACTTGGCCATACGCCACTTTTCAAAATTAATGCAAATTCCCTTTTTACAATGTTAATTTTATTGTTTTTTTTGCATAAAGTCCAATGTTTGCTTTAAATGATTATATGCATCAGACAATAAACATCTGTTCACAAACATATGAAAAGAGAATGAAAAAAAGGGTAATTACTACAGACTCTAGGAATTGAGATGACGACTAAAGTTACCAATACATCCCCCACAGAGTTACTTTCAGAAGAAATGCATCCATAGGATCATCTATCCCCACAGAGCCATCGCTCTCCCTACAAAGACAAATATTCTCCGACGAAATACTAATCTCCTCCTAGAAAGTATTCCAATACTTCAAGCTTTATCACGTTAGTCCCCGAGCAGTGATCCTAACAGCTTCATCAAGCTTCAGCTCTATCATGTTAGTCCCCGAGCAGTGATCTTATCAACTTCATCACGTTAGTCCCCGAGCAGTGATCTTATCAGCTTCATCACGTTAGTCCCCGAGCAGTGATCTTATAAGCTCCATCACATTAGTCCCCGAGCAGTGATCTTATCAGCTTCATCACATTAGTCACCGAGCAGTGATTCTATCAGCTTCAACTTCATCACGTTAGTCCCCAAGCGGTGATCTTGTAAACTTCATCACGTTAAGTGATCCTATCAACCTCATCACTTTAGTCCCCGAGCGGTGATCCTATCAATTTCATCACGTTAAGTGATCTTGTCAATTTCATCACGTCGGTCCCTGAGCAGTGATTCTATCATACTTATCTACATCCTCAAGCCACCACGTTACATTGGTCCCCGAGCAGGAACACATCAGCCAATTACGCCAAGCAGTAATAGGTTATTCCATATCATTCCCCCAACAACAGCAATATCCAGACTCGAAACTTGGTTAGATAGTGCATCAGAGGAACTTACATCTCTCTTATTCCCCAGTCAGAGTCTTCAACAAACTTCAGACTCATCACCTCAAGTGATCCCTATCGGCCTCATCAGCTCTAAAGATCCTACAAGCCTCGTCAGCTTTAACGACCCTATCAGCTTTGCCACGTTACATCAGTCTCCGAGCAGTAACCGGTTATTTCATATCACATCATTCCCCAACAAGATCTATGCACAAGATCCCCAGCCGAGCATCTCTTAATCACTGCTATTCTTCCAACAACATTAATATCCAGACTAGAGATTTGGTTAGATAGTACATCGGAGGAATCAGAAGCATCTCTTTTTCTCTCCAAGTCAGGGTTCACAACAACCCTATCCCCTAGCAAACATCAGAAATCTCCAACAGGACGTTCCCATCTTCTTCAAGATGGATATGTTTTGAAATACATCTACATCTACATCTATATTCATACATCTACATAAAAGCCATAACATATGCATACATCATAGTAATATTGTCATACACTCGGATGCATCATAATCTGCATAAGACTAACCATATCCTTTCAAGTTAAATTTCCCTAATAGGTAACAGCTATTGTCCAAACCTACGGTCAAAGATTAATGCCCGAAACAAGACGGGAAATCCATCTGAAAGACCACAAAAATCATCTCCAGGCAACAGATTATGGATTAATACCCGAAGCAAGACGGGAAAGCTATCCACGTCCTGCCAATTATTCACCTCAGGAATAGCCAAGACGAAGGTTCATTCTGACTCTCTCTTATTATTATTAACAGCCTCGGATGGCATACTTAATCCCATCTCCGACTACACGTCTTCATTTCTCCAAATAGCATCTATAAGCCCATTCCAGCGCATCATCAGATAACGATCCTACTTCATACAACAGCGAGTGTAAATTTTCAGTTGTACTCGAGTGTTTAATCATCTTCTACTTTCAGGTCACGAAAGGCAAGCATGCCAATCTAACCCTCCCAGTACAAGAAGATTGAATAGGGGAAACTTTTATACCCAAAAATTTGCCCTCCCACTTCTCAAGACAATTCACATATCCATACTCAAGGATTTCAAAAGGGTTGACCAGACAAACCCTCTCCTAAACAATCAACCCAAACTAGGGTTTTGCCATTCTCAAGTCAAGAGGGACTTTCAATGCTTCAAGTGATCATCATACCTCATCCTATGCTTCAAAGAATCACCATGTCAAGTTTCAAACCCCACAAGTCAAAATTGCCCATCCAATTGCTCAGATGTTTGAGAATCAGCTATATTGGACAAAAAGTCAACTGTGGTCAACATACAGTCAAACTTCATAATTTTTTGTCAACACCAATATTTTGAAGTAATATTCATCATTTGATCAAGGGTTGATCATGATTCCTCAAGAAAAGTCAAGCTTTGATCAAAAGTCAAAGTTTCTAAATTAGGGTTTTTTAGACAAAAGTCAACAGAACTTTGACCAAGCATAACTTTCACATACTTTATTAGAAATTTTTCAACCAAAGCTCATTTTGAAGAGAATTCAATTCTCTACAACTTCATGTCTCACAAGCTTGGGCTAGAAATGCTTCATTTGGAAGTTATGGATCAAAACATTACAGGTGTTTTTAAAAGTAAACAAAAAGTCATCTTTTTGAAAAGAAATGTTCATGAGCATGGAAAATTCAATGAAGATGAAACCAAAAGGGCTGTTTAGAAGACATCTTGAGCTTTCTAAAAAGTCCAATAACACCCAAAAATGTCAAAAATTGAGCAAGATACAAGATGTGCAAGTTGAGCATTTTTGAGGAGGTGCATAAAGAGAAATACTTGAGAAAATCAAAAAATTTCCAAATGGGCCTAACTTTTCTTGATTCAAACTTGTTCCTTATCTAAATTGGAACCTCCAAGCCCAAGGCCACGTTTTTATCTTTTATTTTTTTATTTATTTTGGATTTTTATTTATTTAAAACCAATTTAATTAAAATAAAAGATATAAAATCAAAAATTAAGTTCAAGATTGATTTTCTCTCTTCCTTGAGGTCCAAGCAAGCCAATTAATCTGATTATTTCGAAATAATGAAGATTGGCAAGAGAATTGATTGAAATTGGCTCAAAAAAGCAATATTTGGTTTGATTCCAAATCAAATATTTTTTTCATTGATTGGCATGATATTTCTTCATAATTCTTGACCTAATTCACTCTAGTATATATACACACTGATTCCAAATGCCACAAGAACAATTTTGATGCCTCAAGAACCCTAAACCAAGTGCAAAAAACCGTGGCATTCAAGAAACCTAGCAGCCATAGTTTTGCTCCAATTCAAGCATTTCCAAGCCTTGCAATCAATTCCTGGAGGTCCTCTGAATCGATCCAGATACTCATAAGCCAACAAAACATCCAAAACAACGAATTCACGATCATGGTTTGCATACTCTAATCTCAAATTCGATTTTATACATACACGCATATTTAACCTGTTTCGATTGTTTGTTCATGCTTACAATGATGTTTGCAAGCTATCTGGGTGATCCGATTTGAGTTTTGATGCAAGAACTGAGCTACACCATTGTTAGGGTTTCTTAAGCTTGAATTAGGGATTTCCAAAATAAGCAAAATTGGACCAATCCAAGGATATATTCATGTTCAGGGGACAATTTGCAATCGAACCATGCCTTTCATACAAATTTATATTGTGTATTGTGAATTCTGGAAATTTGCAGGTGTTTTAGTGACAGATAAAACCGTCACTATAGGCTTTAGCAACTGAAGCATCCGTAGGTAAAATCCTGGGAAATTCAAATGGGGAAGACGAAGGCTTGGCGCGTGTTTGCTTTTTATTATTTCCAGGAAATAATTCCCCTTATAACGTTATTGTTTAATATTCCTAACACCAAAGCAGGTTGACATAGATGGCAAAGGCAGCGCGCGTGTGAGGGAGAGGACCCTGGTTCGAACCTGGGCTCCTACAAATATTTTTTAACACTTGTTCAAACTAACATATTTTCTTATTTTCTTTATATTTTCTTTTTTCAATTTAATTTCTTTTCAAATATTTTTCTAACACATTAAAAAATCACAAAAAATATTTTCTTTTTGCATTTAGGTCTGAAAAATGTTTATTTAATTTTTAACATAAAAAAATAATATTTTTCATACATATTTTGATGGTATTCGTACCCGTGGATATCCGTATTCGTTAATAACTAGAAAAAATACTTAAATGTTAATTTGTTTGATAAAATTATTATTGTTATTTTCTTAAATATGATATTATTATTACTATTATTATTATTATTTTTTGGATAAAAGAAGAAATAAAATGAAAGTGATTTATTTTTATTAATATTTATTGTGTTAACTTTGAAAATATTTTTTTTTACTTTAAAAGAGATTAAAAAATAGTTATTTAAATATACATATTTTTAAAATATATTTAAATAATAGTATTCATGGATACCCGTTAATACCCGCGGATATCTCAAAATTAACGGATACCCATCTAACGGGTATCCGCACGGATATGGGGAGGGTACGGATATCATATTTACTAAACGGAGAGGGTAGCGGGAGACTAGTACCCGTGCTTATGGATACCCGTTGCCATCCCTATCCAAAACTATCGAAAACGGTTTTAGAACGTGCCAAAATGTTAGGAACTACTATCGTTACCTTGGATCTTTGAGGAAAAATGAGTTCCGATGAACAAAAACGCTTAAAAAAAGCTTACAAAACAACGAAATTCATGTACCGAATTAACTTCCAATTCACTTTGTTTTGGTTTTAAAATAAAGTATAATTGGAGATTAATTCACATACATGTATCAAACAAATCAAAACAAAACAAAACAAAATGCAAAAAAGTGCACAAATTCAAAGTTGTTTGAATGAAAATGAATGCAAAAATGTGTATAAAAATGCATGTTCATTTACACATTTAAGGATATTTTGATGAATGAAATGCAAATGAATGACATACTATATGTAATCAATACATGCTCAATGTAAACTACACCTGAAAGCGATGCAAGACATGGATCAAAGTTAAATAAAATCAAGAATGCGATGTGTCATGGTGCATTGATTTCATACAAGTAAGAATGTATCATTAACAAATGAGAAAGTGCCTAAAAACACCACACCGACATGTTTCGAGTCACTAAAATCAAACACTGACACATAAAGTTGACCCAATTATTCCATATTCTTGTAGACCAATGCATGAGTATACTAATCATGACCTAAATGCAAGCATAAATGCATTATGTACAATGCAAATGCTGCCTACAAGTTAAAATGCACCTAAAACTACATTTCAACACAATTACGTTCACTAATTAAGCCTTAATTCACATGAATTCAACCTAATTAATCAACCTAGATGCAATCTAATGCATGATCATACCATATGCTATGCAAATGATCAATTAAAGTGACATAAATGCAAAGAAAAATGAATCATACGAGTGTATGCATGCTTTATGGTCAATTTTCCTTCACACTGACACAATAACGTTCAAAAATCAAATTCAAATCAACCAATTTAGGATCAACAATTCAAGAACCAAAATCAATACAATAAACTCAATCAATTACAATAACCAATTTCAAGAAAAGTCGAAATCGAAAAAATAAATTAAGATAAGTGCTTATTCGAATAAGTACTTACTTGATCTTGAAGAATTTGCTTGAATTGTTGAAGAAAATACCAAATCTAAGCCTCAATTGATGATAATAAGAGAATTGATGAAGAAATCAGAAGAAAAATAATGAGGAAAGGCTTAATTATTGATGAATTGAAAGAAGGAAGGTCCTCCTTGAGAGAGAGAGCTCCAAACCGAGCTATAGGAAGTACAGGAAGGGTTGGTCGGGCTGTAGGAGGTGGCCGAAAGGAGGAAGCTGGCTGGAACAAGGAAAAATGGACGGAGATCCGACCGGGAGAGCTATCGACGATGAGCTGAGGCTGGTTAGGAAGACCGAGTCGTGCGCGGACATGAGGGAGGGTGAGAGTGCGATCAAAAAGGAGGTCGGGTAGTGTCACCGTAGGTGGCAGGCCGGAGAGGAGGGCTGAGCACGGCTGAGTGTAGGGAGGTTAGGGAGGAGGAGAGGTTTGGAAGGGTGGTGACTTGGAGCAAAAGTCTCTTTTGCCCTTGAGTTTTTCTTTTCAATTTGAGAGAATTAGGAGAAGAAAATTGAGATTTGAGAGCAAAATATAGCAAATGATTGTGTCCACCAATTTTGTGAAAGGTAAAATATATTTATAGTGTGATAAATTGGGCCTTGGAGTGCCTTGGATCCACAATTAAGTCCAAATCGCGATTATCCAAATTATTTTCGTACACAGCCCAAAACAGCCATAGCCGTGCGGAATTTGAAGTCGGACTCCAAACGAAAAATGTCCGGAACGCGAAATTTCTTGCTCAAGTCAAAATCTCGACTCAATCGAACGAACGGTCTAGGCGATACAAATTTTTTAAATTTCAGCACACTTTTCGGGCGTCTGACACGTGCAGAAATTTTATTGCACTCTTTGGGGAAATGGCCTCGAACGAGGGTCTTCTGATAAAAATTCGAACTCGGATACTACGTAACAAATGAAGCCAATAGAACTTGAGAACTTTTGGAACTGGTACCACCTTGTTTCGATAAAACACTAGTACAAAAAAAACTTTTTAAATCGGTTAAAAATGACATTTTAAATCAGTTGGTTGTCCGATTTAATTCTGGATGATTTAAAAAGTTGTAGTTTTTAAATCAGATATAATCCGATTTAAAATGTTTTATTAAATCGGTTAGTCTGATTCAAAAGTATTTATTTAAATCGGTTCGACACATTTAAAAAAAGGTCAAAAAGTAACGAAGCTTTTTAAATCTTTATGATCCGATTTGAAATATCAAATTTAAATTGGTTCACCTGATTTAATATTGTTATTTTATATTTTTTCATTTAACTTAAAAGTACAATTCCAATTTTTTCCCATTGTCTCCCACAATATAAATACTGATCAAACATTGATCAAATTATAAACAATACAAAAATCACAATAAAACGTTGATCAAATATTTCATATACAACCATTTAAATAAATTTGATCAGTAATAAAATATTCATGAAACCATGTTACAAAGAGTACCATGAAACTTAATACCTTTTGTCAAAATCAAACTATAATAATATTAAAATAGTAGCTTGTCTAAGAAAATCTAAACAAACTATAAGGTCTACAACATAAGCTAAAAAACAAATAGCACTGACATGTGATCATATTACTTCATATGGATTCTAGAATAAAACTTGCACAACGTTCTTGAACATTTGTAACATCATCTTCATAAAATGGTGTTGAGTCTCCAAATATCTGAATAAATATTAAATAATGTTAGAATATTGTATTAACATTAAAGAAGAAAATTAACATATAATTGAATTTTTTTGCTTCCATGAATTAACAATCCCAGCTGATACAATGTTTATCATATGTATCATAACATAATAGCCACACTCATAATTGAAAGATTGTCTTTGACACTACAATTACCATAAGTTATAGTAAATAAATAGTATAAAAAATTATTAATAAACTTTAAGTTATTTATGAAATTGTTAACTTACTTTGAGAGTAACGTTCCATGTTGGCTTTCTTTGTTTTCTCGAAACTTTTAACCTATTATATCCATCTATGGCTCTACAATAAAATATAAATTATATTAATTCCATTGGTCTTCTAAAACATCATAAATTACATGTAGGATAAATAAATTATACTTACGAATCAACCATAAGAACGATGTTTTTATCTGGCTTCAATCCCATCGAACATAGGAAGACTACATTTTGCTTTTTGGGCTCAATAATAAGCAATTGCCAGTGATGACTGCACTCCATGGAAAACAAAAATTAAATGTGTCAACTTCAATACTTTATAATATATGTTTCTTAGATTTTAGTACCACAACCATGTTAATAATTATGATTTTAGTACCACAACCGTGTTAATAATTATGATATCCCAAATAAAACCCATATGTTGTGAAATATAAAGATCAAACGTTAAGGCTTTTCCATTCAAGTTAAAGGACCTACAGAATAAGAGAAATACAAAACATAGATAATTAGCCATGACAACAGGGATCAAAATCTAAGCAAACTCTACATGAGTTTTGAAAATTTTGATTAAACTAACTTCCTCATACCTTAAGAAAAGAACATGACCATAATATATGGTTCAAAACTATCTAAGATACAACAACATAAGTTTAAACATCATACTTTTATTCAATCAAGAAATAAGAATCTAACACTTAAAAATTATATGAAGATCGATACACTTACTTGTTGATGTATGGTACAAAAAAGTCTTTGTCATTCTCAAGAAGCTTTCCAGTTATGTGAGACTGAGAACTAGCTCGATCGTTTTGTGTTTGAATGAAATTTGGATCAATTAAACCATACATGTTACTCTTGTCCAACCGAGTACAAAGATGTTTTATATACCTAATGTCAAGTACCAAATTTCGATCAATATTAGAGCAACATGGAATAAAGGAACAACATAAAAAACACATCCCTCTATTGAGCAAAACACTCATTATGGTACAAATATATGAAAAATACAACAATAAAAATGATGTAGAAATGTACTTACACCACCCATACACGTAGAATAGAGATGCGTAAATCTTGTGTCTTCATACACAACTCCATAATATCTTTGATTGGGACATAAAAAAATTTATCTCCTTCAAACTTGAACTTCACATCATCTTTCCGTGACATTATCTTTAACATCAATTTTTCAGCACCGCTGTTTTCAGGTTCTGGCCTTTTAGATGGAATGACATCTTTTTCCTTTCCTTCAACATCCTTAACGATTAAGATAAGATATTAGACATCATAAGATAGTCATGTTATATTGAAATATAAAATGGACCAAATAACTAATACCTTATTAGTAACAAGTCGCAAAAGTCTTTTCGGCCATTGAATGAAATTGTTGAGGGCCTCGCCAACCTTTGTCACCTCATCTGTGGGCATGGGGACTTGAACATTTGAATCTAGAACCTTGGTTACCGCAACCCTTGCCATATCATTGTCTAACAATTGATTATGTATAGTGGACCCCAAATTATACACATTTGCATATGCCACTACATGAAGTTTCTTATCAACATACAATTCACATTCTTCAGGGATATCTTGCTCGTCCTCTTGTATATGCGGCATTGTTGAACAACTACCATTCGTGCTCGCACGTATTGTGGAATTAGGAGAACAAACTGGGAAATTTGGATATTGTTGAGAGAAAGATGGCATTGACGATATGTCCCGCATCACTTGTTCTCGAATCTCCTCTGTAAGTTGTAATTTTATGGCCTCTATTTGTGTCTTATTGAAAATAAATGAGGTAACGGAAACATCACGTGGAGGTGGACCAAAATATTGTCGAATTCCTACACCTCGACCAACACCACGAACACGTCCAGGGTGTTCAGGTCGCCCAATCGCTTCCGTTAAGATATCTTGACGTCCTTGAGGAACAAAGCTTCCTTCAGATTCTTTTTGAACCAGAGAATCCTACAACAAAACATAAGAGTTTTACCAAGAAACAACAAAACAAATATCATTTTCTACATTTAACTTAAACTCAACAACAGTTTCATCCTTATTACAAAATATAAAACCAAGTCAGACTTCATATACTTGGTACAAATTTTAATAGTTTTTATTTCATCTTATGAACAATTTTACAGGGCAGATTGCATATATACCAAATCTTAATGTTTACTCAGGGCATGCTGCATATATTCTAAAAATTCTCAAGTTTAAGACCCTTTTTTCATCGAGAACATATATAGATCAGTTCTGACAGCTTGATATATATACCTAATAATTTCTGTAAGAGTCTATAGTATACACATAACAAGGCAGAATGTAGATTTTATTTTAACAGGGCAGAATGCGGAAAAATGGTTCTAGATAAATTAATTTCATTTCAATAAAAAGTAATACCACATATACCTGTCAAAAAATCTATGATATACATTTACTTACAATTTAGTCGGCAACAAGTCGTGCTTCTTCTGATGTGTACTCTCCAGATGGTTTTTTTCGGCCTCTTTTCCACTTCTCATGGCGTTTTGGTGGAGATGGAGGTGTAGGTACGGAATCTCCGGCTGACTCTTTTCTTTCTTTTATTTTCTCTTGTATCATCTTTTCTTCAATCAATTCATATCCCCCACGAGACATGATGTGGGGGTATTTATTATAGGCCTGAACCATTTTCCCCCTTTTTCTTTTCTCCTATATTATAAATAACACCAATTAAAGGAAATATTAAAAATAAACTTAATTGATAATCTAAATATGAAGTCCAACAAACCAGAAAAGAAGGATCCTCTCGCATCTTAATAAACTTCTGCCATGTTTCCTCATCAAGGAAAGGATATGTTTCAACTAGAGATTTGTCACTCAATTCCCCGTCATTTAAATATCTCCTTGTTAGGGCTGTTTTGAATGCCCTCCAACGCTCACCCGCATAGGAAATCCACTTGTCTTTCAATACTCCAATATCAGTATCACGAATTTCCCATTGTTCCTACGTCACATACAAATAAAATAGTTAGTATATGAAACTAACATATTAAAGTAATACATTTGGCAAGAATAATTAAGATTATACCATGATATCTTCCCAAATTTGATCCTTCACTTTTGAATCTACATTATCCCAATATTCCTCCAAATGTCGACTTTGTTTGAGCAATGGAACCCACATGACTCTTGAAATTTTTCTGTTTTCCCTAAAGGTATTTTAGTCCTTGGATTAAAATCAATTGGTGTCTTTACACCATTCTCCGTAAACACAATTGTTTCATTGTGCCACGCCACGCCTTTTCTCGGTAGGTCGTAACATTCTCGCATGGTGAAGAAGCTGATGGATCATCCATGTATCTGCATTAAAAAAATATATTAATAATGAATACATTTTCATATATGGAGTAAAAATAAAGCTAAGGATCAAAGTAAAAATTCTTGATAAACTAAAATGTACCATATAGGGATATAAACTATTTTCAAAGATTTTCATGATTGGATATTTTCCCATATCCCTTCTTCATGATCATCACGAGTGGCATAAACGTCATCTGTTATAGTTTCCTCAATGGACGTAGGTATCCTTTGAGAAAAAGGACTCTCAAAATTATCTAGGGTTGAATCTAGACTTTCATCAGGCTCATGCATATTTTTACCTTGAAGAACCACTGACCACTTTTTGTTAGAAGGATCACAAACATAAAACACTTGTTTTGCTTGAGATGCCATAATGAAGGGCTCGTCTGTATAAGATGCCTTTTCAAGGTCCACCAATGTAAAACCAAATTCATCGGTTTTGACACCATTATTTATGTCAATCCATTTACATTTAAAAACAGGCACCTTAAATTTAATGAAATCAACTTCCCAAATCTCTTCAATGATTCCAAAATAAGGTATGGATGCCACAACTGGATTTTTATCTTTTGAACTAGAAAAGTGCATGGACTCGGCTAAAACCATAACCCCACTGTTTTGTACAGTACTTTTGTCATCCTGAGTCTTTGTATAAAATGATAAATTATTGATATAATAACCAGACCAAGTTATGACATCAAAGTTAGGCTCCCTTGATATCCATTTTAATGTAATGAGTTGAATTTTCATTTAAAATGGTTTCTTTAAACCACTTTAAAAAAGTCTTGTTATGCTCATTCATTAACCATTTTTCACTCATTCTAGAATTTTTTTCCTTGATAATGACTTTATGAGCAGCAAGGTAAGGTTGAACCTCGTATGTGTTATTCAATATATACAATTGTGCTTGAAGTACTTCTACACGCGTCATGCTCTTAAGTTTTAAACCTCGTGTACCCTTACCTTCACATCTTCCCTCATGATGAGACTTAGGAATTCCTATTGTCTCCGCTCCTGACATATAGTCAGAACAAAACTCAATAGCTTCTTCTGCGATATATCTTTCAACAATAGATGCTTCAGGACGTCGTACATTCTTCACATATCCTTTTAAAATCTTCATGTATCGTTCAACTGGATACATCCACCTCAAATAAATAGGACCACACAACCTAATCTCCCTCACTAAATGAACTATCAAGTGAACCATTATGTCAAAAAAAGAAGGAGGAAAATACATCTCTAGTTGGCACAAGATAATTGAAGCCTCATTTTCCAACTCATATAATTTATTAGGATCAATTACTTTGCCGCAAATAGCATTGAAAAATAAGGATAACCTAGTTAAGACATCTCTTACTTTTTTAGGCAATATGCCACGAATTGCCACTGGTAGTAATTGCTGCATCAATATGTGACAATCATAAGACTTCAGGCCAACTAATTTCAAATCTTTCATTGAGACAAGACTCTTGACATTTGAAGAGTAGCCTTGTGGAACTTTTATGCCCCATAGACACTCACAAAAGCTTCTTCTCTCATTTTTTGACAAAGTATGACATGCTGGAGGCAAATATGTTCTTTTACCTGATGATTGTGGAGCTAACTCTTGTCTTATACCCATCTCAATCATATCCAGACGAGCATTCAAACCATCCTTTGTTTTTCCCTGAATGTTGAGAAGCGTTCCTATTACACTATCACACACATTTTTTTCAACATGCATTACATCAATACAATGTCTAACATCTAGACTAGACCAATAAGGAAGATTAAACAACACAGACCTCTTCTTCCATATGTGTTTCTCAGTGGTCTGTTTTTGGTCCTTCCCAAATACAACACTGACATCTTTCAATTTTTCATAAACCTGCTCTCCAGTTAAGGGTTTTGGAGCAATTTCATTTTCTGGGTGTCCATTAAATGCTTTTCTCAACCTACGATATGGGTGATAGCGTTTAAGAAATTTTCGATGCCCAAGGTAAACTGTCTTCCTTCCATTTTTCAATTGTTGGTAGCAAGTGTGTTCTTCACATATCGGACATGCTTTATGTCCCTTCACACTATACCCGCACAAGTTCCCATATGCAGGAAAATCATTGATGGTGCAAAATAACATCGCGCGTAGCTTGAAATAATTACGAGTATGTGCATCAAACACATCTACACCTTCCTCCCAAAGAACTTTCAAGTCTTCAATCAATGGACTGAGATAAACATCTATGTCATTTCCCGGTTGCTTTGGACCGGAAATCATCATGGATAACATAATGTATTTACGTTTCATGCAAATTGAAGGAGGAAGATTGTAGATCATTAAGAGAACAGGCCATGAACTGTGGTTACTACTTAAGTTCCCATATGGATTCATTCCATCTGTAGCAAATCCAAGCCTGAGGTTTCTTGGCCCATTCCCGAATTCCGGATACAAAGCATCAATTTTTTTCCATTGAATAGAATCAGCTGGATGACGAAGGTACCCATCACATTTCCTTTCATCTGCATGCCATCTAATATTCTTTGCATCATTTACATTATTGGATAATCGTTTGAGCCTTGGAATTATTGGAAGATACCATAGCACCTTCGCAGAAGGACGTTGTATACTTTCATCACAATTGAAATCATTGTCCTTCTCTTTGTAGCGTGATAGTCTACACCTGGGGCATCTCTTCAACTCTTCAAACTCATTTCGATACAATATACAATCGTTAGGGCATGCATGTATTTTTTTATACTCCATACCCATCGGACACAATATCTTCTTTGCCTCATAGTTACGATTGGGTAGTGTGTTACCTTCTGGGAGCATTTCTTTCAACAACTCAAGCAATTCAGTGAAGCTTTTATCTGTCCATCCATTTCTTGCCTTCAAGTTGAACAATCTCAGCACTGCAGACAACCGTGTGAAGTTATAACACCCCGGATACAATGTCTCTTCCTTATCTTTGCACAAATTATCATACATATGTGCTCGCTGGAAAGACTCGTGGCCTATATCACGGATCATATCATCTAGATGATTGTCCATATCTACATTGATTTCATTTGTACTCGACGCAGTTGGAATGTTTAGCGACTCTCCATGCCATATCCATTTGGTATAATTTTGGTTAATCCCGTGACAAATAAGATGACTTTTTATCAACTCAAAATGTAACGAGGGAATATTCAAACATTTAACACAAGGACAATAAAACTTTCCATTATTATCGGGAAGTTTTTCGAAAGCAAATTGTATAAAATCACCCACTCCTTTCTCATACTCTTCACTCAAACGGTTAGAATTCATCCAACTACGATCCATAACTAGTTCTGAAAAAAATACATACACAAATAATAAATTATGGTGCTTACTTAGTCTAATGTAATTAAACACAAATAATAATATACATGTAAGTGTTGCATTATTTTATTCATACCTAAATAATATAACCTTATTGGAAAACATATAGGAAATGGAACTAAATTGTTGTAGTATTTTACAACGTTTCTTGCAGGCACCATGCGACCACTTAAACATATTTTGGCTGTGATTTTCAAAATAAAACTAATTTAAATTAAACAGATAACTTCCTTTGAATTTGTCAGAAAATGTACTAAGAACTTTGTAGTAAATACTAAATAAGATTAAACTTTGTAAATGCTCTAATGAATGTGGATTAAACTTTCCATAAATTTCATGCTACATCCCATGAATTCCATGTACTTGATCAGTATAAAAGGCCATTTGATGAATTATATGTATATATGTAAAGAAAATAATTTTGTTTTTTAAATAGTTTGAGTTACTCAAGTCAAAGCAATTAAGGAATTACAACTCATGATGACAGAAAGGCAACAACATTATTTCCTTCCTTTTATAGCTATGTACAATTACCGTCATTGCTATTGTAATTATAGTTAGCTCAATTATAGGAAACACACTATTATGTATATTTAAGCACTGTTGATACAATGAAAGCATATACCAACATTCCCAATTTTCTAACTTGGCATCAGAGCTTTAAGCTTAAAAGCTCCTTTCTTTTTATTCGATCCAACAATGTCTTCTACTGCCAACACAAAGAATAATGACCTACCCACAATAGTTTATGTCAAGCTAGATAGAGACAACTACCCTCTATGGAAATCCTTGGTCCTTCCATTAATCAGAGGCTGCAAACTTGATGTTTACATGTTGGGAACAAAATAATGCCCAGATCAATTCATCATATTAAATGAAACAACAAAGAAAGCCAATCCTGACTATGAGGATTAGACTGCTCGAGATCAAGCACTCCTTGGATGGCTATTGAACTCTATGACAAAAGACATAGCCACACAATTGATCCACTATGAAACATCTAAGGAAGTTTGGGAGGAAGCTCAAAAGCTTGCTGGAGCACATACAAAGTCAAGGACAATCTACCTAAAATCAGAGTTTCACAACACTCATAAAGGGGACATGAAGATGGAGCAATATCTCATGAAGATGAAGAATCTTGCAGACAAACTGAAACTGGCAGGATCACCTATCTCAAACTCTGATTTGATGATCCAAATCTTTAATGGATTGGATGCAGACTACAATCCTGTAGTAGTCAAACTTGCTGATGAAATCAATCTCAGTTGGGTTGATCTACAAGCACAACTGCTGGCCTTTGAAAGTATAATAGATCAACTCGACAAACTCAGTGGTCTCACAATCAATCCATCTGCAAATTTTGCCAACAAGACTCAGCACAGAGGAAACAAACATGGAACACGAAGTTGGAAAGGTTCCAACTTTATAGCTATGAGAGGAGGCAGAGGAAGAGGAAGGCCTGTCTGCCAGATATGTAATAGAGTCGATCACACTGCTGCTCAATGCTACTATCCGTTCGGTAAGTCCTACACAGAACCAAACAACTATGGTGGGAATGCATAACCAGGAATCCATGGTTCCTTCATAGCGTCACCCTACCACAGCCAAGACTATCAATGGTATTTTGATAGTGGAGCTAGCAATCATGTCACACATCAAGGTGGCCAACTTGGAGATCTTAGTGAAAACAATTGTAAGAACTCACTACTTGTTGGTAATGGGGATACATTAAACATATTGGCATCTGGTTCTACTAAGTTAAATAATGTTAATTTTCGTAATGTACTATATGTGCCTGAAACATCTATGGCTGCTGATTTTTTCCAGATTGGTTGGTTTATATTTTGATCACTTTTTAATTCTTTCAATTATGGATAACTTGTGACTAGCACAGGACTTCCTATGAGAGGTCTTAGTATTAAGGAATAAACAACATTTTCTATGTCTAGAGTCAAGTAAAGCTATCATAATTTGTATACATTTTCTCTTGCCATGTTCAATACCATGTTAATTGACTTTTAAATGTTGATTCAGAATAAAAGATTCATATAAACATGGTTCCACTATTAGTCTGGCTTCCAATTTGAATCTAGATAAGTGAAATAAGTCGATAGCTAAGACTCATACAAGCAATTTCTAATTATCATCTTCTTTCAATCTTGATATTGTTTATATATTACGGAGTTAGATTATGGGCTCTCAATCAACACACAAGCTTCAGTTACTGTTAACTAGAGGACATCTAACAAAGGTCGAGGAAAAGGTGGTATTGAAATAGTTAAAATTGAAGGTGTTCATTTTGTAGTTGGTCCCTAGTCCTAATTAAAGTTAATGGATGCATGTTCTTTGAGGAAATTCACAGCATTACATTCTGTTTTTAACTTCCTAATTGTTTTCCCATTACATGGAATTGCCATATCGTCGTCGTACCGGACTGCATCTCCACCATACTAGACCACATTGCATCCGCGATAGACCGCATCACCGCCACAACAAGCAAAAAAGTTCTATTCCTTTTCATTTTGAAAAACAAAGTATACTGAATTTTAGAAAATGTTGGTTTATCCTTGAACATTTCAAGTTTTTAAGCCATGACAGTAACCAAACTTCAAACCATGACACTATCCATAACATATTTTTATACAAATTAGTAATTAAGAATAGATTATACTTAAGCTTCTCAAGATCAAAATTCTCTAGAATTTAAGAACAACAACAACATATAATAATTAATCATCCATATAGAAATTAATCATCCATTATTTTCAAGATTGTAGAATAGATTATGGCTTGAGAAGAAAGAATTAGAAGAAAAAACAAATACAGAACAATTTAGGGTTTGAGAAAGAAACTTACCAAGGTTGAAGGTTACAGATTTTAATGTCTTGGTACTGAAAAACTCAGATCTATTGTTGGAAGCTGAGAAACAAATGAGAAATATATGAGCCAAAGAGATACAAATGATAGAAAATATATTATTGAGAGAGAGAAATACGTGAGTGTCGCGATGCAGAAGGAAGAGCTCGGCCTCCCAGAGTGATAAGGAAGGGTTTGTTTTGTCGCCGATATTGTGAGAAGGAACGGTTTGTTACTCAACCGGTACAGTGAACAAGAAAGGGTTGTTTCGCCGTCGAAGGAAGAGCTCGGTTTGCCTCCGGTACAGTGATAAGGAAGGGTTGTTTCAAAGGGTTTATTTTGCAGATGAGAGTGAGAAGTTAGGGTTCATGGAAGAGAGGTAAAGAAATGGGTATTTTGTCAATTTTTGAGATGAGATATGAATGAAAAAAGAGGGAATACATATGTTTTCGCAGAATAGAGAGGGAATGATTTTTTTAATTATAAATAATTATTTTATAATTATAAATACATTTTTTAAATCAGGTAAACCAACTTAATTTATATTCACTAAAAAAGTGTCATGGATGTCCTAACTTTTCATTTTTTTAAATCAAGTGGATAGCATGTGATTTAAAATGTAAGATTTAAAAAGTATTTTTTGCACTAGTGAAAATCGAGCGAGATATTATTTTTCGAACATCGCGTATCAGATGAAAAACGTTCGGTTCGTCTCAAAATCAATTCCAAATAATAAAAAACTGCTCTTAAATGGTAAGGAATTGGCTCTGGACTTGTAAGTGAAAGTCAGAGAGGACTTCAATACAGAATTTTCAACACAGGCACCGCTCAGTTTTGATGTTCCAGCTAGGAATGATGACCTTCTTAGTGCACTAAGAACACGGTACAACACTAAAATTTAGTTTATTCCACTTGAAAGATCAATTTCTTTGATAACTTTCTTATGCAATTTTCTTCCGACTTATAAACAAAAGTTGTAGATAATATTGAGAGGGACCTGCCAGTCGAAAATCATCATAAAATACTCGACGACCTGAGAGATATGCCTTTCGGAGCGCCCGAAATGCACCAAAAACCCGAAATTCACTTTATTAAGAAATGAACAAATAACATATTGATATGATCCTAATGACTATGTAAACAAACCAAAGTAATCTTCTGACCAGAAAATCTTGCGTCAATTATACGAACAAAAAATATCAATTTTGGCTCGAAATAATTTGAGATGGCCGAAACGCACTATTTCTTCCACACTTGTGATGCTCGTAACCTTATGACTATGCGATTAATGATATGCATGCATGTTTATGCTAAAGAAACTATAAGGAAGAAATATAGAAATGAAGGGGATAAATTTTGGGGTACAACAATTGCCCCTATTCAATCATCCTTTACGCTAGAGCGAGGTTGGCGTTCCACCTTCCAAGCGACAAGGTGAAAGGTGATTGAATACAAATATGAACTCAAAAATTTACACTCTGAATTCCAAAAATTTTGTTAACACAGATAAATGTGAGGGCTAGAAACATTGACCCGACCACGAAAGAAAAGGAAGATGGTGCACCCGAAAACATGGGACAACAAAGAAATGAAGACTAGGAGAACGCTAGACTTCAAACATGGTATGCAAACACGTTTCTCCTGAGTACGGGGGAACAACGAGTAAAAAGAAGACTAGGAGAATGCTAGACTTCAATCAGGGAACTCAGACATGTTGATCCCGAGAACAGGGGAAACAACGAGGAAAAGAAGACTAGGAGAACGCTAGACTTTAATCAAGAAAACACACCCTTGCTCCCAAGATTAGGGGAAACAACAAGGAAAATAAGACCAGGAGAACGCTAGGCTTCAATCAGGATACACAGATACTCTGTGTCCTAGAAAGGAGAAACAAGCATTTCGCTCACTCTGAACATGTTGATCCTGAGAACATGGGAAACAACAACGAAAAGAAGACTAGGAGAATGCTAGACTTCAATCAGTATATGCAGATGATCCGTGTCAGCAAAAGGAGAAACAAGCATTTTGCTCGCTCTGAACATGTTGATCCCGAGTACAGGGGAAATAACAAGGAAAAAGAAGACTAGGAGAACGCTAGACTTCAATAAGGAAAAAACACCCTTGCGCCCGAGAACAGGGGAAACAACAAGGAAAAGAAGACTAGGAGAACACTAGACTTCAATTAGGATACGCAGATCCTCTGTGTCCTGGGAAGGAGAAACAAGCATTTCGCTCGCTTCGAACATGTTGATCCCGAGAATAGGGGAAACAACGAGGAAAATAAGACTAGGAGAACGCTAGACTTCCCGAAAAGGAGAAACAAACATTTTTCCTGCTCCGAACATGTTGATCCCGAGAACAGGGGAAACAATAAGGAAAAAGAAGACTAGGAGAATGCTAGACTTCACGAAAAGGAGAAACAAGCATTTCTCCTGCTCCGAACATGTTGATCCCGAGAATAGGGGAAACAACAAGGTAAAAGAAGACTAGGAGAATGCTAGACTTCACGAAAAGGAGAAACAAGCGTTTCTCCTGCTCCGAACATGTTGATCCCGAGAACAAGGGAAACAACAAGGAAAAAGAAGACTAGGATAACACTAAACTTCATAGGGATATAGACATATCAAAGAATTCCATCACACTGGGACATTTAATACACCAGACCTAACAAGGAAATACAAGAGCATCACTAGGGACAAAGATTATTGTTCCTGACTTATAGTTCCTTGCAATGTATGAATTTGCTATGGAGTAATGCAATGCGATGATGCATGTTTGCGAAAGATAAAAATGAGTAACTGGTGACCACATGTCACATCATGATCAGGCTCAAATTTGTAAGCTTCCATTAGGGGAAGAACACATATGTGTGTTGTCAAAGTAGGAATACCACCATTGATTCGGAGGTCACTTGGGGAATTAATAACAAAAATCCTAGGAATATGGATTTAGGGAATGAGACTTCTTGGGGGAGGTTAACCATTGCATAACGGCTTAACTAGAGAAATGACTCCATGGTGAAATCAATCACTGCATAATGACCCACTAGAGAAAATATTCGCTAGACATCGATTAATTGAAGAGTGATCAGAGACACTTGATGAAGCGCTTCCACCATTATATCCGTTTGGAATATCAGAGCTGCAACTTGGCTTCAGCTGGACGAATATGATTTGAACCTTGCCGAGCGACAAACTTCACCGGAGATTCCCATTCACATGCTTCAACTGGGAAACGAAGGGGGATAAAACCTCACCGGGGAATTCATGAGTGGTCCATTTGACTTCAACTAGGGAATATGGTTCTATCGTCAAGGCGTGCAAAAACCGCCTAGGTGTACACTTCATGGGGAACTTTTCCGAAAAGGTATTCATTCATCAGTAATTCACTGGGGATTAAAACCCTTCACCAACGGTCCAAACACTGTCTTCATTGGGGATGAAGGCTAAAGCCTTGTATTAGAGCAAATTGAAAATCTAACAAATGTTCACTGGGGAATTTCATTTGGAATAGGCACCAACAACTTGCATTGGGGATTCACGCACTACTATGCGATGATACTCTTCCAACGACCTTGGGACCCTCCTCTTTTGAAAGATAACCTCCGTTGGGGAATCTCCATCAGAGTTCACTAGAGATGAGATGCTAGAATCTTCTATCGGGGATGATTTGAAAATCAAAAGACATTCACTGGGGAATTTCATCAGGGATACCATGCTGATGATAACCTTCGAATCTGACCCTTTTCGGAAGGTATAGCTTCATTTGGGGATCTCTTATTAGTGCTTACTGGGGAGGAGCATAAAGAGGGTAAACTTATACAAACGAACTTAGGCATCCCGCTCACGAGAACACTTATATAGAAGCGACCCATCGGGGAAGATGAAGAGAGGACACCCATAAAAAAGAAACTCCTAAAAGATGAGAGCAACCGATGATCCTCGACATGAAGTGCTTGTCGATAAATAACTTCGCAGATCAAGGGTAAATACGACACCTGACACGGTGGACTCAACAGGGAGAAGATGTCGGGAGAAGAGGAACTTCCAAAATAGATCTTTGGAACGAATAGCTGATTAACTTCTCAGATCTAAATAATGAGAAGGCACCTGACAGCGGTGAACTCATAGGGGAAGAGGACGTCGAACAAAGACAAGCTCAATGGGGGAAAGAAACATATGTACAAAGATGAACTTACAAGGGGGAAGACACCAATTAGAGGGACTCTAACAAGTTTTGCCAAGAGGTTGGATTTTAAGAAAGTGCTTGCAAAAGTAAAAGAACTATAATATCCCTCAGGCCAAAGGCGGGGTATAATTCTTCAAGAGTGGCAAATATCTGAATTACCACACACCAAGTATGGATCAAATACTTGAAAAGGTGAGGCAAACATGAGTAAGATAACCGACGACTTGCATAAGCAAGGAAAGTGTACGACTTATCGGGAAAGAAACATTTATACAAAGATGAACTTACAAGGGGAAAAGACCGATCGGAGGGACTCTATCAAAGATTGCCAAGACAATGGATTTTAAGAAGGTGTTTGCAAAAGAACAAGAACTATAATATCCCTCAGGACAAAGGCGGGGTATAATTCTTCAAGAGTGGAAAATATCTTAATTACCACACACCAAGTATGGATACTCAAATACTTGTAAAGGTGAGACAAACACAGGAAACATAATCGATGACTCACATTAGCAAGAAAAGCCTGCGACTTACTGGGGAAAAGAAACATCAATACGTCAAAGCATGAATCATTGTGAACAAATCAATCCATCAGGATTTTCCGGAGATAAATTCTGCTTTGGAATCAGACTCACTGGTGAGAAACCTGGATTGAGAGGCACTCTTTGAGGAAAAGGGAACTCATACAGATAAACAACCAGGTACCTGTAAGCTATCAACCATAATAATATTTCCAAGCACGAAGTGAATTATAGAGAGACAACTTGCCCCTGCATCTTCGGATTCTGAAGAGATTCTTCTTTGATCAACAGATTCTCGGAGAGACTAAATTTTGGTACAACTGCCCCAGTTTAACTGAACTTTGAGGGATATATAATATCGACTTGAATGCCCCAAATTAATCATCACTTTGAGAGATTATTTTAATCTTGACGTAACTACCCCGGTTTGATCATCACTTGTTCCATAGAGCAATAATATGCCTCTCTACCTTTCAGGGTGACAAACGCTGAGGTAATTCTGCTCAAACGAATATCAACAATGGGATACTACCCCTGCTTCGTGAGGTTCTTAGTAACCCAAATCTTCACCTCGTATTTCTCAGATATATGAAAGACTCACAAAAATTTGGAAGATAAAACTTCATCATGGTGATTGTGTCACATCTGGAATATAAATCAACACACAATTGTGCTTCTCAGCATGATCTGCTTCGTACTCGGACATATACCTGAAGTGATTGGTCCATTCAAAACTAAACTGGAAGTAACACACCACTGCTCAACAGAGATTTTTGGATAATCAAAACTCCCACACAATTTGTTTTAGATCATATTTTACTCAATAGAATCACTAGGCGGCATGCCCCAGATTAAGACGATTCTTCAAAATACTATCCAACAGAATCTGGATGCAATTTTCCCCTCGGTACAGTCAAGATGTTCATCTGATGCTCATTGTGCAAGCTTACTTGAGATTAAGCACCTATTCATATGCAAAAGAATGTTTTATCCTAAGAATGATAATTCTAATGCAAATCCTATGCTTGTCTTGAAATTTAGAAAATCTTTTATTGAAAGGATGTCGAGACATCGAATTTTTCTGTGCAAAAGATAGCAAAAGATGGAGTGACACCAACTCAAAAGTTATAGAAGACCTTCTAGGAGTCAGGTTATCGTGCTCTCGTTACGGTTTGGCATTTGAATTAACCTTGCTTCAGTTAGGACTTTTAAGGGTTGTAATGTGACCTGATTCACGGTTTTTTTAGAAAAAAAGGATGTTTAGGCTCAAAATATTGGGTGCCCACCCCCTTCATGATGTTCTCCAAACTTAAGTTCAGTTAACTCTATACGAGAAATCATCTCTCACAAGAGTAATTTGATGGTTGAGGAATCACTGCAGTTTCTTGGTCACAGAATTTTGACTTTTCCGGAGGACGAGGTCCTTTGACACTGTAAGTTCCAAATTATATGGGTTGGCTAAATTTTAATAAAAACAAATAGCAGCAACAATGTTTTGTACAGTAGGATTTACAAGTTATAATCCTATCTAGAATGCCTGAACATGTTGTGTTGAAAAAGTTCAACATCTGAAATAGTATGTCATATGAGATGTCGAGACATCAGACATCAGGACATCACGCTACAGAACTGTCAAAGTTTGTTACAGTTCGGTTTTAATTAGTGCAGAATATTTTGGGAATATTATGCATCTTACGTGGCGTGACTTTGAAGGCATATGTGGAGGTCCAAGAGCTAAGGAGAAAAACCAGAAGGGACCTTGATTGTAGCAGAAGTTATCTGTGTATTTGTTTTTGAAAAAGTTTGTTTCTGTAGAAGTTTGTTACAGCTTATGCTGTTATTTTGAAGGCCCAAATCCAGTTTGGTAATAGGTTATAAATAAGCAGTTGTAACCTAGTTTTAGTAAGCTATCCGGTTTTAGAAAGATGTAGTCTTTAGGGTTAGCCATTTAGGTGAACCACCCGGATTGTGGGATGGTCACTGATTTGTACCTCAAAGCCCGTAGGCAAGAGGATTATTTTACTCACTCAGAAGCTGTGAAGCAATGAGTGTAGGTATGTTCTTGGAAGAAGCTTTGAAGCAATTCCAAGTTAGTTTTTGTCACATGTGTGACTGTGATTTTAATTGTGCTTGAAGTGAGGTATCTTCAAGTTGAGTTTCTAAGGAGCCAAGCAGTTGATGCAGTTGTTGGTGTGATAGTAGCTGATAGACATCACTGAGGTGATTGGAAGTGAGCAGAGGTTCTCATATCTAAGTCCGGTATCTTAGGTAGAAGGGTCATTGGGTAGTCTAATTAGGTGAGGAATGTAAACAGGGTGGTTTCCCTCTGAATTAATACTGCTAACAGTGAACTTCATTCCTGGATTGGTATGCCCCCAGATGTAGGTTGGTTAGATCCTAATTGGGTTAACAATTCCTTGTGTTCTTTTATATCCTTCTTTTAATTGTATGTTGTACGTTGTCTATTTTGTAATGTCAGATCAGATGTCACGATATCCTGAGTCTGGCCCTTATCAAAATTTTAATTGGTATCAGAGCAGGCATCATGTCTGTTTCTGGATAAGATCCATGAGGGATACTTTCTAGATATGCACAAGGTAGAAGATTGTTTGAACAAGGAGTTTTCATATTGTATGGTCCCTAGAAGTGGAGGATAGACCTATTTGTGAAGAACTAGACCAACCTGACTGAAGAAGATAAAGATGTTGGAACAAGAAAGTTAAATTCAAACACTTCATGCGGGAGTGAAGAGTTTGGATTGTATTGTTTAGCCTTAACACAAAGATAAGAGTTATCAAAACCTTCATGCGGGAGTGAAGACGTTGATAAGGTAATCCTTGTGTTTATGCATTACTACATGGTCATGATTTTTGGTTGGGTCTAGATTGTTTCTTGATGAAGAAGCAAGCAGATTGTAGGGTTAATTTATTTTCAATCCTTATGTGTCATGCTTACAATCAAATTATGGAGTAAGCATTGTGTACATTCTGCTGAGGTATGGCTATATTCCGCTGCATAGCCTCTGATTCAACCCCTATAGTGAAAGAAGGATCCTAGGGTTATTTTATCAACAAAATATTTTGGCAGATTATTACAACTATATTAAAAAGTGTCAAATATAATTTAGATATCTCTCAAGTCCACTCATAAAGGCATGGATTATGAAAGTTGATGGGGATCAATTGATCAATGATACTCATATTCATCTGCAATGTGTTTACCTTGAAGACCTTCAACGATGATGTGTTCCCAGAAGATGGAACAAGTGTTATACTGGATGTTGGAACATTAGTAATGGTATGCAGCTACCAGTTGAAGAATAGATGTTCTGGGTGCTAAACAGATGTAGTGTGAGTACATATGTTTGGAACCTGCTCTTGATCTGGAAGAGGAGACATTTGTATTAGTTGATCAGGACACAATCAACAAGCTTTTATACTCCAGGTGTCAGTTTATTTCTAACCTAAGCTTATGGGAGTATTAAAAGTAAAGCTCAATGCATGGAAGAAGACTCATAAAGGTATACTTCTCGGTTCCTTTATGCATAATCAAAGTGAGCTTATATTTGGTATTTTCTTCTGATCAAAGGAACCAGATATGTGAATTTTTATTCGTAACCATAGAACATACTTGGAGCTGAATACTGCGTCTCAACCACAGTGAAATATGGTCATGAATGTTGTCTGCCCTAGTTATTATCCAGAAAGGGTAGTGTCAATAAGAATCAAGGAAGTCAGATTGCTATGAGGAATCTGACTATTTCAATGTCATGCCATGAGTAAGTCTTCTCCAGAAACCTAGTTGAGGGAATCTCCTCTATAGGTACAGACTATGGCATCCATCATCTCAAAATCAGAAGTAAAAATCTGAAGAAAGGTTATTGAGATATGGATCATATTGTTCCTTGATATGTATGAATGTAAAGTTTCTAAGTCACTATGATCTTCTATTAAACCCCCAAGTGTTATGAATAAGATGTCATAGAACCATAATGGATGATGTCGTATCAGATGTTGAAACATCATCTTGTTGTCTACAATTATGAGAAGTGTTAGTGTTTTAAGTTGGCATCAATTTTGGTAAAACTAGGCTTTAGAAATGTCATGATAGATGTCATTGACATTCAGAGATTGAAGATAAATCCTACTGGACAAGGATGGTAAAAGTACAGCTCGTAGCAGGAAGCTAAAGTCAGCTGAAATTACAGAAAATACGATGTCATAATGTATGTTATGACATTCGGTGACATTCTGCTCATAGAATCGCTTTTTTCCGAGATTTTCGTGAAATTTGTTGAGCATTTTATTTATGTTTTTCTGTTATTAGAAAGCATGCTCACGTGGCTGCTAGGTTAATCTTAATTAAACCTAAATTGGTTGTTGAACAAACCATGTTTTTAGGAGAGAATTAAGTAAACCCTAGCTATCTTTATGGAAGCCCAAAACTGAAGATTCAGGACTGCTTCTATATAAAGAATTCAACCCTCACTCTACAGCCACGCCTCCAGATTTTATTGAAGACATTGCAGGCTCTTATTTGTGTACTGTTAGGTTTAGTAACAATTGTGTTTGTGTACTGTTAAAGGTTTTAACAGTTGGTCTTTGTAATTCTAGTTTCTCTTGTGAGCCAAGCAACTATCAATTGATAAGTGCATTGGACTAGGATTTATTGTAAGGGTAGTTTATCACTCAAAGCTTTGAAGCACGAGTGTTTGTCTCTTGATTGTAAGCTTTGAAGCGAGATCAAGATAGTGTATTGAAGTGTGTCTTCACAATTCAATTAAACAATAGGTTGATATCACTGCGGTGATTGAGGGGAGTGAGTAGAACTCGATCTAAGTAGGACTTAGGTTGAAGTGTCATTGGGTAGTGATTAAGTGAGGAGTTGTAAACGGGTGAGTTTAACTCAATTGATACTACTAATAGTGAATTTCCTCCCCGCTTGGTAGCCTGCACGAGGTTTGTTAGAACCGAACCGGGTGAACAACTTATTGTGTTATTTATCGATTTCTATATTTACCGTGTGAATTGTCAAAGCGGTCGACATCGGTCATAACATTCTCTGTGACATTAAGTATCTGCCAGAATTTCAATTGGCATCGAGCAGCACCCGCTTGTTATTTCGGGTGAGATCTAGGATTATAGTTTCGCTTAATGGATAAGGAAACAGATTGGAGGTAGACCACCTATTCGGATGGGTCTAATTATGAGTACCGGAAGCCTCGTATGGTTGCCTTCTTAAGATCGGTGAATATCAAGGCTTGGAGAGCCGATAAAGGATGGAAACATCCAACCAAGGTTGAGAAAGATGGGACTACCGCCTTGAAACCCGAGGAAGAATGGAGCAAAGAGGAAGAGGAGCTTGCCGGGAATTCTAAAGCTCAATTCTTTATTTAATGGTATTGAAAACATCTTGATTGGTTCATCAATGTGAACTCGCCAAGGATGTTTGGGACACCCTCAAAACCACTCATGAGGGAACATCCAAGGTGAAGATGTCAAGACTTCAGATGCTCACTACCAAATTTGAGAATTTGAAGATGAAGGAAGATGAGACTATTCATGAGTTTCACATGAATGTTTTGAGATTGCCAATGCCTCGTGAGCTCTTGGTGAAAAGATGTCAGAGGAGAAGCTAGTGAGGAAAATTCTCAGATCCTTGCCTAAAAGATTTGCAATGAAAGTAACTGCAATAGAGGAGGCACAGGACATCAGCACCCTGAAAGTTGAAGAGCTTATTGGATCTCTTATGACTTTTGAGATGGGAATCTGAAACCGCTGACGGAAGAACAAAGCATAGCACTTGTATCCAATAATGAAGAAGGATGCAAGGTGGAAGATGAGGAGAAGATATCTGAAGCTATAGCTATGCTTGGAAGACAGTTCAACAAACTCATCAAGAGGATTGATCCAAAGTCAAGGTCAAATGTCAAGGACATTCCATCTGACATCAACAGATCTTATGACTCCAGCAGAAGATCCAAGTCAGAAGAAAAAGGAAGTCAAACCGAGGAGTCCAATGTCATGAATGTGAAGGATATGGACATATTAGAGTCGAATGTCCCACCTTTCTTAAGAAACAAAAGAAAGGAATGGTACTTGTCCGATGGTGATTCGTGAAGTGAATCGAGGAAGAAGGTGCCAAACTTGTCACCGCTCTCACCGAGTGTACAATTCGATATGGATTCTAGTGATGAGGAAGCAACATTTGAAGAGCTTAGAGACCTACAAGTCGTGTGTGAAAAGTGGTGAAGTGTGTAAGAATGAGGATCGAAAAAGTCGATTGAGAAGTTGGAAGTCGAGAATGTGAAGTCGAGGTGAGAAAAGGAAAACACAACCACTATAACTCTCCTCAACAAAGGATATGGTCATGTTGAACTCCAAACTTGATCAGATGTATAAGTCTGTCAAAATGCTGACATCTAGTACTGAAAAATTGGATGAAATTCTTCAGCTTGGACAAAATGCAGGAAATAAGCATGGTCTAGGGTATGTGGCTGAAAAGAAACCTGTTGGTGACACTAAGAAGAAGAGACATGGGAGAACAATGTCAAAACAGTTGTCACAGCATAAACCAGGAAATGTGTCTGGGACAGGACATGTGGCTACAAAGAGATTTGCCAATAACCAGGAGAGGAACAAGCCTAGGAAGTCAAAGGCAAGAGGATGTCATACCACGTAAGTGAAATAGGTCCGCCTCGTATGTGAGGCTAAGAAATTTGTTTATCACAAAAAGAAAAATAGACCTAATGAACCAATGTCAAAGCAGATGTCACAACATTGGGGTCAACATCAAAATCATAGAAAACTGAACCAAAAGTTTCAAAGATGGAGATGTTATTATTGTGGAAGGTTTGGTCACATAAAGTCCACCTGCTATAGGCTACATGGGTATCCTAATCAAGTTCCTTATGTGAAGCCTAAGTCCAACAAGGCATCATACTCTCACCAGTGGAAGAAGAAGAAGACTACAGCTCTGATAGCACAGACTTCTCTTAGAGTATCTCCCAAGGAAGATTGGTATTTTGACAGTGGGTGCTCCAAGCATATGACTGGAGACAGAAATCTTCTCAATGATGTTAAGCCTCATTCTACCAGCTTTGTTACCTTTGGAGATGGAGCTAAAGGAGAAATCAAAGGTGTTGGAAACTCAAACTGGTATGGAGTTCCAAACCTGAATGGAGTACTGCTGGTAAAAGGTTTGACTGCAAATCTCATTAGCATAAGTCAGCTATGTGATATGGGATTCACAGTCAACTTCACTAAGACTGAATGTCTTGTGACCAATGATGATCAAGTAGTGAGTATGAGAGGTGTCAGATCAAAGGACAACTGCTACTTATGGGAGTCTGAGAACCTCACTCTGCCATCTATGTGCTCTACAGACAAAGATGAAGAGAAAGTGAAGTTGGGGAAACAAGAATCAGATCAGCCACACCTCAGAGGAATGAAAAGGGTCAGTATCCTAGAGGGAGTCAGAAGATTACCAAGAATCCATATGGGAAAAGGGAAGATCTATGGTAATTGTAAGGGTGGACAGGAAATCAGAATGTCTCACTCAATGTCCAGACATTTGATCACCCCAAGCATCAAGCAAAGTACTAGGTTCGCATGAGAGGTTGACCAAGTGTCATCGTCAAATGTTACCGGAGAAAGTCTTGGATAATATCCTCTTTGGCAGAGGAGGAAATATTATGGTGGCTTCAATCTATGGTAATCACTTGGAATCTGAAGAAGTCTCAGATAGATTGATGGATGACTCAACACTTCTTTCACAGAACAAGGGTGCAAAGAAATGTGTCAAGAAGCTTGGAATGATGAATGGCAGCATCACCAGGACTATTGCCCCTCCACACTGGAAGCTGTCCAAGAGATCAATTGGAAAAAGTATTGATCAAAGCTTGTATAAATGTCACTGTGATGGATGTTCACTCTTGAGAAGTAATCTCATTCCTTGGATCAGCAAGAAGCAAAACTGTGTGGTCCTATACAATGTTGAAGCTAAACTCACAATAGCTGATAACAATTGTTCTAGGGTGGTCTGGATGAAGCAGATGCTGACTAAGTACAATGTCACGCAGAATGTCATGACATTGTCCTCTGACATTTCTACAAAAGTACTTGAGGATAGTCAGTTTAAGTCTTTAAGGGACAAATTGGGTATTTATCTACATAAGAAGTTGTAGCAATTAAGCGAGCCTACAACAAGGGATGAATTGACTTGATATTTCAATTACCCATAAGTGGGGCATTTAGGTACTTTCATCCCCATTTTAAAAAGTACAAGAATAGGAAGAGACATCCTTATATAAGAGTTTCTCCATTTGGTTGCATCACTCTTACTTCCTCTAAAAGAAACTCTAAAACCCTTGCCAATTTCGCCTCACTCCCACAACAACCATCAAAAAAATGTCTTCATCCTCCTCATCATCTCAACAATCGTGATCTTCATCTCCTTCCATGAATGAAGATAGGTCAAAGATCAAGCCATGCAAGTCAAGCATTGATGACTCCATCGCACCATGGCAACCCACCCGTAAAGAGTCAAGAAGCTACGCACAAGAAATGCAAGAAGGGCACAGGCATCCCCTTCTGGTAAGACTTCTATTCCATCATCCTCCTCTCCTGGGACTAGGTCAGTGCATGTGGCCATAGCTAGGATAGTGTCTGATATCCTAAACGGAATAAATCAGACTGGATCTCGCCCCTAATCATAAGTCTGCCACCCTAGCTTGGCGTTGATCGATGTCAATGAGAATGTCAAGACATCCGTGATGATGTGGACTCTCCTGTCAAAGTTGATGTTAATCCTTCTGCCTCAGTTCCTGAAAGGTGTCAAGATGATAATGAAATGGAATCTCCTGTTGATAATGTGAATGAGATCCCTGATGAGATTCTTGAAAAATCTCCAGATCATTGTACCCCTGATAACTCTTCTGCTGTCTCTGCTGATAACATATCTGATAGCATTCTTGAAGATACTCCTGAGAGGAACACCAATCAGAATATGGTTTCTCATATCATCAGTCTAGATGAGGAGTTTTCTGATAATGACCTCATAGCCAAGGTTAATCCAAGCATTGCTAGAAGGGTAATGAACAGAAAGGGAAGAAAAGTCGCTCAAAGCTGCTCATGAGAAGAAAGTCAAGTTGGTTGCAAGACTCCTAGGGTGAGAGGAAGGTGGAAAAATCTGGAAAAGCAACAATGGAACTTCCAAAGGGAAAGGTAAGGAATGCCGGTGATTCTCCTAAAGCAAAGAGCACCTCAATTGTGAGGAAAAGAAAAGCACCTGAGTCCTCAGATCAGGATGACTCTGACTTTGATGTTACAGAGAATGTCTGTGACATCCAGTCAAAGAGAAGGTTGTCTCTTGGGAAAATTCCCATAGTTCCTGAAGTACCAATTGACAACATTTCCTTTCACCACCCTGAAAATGCTAATAGGTGGAAATATGTGAGCTTGAAAAGAATAGCACTTGAAAGGGAACTGCACAAAGATGCCCTTGAATGCAAAGAGGTGATTGACCTGATCAAGGAAGCTGGGTTGATGAGAACTGTGGTGAAGTTCTCAAACTGTTATGAAGGTCTGGTGAAGGAGTTTATTGTGAACCTGTCACATGGTTGTGCTGATGGAAGATCAGCAGATTTTAAGACTGTGTTTGTCAGAGGAAGAAAAGTGAAGTTCTCCTCAAGTATAATCAACAAGTACTTAGAGAGATCAGATGAGGCTCAACCTGAGCTTGAAGAAACTGACAATCAAGTATGTCAGTCAATCACTGCCAAGCAGGTAAAACATTGGCCATTGAAGGAAAGCTCGCTAGCAAATTAAGTGTCAAATTTGCTATTCTTCACAAAATGGTGCAGCCAACTGGTTCCCACGAATCACAAGTCAACCATCTCCATTGGTCTGGGGAGGTTCATCTTTGCTGTTGGAACAAAAGCAAAGTTTGACTATGGAAGCTACATTTGTGATCAGATTCTTAAACATGCTGACAGTTATGCTATAAAAGGACCAATAGAATTTCCCTCCTCTTGTGTGGTATTATAACCGATCAATACCCGATATCTCGTTGATAGAGATTCAGATGTAAAAGAGCTCCGCTCTTGGCTTCCACTACAAGCTATTTCAAGGAAGCATGTTCACGACATTGTCATGACATCACCGAGACATCTAATGTCAAAGCCAATTCTCGGAGGCGATGTCATAGCTGCTAAAGGAGACTGTAGAGAACTTGAAGCAAGGAAGGCACTTTGAAATCGATCTCCACCCTTGAAAAGAAAAGACTCGAAGTTGAGGAAGAAAGGCTTAATGGTGACACTCCTGCGACAATATGGAAGAAGATCTTGAGGTCGATCAAGAAGTAGTCACAAAGAAGGCTCAAGATGTGTCCTTTCACGTGCCTCCTCAGAGAAGAGAGCACCGAGCTGCTGGTCCTTTATGTTCCCTGATTGTTTTGTTCTCTGTCAACTTTTTTCTGTTCTGTTTTTTTTTCCAATTTTGTTTGGATGACTGTTTTTTTTTTGTTGACAAATTTGTAAGGCCTTGACAGAGATGTACCCCTAACAATATTGGTACTTTCTTTAATTTTTATGCTTGCATGCTTGAGGCAATTGTATGGTTTCTTTTGGCCTTTTATGGCTAAAAAGGGGGAGAAGAAATACTGTGGGAAGTATTAATGTTTAGGAAACTGTATGGGGGGGAATTGTATGGCCAGTTTAAAATTTTGTGGGCAATTGTATGTGGGAAATTGTGGGATCTTTGTATGGGTAGAATTTATCTTCTCTAAGTTCTAGTTACTTAAAGCTTAGGAAAGCTTAGGAAAACTTAGAACTAGGTTGTTAGTCTTCTGCTGCATTTTGTACTCTGATAGGTCTAGTAGTTTTAGCCAAAAATGTGCCAAAGGGGGAGTTTGTTAGTGTTTTAAGTTGGCATCAATTTTGGTAAAACTAGGCTTTAGAAATGTCATGATAGATGTCATTGACATTCAGAGATTGAAGATAAATCCTACTGGACAAGGATGGTAAAAGTACAGCTCGAGTGGAAGCTAAAGTCGTCTGAAATTAGAATCGATGTCATAAGATGTTATGACATTCGGTGACATTCTGCTCAGAATCGGTTTTTCCGAGATTTTCGGGAAGTTTGTTGAGCATTTTATTTATGTTTTTGTTATTAGAAAGCATGCTCACGTGGCTGCTAGGTTAATCTTAATTAAACCTAAATTGGTTGTTGAACAAACCATGTTTTAGGAGAGAATTAAGTAAACCCTAGCTATCTTTATGGAAGCCCAAAATCAAGATTCGGATTGCTTCTATATAAAGAATTCAACCCTTACTCTACAGCACCCTCAGATTTTATTGAAGACATTGAGCTCTTATTTGTGTCTTTTAGGTTTAGTGTGATTGTGTTTGTGTCTTGTTAAAGGTTTTAACTTGGTCTTTGTAATTCTAGTTTCTCTTGTGAGCCAAGCAACTATCAATTGATAAGTGCATTGGACTAGGATTTATTGTAAGGGTAGTTTATCACTCAAAGCTTTGAAGCACGTGTTTGTCTCTTGATTGTAAGCTTTGAGCGAGATCAAGATAGTGTATTGAAGTGTGTCTTCACAATTCAATTAAACAATAGGTTGATATCACTGCGGTGATTGAGGGGGAGTGAGTAGGAACTCAGATCTAAGTAGGACTTAGGTTGAAGTGTCATTGGGTAGTGATTAAGTGAGGAGTTGTAAACGGGTGAGTTTAACTCAATTGATACTACTAATAGTAAATTTCCTCCACGGCTTGGTAGCCTCCACGTGGGTTTGTTAGAACCGAATCGGTGAACAACTTATTGTGTTATTTACTGCTTTCTATATTTACTGTGTGAATTGTCAAAGCAGTGTCAGATACTGTGTCATAACATTCTCTGTGACATTAAGTATCTGCTGCCAGGAATTTCAAGAAGCATGGCAGGAAGTATGTGAATGTGAAGATGTGATCAGTCTGGATGGTCTAGTGTGAGTAGATAATTCTAACTGACTAATCTGGTAGGTACTTTGACAGGAGACTTAGTACTTATTAGTATGTAACTTGAATAGCAAACCACTTATACTCTGTCGAGATCTGAGTATTTGTCAGAAGGATTCAAGGTGTATTGTGAACTGAATATCAATATTAAAGTTCACTGTGATCTTCATAAGTTTAAGACATGTGACAACATTGTCTGGTGATTACTTGAAGAGTTGATTCAAACAAAGAAAAACATATAGATGCTGTTAATTATCTTGATAGGAGCTGGATATTAACAATAACTATGTGGATATCTGAATCAAGAGAAGAAGTATGTGATGTATAGAAGAGAATGTTCTGCATAAAGATATAACATCACAACCGTTGAAGACACCGGAGAGATAAAGTTCTGACTTATCTATTGAAGAAAAATTTATGGTTATACACGTAAGGTTTCTTCTATTACAAGTTATAGAGTGTGGCAATTTGAATCTTGTGTAGCAAGCAAACTAAGGATTCCTAATTTGGAAACTGTGGCAAATTCCAACTAAACAATGCTTCAAGGACAAACATCAAAGATGTCCTAAATTTGTATATCTCAGGGGGAGTAAAGGGTATGGAGATCAGAAAAGACACTGTAATTCTACTTCTAATCATATGGAAAGTCTTTCAAAGACTAATCTTTTCAAGCCAGAAGAACAATGTCAAAGAAGAAGTCAGGACATAACTCAAAACATGTTTTATCCTTGAAGACCAGTAGGGACAGTTCTCAAAATTCTCATCCAAAACTTGTATTGATGGTGTGTATCACTTGTTCAGACTTAGTGCATATTTTAGCAAATGCACAAACTCACCTTAAGCAGTTATTATTGAAACAATATCTCTTGATCAAGACAATTGTTACAATCTAGGTATGTCATTTTAAATGCTCAGGCATTTAGAGTCCTTTTCTTTTAATTTCTCTAGCATCCTTATTTGTGTCTCTCATATCATTCGTTCGAATATGAGTAAAGTTAGAGTCTATATAGGTTATGTCTGTCAACTTGTGACAAACATAGGGAAAAGGGTAATGTTCAAACATTGTTAAGTCTGAGGTTTTATTTTTGCAGTTGTTTTTGCAAAGATGCTAAGTCTGTTTGAGTCTTGTTTTGAGTCTTGAACACAAGTTGTGTCTTATGTTCTGAATTATCCAATATAGAGATCTGATTATCTATGTCTGTAAATGGATAGTCCAAGTAATTGTATTAGTTTATTGAGTCCCCTCTTATGTCTGAAAGAGGAATTTGTATCAGTCTGTGTCTTAGGTAGTTCTAATGTTGAGGTAGAGTACTTCACATTTCCTTCCTCATACTGTATGAATGTCCCAAAGAATGTTGGAACATTAAAATTAAAGAAAGTGAAGAAAGTTTGATCATTAACACAACATTACACTCTAAAAGGAGGTTAGAGTAAATAATCTCAGACTATAAGTACGTCCAAGATACATGTGAAGATATGGACAAGGTGAAGCCATTCAAAGGAATCCGGTCTAACCACAAGTATAATATCTCAAAAGAAGCAATCCGGATTAGTGAAAGAAGAGGTGGAAATCACATGCTCTTGCATGGTATACAAAGATGAAGTAACCCATGCATTCTGTTGGAACTAACTCAAAGGAATCTGACAGAAAAAAATAAAGACAGTCAAGGTTAGTGAATGGTACAGTTTTGTCTCTAGTACAGTCCTTCGACCAAAGCTTGACCAAGAAATAAAGACTAAGATTTTGTAAGCCTCAATTGTGCTATTTATAAAGGACCCCCTAACCTCTATTTCTACAGCAAGACAAGTGAGAAACAGATCAAATGAAGTTCAATAGAATATGGATATCATGCAATTGGATCTGGTTTTATGTAGGCTCCCATTGTAAAAAAAAATCTAAAAGGGGGAGAAAAATGTATTGCAAATGCACTGCAAGAGTATCAATACAGCTGTAATTTCTGGTCTCCTCACTGCTACAAAGAAAGAAACATATCCACAAAAGATACCTCTAAAACTCTCTTGTGAAATGTGTTCTGAGTTTTGTTCCTCATCATTGATTGAGGAAACACAATTGTGACATGTGTTCTGAGTTACATAAAGATAACCTCTCATGTTACTCATGAGGTATTTCAACTACTAATCTAGCACCGAGTCTCCTCCTCCCTGTGCCAAGGCATATATGGTATTAGCTAAATGGAGAAAAGAAGATGTCAAGATGGATGTCCAAACATCCCAAGAAACTCAAGACTTGAAGCTATGAGAAGAAGATCAGATTTTAATTGTAAATTGTCAATTCTAAATTGTTACTTCTACTTTAAATTGCTTGTATTTGTAATTATTTGTTTTAGCTAAAATTTGCCAAAGGGGGAGTTTGTAAGTTCCAAATTATATGGGTTGGCTAAATTTTAATAAAATAAATAATAGTAGCCACAATGTTTTGTAAAGTAGGATTTCCAAGTTATAATCCTATCTAGAATGCCTAAACATGTTGTGTTGAAAAAGTTTAACATCTGGAACAGCATGTCATATGAGATGTTGATACATCAGACATCAGGACATCACGCTACTGAACTGTCAAAGTTTGTTACAGTTCAGTTTTAATTAATGCAGAATATTCTGGGAATATTATACATCTTATGTGGCGTGACTTTGAAGGCATATGTGGAGCTTCAAGAGCTAAGGAGAAAAACCAGATGGGACCAAAATTGTAGCAGAAGTTATCTACGTATCTGTTTCTGCAGAAGTTTGTTACAACTTATGCTGTTATTTTGAAGGCCCAAATCCAGTTGGGTAATAGGTTATAAATAAGCAGTTGTAACCTAGTTTTAGTAAGCTAGCCGGGTTTAGAAAGATGTAGCCTTTAGGGTTAGCCATTTAGGTGAACCACCCGGATTGTGGGATAGTCACTGATTTGTACCTTGAAGCCCGTAGGCAAGAGCATTATTTTACTCACTCAGAAGTTGTGAAGCAATGAGTGTAGGTATGTTCTTGAAAGAAGCTGTGACGTAATTTCAAGTTAGTTTTTGTCACATGTGTGACTGTGATTTTAATTGTGCTTGAAGTGAGGTATCTTCAAGCTGAGTTTATTAGGAGCCAAGCAGTTGATGCAGTTGTTGGTGTGATAGTAGCTGATAGACATCACTAAGGTGATTGGAAGTGAGATGAGGTTCTCATATATATATGTGTGGTATCTTAGGTAGAAGGGTCATTGGGTAGTCTGATTAAGTTAGGAGTGTAAACAGGGTGGTTTTCCTCTAAATTAATACTGCTGATACTGAACTTCATTCCTGGCTTAGTATGCCCCCAGATGTAGGTTGGTTAGAATCGAATTGGGTTAACAATTCCTTGTGTTCTTTTGTTTCTTGATTTTAATTGTATGTTCTACCTTGTCTGTTTTGTAATGCTGGATTAGATGTCACGACATCCCGAGTCTGGCCCTCATTAGAATATAAGACACGACAATCACTCACCCCCTTTTTGCTCTGTCGTCCGATCACACGACTTTGTTCTTCACCAAGGATATTATTTCATTATCCTTGCCTTTTTGGCTTCCACAATTAGCTTTCCCAACATTTGCCCTTTTTTTTTGCCTAAGCGACTTATTACCAAGTTCGACTTAGTAGGCTTTTTGTCATCATTTTTTATTCACACTTTTTGAACAAATCGCGTGATCTCAAGACGTTGATTGATTGGAAGTGACTATGATTGTCTGAGTCCTTTACAGATGAAGAATACCCATTCGGGTATCGTCCTCCCTTGATGTACACCGTTGACAGATGGACGTTGACTACTACAGTTTCTCAACCTTTCGGAGGATAATCATTGTTGTATCCTTTGATGCGCACTCTTGATGAGTTTTGAATGACCGATCAGATTAATTGAACACTACCCTGCCCCGGGTTAGAAATGAGCATTTTTCTGAATAAAAAAGAAACTCCTACTTCAAGGCTCAAAGGGGTTAACGAGGGTCTATCTCCCTCATATCTCCAGTGTTTGGGAATTTGAAAAAAATGCTTGTACATCATCAGCATAGTTTTTATTCGAAAGCAATGCCATTTGAGACTCTTGGTATATTATTCGTCATCCTCCCTATAGATATTTTGCTTTATTTACAAGAGTTGAGTATCAAAAGCATATAAAGACAATTAAGAGTGAATACGAATGGATTAATTCAAGGAAAAACATATTCAATGCATTACAATTAACATTCATAAGATGAAAAAGTTTGCGTACAAGAAAGTACAGAACAAACAAGAAAGATTACAAATGAGAATGCAAATGAAAAATAAAAATTTCCACTATAGAGGAGACCAATCTCCGTATGGACTTGTTGCTTTTGATGATGCACTTTGTACTCTAGACACCATTGAAGCATAAATTCTCGTTTTAACCTTATGTGAACACAACAGCTTCTTAATTGATCAAGTCTTGGACTTGGTCTTAGGTTGACGTACTATTCTCAACTGAATGGCTAGGTGCCCCTGCATGGTAATCACACTAACATTGAAATCCAGTCCCTCATACTGGAGAGATGGGATGATCCATCCGCTTGGTTTCCTTTGATGAAAACTCGAGCAAGGGAGGGAACAACTGGTTTGGAGTTACAGACACTGCACCAAACTCTTTTATGATTCTCCTGGCTCCAAATGGTCTGACTGATCATAAGGGTGATACTCATCTTGATTAGTCTTCTGATTATCAAGACCTACAATAAGAAACAATTGTTGGAAATGATCTTTTGGGCACACTAGTCGTGCATGAGATTCAGAAGATACTCTTTGAGAACAGATAATTAGACATGCGGCTGGATATGGAATGCGATTGACTCGTAGGTCTACCACGTTTAGATTAACCACAAATGCCCCTGTATTGAGAGAGTTATATATCCTGGCCTTCGACGCCTTTTAAATTTTGACAAGAGGACAAAAGTTCCCCTGCATGCTATTCACAGGGGATTCTCTCAACAAATGGGATGAACGCTTTATCAAGCGAATCTGCATACTGAATTGCCAAGCATCGTCTGCTTCACGAAAAAGTTATTCAGTTGGGAAAAAAATAGTGTTGAAGAAATATTCCAAGCATGAATTGGACTTTTGGAAAAAACGTCAGACGAGTGTTGGACTTTGATCTTCAACCTCTTGCAATCTTCAATATCACTGCAAAGTTCCCCAATATGAGAGACACGTCTAGCATTTGCATCAGAATCAGGAGAGAATTTTGTTGGTGGAGGACCCAAAGCACGAAGCTTAGTCACTGAAATTCCAACAAAAAATGAGGTAATTGGGCGTACAAAATTGGGAACAAATATGCACGCTTCGCAGGCTTCTTCTGTACACGCTAGTGAGCTTTGCCCTATAGATTCACTTGAAGGTTAGGGACTAGATGCTGACAAGCAAACTTTCGAACCCAACATTGTGGAAGAGATCTACTAATTACTCCATGACTTGAAGGAGACCCCACAGTATGGGGAGAAGTAACAACATATGTCGCAAGCAACATATATTAGATTAATTTCACATATAGCAGATTAATTTCACTTGTTGGCACTGTCCTCGGAATCCTCATAACCAAACTCAACTGGGTCTTCAACCGATGATTTTCCAAAAGTCTGTAACCATGGATCAAGATTTGCATCTTGCATGTCTGCCATAAATGAACCCAAATAATTTTTTCTAGTAGTCCAATTCTCTAAGAAGTTACTCTATCTGATCAAGGAGTGATGAGAAGTCAAGACTTGCAATTAAGAACAGAAAATACCAGGTCTGAATAAGAGAAATCCCCAAGTTTTGAGTACCTGTTCTGGATGCATGAAATGAATGAATATGAATGTTAGATATATAAATATTTATTTTTCCGACATTTCTTTTAGAAAATAAACATGCTATGATGCAAGTGCATTAACCACGGGTTCAAAATTTCAGCATAATGACGGGTAGCATCTGTACAATCCGCTGAATAGTATCTGCACAATCCTCTTGAACAACTGTTGCATCATTTCTGAATAATTCGAATATCACATGATCAAAGGTCGCCACCAATTTAGAATACCATAAAGAAACCAAGTCTGAATATCATAGGATCAAAGATCTGGCGTCAAACTAGAACTCCACAGAAAATACCTGAAATCCAAGAAAATACAAGGATTACGGAACACAAAACCTTATATCACAGAACAAACATCAGTACCTGTAGTAATGATATCCCACCCCACCTCACGGGTAATTGATCGGAAAAATAGAAAGTGTACTATTTTAGCCGATGTAGTTATAATGAGTTTCCCCAAGTATCGATCTCGAGGACTGCGGAGTAAATACCTATTCGTGCTCTTAATTCAATTGAACAAAAACAATGGTTGGGTTGATTTTAAAAGTTTCAATTACGCTTGTAACAAGTGATGACTAATGAAATATAATGAGAATGATGCTAGGGTGAGTGGTTGATTTAACAAAACTATGATCCGAATCCAGATTTCCTCATTGCATATGAAAACTATCAATTACCTACCTCTAGATTGTTCTTCCTTAAGTCCTTAAGGAAGACACTATTAAAACCCTAATCCTTATTCAAATGTCCATTCGAACAACTCTTAGTTTTAACCATAAAGATATCAAGAATTCAAGTGATTAAAAAGAGTTCCTAGTCCTAGGTGAGACTCCCAATAACCTAATTGTGTAGAAACCCTAACAATCACAGTCCTGCCAATTGTTAGTCATAGGTATACATGTATTTGCCCGATACATAATCATAAGAACACCACACAATTAAATTGAAATAGATAAACATGCATTAAGGAAATTAAGAATCAGAATTCATACAATCATCAAACCAGGACCACCCCCCAAGCATTGGGGGGTTTAGCCTCTCATAATATTAGAAGAAAACAACAAATAAGAGTTAAACATTATAAAGAATTATGATGAATTTGATCTTCAATGGTGGCTGCCCTTGAATCTCGCCGTCTCCGAATTCCTCTCTGTCGCTCTCCTCCCTCTGTGATGTTTTTTCCCTAATTTCAAAAGTAGGTTTTCCTAACCTCCAATTCCTTCTAATAGTCTCGTCTCTAATCCAAGTCTTAGTCAAAGTCCAAAGTACCCTTAATGACAACGAAAAGGTCCAAAACTCAAAAAGTGAAGTTTCCACACGCGTCCATCAACACGGGCCGTGTTGATTAACACGGGTGCCCGTGTTGATTAACACGGGTGCCCGTGTTGATCTCTTGAATAAAAAATATTTGCTGCCAGGTCAATCAACACGGGCAGTGTTGATTCACGCGGGCGCCCGTGTTAATCAACACGGGCAGTGTTAATCAACACGGGTGCCCGTGTTGATGCACTGACTTTGGTTTTTTTTGCGTTTTCTAGTGGCTTTTTGACACGGGCCGTGATGATCAACACGGGGGCCCGTGTTGATGCATCTGTAGCCTCCCATATTCTGATTTTTGCACTTCTTTTGCCCCGATTTATCCGGTTTTATTCTTATGACCCTAAAAATACTCAAACACATAACCAAAGCGTAAAATGCAATAAAATGACATATAACACTAGACAAATAAAAGAAACGATAACGAAATTCGATGCCAAATAACTGTGTAAAAACCACCGATCAAATTCCCCCATACTTAAATTGTTGCTTGACCTCAAGCGACGATTACCAGAACTAATGAACATTAAAGCAGACCGGTACTCATATGCAAGAGTTCAGTTCTCATTGCTCAGAAAGTAGTGCGCTCAGCATTCACATGACACTAAAATACCTTCCAACTATGCTTCGCACTTAAATATTCTCATTCCGCTTTTCCTCCTCTTTCATTCGCACAATCAGATTAAGGCACTGAGAATTATGATAATCATCACATGCACATGACTAGCCAAGAACTTCACTTATTTAGGCACCAAACAGCAGCATTTGCCACTTTCTAATACAGATGAAATTTTCAAACCTTGTGGTTATTTATTGTCTGTTATCTGGACGACGTTTGGGGATCAACCGCCTTTGGGATGAATAACCTGGTGACGGCTACCCAACTTAGCGGGCCGGTTGCCTTTTACCGTCTTTTCATCATTTAATGCCATTTTTATTTGATTCTCAACCAATCATTCCTGCATGTGAATCTAAAATATGCCAGACTGTATAGATAAACTATTCAAGGAGTACTTCGCAGACTTTAAGCACTATAGTACGAATCGACACGTTGGACTCGTATCAATGTCACATTATTCTGAACTTCCTACCTTAAAACAATCATCCCTGCATCTCACACAATATCAATCCCGACCTTATTGAAATACAAGCTCTTGTGTAAAACAAAACAAAATTTTCGGTCAAAATTCAGAAAATTTGGGAGAATTTCTACTAGTGTTATTACACAACATTTATCATCAACTTAACAAAAATTAAACAAAGCAATAAAACAAAGCAATAAAACCTCCCCCAAACTTGAATTAAACATTGACCTCAATGTTTCAGACTAAGCTCGAGAGAAGTGACTCACAAAGGGTGATGCAGTACCAATTGCTACCTCCTAGCTTTCGCAAGATAGGATCCCTTTTTATTACCTGCGAACAAAACAAAAAGAAAAGCTAAGTTATGAGAAACGTGGGTTGCCTCCCACGTAGCGCTTCGTTTAACGTCGCATGGCTCGACGGGTCATCCCCTTACGGGGGGTACTTTCTCTTCCACACCTTGTTGCTTGTACTTTCCGCAGCCCCAAATTCAACCCCCTCAAGAGCACGAGCCACTGCGTGATTCACGTTACTTCCAACTTTCATCTTCTCACCTTTGTCTACCTTCTTCTTTCCCTGCTTGGCTTCTTGACTGAACTTGGGAATCTTAATTGATGCCACTTGAGAGATTATGCCTGAGACTTCTTCAGGGAGTGAATTTGAAATTTTGCTCTCTCCCTCAATTTTGACCATACCAACTGAAAATTTATTATTTTCACCTGCACCTTGTTCCTTGACCTCAAACACCTTCATGGTTATCTCCTCTTCAAAATATTTTAGAGTTAGATGACCTGTCTCAATATCAAAATTGCACCTGCTAGTCAATAAAAAAGGTCGACCAAGAATGATCGGGGTCTCTTCATCTTCAGGTATGTCCATGATCTGGAAATCCACTGGAAAAGCAAATTTTTCAATCTCAACCAACACATCTTCAGCTATCCCATAAGACTTCTTGATGGTGTGATCAGCAAATTTTAATTTTGTTCCACTCCCGCTTATCTTTTCAATGCCAAGCCTCTTGAAAATTGATAATAGCATTAAACTCACACTAGAGCCAGAATCAATTAGAACCCTTTTGAAAGTTCTATCTTTTATGGTGCATGGTATTGCCACCGATCCAGGATCCTTCTGCTTGACAGGTATTTTTCTCTCGGGTGCGAGTGCACACAACTTCTCATCAACGAGTACATGTTTATCATTTGTTTGCCTCTTTTTTTATAGGATCTCCTTCATGAATTTTTGGTACAAAGGCATTTTCTCGAGTGCTTCAAATAAAGGTATGTTGATCTCTAGCTTCTTGAACAATTTGACAAATTTATCGAACTCTTTCTCTTTTTCGTCCTTCTTTGCCACTCGCGAGGGATATGGAAGCCTAATCACAGGTTTACTCTTTTCTTCAGATGGCTTCACAGGTAACGCCACTTCTTCCTTTTTCCTCTTATTCTCTCTCACTTCTAAATCCACTTCTATAAGTTCATCATCAACTTTTACCTCATCTTCTCTTTCTTTCGAAACATTTCCACCCCTCGTTGTGACAGCATTCACATTCTCATGGTTCTTCGGATTGCCTTGTGCTTGCATTGCTACTTGTTGCACAATTTGCCCCATTTGAACCTCCAAATTTTTAATTGAAGCCGTGGTGTTCCTTTGATTGCTTCGTGTTTCTTCTTGGAATTGGGAAGTGTGGGCAACCATCTTTTCAAAGGCCACTTCCCACTCTGCCTTCTGAGGAGCTTGTTGTTGCTGATCTTTCCAAGCAAAGTTCGGATGATTCTTCCACCCAGGGTTATAGGTGTTAGAATAAGGATTATTACGCTCAAAATTTTATCTCCTCAATTTATTTGGAGTTGCAAGACATTGTGCGGTCATGTGTGGTCCACTACAAATGTCACAAACCACATTTTAACTGTGCTACTGTTGAGTGCCCATGTTCATAGCTTTAAGCTTTTCTCCATACTGCCTATCGCCTCTTGATTTTGAGTTGTTTATTTACTTCCAACTTCAAATCAATCACTCCCTCTGGTTTGCTTGCAGCCCTTTCATATAATTCAAATGCTCATTTGCTATAGCTTCAATAATCTTCTTGATACCGGTGTTGAGAAGTTGGATGAGCCACCATTCTTTGTGTCAATGAGTTGCTTCGTTTTGATTCTCGGACCATTCACAAACATACGCATCTGCGATCGATCCGGGTTATGAGTAGGGCATGCCACCAAGAGTCTTTTAAATCTCTTAAAAGAGTCTCTAATGATTCACCCTCCTTTTGCTTGAAATTCAAGATCTCATATCTTTTCCTCATGAACATGGATCTTTGGAAAATACTCATTGAGGAATGTTGTTTCCATATCTTCCCAAGATGTAATGCTACTGGAAGAGAATAGAACCACTCCTCGCTTCATCGCCAAGGTGAGCGGAAACATTCGCAACTTTTACATTCTTGGATGCCCATCTATCTTTAGAGTGGTGCTCATAGTCAGAAATCGTTGCAAATGCTTGTTAGCGTCTTCATTAACCCTTCCAGAAAAGGATCTCTTCTCCAACTGCGTGATGGTGCTCGGGTGGAGCTGAAAATTAGGAACATTAACGGGTTGGTTGACAATGGTCAATCTTCCCCCTGGTGCATTTGTCCCCCCATAATCCCCTAGCAATCTCTCTTGAGGTGGATTCATTGGTTCGTCTTCTGACTCTGAGTCGGAGTGTGTTGAATTCCTATCTTCTTCCTCGTCCAGTCTTGCTTGTTTTTCTCCTCTTCGCAGAGCGCGAAGGGTTCTCTCTATTTTTGTGTCAAAAAGATATTCTGCTGAGGTATGACCTCGCATAAAAATATTAGACACAATATTAGTTCTAATACAATGTACAAGAAAATAAATAAACAAATGAATAGAAAAATTTTAATTGCAGAGCAATAAAATTTCAAACAAAGTAAGAGTAAATCAGTATTTTGGCAGTCCCCGACAACGACGCCAAAAACTTGATCGGAAAAATAGCAAGTGTACTATTTTAGCCGATGTAGTTATAATGAGTTTCCCCAAGTATCGATCTCGAGGACTGCGGAGTAAATACCTATTCGTGCTCTTAATTCAATTGAACAAAAACAATGGTTGGGTTGATTTTAAAAGTTTCAATTACGCTTGTAACAAGTGATGGCTAATGAAATATAATGAGAATGATGCTAGGGTGAGTGGTTGATTTAACAAAACTATGATCCGAATCCAGATTTCCTCATTGCATATGAAAACTATCAATTACCTATCTCTAGATTGTTCTTCCTTAAGTCCTTAAGGAAGACACTATTAAAACCCTAATCCTTATTCAAATGTCCATTCGAACAACTCTTAGTTTTAACCATAAAGATATCAAGAATTCAAGTGATTAAAAAGAGTTCCTAGTCCTAGGTGAGACTCCCAATAACCTAATTGTGTAGAAACCCTAACAATCACAGTCCTGCCAATTGTTAGTCATAGGTATAAATGTATTTGCCCGATACATAATCATAAGAACACCACACAATTAAATTGAAATAGATAAACATGCATTAAGGAAATTAAGAATCAGAATTCATACAATCATCAAACCAGGACCACCCCCCTAGAATTGGGGGGTTTAGCCTCTCATAATATTAGAAGAAAACAACAAATAAGAGTTAAACATTACAAAGAATTATGATGATTTTGATCTTCAATGGTGGCTGCCCTTGAATCTCGCCGTCTCCGAATTCCTCTCTGTCGCTCTCCTTCCTCTGTGATGTTTTTCCCTAATTTCAAAAGTAGGTTTTCCTAACCTCCAATTCCTTCTAATAGTCTCTTCTCTAATCCAAGTCTTAGTCAAAGTCCAAAGTACCCTTAATGACAAAGAAAAGGTCCAAAACTCAAAAAGTGAAGTTTCCACACGCGTCCATCAACACGGGCCGTGTTGATTAACACGGGTGCCCGTGTTGATCTCTTGAATAAAAAATATTTGCTGCCAGGTCAATCAACACGGGTAGTGTTGATTCACGCGGGCACCCGTGTTAATCAACACGGGTGCCCGTGTTGATGCACTGACTTTGGTTTTTTTTGCATTTTCTAGTGGCTTTTCGACACGAGCCGTGTTGATCAACACGGGGGCCCGTGTTGATGCATCTGTAGCCTCCCATATTCTGATTTTTGCACTTCTTTTGCCCCGATTTATCCGGTTTTATTCTTATGACCCTAAAAATACTCAAACACATAACCAAAGCGTAAAATGCAATAAAATGACATATAACACTAGACAAATAAAAGAAACGATAACGAAATTCGATGCCAAATAACTGTGTAAAAACCACCGATCAAATTCCCCCATACTTAAATTGTTGCTTGACCTCAAGCGACGATTACCAGAACTAATGAACATTAAAGCAGACCGGTACTCATATGCAAGAGTTCAGTTCTCATTGCTCAGAAAGTAGTGCGCTCAGCATTCACATGACACTAAAATACCTTCCAACTATGCTTCGCACTTAAATATTCTCATTCCGCTTTTCCTCCTCTTTCATTCGCACAATCAGATTAAGGCACTGAGAATTATGATAATCATCACATGCACATGACTAGCCAAGAACTTCACTTATTTAGGCACCAAACAGCAGCATTTGCCACTTTCTAATACAGATGAAATTTTCAAACCTTGTGGTTATTTATTGTCTGTTATCTGGACGACGTTTGGGGATCAACCGCCTTTGGGATGAATAACCTGGTGACGGCTACCCAACTTAGCGGGCCGGTTGCCTTTTACCGTCTTTTCATCATTTAATGCCATTTTTATTTGATTCTCAACCAATCATTCCTGCATATGAATCTAAAATATGCCAGACTGTATAGATAAACTATTCAAGGAGTACTTCGCAGACTTTAAGCACTATAGTACGAATCGACACGTTGGACTCGTATCAATGTCACATTATTCTGAACTTCCTACCTTAAAACAATCATCCCTGCATCTCACACAATATCAATCCCGACCTTATTGAAATACAAGCTCTTGTGTAAAACAAAACAAAATTTTCGGTCAAAATTCAGAAAATTTGGGAGAATTTCTACTAGTGTTATTACACAACATTTATCATCAACTTAACAAAAATTAAACAAAGCAATAAAACAAAGCAATAAAACCTCCCCCAAACTTGAATTAAACATTGACCTCAATGTTTCAGACTAAGCTCGAGAGAAGTGACTCACAAAGGGTGATGCAGTACCAATTGCTACCTCCTAGCTTTCGCAAGATAGGATCCCTTTTTATTACCTGCGAACAAAACAAAAAGAAAAGCTAAGTTATGAGAAACGTGGGTTGCCTCCCACGTAGCGCTTCGTTTAACGTCGCATGGCTCGACGGGTCATCCCACGGGGTACTTTCTCTTCCACACCTTGTTGCTTGTACTTTCCGCCCCAAATTCAACCCCTCAAGAGCACGAGCCCTGCGTGATTCACGTTACTTCCAACTTTCATCTTTTCACCTTTGTCTACCTTTTCTTTCCTGGCTTCTTGATTGAACTTGGGAATCTTAATTGATGCCACTTGAGAGATTATGCCTGAGACTTCTTCAGGGAGTGAATTTGAAATTTTGCTCTCTCCCTCAATTTTGACCATACCAACTGAAAATTTATTATTTTCACCTGCACCTTGTTCCTTGACCTCAAACACCTTCACGGTTATCTCCTCTTCAAAATATTTTAGAGTTAGATGACCTGTCTCAATATCAAAATTGCACCTGCTAGTCAATAAAAAAGGTCGACCAAGAATGATCGGGGTCTCTTCATCTTCAGGTATGTCCATGATCTGGAAATCCACTGGAAAAGCAAATTTTTCAATCTCAACCAACACATCTTCAGCTATCCCATAAGACTTCTTGATGGTGTGATCAGCAAATTTTAATTTTGTTCCACTCCCGCTTATCTTTTCAATGCCAAGCCTCTTGAAAATTGATAATAGCATTAAACTCACACTAGAGCCAGAATCAATTAGAACCCTTTTGAAAGTTCTATCTTTTATGGTGCATGGTATTTCCACCGATCCAGGATCCTTCTGCTTGACAGGTATTTTTCTCTCGGGTGCGAGTGCACACAACTTCTCATCAACGAGTACATGTTTATCATTTGTTTGCCTCTTTTTTTATAGGATCTCCTTCATGAATTTTTGGTACAAAGGCATTTTCTCGAGTGCTTTAAATAAAGGTATGTTGATCTCTAGCTTCTTGAACAATTTGACAAATTTTTCGAACTCTTTCTCTTTTTCTTCCTTCTTTGCCACTCGCGAGGGATATGGAAGCCTAATCACAGGTTTACTCTTTTCTTCAGATGGCTTCACAGGTAACGCCACTTCTTCCTTTTTCCTCTTATTCTCTCTCACTTCTAAATCCACTTCTATAAGTTCATCATCAACTTTTACCTCATCTTCTCTTTCTTTCGAAACATTTCCACCCCTAGTTGTGACAGCATTCACATTCTCATGGTTATTCGGATTGCCTTGTGCTTGCATTGCTACTTGTTGCACAATTTGCCCCATTTGAACCTCCAAATTTTTAATTGCAGCCGTGGTGTTCCTGTGATTGCTTCGTGTTTCTTCTTGGAATTGGGAAGTGTGGGCAGCCATTTTTTCAAAGGCCACTTCCCACTCTGCCTTCTGAGGAGCTTGTTGTTGCTGATCTTTCCAAGCAAAGTTCGGATGATTCTTCCACCCAGGGTTATAGGTGTTAGAATAAGGATTATTCTGCCTCAAGAATTTTATCTCCTCAATTTGTTTTGGAGTTGCAAGACATTGTGCAGTCATGTGTGGTCCGCTACAAATGTCATAAACCACATTTTTAACATGTGCTACCTGTTGAGTGCCCATGTTCATAGCTTTAAGCTTTTTCTCCACTTCTGCAGCTATCGCCTCTTCGATTTTGAGTTGTTTATTTACTTCCAACTTCAAATCAATCACTCCCTCTAGTTTGCTTGCAGCCCTTTCATATAATTCCAGATGCACATTTGCAGCTATAGCTTCAATAATCTTCTTGATACCGTGGCTGAGAAGTTGGATGAGCCACCACCTTGTGTCAATGAGTGCCGTTTTGATTCTCGGACCATTCACAAACATACGCATCGCTCGATCGATCCGGGTTATGAGTAGGGCATGCCACCAAGAGTCTTTTAAATCTCTTAAAAGAGTCTCTAATGATTCACCCTCCTTTTGCTTGAAATTCAAGATCTCATATCTTTTCCTCATGAACACGGATCTTTGGAAAATACTCATTGAGGAATGTTGTTTCCATATCTTCCCAAGATGTAATGCTACTGGAAGAGAATAGAACCACTCCTGCTTCATCCGCCAGGTGAGCGGAAACATTCGCAACTTTTACATTCTTGATATGCCCATCTATCTTTAGAGTGGTGCTCATAGTCAGAAATCGTTGCAAATGCTTGTTAGCGTCTTCATTAACCCTTCCAGAAAAGGATCTCTTCTCCAACTGCGTGATGGTGCTCGGGTGGAGCTGAAAATTAGGAACATTAACGGGTTGGTTGACAATGGTCAATCTTCCCCCTGGTGCATTTTTCCCCCCATAATCCCCTAGCAATCTCTCTTGAGGTGGATTCATTGGTTCATCTTCTGACTATGAGTCGGAGTGTGTTGAATTCCTATCTTCTTCCTCGTCCAGTGTTGATTGCTTTGCTCCTCTTCGAGGCCAAGGGTTCTCTCTATCGTGTCAAAAGATATTACTGAGGTCGACCTCGCATAAAAATATTAGACACAATATTAGTTCTAATACAACGTACAAGAAAATAAATAAACAAATGAATAGAAAAATTTTAATTGCAGAGCAATAAAATTTCAAACAAATTAAGAGTAACTCAGTATTTTGGCAGTCCCCGGCAACAGCGCCAAAAACTTGATCGGAAAAATAGCAAGTGTACTATTTTAGCCGATGTAGTTATAATGAGTTTCCCAAAGTATCGATCTCGAGGACTGCGGAGTAAATACCTATTCGTGCTTTTAATTCAATTGAACAAAAACAATGGTTGGGTTGATTTTAAAAGTTTCAATTACGCTTGTAACAAGTGATGGCTAATGAAATATAATGAGAATGATGCTAGGGTGAGTGGTTGATTTAACAAAACTATGATCCGAATCCAGATTTCCTCATTGCATATGAAAACTATCAATTACCTATCTCTAGATTGTTCTTACTTAAGTCCTTAAGGAAGACACTATTAAAACCCTAATCCTTATTCAAATGTCCATTCGAACAAGTCTTAGTTTTAACCATAAAGATATCAAGAATTCAAGTGATTAAAAAGAGTTCCTAGTCCTAGCTGAGACTCCCAATAACCTAATTGTGTAAAAACCCTAATAATCACAGTCCTGCCAATTGTTAGTCATAGGTATACATGTATTTTCCCGATACATAATCATAAGAACACCACACAATTAAATTGAAATAGATAAACATGCATTAAGGAAATCAAGAATCAGAATTCATACAATCATCAAACCAGGACCACCCCCTAGCATTGGGGGGTTTAGCCTCTCATAATATTAGAAGAAAACAACAAATAAGAGTTAAACATTACAAAGAATTATGATGACTTTGATCTTCAATGGTGGCTGCCCTTGAATCTCGCCGTCTCCGAATTCCTCTCTGTCGCTCTCCTCCCTCTGTGATGTTTTTCCCTAATTTCAAAAGTAGGTTTTCCTAACCTCCAATTCCTTCTAATAGTCTCTTCTCTAATCCAAGTCTTAGGCAAAGTCCAAAGTACCCTTAATGACAAAGAAAAGGTCCAAAACTCAAAAAGTGAAGTTTCCACACGCGTCCATCAACACGGGCCGTGCTGATTAACACGGGTGCCCGTGTTGATCTCTTGAATAAAAAATATTTGCTGCTAGGTCAATCAACACGGGCAGTGTTGATTCACGTGGGCAGTGTTAATCAACACGGGCAGTGTTAATCAACACGGGTGCCGTGTTGATGCTGACTTTGGTTTTGCGTTTAGTGGCTTTTCGACACGGGCGTGTTGATCAACACGGGGCCCGTGTTGATGCATCTGTAGCCTCCATATTCGATTTTGCACTTCTTTTGCCCGATTTATCTGTTTTATTCTTATGACCACGAAAATACTCAAACACATAACCAAAGCGTAAAATGCAATAAAATGACATATAACACTAGACAAATAAAAGAAACGATAACGAAATTCGATGCTAAATAACTGTGTAAAAACCACCGATCAGTAATTCTAAATAGAATGGGGGTCCTTAATGATAAACGGAGTCGATGATCCTTTATCGAGTACTTCTCTATCTACACAAGACGGTGTGATACGGTGAACTGACTTTTTAGTGTTTTTGTATCTCAAATGTGCGGATAGCAAGAGTCGCCACCGACTTTTATTTTTATCCAATTAAGGGAAGGTAAAAGTACAGAAAAAGACCTTCGTTAGATTAGGGAGAAGGTTATGAAAAGGGAAGGTATTAGCACCCCTTTCCATCCGTAGTTTTCTACCGGCTCTTAGTTGCTCTTAGATCACTTTAAAATTGTGCTTTCTGTGTGTTTGACAAAAAATGTTTTGAAAAGACATTTCGCTTTGACTTTGTAATGATTCATGTAGGAATGTATACAAAGTGTTTGGAAATGTTTCGTTTTGAAAAGAGTTTGAACTTTGACAAAAAAGTGTGAGGTGTAAAAAGCATTTTGATAGAGCAAGCAACTAAAAGTCTTATTACCTACTCAGAATTGGTCGTTTTCATATTGTTTTACGTTCCTTTAGAATAGCGTTAGCCATACCATTAGTTGGTAGGTAACTCCATTCGTTGGATGTAAGCGGGACATTCGAAGGGACATCGGATGGTCATAGAAAGCAACTTGTAGGAAGTATCCTAGCACATTCGAAGGGACTATCATCATTTTCGTGGCGACAATCGAGGGTCAAGATCATGTATTCGGAGGCGACATCGTGGGTCTTATGATCTTTGTATCGAAGGGACTATGATGATTTGTTTGAAGGCAACGGTGCTAGAATAACTCTACGTTCGAGGGACTTGACCATGTGAATTCGTAAGGCAACGAGAGAGAATTACCCTAAGGGGTGCATGTGTGAAAAGAGTGTGTCGATTCGGATATTTTTATCTTTGAAAATTAGTGGGCTATGTTGATTTTAGTCTTGCCATACACGCCTAATTACTAGCAATTTATAGGGTGCGGAAATTAAAATGCGGAATGTAAAGATGCGGAAAGGTAAATGTCCTACGCTATTACATGGCTTTGGGGCAGATACATAATTTAAAACTTGCGGAAAATTAAAACCTAATTTAAACTATTACATCCCATGAGCAGTTACATTATTGGAAAAATAAAACGATAAAAGAAAAATCGTCCGAAACGGGATAACCTGTAAAAGAATGAGAAATCGGAAAATACGAGATGAATCGAATAAGAGAAAAGATGTTAGAAAAATGCAAGTTTTTGAATGAGAAAAATATGACATGCTGGAAATAACATAAATATGCTAAAATAATTTTTTGGAATTTTTTGGATGGAATTTAATAATTTAAAATGAATTAAAAGTGATTTAAATGCAAAATTATGAATAAAAATAAATATGCATGCAAAATTATATTTTTTAATTTTATAAATTAAATAAAGGTTTTCTGGAAATAATGTAAAAGGAAAAAATATTTTGGTGATTTTTTAATGCATAAATAAAAATATGAAAAGAATTAAAATAACATGAAAATATTAAATAAATTAGAAAATAGAAAAATAATATGAAAATAGTTGAAGTTGGAAAAAAGGAAAAGAGAATGGTCCCTGGCTGATTCGAATTGGAGACCTGGAGGAGTATCTGTGAATAGGAAGCGCTTTAACCACTAGGCCGTGTGACATCTGGTGTTGGAAAAAACAAAAATATTTGAATATGAATGATGACGCGTCAGTGATTATGTTTCAAACCCAGTCAGCCGTGTGGGGTCCAGATGTAAGGAGAGAGCGAATCAGGAAGCGCCATAACGCCACGCCAGCCACGCGGAGTCCACTCGAGTCAACGGCGGAGCCCTAGCTCGGTCGTCTTCTCCGATCGGCAAATCTCAACCGCAAAAATAGCAAAATAAAAGCAAAGGGATACCCTACCCCTAAATCGACCATGGCGAACACGATGGTGGTGTTGGTTTCGATTGAAAGTGCAAGACCGGTTCGAGCAAAGGTTCCCAAAATGCCCTAGCAATGGTGATTTATATTTCCTACGCTTGCATGAAAGGCATCATTCATGGCCTATAAGGTATCCGAATCCAAACAAACAAACAAGAACGATTAATAATGCATGCTTAAAAAATTCAATTTCAAAAATACCAAATCGGAGCAAGTCCTTGAGCACGATCTGGGCAGTCTGGGCTTGATGTAAGGATTGCTTTGGACTCCTGGGATGTCAAGGAGCAAGATTGGATGGCTGGATTGGACTGAAACTTGCTGCCAATTGGAATTCGATTTTTCCAACTTTTGAGAAAAAATTTGGCAAAGTAAGGGCTGTGCTTTGAGCTAGGGTTTCGTGTGGCTTGTGATACAGTTTGCTTGGTATTTATAGAAGAGTTTGGGAGAGGAAAAAGAGCGAAAAAAGATTTGATTTGGAGCATTCAATATTTTTCAAATAAAATTATTTTTTTGAAAGAAATTTGATTTCCTCTTCAATGCATGATCATGCACGAATTTGGCAAGTGTTTTGGGCTTCCTTGGACCTCAAGTTTGGTATAAAATCAGCCCTTTTGGAAAAATATATTATTTTCATATTTTATATAATTTAATTTTGAATTAAATGTTCTAAAATTCAAAAATAAATTAATAAAATATAAAATTGCCATGGCCAAGCATTTATGGGTCAAGAATAATGTCATGAACAAGTTTGGATCAAAATATTTTAGGCCCATTTGGAAAATTTTGCATTTTGACCAAAATGTCCTTTTGTGCAATTGTCCAAAATTGCCCAACTTCTGAATAATGTATCTTGCTCAATTTTCCATATTTTTGAGTGTTCTTGGACTTTTTGGAAAACTCTAAGAGTCCTCTAACCAACCTTTTTGGTATCATCTCAATTGGAGTTTCCATGCTCAATATATCTTCAAAACAAAATGTTGACTTTTTGTTGACTTTGAAAATGACCTGTAATGTTTTGAGCCATACCTCTCAAATGAAGCATTTTTTGAACATTCTTGTGAGACATAAAGTTGTAGAGAATTGAATTTCCTTCAAAACAAGAGGTGGTGGAAAAATTTCTGAGAAAGTATGAAGAAGTTATGATCAGTCAAAGTTCAGATGACTTTTCATCTAGAAACCCTAATTTAGAAAGTTTGACTTTTGAGCAAATCTTGAGTTTTCTTGATGAATCATGATCAACCCTTGATCAAATGATGAATGTTACTTCAAAATGAGGATGTTGACCAAAAATCATGAAGTTTGACTGTATGTTGACCACAGTTGACTTTTTGTCCAACACAACTGATTTTCAACCATCTGAGCAATTGTCTGAGAAAACTTGACTTGTAAGGCTTGAAACTTGACATGGAGAATCTTTGAAGCATATGAGGAGGCATGAAGACCATTGGAGATGTTAGAAGTCCATCTTGACCTGAGGATTGCCAAACCCTAGTTTGGGTTGATTGTCTAGGAGAGAGTTTGTCTGATCAACTCTTGAGGAATCCTTGAGTATGGATGTATGAAATATCTTGAGAAGATGGAGGGCAAATTTTGGGGTATGACAGCCCTGTTCAATCTTCTTGTCTTTGAAGGTTAGATTGACACGCCTGTCTTCGTGACTGAAGGTGAAGATGATTGAACACTCAGTACACTGAAAATTTCCACTCATTTGTTGGCGATGCGGGACGGGCTTACGATGCCATTTAGAAGGTAGAGACTTATTTGGGGATGAGTCGTCGCTAGACTCGAGGTTGTTGATAGGAGAATTGGCGGGGATGGGCTTGAGATGCCATCCGAAAGGTCAACGCTGGGAGTGAGTCGTCGCTAGGCTCAGAGCGTTTGGAAGGAGCACGGAGATGGGCTTAAGATGCCATCCGAGGAGTCGTATGTTAGACTTTGTGCTCATCTTTGAATGAAGTTATTGGTTTGTATTGGTTTTTAACCATATATGCAGCATTCCAAAAGTTGAGGAACACTGATAAGTAGTCGGAGATGGGCTTAAGATGCCATCCAGGGCAACTGAGTCGTACACCGACTCTGTAGTCTTTGATAATAAGAAGGATTCGAATAGATCTTCGTCTTGATTACTACGAGGGAGGTAGTAGTTGGCAAAATGTGGATATCTTCCTGTTGTGCATCGGTATTAATCCACGCTTATCGGAGGATAACTTGCGATCGTTCGGATAGGGTTTCCGTCTAGCTTTGGGTATTAATCACGGATCCGTTGTCGGAGGACAACGAGGCGGTCGTTCGATAGTTTTCCGTCGAGATTCGGGCTTAATCGACCAGTCGGAGGACTAGGTCTTTCGATAGTTTTCCGTCGAGATTCGGGCTTAATCTGGACTTGTCGGAGGACAACTAGGGGCGATCTTCGGATAGTTTTCCGTCGATTGGGCTTAATCTGGACCATGTCAAGTGACTTTCACTGTTTGGAAAAACAAGAGAAACTTTGATAGAATATTTGTTAGTCTTATGCAAAGTATGATGCATGACAATGTGTATAAATGACATATGCATGAATTATGACTTTATGAGTAATGTATGAATGATAGATGTTGTGGTATTTCAAAACATATCCATCTTGAAGAAGATGTGGAGATTTCTGACTTCTGTTTGGGGATGGAACGGATGAAGACCCTGAGAAGAAAGAAACTTTGATTCCTCCGATGCACTATCTGACCAAGTCTTGGGCCTAGATATTGTTAAGGAAGGTAGAGATTTGAGAAGCTCGTTGTTGGAGATCTCATATATAGACCCTGCTGGGGAGAGTCTGGGAGGAAGTCCGTTGGGGATCTTGCATGTAGACTCTATTGGGAAAAATTAGGAGGCGTTCTACTGGGGATTTTGAGTGTAGATCTCGCTGGAGAGCGTTTGATGGTTGCTGGGAGACCGGGTTGGGGCCCGTTGGAATCTCTGACTGGGGAATAGAAGATGTGGATTCTCTCCGGTGTACTATCTGACCAAGTCTCGAGTCCGGATACCGCTGCTGGAGGAAAGGGGAATTGTTGGGAGATATTCTGCTGATGACAAAGACCTCGGTGGGATGAAGTGTTCTTGGAGACTAATGTAACATTGCTCGGTGAGTGGAATCACTCGCGGACTAACGTATACTCCTGGGAAGGTTCGTGTGCGATCTTGTGGGGATCATGCTCTGTGGGAAATGCATTGGTGACCTTCGTCATCTCAATTCTTAGAGCACAGTAACGCTTTTGTATGCCCACTTTTCGTATGTTTGTGATTAGATTCTTATTGTCAAATGCGTATAGTCATTCAAAACAAGCGTTGGACTTATTGCAAGCGACAACAACAAAATTGTGAGAAAGAAGCTTGCGTTTATTTGAAAGGTGGCGTATGGCCAAGTGGTTTGTACACAAGAAAGGTAAAAGCTATGCGGAAACAATCTCGTTAAGTTCCAACTATGCTAGTACTCATATATTTCGACTATCTCATCTCCTTGTTGTCGGAAAGTGAGTAGGATCTTCGCCATTTGAATCTTGAATCTTGATAGTAGTCTAGAAGTGGTCTGGAAGAGACATAGTCGCGCTTGAATCTAACTTTTGCATAGACCGCCTTTCGGGTTTTAGTCTACGGATACCCTTTTTTGCCCAAGCCGCCTTTTCAGGTTTTCGACTTGCCGGGTGTACATGTTTTGTATATATCCTTAACTTTTGCCCGAACCCTTTTGGTTTGTCAGGATGCCCTTATTTTTGCCTAGATCGGTCGGCCTAGCGGGTCTCTTTTATGCGTAGTATTTTTTGACTATGTCTGCGTTCACAGGGTGTGGGAAGTCTTCACCATCCATGGTGCTAAGTATCATAGCTCCGCCGGAAAACACTGTCTTGACTACAAACGGTCCCTCATAGGTGGGAGTCCATTTGCCTCTGGGGTCACCTTGTGGAAGAATGATGCGCTTGACTACTAGGTCACCAACTTGATAGACTCGGTGCTTGACCTTCTTGTTAAATGCTCTGATCATTCGTTTCTGATAAATCTGTCCATGGCAAATGGATGCGAGTCGTTTCTCATCAATCAAGTTAATCTGATCGAGGCGGGTCTGAACCCAATCGTCTTCGTCTAACTCTGCGTCCTGGAGGACTCTATTTGAGGGTATCTGAACCTCGATGGGTATGACTACTTCCATACCGTACACAAGAGAGAAGGGGGTTGCCCCTGTTGATGTTCGTGCTGTAGTGCGATAACCATGAAGAGAAAATGGTAACATCTCATGCCAATCTTTGTAAGTCCTTTCACGTATAATCTTCTTAATGTTCTTGTTGGCGGTTTCCACTGCGCCATTCATCTTAGGCCGATAAGGAGAAGAATTGTGATGTTTGATCTTGAGCTGCGTGCGAGCTCGGTGATCATCTTATTGTTGAGATTGGGCTGTTATCGTGATAATCCTTTCGGAGTGCCATACCGAGATAAGATTATGCTTGATGAAACGAGCCACAACATTCTTGGTAACATATGCAAACGAGGCTGCTTCTACCCACTTGGTAAAGTAATCGATTGCCACAAGGATGAAACGATGTCCGTTGGAAGCTGTGGGCTTAATTTCTCCAATCATGTCAATGCCCCATTGCAAAAGGCCAAGGAGTAAAAAACATTTGAGGTACGTGTACGTACTTTGCATAAATCGCACTTGTGACAAGATCGAGCGTAGCGGTGACAATCGACTTCCATGGTGGACCAATAGTAACTGTTCTCAAAATCTTCTTTGCCATTGTATGTCCGGGTGAGTACTGAAATGCCCGTAACTCTTCCATGATGCGTTCTGTTTTTCGATCTACAGGAGTAAGCATGATCATGGTTGCGCTTGTATAAGATGTCGTTCTTGAGGAAGAATTTAGAAGCGAATCTCCTCATGAACTTCTTATCGTTGTGATGCCCTGGATATTCACGAGTCTCAAGATACCTCTTCATGTCATAGTACCAGCGTTTCTCTTACGTGTCAAGCTCGTAACAATATCTTTGGTTCGTCAAACTTCTCAATGATGATCTAGGGAGCCTCGTTGTCCCATCGACTTTGAACATAGGCGACATAGTAGCCAATCGTCTGGTGATTCTCTTCTCGTGGAATATGATTGAAAGTGATCTCTTCAAAGTAGGGGATCAAACTCAGAACATGCTCTCGATACGGAATGAGATTCGGATGCTTCGTATCCCACTCGTCCTTAATCTGGCTGATCACTAAAGCTGAGTCTCCATACACTTGCAAGAACTTGATTCTTAGGTCAATAGCAGCTTTAATGCCCATAATGCACGCTTCGTATTCAGCCATGTTGTTCGTGCAACTGAAATAAAGTCTGGCGGTGAAAGGCGTGTGTCCGCCTGCAGGGGATGTAATGATGGCGCCAATGCCATTGCCAAGTGCGTTTGAGGCTCCATCAAAGACCATGGTCCATCGGGATCCTTGTTCAGGTCCTTCGTCGGGCACTGTTCTTCCTGATCGTGACTAGTAAAACATCTTCATCTGGAAATTCGAGCTGCATAGGCGATAGTCATCTACGGCTTGATGAGCCAAATGATCGGCTACTACACTTCCTTTGATCGCTTTCGAGAAGTGTCTTGGATGTCATATTCGGTCGATCATTTGCCATCTTGCTATTCTTCGGAGAAGCTGGTTTCTCAAATATGTATTTTATCGGATCCATCTTGAAATCAACAAAGTAGTGTGAGTCAACATATCTTGTCTTAGTCGTGAGCAGCCAAAGCGTTGCAAGTTTTCTCGGTGTGAGTATCTTGTTTCACGATCGGTAAACTTTTGCTAAGGTAGTATATTGCATGCTCTTTTCGACCGGACTCGTCATGTTGCCCCAACACACCCCATTGAATTCTCTAACAACATCAAGTACATGATAAGAGGTCTTCCTTGGTAGGCGGCATCGGGATAGGAGGATTACATAGGTACTCCTTGATTTTGTCAAAGCGATCGGCAATCGTCATTCCATTCCACTACTTCATCTTTCTTAAGTAACTTGAAGATTGGCTCACAAGTAGCAGTTAAGTGTGCAATGAATCTGGCAATGTAGTTCAATCGGCCCAAGAAACCTCTGACTTCCTTCTCGGTCGGGGGTGGCATCTCTTGAATGGCTTTAACCTTGGCGGGGTCAACCTCAATTCCTTTACCACTGACAACAAACCCTAGGAGTTTACCGGATCTGACTCCAAAGGTGCACTTGTTGGGATTAAGTCTCGATCTGTACTTCTTCAATCATCAAATAGTTTACGCAAATGATCAAGATGTTCTTCTTGATCGTGATCGAGCTATCATGTCGTCGACGTAGACCTCTATCTCGTGATGAATCATGTCATGAAATAATGTCACCATGCACGCGATAAGTGGCGCCCGCGTTCTTCATCAAACGGCATAACCTTGTAGCGAAAGTGCCCGTGTAACAAAAGTAGTCTTCTCCATGTCTTGGGAGCCATTTTAATCGATTGTAGGAGAAACCATCCATGAAGGAGAAAACCTTATCTTTGGCGGTGTTGTCAACGAACATCAATATGAGGGAGTGGGAAATTGTCTTTCGGACTTGCTTTGTTTAGATCTCTGTAATCCACACACATTCGTACCTTGCCATCCTTCTTAGGTACAGGTACCACATTAGCCACCTTGGATAGGAAGTGACTAAGAAACCGCATTGAACGCTTCATGACTTGGCTTTGATTTTCTCGACATCTCGGGACGCATGCGACGAACCTTCATTTCAGGGAGAAAACCCTCTTTTATCGGTAATCGGTGTACCACAATATCAATGTCTAAACCCGGCATGTCTTCGTATGACCAAGCAAAACCTCAATATAGTCTCGTAGCATCTGCCAATTTTCCTTTAACACTTCTCAAGACCCGCTCCTATCTTGATCTCTTTTCTCTTCGTCGGACCAAATTCACAACCTCAACTTGTTCTTCGTGTGGGTCATATAACTCGCTCTTCTTCTGTAGATCGGCAAGTTCTCCGGCACTTCACAATCTTCCTCACTTTCGTCTTGGCTTGGTAGATCGGATTATCGAAGTCATATTTAGCAATAGCATAGTTGTTACTAACGAGATTCGGAGTGATTCTGCAGTGTATCACGTGGGTGTGTGTAAGAAACACATAGCTTTTTGAAGGGGTGATAAAGTAAAAGAAAGAAAACACAATTGAATGCAAAATTCCAACGAATTTATTGAATGAAAAGAACAACGAGATAATAACCCTATGCGAGCCATGATGCCGGGCAAGGCACTAGGCTTTCAAAGTTTATTGTTCAAAACATAAAGAAATACGAAAAGCAAAACAAAACAAGAGCAATTACTCCTGACTAAAGGAGATTGGTATGACGTCTTCAGTCTTCCAATTGCTGAGCCCTTTGTCTAGAGTTGGGAAGATCCACTTGCTGATGTCGAAGTCGTTGTCGTTGTCCTCTATAGCATGGATTCCACTCTGGATGATGCGGAAAGGAAGTTGGCCAGCACGTTCGCGGCGTATCATCTTCTGACCCTTGATGGTGAAGCCTAAACCAGTCTTGTCAAGTTTGAAAGGAAGATCAGGGAGCTGTCCCCAAATAGAACTCTTTCCTTCTTCAACAGCAGCTTGAGCATCTTTCAGCGAGGCCATCCTAGGCGGAGCTTGGGTAACTTCAGACAGGAGAGTCAACAGGCATGACTCTGGGTATTGTTTCAAAAGCTTGACAGGGAGTCTCGAAGAATTCTCCTTCCATCTCAAGGTATCGGAATGACTGTAGATGACTGACCATATACTCTTCTTCACCACATACTGTAACAACCTTCCCTTCACGGGTACTTGACCGATGCGGTAGAGGTAGGCCTGCCCATGTATCAAGGCGTCCAAGTAGGCAAGAGTAAGTGGACGGATGTCCATGACAAAGAAAGTAGAATCAAAAGTGGGAACCGACTTTAACAGCAGAGTGAGCTCTCCAGTCTGTTCGCTTAGAACCATCAAAAGCTCTCACAACAATGTCACTGGGTCTCGAACCAACCCTTCACATTAAGTCGATCAAAAGCGATCTTGGAGGATATTGAGAGCGAGCCGGTATCCACTAAAACATGAGATAAGGTAGTACCCTCGCATTCAACGAGAGATGTGCAAGGCTTTGTTGTGTTTCTTTCGGAGTCAAATCGACATCGAGAGAAACCTAGGCCGTTGTTGGCAGCCGTGCTAGCAATACAAACTTCAAATGGTCGGTGGTAGTGTCTTGCGGCACGTGAGCATTCTTGAAACTTCACCAAGGCGTTAGCATGAGCCTCGAGCACAAGAGCGAGCAAGCATGGAAATCTTGGACGGATCATCCCAACTGCTCCACAACATTGTAGTCACTCTTCTTGATAATCTTGAATTTCCTCCATTTCTTGTTTGGAGGTGTCTTGATAACTTCCTTTGGTACTTGGTGAGCGGGATGAGTCTTGGTTCTTGGGAATGGATTGAATAGCTGGAATGCGAGTTGAGTCGCGGTGTCTTTTGGAGGAGAGATTTACGGAGAGAAACCCTTCCGGTGGTCACCTTACTTGATCCGGTGATGTTGTCAATGTCAGGAATGGTAGCTTCAACTATAAGATCTTCAATGGTCAGAGGGTCTTGCTTGACGCCATGATAGTAAACCTCAGCTCCATAATTCCAAGGAATAGCCTTGTCGGAGGAATATGGGACTGGTCTGGGAGAAGTAATGATGAGAGGTGCTACTCTAGGCACAGGATCAGCAGAGGAAATCCTTATTGTGTTAACATCAGCATAATCTTCTGGGAAATCGTCACCCCATCCGGTCGCCTTAACATCTTCAATAGGAATCTTGTAGCTCTCAGGAATAGTGTACTTCACCATGTAATCATACTTTCCACTTGGCTGCCCCAAGGTATCCCACACAGATGGTGTTGTTTCATTCGCATTGTCAATCTTCAATTTAGACATTTCTTCACACAGTTTCTGCACAGGTGGTTTCATAAATAGTATCTCACGGTTATCCATCATGAACTGAACACATATTCTCAACCAAGCACAACCATCAGGTGCAGATGGGCACCAACGACAATTCTCTGGGCATCCTGGATTGACACCGGCTCGTAGCAAATTCTTCTTAACAGTCATCAGAGGAATGGTCAAGTCATCTATGTTGAAAACATAAGTATCTTCACCAACAGCATTGGAACTCTTGTCATGATTAGGCATAGGCGCGTTGATCACATTCAGAGTCTCAACAGGAGGATCAAACTCAATCTATTTAGCTTCAATCATATCTTGAATCTTGTTCTTCAGAGCCCAAAAATCATCAGTACTATGTCCTGGGCTATTGGAACGGTAAGCACACTTAGCATTAGGATTGTATCTCGGAGAGGAGGTATTGACATTCTGAGGAGGATCCCTCAAGGTAGTCAGCTCTGCTTTCAACATGTGTTGCAAGGCTTGCGACAATGGCATGTTGATCTTCGTAAACTGTCTGTACTAATGTAGGATTGGAGATCACAACTGCCCCCACAGATTGAGCGCGGTCGGTCTTGGCTCGGCTTTTCTGACCATACACAGCATTAGCTTCTTTCTTACCACCAAAAGATCTCTTCGCAGCATTTGAAGATGATTCTACATGAATCCTCCCACTCTTGATACCAGCTTCGATACACTCGCCTGTTAATATCAGCTCGGTGAATCCGGCTGAAGAGTTTCCAATCAGATGATTGAAGAATGGGCCTGTCAGTGTTCCCATAAACATATCAACCAACTCCCTATTGGACAAGCGTGGCTGAACTCTGCCTGCTAGATCTCTCCACTTCTGAGCATACTCCTTGAACTTCTCATCACGACCCATAGACATACTTTGTAGTTGCATGCGAGTGGGTGTCAATTCAGCATTGTACTCATACTTTGTAGTTGCATGCGAGTGGGTGTCAATTCAAGGGACTTGACCATGTGAATTCGTAAGGCAACGAGAGAGAATTACCCTAAGGGGTGCATGTGTGAAAAGAGTGTGTCGATTCAGATATTTTTATCTTTGAAAATTAGTGGGCTATGTTGATTTTAGTCTTGCCATACACGCCTAATTACTAGCAATTTATAGGGTGCGGAAATTAAAATGCGGAATGTAAAGATGCGGAAAGGTAAATGTCCTACGCTATTACATGGCTTTGGGGCAGATACATAATTTAAAACTTGCGGAAAATTAAAACCTAATTTAAACTATTACATCCCATGAGCAGTTACATTATTGGAAAAATAAAACGATAAAAGAAAAATCGTCTGAAACGGGATAACCTGTAAAAGAATGAGAAATCGGAAAATACGAGATGAATCGAATAAGAGAAAAGATGTTAGAAAAATGCAAGTTTTTGAATGAGAAAAATATGACATGCTGGAAATAACATAAATATGCTAAAATAATTTTTTGGAATTTTTTGGATGGAATTTAATAATTTAAAATGAATTAAAAGTGATTAAATGCAAAATTATGAATAAAAATAAATATGCATGCAAAATTATATTTTTTAATTTTATAAATCAAATAAAGGTTTTCTGGAAATAATGTAAAAGGAAAAAATATTTTGGTGATTTTTTAATGCATAAATAAAAATATGAAAAGAATTAAAATAACATGAAAATATTAAATAAATTAGAAAATAGAAAAATAATATGAAAATAGTTGAAGTTGGAAAAAAGGAAAAGAGAATGGTCCCTGGCTGATTCGAACTGGAGACCTGGAGGAGTATCTGTGAATAGGAAGCGCTTTAACCACTAGGCCGTGTGACATCTGGTGTTGGAAAAAACAAAAATATTTGAATATGAATGATGACGCGTCAGTGATTATGTTTCAATCCCAGTCAGCCGTGTGGGGTCCAGATGTAAAGAGAGAGCGAATCAGGAAGCGCCATAACGCCACGCCATCCACGCCGGAGTCCACTCAGGTCAACGACGCCGGAGCCCTAGCTCCGGTCGTCTTCTCCGATCGGCCGAAATCTCAACCTGCAAAAATAGCAAAAATAAAAAGCAAAGGGATACCTGTGATACGGTGAACTGACTTTGTAGGTTTTTGTATCGCAAATGTGCGGATAGCAAGAGTCGCCACCGACTTTTATTTTTATCCAATTAAGGGAAGGTAAAAGTACAGAAAAAGACCTTCGTTAGATTCTGAGTACGGGAGAAGGTTATGAAAAGGGAAGGTATTAGCACCCCTTTCCATCCGTAGTTATCTACGGGCTCTTAGTTGCTCTAGATCACTTTAACATTGTGCTTTCTGTGTGTTTGAAAAATGTTTTGAAAAGGCATTTCGCTTTGACTTTGTAATGATTCATGTAGGAATGTATACAAAGTGTTTGGAAATGTTTAGTTTTGAAAAGAATTTGAACTTTGAAAAAGTGTGTGGTGTGAAAAGCATTTTGATAGAGCAAGCAACTAAAAGTCTTATTACCTACTCAGAATTGGTCGTTTTCGTGTTGTTTTACGTTCCTTTAGAATAGCGCTATCCATACCATTAGTTGGTAGGTAACTCTATTTGTTGGATGTAAGCGGGACATTCGAAGGGACATCGGATGGTCATAGAAAGCAACTGGTAGGAAGTATCCTAGCACATTCGAAGGGACCATCATCATTTTTCATAGGCGAAAATCGAGGGTCAAGATCATGTATTCGGAGGCGACATCGTGGGTCTTATGATCTTTGTATCGAAGGGACTATGATGATTTGTTTGGAAGGCAACGGTGCTAGAATACCTCTACGTTCGAGGGACATGACCATTTTGAATTCGTAAGGCAACGAGAGAGAATTACCCTAAGGGGTGCATGTGTGAAGAGAGTGTGTTGAATTCAAATATTTTATCTTGCAAATTAGTGAGCTATGTTGATTATTATCTTGCCATACACGCCTAATTACTAGCAATGTATAGGGTGCGGAAATTAAAATGCGGAATGTAAAGATGCGGAAAGGTAAATCCTACGCTATTACAAGGCTTTGGGGCAGATACATAATTTAAAATGCGGAAAAATAAAGGCCTAATTTAAACTATTACATCCCATATACAGTTACATTATTGGAAAAATAAAATGATAAAGAAAAAATTGTCTGAATCGGATCAACCTGCAAGAGAATGAGAAATCGGAAAATGCGATATGAATCGAACAAGAGAAAAATGTTAGAAAAATGCAAATTTTAAAATAAGAAAAATATGTCATGCTGGAAATAACATAAATACGTTAAAATAATTTTTTGGGATTTTTTAGATGCAATTTAATAATTTAAAATGAATTAAAAGTAATTAAAATGCAAAATTGTGAATAAAAATAAATATGCATGCAAAATTATATTTTTTAATTTATTAAATTAAATAAAGATTTTATGAAAATAATGTAAAAAGAAAAATAATTTTTGATGATTTTTTAATGCAGAAATAAAATTATGAAAAGAAACTAAAATAATGCAAAATATTAAATAATATAGAAAATATGAAAAAATAGAAAATAGTGCAAGCTTTGGAAAAGAAGGGAAACCGGTCCTGGCAGGGATCGAACTGGAGTCCCTTGAGAGCATCCTTCAACAGTATGCGCCTTTACCACTACGCCATGTGTGCAAGTGTGTTTGAAATCCGGAGCGGGTAAGTTACAAGCACGCGTCTCCTTCCCATTGCCTCGTCTCCGCGCCAACGATCGTCTTCTTCATTTTGAATTTTCAAAAGTTAGCGTCGGTCTTTCTTCGACGCTACAGGCCCTGGCAAAATCAAAAACCACATACACGTAATATAAATGCATTGTGAATACATGTATCAATTCGTTTTCATCCCCTGATCACTCTGGTATGCTTAGTTTGGTCCAATTTTTCCTGTTTGAAGAAACCCTAATTCGAAACCAGAAAACCTAGCCATGGTGATTTTCGTTCCAGGTCACTAAAACGCAATTGGGCTACCCAGATAGCTTGCAAACTTGATGCTGATCATGAATAAACAATCAAAAAGTGTTAATAATGCATAAAAGACAGAAATCGATTTTGGAAAAACAAGAACAAACCGAAATCGTGTTTGATGGATTCTTGATGGTTTTGAGCAATGTAAGGATCTGGAATGCTTCTGGAGATGTCAAGGAATGTATTGGACACCTTAAAATCAATTGAAAACGGCTGGAAGTATGATTGCCACTTGCTTGTTTGCCACGGATTTTTGAGTTCTAGGTTAGGGTTCTTGAGCCAATTTTTTCGTTCTTTCTTGATAGGTATGCATCATACATTTATACTGGATGGAATTGGAGTTGTTTTGGGAAAGAATTGATCAATAATCAATGCCAATCAAATTTGATTTTTGTAGGAAATCAAATCTTCAAATTTTTGATTAATTCTCAATCCAATCTTGCCATATTGATCAAATTTCGAAATTTGCTGGCCTTTGTGAGTTGCTTGAGTCTCAAGGAAGGAATAAAAATCAATTTTGCAATTAATCTTGATTTTATACTTTATTTTTGAATTTAATTTGTATTTAAATGAATAAATTCCAAATTAAATAGAAAAATAAAATAAAAATTCGTGGCATTGGGCTTGGATATTCCTAATTGTATGAGGAATAAGTTTGGATGAAGAAAAAGTAAGCCCATTTGCAAAAAATTTGATTTTTAGAAGCATCTCTCTTTGTGCACTCTTTCAAAATTGCCCAACTTGTGAATGGTGTATCTTGCTCAATTTTCCACATTTTTGAGTGTTCTTGGACTTTTTGGAAATCTCTAAGAGTCGTCTAACCAACCTTTTTGGTCTCATCTCAATTGGAGTTTCCATGCTCAATATATCTTCAAAACAAAAGTTGACTTTTGTTGACTTTGAAAATGACCAGAATGTTTTGAGTCATACCTCTCAAATGAAGCATTTTTGGACATTCTTGTGAGACATGAAGTTGTAGAGAATTGAATTTCCTTCAAAACAAGAGGTGGTGGAAAAATTTCGAGAAAGTATGAAGAAGTAATGATCAGCCAAAGTTCAGTTGACTTTTCATCTAGAAACCCTAATTTAGAAAGTTTGACTTTTGAGCAAATCTTGAGTTTTCTTGATGAATCATGATCAACCCTTGATCAAATGATGAATGTAACTTCAAAATGAGGATGTTGACCAAAAATTATGAAGTTTGACTGTATGTTGACCACAGTTGACTTTTTGGCCAATTCAACTGATTTTCAACCATCTGAGCAATTGTCTGAGGAAACTTGACTTGTAAGGCTTGAAACTTGACATGGAGAATCTTTGAAGCATATGAGGAGGCATAAAGACTATTGGAGGTGTTGGAAATCCAATTTGATCTGAGAATCACCAAACCCTAGTTTGGGTTGATTGTCTAGGAGAGGGTTTGTCTGATCAACTCTTGAGGAATCCTTGAGTATGGATGTATGAAATATCTTGAGAGGATGGAGGGAAAATTTTGGGGTATGACAATACCCTACCCCCCTAAATCGACCATGGCGAACACGATGGTGGTGTTGGTTTCGATTGAAAGTGCCTGCAAGACCCGGTTCGAACGAAACAGTTCCAAAATGCCCTAGCAATGGTGATTTATATTTCCTACGTCTAAGCTTGCATGAAAGGCATCATTCATGGCCTATAAGGTATCCTGAATCCAAACAAACAAACAAGAACGATTAATAATGCATGCTTAAAGAAATTCGAATTTCCAAAAAATACCAAATCGGAGCAAGTCCTTGAGCACGATCTGGGCAGTCTGGGCTTGATGTAAGGATTGCTTTGGACTCCTTGGATGTCAAGGAGCAAGATTGGATGGCTGGATTGGACTGAAACTTACTGCCAATTGGAATTCGACTTTTCCAACTTTTGAGAAAATTTTTGGCAAAGTAAGGGTTGTGCTTTGAGCTAGGGTTTCGTGTGGCTTGTGATACAGCTTGCTTGGTATTTATAGAAGAGTTTGGGAGAGGAAAAAGAGTGAAAAAAGATTTGATTTGGAGCATTCAATATTTTTCAAATAAAATCAATTTTTTGAAAGAAATTTGATTTCCTCTTCAATGCATGATCATGCACGAATTTGGCAAGTGTTTTGGGCTTCCTTGGACCTCAAGTTTGGTATAAAATCAGCCCTTTTGGAAAAAATATATTATTTTCATATTTTATATAATTTAATTTTGAATTAAATGTTCTAAAATTCAAAAATAAATTAATAAAATAGAAAATTGTCATGGCCAAGCATTTATGGGTCAAGAATAATGTCATGAACAAGTTTGGATCAAAAGATTTTAGGCCCATTTGGAAAATTTTGCATTTTGACCAAAATGTCCTTTTGTGCAATTGTCCAATATTGCCCAACTTCTGAATAATGTATCTTGCTCAATTTTCCATATGTTTGAGTGTTCTTGGACTTTTTGGAAAGCTCTAAGAGTCCTCTAACCAACCTTTTTGGTCTCATCTCAATTGGAGTTTCCATTCTCAATATATCTTCAAAACAAAATGTTGACTTTTTGTTGACTTTGAAAATGACCTGTAATGTTTTGAGCCATACCTCTCAAATGAAGCATTTTTTGAACATTCCTGTGAGACATGAAGTTGTAGAGAATTGAATTTCCTTCAAAACAAGAGGTGGTGGAAAAATTTCTGAGAAAGTATGAAGAAGTTATGATCAGTCAAAGTTCAGTTGACTTTTCATCAAGAAACCCTAATTTAGAAAGTTTGACTTTTGAGCAAATCTTGAGTTTTCTTGATGAATCATGATCAACCCTTGATCAAATGATGAATGTTACTTCAAAATGAGGATGTTGACCAAAAATCATGAAGTTTGACTGTATGTTGACCACAGTTGACTTTTTGTCCAATACAACTGATTTTCAACCATCTGAGCAATTGTTTGAGGAAACTTGACTTGTAAGGCTTGAAACTTGACATGGAGAATCTTTGAAGCATATGAGGAGGCATGAAGACCATTGGAGATGTTGGAAGTCCATCTTGACCTGAGGATTGCCAAACCCTAGTTTGGGTTGATTGTCTAGGAGAGAGTTTGTCTGATCAACTCTGGAGGAATCCTTGAGTATGGATGTATGAAATATCTTGAGAAGATGGAGGGAAAATTTTGGGGTATGAAAGACGGTGTAGAGAGAAAGGACCGTCAATCGAATCTCGTCTGAGTTCGGTTCTTCATGCCTCCTCACACGCACCACGGGATTCGACGTGAACATCCATATATCCTATATGTCTCTGGACGGGGTAAGGGGCCTTTTACCTCATATAAATACCACCCAATCAAGAGATCAACTAGTACAACAACAACCAATATATAGGATATATGAAAGCAATAAAATGCCACAGAGAATGAAATGAAAAATGTACAAAGGATGATGCAATAAAGCGAGTAAATAAATAAGCACCCAATACACAGGAAAATAAAAGTTAGGATCGACTCCTGATCGGACCAGCAAGAGGTCTAGATGATCCCTAGTGAAGTCGCCAGCTGAAACAACCAGCTGAACATCATTAGATAGAATATCAATGAAGTCACCATCAAATGTTTTTTATCACGCGAGAGGAAAGGAAAACATCGAGTAAACATGAGGGGGAGAAATCATGGTCTTACGACCAAGATATCGGGTAAGAGAGTCTATTACGCGAGGGGAAGGTACTAGCACCCCACGAGTCCGTAGTGCTCTACGGTATTCACTTCTACTTTCTATCTAATGGGTGTGTTATATCTATTTATCGCTTAATCGCTAAGATGCTATCCTAAGGGAAATGCATGTGAAAGAAATGAAAAAAATAAAGATACACGTAGAAAAGAAGGAAGTATTTATAAAATTTTGCTCGATCGAGCCCCGTAACCAGATGCCTACATATTCCCTCGTGAAATGGGAAATTCAGAGTGTCGTAGTTCGGCTCACATGTTTTGGTGGGTTGAAAAAAAATTTATGGGAAGTTCAATTTTTCATCCTCACAATTGCAACTCGTGCTTGGCGTTTCAGCTATAAGAAGTCTTATGTTGGGCCGCTCGCACATTTAGCAATTTGTTCGAACTTGAAAAGGACCACCCTTTATGAAAAGGTTTTAAAAGAAAAGAAAGTCCGAAGGCAAAAGGTTTGAAGTGAAGTTGGTTGCTTTTACCTTTGAAAAAGAGTTTTGAACCATTATTAAGTGTTTTAATTTTCAAAAGAAAAGAAAACAAGTTTTAGTTTTATTACATGCAAGGATGCAAAAGAAACTAGAAAGCAAATAAGGGAAACTAACTAGTTCTACCCCTAATGTTATCATGCAAAGATTGGACCTATGGTTGAGGATAAACGTCTAAGCTCGAAGACTATCCTAATTGAGAAAACCTAAGGAAAATATCCTGACATCCACCTCGGTACGACCAAGGTATGAAGAGGGATTAAGCAAACATGTGCTTTGGCAAAAGCACACACACAATGCAATTCACAAACAAATGATTCATACACGCGCATGAGAAGAAGGAAATCCCATAGTCTACAATGGTAACGAGTATACCAGAGTCAACTAGGAGCCAACCATTCGATTCCTTAGAAAGGTATCACAACATGATATGAATTATCAAGTGTGAAGAGCAATGAGTGCGAGTATCCAAGCAACAAGTGTGAACCCTAAGAGAAGGCGTGGAGAGTCAGAATAGGGGACTCTTGCCACTTTTTATTATTGACTCGATAAAGGAAGCAACACGATTCACTTGTGCTGAGCTGATACAGACTAGAACTGTGTGGGGGTCGATTGCGAACCCTTTCTGTGTGCCCATCATATCATCATCACATACAACACCTGTAGATCTCATCAAAGCGGGACTTTTCTTGGTGGTGCCGCTTAGCGGTTTGCCTAGCCACTCTTGACCTATATAAGCACAAAAGTAAACACACGACTGAAAGCGCCTCCCTATGCACGGAAGAGGACTTTAAACAAACGAAACACAAGTAACAAACAGAATCTCCCTAAACAGGTCTTTAAATAAACCATAGGGGTTCCTGTTATTGCTCCAACTACGGAAGCCCCATCATGCATCTCTATTCCTACTACTCATGGAAAAAGAAAGTGGTAAAACCCTACTTCGCATGCTCTCTAAAAAAGCGGTAAAAGAATGCAATAAAAAGGTATAACAAATACCAAATGGATAACAATCTATAAAGCTAAAGCAAGCTAGAAATACTCCGAAAAACTTCTGGTAATGTCATCAAGCAATAAAAGAAACCGGTGAGTAATGCGCGGAGACATCAAAGCATGATTGGAATGTGTAGGTCGCACATTCGAGGCAAATAAACCTGCACGAAGTTACAGTCCAGACAATGGAATGCACACACATGTGTGCAAGCAAGATACGCATAAATATGCATGAAAGGATAACGCTAACAATGCATATAATAGAATGCACACACATGTGCGCAAGCCAGGAGATACGCATCATGTGCATCTAAACCAAAGGGAACCTGCAGGAAAGGAGAACGCTAATAGTGCAAACAATAGAATGCACACACATGTGTGCAATCCATAAGACACACATGATGCACATCTAAATCCATCATAAAACCTGCATGAAAGGAGAACACTAACAATGCAGACAATAGAATGAACACACATGTGCTCAAGCAAGCAGATCACGTCATGCACATCTAAACTAAAGAGAACACTTGCACGAAAGGAGAATTCTAACAGTGCAGACAATAGAATGCTCACACATGCGTGCAAGCCAAGAGATACGCATCATACGCATCTAAATCAAATGCAAAAGCTCAAAGTACCTCGCACATGAAATAAAGTGTTAGAATTAATAAAGCAAGTACTAGAAAGAAAGCATCAAATGCAAAACCGATTTTACATATGATAATAAACTAGTATAAGCACGTAAGAAGTGAAATTAAATCACAAAAATTGGCTTGGGAAAGCACTTTTCCGAAATTGGAGCGAAAAAGTCAAGTTCTCGGAATCAATTCAAAATTGTATAGTTGCTTGCAAAAACGTCAACGGATTCAAAAATATGATCGGTTTTAATTAATTCTGAGTGGAAGCGACATGTTTAGGACCTTAAAGTAATGGGGAAGCAACTCTGTTTTGGAACGTTTCACTTAAAATTAGGTTTTGAAACCATCGAAAACGGTTTTAGAACGTGCCAAAACCTTAGGACCAACTATCGTTACCTTGGACCTTTGAAGAAAAATGAGTTTCAATGAACAAAAACGCTTAAAAAAAGCTTACGGAACAACGAAATTCATGTACCGAATTAACTTCCAATTCACTTTGTTTTGGTTTTAAAATGAAGTATAATTAGAGATTAATTCACATACATGTAGCAAACAAATCAAAACAAAACAAAATGCAAAAGAATGCACAAATTCAAAGTTGTTTGAATGAAAATGAATGCAAAAATGTGTATAAAAATGCATGTTCATTTACACATTTAATGATATTTTCATGAATGAAATGCAAATGAATGACATACTATATGTAATCAATACATGCTCAATGTAAACTACACCTAAAAGCGATGCAAGACATGGATCAAAGTCAAATAAAATCAATAATGTGATGTGTCATGGTGCATTGACTTCATACAAGTAAGAATGTATCATTAACAAATGAAAAAGTGCCTAAAAACACCACACCGACATGTTTCGAGTCACTAAAATCAAACTCCGACACATAAACTTGAATCAATTATTCCATATGCTTGTATACCAATGCATGAGTATACTAATCATGACCTAAATGCAAGCCTAACTGCATTATGTACAATGCAAATTCTACCTACAAGTCAAAATGCACCTAAAACTACATTTCGACACAATTACGTTCACTAATTAAGCCTTAGTTCACATGAATTTAACCTAATTAATCAACCTAGATGCAATCTAATGCATGATCATACCATATGCAATGCAAATGATCAATTAAAGTGACATAAATGAAAAGAAAAATGAATCATACGAGTGTATGCATGCTTTATGTTCCATTTTCCTTCACACTGACACAATAACATTCAAAAATCAGATTCAAATCAACCAATTTAGGATCAACAATTCAAGAACCGAAATCAACACAATAAACTCAATCAATTCCAATAATCAATTTCAAGAAAATTCGAAATCAAAAAAGTAAATTAAGATAAGTGCTTATACGACTAAGTACTTACTTGATCTTGAAGAATTTGCTTGAATTGTTGAAGAAAACACCAAATCTAATCCTCAATTGATGATAATAAGAGAATTGATGAAGAAATCAGAAGAAAAAATATAAGGAATGGCTTGATTCTTGATGAATTGAAAGAAGGAAGGTCCTCCTTAAGAGAGAGAGCTCCAAACCGAGCTATAGGAAGTAGAGGAAGGGCTGGTCGGGCTGTAGGAGGTGGCCGGAAGGAGGCAGCTTGCCGAAATAATGCAAACAGAGGGAGATCCGGTCGGGAGAGCTACTTGCGGTGAGCGGAGGCCGGTTGGGAAGACCGAGTCATGCACAGACAAGAGGGAGGGTGACAGTGTGACCGGAAAGGAGGCCGGGAAGTTTCGCCAGTGGTGGCAGGCCAGAGAGGAGGGCTGAGCGCGGCTGAGTGTAGGGAGGTTAGGGAGGAAGAGAGGTTTGGAAGGGTGGTGACTTGGAGGGAAAGTCTCTTTTTCCCTTGAGATTTTATTTTCAATTTGAGAGAATTAGGAGAAGAAAATTGAGATTTCAGAGCAAAATTTAGTAAATGATTGTGTCCACCAATTAAGCTCAAATCGTGATTATCCGAATAATTTTCGTACACAGCCAAAAACAACCAAATCTGTGCGGAATTTGAAGTCGTACTCTGAACGAAAAATGTCTGGAACACGAAATTTCTAGAGAGAATGAAAATTTAGAATCAATCGGGATTACGGTCCAGGCGATACAAATTTTTGAATTTTAAGCACACTTTCCGGGCGTCTGACACGTGCAGAATTTTTATTGCGCTCTTCGAAGAAATTGCCTCGAACGAGGGTCTTCTAATAAAAATCCAAACTCGGAGTCTCTGTAACAAATGAAGCCAACATAACTTTTGAACTTTTGGCACTGGTCCCACCTTGTTTCGATAAAAATCTAGCGAGATATTATTTTTTGAACTTCACGTATCAGATGAAAAACACTTGGTTCGTCTCAAAATCAATTTCAAAGAATAAAAACTGCTCTTAAATGGTAAGGAATTGGCTCTGGACTTGTAAACTAAAGTCGGAGCAGACTTCGATACATAATTTTAGACACTGGCCTCGCTCGGTTTTGATGTTCCAGCCAGGAATTATGACCTTTTTAGCACACCGAGAACACGGTACAACACTAAAATTTAGTTTATTCCACTTGAAAGATCAATTTCTTTGAGGACTTTCTTCACACCATTTGCCTCGTACTTGTAAATGAAAGTTGTAGATAATATTGAGAGGGACTTTCCAGTCGAAAATCATCAGAACATACCCGAATATCTGAGAGATATTCCTTCCGGAGCGCCCGAAATGCACCAAAAACCTGAAATTCACTGTATTAAAAAATGAACAAATAAAATCTTTTTCTTGATGAAACGGCCTCCGATCTAAATAGATGAACTGGAGAACATATTTATATGATCCCAATGACTATGGAAACAAACAAAAATAATCTTCTGACCAGAAAATCTAGCATCAACCATACAAACCGAAAAATATCAATTTTGGCTCGAAATAATTTTAGATGGCCGAAACGCACTATTTCTTCCACACTTGTGATGCTCGTAACCTCATGACCATGAGATTAATGATATGCATGCATGTTTATGATAAAGAAACTATAAGCTAGAAATATCAAAATGAAGAGGGTAAATTTTGGGTACAACAGATAAACCCTTAGGATTCGAGAAAGATCCAATGGCGCCAGAAAAAATGAAGCCACAAGACCCTTTGGAATAAATAGATCTTGGCGACAATGGAGATAAAAGACCAACATATATCAGCACCAATATCGACCAGAGTTTGAAGTCTGAGGTAATATCTTTATTAAAAGAGTTTAAAGATTGTTTTGTTTGGGACTATTATGAAATGACGGGTTTAAGCAGGGATTTGGTCGAATTAAAGTTGCCAAAAAAAGCTGGGAAAAAGCTAGTGAAGCAGACGCCTAGACGCTTCGCTACAGGAATAATGTCGAAAATCAAAGAGGAGATAGAGAGGCTCCTCAGAAGCATATTCATAAGAACTGCAAGGTATGTCGACTGGTTGGCAAATATAGTGCCAATAATTAAGAAAAATGGAACTTTAAGAGTGTGCATCAATTTTAGAGATTTAAATATCGGCACTCCTAAAGATGAATATGATATGCATGTAGCAGAAATGTTGGTCGACTTTGATGCTCGTTTTGAGTATTTAAGTATGCTTGATGGTTATTCTGGTAATAACCAAATTTTTATTGCAGATGAAGATATGTCGAAGACGGTGTTTCGTTGCCCAGGGGCACTTGGAAACCATGAATGGGTTGTCATGCCATTTGGCTTCAAAAATGTCAGAGCGGCATATCAAAGGGTAATGAATTCTATGTTCCATGATTTTATTGAAGATTTCATGCAAATTTATATTGATGATATTGTGATAAAATCGAACAGTAAACCGACTCATCTGCAACACGTTCGAAAGGCTTTCGAAAGGATGAGAGATATGGATTAAAAATGAATACATTAAAATGTGTGTTGTGTGCAGCCAGGTGATTTTCTTGGCTTTGTGGTGCATAAAAAAGGTATATAATTAAATCAAAGCAAGACCAAAGCCATCATGGACATCAAGCCTCCGTCGACCAAAAAGGAAATTTAGTCACCACTGCTCTGACTGAAGAATGAGGATTTCATATGTCAAGGGTAACATCAAGAGGCTTTCGACAGAATCAAAGAATACCTAGTAAACCTCCAATATTGGCACCTCATGTTAGACATAGGCCTATGAGGTTATATATTGCAGGCTCAAATTCGGCTATAGGTAGTATGTTAGTCTAAGAGGACGAAAAAGGTGTCGAGAGACCTGTGTATTATCTTAGTCGAATGCTTAATGATTCTGAAACTAGGTACAGTGATATAGAAAAACTATGCCTATGCTTGTATTTCTCTTGTATTAAATTAAAGCAATATATTAAGCTTGTTGATGTGTATGTGTCGTCTCATTTTGATATTATTAAACACATGTTGTCCAAACCAATTTTACATTGTCAAATTGGTAAATGGGCCTTAGCATTAATAGAGTATTCTTTGACTTGTGTGCCCTTAAAAGAAATGAAAGGGCAGGTAGTGGCAGATTTCCTTGTCGACCATTCAATGGTTGGTATGCCCTAGAACTACGTAGATTTAGTGTCGTGGAAATTATACTATGACAGTTCTAGTCATAAAAGTGGAGCTGGAATAAGAGGAATTATAATTTTTCCAGTGGAATTCCAACAGAGTTCAAGTGTAGGATCGACGACATATGTACAAATAATGAAGCAGAATACGAGTATCTAATAATAGGACTTGAACTAATGCTAGAATTAGGGGCAAGGAACATCAAAATTATTGGAGATTCTGAACTGGTGATTAAAAAATTATCAAAGGAATACATATGTGTTAAGTAAAACTTAATCATGTACTTTGTGATCACCATTAGATTGCTCAACAAGTGAGTATTCGACACATACCTCGACGAGAGAATCAAGAGGCCAATGACTTAGAACAAGAAGCTTCAGGATACAAGAAAGACCAAAATGAAGAACCTATTCAGGTAAGAGAGAAAGTTTGAGCAACTTTGTTATCTCTTTCAGATTTTTCAATTATAAAGTTAGGGGCTATAGACGCTGAAAATTTTGAAATTTTAACTATTGGCAATGGGAAAGATAATGACTTGCGAAAGCCATTAGTCGACTATCTGCATTTCCCTACGGGGTCAACAGATCATAAGATCAAATATCGTGCCTTCAGTTATGTCTTAATAGAAAACGAATTATTCAAGAAAACCGCTGAAGCAATATTGCTTAAATGCCTGGGAGAAAGTGAGGCATACATAGCAATTTCAAGTGTGCACAGCGGAGCGTGTGGTGCACATCAAGCTGGACACAAAATGAAATGGATTTTGATATGTTCAGGTGACTATTGGCTTTCAATATTGAAAGATTGCATTGAATTTGCTAAAGGTTACCAAGAATGCCAAATGCATGGGGGCATACAACATGTTCCTGCAAGTGAATTACATGAAATTGTAAAACCTTGGCAATTTAGAGGATGGAAATTGGATATGATTGGAGAAATAAAACCAGCTTCATCAAAACTACAAAGGTACATTCTATTCTGTTATTGATTTTATACAAAATCACATCATGTGTCGATTTGGGATTCCAGAGACAATTACAACTGACCAATGATCAGTGTTTACTGGGCAAAAAATGCAAGAATTTACGCAAGAAATTAGAATTAAGTTGTTAACTTCTACTCCTTACTATGCTCAGGCAAATGGCCAGGTCGAAGATGCAAATAAAGTGATCATTAGCTTGATTAAGAAACATGTAGGAAAGAAGCCAAGAAATTGGCATAAAACACCAGATCAAGCCTTGTGGGCATGTAGAACTTCCCCAAAGGAAGCAACAGGAACTACTCCATTTCGACTCGTATATGGGCATGATGCACTATTACCAGTGGAGATACAAGTTCAATCAATGAGAATCTAAAGGCAGCATGAAATACCATCTGAAGATTACTAGAATATGATGGCAGACGAGCTTGTCGACTTAGATGGAGAAAGGATATTGGCCCTTGATTCGTTAAGGAGACAAAAAGAAAGAGTTGCCAAGGCTTAGTTTGGAAAGCGATATTACCTATGGACATAAATTATAGAGTCTTAGGAAAATGGTCCCCAAATTGGGAAGGACCTTTAAAGGTGATACATGTTTTTTCCAGTAATGCCTATGAACTTGCAGAGTTAGCCCTAGATCGATGGATCTTAAGGGTAAATGGTAAGTACTTGAAGAAGTATAAGCATGTTCTTCAAGAAGTCAGAATTTTGGCAGAATAAGTATTTGTCGAACAAACAAGCTGGAGAAAATTATGTTTGAAACCAACAATTTTGTAAGCATGCATAAAGTGTGTGCAACAGGGAGAGATATATAAGGCAGAAAATCAAAGTATTACATTAAATTTGGCTTAAAACCACTGTTCAAATATTACGTAGAAAAAGTCACAAGATGACCATTGCAATGCTTAAAAGTACTTAAATTTGATTTGGAATGACCATGAATCACCTTCGAGGTGTACGACATGATTATTAAAGTTTTATGCTCGAGCCCTAAGTACTGCAATCTTTGTTTCGATAGAAGAGATTACGTTGCTCATAGCCACAACGTCCAGGGTGATTTGATTGACCTTCGCTTGAGAAGGGTTGATAATTTTAGTAATCTCTTCCTCATGCGTGGTAATGGTCTCCAATTCCTTGTTTAGAACAACAATTTGGGTGCGAATTTCAGCAGCCCTTTTCTATTTAATACTCAATTCTTTCTGTTTATATTCAATCATTTCTAATATCTTAGTGATTTCTGTGTTGGCCTTTACCACAGATCTGAACAAGTGACCAGAATCAGAGACGTTTGGAACGGTTGAAGATCCTTCGAGCAAGTTGGTGTTGAGGAGGGGGTGGTGTACCTGCAAGGCACTCTGATGCTAAAGTAAGCAAATGTTCGAAAAAGAGGATAGTGGATATTAGGTTTTTGAGAGTAAGAAAGTGATACCTTGCCCTCAATGATATGAGGGTTTATATAATGATGTTAGGAGGATTCTCATTGATTGCTATATTTAGGCCGAGATATGCGGGCCCGCGAATATAGTCATTCGAGAAGACTAGGTCAAGGTCAAGCGATGATGCTCATAACTAGCCGTTATGTCGAGCAAAGGGGACATAACGTGCATAGTTCTTAACGTGATAAGCTGTGAACCTTCCAGACGAATATCGACTAGGGGACATCGCATGGTACACAATCTGGGCGGTTGATAGCCCCCAATATGCCAACGGATCTCGACAAAAAGTTGTACCTCGAGGAGGTGCGACCTGCCCGACAGAAGTTTGGGCAATCCAGAACAGTAGCCCCCTAAGTAGTTGCGTTCTTTTGTGGAGGCGATGACTTGATTCAAAGAGTGATGGCTTGGCAAGCCTAGGGACTAAGGTGTAATGATGGATCCCCTAGGTCTCCTAGGCGCGTGCAATTATACGTGCGAGATTGAGGCCTATAAAAGGAGAGAAGAATCGTCATTTGAGGACTTTTCTTCGCTTGAACCCGCTCGTGCGTGCTCGACTTCATCATTCATCAATCCGACAAATTCGAGTTGTGTTTTCTAGAGTCTTCTCCGCCTTACGCCGCCGCACCTGTGTTTGATTCTTTGTCTACAACATCTTGATCGTCTTTTAAATGGTATGTTTTCGAACCTTTTGTTCAAATTTTCTAGATTAGGTTTGAAATTCCTGCTTGTTCATAGAATGCACGCAGTTAGAGTTTCGGTTCTTAGGGTTTTTTCGGCGGTGAGCAGCTGCTCCGCCATTCTTTAGCGTTTTGCGATGCCGAAATTGTTCTGTGCGTTCCCTTCCTCGAACTGAGGGATTTTATTTTGAATGATAGTCTATTTTGAGAGAGGGTTGTTGACCGAGGAAGTGGATCCTCGTTCGTCCGAGCCCTTTCTCTTGATTAGTGGTGGAAGGGTGGATTTGACATCAATGTCGACCTCACCGACTTCCTCTGCTTTTCAGGTAATATAGAGAACACAAGAGAAGATACTTGTGAAGGCTCGAGGGGTTCCGAGCGAAAATATTCAGACTTCACTACTAATGAGGAAAGTACTTCGGACGAGGTTTTAAGGGAGGACCCTCAGTCTGCCGAGGGACCTCAGTCTACCGAGGGTCCATCCATAATAGTTTCTCAGACCGATAGCCAAGATCCGAATACTTGGGTGGCTCTGGATGTTTGTTTGAGAGGATCGTATTTTACCACTCGTCAGAACTAGATGTTCGATGACGTGGACTGGTTTTGTCCCGGGGAGGAAGATGCGGATGAGGACGAGAGACGAGAGGATTAGGAAGTACATATTTCGCAGTCAAGCATCAGATTTGATCAATATACGAGGCCAATCATATTTCGGTGTTCGATATCTGGTTTAGGGAGCTGGAATTTTGTCTTCCCTTTACTGACCTGCAAGTGGCGGTGTTCGACCACCTTGGTCTGGCTCCATCTCAGCTTCATCCAAACGTGATCTCGTTCATCAAGTTGTTCGAGATGTGTTTGAATATTTAGAGATAGGTGCTACCCTCCCCCTGCTTTTTCATATATGCTTCCTTCAGAGAGGCTCGGATAAGACAGACAAGGTAGTTCGGTGGAGCTTGGTGTCATTTCGACAACATAATGGGAAGCTCTACAAACCTTATATGGAGTCTGTCTAATTCTTTAAAGAAGTTCCTGTTAGTCTTCTCGGTCTCAGAACGGGCTCTCTTTAATGTGCTTTCAAGCGCTCCTACTATTAGGGAAGATGGTTCTCTGAAGATGAACAAGCGGGGGGAGCAGGTGTATCGGCTTATGTCTTGTTTTAACTTTCACTGGAACAAGGAACATTTCGAGCGGAAAGTTGATCAATATGTGTGGGCCAAAGAGGAATTGGATGCCGAGGATTTTTCCAGTCTTGGCGTGTTTTTGTCTTATGTCGAGGGTCTTACCCCGATCCAATGTATGGGAAGAGGGGGAAACCACTCGTGGGAGAAGAAGAGGGTTATGTTTTCGAGCCCCCGCTCATCAATGTGAGGGATTTCCTTCTTAGTGGGGAACCTAAGGCTTACTTTGGTAGATTTAACATTCTTGCATATTTTTCTCTTTTGTGCATCTTTTTCTCTTTTGTTATTGCTGAATATATCTAGATTTGTCTGATCCTTATGTGAGTTCTCTTTGTTGTAGCTAGGATTAATCCCGCGCTGGAACACATTGCTCGGAACTCACTGCAGCAGAAGAAAAGGGGGAAAGGGTCGTCGAATGATCTGAGGGCTAGCTCTAAGGAAGATCCGGGAAAGGCGTCTGTAAGTCATGCGGTCGGGACTCTGTCCCCTCAACATACTCCATTGAGGAACAAGAGAGTTCGAGTTGATGGCGCGGTGGATCTGACTGGGGAACGGGGCAAGGGGAAATTTGATCTCCCTCCCTACTGGCTCGACCGCACTTACTTCGATAACACGAGTGTAAATCTGCCCCGGTCGGAGTCAATTTTCTTGGAGGAAATGGACCAACCATCTAAGAAGGCATCTCTTTCCAAGGACGCGGGTACGTGGATGCGTATTTTCGAGATGGAAACTTCATACTCTGAACTTGGTCAGTCCCCTGAGGTCGAGCTTCGGGAGCTTAGGGCCAAACTGAAGGAGACGAAGGAGGCTTCTAAAAGCCGGGAAGATAAGTTATCCTCCGATCTTAAGCGGACTACCGAGGAGCGCGATGCGGCTCAAAAGGATAAGCAGCAGCTGAACAACGAGGTCGCGTGATTGAAGGTTGATTTCACTCCGATCGAGGGAGAACCCGAAGATACCGTAGAGTTGAGGAACCGGACAGATCTAATCAAGCGTATTCAACTGGATTACGATGATGCAGTGGTTGCTTCTACGAGAAGTTTTGAAAATGCCTTGGCCCAGGTACAGGTTTTGAATCTGGGCGTGGAGCTGGTGACGGATGGAATGGGAGTCCATCTCTATGTCGAGGGTGGTGAGATAAAGAAGCCCGACTTCCCAGAAGAAATGATCGTGGAAGAGACTCCCCCGCAATCGACCCCTGGAAATGATCCTGACCAGCCTGATGAATGATTTTGACTTGTTTTTATTACGTTTGTTTGGGTGTGGCCCTATTATGTAATGATAGTCTCGACCCTTGTGTTCGTTTTTTATTTTGTTGGGTGGAGTCCCCGTTTTAAATCTAAAACAAATTCGGTCTTCATGTCCGTAAATGTAATATTAAATATTTTCTGCTTATTGTTCGTTGTATGTATAGTATATCTGTTGTTTGGGGGAACACTCGTTAGTTATGTATGATCTTCGCTAGTGTGGGGTGACTAACCGTGGGGGCCAGTTCGTTGTTGGACTTGGTCCGGAGCACAAGCTTTGATTGAAGGCCTGAGGTCGGTGGTGTGAACGTCTCATCGCGAGTTGGGTTTTCTATCGGGCAAGGTACTTAGACAGCGGGGATCGTTTGAGTCTCCCACGTCGGGGCCAATTTCTAGCTCGTTAAATAAATGTAGCGAATATCTCTTTAGTTTCCATGATTTTTGAATCGAGGGACGTTAGCTAATGGTACCCCTATGTTCGAGGGACATGACCATTTTAATCCGAAAGGGAACAAGAGAGGATACCCTAAAGGGGGTGCAAGTGTGAAAGTAGTGTGTTTGATTCAGATACCTTGTCTTGATTATTAAAGTGATCTAACGTTGATTTTAATATCTTGTCATACAATCCTATTAGCCATACATCTAATTAGTGTATATATGTATAGAAAATAAAGGTGTAGAAAGTAAAAATGCTAGAAAGTAAAGTCCTAAGCTATTAGAGGGATTTGGGGTAGTTACATAATAAAGGTGCGGAAAGTAAATGTCTTAATTATCTATTACATCCCATGAGAAGATATATAATGATAAAAGGAACGTACTCGAAAAATTTAACATTCTGGAAGCAGTTACAATAATACGCGCGAAATAGAATTAATCAGGATAAAGAAATAATGTCGGGAGAAGCTTGAAAAAAGAAAGTCAGTGAGTTTGAAGTTAGTAAAAAAGTTTTAGGTTAGTAGAAACCCTAATTACTATCTAAAAATCGGGTGAATCAGAAAACCCTAAGTCTAATTGTCCTTAATTAATAAAAGAAATTCAATTCAAATTAAATTAATTAACCTAAATTAAACTAATTAAATTAATTAATTAAAATAATAAAAAAAGTTAATTGAAAATTAATCCTAATTAAACTAATTATTTAACCTAATTAGTGTCTAATTAATTAATGGTGAATTAAGTTAATTAATTAATTAAGAAAACAATTAAGAAAAAAAATAAGAATTGGAAAAAAGGTTGAAAAAGGTTGGGGGATACCAGGGATCGAACTCGGTCCCCCAGGATTACTAGCAACGCGCCTTGCCATTTCAGCCATGGATCTTGGCTGTTATGGAATTACAACCATCATATCATATGCGTCCAAAGCGTTTCCTTTTGATTTTTCTAACAAGTCAAGTGTGGGCCCCAGGTTTGTTACGCTTGCCAATCAAAAGGACAGATGCTCCCACGCATGCACGTGAAACCCTTGACCCAGGTCAGCGACGCCGCGGACAGTGGTCCGGTTGTCTTCTCCGACGAGAAAAAATTTGAAAACCCGCAAAATCAATCAAAAAACGAAAACCAAAAGCCCATATCACATAATTAGGATGCTACAAATTCAGTGGTACGATTAGTTTGGTCTGAAAATGTCTGTAGCCCTAGATCCAAAGTTTCGTGAGCTCGAAGCCCTAGCAATGGCATCTCACAGTTTAGGCGTCAAACCTTGCAAACGATGGATCAAACCTGTACTATGACACCTCAGGAACATGTTTGCATGGTTAGTTCACATTAAAATACGATAAAAACAAAAATATGAATTTCACAAAGGTGATGCAAACTGAATTCGTGATGCGTGAGTTTCAGGAACGTTTGGCCATGGCTTTGGACTTGTACTTACTCCACAATACCTTAGGAACATGAATTAGTGCTTGGAACTAGCTGCAATAAGGAATTCGACGGTGCAACTTTACTTGAAAATTTTGAAGTATAAACCTTAGTTGCTTGGCTGCTGAATTTGTCTCTTGATGGTCTGGATGTGTTATGTATTTATAGAGGAATGGAATTAGGTCAGAAACTTGAGAGAAATATATTGCATTTATGGGAAAATATTTGATTGAAATTTTGTATCAAAATCTTCTAATTTTGCTTCAATCTCATGCAATCGTCCCTTGTACGATTTGTCCAGCTTGCTGTGACTTACTTGGACCCCAAGAATGATAAATATCCAGTCTTGCATTTATCCATTTTATTTTAATTAAAATTGGATTTAAATGAATAAATTCCAAAATAAAAAAATTAAATTAAATATAGGCGTACAAGTGGAGTTAGAAGTCATGGACTATCTTAGAAATATGTCCAAACTATAAAAACCATGGCCCATTCGGAAAAAAATTTGAATTTGCTTAGTATTTCCCTTCATGCACTTCTTCAAAAATGCCAAACTTGCATAAGTTGTATCTTGCTCAATTTTTATCATTCTGAAGTTTTCTTGGACTTTTTAGAAATATAAAGATGTCCTCTAAACACTCACTTTTGTTTCATCTTCATTGAAGCTTCCATGTTCATGTACACTTCTTTGTAAAAAGATGATTTTTTGTTGACTTTTAGAAGGACCTATAATGTCTTGATCCATAACTCTCAAATGAAGCATTTTGGCCAAAGCTTGTGAGACACAAAGTTATAGAGAATTGAATTATCTTCAAAATGAGCTTTGGTGGAAAAATTTCTAATAAAGTATGTGAAATTAATGTCTAGTCAAAATTCTGTTGACTTTTTATCAGAAAACCCTAATTTCGAAACTTTTATTTTTGATCAAATCTTGAGTTTTCTTGATGAATCATGATCAACCCTTGATCAAATGATGAATGTGACTTCAAAATATTGATGTTTCCCAAAAATGATGAAGTTTGACTGTATGTTGACCACAATTGAATTTTTGGCTAATACAATTGATTTTAAACCATCTGAGCAATTGATTGAGCAAACTTGAGATGTGAGGCATGAAACGTAGCATGGTGATACCTTGAGACATATGAGGAGACATGATGATCACTTGAGGCAATGGAAACCATATTTTACTTGATAGAATCAAAACCCTAGTTATGGGTTGATTGCTTAGGAGTGGGTTTATCTGGTCAACCCTTGAGAAATAGGAGGGAATATTTTGGGGTATAACAGCTTCCCCTGTTCAATCTTCTTGTAACTTAAGGGTTAGATTAGTACGCTTGCCTTTCATGACCTGAAGGTAGAAGATGATTGAACACTCGAGTACACCTAAAAATTTGCACTCGCTGGTGTATGGATTGAGATCGTCAACTGACGATGTACTGGAATGGGCTTACAAATGCCATTTTGGAGAAGCTGATGCTGGGGAGTGAGTCGTACGTTAGACTCCATGCTCGTTTTTTAAAGGAAGGTATCAGTACACATTGATTTTTAACCAGATATGCAGCATTCTGCAGGTGGAGAGATATCAACATGTAGTCGAAAATGGGCTTAAAGATGCCATCTGGAGTAATTGAAGATATGGGAGAGTCAGAATAAACCTTCATCTTGGCTTTATCTAAGATGAGTATTCGTCAAGATGTAGATAGTTTTCCCTTCTTCTTTCGGGTATTAATTTGTAACTTGCTGTCTACTGGTAAACTCGACTGATCGTTCAGATAGTTTTCCCGTCTTGTTTTGGGCATTAATCTATGACTTTTTGTTTGGAAATTTGTGAATAACTTTCACCTATTTTAGAATTTAACATGAAAGAGTAAAGTTAGTTCTATGCATATTATGATGAATGCATGTATGTAATAATGCACATGTTATGATTTTCTATGAATGATGTATGAATGTAGATGTTGTGGTATTTCAAAACATATCCATCTTGAAGGCGATGGAATGTTCTGTTGGAGATCTTCGACTTCTTCTTGGGGATGTAGTTGTTGGAGACCCTGACTAGGGAACAAGAGAGATGTGAATTCCTCCGATGCACTATCTAACCAAGTTTCAGGTCTGGATACTAATGTTGTTTGGGGAATGATAATCCTTGTGATACTCAGCTGTGGATGAATATCTTGTGTATAAACCTTGTTGGGGAATGGCGTGGTTTTGAATAACCTATTACTGCTTAAAGACTGACGTAATAAGTTGGTCGATGATCTTTTACTTCTCGGGGACCAATGTAACAAAATTGACGTTTATTACACGGGGACTGACGTGACAATGTAGACGATCACTGCTCGGGGACTAACGTGACGAGTTGATAGAATCAATGCTCAGGGACTAAGGTGATGAGTTGATAGGATCATTGCTCGGGGACTAACGTGATGAGTTGATATGATCACTGCTCGGGGCCTAATGTGATAAGTTGATACGATCATTGCTTGGGGACTAACGTGATAAGTTGATAGGATCACTGCTCGGGGACAAATGTGATGAGTTGATACGATCACTGCTCGGGGACTAACATGATGAGTTGATAGGATCAATGCTCGGGGACTAATGTGATGAGTTGATACGATTGCTGCTCAGGGACTAACATGATGAGTAAAAGATTTGGACATTGCTGAAAGGAGATGATAGAGTAGTAATCTTGTCGGAGAGATCCGTCTCTGTTGAGGGAGTGATGGCTCTGTGGGGATTGTAGAGATTATTCTATGGGAATATTTCTGCGAAACTGACTCTGCGGGAATGTGTTGGTGACTTGGATTGTATCTCAATTCCTAAAGCCTGCAGTAATTGTTGTTTCTGTTTGCTTTTCGTGTATTTCTGAACATGTATTTATTGTCAAATGCATATAATCATTTAAAGAAATCATTGGACTTATTCAAACAAAACAGATGAAAGTAAAAGTTTGAAACTTGAAAAGAGGATTTATATTAATTTTGAAAAGTAAACCTATAGACAGGCAGTTTTTGTACAAAGAGACAAATGTCCTAGTAAAAGGACACTGTCGGAAACATTTAGAAAGTAATAAAAGCTATGTAGAAACAATCTTGTCGAGTTTCAACTCTGCTATTGCTCATATATTTTTGACTATCTCATCTCCTTGCTGCCAGAAAAAGGTGATTGGATTGATCTGCGCCATTTAAACTCTAAGCTGATAGTAGTATAGTAGATGATCTTGACGAGACATAGTCATACACTTTAAATCCCTAAATTTTGGTCTAGACCGCCCTTTCGGGTTTTCAGTCTACCGGGATACCCTTTTTTGTCCAAGTCGCCTTTGCAGGTTTTCGACTTGCCGAGTGTACATTCTTTTATATGTATGTCCCTAACGTTTTCCCGAACCCTTTTGGTTCTCTAGGACGCCCTTATTTTTGCCTAGGCCAGTCGACCTAGCGGGTCTCATTTTATGTGTATTATTTTTTTACTATGTCTGCGTTCACAGGGTGAGGGAAGTCTTATCCAACCATAGTGCTCGGTATCATGGCTCCGCCGAAAAATATTGTCTTTACTACAAATGGTCCCTCATAGTTGGGAGTCCATTTTCCCCTGGGATCACCTTGTGGTAGGATGATGCGCTTGACTACTATATCACCAACTTGGTACACTCGATGTTTGACTTTCTTATTGAAGGCTTTGATTATTCGTTTTTGATATATTTGTCCATGACAGATAGCTGCAAGTCCTTTTTCGTCGATCAAGTTTATCTGGTCAAGCCAAGTCTGGACCCATTCATCTTTGTCTAACTCTGCATCCTTCAATACTCTGAGTGAGGGTATCTGAACCTCAATAGGTAGAACTACTTCCATATCGTACACGAGAGAGAATGGGGTTGCCCCTGTTGATTTTCGTACTGAAGTGCGATAACCGTGGAGAGAAAATGACAACATCTCATGCCAATCCTTATACGTCACTGTCATCTTTTGTATGATTTTCTTGAGATTCTTGTTGGTGGCTTCCACTGCGCCATTCATCTTTGGCTGATATGGAGAAGAGTTGTAATGCTTAATCTTGAACTGCATGCAGATTTCGGTGATCATTTTGTTATTGGGATTGATACCATTGTCTGTGATAATCCTTTCGGGGACGCTGTATCGGCATATGAGATTATGTTTGATAAATCGAGCCACAACATTCTTGGTAACAGATGCAAACGAGGTTGCTTCTACCCATTCTGTAAAGTAATCGATAACTACGAGGATAAAACGGTGGCCATTAGAAGAGATAGGTTTGATTTATCCAATCATGTCAATACCCCATATTGTGAAAGGCCATTGGGCAGTCAGAACATTCAATGGAACTGGAGGCACATGTACTTTATTTGCGTATATCTGGCATTTGTGACAAGATCGGGAATAGCGATAGCAATCAACTTCCATAGTGGACCAATAGTATCCCGCTCTCATAATCTTCTTAGCCATTGTATGTCCACTAGAATGAGTACCAAATGAGCCCTCATGCAACTCTTCCATGATTCGCTCAGCTGTTTTCTGATCTACACATCGGAGTAAGGCAAAGTCATGGTTGCGTTTGTACAAGATGTCGTTACTGAGAAAGAACTTGGTAGCGAATCTCCTTAGAAAATTCTTATCGTTGACAAATGCCCCCTCGGTCATAATATCGTGTCTTATCCCTTTTAGGTTTTCTCGATATGTTTACCTTTCTCCTTTTGCGAGATAAAAAACGTTCGATGGCGACTTCATTGATATAGTTATCCGATGATGTTCAATTGGGTTGTTTCAAATGTCTTCAATTGTCTGAACTTTTTCTGATCCTGTGAAAGGTATCTGATCAAGAATAGGTGTCCCAAGTAGCTTAGAGAACTCTTCCATTATAGATATCAACTGATAATCTGGGAAAGTAAAACAATGATGTTTTGGATCAAACAACTGGAATACGACACTCATCATATCTTCTTCAAAACCGGAGATAACCAAGTCGAGTAGATAAACATGTCTTTTGATGAACTGAGTGTGATCGGGGACTTTCGAAACTAACTCTTTGAGTTGAGAGGGTATACCCACGAAGTTGATTCGGATAGTCTTCCTGGAAGCCATAACCCTACAGCAAAGAATAAAGATAAACCCCTAGGTCCTTGAAATGGTTAGAAATTTTATGATGTTATGATGTCATGATGTCATGTTTAAATAGCACACACAAACAATATACACAACATCTCTAGGTTTAAGGCTTGCATGAGGTATAGGTGTCTACCCTACCTGAGTTTAATTTGGTTCAACTTGTCCTATAATAGTAACCGGGTTCTAGGAATCTCATATCACGGATCTTTCTCGCAGGCTTTATTTCAATACGACTACCAAATGGTCTACCGAAACATCCCAAAAGTAGAATCTCAATGACCGTAGCATCGAGTATCAACCAACCTCAGTCTGCACCAGAGCTGACTATCTCACTACCTTCTAATGGCCAAGATGGGTTAATTAGGGTTCTAAAAGTTTAGTTAGTGCTTGATGACACTACGTAGACGCCAAATATTTCCTCAACTGAACATGAGGAATACCAGGACATCCAAAGTGTCGCACTAACCGTAGCCATCATTTTAATCATTTTGGTCTACGCCAAACAATCGCGATGATCTATTACTACTTACGTAAGGAAACATGGATCTGGGTGTAGGATCCCCCACAGATATAATACTTAAGCATACCCTTAAAAATAAAGCATACAAAGCATACAGAAAGCAATAAAAGTGATTTTTAGCCCTAAGGTAACCACTCTTTGGGTGTGTCCCCAGCAGAGTCTCCAGTTCTGTAACATGGTGGAAGAACTGATTTGTTAGTTATGCGTTTTATCGCAAATATTGCGGATAGCAAGAGTCGTCGCAGACTTTTCTTTTATCCAATAGAGGAAAGGTGAAAAGAACAAGAAATACCTTTAATCGATTCTGAGTAAGGGAGGTAATTATGAAAAGGGAAGGTATTAGCACCCTTTCCATCCTTAGTTATCTACCGGATCTTAATTGCGTAGCTCACTTTTGAAAATTTGCTTTCTGTGTGTGTGATTTGAAAATTATTTTGAAAAAGTATTTCGCTTTGACTTCGTAATGATTCTTGTATCAGTCCTCAATAATGTATACGAAGTGTTTGGAAATATTTGTTTGGAACAATGTAACTTTGTAATGATTCTCGTCGGAATGTATACAAAGTGTTTGTTTGAAAAGTATTTTGGAAATAGTGTGAGGTGTGAAAAGTATTTTGATTAGAATGGAGCAAGCAATTAAAAGTCTTTATTACCTACTCAGAAGGGTCGTTCTTGTTATTTTCCTTCTCCTTTAGAATAAAGTTATCCATACCATTAGTTGGTAGGTAACTTTATCCGTTGGATGTGAAGGGACAATCGTAGGGTCATCGTATGGTCGTTGAAAGCAACATTGTAAGGATACCTTAGCAAATTCGTAAGGGCGATCATCACTTATTCTTAGGCAAAACCCAAGGGACGAGATCATATATTCGTAGGCAACATCGAGGGACTATGATCTTTATGATGATTTTTGAATCGAGGGACGTTTGCTAATGGTACCCCTACGTTCGAGGGACATGACCATTTTAATCTGAAAGAGAACAAGAAAGGATACCCTAAAGGGGGTGCAAGTGTGAAAGTAGTGTGTTTGATCCAGATACCTTGTCTTGATTATTAAAGTGATCTAACATTGATTTTAAGATCTTGTCATACAATCCTATTAGCCATACATCTAAGTAGTGTATATATGTACAGAAAATAAAGGTGCGGAAAGTAAAAGTGCGGGAAAGTAAAGTCCTAAGTTATTATAGGGCTTTGGGGCAGTTACATAATAGAGGTGCGGAAAGTAAATTTCCTAATTATATATTACATCCCATGAGCAGATACATAATGATAAAAGAAACGTGCGCAAAAAGTTATACATCTTGGAAGCAGTTAGAATAATACGCGCGAAACAAAATTAATCGGGATAAAGAAATAAAGTCAGGAGAAGCTTGAAAAAAGAAAGTCAGTGAGTTTGAAGTTAGTAAAAAACTTTTAGGTTAGTAGAAACCCTAATTACTATTTGAAAATCGGGTGAATCGGAAAACCCTAAGTCTAATTGTTCTTAATTAATAATTGAAATTCAATTTACATTAAATAAATTAACCTAACTTAAATTAATTAAATTAATTAATTAAAAAAATTAAAAAAATTAATTGAAAATTAATCCTAGTTAAACTAATTATTTAACCTAATTAGTGTCTAATTAATTAATTAGTTAAGAAAATAATTTAGAAATATAAAAAAAAGAATTGGAAAAAAGCTTGAAAAAGGTTGGGGGACGCCAGGGATTGAACTCGGTCCCCCAGGTTTACCAGCAACGCGCCTTGCCATCTGAGCCATGGATCTTGGCTGTTATAGAATTACAACCATTAGATCATATGAGTCCAAAGCGTTTCCTTTTGATTTTTCAAACAAGTCAAGTGTGGGCCCCAAGTTTGTTACGCTAGCCAATCAGAAGGACGGATATTGCCACGCATGCACGCGAAACCCTTGACCCAGGTCAGCAACACCGTGGACGGTGGTCCGGTTGTCTTCTCCGACGAGACAAAATTTGAAAACCTGCAAAATCAATCAAAAACGAAAACCAAAAGCCCATATCGCATAATTAGGATGCTACGAATTCAGTGGTACGGTTAGTTAGGTCTAAAATTGTATGTAGACCTAGATCCGAAGTTTCATGAGCTTGAAGCCCTAGCAATGACTTCTCATAGTTTAGGCGTCAAACCTTGCAAACGATGGATCAAACCTATTCTATGACACCTCATGAACACGTTAGCATGGTTAGTTCACATTAAAATTCGATTAAAAAAATACAAAATTCCCAAAGGTAATGCAAACTGAGTTCATGATGCGTGAGTTTCAGGGATGTTTGGCCATGGCTTTGGACTTGTACTTACTTCACAATACCTCAGGAACATGAATTAGTGCTTGGAATTGCTTGGAACTGGCTGAAATAAGGAATTCGATGGTGCAACTTCACTTGAAAATTTTGAAGTATAAACCCTAGTTGCTTGGCTGCTGAATTTGTCCCTTGATGGTCTGGATGTGTTATGTATTTATAGAGGAATGGAATTAGGTCAGAAACTTGAGAGAAATATATTGCATTTATGGGAAAATATTTGATTGAAATTTTGTATCAAAATCTTCCAATTTTGCTTCAATCTCATGCAATCATTTCTTGTACGATTTGGCCAACTTGATGTGACTTACTTGGACCCCAAGAATGATAAATATCCAGCCTTGCATTTATCCATTTGATTTTTGGTATTTTATTTTAATTAAAATTAGATTTAAATGAATAAATTCCAAAATAAATAAAATAAATTAAAGAGAGGCGTGCAAGTGGAATTAGAAGTCATGGAATATCTTAGAAATAAGTCCAAACTATAAAATCCATGGCCCATTTGGAAAAATTGAATTTACTTATTATTTCCCTTCATGCACTTCTTCAAAAAATGCCAAACTTGCACAAGTTGAATCTTACTCAATTTTTATTATTTTGAAGTGTTCTTGGACTTTTTAGAAAGCTCAAGATGTCATCTAAACACTCCTTCCGGTTTCATCTTCATTGAAGCTTCCATGTTCATGTACACTTCTTTGGAAAAAGATGACTTTTGTTGACGTTTACAAGGACCTATAATGTCTTGATCCATAACTCTCAAATGAAGCATTTTTGGCCAAAGCTTGTGAGACACAAAGTTGTGGAGAATTGAATTATCTTAAAAATGAGCTTTGGAGGAAAAGTTTATGATATAGTTTGTGAAATTTATGCCTGGTCAATGTTTTGTTGACTTTTTATCAAAAAATCCTAATTTAGAAACTTTGACTTTTGATCAAATCTTGAATTTTCTTGATGAATCATGATCAACCCTTGATCAAAAGATGAATGTGACTTCAAAATCTTGATGTTAACAAATATTGATGAAGTTTGACTGTATGTTGACCACAGTTGACTTTTTATCCAATACAATTGATTTTCAACCATCTGAGCAATTGACTGAGCAAACTTAAGAAGTGAGGCTTGAAACTTGGCATGGTGATACCTTGAGACATATGAGGAGACATGATGATCACTTGAGGCAATGGAAACCATCTTTTACTTGATAGAATCAAAACCCTAGTTATGGGTTGATTTCTTAGGAGTGCGTTCATCTGGTCAACCCTTGAGAAATGCTTGAATATGGAGATGTGGATTGACTTGAGAAATAGGAGGGAAAATTTTGGAGTATAACAACGAATTTGTGAATGTTGGGAAGGGGGTAGGCGTCTTTTGGACATGCCTTATTAAGATCAGAGTAATCAATGCACATGCGCCATTTTCCATTATTATTTTTCACAAGTACAGGGTTGGATAGCCACGTAGTATATTGGGCTTCCGATACAAAATTTGCCTCTAGAAGGTCCCTAACAACTTGCTCGGAAGCCTCGATTTTTTTCGGGTACTGCTTTCACCTGCGCTATGCTACGACCTTAAGGGAAAAATCAATAGTAAGATGGTGACATGCGACCTCTGGGTCGAGACCAGGCATTTCGGGTGCACTCCAGGAGAAGAGAACGAAATTGTCCTTCAAGCAAGCTTTGAGCTGATTTTGAGCTAACTCTGGAAGATATGTCCCGATCTTGACTCCTCTACTAGGGTCTTCACTGAGTGGAACGAGCTCAAACTCTCCGTCTGGGATCGGTCGCATGTGTTGCTTCGATGGTCATTCCGAGCTGTTGGGGTACAGTGCATCTTCCTCGTTCATCGGAGTGTTAGCCTACCTCTTTTTCTCGGCTAAGTCCTTTAGCTTTAGGCGGTTGTCGAGGTCGATGGCGTCGACTCGAGGGAGAGGTTCTGGCTTGTGAGAGCTTTCAGGGAGGTCGACTCTACCCGTGACCTGTGGTTGGAGGTTGATGGAGTCCATGCCCTTTGTGGATGCCTCGAAACATCTTTGGGCGGCTTGGATGTCTCCGTGCAAAGTTGCTACCTTCTCTTCAGCCGTGTAATATTTCATCTTCAAGTGTACCATGGATGGTACAAAAATAAGCTCCACAAGAGTGGGCCAACCGAAAAATGCACTAATATAGAGATGGGTAATCGACGACCAAGAACTGTGTTTTGATCGACCTTCCAGTCTCTCCGGCTCCGAAGGTCATGATCAGCTTAACGTACCCCCATGGCTTTCCTCTAGATCTGTTGAATCCTTGTAGATCCAAACCGAGGTAAGGAGTCAGGTGGGTCTCGTTGAGCTGCAACGTGCGGAAGAGCTGAATTGATATCGGCCGAACTTCCTTGGTCAACCAATATACACCTGAAATCGAAGTTATCCATTCGAGCACGGACGAGTAAAGGAATATTTGCGTTTGGGGCGCCCCCTGGTAGCTCCTCCTTGAAGAAGGCCAGTGGGTAAGACTTGCCTTGGATTTTGTCGAGGGTGGCGCCCAGATCCAAACTTATTTTGACGAGATCGTCAAATCTTCTCTTGATTGATCCAATGGAGTTCTTGGTGAACCCTCCACCGAAGATGACCATGGTCGTTGCGAAGGATTCCCATGGTATGTGGACAGCGAAGTACGTCGGGGTGGTATCGAGGTCGGGGAAGATGAAATCTTTTGGCCTAGATTTAGTCATGGCCACGGGCATGGAGGACTCCTCTACAGGCTTTTCTTCATCGACTTTACTAGACGAGGGAGACTCATCTTTCGCGGATTATTTCTTCTTGTATTGCTTGAGATGCCCGTCTCTGATCAAGATCTCAATCTCATTCTTCACATGGATGTAGTCGTCTTTCACGTGCTCGTGAATTCTGTGTAATCTACAATATTTACTTTTATCTGTCCCTAACTTTGTCGGGGTCTATCAGGGGAAACGTACTCCGCCCTGTTTGAACTCGGAGTTTGCACAATCGGTCAAGATACGCTCCTGAGAAGTGGTGAGGGGGTGTAGTAGCTTAATCGACCAACTGGCCCCTTGTGGTCTCTGGAGTTGCAGGGTTTATCCTCAGGCCTTCACTCTCCCCCTCGACGGGATGTCGAGGGATCTTCATTCTTTGAACTCTTAACATTCTCCCTATGTCGAGTGTCACGAGCACAGTTAGCGGCTTCCTTCTCCTCGTATTGGATGTATTCTTGGGATTTCATGAGGAAAGCATCCAATGTTGAGGTAGTTTCGATACTTATAGCCTTCGTGAAGTCGCTACGAGGGCGTAGTCCTCTTTCGAGGAGATATTTTTTCATGTCGTCTGTCGTTGAGACTTGGACAGGTTCTTGATTGAACCTCTCGATATAGGCTCAGAGAGATTCTTTTTTTCCCTAAATGATGGCCTCTAGGGAGGCTTCCGACTTAGGGTGTCGTCAGGATGCTGTGAAATGTTTGGAAAATAATCTTCCCGACTGCTTCCAAGATATGACCGACCCATCGGGGAGACTTTTATACCACGCCATTGCTCCTTTCATCAAGGTCGTAGGAAACAAACAGCATTTGATGGCTCCACAAACTCCACGATAGTCGAGCAGGGCATCGATGTTCTCGATGTGTTCGTCAAGGTCAGTGGTGTCGTCGTATTGACCGCGCTTGGGAGGTTTCTCTAGACTAGACGAAATAGGGATATCCATGATAGCCCGACATAAAGGGCCATGATGCTCCTCTTCATCGCTCTGGTCGGGAGAGAGGGAGACGGAGTGATGGTTTCTCTTGTGACGGAGGGAGATTTATCTCTCCTATCTTGATCTGGGGGACGCAGAACGATTGTGGGAGCAGTGCGGTTCGTTCTTCGTCTTCTTGTGCGAAGGAGATCCTCAATTTTTCTGAGGTAGGGTGTGTCCCCTCTTCTAATGCTAAGTCCGCGTTGGTCAACAGTGGTGCCGAGGACTGAGGGATGACGGGGTCGTCAGCTTGATTCTTGAGTTTTCTGTTATCCAAGAAGGAATCTTGGTCGCTAGCATCTTCGAAATCGGGGGTGTAACACCCCAAATCTACCTATCAAATATTAATAAAAATCGGAGTGCAAAAATTCATCATACATGGGGTGCCACATTTACTTCACATAAAAACAACATATATTAATCATATTTATTCAGATACATAACTCTTAAAACCTGGATGAACCTGTAATAATATTAATTCAACCTTTTAATCAACTACAATTCACTTAATATTGTTATTCAACTAAAACAACTTCCATAACAACATGATACTTCATAAATTCGACTTAAAGATCAACAACTTAAAGAAATAACAACAACAGACACCACAAAGAAACAACAATCTTTCATCCCCCGAGTGCTACGTATCAGAGCAATTGACACCAACTTGAACTAACAACTGAAACAGCTGCAAAGCATAAGCTAATCTTCCTGATTACCTGCACGTTACCCACGTAGAGGCAACATCACAACAGAAGGGGTGAGATATCAAATAATATAAACAATATTATGATAATCTTTATATTAGATTACAATCATACAAATTTCACCGCTTCGTATAACAATCATACAACAACTACTATAAACAACTTAATAGCAACAACAAGGCAATTTCAATTGGTCAACCTGACACTCAAATCAACACAACTTAATAACAACAATAACTTGTATTAAACAACAACTTATATCAAACAGCAACTCATATCAAACAGAAACTTATCAAACAACAACTTATATCAAACAACATATTATATCAAAAAGCAACTTATATTCAGACAACAACTTATATCAACAAATAGAATGTGACTCAACTATGCAAATGCATGTGGTACCATTTGGAGCAGAACTCCCAACTTAAACACATTCCAGTTTATCGAGGAATTAACAAGGCATAAGCCTTCAACGTCAACGTGGTGCCATCAACGCCAACTTAATCATGCAATGTATGCGACAGTATAAATGACATACAACAACAACATCAACTTCAACAACTTAAACAACAACTTAAATAGCAACTTAAACAACAAAAATAACAACAACAACAACAACTTAAACATGTATTCATTTGCATCAACTTAAACCGACATTGGTCATTCGACCTACAACTCAATCATGCCCATGAATCAGGACATTTCAACTTACTCAGTTGTACCTGCAAATCAACATATTCAACATCGTCTCGACAAAACAAATCAACCAAGATCACCTACTAACAACTAAAGACTACTCTGACAATTTTCGGTTAATTCCAAACAACTAATTTTACCGCTTAAATCACTATTTCGGCTAATTTTGGTAATTGTTCTCATTTTATGCTTTTACTACCAATTATAAACTAGTTACTGCTATTTGTATTATACTGTTATTATTACTTTCTGCTGCTAAACTTCATTGTCATCCAAAATCATGTTGTCCTCAAGAATCAATCTCTACTACAAAAATCTGTTATAGCAATTTGTTGTTTCTGATAAACTTCCCTGTGACAGGATAATTTGTAACTTTGCTATCTTAATTCTAGTAATCTATTAATTCTCATATATTATTCAACTAATAATATTTCACATTCAACTAATAATTCCCAGTAATCACTCACCGATGAATAATTTACAACAACAATTAACGCCAAAAGCAACAACATAGATAACAATTAGGCAGTGCTCACAACACAGACAGTGATTATCAAAACTGATCAATTTTATAGAATCAACGTATCACAGAAAGAACCACAACACAGAGGAAATTTTTATACAACCCCGTCCCACATACTAATCATCATATTCCCGGTTATAAAATTTGAACTCCACCCTTACCTTTTGGTTTTCTGGTCAGTCGAATTCTCTGGTTGAATTTCTAGAATTTCGTTATAGTTTCCGCTTTTCCATGGCTTCAAATTCTTTCGTAGCAATTTTCCTCGATCAGTTTCTAAAACTCGTTATGCAATTCTTCTCATACAGCAAATCTTCTTTTCTCCTCTTCACACAAACCCTTTTTTTTCCACCTATCTACGTATTGTCTTCCTTTTGTTCTTTTCCAAAGCCCTTTTTCTTATTCCACTTAATTCTTCATAATACTAATAATATTATTATTCTCAATATTATTTTGGGCTTAATACTACACCTCCCTTATTACTACTTTCAACTTCAAAATAGGCCCATACTGAATAATAATAATAATAATAATAATAATAATAATAATAATAATAATATTTCTAATATTATTTCTCCGCTTAAACCGACAATTAATTCGACTATAACTTCCTCACTCAAATCAACCTATTAATCTAAATTACGCCGATAACTTCCAACTACAACAAATAGTTACTCTATTATTTTAATTAAATAATTAATTAAATTTGGGGCGTTATAGGGGGCGGTCCTGCCATCCCTGTGATCAATGAGGTCCTCGAGACGAGGAGAGGTATCATTCTTGTCTGTCTTTCGGACAGGTGAGAGAACGGTCTTGCCGGAAAGGAGTTGATCATTGTTATCAACCATCTCTTTAGGTTGAGAGTATCTTTGATCTTCTAGTATCAGGATGATGAATGAACATGGGGAAGATATGTTCCCACAGACGACACCACTAATCTGAAAAAGTGATTAGGATCACAGATGGCCGTAACGCTTGAAGATCCTTCGAGCGAGTTGATATTGAGGAGGCGTGGTGTACCTGCAAGGCACTACGATGCTAAAGTAAGCAAATATTCAAAAAAGAGGATAGTGAATATTAAGGTTTTGAGTGTAAGAAAGTAATATCTTTCCCTCTAAGATATGGGGTTTATATAATGATGTTTTGAGGATTCTCATTGGTTACTATATTTGGGCCGAGACATGCGGACCCGTGAATATAGTCGTTCAAGCAGACTAGGTCAAGGTCGAGCGATGATGCTCGTAACTAGTCGTTATGTCAAGAAAAGGGCAAATAAAGATCATAGTTCTTAACGTGATAAGCTATGAATCTGCCTGACGGATGTCGAGCATGGGACATCGCATGGTACACCATTCGAACAGTTGATAGTCCCCAGTATACCAACGAATATCTGCAGAAATCTGTACCTCGAGGAGGTGCGGCCTGCCCGACAGGCATTCGGGCAGTCCAGAACAACCATCATATCCAAATTCTCATTCACAAAGGCCTCTTTTGACTCGACCAACTACTCATTTTCCCTAATACATTCAATATTTTTAAGCATTGAACGAAGAATTTTTTGAATGTTGTCATCATGAACCTAGCTGATTAAGAAATGTCAATATCCTTCAATTGAGTGAGAACATCTAAAATCTTCGGGCCAGTAGTTGGATCAGAATGAAGCAATTGAGGCAACTCCAGATTCAAGGCATAAGTACGAATTTCAGTCATTGAATTCTTGACTTTTGTTGCCTCAGGCCCCAGTTTATCGTTATGAGCTTGAGATTGGTTAGAGTCAGAAGAGAGAGTGTGAGAGCTCACGAAGCTGCGTAGCCTTGCTATTGTTTTTAGAGGGGAATCTTGAATCCCCATTTGTTGTGAAGGCGTGGGTGAGTCGACTTTCTTTTTCTCATAAGAAATTTGAGGTGTATCTTCAAAAGGAGGAAGATTTTGGGAAGTGGTGGCATTTTTATTTGCCTCTGAACCCTGCAGGGAATCTAAAAGACTAGAGTCAGAGCTAGTCAAACTAGAACCCTTATGTTTTGAAGGACTAATGACTGAGTTAGAGTCACTAAGAGTAGCGGGAACAGTCAGACCAATGAACTCACCAGTGGCAATGTCGAGATTCTCATGATGGTGAGGGGAAGAAGCCTCTTATAGTGGAGTATAGCCATCCAAACTTTATTGTTGTTGTCCAAAGGCATCAACCTAGAGAAAACAAAAAACGATATTAATGAAACAAACTCAACAAATAAAAAGATACTGAAGAAAAATCGACAAGTACCTGTGTTGACAGATCAAGATCGACGGTCACATCTTTCTCAGTAGAAGCAACAACAGTTCCTCCAATTGGATCTTGAACTTTATCAGAACTGGGGGCACGAGTTGGAGTGACAATGGATGTGTTTAACACTATAGTGGCAGCACCTAAATCTAGGTTAACTTCAGGATCTTCAACCATAATCACTTTTCCTATCTTTTTTGTTTTTGTTGCCTGGTCCCCGGTTGGACCTGAAGCTCCAACAGTGTTGGCAACAAGAAGTGGGTCGATATTGTCTGGTTGTACCACTATGGCAGCACCATTTTAGCTAGGGTTAGATTCAAGGTTTTGGGTCACATGCACCTTTTCTTTCTTTTTCTTTTTTGCCAATTTGTATTCAACAGAGGAATCCTTCTTCCTCTAATGGATTTTTGATTTGTGGGAGTGTTGAGGGGACTGGACATCAGGTGATGGCTAAGTTTCAGAAAGGAAGATATAAGTTGAAGTTATTGTTTCTGTCGAAAATGAAAAAGTAAGGCGACAAGATGTGACACCCCAAACAATTCGATTATTAAATAATTATGATTTTTAATTATTAATTTAATTAGGAATGTAATTATTAATATTTTGGATTAACGGGATTAATTAAATTAAATGGAAGTGGGTTTATTAATGAGGTGTGAAGGGTAAAGTGAGGGTGTGAGGAGTAAAAGACTCTACTCACATTAATTATTTTATTTTTATTATGTTAGAATGATAAAAGGAATAAAAGAAGGAAAAAAAGGAAAAAAAGGAATTATTTTTGGAGAAAACACACATACGTGCAATTAAGAAGAGGAAAAGGAAGGAGGAAGCCAATTCGTGTCGGAAGTCGAAGAACCCACAAGGTAAGGGGTGATTTCGATTAATTATTATGTATTATCGGTTTGAATTCGACCGTATGGATCATAGCATGTTAGGAAATCCGGGTTTAGAAATTCTAGGTTTCCATAGAATTGTATCTATTGTGTCGGATTGTAGGTCGGAAACCATTAGTGTGTCAAATAATAAATAGGAATGATGAAATAATGTTGTTTGATGTTATAATGGTGTAAAATGGATGTATTTTGGTGTTTCTCATGTTGCAATTCGTATGGGGATGTTTGGAATTGATTTGGAATGGGTAAATGCTGTCAAAATAGCAGATTTTGACTCTGCAGGTCGTGGGAACCGGTTCCCAGTGGGGAGGAACCGAGTTCCCAGTGTAAACTTTCAAAAACTGGAAAAAATGTACGTAGGAACCAGTTCCCAGTGGTGTAGGAACCGGGTTCCCATACATTTTTCCAGGGGCGTGATTTTTGAACCTTGTGGGAACCGGTTCCTGCATAGGGAGGAACCGGGTTCCACTGAAACTTTTCGAAAAATTCTAAAACTTTGAAAATTCATAACTTTCAAACCGTAAGTCCGTTTTGAGCGCCGTTTTGGACGTTGTTTCTTAAATTTAATGCTCTATCTCATAAAATGAAAAGATTTCCTAAAACTTGAAATTATTTTGAAAATGAGTCGAATTTCGAAATAAGTGATTATTCATTCGAGGTGTGTTTGGTGCATGATTTGTTGAGAATATCATGTTTGGGATTTGGTTCAGTTATGATAATTTGGTGTATTTCATAGACTGATTTGATGTTGCATGCTGGTGATGTGCGTGCACATGCATTTTTGGTGAAGTTAATTCCCATTGTGTGGAATTTGACTTGTATTGCCGTTAACCGATACCCGGGTGATGATGGGTGGTTCGGCTGGATTCGTGTCCGGGTGTTTATGGACGAATCGATGGTTACTGTATCCAGTTGATGATGGATCAGTGTTGGGTGACTTGGTCACGTGTTGGTACCACATGCATTGAGTCTGCATTGTATTTGCATGGAATTGTAACATGTTAGGATGTCTTCCAGTGTTACGATTCTCTTATTGTTATTTGTTGTGCATAATGTTTTGTATGGTTGTAACTGCGTATTGGAATCTGAATTATGCTAAAATGGGTGAAATAATATGCTTGTGATATATGTTGATTGAGGAGCTTATAATGCATTGTAATTATGAGAAATCTCACCCTTACCTTAATGATTTCAAATTAAAGTTAGCAGCTCAGGAGTTGGTGAGGATGGCTCTAGAGCTAAGATATTTAAGTCCGCGTGTCAGTGTCATGCTCTGATAGGTTGTAACACTGGGGAACGTTTAGTTGAGGATTTATTCATGTTTCAGTTGTATTTGGAATTACTTTAGGAATAATTAAGACTTGGTTTATTCCGTTTTGTTTTGATGGTATTGTTTCCGCTGTGTAAGACATGGTCTTAACTTAATTGATTATTTTGATGGTGGTCCTCAGTGTAGCAAGGCTACTGAGTTAATTAGAGTTTTATTTATTTCATAATTGTGGCATCCCTTGATTTCCGTGTTGACTCTGATTAAATCTGATTTCAAAATTACCTTAAATAATATATTCGCGGGGTATTTTAGAAGGGGTGTTACACAAGACATACCTTATTTCTCTCAGTAGTTTGGTTCTTGTCCTTCTTGGACCTTTTGGATTTGTCAGAGGAAGTAGTCATATCCGCTGAGCATTTTTTACTCTGGTAGACAAGAGAAACATTAGTAACATTGTAAGCCATAAAAAAGAATGAAAAAAATAGGAAGTACACAAATACACCTATAGAAGAATCAGTCTTCTTAAGTGCATAAGAAATGGATTCATCATCGGAGGGTGTGTGGTTAAGAATAATCTGCAGAAATATTGGCCAAGTTATAAGTGCCAAATCAAAGAAGATAATTGGCAAAAGTTTGAAGTCGAACCTTTATTGTCAAAGGACTAGTTTGGTCAACAGGAACTTTCTTTGTTTATACCTGAATAGAGAGGGCTAAAATAAAAATGACAAAGGGTCAAATAAATATAAAAGTTGAAATGTAAAAGAAATCATGCTTTCCAGAGGTAGTTACCATATGGTATGACAGCAAGTTCTCTAACATTTTGAGGGTCAATATGTAGAAAACCTGGGTAATTGTCTAACGAATACTTCGTCGGCTCCACCCTTTCATCTTTTTTGTTATAAGCATTTTGCACGTTCGACCAAGAGTTATACCATCAATCCGGGATAGGCGGGCGAAAAGCCAAAGCCAAGGGGCTAGTTGGTAAAGGAGGAAATTTTATTTTTCCAAAATGAAGTGCGTAAAGATATTTGTCTTTCGCGTAACCAGGAATTTTAAGTTTTGGGATCATGTCGGACACCTTCTCCTTTAGCTCTTGGTTTGCGTCAAAAATGGTCCGACGAAGGTTATTGGGTAGATACACCATGCGAAAGTATTGCTGAAAAGCTTGGATCTGCTTGATGTTAGTAGCCTTACATTTAGTCGATTTTCCCTGTAAACGATCAAAAGATGCAGTCAGTTCAGCTAGTTTAATTTCAGGATCACCAAAAAATGTATCAAAATAAGACTGCCTCTAAGTTTCAAACTCTTTGGAGCAGTAGAAAGTTGGTTGGAAAGGAGTGAGAGCAAGCCTAGGTCTTTTTTCCCAGAGGTTTTCGACATCTTCTTTTATGATCTGGAAAGGTTTGTCTGTTGTAATGTCGATCAGCAGTTTGTAAGAGTGGAGCAAAGACTTAGGGGTGAGTTGACAAAGCCCAAACTGTCAAGCCACCAATTTAGGCTGATAAGTGAGTAAGTATGGATTCAGGCCAACAATAACAGGCGAAAGAAATAGGGGAGTCAAAAAGTGTCTCCAGGTAATTAAAGAATTATCCTTATCTTCTTCACTTGTATGAGGGAAGGCCCTAGTGAACCATTCAGGATCATCCTATCTATCATGGAATGAGGCCATGGAAGGTTCAAAATTAACCCGTGTTAACATGATGTTGAACTGAAATTTGAAGACTTCGACATTTGGAGAACCCTTGTCGATGGGAGTCAGTGGAAGAAGGTGTTGCCAAACAACATGGTTTTGAGATGGAGGGCACACTACTTTTCTGCTTCTATATGGCTTGATATCTTGAGAGAAAGTGGCATTTAGCCACAATTGCAAAAACCAAAAAGGGCCATGAACCAAGATGTTTTTCTTTTTTGATTTGGTGGGGTCAAAAAGTTTTAACTGACTAGCAGCATCAGTTAAGGATTCATAAAGAAAGGTCAATATTAGTTGGCCCAAAGCAATATTTTTACCCTTATGCAACTGGGTAGCCAGATAAGAGAATTGTTTGGCCACTTTCATAGACCTAGAGCAGAAGATAAAGCGAGACAACCACAAAGTTGAAAATGTCATGTGCTCCTCATCAGTAATAGGGCCAGGTGTTTTAGCGTGGTGGTCGATAAAGATGTTGTCGGTTGGTTTGTGAGCCTCACCCACGTCGAACTTTAAAGGCACAAGAGCAATTTCCCTATAGTTAAATACTTTTCCAGATGGTTTCAGTCCTATGATAGCAGCAATGTCGAACAAGGTAGGAGTAATCATACCATATTTTGTGTGGAAAATGTTGGTCGACCCCTTCCAAAAACGAATGGCAGCCAGCAGCATGCCACAAGAGTAAGGTTGACCACAGCGAGAAAGTTTTAATAAAGTATGAATACATAATTCCTTCCATAGAGCTTCTTTCTCTAGTGCCAAACGTGACACCCAAGCACTAAATTTAGGGCAATTTAGTGGTGGGGCTGTTCTAAAATTTCTGTCTACGTATTGGAGCGAAATGGGTTCTGAAAAAGAAACTATTGGTTTGGTAAAAATGCTAGTAGGGAAAAATGCCTCTTTGTTATTTACAGATATTTCTATGGGTGGTTCTGCAGGAAGTGGACCAAGAAATGCTAAAGGTTTATCCTCAAGAGAGAATGGAATAAGTACCTGAGACTTCCATATTTTTCCTTTCTCTTCAGCATATGGAGGTTTTAGAACATATTCTTTGTCGTCGGTGAGGCGTGGTTGAAGGACTATTTCATGAGAAGAAGCTTTTTTATCAGCGTCTGCCATTGGGGAGAGTGAAGGAGGTGAAGATGATGAACCGTGGAAAAACTTGTGGTTTTTTGTTTTCTGAAACAAGTGAGTTTGAGAGTGAAAGCAAAAAGAAAAGTGAAAAAATGGGGAAAAAGGGTTTTATAGACCCTAGGAAGAGGAAAGAAATAATGAGGAAGAATCTATGATGTCCTAGGTTAAAATCGTGTCACTTCTGCAGACACGTGGAGCATGATGGAAGTGAGTTAGTGGGCCACATCTCCCATTGAAAAGTGTAATGATGGCAGAAATTAATGTTGCACGTCTCAAGGTTCAAAAGTGTGATACGCTACCATGATGACATGACGTAACGGTAAAAGCGGAATAGTAACGTCCATTGAGGAAAAAGTGGGAACGATTTGGTCGATGAGTAAAGGTCGACGCTTCAAAGATGTCATGATCCCGTTTGAGTCGAACTCGAAAATGGCATCTCTGGGGGGTATTTTGTTACCTTAAAAAATCTTAAGGTATTTAAGCATGTGTGGTAAATAAAGATATTCCCATAAGCTAAGGGTAATCTTCTGAAATAAGGGTTTATAGGAAATTGAAGCCACGATGTTGGAGATTTGGCTTTGTCGGACTAAGGATAAATGTTAGGCCAAAATGTCGAAATTGAGACTTATCGAATAGAAGAAGAAAAGATAATAAATGACAATACATTTAGATATTGGTCTAGTCGACCAAAGGTTGAAAGTAAGGAAAATAGTCGAAATTGGTCTTGTTGACCAAGGGGAATTCAAGACTTAGAAGAATTCTAAGAATTTAGTCTTGCCAGAAGGGAACGTCGAAGCAAGCTAGGAGCGGGAAGATTTGAATTTTAAAGTCACTATCATTTACCAAAAGTTTATGTTCTGATTGAGCGCCAAATAGGTGGCGACATCTAGTGGAGCAGATGCTTTAAGTCTTCAAAGTGTCAATAGATTATGTGTATACGCAGTTACATTGTAATCACTATAAATAAGAAGTTTCAGTGTAGATTTTCGGGTGTTCACTTGTACTAAAATCACTTGTCAAAACTCTGTTATTCCAAGCGGAAGGAAGCAAAGAGTTCAGAAGTGCTTGATGTACGTGAATCACCATTTATATTTTAATGCAAATCCTTTACTTTTCAATTGTCTCTTTTGATTACTTTACTTGTTTTATATTTACTTTTGATAAATATCTTCATGTTGTTTTCTGCTTCATGTAAACGATTCAATACTTTATTTCGGTCACGAGTCACAATCAGTCAGTTTATTGGTTCTTCCTTTATTAGTTATTTCGTATGAACTCCTTCTGTCGATCACAAGTCACCAGTCAGTTGGTCGAATCATAGTGTGGAAAACTTCTCTTATACTTGTTCCCTTATTCATAGAAAGCAATTTCTCATAGTAAGGATTTCGACAGAACAAGTGTAATATCAAACTCTTAGCACATGTCTTAAGATCAACTGGTCGATGTTGCGAGTAACCTTTAGTTTTTAGGGCTTTGGGAGGACCAGCGGTTTTTTTTACCATTTTCCACATTAAACAGGGAACCTGTCATTTTCTTTTCCGTCCAAAGAGAACATTTGCTTAGATTGGAGTACACGTATACCAGTCATGCGGTGCCCCAGTTTTACTAGTGAAGGGCCTCCAAATTGATGAAATAATTAAGGTATTCCACATTTATGTAGGTTGTACTTGTGTCCACAAACATGGATGTGACAACCAAGAACGAGAAGAAACACCTCAAGACACACTCCCAATGGTAGGTAACTTATAGTTCATCACCGTCGGCTTCTTGTCTAACTCTAAATTTTGTTCATAAATCTCATTCAACCATGAAAATTCAGCATGAGAACCTTTGATGATCTCACATTGCATAATGGCTTCAATCGGGTCAACTCACAAATACATCGTCATCATATCTTGGGCCTCAAGGGAAGGTGTAGAAGGTAAGTGACATCATTTAGTGTAATCATGATCTCGCTAATGAGGAAGTGGAAATATTAAGTTTCTTTATGTCATCTCTCTGCGAAATCCCCATGCATTCTATGGTTGATGACTGCGTACCCGAAAGAACATAGATCGGAGTATCTGGCGACACCTTGGAATTACTCATCCTTAGGCTGAAAAAGAATGTCAATATTTCTGGAATGTTTAACATATTTCAAATAATCATGTTCCTATTGAAAAAGAATATATAACAAATATCTGTAACATTGAATTTGGTTAAAACAGAAAAATAACAATCGTTAACAAATATACCTGTAACACGGTGGAAGAACTGACTTGGTTGTTTTGCGTTTTATTGAAAATGTTGCGGTTAGCAAGAGTTGCCACCGACGTTTCTTTTATCTAATAAGGAAAGGTAAAAAGAACAGGAAAGATCTTTTACCGATTCTGAGTTCGGGGGGTAATTATGAAAAGGGAAGGTGTTATCACCCTTTCCATCCATAGTTATCTACGGGCTCTTAATTGTTTAGCTCACCTTTTGAAAACTTGCTTTGTGTGTGTGTGATTTTTTTGAAAATATTTTGCTTTAACTTTGTAATGATTCTTGTATCAGTCCTCAAGAATGTATAAGAAGTGTTTGAAAATATTTGTTTAAAAATGTGAGGTGTGAAAAGTATTTGTTTTGAGCAAGCGATTAAGAATTATTACCCACTCAAAGGTCGTTCTTGTTATTTTCCTTCTCCTTTAGAAATGGTTCTACCCATACCATTAGTTGGTAGGTATCCCCATCCATTGGATGTGAAGGGACAGGCGTAGGATCATCGTATGGTCATCGAAGGGAATATTGTAAGGATACCTTATCAATTCGAAGGGACAATCATCATTTATTCAAAGGCAATAATCAAGGGACAAGAGTCGAGGGACTATGATCTTTATATTGGAGGTACTATGATGATGTTATTCGTAAGCGTCTTTGCTAATGGTATCCCTACGCTCGAGGGACATGACCATCTTTTCGTAAGGCAACAAGAGAGGATACCCTAAGGGTGCAAGTGTGCAATAGTGTGTTCTTTTCAGATATTTTATTTTGAATTAGGGTTATCTAAATTTGGTTTTAGATCTTTCCATACAAACCCTAATTAGCATACATCTAAGAAGTTTATATGTACAGAAAAATAAAAGTGCGGAAAGTAAAAGTTCTACGCTATTACATGGCTTTGGGACATTTACATAATAAGAGGTACGGAAAGTAAAATTAACCTAAGCTATTACATCCCATGAGCAGTTACATAATAGAGAAAAATGCTAGACAAATAAAGATCTACGTTATTACAAAAATAACCTTGCGACCTATACATCGATTTCTAATATTTAAAGAGAAAATTTTTTCAAACATTAGGAGAACATTATAAACCCTATTTACTAAAAGAAAAATATTTTTGGTGTTTGTGTGATTGATTTTAAATGAGAAAAAAATTAAAATTTAATTAAACATTAATTAAGAAAAATAATTTAAATGAAAAGAAAATTAAAATATTTTTGTGTCAAAAATTAATTTAACATTTAACTGACCTAAATCTAAAAAGAAAATATTTGTAAGGTTTTTTTTATAATAGTGAAAATAATTTTGAATAGAATTAAAAATAAGTTGAAAATCAAAAGAAATTAGAAAGTGTTAAGAAAACAAGTAGTAAAAATTAGATTTTGGCCCTGGAAGGTGTTGAACTCGTGACCTTGGGGTCACAGGTTCAAAAGTTAACCATTGAACCACATGCATGTGGTGATATAATCTCGCCTCCAATAGTATGTATGTGATAACCTGTAAAAATCAGAAAAATTGAAAAAAAGTGCAAAATGCAGGGATCGAACTCGTGCCTTGACAGAGTGAGAGGACTAGTATTGTAACGCCCCGTTTTAATTAATATTATATTATATTAATATTTTTGAGTTACCGTTTGACGATTATTTTGGCGACGAGAATATTTATATTAATCGATATATCTATTAATATATTTCGCGATGTTTCGTTCGGTCCAGTTTTTATTTCATTCGGTTCGATAAAATATTATTCGGACCGATATTTAATTCCTCGGAATTATTTTAATTAATTGAATTAATAATATTATTAGATATTATTAGTGTGTTAATTAATAAGAATAGATAGGGTGTGAGGATCAATTATGTAGAAATGGGTTTACACCCTTAGCTTGCTAGTAAGAATATAACATTATAAGCCATTTTTCCTCATTTTCTTCCATTTCAACACCATAAGCCTAAAATAGAAGCTTAGAGAGAAATAGAGGGTTTGAAAGAAGAAGAAGAAGAAGAAGAAGAAGAAGAAGAAGAAGAAGAAGAAGAAGAAGAAGAAGAAGAAGAAGAAGAAGAAGAAGAAGAAGAAGAGCAAGAGCAAGAGCAAGGTTTGGATTTTGTGGAATCATCAAGAATCATCCAACCACTTGAGGTAAAGGGTTTGATTCTCCATCTCATATAGTTAGGGTTTTGGTAGATATATTTTGGATTTAGGAAAAATTGATAGGTTGATTCTTGAGTTTTGGTTGGTTGATTGTTGAAATAACTTAGAAAGGTTGAGTTAGGAGTATGGATTATTGGGTGTTTCATTATTAGCTTATAGGAACTAGAAGTATAAAAATGGAAATAAGAAAACTGAGAAAAAACCAGAAAAACTGTTGCTTGTATGTTGAACCGAGGAAGAAGACGAATGAACCATGAAGCAAGGGGGAGGCGCCCACCTCAAGCTGAGGGGCGGCCGTCCCCCACTCCAAGGCCCCCGCCTCCAAATCATGCTGCAAGCTGGGACGTGCGTCCCTGGTGCAAAGGGGAGAGAAACGAGTTTTTGCTGTTTTTCCCTGTTATCTGTTTTCTGTTCAGATAATTTTAGGTTTCCTGCATAATTTTCCAATAGCTTCTGTTTCTTTCAATTCCCTTAAATCCTTATACTACTAGTTAGTATTAATAAAATATAAATAGGACATAAGTTATCCGATTAAATTTGGAACCCGATTATGTTCTGATTTCCCGATTTCGGTAATTTCGGCGACGAAGCAAGTTGCTCCGAATTCAACGAAAATTGACGTTCTAGCTAAGTTCGACGTGTAGAACGTAGTGGTGAGGTTAGTTTTTCGAAACTACGAGTTTTTACGAAACGACCCGAAATAGGCCAATTTACGGTTAAATTGAATCGGATTGCGTTTTAGTCGATTTAAGACACGTATGGACAATCCGAGTGCGATGTTGACGATTATGAGTAATGTCGGTTATTAGGAATGGTTTTTGCGACGATTATAGGTGTTTGACTATTTTTTCGTATTTAGAATTTAGTGAATGAATTGATAATGATGTGGTGTGATTAAACATGATGTTTGCGACGGTGTATTTATTAACGAACACTTGATGACATGCGATGCGATAATATGTTTATCTTGATGTGGATGAATATGGCGTCATGGACTTTATGTCAATTTTGATGAGTGATGATGATGTTTATGTTGTGTTGTTTTTATTGTCGAGTCACATACATTGCATTGGCGACGAGGGCTTTTATGCCAAGCGACGAGGGCTTTTATGCCAAGCGACGATGGGCTTTATGCCAATTGTTACTAATTATGGACAAAGCGACGGGTACCACATGCATAACATAGTCGTGTCTCATGGAGTCGGTTATGTTTATGATTGAGTTATTTGGTGTTGGGTTTTATTTGATGGATTTTATGGAATTGCGATGATATGTGATGTTTTGTTTGGTGATGATCTTTATGATGAACATGAAATGAATATGATGTGATTATTTCATGATAACTATGCGATGAATATAAATGATGAGTTTTGCGACGATTTAACTTTGATGAAATGCTTAATGCAAATATGATTTGATGGTGTTTGTGACGATGGGCTTTTATGCCAAAAGCGACGATGGGATTTAGCCAATTTGTGATGATTTTGTTTATGTTGTGTTGTTATATTTGATTGGCCTAAAAACTATGGCAACCAGGACGGCCTTGATGGCAACCATGATGGGAGTTATACTCCAAGGTTTGTTGTTTACGTTATTAGTATTGTTTGATGTTGTTGTTTGATGTTGTTGTTTATGATTGCCGTGTTGATTAGTGACGTATTGACTTGTGATGATTTCGTGGTGAAGAAAGTTTATGTGTTGTTGTGATGATTTATGTCGATGAGGTTATGGCGATAAAGTGTAGATTATACACATTAGGGTGACGATTAAAGTGAGTGAGATTTGGATATGTGTTGGAATGCACTTACTAACCTATATCTTTTATGATTCTAGAACTATATATATATATATATATATATATATATATATGTGTGTGTGTGTGTGTGTGTGTGTGTGTGTGTGTGTGTGTGTATCATGCCTTTAATTATATGTTTTGGAGTATCTCACCCTTTACTTGTTTCGTCGTTACCTTTATACTGGTAACGTGCAGGTTATGAAGACGGAGTTTATAGTTGCTGTTAGTCGAGTCGGTGTCGCTCTGATACGTAGCACTCGGGGGGAATATTTGTGTTGTCTTGTTGTTGTTCTTTTGTTGTTAACTCCTTGTGAATAAGAATCATACTTTATGAAAACATGATTTGATGAGGAAGTTTAATAAAGAAGATGTTTTGATTTTTAAGAATCAATTTATGATTTCCGACGATGCTATGTATCCGAGATTTATACTTTAAAGCAAACTGTTTAAAGTAATTTGGTTTTGAAGGTGTGACGCCTCAGTATTGAATTTATGAAATTTTAATTTACTCTGATTTTTGCATATAAAACCTTGGGTAATATTGGGGTGTTACAAGTGTAACACCCTTCTAAATATCCCCATAATTAATAAATTATTTCAGAGTTAACATGCATTAAATGGCGTCACAATTACTTAAAAATAAAAAACTCTTATACAATGTCATGTTTTCATGGGAAACACCATTCCATTTAAAAAGAAATATATGTTTAACACAGCGGAATAACTTCAACTTGGATAATTCCAATTCCAAATAAAAATCATCAAAGGTCAATGCCTTGAATCACCAAAAGAATATCCAACTAAAACATCAAATCAAAACTGAGTTTAATAATAACTCTAGACAAATGTTCCCTAGTGTTACAATCAGAGCATGACACCGACACGCGATAAAATAAATGGCATAGCTCTACGAGCCATCCTCACCAACTCCTAAGTCGTTAAAGCTTCAATCTGAAACCATCAAAGTAAGGGTGAGACTTCGTAACAATTAAAATGCATTATAAATTCATAAAACAACAGAATTTCATAAGCTATTATTCCACCCTATTCAGCATAGTCAGATTTATTCATCCATTCAACAACACAAGCCATAAATATACATGACTCGCAACAACCAGACTATAACACTGGAATTCATCCTAACATGTTATAACCCATACAAATGCAACTCAAGACTCTATGCATGTGGTACCAAAAGCAAACTAAATTCACCATACTATTCCATTCCAACTCAGACCCAGTATCAACATCTACTCCATTCTAACTCGGACACAGATACGCCTCACCGCCCATTCCAACTCAGCAACGATTATTGGCCAACTCACTAATTCCACACAATGGGAATTAGCTACCACCAATGTATATGCATTCACAACAACAAGCATGCAACATTCAACACAGGTTATGATAACACCATACATCATAAACCATCATCAATATAAAACATGATAACCATCATTTACCATGAACATCATCAAACAGCATAAACATGCACAAGCAATTATTACAACATCATCACCAAAACAAGCATACAACCATCAATGTGCACACAATACATCACCACAACAACATATCCTTTCCTATCCACCAAGTACACGAGGTACGAATAACCACAAGGTCGGAAAATCACTACTTTCCAAAATAAAACCAAGTTAATATTATTTTCTTTATTTCATAAATTGGAACATTTAATTTAGGAAAAAACATCCAAAACAGCGATTAAAACGGACTTACGGTTTGAAAGTTTTAAATTTTCAAAGTTTAATATTTTTCAAAAAGTATCAGTGGTGACCAGTTCCTCCAGGGGAGTAACCGGTTCCCACAATCATGTGAAAACGCATTGCTGAAAAATGTATGGGGAACCCGGGTTCTCCTATAGGGTAACCGGTTCCCACGTTTTATAAAAATTGTTTTTCTGGAAAATATACTAGGAACCCGGTTCTCCCCACAGGGTAACCGGTTCCCAAGACTCATGGAAACCATCTTGCTGGAATTTATATGAGGAACTCGGTTCCTCCCAAAGGGTAACCGGTTCCTGCGACGTCTGTAGCAGAAAAACTTAATTTGACAGCATTTGCTTATTCTCATTCCATCCATTAATTCCAATTATGAACTCATACACAAATAACACCAAAATACATCCCAAAGCATGATTCCAATGTCGTAACAACACACCACAACATCATACAACAACTCTATAATACCAATTTCATCAAGAATGTCAAAAATCATGCATTTAGAGTCAAAACTCATAATAATTAGAGAAGATCACCCCTTACCTTAACAAGTTTCGTGAATTCCTCAAACTTTAGGATTTCTTCCTCCTTGCCTCTTCTCTTCTCACGTACGATCTCTTTTCTCTAATTCCCTTCTCTTTTTCTTTTCTATTCCTATAATATAATAATGATAATAATAAAATAACTAGAGGCTTTTCCTCCATACACCCCTCTACTCTACTAACCACACCACAAATCCAAATTTCTCTTTTCTTTATTTATTTTCCAAAAATCTCAATAATTCTAATAATTCAAATTTTAATTAAATAAATAACCAAAATTCAAATTATTTAATAATTGAAAAATATGGGGTGTTACAACTACCGCGCGCATGGTTAACCACTGGGGTGGTGATACATCCATGAATTAACACAATGATAAAAATATATGCAATATTTCTTTCTAAAAATCAACTTAAAAGGCAAACGCGCGCATGTGGACCCCAAGTATTTGAATGGACCAGTCAAACACTCCCACGCCTTGGTCAATTATTCAGAGGATTGGAGGGACGCTGCAGCCCTAGCTCCAGTCGTCTTCTACAGCGATTCAAATTACAAACCTGTAAAATAAGAGAAGTTAGTGATCACAAGGGACCCTACCCCCCTAAATCGAGGGTTGCGAATCCAATGGCAGTGTTGGTTTTTCTTGAAAATGTCTGTAAACATGGAAACGAAGCTCGACAGCTTGTGAGAGGGTTTGTCTGCTCAACCCTTGAGTAGTTCTTGAGCATTGGAGATGTATCTTGATCTTAAAATAGGAGGGAAAATTTTGGGGTACAACAATACCTCTTTGGCCCAGACATGCAGAGCAATATGGTCTCTATAATGTATCATTCATGAGGTGTCAATGGACCCTCTTGGATAACGTTCTTCAAGTTGATGGATGCCATCACGTGAAGTAGAGGCTTCCTCCTAGTGTACGTGAGCCTGAGATGAGGATCTATGCGATATGAGGCTTCTAGAAAATGATATCTCCCTATCATGAGGCCTAGGTGGGGCAGTTTTCTGCATGTTCATGTTGAAGATCCTTCTCGCAGCGAGCAGATGCGATTAGAGTTTCACGGTCAAGTCTCATTCTGTTGTTGTTTTCAGGCATTCTCCTAGAAAAAAATTGAACAAATTCGGAGAAAAGGACCCCCATTCTTGAAATTCTATAAAGGACCAGATTCAAAGATGCGTCTCCGGAAATCAGAAAGGACTAGTTTCATATTTTTATCTCCGAGAAATCTTTGTCTTCTACTTTAATAGCATAACCGATTCATATTATTTCCCTAACAGCCCAAAATGCATCAAAATCGTAGTGTATGTCTATAACATTACCTATTTTGAATTCTAATACTACCTAATGCATTGAAAGTAAACTATTTTACCTAAAATATTTATCAAAAACTAAAATAAGTTAAATGAGAAACTAAAATAAGTTAAATGAGAAACTTGCTCAAATAAGTGTTGATAAGGATTAATAATGTTTAATGTAAATTGTGGAGTAAGTTGAGATTATTAAGATTGAAGTAGAGGCTCTCTTGTTTCTTCAAACATTGACTGGAACAAGGTTGCTCACGAGCTCCAATGGAAAATTTCTTTTCATAAAATGAAGGGGGAGAGGGAGGGTCTGACATGGGATATATACGTTAAAAAAAAATTTAAAAATGCATCTTCAAAAATTTCCCTTAGTTTTAAAAAGCATTAATTCATAATTGCATTTGCGAACAAACCCTTAATCACATTCGGATATGCATTTTTGAATTAAAGTTTGACAAAATGAAAGGTATTCAACAATTAACATTTATTTTGTGTGAAAACTATATGTTCGAAGATACATCTCTGAATTCTGAAGATATTTTTATCTTTCTGAGAGTTTTGTTTGCTGCTCTTTTAGCACTCTAGTTGTGTTTTTTTTGGTGTTTCCAAATTGTATTTAAACCAGACGAGTTGCTTTATCATAATCTAATTTCTTTACTGTTTAAAAAAAATGCAAGGGGGAAAAAGAATTGTCAACCCTTAATCCATGAATGATGCAAATTAAAGCCTGATAAAATTTAACCGTTGAAATATCTTTGCATTTCAGCCCACCAATGTATTATAACTTTCTCATATCTAGAATCTCATTTGTGCAATAGTACTTTTGTTCTTTCGAATGGCTTAATTTGTACACAAGGAATTTGTCTTATAAGACCCAATATATGACATATATCGTACTAGATAGCTTGATTCTGACAAGATAACAGTACATATTAAAGTACTTAAGGGCATGAAGAATCTACTCTTGTTTCTAAGGTGAGTTTGGATAGAGAGCTTGATTCTGTGATTATTTTTCAGGTAATACCGGTTATGTAGAACTTTAAAGTGGCCAAGCACCAATCTTTCAAGGAAATTCCAAAGTTTTCTTCGAACAAATGCAAAAGCTTTTGACCTATGAGAATAATTCTTGTATGTCATGGGTGACTGATCACATACGTATACTAATATACTAGAAGTTTTTGGATTATTTTTATTCTTTTATTTATCAAGAACAACAAAATTCAAAAGGAAAATAACTATTTTTAAATGGCAATATCTTGGGTAAAACAAAAGGCAATTTCTCTCTAAACCTCCTTATACCTTCTCTCAGCTATGTGCTGAAATGACAAAAATATCTCATATTTTTCGAGATATATTTTCGAATGTCTTTTTAATAAAATATTTAATTTTAAAGATATATATTCAAATAAATCTTATTCTTTTTTAAAAAAATGTATGTTTGGATTTGTATCTTCGAATAAATTGTATTTTGTACAAAAATATATTTTAAATATGTATCTCCGAATAAATCTTATTTCTTATAAAAAAATATATTTTTGAATATGCATATCCGAAAATAATTCTATGTCGTATTTTTTGAAACTTAGTGTTGAATGAATCTGGAAAATTACACCTAATAGTAATACATTTGCAATACAACAAATATGTAAATATTAACAATTTTTCTATTGAGAAAAAATTTATAAAAAGAAAAAAAAATTATAAAAGTTATAAAAATCTGAAAACACAACCAAAAATCAAATAAAATAAAATTAAGTGTCTATAAATTTACAAGTTTCTCTAGATTATTTCAAAAATATGAAAATACAAAATAAATAAATAAAATAAGAAAATAAGAAATTTAAGGTTCAAAATTTGGTTTTTTTAATGAATTGGCACAATAAAAATTTTATTCAGGGTAGATTTTTCATAAAATTGAGTTTTTATGATAGGTCAAGTAAAGACCATGAACGCATGAACGCAGGGGCCAGAACGTGAGGATACAATTTCAAGATTAATATTGGTGAAAAACGACAGAGTCCTTGACAATAGCACAAATTTCAATGAAAATTCATAGTAAATGGATTCAAATAACAAACTGAAATGTATATGGTGATAATATAAAAATGAGAAAAAATTGAAGACACGTCTCCGAATTATTTTGAAGTTGATTCGAAAATGTATCTCCAAACTACATTTTGGCAAAAAAATTGAGATTTGGTGCATCCAAAGATGTATCTCTACGAAACTCAAGGGTATTTTAGGATTTTTAGAAGTACAACCTATTACATAACAGTGTAAAAAGAAATTGAAAAAATTTATTTTGTACCCCTACGATTATACTTATACTTCTACAAGAAAAAAATTGACCGAAATACCCTCGTATAAATAGTACTTATTTTTCAAAAAAACATTTTTTCCTCACATTTCAGAAATTTTTTCGAAACACCCAAAAATATATAAAACAAAACACTATTTCAAAGTCTTCCGATTTAAGAAAAACACACTGAAACACTTAGAAAAAAGAGTTCCGATGCTTTTTTTAAAATCCTAGATTTTTCGCAACGGGTTAAACGCATTGCCTAAATTTATTGTCCAACAGAGAGGAATCGTTGCCTAAGGTGACTGCTTAATCTTTCTACACACCAACACATGTTTTTTGCAAAATACACTTTAGACAACGGTTTTAAACCGTTGCGAAAAGTTTAGAATTTTAAAAAATGGTGATCGGTGGTTTTTACACAGTTATTTAGCATTGAATTTCGTTATCGTTTCTTTTATTTGTCTAGTGATATATGTCATTTTATCGCATTTTACACTTTGGTTATGTGTTTGAGTGTTTTCAGGGTCATAAGAATAAAACAGGATAAACCGGGGCAAAAGAAGTGCAAAAATCAGAATATTGGAGGCTACAGATGCATCAACACGGGCCCCCGTGTGAATCAACACGGCCCGTGTTGAAAAGCCACTAGAAAACGCAAAAAAAACAAAGTCAGTGAATCAACACGGGCACCCGTGTTGATTAACACTGCCCGTGTTGATTAACACGGCGCCGAATCAACACCGCCTGTTGATTGGCCCGGCAGCAAATATTTTTATTCAAGAGATCAACACGGGCACCGTGTTAATCAACACGCCCGTGTTGATGGACGCGTGGAAACTTCACTTTTGAGTTTTGGACCTTTTCTTTTCATTAAGGGTACTTTGGACTTTGGCTAAGACTTGGATGAGGTGAGACTATAAAAGGAATTTTGGAAAGAGAAGGAGGACTTTTTGCCAGCAGAGAATTCCAGGAGAGAAGATTGGAGAAAACAAGGGTTTCGGCGGAAGGAGGTTTTCATGAACAGAAAGGATTGAAGATCAAATTTCTCCCTAATACTTGTAACATTTACAATTTATCTTCTGTTATCTTTGAATAGTATGAGTAGCTAAAACCCTAATGCTATGGGGTGTCCCTGATTTGACTCTGTAACTATGTTGACGTCCTGAGTGATCAATTTCATGGTTTTATTATTTGATTTAATCGTGCAATATTTTTTATGCTTTCTTTGTCGGACCAACAAGAATTGATTTACGGTTAACAATCAGCTGGACCGCGGTTGTTAAGGTTTTTGTACGATTAGACTATAGTAGATATCACCTAGGACTAGGGATACTCTAAAGTTACCGGATCTAACCCTTGATAAAACAAAGGCTTGATTTCATCATAAATCTCTAAGGACTTAGGATTTAAGATTGAAGGTTCAAAGGTTTTCCCACTAAGGACTTAGGGGAAAATAACCTAAAGGGCTGGTAATTGAATGTTTATGAACTTGTTGAAAAGATCAGGATTCAAGGTTATTATAGGGCAAATTATACATCTTCCATAGCAGGTTACTCATATCTGTCGAAATAGTCCTTAGCATTTATTTATTTATTTTAGTTGCAATTATTCTATTCTAGAAAATCAAACCTAAACTCTAGAAGTTTTTGTTTAATTGAACTATAGATTGAACTGGATATCAATACGCAGTCCTTGAGATCGACATTCGGGGAATTTCCCTATTATTACAAGAGGCAGAATAGTACACTTGCTATTTTTTCTCATCAAATGGTTAAATATATTTTTGGTCCCTATAAATATCTCAAATTTTAGTTTTAGTCTCTATTAAAAATATGACATGTTTTAGTCTCTATAAAATAATTATGCACGTAATTTTAGTCTCTGATGTTAAATTAGTGTGTATTTTTGAATGGTTATTTTGTTGACATGTTTTAGTTCCTACAAAATAATTATGCACGTATTTTTAGTCTCTGCTGTTAAATCAGTGTATATTTTTGAATGGTTATTTTGTAGACATGTTTAGAACTCTATAAAAAGTTTTTCGAAAAAAAAGAAACTCAAAATTTGATTTCTAAGTCAAGATTTTCATACTTTTATCAATATTATTTGAAATTTAAAAAAAAATCATATTTATTTCTTCTCACTTTAAAAAATTCTAAAATTTGATTAAAAAACACTTTTTATAGTAAGCTTAATTGCAATTTTGGTTCCTCCATTTTCATATTTTTGAGTTTTTGTCCCCCTATTTAAAAATCAAGGATTTTGGTCCCTCAATTTTCATATTTTTTAAATTTTGGTCCCCCATTTTAAAATCAAGAATTTTGGTCCCTCAATTTTGATTTTTTTAGGATTTTAGTCCCCCATCACATCTTGATATAATTTTTTATGACATGGAAGATGGCATAATTCAAATTCCACATTATTTATAATTATTTTTTAGTCAAATAATAATATAAATTTTAGATTAAAAATAAATTAATTAATTAAATTGTCTAATTATTTAATTTTAAATATAAAATTTACATATTATTTGAATAAATTATAATCATAAATGGTATAGAATTTGAATTATGTCATCTAAGTTATGACACATCATCACTTCACCTTCCATGTCATTAAACATGATATCAAAATGTGACGGAGGGGACTAAAATTTTGAAAACATCAGAATAGAGGGACTAAAATCCTTGATTTTAAAATGGAGGGACCAATATCCTTAATTTTAAAATGGGAGGAGAAAAACTCAAAAAATATAAAAAAGAGAGGACCAAAATTGCAATTAAGCCTTTATAGTATTCTAAACACGTATGAAACATATTATTCAAAAATTTAAAAGTTTAAAGGTAATTAAACAATTTTTAAAACTTTAGAAAATAGTAGGGACTAAAACTAAAAACACAAAAAAAAACTTAGGGACCGTAATTCGTCATTTTTTTAATAGGGACTAAAAAATAAATTTGAGATATTTATAGGGGCCAAAAACATATTTAACTCTAAAAGAAACACCAGAATACATTTTTAAAGAGTTCTGATATGCAACTTCAAATCCCCCTTTACAAAACGTGAAAACTATAGGAATTCTTTTTCAAAGTGTTCCAGTGTGTTTTTTTTATAAATCGAAAGACTTTAAGAAATTGTTTCGATTTATATACTTTTGGTATTTCGAAAAAAAATCGAAATAGGAAGAACAAATGAAAAAATTTTAAATGCATACTCATATAGGGTATTTCAGTCCAAATAAAATTCATATAGGAGTATGGGTATAATTGTAAGGATACGAAGTAAAATTTTGAAAAATTGACATTCCAAATTTATTACACTATTCGAGCCGACCCAATAATATAGGGCGTCTAAAACAAACATCGAAAAGAGATCTTTTATATAATAATAATAATAATAATAATAATAATAATAATAATAATAATAATAATAATATTAATAATAATATTAATTTTAAAATTATTGTAAGTCTTTTTATTTAAACTTAAGATGCAAATATAATTATGCACTATTACAATCAATTTTTTTCAAATGATAACAAAAAATTAGTATATTTAACCTTTGTTGATATATTGTTAATCTTATATACAATTTATTAATTTTAATTTTGAAAAACTTGTTTAGTCGATTAGCATAATTGTTAATATTATTATTATTATTATTATATATATATATATATATATATATATATATATATATATATATATATATATATATATATATATATATATGGTTATTACCACTTTTACCCCCCTGTTATGTAGGTCAATTTTCATTTACCTCCTTGTAAACTTTTTTTTGTAAAAGTAACCTTGTCATTTCAAAATACTAACATTTTAGTCCCTAACGTTAAAATTTGGAGGTTTCCTGCGGATTATCTTGTCATTTTCAAAAACCTAACAATTTAGTAACTAAAGTCAAAATCCGCCGGATTTCCTATGGATTTTCTTTCGAATTTACCTGCAAATTTTGACTTTAAGGACTAAATTGTTAAGTTGTTTAAATGGCAAGATAATTCGCAGATAAATTCGAAAGAAAATCCACATGAAAACTGCGGATTTTGACTTTAGAGACTAAAATGTTAGTATTTTGAAATGGCAAGGTTACTTTTACAACAAAAAAAAAATTACAAGGAGGTAAACCAAAAATTATCTATATTGCAGGGGAAAAATGGTAATAACCTATATATATATATATATATATATATATATATATATATATATATATATATATATATATATATATATATATATATATATATATATATATGCATTATTTTCAATTTGTATAATTTTTATTTATACATTCAATTTTAAAAACAATTATATATATATAATAAGAATAGCCCTATTTGAGTAGGGTTGTTTGAGTGTTTAGGGTATGCGAGTGTAATGAGGGTCTGCTAACGTAAGGTTGTGGGAGTGTTTACCATGAAATTTAGTAAATAATCGCTAGTCTTCTAATTTCTAATGACTCTGATTACTTACATGATCGACTAGATAGATCATAGGACAATAGTGTGTAGTTTTTAGGTGTTTTATATATTTTTTATGGATATTGACTTTTTCGGTAATAAAGGTAAATTCGAATATAAATGGCGAAGAGAAAAAAATAACGATAAAGAAAGTAAATGATAAAGAAATTGTAAAGGATTCTACTGAAAAATGTAAAGAAACGGTAAATGACTTTAAAAATATAAATGTTGTATTGAAAGATAAAAGGATGGTGTTTCAAACGTACATTCTCAGAACTCATTTCTCGATTAACTTTGATACTTTGAGTGTATAGAGTAATTTGTACAAAAATTAAACACATAGAAATCTAAACTAGAGACTCCTATTTATATTAATTCTACACGAACAGTCTTCTCATCAGAAGAGGACACATTCTCGCTTGCATGTGTTTGATCCTTCAAAGGCCTCCATGTGTCTCATTTCTAAAGTTAAAGTCATTGGATTGTATCGTACACTCACAGACCTTTCTTCTTAGGACCCAGTAAAATTATCCCAGTCCACAATTCCTACGAGAATGAGGCCTTGAAAGGGGAAAGTTATTAATCAAGTGCTTTATAACTTTCCCTTCTTTATGATAGGATCCGGGATATTCTCAAGCTCTTCTCCTATGAAGAATCCTCCTCATTGAATTTAGGGTTGGGTCCCTCATGTAGAGTTTGGAGAGAGTTCATCAACCAGAGCTTAGGGAGAATTCCTCAAATAAAAACTTGGGGTGAGTCCCTCGAGTAAGAGCTTGGGGCAAGACTTCTAAAGTCGAGTCCCTCAGTCGAGACTTCTAAATTCAAATCCCTTGGGCGATACTTTTAGAGTCAAGTCCCTCACGTGAGACTTCTATACTCGAGTCCCTTATGAAATAGTTTTAAAGTCGAATCCTTTATGCGAGACTTCGTAAGGTGGTTTTATCCGACTCTTCGACCCCCATTGTTGTAATGTTTGTTAGATTCTCTAGTTTTGAGGAGTTTTGTAACACTATATTTTAGGGTTTTATTAATGATCATATTTGGTTCTTGTGGTGATTTGCATGATTTCATTTGGAGTTATTACTTTAATATTTTTAATTTGCTCCGAGGCATATTTGTTATCTCATCCTGTGTGAGAAGGTTTCCCTTATTGTGAGAGTTGACTTCCAAAGTAAGTTGACTCATAAAGCAGCAATGGTCTTCTAGTTGAAGTCCAACGTCTATATCATTACATCTAAAGAGACAAGAATCCTTAAGTGATGGTCCATCATTCATATTGCCTCTGTGGGAAGCAGAAATCCTTTATTAAACATTAGCATTCATATTTCCCCTTAGGTGGAAAAGATCCTTCAGCGAAGGTCCAACATTCACATTGCCTCTAAAAGGAGTAAGGATCCTTTAGTGAAGGTCCAACATTCATAATGCCTATGAGGGAGACAATGATCCCTCAATGAATGTCTAGAATTCATATTGTCTCCAAGGTTGGCACGGATTCTTCAGTAAAGGTCCAACATTCATATTTCCCCTGAGGGGAGCAAGGATCCTTCAGTGAAGGTTCAACAATCATATTTCCACTAAGGGCTACAATAATCCTTCAGTGAAGGTCCAACATTCATATTGCCTCTAAGGGCAGAAAAAATCCTTTATAGAAGGTCTAACATTCGTATTACCTATAAGGATGGCAAGGATCCTTCAATGAAGGTCTAACACTCATATTGCCTCTGAAGGCGAAAAGAATCCTTCAATGAAGGTCTAGAATATGGAAATATGTGCTAGCGAGTGTAATTAGAAATTGATCAAAGCTCATAATGAAGTAAACTATGTTTGGCTTTGAAAATTTTATAGTTTTGTTGATGAAAACACCTAAAGCTGAAACACCTCTTGAAGTGCTCCGGATGAAAGCTCGTAAGGTGTTCTTGTAAGAAGTATGGTAAATCTCCCACCCACACACACCTAAAAATTTTCTGAAGCCTCTCTTTTCAAATAAGATCACCAAAAAGAATAGAAACCTAGCTAGATGAATTTGGAGCTGTCAAATTAGTTAGGACAAGTTTGTTAACTATATAATCTATTAAAACAAATGCCTAATCGATTAGATGCAGATGAAAAAATTCCTTAATTGATTATGAAAGTGTCTTAATGAATGATAAAGGCTCTTTATCAAAAGCTCCTAACTTGGGAAACAATAATGGATTATTTCTCGTACCTAATCGTTTAGCTAATTGATTATGTCATTAATTTTGCCCATGTATAGTTTTATAATTGAACCGTTTCTTGGCCTATACATAGAGGCCTTCCCCTTTATTTCTAAACATACACAAAATGTGAGATATATCACCTTCCTTTATCTCAATCTCTCTCTATATTATTTTATTTCTCTAACATATTTTTAGCCTTTGCGCTTTGAGAAATGTTCTTGGGTTTAGTGAGGAAGTTGTTATGAGAAAGGGTATTAATGTAAATTTATCAAGAGTTGTTTTACCTCAAATAAACTATTTTCCCTAGTAAATAATTGTCTAGGTTTGAGCCTAAACATGAATAAAAGTTCTAATGGATAATAGTATAAGTCTCCATTTGGTTCATGAGCTTCATCACTTGAAGAAAAACTCTCATTTTTTGGTTCATGAATAATAACCAAATAAAATTCTTCACATTAGTCATGAGCTTAGCCATGTACAAAAGCTCAGTTGGTTCTAGATCATCCCGTTAAAAAATCTTGGTTCGGTTTATGGTCATCCCTGTACAAAACCTTGGTTTGGTTTGGAGGATAGCCAACAGAAAACTCCAACTTGGTTCAAGATCATCCTGCAAAAAATATCACTTTGACTTAGAGACTAACCACTCGAAGTTATATTCATTATTTGGGGTGAAGAGTAACCTCATCATTCCTCAGTTTTTAGTTTGGTTGGAATTTAACCTAAAATTCATCTTCCTTGTATAAGGGGTTTCGTTGGCTTAACCTTCTAAAAGATCTCAAGCATTATTGGTTATTCTCAAGATTAATTCTTGGGGATATGACTAAGTCACTTCTTTAATACCAAACCTCTATAAATCATGGGTGTTATCTCTATTCCCTTAACTCTTTTACTTTCTGAACAATTTCTTTACCTTATATTTGTTGTGCTAATACAAACATTTTTGGAGAATATGTTTTCGACTCTGATTTTGAAAATGATTTTGTTTTGAACTGTCATTTTTCAAACCACCATGGACCACTCCTCATCTTGTATGTGGAGTTATATGTTCAACAAGTGGCATTAAAGTCTAACTCGTGTTTAAATACTAATCATCTCAAGAGGAAGATGACTTCAAACATTGTTATTATTAAGAGGAATTTCCTAAACACACCTCCACCATTTAATGGTGATAGGTTTGAATTCTAGAAATCTAGATTTAAAATATTTATTAAATTTCTTGATTTCGAATTATGGAAAACTATAATAAATAGTCCATTTATCCTTACTCACCAGATTTCCTTTGGACCATATAGGAGAAGAGAAAGTTTGAAATTGATTTCAAAACAAAAATAAAATTTTAGGCATGTATTTAGATGCTAATAAATTTTTCCGTGTTCATATTTATTAACTTCGTCGTGGAAATATGGGACACTCTTGAAATGATATATGGAGCTTCTCCAAGTGTCAAACAAGATAGAATGAACACGTGAGGTGAAAAAGATGAATGATTCGTTCATAAATATTTCTATAGATTTAGAGATGTTGGAAATAATTTTTGAACCTTTGTAAATAACAAATATCTAATAATTAAGAATTGGAATTAGAAACCTGATCCAATTATTAAATCAAGAGTTATGAATATTTACAATTGTTAGGAAAAATTCCAGAAGAAAGAAATCACCGAGAAGTTGAAAGAATTAATTTGTTTACTCAAGGATAAAGGCATGAGATCAAGTCTAGAATAATATTTATGAACTCCATCAACAAACTCCTATAAAAGTAAATCAACTCATGTAATCTTCTTCGAAAGAACTGTCTCGAAAATTGAACAATCATCGGAGAATTCAACATCAAATGAAAATACTTCATCAATAAAAGAATATGAAGAAATAGTTTCATCTAGTGGAATCCTTGAGATAAGGGAAGAAAATAAAGTCCCAACGAACATAACACTTATAGATTCAACATCAAAAGGGAACCTTAAAGAATGAACCTCTAGTAAAATCTTTGAAGAATCTTTTTCCAACAAAGAAGATGATCATGAGGTAACAAAGTTATCATAAAAGCAATTTGTTCAAATTATGCCCTAAATTAATTGAGGAAAATGATAATATTAAAAAGCGTAAATTAGACCTTAAAGATTATCCTGAATTTCTAGAAAAAAGTAATGAAACAATTAAACATGAAATAGATAATATTTAAAACCTAGATGGAACATGTGAGACTTGTGTCTCAATGAAAAATAAAGTAGAAGATTTTCCTGAAATCCTAAATAAATTTACTAAGGGAAAAGAAATCAAGCCAAATCCTTCTTTAAATAAAATTTGATATCCTTCTTTAAATAAAATTTGATTAGGGTTTAATTATGATAGAACATGTAAGATGTTTTAATAGGAAGAACGAAATTAACCTGTAAATAAATTGTCTCACATCTACAGCCATTTTGTGTTGATAAGTTAGCATAGGTGGCAGTCTAATATGATATTTTATTATTTTTAAATTAATTTTATATGCCACATGGAATTTCTTAACTGATTTGCCCTAAATCTAATTTGTTTCAATATGTAACCTGTTGATTCAGTCTATTTTCAATTCTATAGCCCATATGAATTATTGGTTTATAAACACTCAAGTTTTCTTAGTACAAACCTGTGGAACTCAAGTTATCTGCATGCATGAGAGGAAACTTGTTGACATTATGAGCACTTTCAGTTAACTCTTTCAAATAACCATGTCAAGCTTCACTCAGAAAACAAGTTCATCTCATACACCACATTAATCCATCACTATATAAACCGTTATTTCAATTCAAATCCCAAAATAAACATCACTCACACCGTTAATATCATTTGATAGGAAAGGAATTGTTCGGAATATTGCCACGGCTAATTCTCCCGTGCTGCATTGGAGTCAGGGCATCAATTTTCAAGAGGAACTAACTTTCAGTGCTTTGCGACAATTGGAGATGGTTCAATTGTGGTGGGATCTCTTGATGGGAAGATAAGACTGTATTTGAAAACATCTATGAGGCATGCTAAGACTGCTTTTCCGGGGCTTGGTTCGCCTATTACAAGTGTTGATGTCACTTTTGATGGAAAGTGGGTGTTGGGAACCACTAATACTTATTTGGTGTTGATTTGTACATTATTTACTGATAAAGATGGGAAGACAAAAACTGGAATTGGTGGTCGAATGGGAAACAGGATAGGTGCACCAGAGACTGTTGAAATTAACACCCCTGGATTCACATTTGGCGAGCACTACCAATAAGTTTCATGGTGGTCACTTCTCATGGGTAAGCAATCAATCTTCTACATTATTGTTTCATTGCTTTCTATTTTGTATTGACATGTAGAGCCTTCTTACATTTGCATGCATATTAATATGAATGATAGCAAAACATTATTTGATACTTTCTTTCTGTTCAACACAAATTTTTGTTTAGGTTAGATCCCATAATAGTCCCATTAACCTGACTCACTCCTTTTACTGTTGAAAAAATACGTCGAAGTGTGTTTCCATTTTTGGACATAATGGAAGTGTGTTTCCTAACATGCACATTTTAACTTTCTTTGATCAACTACTTTGAATGTATTTACTATTTTTACGTTGCTTTAATTAAAGAACTTTTCAGTTTCAAACTTCATTAAGCTGAAATTATCAGTAGTTTGTCATTGAAATTTTCACTTCAGCTTATATTTATTTAGTGGCAATTATTTCTCTTGATATTATAGGCTTATACATGGATTGAACTCGTGCTATCTTATTTGGCACGAACCCTCCTTTGCGTCGCGACTTTAGCAGGAGTCGGTTTGTGTTGCGTCAACTTGTTAGCAACGCGAACTGAACAGAACATATTGGATTTTCAGCGCTGTCAGCATCTTCCACAAGCCATTTTTTCAAACTTTTTGGTATCCAACACCCACGCAACCTAAAACAAATCAACCTAAGGTACTAGCAACATGGGTAATCAAACAAAGGCAACATTTACTAAAACATTCAACAAGTTCCATAGATTTTCAAGTTTCAATTTGAAATTTCAACAATAAGACACAAACCTAGCAAAATTACTAACCCCACTACCTATCATTCATCATGTTCCCAATTAGAACGCAAGAACCTCACCCTTACCTTGTGAATCAGAGGTTGATTTCTTAGAGATGGGTTTGCCCTAGCCAAGCTTGCACTATCTTCTCTCCTCTTCTTTTTCTCCCAAAACCTCTTTTTCTCCTCTACTCATAAAATAACTTTTTCCTCTCTTCTATTCTACTTCTTAAATGATAACATTATTATTATTATTATTATTATTATTATTAATATTATTATTTTTCCTACAACTCATTTTAATTAATCACCCTATAATCATATAATGACTTAAATTGACATTCTACACTATTATCAATTATTCGGTAAAATATAAGAAAACATTAAATTAAATAAATAATTAAATAATTCGGGTATTACACACTTCAGCACTTATAATACATAGCTCCTTGTAGGAAGCAGCTAGCTCTTCAAATGTTAGCTCTTCATCACTTGAGCCTTCATCAGATATGTATCAGTTAGAGTTGTTACATATTTAGCAGAGTTTACCTCCACATCACTCTCAGAGTCCTCATTAGACCAGGATACAAACAGTCCTTCGTTTTGTCTCTTAAGGAATGTTGACATTCGGTCTTATATTTCACTCCATCTTCTTAAACACCTTATTGAATTGTCTTCCAAGAAAGACTATAGTATTGGACATCCCTTCCTCAGTGTCCAGATCACATTCCTCTTCTCTTCCTTCATTGTTTGACACAAAAGCTATACTTTTATTCTTCTTCTCAAACTTGTCATTAATGCCCAGCTCAAATGTTTGGAGAGATCCAACAAGTTCATCTACTCTCATGATGTTGATTTCTTGAGCTTCTTCTATGGCAGTCACTTTCATGTCAAATCTCTTGGGAAAAGATCTGAGAATATTCCTTACCAGCTTCTTCTCCGGTATCTTTTCTCCTAATGCACTGCATGTGTTGACTATCTCAAGAATGTTCATATGGAATTCTTGAATGCTTTCCTCTTCCTTCATCCTTAAGTTCTCAAACTTAGTGGTTAATAGTTGCAGTCTTGACATCTTTACTTTGGAAGTGCCTTCATGAGTAGTTTTGAGAATTTCCCAAGCGTCTTTGGCCACTTTACATGTATTTACCAATATGAAGATGTTTTTGTCAATTCCATTGAATATAGCATTCATGGCTTTTGAATTTCCAAGAGCTAGTTTATCTTCTGCCTAGACCAATTTTCTTCAAGTTTCAATACACCAGTGGGTTGGTTGTCTTCACCAGTAATAATAGGATGTGACCATCCTTTTGAAATAGCTTTCCAAGCCCTGTTATCCAAGGACTTTAAGAATGCCACCATACGAGGTTTCCATAGATCATAGTTAGTACCATCTAGGATGGGTGGTCTGTTCACAAATCTTCCTTCTTTGTCCATAGTACCATAAAGTGTCTTCTCTAGATCTCACCCAGAGACAGAGTAGAATGTTTGCTCTGATACCAATTGAAATTCTGGTATCAGATATGAGATGTCGAAGGTGATGTCACAACACTAATATATGTTTGATGAACAACTAACAACAGAAAACTTAAATGCAAAAAACTGAAATAACACAAGTGAATTATTTACCCAGTTCGGTGCTACACACCTACGTCTTGAGGCTACCAAGCCAGGGATGAAGTCCACTATTAGCAGTATTAATTTAGAGTTAAACTTCATCGTTTACACCCCTCACATAATCACTACCCAATGACACTTCTACCTAAGAACCTCTTAGATATGAAAAACCCTTCTCACTCCCTCTCAATCACACACGGTGATAATGTCAAAAACAAAGACTTAAAGACACACTTCAAAGACACATAACCATCATTGCTTCAAAGCTTATAGATGATTAAAAACTTACAACTCAACTAACGTCCACCTCAAGTATTAAACAATACTAGAGTGACTCACAAGGAACAATTAAAAAAGACTTAAAACCTACAATTTAAACACAGTACGTTCAAATATTCTCTGGTGTGGCTAACTCTGCAAATAGGGTTAGCATGCCTTTTATATGATCATAATAGCTTAGGGTTGGCCCGTAAGCGCTTCACATTAAGTCTTCACAATATCCTATACTTTCTCCGTGAAAGTAGGATAAAAGCTCTCTAATAATGTTGCAGAAGAACGTTACAAACCTTGCTTACTTCGAGCATACAATTTAAAACAAACCGACTTCTAATGTTTCTGAACTGAAAAACCAGTTCAGGTCTGTAGTACATGTCAGGACATCTGCTTTGACATCTTCAGAAAACCTGTCGATTTATTTTGCTTCACAATTTAAGTTATTCTTCATGGAATTTTCTGAGCAGAATGTTTTACCAAAATTTCTGCCAATCTACATAACTAATAGGTATGCTTTCTTATTCTTTTTCAGTGCATCTTTCCATCTCTTGGGTGCATTGTGTTAGTATTTTTATATGTTTTTCATCTCTTCATCATCACCATAATGGCACCCAAAAGAGCTCGCACTGCCGCTTCATCCTCCCATTATTCTAAAATATTTTCTACACAAGAGAAGAACCCAACTACGACCAGTAATATGTCAATAGATCAATATTTGAATCACACTACTTAGATAAGAAAATCTTCAAATAGAGCAATTTTGTTGAAGCCTTCATCGTAGACGATTTGAGGAACTTTGTCTTAGAAGTGCCTCAAGATAGATTTCCCTACTTAGTGAGATAGTTCTACGCCAACCTTAGGTACTTAAGTGGTTTTGTCAGCTCCAAAATTAAGAAGCATCACATAACTAAGTCTTGCAGAGTTTGCACAAGTTTCCAAACTTCCCTACAACAATCGACCGTATGTAGAAAGTGAAGAGTGTAAAAAATATAACAATGATTTTATTTCCAATTCCTTTTTACTAATCAAACCTCCATCATTCTCACCTAATTCACTGTTAGCCTAATACACGAGGATGTTCGAGTAATTTACTATACGGTCAATCATGTTCTTTTTCCAAGAAATAGCAAATGAGGTAATATAGAGTTGAGTACATGAAAGATCACCTTGAGTCAAATGAGGCTCGTAATTCAAAACAAGGAAATAATCTCACTACTTCCAAATGCACCACGAAAAGCATGAAAAAAACAAGTGACCTCCTTTCTTCCTCCTCAAATATCTTTAACAACCTCCTTGAGAATCAACAATTGCTGATAAGGATGGATAGGAAAACAAATTCAAGGTTTTGCCACCTCGCTGGAAAACTTTAGAAGATTAACTCATATCCCCAATTGTGTCCAGTGAAGATGAAGAAGAGGCAAACTAGTCCTTTGTTTTATAAGTGTTCTTGCTTTGTATCTTTATGTACTTTTCTTTTCCTATTGAAATTTCTTGCTACTTGTACTTTAAATTCTATTGTGTTTTGAATTATTGAAATGTCTTTTCCTTTAACACGTTTGACTATGTGCTTCATATGCTGGCATATTTAAAATCCCATCTTGCATTTTTATCCGTCTTTTTTATTATGAAAAAAAGGGACAAGTATACTCTTTGTGGGAGTAAGTATATTCTCTACTCATGTGTAGGGGAGTTTAACCACTCTAAAATTTATCAACATATTTTTCCTTTTTAACACCTCAATGAGAGATGTGTTGTCATCGTAAAAAAGGGAGAATTTGAAACTATGTGCTTGCATGTATAATCAGGAAGTGATCAAAACTCATAGACAAGAAATATATGCTTGACCCTTATAATGTTATAATTTTGATGATGACAACACCTAAAGTTCAAACACCTCTTAAAGTGTCCTGGATGACAACAATGCATGAAGACAAGCAAGTACTAAAGGTAGCGGTCAAATATGCTCAAGATGATTGTGTTGAACATGAGACTGCACACATAAGACATGAAGAATTATAGGGATTTTAAAAATATTCGTTTGAAACAAAATTATTTTTTAAAACAGGGTTTAAAAATATTTTCTCAAAATTGTTTGGATATGCAGCAGAAAATTAAGATAAAGAAAATATGCGGAAAATAAAAAAATTAAGGACGGGAGATGACAATGGTGATTTATAGAGATTCGGTCTAAAAGGAGTGACCTACGTTTTTCCTCAAGATATTTTAGAAGGTTAAGCACATGAATCCCCGTTATACAAAGAAAACTAGAGTTTTAGATTTACTTCGAACCAAACAGCGAGCAGTGGAGTGAAGCGGTGAGTCTTCACGTCAAACAACAAACAAAGCTTCAAGCAATTAGTCTCTAAGCCAAACTGATACTTTAAATGGACTTATCTCGAAGCAATGTAGAGTTTTGAATTAGTTGTCCTTTAAACCAAAGCAAAGTTTTACACGACCTGACTTTGAATTAACTCGAGATTTATATGATTGCTTATATATTTGGTATATCCAACAAAAGGACTTGCAATTTCAGAGTGTAAAAGAGAGAAAGTGATGAAACCTCTTTTGACTGTGTCTAATTGAGCAATTAGTGTTTTATAAAAACACGATAGCATTTTGTTAAATAGTATGATTAAATCTCACATCTTAAACTATCTATGAAGTCTCTATTTTTTAGATAAAATCACCAAAAATATTTTTGAAAACTAGCTATATTAATTAGAATATTAATTGGAAGGACAAATTTTTAAATTGCTTAATCGCTTGATAACTTTTTCTTTCAATTTTTTCCCAACTTTTCATGTCACTCTCTCAAACTTCATTTTATCAAATTTTAATTTCTCCTTCAACAGAAAACCACTCCCATCATATTAAAAAAAGCACGATACTTTTTTTATTCTTTAATTTAAAAAATATTTATATTAATCTTTTAACTCTTCAAAATGTTTTATTATTTATATTAATCTTTTAACTCTTCAAAATGTTTTATTTTAAATTTTTTTATATAATTAACGACGAATTTAACACCAATTTCTAAATTTATTTGTCATTAATAGATAAAAAATACTAAAATAAAGCATTTTGAATAATTAATACACCAGTATAAATTTTTTTAAGTTAAATGACTAAAATGAACTTTGACGTTAATATATTAAAAAAAAAAATAAACCATTATATTTTCTTAATTTAATTGTGAATATTATTGATAATTTCCCAAAAACCAATAGTAACGAGATAGGTTTCCCTTTCTGAAACATCCGTAGTTTTTATATTTTTGTACAACGAGATATCATTAATTTTATTTTAGAAAGTTATTAACAATTAAAAATATAATGAAAACAAAATACTACAAATTGCGAGAAATACCAACCACTAAGAAGCTTTATTATTAAAATTTCAAAAGATAATGCAAAAAAATGGTTGAACTATACACGTTTGAGACGTAACCAACAATGATACCATAACTGATGAAAAACAAAATATTATATTCAAAACCAAGTTCTTTTCCAATCTCATAACTCCAAATCACTTTTCTTATTAATCATCTCACCCACTCCCACACCACAACAACCACCTTAAGAACCGTTAATTTCACTTGCATTAAACCACAAACGTCTATAGTAGTAAATAGGTTGGCAAAATAGATAAATTTGAATTGGATTGTAATAAATAAATTAAAAAATAATTCAATATATTTTATAATATAAATCAGATATCCTCCCTGCGCCCAACCGTAGATAGAATATAAATCAGATATCCTCTACATGCAATTGTAGAGATGATAGTGTAGGGATCTATTTGTAATAAATTTTATAATGGTGTGTATGGTACACCACCACCTATGATTGAGTCTCAAAAGCAAGATCAAAAAAGTAGAACAGCTTGCAGCAGTTTTATACATACATGGTTCAAAAGCAATAAACAACTTAAGGATCAATAGAACTGAATTTTCTAATGTGCCTCAATATACAAACATACAAAAACAAAAACTATACACATTGCTTACATTAATATGGTTCATAGTACAACACCTAAATTTTTCGCTTACGCGGCCGCCGCGGCATCACAAAATCTCTCAAGCATTAAGGAGAGAAGCAGAAGGTCTAGGATAAGCAGAAGCCTTTCTAGAAGCATCTGCATTACCTTTGCCGGAGGCATTGTGGCCGAGGCCGGTATTGCGAACGCGGTGATCGGAGCCTTTCTTCTGTGTATCTCTTGGTTCCTGAAGCTGCTCTAATGTTTTCACAACCTCGTCCATATTTGGCCGGATTCTAGGCTCTATTGATAGACATTGTGAAGCAAGGGCAGCTGCGGCATGAGCTTTGCTATGTGAATATTGACCTTCGAGCCGTGGATCCATCACGCGGAAAACTCTGCGTTTGTTGGATAAGTAAGGCTTGGCCCATTCGACTAGGTTGTGTTCTCCGGATGGTAGGTTCTTGTCTATGGCTCGTCTTCCTGATATCATTTCCAGAAGAACTACTCCAAAACTATATACATCACTCTTCGCAGTAAGATGGCCTGACAACAACAAAACATATTCAGCCACGATCGTTTGATAGATATCATTTCCCGATCCGTGTGATTACATTCAATTAATTTATTTTGTCGAATTACTATCAAGATCGACGTGATAGTGCCGTGTCCGTGCTTCATAATACGAGAGGAAACTTGTGGAGGAAACACCAGAGTTGTTAATACCTGTTGCTAGATACTCTGGTGCTGCGTATCCACGGGTTCCCATGACCCGAGTAGAGACGTGACTTTTATCACCGGTTGGCCCGTCTCTGGCCAATCCAAAATCAGAAAGTTTGGCATCATAGTTCTGCAGAGCACAGAGTCGTGAAAAAACTTAGTAATCAACTACTAAATCAATCATATTCAACGATAAAAAGACCACGGTAAAGATGAAGTCATGTACATACAGAATCGAGTAGTATATTCGAAGTTTTGAAGTCACGGTATATGACTTTAGGTTCTGTACTATGGAGGAAAGCGAGACCTTTTGCAGCCCCGAGAGATATTTTCATTCGCAAACTCCAAGAGAATGGTTGAAAATAAGAACCACCTGCATTAAAGACGATAGTTTCAAGAATGATTAGTATTGGAAAATAAGGGATTAACTCATTATTGAAGGAGAAAATTTTACAAGGATCAAGACAGAACAAGGAATTATAAATTCAACTGAAATAGAAAATACTCACGCCTAAAAAGATGATTCTCCATGCTTCCCTTTGGCATAAACTCATAAACCAGAAGCCGATGTTCATCCTCAAAGCAGTATCCTATTAGTTTGACAAGATTAGGATGCTGAAGTTGCCCGAGATAGTTGATTTCAGCCTGAACCAAACAAAACATGAAGAATGTCAACTATTTTACATTTCACAATTATTAATGAACATCAATTGAACTTCAGTGCAATAGTCAAGTCCGTCCATAGAGAACTGTTAAAGTTAAGATCAAAGGAGAACAAATAGGGTATGCAAAAAAGTTGAAATCTATGAAACACTGACTCGAGACACGGACACAACATTGACACTGCCAACACATTGACACTGATACAAAAACAACAACAACCAAGTCTTATCACACTGAGAGGAGTCGGTACATGGATCAATTTCTGCCATAATGTTCTATTCAGAACCATGCTTCTATCCAAATCGTTAATCTAGAGAACTTTCTTAATAACTTCTTATAGTTTTTGCTAGGTGTTGCTCTACCTCTAGCTGTTTGACTCATCTCTATCTGGTCTACTCTCCTTACCACAAAATCTACATGACTTCTCTCTAAATGTTCTAACCACCAAAGTCTATTATCCACCATCTTTTCTACTATAGATGCTACCCGAACACTCTCCCTACATGTGACAGACATCAAACATATCTTTAATATGAAATTTCAGTGTTAAATAGCTTGCAGTTTTCTAGAATTTCGGTAACATACAATGAATTAAAATATAAAGCCAAAAGAATATGCATCAGCATCATAGAGAAAACATAACAAGTATCCGGATAAAAACTGATACTAACCAACCATTCTCTGTGACCCTGAAAGCCCTCTTGATTAAGCCTCTTCACAGCAACAATAATCCCCAATCCCGGTTTCGTTGCAGCATGTGAATGTTCATCAATCCATCCCTTAAAAACCGAACCAAAACCACCCTCCCCCAACACACTATCCGGCCGAAAATTCCTCGTGGCAGCTCTTACCTCATTGTAGCTAAAGCTTTTCAAGTTGGAAGATTGCAATATCTCACCCTCACTTCGAGAAGCAACCGATATCGACGCTGACGAGTTCCTGCTAGTTGAGCTAATGTCATGACCACTTCTGCTAACACTTCTAGAAGTGAACCCTACAAAAATTCACTAACCATCATTGACCATAAACCAAAAAAAACAAAAACACTAATAATACTTATGTTGTATTGTCTCAACAAAAATTTCTCTTGAACTCAGATCACAGTAATTTTTTTCACCCCTAAACCAAATTGACCCTTAGAAGGGTTTCCAAAAGGGGTAGAAAAACTAAAATCCAAAAGGGTCTCTAAAAATCAAAACCCTTTATATAAAAACACAGATCACAAAATATAAAAGCCTTAATTTCCAAAGATCTTAAGAATATTCCATAGATTAAGCTACATGAAAATGATTACAAAAGAATCCCTAAAGTTCAAAACTTTTAAGTCTCTCTCTCTCTCATAATCATTACAAACACCACCACAGAATCAAAATCTAGATAGAATAAAAAAGGAAACAAACCTGTGTTTGAAGGACTCACAGACTTAACCCTATTACTCCAGCAAGCACCCATCAACAAAATCACCCTTTCCTATGATAAAAGGTTAACCCTTTTTCAGATGCAAAAGAAAAGCAAAATTGATGAAATGGGGATAAAAAGTTAACAACCCAAAAATGAAACACTATCCACAAAAAATAGGAAGAAGAAGAAGAAGAAAAAAAAACCTTTTTTTCAACTTTTGATGATTTGGGTTTTGAGAAGAAAGGGTCAAAAGAGGAACTTTGTTAATGGAGGCTCTAATAATGTTGTGTAGCCTTTTTGGACTTGTTTCACAAACAAAGAGAAAAGTGGAAGTAGAATAGAAGATTGACTTCACCTTTTCTTAAGTCTCTTTTCTTTGTCTTTTTCTAAGCAACAAACATTTTTCATTCATGGTATGTTAATATTAATAGTAGTTAAATAGTGACACTATGTTTTACTAATCTAAATATGGATAAAACTTGAGAATTCAAAATAAGGACAACAAATATATAAGTATACAAATATTTGATATATTAAGAAGTAAATTTGAATTGGTAATTTTGACTTCTTACTATTTAGTGTATGTGATTTTTGTCATATATTCTTCAAATAAAAAGGTTATAATAATTAAATTATTAATATTTTATAGTTTTTTGAATGAGAGTTAGTTAATATTTGTATAAGAATGTTTATTATATATGTATATATAGGTCAAAATAAATATTGAATATTATAATAAAAAATTAAATGAAAAACTATATCTAATATTACTTTATTATTTAAAATTTGTTATTAATAGAATTGGTAAAAATCTTTTGAGATTTTTTGTTGGACTTTCTCATATAATAATTATGATAATATCATTTGAGTAAAATAGAACTATAATAATATCAATATAAGTTACTTGCTCCATTTACAATTAACCTTGGAATAATAATTATTTTTTAACTAAGTGGTGTAAATGATTTATATAATAGACTAATAGCATGTTTGAATTGAATCTAAATGAGTTTAAGATATTTATTTTATTAAAAGTAAAATTAACTTATATTTTAGAATTGATTTTATTGGAATCTAAAATTTGTAGTTTTTATTTTTAGAATTGATTTTGAGTGATTTTCATATTAAAATTATTGATTAATTCATTTTTATATAATTATATACAAATATAAATTCAATTCAATTATGTTTAAATCAACTCTATTAAACTCAATTTTACTAAAATTAATTTAATTCATTGTAAATTCAAACACACTCTAAATATATTAAATATATTAATTATTCAATAAATTCAAAAATAAATTTTATTTATAAATGTAAAAACAGAAAATTAAAACTTGTTAAAGGAGAGAAAGATGGATGATTATTTATGTATTTTTGACAAATTTAAAACTTAGCATGTAAGATATATTCTTATATAGGATAAGCAACGATCTAGTTAGCAAAGTAACAACTTATTACTAATTTTATAGTAGTTACTTACATACATTAAATGAGTTAGTTAGCCACTCTTAACTAAATTTCTGCACTGTTTAGTTAATTTTCTCATATCATCAAAATTAATATTCGATAGTTCCTTTTTCTACATAGTATCCTTTCTTATATTTTGCAAAAAATTTAAAATACTTTTCAAATTTCTGATATGCATCTTCGAATACAATTTATTTTTTATAAAAAAAATAATTTCAGATATGCATCTCCGAATTTTATTCTGTAATAAAAATTTTAAAATATAATTAAAATTTAAATAAAATTAAAATAAGTGAATACATCTAAAAATCAAATTAAATTAAATTAAATATTTTAGAATTTTTATTTTGAATTTTTTAAAAAAAATGTGAAAACGGAAAATAAATTAAATCAAATAGAAAAATAAAGACTTTAGGATGGGGGATAAAATAGGGGATTTTGTTCCCTGATTTTTTTGAGATGCAAATTAAATTTTAGAGATGTTGAAACTCAACATTACTAGGTATAAAAAAATTTATCAACGTTACACGACCTAATGATCTATTTTGTGGGACCCTAAAATCATTTTTAATTAAAGAGCTTTTATAAATTAATCTTTTTAGGATTTTTAAATATCCTAATTTATCTTTATTTTGTGTTTAGAGTTACTTGGTCATAAATGGCATCTAAGAATAACTCCTATTTTAATATTAATTGTCTCATAAAGCAGTATGATAATTTAAATACGGAGGATTTTTATGAACAAACATTCATTATTTGATGGTGAAAGGTTTTCCATATAAAAAGCAAGATTGAAAATGTTTTTAGATTCCGTCAATCTTTATTTATGGGATTATGTTCAAATTGCCTTCCTACACATTCTATTAATAACTTTATGCATAAACCAAGAAATTTATAGAGCATAGAAAATAAATAAAAAGTTTAACAATTATGAATTTATAGAGCATAGAAAATAAATAAAAAGTTTAACAATTATGTTTTTAGTTGTTGCATTGTCAAAGAAGTGTGAGACACTTTTGAAATAATTTATGAAGGTCTTGCTCGTAACATTTCAATTATATCTCAGTAATTATATCAAAACTCAGAGTTGTAAAAAAAATTTCAATAAATAATTGGAGTAATTCAATTAAAATAACGGCACGCTATCACAGATACATAACACATAAACTAGGATGAACCGACACAACATGAATGAACTTTATTATTATTAAGTAGCGGAACTACATTATTCAACTTGAATGACATAGCATCTTTTCAACTTAAAAACATTTTAAAATCAACAAATATTTTTCATGTATCTACATAGATATCCCACAATAAAACCAAAACAACTAAACAACTATTGTTCATCCCCCGAGTGTTACGTATCAGAGCGACAACCCGACTCGAACTAACAGCGACTAAATCTTCACCCTTCAATTACCTGCACGTTACCCACGTAGAGGCAACATCACAATAGAAGAGGTGAGATATCAACCAATATAAGAAGGTGTATGATAAACAGTATATTAGATCAGAATCATACAAATTTCACCACTTCATAACAGCAACTTATAGCAACAACAACAACTCACAACATTAACAACTTATAGCAACAACAACTTATAACAACAACGACTCACAACATTAACAACTTATAGCAACAACTTTAACACGTCACTCAATATGCGACTCAATATGTAAATGCATGCGGTACCATTTGGAGCAGAACTCCTAACTTAAACATATGTCAGTTTATCGAGGCATTTCAACAAGGCATTAGCCTTCAACGTGGTTGTCACACCCTAAATTTCGCCCGAATTTTTTCTTTTTTAACATTTCATCTGATTCATTTGCATCCAAATAAAGTTTCATGTCATTTTTCACATGAGTATTGAATTGTTGCATTTGACTTTCAATTACGTAATTAATAGTTAATTTGTTATTTTTGCGTTAAATTTGTTTTAATTCAATTTTGCATTTTTCATGTGAATAATTATTTGCATTTTCTCTTTTTTAATAGTTAGGATTTATTATTAATTGAATTTTTTTAAATAGTGAATTCTATTATTAGTTAAAATTTCCATTCTATTTCATTTCTTTTGAAATTTACATTTTTTTAATTTGCATTTTGATTAGAGCTTTGAATTAAATAACATCTTTCCTCATTAAAAATATTTTCTATATTTATTTCATTAACAATTAGTTTAGTTTTTTTTGTTTTTGAAATTTTAATTTTTTAATTTTTATTTAAGACAATTATAGTATTTTCTTTCACATTTAAAATTTGTTTAGCATTTTTAAAAGAAATAGTAATAATAATAAGTGTTAGTAGTAGTATAGATTTATATTTCAAATGGTACATGATGCATTTTAAAAGTTATTGTATCAATTAACAAATAAAAGTGGCCTTGCTATTCTTCTTGCTATCCATCGTGTTCTACTACACCACCTCTTGTATAATTTCCACTACCTCCACTAATAATACCAGCTCACAAATTATGTCCTATATAAACTTCATCTCCAAGTTTGCTCCAATCTTATACATTCCTCCACAAATACCTCTTTTACCCTCTCTCAATCTTCCACTAGTGCAAAAATAATATTAGAATTATTTATATCACACCTATTTTCTTAAAAAACGGTATACAATTGATATGTAATGGCAATTTTATAATTAAAATGAAAAGGTTAAATTTTAGTATTAACCATCAACACTAATTATTTAGGAAAATGGGTGATAAATGTGAATCAAATTTAAAACAAATAAATTGCTTTTATATTAGATATCTGATTTTAACAAAATCAAGTATTAAATAAAAAAGTGACAAATCATGTAATTATATCCATACCTGATTTTAGGAAAAATTAATGTGATAAATAAATGGAAGGATTTGTATTATAATATTTATGGAAAGAATTTGTTCTAGCTACTAAAACAAAAACGCTCCCGCTCCGAACGCCGTGCGGTAAACCCAAATTTCTGAAAAATATTTGCTCAAATGGAAACTTTATTCTCTTCTTTGATTCACACGGTTCTACCTCCTATTCAATTCTTCTCTCAATCAATGATACGCGAAAAATCCTCTCCAAACACGTTTAGAATCAAAAAAACCCTTTTGAAATTAGTTTTGAATCACAAAGATATTCATTATCCCTACCTTTTGGGATTCCAATCGGAATCAGTTTCACTCTTAATTTATAATTGCTCTCAATTTATTACTTGTTGTGTGTTCTTGTTCCCTATCAGAATCAGTGTTTCCACTCTGTTGTAAGATCTAACGCACGCCAGGATATCGAAACAAACCGCAAACCGTTGAGGTATTCATCTCTTAATTTTTTCTACTATTTTAACGGTTAAATAATCCTAATCTTGTATTTTTTTTATATTTGAAGGTGTTGAATATAAAATAGCATTAGTGACCTTGTGGTAGTTTCAGTGTAATGTTAGAGGATGATCTTAAATTTGTGCTTTTTTTATGTACATGTAACTTTTATATAAGAATGTTAGAATTATGAAGGAACTTCTATAAAGAAAATTAGTTGGTGTGATGAATCTCAACAATTGATTCATGAAAAAGTAGTTGGTGTGATGAATCTGAACAATTGATACATGTAACTTTTGAGAGTATATGTTTATAGTTTGAAATTTTTGTGTTCCCAATCTAGAAATACAGTTTAACTTATAATGTATATTGATTCAGGGAATAGCTTTATAGCTAAGCATTGAGTTTCTTTTGGCAGGGTGGGATTGTACTTGAAGTAGGAAAAGATACAAACATTGTGAAGGTATGATAACATCAATTTTCTTTATCAGTTGACATGATAAATAGGTATTTGATGATTCTGTGATGATTTAAAGTTCACTTTTTTAGTTGGTTATTATGAATGAATGTTAGACATGTTTAAGTGTTTCTTGATGGTCTTTAATAATGTTTAGATATTGCATATGTTGATAGCTTGTATATGCCTACTACATGACTCACATTTGTGGTTTGAACAGAGTGACCTTTTGTCCAATTTACATGTGATTCTTATTAGTTGAAACTTTGAAAACTAAGAGTTAGGCTTTTGTAATAAAGTTATTAATTTTTCCAAGAGAAGATATAGATATATGAGAAGTATTGTAGAAATAGTAATCTGCAATCAAACATTAAGAGTTATGGCTCTTGTCTCCTTCTTTTGTGATTAGAAATGCATTACATAAACAATGTCTTACTCTACTATTTGAAAGTTGTTTTTAATTTTAACAGAATTCAGTTATCAAAACTTCTAATGATGATGGTTGGAATTAGTTTAGTTTTTTTCTAAAATTGTGTTGCTTACAATACTTAATATTTTGTGTGTTCTGTTCCATATTATTTTCAATCATGAATTTATCAAGTAACATTCTTGCCAAAGTTATACACAGTCCTATCATAGATTTTGATATATTTTAGAAATTCTCTCAACATATGTCAAGTACATGCTTTTGGCATCTTGAAGCTACTCATTTTCTCTCTCTCATTTGATATTTGATATGTCCACTATGATGTTTTTCCTTTATAATTCTGGAAACAGTGCGTTATTCATAACAAAAAAATAATCAGTGGTACTTAAATTATTTGTTTTAAGTTTATTAATAACTCATAATTATTTCATTCTCTTCTCTTTCTTTTGAAAATTTGTCTTGTCTTTGAATTTATAAAGAAAAATAATAATTCCCGCATACCAGCAGCTGCTTTCTTATTTTTAAGTTAAAGGACCATAATTGTTTTTCTTATGCTAGATGGGCCATTGCATAATTTTCTCTTTTTCAAAACTTTAGTAGTTGAATGCAACTAGTTAGTAAGCCCACCATATAAAAAATATGTTTTTATATAAGACATATATATTTTTTATAAGTATATAATATACATAATAATTTGTAAAGTTAACTAGCAACTCAAGAGAATAAATTAAATTTGATCAAAGTGGTGCTACATAAACTTTTAACTTTATTCATCGAGCGCTAGCTTTTCATTTAGTTCTAATTTACTGGTTTTGAAAAAAAGTTAGATGTGTTGTTCGTAAAATGTTTATTATTTTTATTTTAGAGGTTTTAATAAGAAATTTTGAAATTGATTACAAAATTTAATTAATAATTGATTTTAACAAAATGATTTTACAATCTTTAAAAATTGTTAAAATATTAAAATATTACAATCAACTTAAAAGTAAATAAATTAAATCTCATCTTTAACACTATTAGGAAATTATAGTTTAACTTTATATAAACAAAACTAATTAGTAACAACTAAACTAATAGACAATGTCACACATTCCCTTCCCAAGCTTAAGTTCATTGTGTTTGTAAAAATAAGGTGAGCTTGTTTGGTCTTTAATATGTTTGCCTTCGTAAAACATGTTATACCCTTTTCATTTATCTTTTCCTTAATCTCCACATAAGCGTCCATGTGTTTTTTAATTTCCAGACGTAGCTATGGATCGCACTTGGATGCAAAAAAATCGCTCGAGTGAGGAGTATAAAAATGGAATATTGGAGTTTTTAAGATATGCTGAAACTAACCTTCCTCAGAGTAATGGAAGTATTCATTGTCCTTGTGTTAAATGTTTCAATATTGCACCTCTAAAAGTTGAGACTGTGCTGGAACACCTAGGAGTCTATGGTATTTGTAAGAATTATACAACATGGACATGGCACGGTGAAATCTTAGACCCCCCAAAGAACATCAAAAAAAGGAGGTTGATGTAGATATGACTGATCATCTAGAAGAAATGATTCGTGATATTGAACAAGACTCTTTTCAGCGAGCACATGTGTATGATACTCTGTGTAATGACAGAGAAATTCCTTTGTATCCTGGATGTAAAAACTTTACGCGATTGTCAGCCGTATTGAGATTATTCAATTTGAAGGCGATAAATAGTTGGACTGATAAAAGCTTTACAGAATTGCTCGAGTTGTTGGAAGAGATGCTTCCAGATGGAAACACATTGCCAAATCATACCTATGAGGCAAAAAAAATATTATGTCCGATGGGTATTGAGTATAAAAAGATACATGCATGCTCTAATGATTGTATATTGTATTGGAAAGATAACGAATACCTAGATAATTGCCCCGAGTGTATGGTTTCACGTTACAAGAAGAAAGAGGGTGATGAGGGTTGTGAGTTGATCGCAAAGGGTCCTCTTGCAAAAGTGTTATGGTATCTTCCAATTATTCTAAGGCTTAAGAGATTGTTTGCTAATGAAAATGATGCAAAAAAATATTAGATGGCATACAGAAGAGAGAAAATGTGATGGAAAACTTCGTCATCCAGCTGATTCTTTGCAATGGAAGAAGATTGATTCATTGTTTCCAGATTTTAGCAACGATCCAAGAAACCTTAGACTTGGACTTTCTACCGATGGAATGAACCCATATGGTAGTTTAAGTAGTAAGCATAGTTCATGGCCTGTTGTCCTGGTTATTTATAATTTATCTCCTTGGTTATGCATGAAACGCAAATATGTTATGCTATCTATGATGATTTCAGGACCAAAACAACCAGGAAATGACATAGATGTTTATCTAAGTCCCTTGATTGAAGACTTAAGAAGGTTGTGGGAGGAAGGCATTGATGTATTTGATGGGTATTCATGTGAAAATTTTAAATTGCGTGCCATGTTATTTTGCACAATTAATGACTTTCCAGCTTATGGGAACTTGTCTGGTTATAATTTTAAGGGGCATAAAGCGTGTCCTATATGTGAAAAAGATACATGTTACCATCAATTGAAACATGGAAGTAAAACTGTTTATCTTGAACACCGACGATTTCTCAAACGTAATCACCCATATCGGAGGTTGAAAAAGGCATTTAATGGAGACCAGGAGAATAACTCTGCTCCTAAAGCCTTAACTGGGAAAGAAGTCTATCAACGCGTCAAGAACATACATGCTAGTTTTGGAAAGAATCAAAAGCTTTCTAATGAAAAAATATATGGAAGAAAAGGTCGGTGTTCTTTGATCTTCCGTATTGGTCTAGTCTTGATGTAAGACATTGCATTGATGTGATTCATGTGGAGAAAAATGTTTGTGACAGCATAATCAGAATACTTCTCAACATTCCAGGAAAGACAAAGGATGGTGTTAATTCTCATAAAGATCTTGTTGAAATGAAAATAAGAGAACAATTAGCTCCAGAGTCGAGAGGTAAGAGGATATATTTACCACCTGCAAGTCATACATTGTCAGAAGAAGAGAAAAGAAGTTTTTGTGAGTGTCTACAAGGTGTTAAGGTTCCAGGAGGGTACTTGTCAAATATTAAGAGTCTTGTGTCAATGAAAGATCTCAAGCTTGTTGGATTAAAATCTCATGATTGTCACATATTGATGCAACAACTACTACTAGTGGCTATTCGTGGAATCTTGCCAAAAAATGTTCGACATGCCATAACTAGATTGTGCTTATTCTTCAATGATGTATGTAGTAAAGTGATTGACCCTGAGAAATTGGATGAGTTGGAAAACGAGTCTATTATTATCTTGTGTCAATTGGAGATGTTTTTTCTGCCCTCTTTTTTTGACATTATGGTTCACTTAATAGTTCATCTAGTGAGAGAGATTAGAATATGTGGCCCTATTTATCTAAGGTGGATGTATCATTTCGAGCGATACATGAAGATCTTGAAAGGCTATGTGAAGAATCAACATCATCCTGAAGCATCTATTATTGAAAGTTACATCACAGAAGAAGCAATTGAGTTTTGTACATATTATTTGTCAAATGTTAAACCTATAGGGCTTCCTAAGTCACGTCATGAGGGAAGGTATGCTGGTAAGGGTACACGTCTAAAGGTTAAGCATATGGCTCATGCAGACTTGTTTCAAGCACATTTGTATATATTGAATAACACTGATGAGGTTGAACCATATTTATGTAGACATAAGGCCATTGTCAAAGATACATATCCTCGAATGAGCGGAAAATGGTTGTTGAATGAACATAACAAGACATTCCTAAATTGGTTTAAAAATGAGATTATGAATGATCATACGGCTTCTGATACATTAAAATGGTTAGCAAATGAGCCTAGCTTTAATGTATTGTGTTGGAGTGGGTATGACATAAATAAATTTTCCTTTTGCACTAAGTCACAAGATGACAAGAGTACCATGCAAAATAGTGGAGTCATGGTTATGGCTTCTTCGATGCACTTCTCTAGCTCAAAAGATAAAAACCCTATTATGGCATCCATAGCTTATTTTGGTGTCATTGAGGAGATTTGGGAATTAAATTATTGTAAGTTTAAAGTTCCTGTTTTTAAATGTAAGTGGGTTAATAGTAACACTGGTGTAAAAACCGATGAATTAGGATTTACACTAGTTAACCTTGATAAGACAAGTTATAAGGATGAGCCTTTCATTATGGCTGTCCATGCAAGACAAGTGTTTTATGTCAAAGATCCATCTAACAACAAGTGGTCAGTGGTCCTTCAAAGAAGAAGCATGCATCAGAGTGACGAAAATGAAGATGAAAATCTTGACATTGGTGACATTACATTCTTTTCAACAAAAAGACCATATTCCATTGATGAAAATGAAATAGGCGATGTGTATACCACTCGTTATGATCATCAAGAAGGAATATTAGAGGAGAAAAAATGAGAAAAAAAAATCTTATAGGTTTGCATTTGTTAATATTTTATCCATTTTTATATTGTTTATTTGTATTGATATTTATTTGTTAATTTATATTGATAAGTAAACTAACACATTTGTTTATTATGTCATAAAAGGAAATATGGTTGATTCACCTGACTCCGTTGTACCTAAGAAAAGGACTAGAGGTGCCACGACCATGTCACGGTTCATTGGCACTATAAAAGCTGGTAAGAAGTGCGAGGTTAATTTTGATGAAGTTACATTTGCTCCTAGTGGAAAGAATGCTGCAAAATTTATTAGTTATGTGTGTTACCTTGCACGTAGTAAGATTAATATTAATGAAGAAACATGGAAAGACGTAAGTGATGTAGCGAAGACTATGATTTGGCAAGAAATCACGGTATTTACTATTAAAATAGTTATTTGTAAGTTATATTTTCCTCAATATCCATATATAGGTACTAACACATGTGATTTGTTGTAGGATAAATTCACTTGCCCCATTGCCATTGATCCCAAAAATGACAAATGTAAGAATAAATGGTTAGTTTATATTGGTGATCGTTGGAAGCAATTTAAGACATATCTCACCAACACTTATGTATTTGGGGATGGAGATAAAGATGGCAACTTAACACCAGTGACTAATTATAAATACATCTCTGAGGAAGATTGGAATCAGTTTTTTCAGAATCGGACCAAAAAGGAATTTATGGTTTGTTGAGATAATAGATTTTTGTTGGAATTATATATTTTTTTCTTTGCTGAATTTTTTCTTGTATTATTTTTACAGGAGAAAAGGGCAAGCAAAATGCATCAAAAAATATCCACCCCCACAAATTGTCTCGAGGAGGTTATAATAAGCTTAAAGCCAAGAGGTGGAAGAAAGGATGAAAACAATGCTTGAAAAGAGCTCAAGTTTGACTGATGTTCCCATGCCAAAACGATATGGAGTATGGTTAACAAATAGACAGAAGCAATCAGGAGATTACACATCTAATGCAACAACTTTGGTGGCTTCTAAGATTGTAAGTAAATATTTTTTTTGATTAATTTAATTTTTAATAAAATGTATGCATTGTTTCTCATTATGTATGCATATGTTACAGGAGGAATTAGTTGAAAAAAGTACTCAAGGTACTTATGTGCCTGAAGGACGTGAGGATATCCTAACTAAAGCAATTGGAACAAAAGAAAAACCAGGTCGTATCCGCACGGCTGGTTGGTTTGTGGGTTTTAAAGAATATTATGGAAAATCTCAATGCTCTACCTCAAATGGTATCTCTTATGGAAGATCTTAATATGGTGAGTCAACAGATGGAGCAGAAAATAGGAAAAAATATTAGAGAAGAGGTTGAAAATGAGTTCGAAAACAAATTGAAAGAGATGGAAAAGATCCAAAAGGAGCAGATGGAAAAGTTCCAAATGGAGATTCAAAAGAACTTTTCACAACAACTAAGTGCGCTAAAGGAGGTATATGTTTATTAACTAGTTTTAATTATTGAGTTTTTATGAATGAATGTCCTTATTTATCTGACACTAGGTCGGAAAAATTATAGTAGTTCATACACTAAGATGATAATGCACATTCGACTTTGAGAAGATAAAAAAAATTATAGCTTAAATATCAACCCACACATAATATTTTTAAGAGAACTTTTTTAATTATACGAACTTCTCATTTTGATTGTTATAAATTCACTATTCTAATAATTTTACAGCATATGGAATCTACGGGGACGAACGATTGTGATGCTCCACAAAATAATATTTCCCCCCAGAATACAAGTACTAATAGTAGTTGTTCCAAGGTGGTTATCACAAATGATGAAGATTTCATCAAGAAGATTAGTAATTTTAAAGAAAAGATGAGAAATCTCAAGAGAGACACTTTCAAAATAGAATTGGATCACGATAAAATTGAACCATATTTTTATATTGATATGGACGACCTTAGTGATTTGATTGTTGGTGACCAATGGCTTTCCATGCACATTTTTTCCTTGTGGTGCACGTAAGTGTGTGTGTGTGTATATATCTTTTGTAAATTCTTTTTCTACATTGATGAATTATAATTATTATTTGTTTCAACAATTTAGATATCTACATCGCTGGTGTATCCCCAATTCCTCTAGCGAGCAATTTGGGTTCTTTGATCCTTTTAGGACACTTAATAACAAATCTGGTGGGCATAGTGATGAAGCCATGCAAGCATTCATACAAAATAAGATGTATAATCATCCAAAAAAATGTTTTTTAGGACCACGTTTGAATGTGTAAGCGCATATTATTAATTAAATTGTCAAATTGTTTGCATATTATCTTTTTGTTTATATGTGCTTCTAACAAAGTGGTTGTAAAACTACAACAATCATTGACAATTGTTTGTAATTTGTCCGAATGAAATGTTATTTATTGGTTTTGTTCACTTGGAAATCAACCAAGCAAGTCATTTAAGGATACACTTTTAAGGTAAATATAGCTTTCACAATTTATGTTGATATTTCGATAATGTGTTGCTTTAGATGTTAACTAAATTTAATTATATTATAATTAAATAACTGATCTTATTAGGGCTATGAGAGGCTATAATATTCTGAGAGGATGTATTAAGAATAAAAAGCCTAATTTTATATCGATCAAGGTAAGCAAAATCTATTAAATTCATTGATATTTTATAAGACGATTAATGTTTATATATAATTGTTATATGTATTTTTTATTCATTTAATTTGTAGACACATCAACAAGACAACACTTGGGTTGTGGTTTATTATGTGATGAAAAATATGTTTGACATTATTCAGACGGGTATATTTCAAGGATTACATGAGGTAATAACAAAGATTTTCAATTTGTAATCCGTAAATCGCACAACTTCTTGTTTTAAATGTACTCGTTTAATTTATTTTACCGTTTGATTTTGTAGATATATGATGATCCATCACCATATGACAAAGATGTCATTGATAATATTCGGCAACTATGGGCTCAATTCTTTTTACAAATAGTTCAAGAACAACCTCAAGTTGAAGATAAAGATACAAAGAGTTAGATAAAAGATGGTTTATGTATGAATTAATAATGACTTTTTAATTAACATTGTTTTTTATTATAGAATTTTGTTTTTAAATTTTTATTTAGTTTAATAAGATTTTATTTTAATACTATTGACAAGGTTTGATAAAATTATTTATATCTAAATCCAAAATTTACGATTTTTGTTTTATTGAGTAGAAAAAGCAATAATACTTGTTTAATTTTATTAAGTTTAAACAAATATGTTATGTATTCTTTCATACCCATTTTATAGAAAAATAGGTGTTTAAGATTCAATTCAAATCATATAAAATATTCTATGTCGCTTATAACACCAACTTTAAGAAATAATAGGTACTATATAGACGTTATACACCTATTTTAAGAAAAAAAATAGGTGTGAAAATTGGTTTCTAACTAAATAATGGTTTTCATTAAAGTTTTAACACCCTTTTTTTGGAAAAAAATGGGTATGATACATATGTTTAACATCCGTTTTATGTGAAAGAAAGGTGTTATAAGTTAGTTTCTAATCAATTTTTTCTCAAAAAATTTGTAACACCCATTTTAGATAAAATAGGTAGGAATTATATGTTTTTACACCAGTTTTAAAGAGGATAAACGTGTCAAATGTTACTTTTGACACCCATTTATAACTTATAACACCAGTTTTTTATTGGTGTTAAATCAATTTACAATACCTGTTTTAAAATAGGTGTTAAAGACATACTTACAATACCGGTAGCAACCACACCGGAAAAAATAGGTATTAATTCTCTAAAAAACTAGTGTTAAATCTCTAATTTTCACTAGTGTTCCCTATATACACCAACACTTTCCATACTCCTCTGTTGACAAAACCATTCGCAACATGAATCTCTGTTGAACTTCCATCTTCACAACACCCACCCAACACCATATCAACATCACACGATATCCAGCAGAACCATCATCTTCTCATTAAACAACATTCCAACCACCTTTCTCCATACTCCATTGCACTAACAATACACAATACTCACCTACCATCAATCTCACCACCTTCATAACTGTAAACCGATTTCCATAGCAACCTCTCAACCCACCGTTCTCAACCACAATCATTACCATAAACCTTTTTTTCCCCAAGCTCTACGCAACCTTCATATTCACCATCCCAATTCCACACGCAGAACCGTACAAAAACGAAATCAGTAGACAAGTCCAAAACAGATCGCAGAGTAGAAGAAGATCGAAGAGCAAATTCAGATTGAAGAAGGTGAACGAGAGACGAAACGAAGCTAAGATCTTACCTGATTTACACTAATTTTGCTTGTTGTTGTTTATTCACGCTTCTATTTTGTTTATCATCACGTAATTCTGTAAATATCTTGAACTTGCATTGCAATTAGGGCTTAGGGCTTTTGTATGGGGTTAGGGTAAATTTTTGTTGTTTTCGTTGATCTAACCATAGGAATAGCAGAGATTGTTCTTTTGAGATTTTGAGAAGATGAGTGTAGAAGATGTAACGTATAGAGAGTGGGGCAGTGATATGTTTTTTTTTTTTTTGCAAAAAATAACATGCGTGAGATGAAGGAAGATGAGAGGACATATTTTGTCCTTTTGTTATATTTGTTTTAAAATAAATAAATAAAATAATAAGTAATAGTATATGTTAGTAACAATCAGGGCTTGGCAGCTATGTTAGTATTAGGTTTTCTTTATCAAATCAAATTCAATTTGGGCCTTCTGCCTATAAGAAAACTAATCCAAACTGGCCCAATTCGGACAACACCTCCATTTTGCTAGCATACACCCCTGAGACCTAATTTCACTTTTCTATTTTTTGCTTCGAATTAGTTTGTAATTAATTTGCAATATTTTTATTTCCATGCAATTTTCTTATTGATTAGGTTTAGTATTATTAAATAATTTTATTAAACTTAATTAATTTAGTTATTAATTTTAGCTAAATAATTTTATTTAATTTGTTTAACCAATCTTTATTTGCTTGAGTATTTAGATGTTTGTGTATAGTTATAATGGACTTGTAAATAAATTCATTCCCATTTGTAAAATGTATCCCCACTCCCCATGAGTTGTAATAATTAGTAAATATATTTTTTTTTTATTATTCGTCACATCTCACAAACCTTTTCAAAAGAACTAATGCTCGTGCGAGCCATTTTTTATACCTTGAATCGACAAGAAGCGTCGTAATGGCCACACATGGTGCACACACCATGCTTGCTCTTGGGCTTACAATGAGGCTTTAGTTGATTAGTTAATCATTATTTCATTATCTAATTAGGTTATTTAAAATTGATTAGTCCATCTAATTAATTTTTTTAATCTAGTTATTTGATTAAATTTCATTTAATTAATCGGTTAAATTTATTTCGTGCATGCACCTAGATAATATCAATTGTCTTATCATTTGTGTGAGCCACCTTGTATGGGCTTTTATCGATTTATTTATACTTCCATGAATGTTTGAAATTATCCATTTCATTTCCACTCTCGCGCCTTGGTCCATATACCAAGTTTTCATTCAATAAGGGCCCCATGGTAGGGAGTAGACATTTGTCTATTCTCTCAAGATTAATCAAGCTTTCTTGGTTAGCCCAAATTAAATTTCCTCTCATTGTCTATTCACCACTTTCATAATCAAATTCTCAAACCTCGATCCAACGTCGAGTTGATTTTCTTTTCAAAAAAATTTTCATAATAAACTCCGAGTATTTAAATTGTTGGTTGTTAGACCAACTGTTTAAAGACTTGTGCCAAAAGAACTCTGAGTATTTAAATCGTTGTCACTAGACCAATTGTTTAAATACTCAAACTTAATCAACATGAACCTCGTTTTACTTCACCTTTTCATAAGAAAACTCTGGTTTCTAGTATTTGAACCGTAGGATGCTAGTCCTATTGTTCGATACTTTTCACCCACTTAAAATCAATTCAACTCATCAAACCTTGACCACGTGCAAGTTCTTTTTCAAACTTCGCTCACATGCAACTTATGCTGCTCACACACGACTTCCATCGCTCACACGCGATCTTCTTTCGCTCACACGCGAATTGCACTAGTGTTGTCTTATCGTCCACGTACGATTAAGCTCCTATTTTCATAAATAAGATCAACCAACCAACAAAATTTCTTGCAACCGAGAACTATATAAGCTCTGACTTTTCTATCTCACTTGTGCAATACGCAGGCACGAGATTCTAACATCTTGGCGAGCCCACTTTCAAAAAATTAAAACATATTTCCTCTTTTTTCGCATAATAATAAGTTAGCGAATTTAGTTTTTAAACACACAAACACTTAGAACTAAACGGTTCCCATCGAGTACGATGGATGTGGGGGTGCTAATACCTTCCCCTTGCATAACTGACTCCCAAACCTACATCTCTTGCATAGCCCACTTCCTAGATTGAGTTTGTTAATTTAGGTATTCTTCTCATACTAACATGCCCCAATCGTCTGTGTCAGGCCCATTTCTCATTGTCCATTGACATAAGACATTTAACATTCTGACTTTTAAGTTCAAAAAGTTTGATTTTATAAATGTTGTTTTTCCTTTTGCCATTAAAGAGGATTGTTCCATCTTTCTGACTAACAGCTTTATAAGACTTTTGATTAAAGATAATATCATAATCGTTATCACTTAATTGACTTATGGATAATTGATTATGCATTAATCCATCTACTAAAAGAACATTTGTAATAGAATGTAAAGAACCGTTACCAATAGTTCCAGAGCCAATGATTTTACCCTTCTGGTTGCCTCCGAAACCTACGTAACCTTCATCTTTAAGTTCCAGACTTTGGAACATATGCTTTCTTCCCGTCATGTGTCGAGAGTATCCAGAGTCTAGGTACCATGAATGGTGTTTCAACTTTGTTGTCAAAGACAGCTGCAACATATACTATTTTATACTTAGGTACCCATATCTTTTTGGGTCCTTTTTGGTTAGATTTTTCAAAGTTCTGTTTGAACTTAGGTTTATCATAAGATTTAGCATAATATGATTCACTAGTATATTTTATGTCATGTGGGTGACCATAGGTGAAGTGTGATTTCAGAGATGTGTATTTAATGACCATATCATCTACTCCAGAATATGGTTTATCATCTTTAGAAGGCACATACCCTAAGCCTTTTCTTTTGTTTCTACTTACTTTATAGACCATTGAAGCCATTTTGCTTCTGTCTATTCTCTTAGCAAGAAACTCTTGAAAACCAATATCATATTCTTTCAGAATATTATCAGTGTTACTCAGAACTTCTGAAACAGGTTTTTCTTGAGCTTTTTGAAGATTTTCTTTAAAAATAGAGTTTTCAATTTTTAGTTCTAAAATAATTTTCTTAAGCTAAGAATTTTCTATTTCAAGTTTCTTAGTATCTTCTGAATTAGATACAGGATTCTGTTTCAGATTCTTGTATTTGATTTTAAGCTTCTGATAGTTTTCAAGTATTTCAGATAAGCTTTCTTCTAATTCAGCTCTAGAAAAATTAACAGCAAAATTTGGAAATACCTCTTCAGTGTCGGATTCTGAGCTATCAGCTATGTTGGCCATTAACACTATGTTTGCTCTTTCATCTTTTGAGTCTGACGAAGCTTCAGAAGAATCAGAGTCATCCCATGTTGCCATAAGACTTTTCTTCTTTTCTTTGTCAAACCTCTTTTTTGGCTTTTCTTTAAGAAGTTTGGGACAATCATTTTTATAATGACCAGGTTCCTTACATTCGTAGCAGACAACATCTTTGCTTCTGGACTTTCTGTGTCCAGAGGATGGATCAGAGAAGTTTCTAGATCTTTTGGAATTTTTGAACTTCCTCTGTCTATACTTCCAGAGTTGTTGAACTCTTCTAGAGAGCAGAGATAGCTCATCATCTTCTGACGAAGATCCTCCAGAGTTTTCTTCTTCTGCCTGAAAAGCTTTAGAGTCATATTTTTTGTTAGATTTAAGAGCAATAGTCTTACCTTTCTTCTGGGGCTCATCTTCTTCTAATTCAATCTCGTGACTTCTTAATGAGCTGATGAGTTCTTCCAGAGAGATATTGTTGAGATCTTTTGCAAGCTTGAGTGCTGTCACCATAGGTATCCATTTCTTAGGAAGACTTCTGATGACTTTCTTTACATGGTCAGCAACAGAGTATCCTTTATACAGGACCTTTAAGCCAGCTACCAGAATTTGAAACCTTGAGAACATTGCTTCAACCGTTTCATCTTCTTCCATTTTGAATGCTTCGTACTTCTGAATGAGGGCAAGAGCTTTTATTTCTTTGACCTGAATGTTGCCTTTATGCGTCATTCTTAAGGAATCAAAGATGTTCTTAGTTGAGTCTCTATTTATGATCTTCTCATACTCCGTGTATGAGATAACACTTAGAAGGATGGTTCTGGCCTTGTGGTGATTTTTGAATTCCTTCTTCTACTGATCTGACATTTTCTTCCTTTCAATCTTCTGACTACTTGCGTCAGCAGGATGAGTATAGCCATCTGTTACCATGTCCCAGAGGTCACCGTCATGAGACAGAAAGAAACTATCAATTATGTCCTTCCAGTAATCAAAGTTTTCTCCATCAAACATTGGAGGTCTGCCGCTGACTCTTTCTTTGTCGTTATAGTTGTCATAGTTGTTCTAAACCTTTTCTGCCATAGTGTTTTTCAAGATGGATCTTTTTTTTGACACGGTTAAGTGTTAGCACCCAGAACCAGGCGCTCTGATGCCAATTGAGGGATGAAAAACACAAGAAAGGGGGGGTTGAATTGGGGTTTTGAAATCAAATTAAGATTGACACGATTATTTTTATCCTGGTTCGTTTGAACTCAAACTACTCCAGTCCATCCGTCAAGGTGATTTGCCTCTCTCAATGAGGTCTTAATCCACTAATCAGAACTTGATTACAATCCATTGAGACCACTGCCTTAGTCTTCTCAAGAACACCACAACTTGGTTTCTCAAGGAATTACAATTCACTAAAACAACTATTTAGTCTTCTCAAGAACACTACAACTTGGTTTCTCAAGGAATTACAGTTCACTAAAACAACTGTTTTAGTCTTCTCAAGAACACCACAACTTGGTTTCTCAAGGAATACAATTCTCAGACAATTACAAAAATGTGTTTAATGATGATTCTAGAAAGCTATATCACAACTGTGATTTTTACACAAGAACATTTTAGCACTAATGAATGATTTGAATTTTCTTTTGTTGTTTATGCGTGTATTGATCTATATCGTTCTCTTCATAGATGAATCCTTATATAGACGTTCATGGAAAATATCTGTTGGAGACATCTTAAGTTGTATATGGAATGATGATAATTTTAGTTGATTTTTCTTTCCATAAAAGTGAGATCCTGTTGGAAGTTAACCGTTGCTTCAAATCTTCATTTAATGAATGGCAACGCTTCAAAGCATTTCAACCAGAACATGGATATCAAAGTTTGTAGAGCGGTCTGGTACTTTTTAAAAGTTTATCAGAACTTCGTTTAGAGCGTGAATCTTTTAACATCTTCTAACATGTCAGAACTTCTGTATGTTCAGTTCAGAGTCTTCTTCTGACATCATAACTTCTCCTAGATCAGAGTCTTCTAACGGACATCAGAACTTCTGTCTTCTACTTTCATCAGAACTTCTGTTCTTCTACTATCATCAAAACTTATGTTCTTCTACTGTCATCAGAACTTCTGTTCTTCTACTGTCATCAGAACTTTTGTACTTCTTTTCTTTTTAAGGTTAGAACTTTATTTGCATACTTTTAAACAAACTTAGAAGCCAACAATGTTTCATACAAAATATTTGTTTATTAGAGTCATAACATGATTGTCATCAACAGTACTTGTTATCATCAAAACATCTAAGATTGGTGTAGAACCAAACTATATTCTAACAATTCGTAAATCCTGGATCAAGCACTTACCACTAGGCCAAAAGCAATTGCTTGTAGACAAGGTGCTACTCTATTTCTTTACAGCAAACCCAGCAAGAGGCCTACCTGGCCCACCTAACACACCTGTGTAGGCGCCCATGAGAGGATGTTAAGCCTTTTACGAATCCCTCTGGGAGACGTTGGATAATTTAATCCAACAATCTCCCCCCCCCCCCAGTGTCAGTCGGGGGGATTCGAACCCATGGCCTTGCTCTGATACCACGTAAATCCTGGATCAAGCGCTTACCACTAGGCCAAAAGCAATTGCTTGTATCCAAGGTGCTACTCTATTTCCTTATAGCGAACCCAGCAAGAGGCCTACCTGGCCCACCTAACACACCTATGTAGGCGCCCATGAGAGGATGTTAAGCCTTTTACGAATCCCTCAGGGAGACGTTGGATAATTTAATCCAACATATTGCACTTGACTTATACACCACATTCAACACACCACATTAAGTTAAGTGTTCCACATTCCTCAAGCTCAATTTCTTCACAAGCCTCTTGAACACTTCGTTTGTTACTGTCTTTGTCAACAAATCCGCAATTTATTCTTCGCTTCGACAATGAGCTAGCTTCAGTAGTCTTTCACATACCAACTCCCTAAAGTAATGAAACCTCATCTCTATATGCTTGCTTCTCCCATGTGCTATGGGATTCTTTGCAAGATTAATAGCCGAGAGATTGTCAACAAAGAGTTTGACAACTTTTACTTCAATGTTGTCCAACTCCTTAAGTAGATTTATTAGCCACACAGCTTGACATGCACACATCGGCGCTGCGATATACTCGGCCTCATAAGAAGAGAGTGTCTCAACGGGTTCCTTTTAAGAGCACCAAGAGATTGAAGCTCCTCCGAACATAAAGACATAACCGGCCGTAGACTTTTGATCATCTTTATCTCCGCACCAATTGGAATCCGTATAATCGAGTAACTCACACATGCTTCCCACATCAACCGCGGGAAAGAGAATTCTGCATCCAAGAGTACCTTTGATGTAACGAAGGATCCTCTTGACCACTTCCAAATGAGACACCTTTGGTATCTCCATGAATCTACTAACAATACCGACACTATGTTCCAAATTTGGCCGTGTATTGTACAAGTAATGTAGTGATCCAATCAACCTTCTATATTGAGTTGGACTAACGTCACCTTCATCCTCATTCTTGGAAAAATTCAACCTTGGTTCCATAGGTGAATTGGCAGCATTGCAATGCTCCATATCACACCTCTTCAATATCTCACAAGCATTCTTTCTTTGGTGCCTGAGAAGTCTCAACTTTGACTTGTGAAACTCTATGTCAAGGAAGTATGTCATGATACCAAGACCGCTCATCTCAAATTCTTCCATGAGTTCACCTTTGAACTTGGAAATAAACTCCTAATTTCTGCCCGTAATCAAAAGATCATCCACATATAAGCAAAGTATAATCACACCTTTGCTTGCATCCGACTTCACATAAACACCATGTTCGAGTACACACTTCTTGAAGTCAACCTCAATGAGAAAAGTATTTATGCATTTGTTCCAAGATCTAGGTGCTTGTTTCAAACCATAGAGTGCTTTCCTTAACTTGTAGACTCTTCCCTCTTGGTTCTCTATCACAAAATTGGGGGGATGCTCTACATAGACTTCCTCCTCAAGTGGACCATTCAAAAATGCAAATTTCATATTCATTTGGTATGTCCGCTAATTTTTGCTATTGGAGATACCAACAACCAATCGTATAGTCTCCAATCTAGATACTTGAGCAAACACTTCATCATAGCCTGAACTTTAACAAGTAAAATTTGATTATAATATAAGACGGAGGGAGTAGTTAACAATTCAAATGCTAAATTGTCGGAAATATTTTATAGGTAGAATTTGTTAGTCTTTAATTAATTGACTTATTGATAGAACTAACTAACTAGGTGTTAGTTAACTTAAATGTGAAATGTGCAATACACCTACATCAATGTATGATTTAACAGCTAAATTACTCTCTCCCTCTCTATAACAATGTCTATTTTAATATAGATACTAACTTCTTCTTTTTTTTAATTTCCAAAAGTACTATTTTCAAAAATAATTCTGTTATATACTAATTTTTAAAAGATTTTGGTTTGGTCCTTGCGATCTTGTAATCTCTCTTTTTTGTTGATATATTCTTTTCTTCCTAAAAAAAGAAGACTAGTGCAAAAATGCACATATATTTTGATAGTTTCAATTCAACGTAAATATTAAATTACAATATTCAAATAAGGCTTATTGTTTATTCTTATTTTTATGATTACAACTGATGCTAATGGTTTGCCAAACTTTAGCTGTATTTTTTCATAAACATTACCTTTACTACAATTTTGTGGCTTAGATTTTTTCATGAACATTACTCTCACAAGAAGGAATTTTGGAACTTGGAAACATGTGCTACCGACTAGTAGCGTAGCTGACCATGTTGGACATATTTATTTATTTATTCTATTTATTTGATGAACAATCACGTGTATATGTTTTATGATAAATTTAAAAATAGATTTGTTATTTCTACATCAAATCTTACATATAAATATTTACACCAAACGTTATTCAGCATAATAAATAGAATAAACAGTATTTTTAAATAAAAAATACATCTTGTACATAGTAATATAGACATTATGTGGACAATGCATAAATAGTACATATAAATGGTATTCATCAATGATATATGAATAACGACTTTTAATAATAAAATAAATTTGATTAATAAAATATAAAAATTTAATTAATAAAATAATAATATTAATTAATAAATATTTAAATATTAAAAATATTTTTAATAATAAAATATTGTTGATTAATAAAATATAAAAAGTTGATTCATGAAGTTGGAAAATTGATTAATAAACTGTCTAAATTTTTAATAATAATTATGAAGTTGGTTAATGAAAGATAAAAAATTGGTTAATAAAATTATAGAATTGATTAATTAATCACTTTTTACTCTATATATATATATATATATATATATATATATATATATATATATATATATATATATATATATATATAATCATTACCTGAGGCATGTGTATGCTCCGACTACATAGACCAGATCTTGGACCGATGACTAAGTCGGTAGAGGACGTGTGGGTACCCATTCGGCCGATGACTAAATCGGTCGAAGGCAAGGGGGTTCTCATCGGGAAGACACCCGACTTCCAGGAGGTTACGATCAAGTCGGCTCCTTTAAAGACGTAACTGCCTTATAAAGCCTGACGGCGCATGTTACACTATTCATGATAATTAGTGACGACGGAGGTTACGAACAGTAATGGCTTCTCAATTATGATTGATGAAGAGGCATGAAAATTTAAGGAAGTAGTTAATGAGGTCTTTGGCACCTCTAATAAATAGGGCTCTCGGCTGAGGGGTAAGCAAGACACATAGCTTGGAGCACAAGTATCCTTCACTTGAGCTCTGAATCCCTAAACATTCTCACAGAAATATTCTAGTAAGGACAATATATATATATATATATATATATATATATATATATATATATATATATATATATATATATATATGTGAAATATATATATATGAAATTCTGGTTAGGTAGACTCAGGATGTCGTGACATCTGATCCGACATTACAAAACAGACAAGGTAGCATTACAATTAAAATGCAGGAAACAAAAGAACACGAGGAATTATTAACCCAGTTCGGTTCTAACCAACCTACATCTGGGGGCATACCAAGCCAGGTGTAACGCCCGTTTTATTAATATTATATTATATTAATATTTTTGAGTTACCGATTGATATCTATTTCGCGACGAGAATATTTATATTAATCGTTATACCTATTAATATATTTGGCGACGTTTCGATTCGGTCCTGTAAAATATTATTCGGATCCGATATTTAATTCCCCGGAATTGTTTTAATTGATTGAATTAATAATGTTGGTAGATATTATTAGTGTGTTAATTTATAAGAATAGATGGGGGTGTGAGGATTAATTGATGAGAATTGGGTTTTCACCCTTGTTGCTAGTAAGGAACACATTATAAACCATTTCTCCTCATTTTCCTTCCATTCAAAAATACCAAAGCCAAACATAGAAACTTAGGCTTGCTAGTAGAAAAACAACTTATAAATCAATTTTCTTTCCCATTCTTTCCATTCTTACAAACCAAAGCAAAACTTGAGCATAGAGAGAAAAGGAGAGGGTTTTGTGGAAGAAGAAGAAGAAGAAGAGCTAGAGCAAAAGCTTGAGGATGGAGTCTTGTAGACATCATGGATCATCCAAGCTTATGAGGTAAGGGGTTTGATTCTCCATCTCATATTGTTAGGTTTTGATGTTTATGTTTTAGATTTGGGGGAAAAATTGATAGGTTGATTTATGGGTTGTGTGTTTGATTGTTTGATTGAAATAGATTAGGAAAGTTGAATTAGGTGTAGAGATTATGAGGTTGATGATGATTAGAATCAATGGGAATGGTAAAAGTGAGGTTGGGAATGTTAAAAATGGAGTTTTCACGCAGGTCAATCAACACGGGCCGTATTGATTCACACGGGCGCCCGTGTTGACCTATTGTAGAGGGAAGAGTTGTTGACAGGACAATCACCACGGGCCGTGTTGATCCACACGGGTGCTCGTGTTGATGCACTGTCTTGGGCATTTTTGCACGTTCTGGTGGCTTTTCAACATGGGCCATGTTGATGCACACGGGGGCCCGTGTTGATGCATCTGTAACCTTCAAAATTCTGATTTTTCGCACTTCTTTTGGAACCCGATTGTGTTCCGATTTTTCGATTCCGGTAAATTCGACGACGGATTAAGTTACTCTGAATTCAACGAAAATTGACGTGCTAGCTAAGTTCGACGTGTAGAACGTAGTGGTGAGGTTAGTTTTTAGAAATTGCGAGTTTTTACGAAATTGCCCGAAATAGGCTTAATTACGGTTTAATTGAATCGGATTTCGTTTTAGTGGGTTTAAGACACGTATGGACAATCCGACTACGATTTTGACGATTAGGAGTAATGTCGGTTATTAGGGATGGATTTTGCGACGATGATAGGTGTTTGACTATTTTTCCGTATTTAGAATTTAGTGAACGAATCGATAATGAGGTGGGGTGATTAAACATAATGTTTGCGACGACGTATTAGTTAGTGAATACTTGTTGATATGAGATGAGACGGTATATGTCTTTGTACATGATGATGTGATGATTATATTGATGTTGTTAATTAATGCTTCCGATTTGTGAATGCATGACTTTTGATGATAATGAATTAGTGGTGATGTTTTGCATAATGCAAATATGAGGCGATGATATATTTATCTTGTTTTGGATAAATTATGGCGATGTGGGCTTTATGCCAATTTTGATGAGCGACGATGATGTTTTTGTGTTGTGTTGTTTTATTGTCGAGTCACATACATTGCATTGGCGACGATGAGCTTTTATGCCAAGCGACGAGGCTTTTATGCCAAGTGTTCCTAATTGTGGACAAAGCGACGGGTACCACATGCATAACATAGTCGTATTTCATGGAGTCGGTTATGTTTATGTTTGAGTTGTTTGGCGTTGGGTTTTTAATTGAATGACGATGATTGGATTGCGATGATGTATGATGCTTTGTTTGATAATGATCTTTATGATGAACATGAAATGAATATAACTTGATAATTTCATGATAACTAGGCGATGAATATAAATAGTGAGTTTTGTGATTATTTAATTTAGATGAAATGCTTAATGCAATTATGATGTAATGATATTTGCGACGATGAGCTTTTATGCCAAAAGCGACGATGTGCTTTTATGCCAAAAGCGATGATGGGCTTTATAAAGCGACGATGGGCTTAGCCAATTTGTGATGATTTGTTTACGTTGCTCATGTTGTTAGCATTGTTTAATGTTGTTGGTTGATGTTGTCGTTTAAGATTGTCGTGTTAATTAGTGACGTATTAGCTTGTGACGATTTCGTGGTGACGGAGGTTTATGTGTTTGTTGTGATGATTTGTGCCGATGAGGTTAAGGCGATTAAGTGTAGATTATACACTTTAGTATGACGATCAAAGCAGGTGAGACTTAGATATGTGCTGGAATGCACTTATTAATCTATACCCTTTATAATTCCAAAACTATATATATATATATATATATATATATATATATATATATATATTTTACCATGCCTTTAATTATATGTTTTGGAGTATCTCACCCTTTACTTGTTTCGCCGTTACCTTTATATTGGTAACGTGCAGGTTATGAAGACGAAGTATATAGCTGCTGTTAGTCGAGTCGGTGTCGCTCTGATACGTAGCACTCGGGGGGAATATTTATGTTGTCTTGTTGTTGTTTTATTGGTGTTATTCCTTTATGTATAAGAATCATACTTTATAAAAATATGATTTTATGAGGAATTTTAATAAAGAAGATGTTTTGATTTTTAAAAATCAATTTATGATTTCTGACGATGCTATGTATCCGCAATTTATACTTTAAAAGTAAAATGTTTAAAGTGAGTTGTTTTTGAAGGTGTGATGCCTCAGTATTGAATATGTGAAATTTTAAATTACTCTGATTTTTGTATATTAAACATTGGGTAATATTGGGGTGTTACACCAGGAATGAAGTTCATTGTCAGCAGTATTAATTCGGAGGGAAACCACCCTGTTTACACTCCTCACTTAATTAGACTACCCAATGAACCTTCTACCTAAGATACCCCACTTAGATAGAAGAACCTCCGCTCACTTTCAATCACCTTAGTGATATCTAGCAGTTACTATCACACCAGCAACTGCATAGATTGCTTGGCTCCTAACACAATCATCTTGGAGATACCTCACTCAAAACACAACTAAAACATTTTGAAGATACCACACTTCAAACACAATTTAAACTAGTCACTCAAGTGACACAAACTAAACTTGGAATTGCTTCACAGCTTCTTCCAAGGACATAACTACACTCATTGCTTCACAGCTTATGAGTGAGTAAAAACAATCCTCTTGCTTGCAGGCTTCGAGGTAAAAATCAGTGACCATTCCACAATCCTGGTGGTTTATTTGCATGGCTAACCCTAAAGACTACATCTTTCTAAAACCGACTAGCTTCCTAAAACTAGGTTACGTCTGCTTATTTATAACCTATTACTCAATTGGATTTGAGCCTTCAAATAAAAGCATAAGTTGTAACAAACTTCTGCGGAAACAAACTTTTGCAGAAACAAAAACGCATATAACTTATGCTACAATCAAGATCGCCTCTGATTTTCTCCTTAGCTCTTGGACTTCCACATATGCCTTCAAAGTCACGCCACATATGATGCATAATATTCCCAGAATATTTTGTACAATTGAAACAGAACTATAACAAACTTTGACAGTTCAGTAGCGTGATGTCTGATGTCTAATGTCTCGACATCTCATATGACATGTTGTTCCAGATGTTGAGACTTTTCAACACAACATGTTTAGACATTCTATTATTTCTGCTTAATATTTGTTTTACAAAATTAAGCCAACTCTTGAAAATGAGGAACTTACAATATATATATAATTAAAAAAATTATTATATAATATTTCACTGTTCACAGTGTATGTGAACAGTGAAATGATGTATAGGTATAGGAAATTGTGTAAGAATATCATTTTCATTTAAAAAATAGACTATATCTATCAGTTTTATTAACCGTCGTTGGATCAATTCGATGCCACACGCCTTTTACTAAAATAGATTTAAACACACAAAAAAAGAAAGTATTATTTCAATTTCAACCAATGTTGTAAAAATTAGACCGATCATCAAATCTGTGAGGATATTATATCTCTAAATTATTAGTCAAACCACATGAATTAAATTAAACTGGATAACTCGGTTTAATAAATAGATCACTATGTACCAATGCTCCTTAGTGTAGAGTAGACACACCACTTGTCCGCCTAAAACCTTAAATCTACTTATATCAATTTACACCTTGCAACGGAACACCAACCAATCTCTTTTCTCAAACCAAAGACTCATGATACTATTTGTTGGGTGTTGCACCCCAAAATTTGCCCTTCTTATCATAAATTTTCTTGGATTTCTTTGCAAAGGCATGAGTTCAGAAATGCGGATTTCTTGATGATTCTTGGTTCTAAGTTAGATCACCTTATGGTTTATTATATTATTGAAGTTTATCATCTTTTAAGTAAGTTATAGCACAAAGTTTGGAATTACGATCATGACATTCTTGCTTCCTTGATTCACCCGATGTTTTGATTCGGATTTGGAAATTGAAGTTTGAATTTGAGAATGATTAGAATTTGAATTTGTGGCTGATTATTTGATACATTAAGTTTTAGATTCGTTCAAAAGCTTATATGTTTATGATGACACGAGTTAATGCAAGCAAAGTTTGAAACATCCCTTCATGCTTAATTTCTTGTTTCAACCAGAAGTAATTCAAACAATGATTCAAGGTGCATTCTGGTATTGTAAAGGAAAAGCCAAGTTCATTCGAGACTTCGTGAAGTTAGAAGAATTTAATTTGTGTCAATTCAAATTTACCAAATTCAAAGTGATTGAAGAGATTTAAAGCAAATAATTTGTTTGGGATTCAAAGTTTGGTAACTCAAGAGTGAATAATGCTAAGATTCATTGCGTTGAATTTCTTAGGATTCATAGCTTATGACATTCATCATTTGTACCATTTCAAATACCTCATTTTGGATTTGTTTCAAAATTCATTCAAGGTTCAAAGGTCTATATCATCATAAAGTTCAATTACAAATTCACTACAAGAAAGACATTTTTGATACTTCGAAAATCAAAATCCAGGATTGCCATTTGTTTAAGATTCAAATCATTGGTAAAGGAGTTGAAATTGATGCTCTAAAAAATTCACAAGTTTTTTGCAAAAGGATCTTACATACTTTTTATAAAGTATTGATATAAACACGAGTCAATAACCATTCACGTGTCAAGTTTCATTCAAATGTCATCCAAACTCTACATGATTTTCAATTAGAACAAGTCTTAATTTAGAAGTCTTAAAGTGAATTTTGAATTCAATTTGACAAACAAAACTTTGGAGGGACTTTTAAAAGATACAAAGATTTATGATTCCATATTGCACAAGAAAAAACTAGAAATTTATCAAAAGTTCTACAAGATTTTAATCAAAATTTCTAAGTCCTAAAAAGCTAGTGTGTTTTCTTCAAATCATCATATTCTTCATAAATTCACCATGTCCTCCAAATCTTTTCCTTCTCCAAAACTTTCTTCTTCAAACTTCAAGCCCTCTCCATTGTTATGGTTACATGAAACACAAAAAAGGTAATAATTTTCACAAGTTTTTTTTCAAGCAATAGTTTCTATTCAAACTCATCATTAGGGTTCGAGCAAGGAATCAGATATAGGGTTTCAATCATATTCAAGCAACCGAAAGCCTCATACAAAAAACCAAAATGCATTCATTGGCCGAAAAGCTCCTATTGCAAATCACAAAAAAAAGGATTTTTGGTTCATAAAAGGGAGGTGTGAAAAGTTGAACTCAGCATAGCATCATTGTACAACAAGCAAGCCAAGTACAAAAAATCAGAAGCAACATTTCCAGCCCAACAACATATTAGAAATTAACATAACAGGTTTGTTAATCAAAAAATCAGAGGGGCCAGCAACAACAGAAAACCCTAAGTTGCATCAGTATATAACTAATCATTGGCACAATTATCAAAAAAGCCAACTACTGTTCATGCAGCCACATGTGTTTATAGAAATCCCAAAATGTTTGAAAATGGCAGCAAGATACAAGCAGAAACCCTAATCAGAAATCACCTTCATCCTTCCAAAACAAAAAAGGCAACGATTCATACAGAAAATACAAACAGCCGCTAATAACAACCACTAACCCAAGAAAAGCCAGCAAGAACAACAAACATAAAAAAAACATACCCTACTTCTATTTTTCTCATCATTTTCCCTAAAACAAAACCCTTCAGAGAAAAAGAAGAAGAGAAAAGAAGTTTGAAAAAGAACAATCTCACCGGCTCTGAAGTAGCTTTGCATTTCCACCGTCGTCATCATCATTATCACCGCCGAAAAAAGCAATCAGAACCACTAGGGTTTCATTTTCCCCTTTCAGATCCCGGCCAAACCAGATGCCTCATGAAAAATCAAACATCAAATTGAGAATCAGAGAAGACAAATGAAGATTACCATCAAAGAATATCGAAGATCGGAGATAGATCGTGAAAATCCTCCGCGAGAACCGCCAGAGGCGACTTTCGGCCACCGTGGGTTTTATCGAAAGACTACAGCTCTGAAATTAGAACCAACAGATATCACAAGCCAGAAACAGAATTCCGGCGAGATCCGGAGCAAGAAGACGAACAAACATGACGGCGAGTAAGATTAAGAGAGAAGCAAGAGTCACATGTTCTAATCGAGAGAGAGAGAGAGAGACTAGAGGAAGGTGACGAGAGAATAGAGAGTCGTGAGAGGAAACCAATATTTTATGTTTGTTTTTTTCTTCTCTGATAATAATTGTAATTTATTTGTTGGTTTTTAGTAAATGATTGCTTATAGGGCCTTGTTCGGCGGTGACACATGTCACCATCTAGATGATTATCTGATGCCATATTATGTTTGGTCTTATGGTGTACCTCTAATCTGCAACCATTGGATTACCATCAGAGTATCATCATTGACATCCAGTGGCTCAAACATGCATACCCACGGTGTATATGCAAAGACCAGTCGTACCAGATCTTTCGGAGCAGATTATTGGGCCTTGGAGCTTTTCTATCAACACCCTCTCAAATTGCTTCAACTCAGGCCCATTTCTAAACCCTATTCTTTATTTATTTTAGTTAATTTTTTGCAAATAAATTGTGTTTGTTTTGTATTAAATGATTATTAGTCTTAGGTTAATTTTTATTTGATAATGGTCGATTAAATTATTAGTTGATTTTTATCAAATAAAAAGGATCTTTTCTAATAATTATTTAAAGTTTGGAACTTGTATTGTGTGGTTTTCTTTATTTTTCGTTCATTTAATTTCTATTAAATTTTGCCAATGAATGTTTTTTTGTATTAGATAATAATTATCCTTAGGATGATTTTTATTTGATAATTATTGATTAAATTATTAGTTGATTTTTATCAAATAAAAAGACCTATTCTAATAATTATTTAAGGATTTAGACGTGTATTGTGTGTTAATCATTTACCCGCTTCTTACCTGTATGAATTACTCACAATTGTACACTTCACACACTTGATATAAACAATCCCTTCTCTCATTTTGGCTCGTATGTCAAAAAGGATCTCATGGTTAGGAATGGGCATGGCCATTCTCACGAGGTTGACCAAAGCCCTAGTTTGCTTTGATTAACAATAACCCGAATAATTTGGTCCATATACTAATCATCCATGAACAAGGGTTTCATAGTTGGGTATAGGAGCACATATCCTCACGAGATTAATCAAGTCCATATACTTGATTAATCATAACACGATTCAAATTCTCTTAGTCCATATACCAAACATCTAAAACACTTTCATTATCAAAGTTCCAAACCTCGATCCAACGTCGAGTGATTTTCAAAACTCTTTCCATAATAAACCCCGAGTATTTAAATCGTTGGTCGTTAGGCCAATTGTGTAAAAACTTGTGCCAAATGAACTCCGAAACTTTAAATCGTAGGACGCTAGGCCAATTGTTTAAAGACTCTTAACAACGTGAACTTTGTTTCACCTCACTTTTTTCATAAGAAAGCCTTTTTGTATGATAGACGACTCGTTGAGCATTAGCTCCTCTGGTTTCTAGTATTTGAATCGTATGATGCTAGTCCTATTGTTCGGTACGTTTCACCCACCTAAAAACAATTCAACAAACTCAACTCTTTTTCACTCATATGCGATTATCAAACTCTTTTCTTACAAAGAGTGTGCAATAGCCATTTCAAATACGAACAAAGACTTAGCTTTTCAAACAATCTAAACAAGTCAAAGTTCAAGCATTTGAAATGTCCAATGCACAATTTTTCTTATAAAATCAACACAACCAACTTAAACATTTTCAAGAGGAACTGCAGAACTCTGACTTTCCCATTACACGAGGGAGTACGTAGGCACAAGATACGATGTCTTTGGCGAGTTCAAAAACCAATAAATAAAGACCCTTCTTCTTTCTCCTTTATTAATTTTAGAAGTTAGCAAATATTGCAATAAACACACTTAAACACACACGAACTAAACGGGTCCCATCGAGTACGATGGATGTGAGGGGTGCTAATACCTTCCCCTTGCATAACCGACTCCCGAATCCATATCTTTTGGTCTTATAGTCCGCCTTATCCATCATTCGCGGGTTTTATATATATTTCCTCGTTCTTTTTAGAACAAATAAAATGAGGTTGCGACTTTATTGTTCTTAAAATAACCGATGAAAAACCAGTCATCACAGCTGGCGACTTCACTGGGGACGACTAAGCGAGTCAACCCTAGTTTAGTTCTTCGCATGTTTTTGTGTTTGTTTATTTCTTTCTTCTTGATGTTTATTTATTGTTCATATCATATTAATTCTGTATGCTTTATATATTATCCTGCTGATATATATTATTGTGTTGGGAAGTTATTGGTTATGATCCATAGATAAGCCCAATACCCAGGCTTTTAGGTAACATTAAGTTAGAGTGGTTGCATAGCTTAGGTCCACTAGACATCCGTGTCTTTTGGATCGACGTGAATACCCAGCTTAGAGTTGGTCTTTTTAAGGGAGTTGTTGCACCGCACGTTAGCGCAGGACGACAATTTATGGACAAAGGGCCTATAACTCTAAGTATTAGGATATCCAAATCGAGACCGACCACTCAAATAAAGGATTTTGAGTATCCCTTTAAGATTCATTTCTTGGAGTATAGTTTTGGAAATACTATCGTCACGTGGTTCATTTGCGTGATGATAATATTTAAAAAAAGGGATCTGAGACTCTGAGAAACATTTAGCAAAAAACATTAGAACCATCCTGTATGGAGAATTTGTTGGGTAGACGTCGAAACCATGTCCGACTGTCCTTTTTAAACCTTTGTTTGTGTAACTTTACATATGATTTTGGTCATAACATCAATATGATCGCATCGCATTGCATTCGTACGTGTGTTACCATTACACTACATTTGTATTCTTGCATGCATTTCATCTTCATCAGAAAAACTCATTTCATCTCTTTTGTCCAGAAATATCAAACTGATTACTCGACACGCGCTCAGAACTTAAAGGATGTCTCAAAGGGCTATCTATGAGCTTCAACGTGGTCATAAATTGTTAAGGGCATAAGTTAATCATTTGAAAAGTCATATGAGTTTGGTCATGGATCTCTTGCAAGTACTGTTGAAGAAAGAGTGCAACATGTAACACCCCTTCTAAAATACCCCGAACAATATTAATTATATTAATGATTAAAGGACATATTCCATCAGAGTTAACACGGAACAAGGGATGTCACAATTATGAAATAGAATAAAACCTCCAATTAAACAGTAGCCATGCTACACTGAGGATCATTATTCGATTAATTCAATCAATTTAAGACCATGTCTTACACAAAAAATTACCAAAACCAAAACCATAATTCATCTCAATGAGATTCAAAGAAACAATGAAATAATAACTAATTCCTCAACTAAGCAATCTAATCGTGAGACTTAAAAGACAAGCTCTAGAGCCATCCTCACCAACTCCTGAGCTGCTAACTTTAATCTGAAATTGTTAAAGTAAGGGTGAGACTTCTCATAATTAAAACACATTATAAGCTTCTCAATCAACAATATATCACAAGCATATTATTTCACCCATTTTAGCATAAATTCAGATTCAACATGCATAATCAATAATCAACAAAAGAATTGTAACAAAAGGCATCCTAACATGTTACAATAAAACCCAAAATGCATACAATGCATGTGGTACCAACACGTGACTAAGTCACCCAACACCGATCCATCATCAACCGGATACAACCATCGATTCGCCCACACCATCGAGTCAAGAATCCAACCTAACCACCCATCATCACCCGGTATCGGTTAGCAATACAAGTCAAATTCCACACAATGGGAATTAACTTCACCAAGAATGCATATGCATGCACAACACCAGCATGCAACATTCAACACAGGTTATGACCACATTCAGACATCATAAACCATCAACAACCACAACATGATATCATCAACTATCATGAAATAAATCATCACAAAGCATAAATATGCCAAACACTTACCCTTCATTTGGTAAGACTATCACCAGTATATACCACAACAACAACAACTGAGATCAACAACTATCAGGCATATACAACACCAACAAAACACATGATATCAATACAATCATGAATACACCAATTATCATAAACCGAATCAAAACCAAAAACATGATATCTCAACGATCATGCACACCATCATTAACAACATAAACATGCTTTTCCTCCTCACAATACGAATACATCCATTCATCACAGTCTCACTGCTACATACACACCCACGTGCGTCAGTCGATAATCACCTAATTTGGAATTCGACTCATTTTCAAAATAATTTCAAGTTTTAGAAAATCTTTTCATTTTTTAAAATATAGCATTAAATTTAAGAAATAACGTCCAAAACGGCGCTCAAAACGGACTTACGGTTTGAAAGTTATGAATTTTCAAAGTTTGATATTTTTCAAAAAGTTGCTGCAGAACCCGGTTCCTGCCTATGTACAACCCGGTTCCTGAGTTCAAAAATTCACGTTTTTGGAAAAATGTATGGGAACCCGGTTCCGACATATACCGGAACTGGTTCCTAAGTGTATTTTTCAAGTTTTTACAAATTTTTCAAAGTGGAACCTGGTTCCTACCCACTAGGAACCGGTTCCTACGTGTTGCAGAGCCAAATTCTGCACTTTTGACAGCATTCATTCATTCTCCACCAAACTCAAACATACCCATACGAATTGCTATATGAGAAACACCAAAATACATCTATTTTGCACCATTATAACATCAAACCACAATATTCCATCATTCCTATTCATCAACTGACACTCTAATTGTTTTCAATCTATAATCCGACACAATAGGGATAATTCTACGGAACCCTAACATTCTAAACCGGGATTCCCTAACATACTATGATCATACCATTGAATATCTAAACCGATAATATGCATTAACTAATCAAAATCACCCCTTACCTTGTGGGTTCTTCGAATTCTGACACCTAAGGTTTTCTTCCTTCCTTTCTCCTCTTCTCAACTTCACGTATATGTGTTTTCTCCAAAATAATTCCTTTTTCCTCTTTTCCTTCTTTTATTCCTTTTATTCCTCTAACATAAATAAAACAAATTAAATAATGTGAGTAGATTCTTTTACTTCTCACACCCTCACTTTACTCAACACACCTCTAATAATTCCATTCCTTTATTCCATAATTAAACCCAATAAATCCAATATATTAATAAATTATGTTCTCAATTAAATTAATAATTAAAAATCATAATTATTTAATTATCAAATTATTTTGGGGTGTCACAACTCTCCCCAACTAAAAGAGTTTTCGTCCTCGAAAACATACCTTAGACGAACAGTTCGGGATACGAGTCATTCATCTGACTCTCCAGCTCCCAAGTGACATTCCCATCTGCTGGTCATCCAAGCCACTCTTACCAACGCGATCTCTTTGCCTCGCAACTGTTTCAACTTCCGATCCTCAATTCTCTCAGGTACTGCTTCCACAGTCAAATTCTCTCGTACCTGTATATCTTCTACCCGAATCTCATGAGACGGATCAGCAATGTACTTCCTTAGCTGAGACACATGGAAAACGTCATGCAAATTCGCAAGTGATGGCGGCAAAGCAATCTAATACGCAACTTTCCCAACTCTTTTGGTAATCTGAAACGGACCAATAAAACATGGAGTCAACTTCTTTGACTTCAAAGCTCGACCAATACCAGTCATCGGAGTAAGTCGCATAAAAACATGTTCTCCCTCGCTAAACTCAAGATCTTTCCTCCTCTTATCGTGATAACTTTTCTGACGACTCTGAGAAGTCCTCATCTTCTTCTGAATCATCTTAATCTTTTCCGAAGTTTGTTGAACAATCTCTGGTCTAATCACCACACTTTCTCCAGATTCGTACCAACACAACGGTGTCTGACACCTTCTACCATACAATGCTTCAAACGGAGCCATACCGATGTTCGAATGAAAACTATTGTTGTAGGTAAACTCTATCAACGACAAATAGCTATCCCAAGCTCCACCTTTCTATAATACACAAGCCCTCAATAAATCTTCCAACGACTGAATCGTTCTTTCCGTCTGACCATCTGTCTGCGGATGATAAGCGGAACTCAACCGCAACTTAGTACCCAAAGATTCTTGCAATCCCGTCCAGAACTTAGATGTAAACCTCGGATCTCGATCCGACACAATACTAGAAGGAATACTGTGCAAACTCACAATCTTTTCGACATACAATTCTGCCAACCTCTCCATCGGATAATCTATTCTTATCGGAATAAAGTGAGCAGATTTCGTCAACCGATCCACAATAACCCAGATAGAATCACAATTCTTCGCTGTCCTTGGAAAACCAGACACAAGATCCATAGAGATTCCATCCCACTTCCATTCCGGAACAAACAACGGTTCCATCAACCCTGACGGTTTCTGATGCTCAATCTTCGATTTCTGACACACTAAACAAGCATACACAAACTCAGCAATTTCCTTTTTCATTCCCGGCCACCAAAACAACTTCTTCAAATCATACATTTTAGTAGCACCGGGATGAATACTCAACCCACTACGATGTCCTTCTTCCAAAATACTTTTCTAATCTCGGCAACATCCGGAACACACACCCTGTTACCAAATCTCATAACTCCATTCTCATCCATTCTGAACTCGCCTCCTTGACCTTGGTTGATCAATGTCAATTTATCAACTAACCCAACATCAGATTTCTGTCCATTCCGAATTTCTTCCAAAATACCACTAGTCAGTTTCAACATACCCAATTTCACACTATTCGGAGTAGTTTCACAAACCAGACTTAAATCTCTGAACTGCTCAACCAAATCTAACTCATGGACCATTGACATTGACATATGCAAGGACTTCCTACTCAAGGCATCTGCAACAACGTTTGCCTTACCAGGATGGTAATTCAAACCGAAGTCATAATCCTTTAGGAATTCTAACCATCTCCTCTGCCTCATATTCAACTCTTTCTGATCAAAGAGATACTTCAGGCTCTTATGATCACTGAATACCTCAAACCGAGAACCATATAAATAATGTCTCCACAACTTCAAAACAAATACAACAGCTGCCAACTCTAAATCATGAGTCAGATAACTCCTTTCATGCACTTTCAATTGTCTCGAAGCATAAGCCACCACCTGCTTATCTTGCATCAATACACCACCTAATCCCATTAATGATGCGTCACAATACACAACAAAAGACTTAGTCGGATTCGGAAAAATCAAGATCGGAGCACTTGTCAACCTCCTCTTCAGCTCTTGAAATCCTTTCTCACATTCAACATCCCAAACAAATATCTGACCCTTCCTGGTCAACTTAGTCAACGGCAACGCTAGTTTGGAAAATCCCTCAATAAACTTCCGGTAATAACCTGCAAGACCCAGAAAACTACGGATCTCAAAAGCATTCTTCGGCGCTTCCCACTGAGATACTGCTTCTACCTTCGTAGGATCCACAGCAATTCCATTCTTGGAAATTACATGGCCAAGAAAACTCACTTCATCTAACCAGAATTCACACTTGGACAACTTCGCATAAAGCTTCTTCTCTTTCAACAATTCCAACACAACTCGAGATGTTCGCATGCTCTTCATCACTTTTGAATAGATTAAATTATCATCAATGAACACTACTACGAACTTATCAAGATACGATGAAATATCCTGTCATATACTCCATGAAAACACCAGTGCATTAGTAACTCCAAATGGCATAACGTACTCGTAATGCCCATACCTCTCTAAATGCGTCAATATCCTTCGACTTCACACGAATTTGATGATATCTAGATCTCAGATCAATCTTACTAAATACACAAGCTCCAACGAGTTGATCCATCAAATCATCAATCCTCGGCAAAGGATACCGATTCTTGATTGTAACTTTATTCAACTGTATGTAATCAACACATAACCCCATTGAACCTTCTTTCTTCTTAACCAACAACACAGGAGCACCCCATGGCGAAACACTTGGACGAATAAACTCCTTCTCAAGCAACTCCTCTAACTGCTTCTTCAGTTCAGCTAATTCAGATACCGATATGCGATAAGGCGCCATCGACACCAGACTAGTTCCAGGAATCCATTCTATAGTAAATCCACTTCTCTTTCAGCAATTCACTAACGTCTTCCAGAAATACTTCAGGAATCCATCCACCACTGGAAATCCAACTTACCCGGAACAATCTCAAAACAATTCTTCACTACCGGTAATTCATCACTCTTAGATTTTCCTTTCACTCCTATCGAAGAATACAACATAAACACCACAACACCATCATAATATCTACGCAACTCTAACCATTCATCTCAATTCATTATCCTTATTAGATCCCTTGTCAACTCATATGGTTCACAAGCTTCTACCAAACTTCATTCATATTCATCACCTTATGTTCCAATTAGATAGCAAGACAATTATATACCATCCAATACGATTTCGTCTACTATCAACAAGAGATTAAGGGTGATCAAGTCCTCAATTTGTCAATAGACATCCGATAATCATACTGGAGTATAAACCATCATTACCAGCACTTCCAACTATGACTCACGATCCAAATGATTCCAACAACTCTAACCACTCTTGCACTATCTTCTCAAGTAGTACTTCGTACCAATGACTTACAATTGGAACATATCCGGGAAGCATCTCTTCTCCCCCACTTAGTTTCACCCTACTCCTGCAATAATCAATCAGAAAGTAACAAGTACCGACAGTGTTGTACACACTTGTCGCGTACAAAGGGATAATGACATTAAGACACTGGTCACAACGGCCGACTATGCTCTGATACCACTATTGTAACACCCCTTCTAAAATACCCCGAACAATATTAATTATATTAATGATTAAAGGACATATTCCATCAGAGTTAACACGGAACAAGGGATGTCACAATTATGAAATAGAATAAAACCTCCAATTAAACAGTAGCCATGCTACACTGAGGATCATTATTCGATTAATTCAATCAATTTAAGACCATGTCTTACACAGCGGAAATTACCAAAAACCAAAACTGAATAAACCATAATTCATCTCAATGAGATTCAAAGAAACAATGAAATAATAACTAATTCCTCAACTAAATGTTCCCCAGTGTTACAATCTAATCAGAGCATGACACTGACACGCGGACTTAAAAGACAAGCTCTAGAGCCATCCTCACCAACTCCGAGCTAAATTTAATGAAATTGTTAAAGTAAGGGTGAGACTTCTCATAATTAAAACACATTATAAGCTTCTCAATCAACAATATATCACAAGCATATTATTTCACCCATTTTAGCATAAATTCGATTCAACATGCAAACAATCATACCATCAATATGCATAATCAATAATCAACAAAAGAATTGTAACAAAGGCATCCTAACATGTTACAATCTCGATAAACCCAAAATGCGACACAATGAATGTGGTACCAACACGTGACCAAGTCACCCAACACCGATCCATCATCAACCGGATGAACCATTGATTTGCCCGACACCAGAAAGAATCCACCTAACCACCCATCATCACCCGGTATCGGTTAACGGCAATACAAGTCAAATTCCACACAACGGAATTAATGCATATGCATGCACAACACCAGCATGCAACATTCAACACAGGTTATGACCACATTCAGACATCATAAACCATCAACAACCACAACATGATATCATCAACTATCATGAAATAAATCATCACAAAGCATAAATATGCCAAACACTTACCCTTCATTTGGTAAGACTATCACCAGTATATACCACAACAACAACAACTGAGATCAACAACTATCAGGCATATACAACACCAACAAAACACATGATATCAATACAATCATGAATACACCAATTATCATAAACCGAATCAAAACCAAAAACATGATATCTCAACGATCATGCACACCATCATTAACAACATAAACATGCTTTTCCTCCTCACAATACGAATACATCCATTCATCACAGTCTCACTGCTACATACACACCCACGTGCGTCAGTCGATAATCACCTAATTTGGAATTCGACTCATTTTCAAAATAATTTCAAGTTTTAGAAAATCTTTTCATTTTTTAAAATATAGCATTAAATTTAAGAAATAACGTCCAAAACGGCGCTCAAAACGGACTTACGGTTTGAAAGTTATGAATTTTCAAAGTTTGATATTTTTCAAAAAGTTGCTGCAGAACCCGGTTCCTGCCTATGTACAACCCGGTTCCTGAGTTCAAAAATTCACGTTTCTGGAAAAATGTATGGGAACCCGGTTCCGACATATACCGGAACCGGTTCCTGAGTGTATTTTTCAAGTTTTTACAAATTTTTCAAAGTGGAACCCGGTTCCTACCCACTGGGAACCGGTTCCTACGTGTTGCAGAGCCAAATTCTGCACTTTTGACAGCATTCATTCATTCTCCACCAAACTCAAACATACCCATACGAATTGCTATATGAGAAACACCAAAATACATCTTTTTTGCACCATTATAACATCAAACCACAATATTCCATCATTCCTATTCATCAACTGACACTCTAATTGTTTTCAATCTATAATCCGACACAATAGGGATAATTCTACGGAACCCTAACATTCTAAACCGGGATTCCCTAACATACTATGATCATACCATTGAATATCTAAACCGATAATATGCATTAACTAATCAAAATCACCCCTTACCTTGTGGGTTCTTCGAATTCTGACACCTAAGGTTTTCTTCCTTCCTTTCTCCTCTTCTCAACTTCACGTATATGTGTTTTCTCCAAAATAATTCCTTTTTCCTCTTTTCCTTCTTTTATTCCTTTTATTCCTCTAACATAAATAAAACAAATTAAATAATGTGAGTAGATTCTTTTACTTCTCACACCCTCACTTTACTCAACACACCTCTAATAATTCCATTCCTTTATTCCATAATTAAACCCAATAAATCCAATATATTAATAAATTATGTTCTCAATTAAATTAATAATTAAAAATCATAATTATTTAATTATCAAATTATTTTGGGGTGTCACAACTCTCCCCAACTAAAAGAGTTTTCGTCCTCGAAAACATACCTTAGACGAACAGTTCGGGATACGAGTCATTCATCTGACTCTCCAGCTCCCAAGTGACATTCCCATCTGCTGGTCATCCAAGCCACTCTTACCAACGCGATCTCTTTGCCTCGCAACTGTTTCAACTTCCGATCCTCAATTCTCTCAGGTACTGCTTCCACAGTCAAATTCTCTCGTACCTGTATATCTTCTACCCGAATCTCATGAGACGGATCAGCAATGTACTTCCTTAGCTGAGACACATGGAAAACGTCATGCAAATTCGCAAGTGATGGCGGCAAAGCAATCTAATACGCAACTTTCCCAACTCTTTTGGTAATCTGAAACGGACCAATAAAACATGGAGTCAACTTCTTTGACTTCAAAGCTCGACCAATACCAGTCATCGGAGTAAGTCGCATAAAAACATGTTCTCCCTCGCTAAACTCAAGATCTTTCCTCCTCTTATCGTGATAACTTTTCTGACGACTCTGAGAAGTCCTCATCTTCTTCTGAATCATCTTAATCTTTTCCGAAGTTTGTTGAACAATCTCTGGTCCAATCACCACACTTTCTCCAGATTCGTACCAACACAACGGTGTCCGGGCACCTTCTACCATACAATGCTTCAAACGGAGCCATACCGATGCTCGAATGAAAACTATTGTTGTAGGTAAACTCTATCAACGGCAAATAGCTATCCCAAGCTCCACCTTTCTCTAATACACAAGCCCTCAACAAATCTTCCAACGACTGAATCGTTCTTTCCGTTTGACCATCTGTCTGCAGATGATAAGCGGAACTCAATCGCAACTTAGTACCCAAAGCTTCTTGCAATCCCGTCCAGAACTTAGTCGCAACACCGAATCATTATCCTCCATTTCCATCTTTCAAGCCTTTGTATCAGCAACCTTTGTCTGATCCTTCTCAACTTCAGAGTCAGAATTCCCAAAATCAAACTGTACCTCGAAATAATCTAGAAAGAAGGGAGGATCCTCTTGATCCAATTCCAGTGACCTACAGTCAACTTCTGCCATATCTGATTCAAATTTCATTGGTGGTTCCTAAATTCCTTAACCCACCAAAGTTATTCCCGCTTGGTTATGATCATAACGCGCGATGCGGATATCACGATGGAATAGTAGGACACTCGATATAGGAATGTAATGCCTACAAAGCCAAGGTTCTATAGTTGATTGACCAGAAGTACTTGACTCTTCAAGGAGGGAATATATTTGTGAATGGAAACCCCATACTCAAGTAAGCATCAAGACTACTGAAATTCATTTGGATCTACAAGTCCAGACGAAGCTCAAGTCTCCTCAACAATGACAGTCTTTTATTTCTTTACTGCATTTTCATTTGTATCTTGGTTAATTGTTTAAACTTTGTTTGCATGTAGAAACTTATTTGGTTTTTCTATGCAATGAGTATGTTTGTCTTGAAGTAATTCATTTTTTGTCACTCAATCCATTCGTTATCACTCTTTATTTAATTTGGGAGCATTTTGATACCAACTTTACCAATTCTTTTGCCTAGGCAAAGATTGGGAGGGAGGATGACGATAGTTGAAAAATGCCGGGTCTCTGATTATATGCTTTTGAGTAGAACCCTGCTAACGATGTACATGCCTTGTTTCAAATTCCTAAACACCGGAGTTATAAGGGAGATAGACCCTCGTTAACCCCTTTTTTGCCTTGAAGTAGGAGTTTCTTTTATGTTTAAAAGAAAAAACCTCATTTTTAACCTAGGGGCGGATAGTGTTCAGTTAATCTGATCGAGCGTTCAAAACTCATCAAGAGCGTACATCAAAGGATACAACAATGTCTATACTTCAAAAGGTTGAGGAAGGTCGAAACTAAAATAGTCGACCTTCATCTAATAATAGTGTGCATTAAAAGACGGTAATACCATGATGGTTACCTCTCTCACATCAGAAGGTCAGCAGATGATGATACAACAATGGTGATCCATCATCTACCCAAAGACTCAGACAATCACAATCACTTACAACAAATCGAAGACGATGTAAAGATCCACGACTTGTTCAAAAAGGATGAATGAATAGGAAAGACATAAAATTTCCCGCTAAGTCGAAATTTGAAAAAAAAGTCGCTTAGGCAAAATTTAGGGAAAGTAAATCGGAATGCCCGAAAGAAAGAAAGGATTGTCAAAGAAAAATTCTAAAGAAAGAAAAAGTTGTATGGTTAGACACCAAATACAAAAAGATTAGTGACGGTGGTGTCCAAGAAACCTCATATTGGTTCCTCAACCATCATAAACTTCTTTCGAGAGATGAGTGATCGTATTAAGATAGTTGAACTTAGGACTGAAGAACATCATGGAGAATGGGTGGGCACCAAATAATTTTTTAGCCTAAAAATATTTCTTGTAAAAACCGAGAACCAGACCACGTTACAACCCTTAAAAGTCCTAATTGAAGCATGGGTTAATTCAAAAGCATACTGCGATGAGATTGCATTTACCTGACTCCTAAAGTGCGTTATAAGTATCCGTGTTAGTATCATATGCTCGTCTTATCTTTCATAAAAAAAAGGTTTCTATGTTGCACTCTAAAAGTGTTTCACTCACAAAAAAGTCATAATGTTTTTCATACAAAACTTCAAGACGCATAAATGTTGCATTAGAATTGTCATAATAAACATTATTCTACATGTAAAACAATTATTTGACATTAAAGAAGTTCACATAATGAACATCAGTGACGTTTAAGGACTCCGTTGAACATATCACTTTGTTTTCTCAAGATTATTTTAACTTGGGGACAATCAAGTCGAAATTCATTTCCTCAAAATTTCTGTCAATCTGGGGTAGGTCCTTAAAGAGCAATCAACAAATGGTTTGGTCATTCTCAAAGAGCAGTTAGTCTGGGACAACCGTCATTTCAAGATTCAGTCAGCTTGAAGAAATTACTTCGAGACGTGTAAGCCTCTCTAAGGCTATAAATTGGTGCATTTTGCTCTAATCTCTGCAGAACTAACCACTCAGTTCCAATAAATTTGAGGCAATTACTTCGAGACGTCAAATCCTTCCAAAAGCTCTCGTTCCATCAAGGGTTGCTCATATGTTGTTGATCCGAAACCGTTATTTTGAGACGGTGAAGTCTCTCTCAATTGGAGCAAGTGTTTGTTTCAAGAATCAATCAGTCTGAAGCAATTACTTCGAGACGTATGAGTCTCTCTAAAACTCATCATGGGGCAGGTCTTCCCCATGTTTGCATAGCTCATTATTCAAATACAGTCAGTCTGAGGAAATTATCTCGAGACATAGAATTCTCTCCAATATTAGTTATAAGGTAAGATTGTTGAAAAAATTCAGTTGATCTGAAGCAACGACTTCGAGACGTTGGAGTCTCCCCAAGGCCCGTGCAGGGGCAGATCGTCCATGTTTGCAAAGTCCGCCACTTTAAGATTCATTAAATCTGAGGAGGTTATTTCGAGATGTTAAAGTATCTCTAAGGCTTATATCAAGGCATGATATTCCCATATCAGAATATCCAGTTACTTTGAAATACTATGATCAATAGAGTATTGCTTTAGAATATAGGATACTGGGACACTCCATTTCAAGAAAGTATTTCTTGAAGGTCTAACAGACTGGGGCATGTTGATTTTTTGAAGTCGAGATATCTCTTAAAGTGTGAGACCCAATATAGTTGCATTCCCAGGCATGAGGAAGTCCTCTGATCATCATTACTTGCAACTCAGAAGTTTGATATTCTTCCTTTTACAAGAATTAACATGTAACCCTTCCAGCGACAATTCAATATTTAGAATTTGGTCAATCATCTTATTGTGCTATTTTCTATCTTCCGAACCAGCGATGTCAGGAATTCAGTTTAATAACCAACGCATTAACTAATACCTCCACGCATTCATATTCTATCATGCATAAACCTCAACCAAGACTCGAGATATCTCAAGATCAGCTAGTGGTTCTCCTCAGCAGAATCAAACTTGAAGTATTTTTCTTGAATGACAGACTTAGTTCTTCATGCTACCAGTTTAAAGGTTTGTTCATAAATTGATCTACAACGGTGACGATTCTCAAATAGAATCTCTTCCAAAGTGGGTGATCTTCGCCAAGTGAACTCTTGTAGAAACGAAATTTCTTACTCGGGTTTTCCCTAGTGATCTTTCCCTATAGAGTTTCTTTTGAAGTTCCCCAATGAAGCTTCAAGTTTCCCCAAGAGGACCTATTGCAGCAGGATTGCAACAACATTAAATCCAACTTCCCGAGTAGGTCTTAGTGGCGGCAGTTCTCTATGGATCCATTTCTCTGAATTTTGCTCAGCCAATCCCCTGTGAATCTCTGGTGTGTTTATTTCCCTAGTGTATTCCTTGCTTATTGAACAGAAATATGCACTTATCAGGTGGGATGGTTAAAATATTTCGGAAGATCTATTGCAACATCAAGTTGTTTAAACACGTCAGTACATGTTTATTTGTGTATGCATTGTCAGCATCATACTAGCAGATGGAAGAATTTATCCATGGTGGAAGCGTTTATTCCCCTCAGATGGTGTTGAACTTGATTACTCTACCCCTAGTGGAGTTATTTCTTGCTTATTGAAATTCACTATTAGCTTAGTAGCAACAAGATGATGATTTGTCAATGTTAAAATTGTTCAACATGTCTGTATATATTTGTTACAGCCTTCTGTCACCAAGAAGGTTGCAAAGATGGAAGCTTGTCCACTATTAAAGCATTCATTGTCAAACTTGTGTGCAAAACATGAGTTATTATTTTATACCCACAGAAGTCCACTTTTGGTTTTCAAGTATTTTGACATGTTCTCTTTGCATCTAATTCATCCAATTTGGGGCACTCTGTTGGTCATCATAGTTAAAGCAGTTCAAAAATTGCTATATTTCCTTCAACATGGATCACCTTGGAGCCTTTCAAGTAGTAGATCGACATTCAGAATTTGGTGTATTATCTTCATGATGCATTTGAAGCTTTCTCTTCGAACAGTATCAGAGAGTTAATTTGATATCCTTTGCATTAAACATTAAAACTCATGCATATCATACTCATGCATTGGCTTCAGTTAATTCTCTTTTTGCAGGATTTTTCCCCAACTGAAGTTACAAATATCCTCATAAAGATTAAAATTGGAAGATTATGTCTCAGATGACAAAATTATTCTCTTCTCCCCAGCGCAAGTTTTATACTTGTTCGGATCTTAATAATTGATGGATTTCTCCAGTCGAGATTTCTTCCCCAGCGAAGCAGTCGTCTACTTCCGAATGAACGCTAATGTCAACGGAATTTTCTACCTGGAATCCCATTGGCGATCTCATTTGTTTTTCTTATGAAGTTTTCCCAGTAAAGTTTCATTTTACTCCCAGGCGAGTCTTCTTCAGAAAGGATTAATACAACATATTCAGAGTATTTTCAAGATTCTTTTAGATAAGAATCTCCTCAGTAAATTTTAGTGGCAGTAATCTCTACATATTTACTTCTCTGAGCTGTTCTCAGTAGACCCTGTTGAACTTCTGGCGTGTTTATTTTCCCAGTAAGTCCTCTATTATTCAATAGATAAATATCCACCAAGTATGACCTTTATTCAATCTCAAGATATTTTTTTCGCCAACTCAGAAGTTGATCCACATATCCACTTGCTATAGTGCATTGTCGGTATGATGTTGTAATACGGTGAACTGACTTTGTAGTTTTTTGTATCGCAAATGTGCGGATAGCAAGAGTCGCCACCGACTTTTCTTTTATCCAATTAAGGGAAGGTAAAAAGTACAGAAAAAGACCTTCGTTAGATTCTGAGTAAGGGAGAAGGTTATGAAAAGGGAAGGTATTAGCACCCCTTTTCATCCGTAGTTATCTACGGGCTCTTAGTTGCTCTTAAATCACTTTAAAATTGTGTTTTCTGTGTGTTTGACAAAAATGTTTTGAAAAGGAATTTCGCTTTGACTTTGTAATGATTCACGTAAGAATGTATACAAAGTGTTCGGAAATGTTTCGTTTTGAAAAGAGTTTGAACTTTGACAAAAAGTGTGTGGTGTGAAAAGTATTTTGATAGAGCAAGCAACTAAAAGTCTTATTAACTACTCAGAATGGTCGTTTTCGTGTTATTTTACGTTCCTTTAGAATAGCGCTATCCATACCATTAGTTGGTAGGTAACCCTACTCGTTGGATGTAACCGGGACATTCGAAGGGACATCGGATGGTCATAGAAAGCAACTTGTAGGAAGTATCCTAGCACATTCGAAGGGACCATCATCATTTTTCGTAGGCGACAAACGAGGGTCAAGATCATGTATTTGTAGGCGACATCGTGGGTCTATGATCTTTGTATCGAAGGGACTATGATGATTTGTTTGAAGGCAACGGTGCTAGAATACCTCTACGTTCGAGGGACATGACCATTTGTATTCGTAAAGGCAACGAGAGAGAATTACCCTAAGGGGTGCATGTGTGAAAAGTGTGTTGATTCAAGTATTTTATCTTGGAAATTATGAGTGAGCTATGTTGATTTTAATCTTGCCATACACGCCTAATTACTAACAGTTTATAGGGTGCAGAAATTAAATTGCGGAAAGTAAAAGGCGGAAAGATAAATCCTACGCTATTACATGGCTTTGGGGCAGATACATAATTGAAAAGTGAGGAAAATAAAAGTCCTAATTAAACTATTACATCCCATAGGCAATTACATAATGTGAAAAGAAAACGATAAAAATTGTCCGAAACGGAATAACCTGTGAACAGATGAAAAATCGGGAAATACAAAGAAATCGAATAAGAGGAAAATGTTAGTAAAAATAATAATTTTTGAATGAGAAAAGTGTTTCATGCTGGTAATAACATTAATATGCTAAAATAATTTTTTGGGATTTTTTGGAGTTAATTTAATAATTAAAAATCAATTAAAAGTGATTTAAATGATAAAATTAAAATTAAATTAAATATGCATGCAAAAATAATATTTTTAATTTTATAAATTAAATAAATATTTTCTGAAAATAATGCAAAAAAGAAAAATATTTTTGGTGTTTTTTAATGCATGATAAAAATTATTAAAGAAAAATTAAATTGTATGAAAATATTAAAAGAAAATACGAAAATAGGAAAATATTGCAAACTTGTGAAAAAAATCAAATGCCATGGCTGGTATTCGAACTCAGGTCCCCTGGGTGAAAAGCGCGCAGCCTTGCCAACTGAGCCAGCGTGTACACGTGTTTGGAAACCGGAGCGAATGGCTTGTAAACGAGTGTCACCCCCTGATTGCCCAGAATCACGTGCCAAGCTTCATCTTCTTCGTTTCGAATTTTTGAAAAGATAGCGTCGGCCTCAGTGCGATGCTATAGTCCCTGCATTATCCAAAATCTCATACACGTAATATAAATTAATTGTGAGTACATGAATCGATTGCAAATTGAATTCTAAACACGATGGTGGTGGTCTTTTGGTCCAATTTATCCGTTTTAAAGAAACCCTAATTTGAAACCGAAAACCCTAGCAATGGTGATTCGTGTTCTAGGCCATGGAAATTCAATCGAACCACCCAGAAAGCTTCCAAGCTTTGTTCTAATCACAAAAACAACAACAAAACATGTTAAAAATGCATGAATAATGGAAATCGATTTTGAAAAAAACATGAACAAACCAAATTCGGATTTCGTGATTCTTGATGCTTTTGGATGATGTAAAGGTCTGGAATCACTCCAGGGGTATCAAGGAACGTGTTTGGATCCTCAAAACCAATTGAAACAAGCTGGAACAAGGGCTGCTAGTTACTTGAAAGGCAAGATTTTTTTGAGTTAGGTTAGGGTTCCTCCAAGCAATTTTTCTGTTCTAATTCATGTGATATGCATTGTATATTTATATTGGATGGAATTTGAGCTGATTTGAGGAACAAATAATCATCAATCAATGCAAAGATTATTTGATTTTGTACAAAATCAAATCTTATCTTTTTTGATCAAATTTCATCAATTCCTTGCCAATTCAAGATCAATTTTGAAATTGACAGCTTTTTGTGAGTTGCTTGGACCTCAAGGATGAGAGAAAAAATCAATTTGCATTTAATTTTGATTTTATACCTTATTTTTGAATTTAATTTGTATTTAAATGAATAAAATCCAAATTAAATAGAAAAATAAAATTAAAAATTGTGGCATTGGGCTTGGATGTTCCAAATTGTATAAGGAACAAGTTTGAATGAAGAAAAACTAGGCCCATTTGCAAAAATTTTGATTTTTACAAGTATCTCTCTTTGTGCACCTCTTCAAAATTGCCCAACTTGTACAAGGTGTATTTTGGTCAATTTTCTACATTTTTGAGTGTTCTTGGACTTTTTGGAAATCTCTAAGAGTCTTCTAACCAACCTCTTTGGTTTCATCTCAATTGGAGTTTCCATTCTCAATAAATCTTCAAAACAAAAACTTGACTTTTTGTTGACTTTGAAAAGGACCTGTAATGTTTTGATCCATACCTTCCAAATGAAGCATTTTTTGAACATTCTTGTGAGTCATGAAGTTGTAGAGAATTGAATTTCCTTCAAAACAAGAGGTGGTGGAAAAATTTCTGAGAAAGTATGAAGAAGTTATGCTCAGTCAAAGTTTAGTTGACTTTTCACTAAAAAACCTAATTTGGATAATTTGACTTTTGAGCAAATCTTGAGTTTTCTTGATGAATCATGATCAACCCTTGATCAAATGATGAATGTAGCTTCAAAATGAGGATGTTGACCAAAAATCAGGAAGTTTGACTGTCTGTTGACCACAGTTGACTTTTTGTCCAATACAACTGATTTTCAACCATCTGAGCAATTGTCTGAGGAAACTTGACTTCTGAGGCTTGAAACTTGACATGGAGAATCTTTGAAGCATATGAGGAGGCATGATGACCATTAGAGATGTTGGAAGTCCATCTGGAGCTGGGAAACACCAAACCCTAGTTTGGGTTGATTGTCTAGGAGAGGATTTGTCTGATCAACCCTTGAGGAATCCTTGAGCATGGATGTATGAAATATCTTGAGAAGATGGAGGGAAAATTTTGGGGTATGACAGATGCCAACAAATTGAAGCTCATTATCATAGAAGTTTTTCAGTCACAGGTGTTGAATTTAATTCTTCTATCCCCGGTAAAGCTATCTGCATACAGATTGAAGATTTTGTCAACTCGGAAGTTGTTTAACATGTCTGTACATGTCCATTAAAATATTTTATCAGCAGGAATGTCGGAAGTAAGATTTACCAACTTCATAAACATCTATATCACACCAGTGTGCTGGATATTCATTTGTTTATCCCCAGAGAAGTGTATTCTCGGTTGTGCTACTGAATTTGTTCTGCTAGTAACTCGGAAGTTACACGATCAAGACATTCAACATGCCATGGCTCATTGCACCTTCATGCACAACAATTATGATAGTGTTCTAGCCATATATATTCGTTAAGGTCTGCGGGTATTATTTAACTCTTTGGGGATTTTCTGACAAATTCTCAATCATATCTTCGTTAAGGTCTGCGGATACTCCTTAACTCTTTAGGGATTTTTTGACAAATTCTCAATTATATCTTTGTTAAAGTTTGCGGGTATTCTTTAACTCTTTAGGGATTTTCTGACAAATTCTCAATTATATCTTCATTAAGGTCTGCGAGTATTCCTTAACTCTTTGGGATTTTTCTGACAAATTCTCAATTATATCTTCGTTAAGGTATGCGGGTATTCCTTAAGTCTTTGGGATTTTTCTGACAGTTTCTCAATTATATCTTTGTTAAGGTCTGTGGGTATTCCTTAACTCTTTGGGATTTTCTGACAAATTCTCAATTATATCTTCGTTAAGGTCTGTGGGTATTCCTTAACTCTTTGGAATTTTTCTGACAGTTTGTCAATTATATCTTCATTAGAGTCTGCTGATATTCTCTAATTTTTGTTAAGACATCCGAAGATGGCTTAATTTATTGCCTTTCTTTTCGCTTAAGAAATGTGGTTTTCTTCTCAAAGCATTTTCGTTAGGATCCGGAGATGGCTTAATTTATTGCTTTCTTTTCGCTTGAGAAGTGCGATTTTCTTCTCAAAGCATTTTCGTTAAGGCATCACTGAGATGGCTTAACTTATTTCTTTTCGCTTGAGAAGTGTGGTTTTCTTCTCAAAGCATTTTCGTTAAGGCATCGCTGAGATGGCTTAACTTATTTCTTTTCGCTTGAGAAGTTCGGTTTTCTTCTCAAATAATTTTCGTTAAGGCATCGCTGAGATAACTTAACTTATTTCTTTTCGCTTGAGAAGTGTGATTTTCTTCTCAAAGCATTTTCGTTAAGGCATCGCTGAGATGTCTTAACTTATTTCGTTTGAGAAGTTCAGTTTTCTTCTCAAAGCATTTTCGTTAAGGCATCGTTGAGATGAATTAATTTATTGTTTTATTTTCACTTGAGAAGTGCGGTTTTCTTCTCAAAGCATTTTCGTTAAGACATCCTAAGATGGCTTAATTTATTGCTTTTCTTTTCGCTTGAGAAATGCATTTTTCTTCTCAGAGCATTTTCATTAAGACTTGTTGTTTGTTGCTCATTTTGGTTACTTGGTTATCCTAGTGATGTTGAGATTTTATGATACTTCTCAATCGTTACTGCAGTTGTTAAGACATGCTGATGGTGCTTAACCATTTTATTATCCTCAAGCGTCTCTTCCTTGACTCTGTAGTCAAGATATCTTATTTGCTTTCTTTTGTGGCATTGGTATCTCGCAGAGGACAAATTTTTTGGATTCTTTTAGTATTAAATCCTCTTCCATCTTGAATGTTTGAAAGCTTTCAATCTTTCTCACTTATCAGGTTTAAGATGATAGAATATGGGCAGCTGTCTCACCCCAAAATTTGCCCTCCTTATCATAACTTTTCTTGGATTTTGTTAGTGTTTTAAGTTGGCATTACTTTTTGGTAAAACTAGGCTATGGCAATGTCTTGATAAATGTCATGACATTCAGATATTGAAGATAAATCCTACTTGACAAGGATGTTTAAAGTACATTTAAGCGAAGCTAAAAGTGGGAATTTGATAATATATCGATGTCATAACGTGTTATGACATTCAGTGTGACATTTTGTTCTGCAGAATCTGTTTTTCCTGAGATTTTTCAGGAAGTTTGTTGAGCTGTTGTATTATGTTTTTTTTCCTGTTATTAGATTGTATGCTCACGTGGCTGTTAGGTTAATCGTAGTTAAACCTAAATTGGTTGTTGATAACACCAAGTTTTTAGGATTAATTAAGTGAACCCTAGCTATCTTAATGGAAGCCCAAAACTGAAGTTTCAGGACTGCTTCTATAAAAGGAATAGAACCCTTACTTTGCTGCTGCGCCTCTGGAATGTATTGAAGATTTAGCAGGTTGTATTTTGTGTAATTCTAGTTTCTCTTGTGAGCCAAGCAATTATCAATTGATAAGTGCCTTGGACTAGGATTTGTTTGTAAGGGTAGTTTATCACTCAAAGCTTTGAAGCACGAGTGTTTGTCTCTTGAGTAAAGCTTTGAAGCAAAATCAAGATAGTTTATTGAAGTGTGTCTTCACAATTCAATTAAGCAATAGGTTGATATCACTGCTGTGATTGAGGGGTAGTGAGTAGGAACTCAGGTCTAAGTAGGACTTAGATTGAAGTTGCATTGGGTAGGTTTTAAGTGAAGGAGATAAACTGGTTGGTTTATTCCTGAATTAATTCTACTAATAGTGAATTTCCTCCACGGCTTGGTAGCCCCAGATGTAGGTGTAGTTAGACACCGAACGGGTAAACAATTTATTGTGTTCTTTATCTGTTAGAATTTATTGTGTGAATTGTTAGAGTGTCGAATCGTGTCATAACATTCTTTGTGACATCACGTATCTGCTGCCAGGAATTTCAATTGGCATCAGAGCAGGCACGCTGCCTGTTATTTCTGGGTGAGATCTAGGGATAATAGTTTCTAGCATAATGGATAAGGAAGAAGGATTTGGAGGTAGACCACCTATACTGGATGGATCTAATTATGATTACTAGAAACCTCGTATGATTGGCTTTTTGAGGTCACTGGATATTAAAGCTTGGAGAGCTGCTGACAAAGGATGGAAACATCCCACCAAGCTTGAGAAAGATGGGACTACTGTCTTGAAACCTGAGGAAGAGTGGAGCAAAGAGGAAGAGGAGCTAGCACTGGGGAACTCTAAAGCATTGAATGCCTTATTCAATGGAATTGATAGAAATATCTTCAGACTAGTTCATCAATGTGAGCTGGCCAAGGATGTTTGTGACACTCTCAAAACTACTCATGAGGGGACATCCAAGGTGAAGATGTCAAGACTTCAGATGCTCACTACCAAATTTGAGAATTTGAAGATAAGGAGGATGAGAACATTCATGAGTTTCACATGAATATCTTGGAGATTGCCAACACCTCAGGAGCACTTGGTGAAAAGATGTCAGAAGAAAAGCTGGTGAGAAAGATTCTCAGATCCTTGCCAAAAAGATTTGCAATGAAAGTGACTGCAATAGAGGAGGCTCAGGACATTAGCACCTTGAAGGTTGAAGAACTTATTGGATCTCTTATGACTTTTGAGATGGGATTCAGTGAAAATGCTGATAAAAAGAATAAAAGCATAGCCCTTGTATCCAATTCTGAAGAGGAATGCAAGAAGGGTGATGATGAGAAGATATCTGAAGCCATAGCTATGCTTGGAAGACAGTTCAACAAGCTCATCAAGAGGATTGATCCAAAGTCAAGGTCAAATGTCAAGGACATTTCGTCTGACATCAACAGATCTTATGACTCCAGCAGAGGATCCAAGTCAGAGGAAAAAGGAAGTCAAGGCAGTGGAATCCAGTGTCATGGATGTGAAGGATATGGGCATATTAGAGTGAATGTCCTACCTTTCTTAAGAAACAAAAGAAAGGAATGGTCACTGGTCCGATGGTGATTCAAGTAGTGACTCAAGAGGAATCACCAAACTTGTCAACGCACTTTCGGAAGTTGTAATTCGATAATGACTCTAGTGATGAGGAAGTGACCTTTGAAGAACTTATCGATACTTACAAGAAGTCGTATCGGTGAAGTATGTCGAGAATGAAAGCGAAAAGCGATTGAGAAGTTGGAGGCAGAAAATGTCAAGCTGGAAGCTGAGAATAAGGAAAATACAGTCACTATAAGTCATCTCAACAGTGAAAGTATGGTGTTAAATTCCAAGCTTGATCAGATGACTAAGTCTGTCAAGATGCTGACTACTGGGACTGATAAGTTGGAAGAAATCCTTCAGCTTGGACAAAATGCAGGAAATAAGCATGTTCTTGGTTATGTGGCTGAAAAGAAACCTGTTAGTGACAAGAAGAAGAAGAGGCATGGGAAACCAAGGTCAAAACAGATGTCATAACACAAAACAGGAAATGTGTCCGCTCGTGGTATGTGATCGCAAAGAAATTTCGATAACAAGAAGAAGAACTGACCTATTAAGCCAATGTCAAAGCAGATGTCACAACATTGGGGTCAACATCAAGATCAGAGAAACATGAATAAGAAGTTTCAAAGATGGAGATGTCACCATTGTGGGAGGTTTGGACACATAAAACCCTTATACTATAGACTACATGGATACCCTAATCAGACTCCTTATGTCAAGCCTAAGAACAGCAAGGTACCCTATACTTCCCTTAGAGTGTCTGCCAAGGAAGATTGGTACTTTGATAGTGGATGTTCCAAGCATATGACTGGAATAAAAAATCTACTGAATAATGTCAAGCCTCATTCTACCAGTTTTGTTACTTTTGGAGATGGAGCTAAAGGAGAAATCAAAGGTGTTGGAAACTTGGACTGTTTTGGAGTTCCAAACCTAAATGGAGTGTTGCTGGTAAAAGGCTTGACTGCTAATCTCATAAGCATAAGTCAGCTATGTGATATGGGATTCAAAGTCAACTTCACTAGGTCTGAATATATTGTAATCAATAATAAACAAGAAGTGGTTATGAGAGGAGTCAGATCAAAGGACAACTGTTACATGTGGGAATCGAGAACACCAACCTGCCTTGTGCTCTATGACAAAGATGAAAAGGAGGTAAAAGTGGCACCAAAAACTTGGTCATCGCATCTCGGAGGAATGAAAAGATCATCTCTATGGAGGTGTCGAGGGATACCAAGACTCCATATTGATGAAGGGAGAATCGTGGTGAGTGTCGGGTTGGAAAGCAAACAGAATGTCACCCAATGTCTAGACATCGACCACTTCTAAAGTCTGAGCTGCACATGGATTTGATGGGGCCTATGCAGGTTGAAAGTCTTGGTGGAAAATATATGCTTATGTTGTTGTGGATGATTTCTCTGGATAAACTTCATCAAAGAAAAATCTGATGTGTTTGATGTTTTTAAAGAGCTACGCAAAAGACTTCAAAGAGAGAAGGAAAGCTGCATTGTCAGAATAAGAAGTGATCATGGAAAGGATTTTGAGAACAACAAGTTTGATGAATTTTGTTCCTCAAAAGGAATCAATCATGAGTTTTCTTCTCCTATAACACCTCAACAAAATGGGGTTGTGGAAAGGAAGAATAGGACTATACAGGAATCTGCCAGAGCAATGATTCATGCTAAGAAACTTCCTATTCATTTTTGGGCTGAAGCTATGAATACAACTTGCTATGTTCACAACAGGGTCACCTTAAGAAAGGGAACATCCTCCACCCTGTATGAAATATGGAAGGGAAGAAAACCTACTGTGAAATATTTCCATGTGTTTGGTAGCAAATGTTATATTCTGACAGATCGTGATCAAAGGAGAAAGATGGACTCTAAGAGTGATGAAGGCATTTTTCTGGGATACTCTACTAACAGCAGAGCATATAGAGTATTCAACTCCAGAACCCAAGTAATGATGGAGTCTATTAATGTCATAATTGATGATAATCATCAGGAACTCAATGTCCCATGTGATGTTGAGACATGGTTTGAGACATCACCACAAGTGTCTGATAAAGATGATGTACCAGCTCCTACTTCACCAAAATCTGAACCAGAGGAAGCCAACAAAGATCCTTCCATCAGAATTCAGAAAGATCATCCAAAAGAACTCATCATTGGAGATCCAAACAGGGGTGTCATTACAAGATCCAGAGAAACTGTCTCGAACTCTTGCTTTGTGTCAAAAATAGAGCCAAAAAATGTTAAAGAGGCTCTAAGTGATGAATAATGGATTGGAGCAATGCAAGATGAATTGAACCAGTTCAAGCAACATGAAGTATGAGAGTTAGTTCCTAGACCAGAAGGAACAAACATCATTGGCACAAAATGGATCTACAAGAACAACTCTGATGCAGAAGGGGTTGTCACCAGAAACAAAGCAAGACTTGTTGCTCAAGGTTACACTCAAGTTCAAGGGATTGATTTTGATGAGACTTTTGCTCCAGTGGCTAGACTGGAATCAATCAGGCTACTACTAGGGGTTGCTTGCATTCTGAAATTCAAATTATTTCAAATGGATGTGAAGAGTGCCTTCCTAAATGGCTACTTGAATGAGGAGGTATATGTAGAACAGCCTAAAGGATTTGTGGATCCAAGTTTTCCTGATCATGTCTACAAGTTGAGGAAAGCCATATATGGACTGAAGCAAGCTCCTAGGGCCTGGTATGAAAGGCTGACCAAGTTTCTTACTAACAAAGGATATAGGAAAGGAGCCTTGGATAAAACTCTCTTTGTCAAGAATGAAGGAGGAAAGATAATGGTGGCTCAAATTTATGTTGATGACATAGTATTTGGAGGAATGTCAGACACAATGGTGAGACATTTTGCCAATCAAATGCAAGCTGAGTTTGAAATGAGCCTCATGGGAGAGTTGACTTATTTTCTTGGACTACAAGTCACACAGATGGAAGACTCAACATTCCTTTCACAGAGCAAGTATGCAAGGAACATTGTCAAGAAGTTTGGAATGGAGAATGCCATCCATAAAAGGACTCCTGCTCCCACACATTTGAAGTTGTCCAAGGACACAAGTGGTGAAAATGTTGATCAAAGTTTGTATAGAAGCATGATAGGAAGCTTGTTGTACCTAACAGCCAGCAGACCTGACATTGCATTTGCTATTGGAGTATGTGCAAGATACCAAGCTGAACCTAAAGTAAGTCACATCAACCAGGTGAAAAGAATTCTGAAGTATCTGAGTGGAACTTGCAATTATGGTATCTTGTATTCTCATGGATGTGAACCAATTATGTCTGGTTATTGTGATGCTGACTGGGCTGGTAGTGCTGATGACAGAAAAATCACTTCTGGAGGATGTTTCTTCTTGGGAAACAATCTTGTTTCTTGGTTCAACAAGAAGCAAAATTGTGTGTCCTTGTCCACTGCTGAAGCTGAATACATAGTAGCTGGTAGCAGTTGTTCTCAAATGGTCTGGATGAAGCAGATGCTGACTGAGTACAATGTCACACAGCATGTCATGACATTGTACTGTGACAACCTGAGTGCTATTAATATTTCAAAGAATCCTATACAACACAATAGGACTAAGCACATTGACATTAGACATCACTTCATCAGAGATCTTGTGGAAGAGAAGATGATTAAATTGGAACATGTAGCCACTGAACTTCAACTGGCTGACATTTTTACTAAAGCTCTTGATGCTAGTCAGTTTGAGAACTTAAGGGGCAAACTGGGTATTTGTCACTACGAGGAATTGTAGCAATTACAATTGCTTACAACAAGGAATGGAAGAGACTTTTTATTTTAAATAATTATAAGTGGGTCTTTTAATTGTTTTCCACTTCCTTTTACAAATTTCCGGAATAGGAAGAGACTCCTCCATATACTAGTCTATTCTTTTGAAAGTATCATTTTCTCTCCATCATTAAGATACTCTCAATCTTTCTGCCAGTCTTGTTCTCATTCCTTCAAAATATCTCAGCAAAATATGTCTTCATCCTCTTCATCATCCCAAGATTCTGGCTGTTCATCTCCTACCATGGCTGAGATTAGGGCATGCGCTGAAGCCATGAATGTTGAACCTGTGACGGTCTCTCCTCAGCGTACAATGGTCACTGACCCTGAGAAAGCCAAGAAACTGCAAACTCAGAATGCACGAAGGTCACTAACTTCACCCTCTGGTAAGACCTCTGAACCATCCTCATCTGTTCCTCCAGAAATAGCAAATAGAGAAGGGTCTAGGTATGTGCAAGAAGCCATTGATAGGATAGTAACCAGGATCCTACACGAAAACCACTCTGTACCTGGAGTTTCTGTCCCTCTTAACCAAAAGTCTGCTAGCCCTAGTTCAGCAGCTGATCCAGATGTCACTGAGAATGTCAAGACATCTGATGATCATGTCAAGAACACTTCTGTGGATCCTGATACTGATACTCTTGCTGATTCCCCTGTCAAAGAAAAGGTTGGTGACAATGGTTCTCAAGCTGAGAAGATGACCAAGGCTGGAACTTCTACAAAGAAGTGTAGAGTAAAATCTGTTGGTGGTACCTCTAGACCCAAGAGGACACCAATTGATAAGAAGAGGAAGGGACCTGAACCTTCAGAGGCTGATCAAGATTCTGTTTCTAAGATCAAGAATGAAGGGTTAGCTGGAAATGATGGTGATGCAGAAGAAAGCTCTGAAGAGCATTTGCTTTGATAGCCTGCTGCTGTGATGTTTCTTATTTTGATGTATATTGTTCATCTTGTTTTCTTTTCCCTGTTTTGTTTTTGGATCATTGTAATATTATTGACAGAGCTGTAACTGTAAACTTACTTGTGCTGGTACTCTTCTTGCTATATGATTGAATGTTGGGGTACTTGTATTTATACTGGTTTCTTTGGCCTCTTTGTGGCTAAAAAGGGGGAGAAGTACTGTGACAATTGGGGAAACTGTATGGAAATTTGTTTGTGGGAAATTGGGAAATGTGTATGGGTAGAATTTATCTTCTCTCTAGGTTCTGGTTTCTTTAAGCTTAGAACTAGTTTTTCTTCTGCTGCATAGGTTCTCTGATCTGTTTAGTTGTTTTAGCCAAAAATGTGCCAAAGGGGGAGTTTGTTAGTGTTTTAAGTTGGCATTACTTTTTGGTAAAACTAGGCTATGGCAATGTCTTGATAAATGTCATGACATTCAGATATTGAAGATAAATCCTACTTGACAAGGATGTTTAAAGTACAGCTCAGAACTGGAAGCTAAAAGCTGTGCTGGAATTCTGCATAAAATATACTGATGTCATAACAGATGTTATGACATTCAGTGTGACATTTTGTTCTGCAGAATCTGTTTTTCCTGAGATTTTTCAGGAAGTTTGTTGAGCTGTTGTATTATGTTTTTTTTCCTGTTATTAGATTGTATGCTCACGTGGCTGTTAGGTTAATCGTAGTTAAACCTAAATTGGTTGTTGATAACACCAAGTTTTTAGGATTAATTAAGTGAACCCTAGCTATCTTAATGGAAGCCCAAAACTGAAGTTTCAGGACTGCTTCTATAAAAGGAATAGAACCCTTACTTTGCTGCTGCGCCTCTGGAATGTATTGAAGATTTAGCAGGTTGTATTTTGTGTAATTCTAGTTTCTCTTGTGAGCCAAGCAATTATCAATTGATAAGTGCCTTGGACTAGGATTTGTTTGTAAGGGTAGTTTATCACTCAAAGCTTTGAAGCACGAGTGTTTGTCTCTTGAGTAAAGCTTTGAAGCAAAATCAAGATAGTTTATTGAAGTGTGTCTTCACAATTCAATTAAGCAATAGGTTGATATCACTGCTGTGATTGAGGGGTAGTGAGTAGGAACTCAGGTCTAAGTAGGACTTAGATTGAAGTTGCATTGGGTAGGTTTTAAGTGAAGGAGATAAACTGGTTGGTTTGTTCCTGAATTAATTCTACTAATAGTGAATTTCCTCCCTGGCTTGGTAGCCCCCAGATGTAGGTGTAGTTAGACACTGAACTGGGTAAACAATTTATTGTGTTCTTTACTGCGCTGTTTGAATTTATTGTGTGAATTGTTAACAGAGTGTCAGATACTGTGTCATAACCTTCTCTATGACATCACGTATCTGCTGCCAGGAATTTCAGATTTCTTTGCAAAGGCATGCATTCAGAAATGCGGATTTCTTGATGATTCTTGGTTCTAAGTTAGATCACCTTTTGGTTTATTATATGATTGAAGTTTCTCATCTTTGAAGTAAGCTATAACATAAAGTTTGGAATTACGATCATGACATTCTTGCTTCCTTGACTCATCTGATGTTTTGATTTGGATTTGGAAATTGAAGTTTGAATTTGAGAATGATTAGAATTTGAATTTCTGGTTGATTATTTGATACATTAAGTTTTAGATTAGTTCAAAAGCTTATATGTTTATGATGACACGAGTTAATGCAAGCAAAGTTTGGAACATCCCTTCATGCTTAATTTATTGTTTAAACCAGAAGTAATTCAAACAATGATTCAAGGTACATTCAGGTATTGTACAAAGGAAAAGCCAAGTTCATTCGAGACTTTGTGAAGTTAGAAGAATTTAATTTGTTTCAATCCGAATTTACCAAATTCAAAGTGATTCAAGAGATTTAAAGCAAATAATTTGTTTGGGATTCAAAGTTTGGTAACTCAATAGTGAATAATGCTAAGATTCATTGCGTTGAATTTCTTAGAATTCATAGCTTATGACATTCATCATTTATACCATTTCAAATACCTCATTTTGGATTTCTTTTAAAATTCATTCAAGGTTCAAAGGTCTATATCATCATAAAGTTCAATTACAAATTCACTACAAGAAAGACATTTTTGATACTTCGAAGATCAAATTCGAGGATTGCCATTTGTGCAAGATTCAAATCATTGGTAAAGGAGTTGGAATTGCAAATTCCAATTTGGATTGATGCTCTTCTAATTCACAAGTATTTTGCAAAAGGCTCTTACATAATTTTTATAAAGTATTGATATAAACACGAGTCAACAACCATTCAAGTGTCAAGTTTCATTCAAATGTCAATCAAACTCTACATGATTTTCAATTAGAACAAGTCTTAATTTGGAAGTCTTAAAGTGAATTTTGAATACAATTTTCCAAAAAAAAACTTTGGAGGGACTTTTACAAGATACAAAGATTTATGATTCCATATTACACAAGAAAAAACTAAAAAGTTTATCAAAAGTTCTACAAGATTATGATCAAAATTTCTAAGTGCTAAAAAGCTAGTGTATTTTCTTCAAATCATCATATTCTTCGTAAATTCACCATGTCCTCCGAATCTTTTCCTTCTCCAAAACTTACTTCTTCAAGCTTCAAGCCCTCTCCATTGTTGTGATTACATGAAACACAAAAATAGGTGGTTAGCAAGTGATCATGGAACTTGAGCATAAACAAATAATTTTCACAAGTTTTTTTTCAAGCAAGAGTTTCTGTTCAAACTCATCATAGGGTTCGAGTAAGGAATCAGATATTGGGTTTCAATCATGTTCAAGCAACCGAAAGCCTCATACAAAAAAGCAAAATGCATTGACTGTCCGAAAAGCTCCTATTGCAAATCACAAAAAAAAGGATTTTTGGTTCACAAAAGGGAGGTGTGAAAAGTTGAACTCAACATAACATCATTGTACAACAAGCAAGCCAAGTACAAAAAATCAGAAGCAACATTTTCAGCCCAACAACATATTAGAAATTAACATAACAGGCCTGTTAAGCAAAAATTCAGTGGGGCCAACAACAACAGAAAACCCCAAGTTGCATCAGTATATAACTAATCATTGGCACAATTATCAAAAAAACCAACTATTGTTCACGCAACCACAGTTGTTTATAGAAACCCTAAAAAATTTGACAAAGACAACAAGATACAAGCAGAAACCCTAACCATAAATCAACTCCATCCTTCCAAAACCAAAAAAAATAGGCAACGATTCATACAGAAAATACAAACAACCGCTAATAACAACCACAAACCCAGGAAAAGCCAGCAAGAACAACAAACATAAAAAAACCAAACCCTAATTCTATTTTTCTCATCATTTTCCCTTAAAAAACCCTTTAGAGAGAAAGAAGAAGAGAAAAAAAGTTAGAAAAAGAATAATCTCTCCGGCTCTGAAGTAGCGTTGCGTTTCGGCCGTCACCATCAGCATTATCACCGCCGAAAAAGCAATCAGAACCGCTAGGGTTTCGTTTTCCCCTTTCAGATCCCAGCCAAACCGGACGCCTCCTGAAAAATCAAACATCAAATCGAGAATCAGAGAAGATAAATGAAGAGAACCATTAAAGAATATCGAAGTTCGGAGCCAGATCGTGAAAATCTGCCGCAAGTACCGCCGGAGGCGATTTTCGGCTACTGCGGGTTTTATCGAAAGACCAGAGCTCCGAAATCAAAACCAACAGATATCGCAAGCCAGAAACAGAATTCCAGCGAGATCCGGAGCAAGAAGACGAACAAACATGGTGGTGAGTAAGATGAAGAGAGAAACAAGAGTCACATGTTCCGATCGAGAGAGAGACTAGAGGAAGGCGATGAGATAATAGAGAGTCGTGAGAGGAAACAAATATTTTATGTTTGTGTTTTTTCTTTAATAATAATTGTAATTTATTTGTTGGTTTTTAGTAAAGGATTGCTTAGAGGGCCTTGTCCGGTGGTCACACTTGTCACCGTCCAGATGATTATCCGATGCCATATTATGTTTGGTCTTTTGGTGTACCTCTAATCGGAAACCATTGGATTACCATTAGAGTATCAACATTGACATCTAGTGGCTCAAACATGCATGTCCACAGTGTATTTGCAAAGACCAGTTGTACCAGATCTTTCGGAGCAGATTATTGGGCCTTGGAGCTTTTCTGTCAACACCCTCTCAAATTGCTTCAACTCAGGCCTATTTCTAAACCCTCTTCTTTATTTATTTTATTTAAGTTTTTACAAATAAATTGTGTTTGTTTTGTATTAAATAATTATTAGTCTTAGGATGATTTTTATTTGATAATGATCGATTATATTATTAGTTGATTTTTATCTAATAAAATAGATCTTTTTTAATAATTATTTAAAGTTTGGAACTTGTATTGTGTGGTTTTCTTTATTTTTCATTCATTTAATTTCTATTAAATTTTACCAATGAATGTTGTTTTGTATTCGACAATTATTAGCCTTAGGATAATTTTTATTTGATAATTATCGATTAAATTATTAGTTGATTTTTATCAAATAAAAAAGATCTAATCTAATAATTATTTAAGGATTTAGACGTGTGTTGTGTGTTAACATTTACTCGCTTCTTGTCTGTATGAATTACTCACAATTGTACACTTCACACACTTGATATAAACAATCCCATCTCTCATTTTGGCTCGTATGTCAAAAAGGGTCTCATGGTTGGGAATGGGCATGGCCATTCTTACGAGGTTGATCAAAGCCCTAGTTTTCTTTGATTAACCATAACCCGAATAATTTGGTCCATATACCAATCATCCATGAACAAGGGTTTCATAATTGGGTATAGGAGCACTTCTTCTCACGAGATTAATTAAACCCATATACATGATTAATCATAACCCGATTCAAATTTTCTTGATCCATATACCAAACATCTAAAACACTTTCATAATCAAAGTTCCAAACCTCGATCCAACGTCGAGTGATTTTCAAAACTCTTTCCATAATAAACCCCGAGTATTTAAATCGTTGGTCGCTAGGCCAATTATTTAAGAACTTGTGCCAAATGAACTCCGAATCTTTAAATCGTTGGATGCTAGGCCAATTGTTTAAAGACTCTTAACAACTTGAACTTTGTTTCACCTCACTTTTTTTTCATAAGAAAGCCTTTTTGGATGATAGACGAATCCTTGAGCATTAGCTCCTCTGGTTTCTAGTATTTGAATCATATTACACTAGTCCTATTGTTCGGTACTTTTCACCCACCTAAAAACAATTCTACTCACTCAACTCTTTTTCGTACATATGCGATTATCAAACTCTTTTCTTACAAAGAGTGTGCAATAGCCATTTCAAATACGAACAAAGACTTAGCTTTTCAAACAATCTAAACAAGTCAAAGTTCAAGCATTTGAAATGTCCAATGCACGATTTTTCTTATAAAATCAACACAACCAACTTAAACATTTTCAAGAGAAACTACAGAACTCTGACTTTCCCATTGCACGAGGGAGTACGTAGGCACAATATGCGATGTCTTTGGCGAGTTCAAAAACCCATAATTAAAGATCCTTCTTCTTTCTCCTTTCTTAATTTTAGAAGTTAGCAAATTGCAATAAACACACTTAAGCACACACGAACTAAACGGGTCCCATCGAGTACGATGGATGTGAGGGGTGCTAATACCTTTCCCTTGCATAACCGACTCCCGAATCCACATCTTTTGATCTTGTAGACCGCCTTATCCATCATTCGCGGGTTTTATCTATATTTTCCCCTTCTTTTTAGAACAAATAAAATTAGGTGGCGACTTCATTGTTTTTAAAATAACCGATGAAAAAACCCGTCATCACATTGGGGGAGTTATTAGGAGCATTGATACAAACCTAAAACCTTAAGATGATATGTGAGTGAGTTTTCCCACTTATATATGCTCAACTCTCCATATTTCTATCCAATGTGGAACTATTTCCCCATTTACTCACACTTGCATTATTATTATAACCCTTCATATTCACCTCCTTCATAATACTTGACCGGAATATGTCAAGTCTTCTTCTCCGTTTCAGCATGAGAGATTTTATCGAAGTTAACAGCATCGACCGTTGCCTGAATGCAATAACAACCTTGGAATCTTTCTTCTTGACTTCGTTGCAGACAATTTTTTGTGCTTCAGTTGCATTTGTAGCTAGTGCGGGAACATTGTTGGTAACCACTTCTAGAGTGTCCTGGAAGTCAGACAAGGATTGTATATGTTTTTTCATCGGATTTAATTTTTACCGTCAAACATTAGAAGAGAATTCAGAATCCCCTTATCACTAGTCATCTTCGTCGCGGTTGATTTGCTTACTCTAGAAACACAATCTCTAACGTGAAATTCTTGAAAATACGATAAAAAATAATAACTGAAAATTTTATACCAATTTTTATTAGGGCATTGTCCATTTTTAATGATGAGAGAAAGATGAAATGAAAAAATAAATATAATATTATTCAATTTTAATTGGACTTGAATTTACATAGTTTAAATTATATTATATTTAAATATTAAATTTAATATTTCAAAATTAATTTGTCTTAAATTTGTTGTATACATGGTCCTTTTATTTGATTGTCTCCTCTATTTTGGTCTCGTCCTTTTATTTGATTGTCTCCTCTATATTGGTCTCAAGTCAACTTGGGTGACTGACTCCATTCCTAAAAGATGGATTAACTTTAAATTGTGGTAGCTCGCCCTCATTATTTTGAGGCGAATTCTTCCGACCTTATAGAAGTATTCTAAATTGAATTTAATTCTAAGTTGTATTCTTCCTCATATTGACCAAATCTCTTTTATCAATTTTTAATGAAAATTAATAGATAGCGTTCTAACTATATTTATTTTATCTTAATACATAAAACAATTTTTTTTAATAAATCCAAAAGGTATTGGTTCTAAAAATAATTATATGTTATCAACTACACAAGACTAGTGCAAATACGAAAAGGGTGAATATTTAATTACAATATTCAAATCAGGGACAATATTGTCTATTCATATTTTCATGATGACAACTGATGCCAATGATTTGCCAAACTTTAGCTGTATTTAACTTTTTTTTCTATTAGCATTACAATTTTGTGGCAAAAATTTGTTAGAATATGAGACTCAGTTCAGACGAAGGAATTTTGGAATTTGGAAACATGTGTTACAGATTACTAGCGTACCTGACCATGTCTTATAACAATGACGTATTTAATTTTTTTGATGAACAATCACGTGTATATGTTTTACGATATACTACTATATTATAGTTTTTTTAGTTGCGTATTGGTCCATCTCTAGATATTAAATTTTAAAAAATGGACCATGTTTATCACTTTTTCTGACCGTTGAATCAATTTAATGCCACATGACATTCTCTTAGAGTTTGTTAAAATAATTAATTTTAAACACAAAAGAAAATATTATTTTTATTTTAGACCTATTTTTCGTGATATGCTTCCCAAAACACTATATCAATCATCAAACCTGACTAAAGTATTATTCTTTATACTAAACGGTATGATATGAGATACTATATATTTTATCTTCAAAAATTTTGAATTTGAATTCAATCTTGAACTTAAAACATAATTAAATTAGAGTATTATCGTCTATTATAATTATATTCAACTTGGGACAATATTCTTTACAATTGCATGAAGAGACATGCAATTTCTAAAAAAAATGTATTATTTTTATAAAGTTTAATTAAAATTTTGTGTAGGGATATATTTTAGAATTATAGTTTGATCTAATTTATTTATATTATATTTGTAAACTTTTTAGTTATTTTTTCATGTTATTAATAAAAAATATTTGATGAGGTAATTAACTTTTTATTTATGTTTTATTTTTTTTAAGGGTATCTATCATTTTTTTTGGTTGCTTAATAAATTATATCTATCATTTTATATCTTCATCTTTGCTATTTTTATTTTTTATTTGATACATAATTCAAACCAAATAGAAAAACATAAGGCACATTGCATGTTACTGTCTTGATGATTTGATCATTAAAACTGATATCATATGATTTGTCAAAAGTTAGCCGTGTTTAACTTAACAATAGAGAAAGAAAGAAAAAAATAAAAACATTTTTGTGACAACTGAGGACTTGAGCAATCAATTTTGTAGTTTTACAGTTCGTTGACCAGTACAGCTGACCGTGTCATATACTCCATACACAACCACGTGTATTTATATTTATATATTTACATATTTAGGAAAAATACCGGTATTACCTATTTAGCTTGGTTTAAATAAGAGAGTGAAGTGTTTTTGGCATTATATTTGGTTTTAGTCCCATGCAGATGCTAAAACATTATGGAGAGTAATTAATTGGCTGCATGTAGAGGTTGAGAGAAAAAGCAGTGAAACTCCTGCACCTCTTATTGGAGTTTTAGTCAAAACCATAGTACAACTCTCGCTTAAGGTTTGCTCAACTCAAAGTTTGGGGTCTAACACACCCCATCGGGTTGGTTTGGATCATAAAGTATATTGTCATGACTTTTTATAGTCTTGCTTTCAAAATTGTGTTACTCATTAACTTGATATTTGTTTTGTATCTATTTTGTATTCTTATCCATGTGTTGTTTTGCTTCAATTTAACAATATGTTTTTGAAACTGTGATGTATTCTGGCTCGGGTTTTACCAAGTCAATCACTTTCTTATATTCACATTATATTGACGGGAGCTTCAATAATTCAGCATGGGAAGACTCAGAGTCATCAAAACACATGATTTGAACTATAATTTGTTTTGGAACTGTGGTCTATAAGTATAACACTAAAGTTGAAATGTGCTTAGACAACTAGATGTATATTGCCGTGTTTGAGTGTGTTTATATTTTATGTTGAGTTTTGTGTGACCACACACATGTTTTCTACAATGCTATAATAAAACATTGGGAAAGAACCAAAAAACTAAATTTGAAAGGTGAAAGCGTGAACATGACTTAATTGCAATTCTACAACACTATTATAAACAAATAAATCATAAAACATAATATTTAAAATGATTTAGTATCATTTCTCAATTAGATAATAAAATCATTTTAAATATTTCTATAAATGATAATCTAAATAAAAATAATATTTATATATGAAAAAAATAATACCTAAACAAGTGGTAGATATTTATAAATGATACTTAAACAAAAAATAATATTTATATGTATAAATTTTTTTATTATTGATGTAAATATATTTATATATGAAAAATAATATTTATGATCCAAATATTTTTTAACTAAAAATGATATTCAAGAAAAAAATTATTATTAATCTAAATATTTTTATATACGAAAATTTAATATTGATTCAGATATGTTTTCTAAACGATACGTAAACAAAAAATTATACTTTTTATAATGCGAAAAATCTATTATTGATCTAAATATTTTTATATAAAAAATGGTATTTATGATCCAAATATTTTTAATTCAAAAATAATATACGAGAAAAAAAATCTATTATTGATCTAAATGTTTAAGGACGATACAATTAGGGTTGGTTTCATAGTATGTGAGGCTCCCAGACAGTGTGGTATCAGAGCCTCAACAGAAAGAAGGGGTGCATATGGTTTGAATATAATAAAGAGAGTGAGTAAGGGAGAAAACTACTCAATCATGGAACTATCACAACCAAACACTCAACCTATTACCACCACCTCTTCCCTATCGCTTCCTAAACTCTCTAAAAAGACTGATACCCATCAAATAGAAAACCTTGTTGAGTATTCTTATGTCCCAGAAGATGCTCAAATTGCCGAAACAGTACCTCCCATTTTAAGCCCTTATAATATCTTCAAAAGACAAAGCATAATTATCAGATTCATCAAAAACTAAATCTCTACCAATCGCTCTCATATGAAAGAATACGTCCAGTCATCCCGACTAGACAAATGTAGTTTGAGAGCTACAAACCAAGAGCAATATGTTGATTTAGAGATTCCTCAGAGTCTCATAAATCACTGGAAATCTGAAGGTAAGATAACTTTACATTTTGGGGCAGTTAGACTCATCCTCTCTCTCCATGGAAGAAAAAATCAGCATGTCTTCTACAAAATAGCTCTCCTAGATTCGAGCTATCTCCATTATGAAAATGTTGTCATAGAGATTGTCCTAAGCTCACTTCATGCATGAAGTATTGTCCTCACTGTTTTTTTAAATTATAATGTAAGCCTCAACGACAGTACTCTATCCACAAGACTAAAAGTCCAAATTCAAATCACTGGATCTGACCAAGTTCCCGAGGCAATGTCTGCTACTCTCCATCACCAAATAATCTATCGCCTACAAAATCATTCGATAGATTTGCCTCTCACAGGATGTTCTTCTGATTCACTATTAGTAGTAACTAATAGAGAAGAAGATATACCCTCTATTGTTAAGATTCCAAGAAGGATCACAAGGGAAAAATAAACTCTATTAATTCCCCTTGAGTGGATAAAAAATTATGAAAAAATCCATCAAGATAAAAGACAGATACAATCTCAAGAGGCCACATTCAGAAGATCCGTTGACAGAATGGTCAAAATAATTTTTCAAAAAACCAGATGAAGGACCAAGTTCAACTTCTCCTATTTTCCAGACCATGATGATCCGACCGATTCTCAAAGAAGATTGGTGTAACGCCCGTTTTATTTAATATTATATTATATTAATATTTTCGATTTACCGATCGATATTTATCTTGCGACGAGAATATTTATATTAATCAATATATCTATTAATATATTTGACAATGTTCCGTTCGGTCCGGTAAAACATTATTCGGATCCGATATTTAATTCCCCCGAAATTATTTAATTATTTGAATTAATGATATAATTAAGTTAAGGGTGTGGGGAGCAATTAGTGAGGATTGGGTTTTCACCCTTGTTGCTAGTAAGAAACACATTATAAACTACTTTCTTTCCCTTTTCCTTCCATTTTCCTACACCAAGCAAACATAGAGAGGAAGTTAGTAAGGAAATACCATTATAAAAACCATTTCCTTTGTTTTTCTTCCCATTTTTCCAAACACACCAAGAATAGAAACTTGGGAGAGAAAAGAGAGGTTTTGGAAAAAAAAGAAGAAGAAGAGGAAGAAGAAGAGAAAGAGAGGAAGCTTATGGTTGAGCTTTGTAGAACCTTCATGGATCATCCAAGCTAGAGGTAAGGGGTTTGATTCTTCATCTCATATTGTTAGGTTTTGATGTTTATATTTTGGATTTGGGGAAAAAAGTTGATAGTTGATTTATAGGGTTTTGGTTGATTGTTTGCTGAAATAGATTAGGAGAAGTTGAGTTAGGAGTATGGATTGTAGGTATTTAATTGCTTGCTTGAGGTAACTAGAAGTATAGGAGGAAGAAAATAAGAAAAACTGTTAACTGTTATAAAAATGGAAAACCAGAAAACACAAACATACTGTCTGTATTATTTGGCAAGGAAGAAGAAGAAGAATGGAGGGAGTGGCGTGGGAGGAGGCGCCCACCTCACCATGAGGGGCGACCGTCCCCCTATGAAGGGCGCACGCCTCATCTTCTTCACCAGCAAGGGACGTTCGTCCCACTTTGCAAGAGGAAGGAGGGGTTTTGCTGTATGCATTCTTTTTATGTATTTTCATTTTCTGTTTTCCTGCAGAATTTTCCTTCTGCATAATTTTGGTTCTGTTTCTCTTCACTTTCCCCAATTTCATATAATACTAGTTAGTATTAATAAAATATAACTAGGACATAAGTTAGCCGATTAAATTTAGAACCCGATTATGTTCCGATTTCGGTAAAATTCGACGACGGAGCAAGTTGCTCCGAATTCAACGAAAATTGACGTGCTAGCTAAGTTTGACGTGTAGAACGTAGTGGTGAGGTTAGTTTTTAGAAATTACGAGTTTTTACGAGATGACCCGAAATAGGCCAATTTACGGTTAAATTGAATCGGATTGAGGTTTGGTCGATTTAAGACACGTATGGACAATCCGATTTCGATGTTGACGATTATGATTAATGCCGGTTATAAGAATTACTTTCGCGACGATTATTGACGTTTTGACTATTTTTCCGTTTTTGGAATTTGGCGAATTAATTGATAATGATGCGGTGTGAATAAACATAATGCTTGTGACAGTGTATTTATTAATGAATACTTGTTAATATGCGATGCGATGATATATGTCTTTGTACATGATGATGTTGTTAATAAATGCTTCCGATTTGTGAATGCATGATTTTTGATGATGATGAATTATTGATGATGTTTTGCATAATGCAAATATGATTCGATGATATATTTGTCTTGTTTTAGATAATTTATGGCGATGTGGGCTTTATGCCAATCTTGATGAGCGATGATGATGTTTTTGTGTTGTGTTGTTTTATTGTCGAGTCACATACATTGCATTGGCGATGATGGGATTTTAAGCCAAGCGACGAGGCTTTTATGCCAAATGACGAGACTTTTATGCCAAGCGATGAGGCTTTTATGCCAAGCGACGAGGCTTTATACCAAGTGACGAGGCTTTTATGCCAAGCGACGAGGCTTTTATGCCAAGCGACGATGGGCTTTATGCCAAGTGTTCCTAATCATGACAAAGCGACGGGTATCACATGCATAACATAGTCGTGTCTCATGGAGTCGGTTATGTTTATGTTTGAGTTGTTTGGCGTGGAGTTTAATTATTGGATGATGTTGAATTGTGATGATATATGATGTTTTGTTTGGTGATGATCTTTATAAATTCATGATAACTATGCGATGAATATAAATGATGAGTTTTACAATGATTTAACTTGATGATATTGCTTAATGAAAATATGATGTGATGATGGGCTTTTATGCCAAAAACGACGATGGGCTTTAGCCAATTTGTGATGATTTTATTTATGTTGCTTATGTTATTAGCATTTTTTGGTGTTGTTGTTGGGTATTGTTGTTTGATGTTGTTATTTATAATTATATGTTGTTGTGACGGCTTCGTGGTAATGAAGGTTTATATGTTGTTGTGATGAATTATGTCGATGAGGTTATGGCGATATAGTGTAGACTATACACATTAGAATGACGATCGAAGTAAGTGAGGTTTGGATGTGTGTTAGAATGCACTTATTAACTTATATCCTTTACAATTCCAAAACTATATATATATATATATATATATATATATATATATATATATATATATATATATATATGTTATCATGCCTTTAACTATATGATTTGGATTATCTCACCCTTTACTTGTTTCGCTTACCTTTATATTGGTAACGTGCGGTTATGAATATGGAGTTTATAGCTGCTGTTAGTCGGTGGCGATCGTAGCACTCGGGGGGAATATTTATGTTGTCTTGTTGTTGTTCTTTTGTTGTTCTTCCTTTTGTAAATAGAATCATACTTTATGAAAACATGATTTGATGAGGAAGTTTAATAAAGAAAATGTTTTGATTTTTATGAATCAATTTATGATTTCCGATGATGCTATGTATCTGAGATTTATACTTTAAAGCAAACTGTTTAAAGTGAATTGGTTTTGAAGGTGTGATACCTCAGTAATTAATTTATGAAATTTTAAATTACTCTGATTTTTGCATATAAAACTTTGGGTAATATTGGGGTGTTACAATTGGTGCCCAGTCCACGCTGTTACCAGTAAAGGAGAACGTATCTACACTGGCAAGATAAATGGTCATTTTATTTGGGACGTAGATCCCAATAAATGCGATCCAGAATGTGATTGTTGGATGCACGATAATGATTATGACAAAGACATTATCCTCCCGGAAAAAAAAACAACGGGGGTGTGCAAACCATCTCTTCCTCCACAAAGAAGATATGATCCTGATAATGGTCCATGGGTAAGAATACATGAGAAGAAGAAACCTCTTCTGATTTATGAGGAAGCTCTCAAACTCCTTAGAAAAGAAAAATTGTTGCCACCAGATGATCCTACTCTTGTTACATGGTCACTGTCAGACTACTGCAAACCTTTGGACCCTCCAAAAAATGTCGAGTCAATCCCTTGCTTTATGTACTCAACTTCCGCACCAAATTATAGGCAACAATTTCTTGCTCTAGAAAGGAAGATGGACCCAATCACCGACAAAACATCCAAACCCTTCATTCATCCTAATGAAGTACAACCTGATGGAAAACTCAAACCTTTAACACAAGCTGAAGAAGTTCTAAATTGGCAATCAGAAAACATGATTTCCCAAAATGATATCCTCCAAACTCTCGACAAAAAGGTGGATAAGATTGCGGAGAAAATAGATGAAACAGATGATTATCTCAAGGTTTTATCCCATAAAATGCAGAAGCATTATAGAAGCTTGAAGGCTCAAGTGTTTCAGCTTGATTGTGATTTGTGACAGATGCTAGAAGAAAGAAGTTTTGGCAAAACTTTTGACCAGAAAGAAAGAGAAATTAGAAATCTACAAGGCCAAGTAAAAGAAATAGATGATTTCTTAAGAGCTTCACATGAAAGAAAGCCCAAAACTATTGAAAACTCTTTAACCCTCCTACTTTCCCTACATATTTCAAAAAACCTGGAAGACCTTCTCCTTTCTTCCTTACCTATATTTCCTCACCACCAGATCAGGTCAAATACATACCTACAACTTACAGACCAAAATCTACCAGAACTACCATTACCTCAACCTCCAAGACAAAAGGAAAGGTTGTTTGTTTGAGCGCTTCATCCTCAGAATCTCAGGACTTCCCTGAAACACCTCCTCCAAAATTCCAAAAGGAAGAAGAAGTTCCTGATAAAGGTTTCCAAGCCATGGAAATCACTGGAAATTATGAATTTCCCCAAAAAAGTTACTCTCTTGCTGAATCATCAACACACAAAAAAGAAGAGTCCTCCTAAAATGATGACAAAGATTCCTATCAAGAAACGTCTACTGATGAAACACCAAGGTCATTTTCTTCAGGATCACAATCAGAAGTTAACTACATCCCAAGGCTCTTCATGAAAAATATAAAAGAAGAAGATTCATATTTTGAAGAATCCCTTGAAGAAACTATAGTTACTGAAAGGACTAAACCAAATGGCGGTCCTTGGTTCACATTTGATGATATACCTCCTAGTCGTTGGAGAAAGAGATTACTCGAATTCGGAGCATGACTAGACACTCAGATGATGAAAACAAGTGCAGATAGCTATAAGGTCATTGAAGAATTTTGCTGTAGAATGACAAACATGATGAAGGAATGGTATCACAATCTTGGGGCTTTCAAACAAGATGAATTACATCGTTTGGAAAACACAACTAATATCCTTGGCATTCTCTACTAGGAATTTATCGGAGATATGGATATGTTCGGTAGAAAAAATAGACAGGAATTCTTTAAGATGAAGTGTTGTTCCCTCAAAATAAAAGACCTCGACAAACACTATCACAGGATGGCGCAAATGTTTTATCTTCTCAATGGGTACAATGATCCTAGTCTCAAGAATACCTATGTATCCTCTCTTCCACGTGAACTCCAGCAAGAAATCCATAGAATGGTAGCAACAACCAAAATGGATATTGCAACTATGAGTCTTGGCCAAATTCACCAGGCAACGTTGGAAGCACTTGAAAAGCTTTGCAGCTTCCACCATCAATTTCGAGAAGTTGTACAACGAAAGTCAAAATTCACCAAGGTGTGCAAGAAACCTTATCTGGAGATTAAGTGTAAAGACCAAAGGTGCAGTTGTGCAACAAAAAAGAAGCATCATCATAAAAAATACTCCAAATCTCATAAGACCTTTAAGGGAAAGAAAAAGAAGGCTATGAAGTTCTTTAAAAGAAAATCTTTCAGAGGAAAGGGGAAAAATCAGAGATGCTTTATTTGTGGAAATAAGGGACACTTTTCTAAGGAATGTCCTAACAATACCCACAAATCTGCAAAACTAATCAACTCTCTTCAACCTTTAGAAGAAGACCTAGAATGTTTGTATTATAAACAAAGCTCTGCTGATGAAGAAACAATTTTTGCCCTTCAAGACTCTTCGCCTGACGAAGCATCACTTTCTGAATCAGAAGATGAAAAATATTTCCCTGTTTACTCCTTAAAAGAGATAGGAAGTTCTCTTCCTACTCTACCACTACCTTGTGTTGAAGCTCATGTCCTCGCGACAAAGTTTTCCCATCCGAAGAAAGTTATAGCTTATATGGACACTAGTGCCCAAATTACAATGATGAATCCTAGTATTCTCCCAACAGAATCATGGATAACACATGCTGAATACTTTGTAGCAGCAGATGGAAAAGTCTTCAGGACAGATTTAATGACCAAGGAAAAGATAGGAATCGAATTCTTCCCATACTGCATAGTTTGGACAAAGGTCATTGGCAACAATCTTCCAAATAAAGATATTGTAATAGGCATGGATGTATATTTAGCAGCCAACAGACTTCAAATTCTTCCCACGGGAATCAAATTTAAAAGAGAATTCAAACCTTATTTTGGGATATTGAAGTTATATTCACTATCTAAAATCCCTGTTGGGTATGAAGAAATCAAGACTAACCTGCTCAAAATCTATGCAGACAACCATGAAACATTTAACCATCCAAAACCTCTATGGAAGAATAAAGAATTTTTTGTTCAACTTCCATTTAAGCTCAATGAAGATGTTAATCCAACATTGGCCAGAGAAGAATGCAACCAATTGCTCAAACAGGGTCTGATAGAACCCATCAAATTAGAATGGGCTTGCCAATCATTTTATGTGGAAAAAAGATCTGAGAAGTTAAGAGGAAAAAAGAGGCTAGTAATTGATTACAAAACTCTAAATCATTTCCTCAAAGATGATAAATTTCCCATTCCAAAGGCCTCATCCTTAAATGTCTTCATCAAATATGCCCGTATCTATTCCAAGTTCGATATTAGGTCAGGATTTTGGCAGTTAGGTATTAACCTGAGGACCGTTACAAAACGATGTTCTGCATTCCTAACGCCCAATACCAATGGACCGTGTTACCATTTGGGCTTAAGGTAGCTCCATCACTTTTTCAAAAGGCCATGACTATAATTTTTGATCCCATTCTTAATAGTATCCTCATCTATATTGATGATTTGCACTTATTCTCAAAAGATGAAAAAGCCTATAAACAATTATTGGGCCAATATCTTCAAATAACCCAACGACATAATTGGGCCAAACAAAGATTGATTTTTTAGGGATTCATTTCTACCAAGGGAAATATCAACCTCAGCCTCATATTTCTCAAGAATTATTAAACTTTCTTGATGAAAATCTCAAAGTTAAGCAAATTCAGCAATTTCTTGGTATAATTAATTATATCAGAGGTTTCTTGCCAAAACTTGCGAGATACACAAGTCCTCTATCTCAAATGTTGAAGAAAAACCCCCCACCATGGGGAACCAAGCAAATTGAAGCAGTAAGAGCTTTGAAAAATATCGCACAAACTCCCCCAGCCTTAAAAATCCGAGGAGACGGAAAAAGAGTCTTACAGACGGACGCTAGTGATCATTATTGGGGAGCTTTCTTGATAGAAGAAACTGATGGAATAAAGTATTATTGTGGTCATGCTAGTGGTCAACTCAAAGAAGTCGAAAAACATTACCATACCACTTATAAGGAAGCTCTTGCAGTCAAGATGGGTATCCAAAAGTTTGACTTTCACTTGAGAGGCCATCAGTTTGAAGTCCAGATGGATAATTCCTCTTTCCCTAGGATCCTCAAATTCAAAAATAAGACGCCTCCTAATCCTCAAACTCTTAGGCTCAAAGATTGGTTTTTCATATATGATTTTACTGTAAAACATATCAAAGGAACTCAAAATGTGATCCCCGATTTACTTTCTAGGCCTATGAAACCCATCCAGATCATTACTACCAAGCACACTTTTCCTTTGATTCTCATGGTTAAACCATTGTCAACCCGTGCAGCTAGGACCAAGGACTTACCTACAGGAATTATTATGTCCTCTTCACCCTCACAACTCAGTAGTATGCCAGAAATAATCTTTTTTATTACATGACAAAAATCATAAGGAATAAACTCCCTGATCACACCCATTTTTTCCTAGACACACCATTTCTCCTACCAATTTTAATAAACCCTTATGTTAAGTTCATAATAAACCATTTGTGGTATATTTGGTGTGCCACCGCTTTGTATTTTATGCCTGTTCTCATACCCACTGAAGCCATGTATGAACACTTAATGGATCCCAAGAATCACAAATCCTTGATATGAACTACTCTTGAATGGTACTCCCCACTAACATGGTGGAGAGATCAATTAAAACCAGTCCTAGACGAGGTCAAAGAAAGAGGATTAACCTCAGAGGCTATTAGCAAATTCAAAACTATTTTCTTTATGCACAGGCTTTATCAGATAAATCCTACCACTAAGTTACTTGGATGTAAGGATTATGTCCATATATGGGAAACCATTGATGATTATCCTCTCAGTCTGAAAGTTACAAGAGAATGAATGGAGTATGTTAACTTCATCAACCTCCATGAACCAAACAAGATGAATGATAATTCCACTTGTATAAGTCATCAAGCTCAGTTCCAAAGTCGAGAGGTTGGAGGAAGCTCAGTTCAAGCCACACAACAAAAAATAGATTCTCCAATGGAAGCTGAATTCTCAGTTGGACACGTGGAAGAAATTCAGAGAAAAATATTAGATCATGCTTGCATAATGGATGATGTGTGGGAAAAAGAGACATCTCGATTCGGAGACTACTTTTTAGAAGAATACTTATTCAATCAGAATATGTCTCCAAGTCATGAACCTATCTGTTCTTGCAGGAAAAATTATATATATGATCTTAAGGGATTCAATGGTTTCAAGTGGGATGACTTGGCCTCCAAGTTATGGGTCTAGCTTATCCCGCAGACGGGAGCCCTTAAGTATTGTGTAAGAGACCTCTCTTGAGCATGTAGCTGAGAGAGGAAAATGAGAGAGTGGAAGAGGGATCGTGGATCCTCCTCATTTCATGGCCCTAAGGCCTCTTATATAATATGGCCATCACCCCGATTCATGATGACGTAACCGTCTATTAATACTTGTAACCGATTAATAATGACTTGTAACGTACGTAACCGCTCTCTAATAGGTTCCATAACATAAACCAACCCAGTCTGTTACTACCCTGCCAACACAGTTAGGCCGTAGATATACGTCTAATGCATCCGGCCTAAGTACCTTGCTCCGATCTTGGGGTCTCGCTGATGTGCTGCCCGTTTATCAGCTAGTAGACCCATCTCGGTCTCTATTTATCGCTCCTAGCCCGGGAAATGTATTTTATGTACGATCATAAGCCCCCCGAGCATATGGTTTCTAGATCTTGAAGCCTTATGGTCAATTTAATAGAAACATAAGTCTTTGCCCCGAGCCAGACTTTCAATACCGAGCTATGCCTTAGTGCGAATTTTGTTTGAACATGGTGGTTACCATATTTTCGCTTTTAAGGCAAGCATTATTTTGCGCGAATAGTTTTTATTAATTTTGACCGAGCTTAAAAGTAGCTTTCAAGCAGTTTTTTAAGTGTGGAATATCTTTGAAAACTCAGGAGTGTTTAGTTTTGATTTATCTACAGATGTCTTTAGGCAACTGTTTTGATGTGAAATTTTTTCGAGAATACCCTTAAATAGATTCTGGCGGAATCCGTTCAAGGTTCTTCTCCTGGGAGATTTTCACATAAGGAAACTTTTAAGTTTTTAAACAACCATGTAAGCTTTTACGGAGGCTGATGATGATGACGATCCCCCCCAGCTGTTTGGAAAAACGAGTGCCGCTCGAGACGACCAAGTGCTTTTTCTTTGGCTATTTTGTCTCTTTGGGTTTTAAACTCATCACTTTGTATTCCATACTTCGTATGCTTAGCTCACTTACATGAACCGTTTTCATATTGTTTTAACGCCCTGATTACGTGAACGGATATGTGTAATATTGTAGTTCCCAAGTCAAATGGCTTTATTTTAAGGCATGAAGACTTTATTTAGAAGACACAATCCTCTGTTCACTTTTTCCAACCTTACACTAGCATCTCGTCAAGCATGTCTTAATCCTTGGCGGGCTATTGGTGGTAAGACTTAAACTTATACACAGACCAGCCCCCAAGTAATTTTTTTGTGGCTTTTGATAGGTTCGCCAAGCTTTTTCAAATTTACACAAGGCTTTAAGCCTAGTTGTGGCGAAATGTCGGGTTGTGTCTGTCACTGATTCAAGCAAAGCATCTTGAATCAAGGCTTTAAGCCGAGTTGTGGCGAAATGCCAGGATGTGCCTGTCACTGATTCAAGCAAAGTATCTTGAATCAAGGCTTTAAGCCGAGTTGTGGCAAAACGTCGGGCTGTGTCTGACACTGATCCAAGCAAAGTATCTTAAACCAAGGCTTTGAGCCGAGTTGTGGCGAAACGCTGGGTTGTGCCTGACATTGATTCAAGCAAAATATCTTGAACCAAGGCTTTGATTCGAGTTATGGCGAAACATCGGGCAGTGCCTGACACTGATCCAAGCAAAGTATCTTGAACCAATACTTTAAGCCGATTTGTGGTCATGCTTGTATATGTCCAAGAAAAGTATCTTGAACCAAGGCTTTAAGCCGAGTTGTGGAGAAACCTCGGGCTGTGCCTAACACTGATCCAAGCAAAGTATCTTGAACCAAGGCTTTAAGCCGATTTGTGGTTGTGCCTGTATAGGTCCAAGCAAAGTATCTTGAACCAAGGCTTTAAGCCGAGTTGTGGCGAAACAGAGGGTTGTGCCTGACACTGATCCAAGCAAAGTATCTTGAACCAAGGCTTTGAGCCGAGTTGTGGCGAAACATCGGGTTGTTCCTGACACTGATTCAAGCAAAGTATCTTGAACCAAGGCTTTGAGCCGAGTTGTGGCGAAACGGCGGGTTGTGCCTGACACTGATCCAAGCAAAGTATCTTGAACCAAGGCTTTAAGCTGATTCGTGGTTGTGTCTGTATAGGTCCAAGCAAAGTATCTTGAACCAAGGTTTTAAGCCGAGTTGTGGCGAAACGTCGGGATGTGCCTGACACTGGTCCAAGCAAAGTGTCTTGAACCATGGCTTTAAGCCGATTTGTGTTCGTGCCTGTATAGGTCTAAGCAAAGTATCTTGAACTAATGCTTTAAGCCGAGTTATGGTTGTGCCTGTATAGGTCCAAGGAAAGTATCTTGAACCAAGGCTTTAAGCCAAGTTGTGGTTGTGCCTGTATAGGTCCAAGCAAAGTATCTTGAACCAAGGCTTTAAGCCGAGTTGTGGCGAAACGTCGGGCTGTGCCTGACACTGATCCAAGCAAAGTATCTTGAACCAAGGCTTTGAGCCGAGTTGTGGCGAAACGTCGAGTTATTCCTGACACTGATTCAAGCAAAGTATCTTGAGCCAAGACTTTGAGTCGAGTTGTGGCGAAACGGCGGGTTGTGCCTGACACTGATCCAAGCAAAGTATCTTGAACCAAGGCTTTAAGCCGATTTGTGGTTGTGTCTGTATAGGTCCAAGCAAAGTATCTTGAACCAAGGTTTTAAGCCGAGTTATGGCGAAACGTCGGGATGTGCCTGACACTAGTCCAAGCAAAGTATACTGAACCATGGCTTTAAGCCGATTTGTGGTCGTGCCTGTATAGGTCTAAGCAAAGTATCTTGAACTAATGCTTTAAGCCGAGTTATGGCTGTGCCTGTATAGGTCCAAGCAAAGTATCTTGAACCAAGGCTTTAAGCCAAGTTGTGGTTGTGCCTGTATAGGTCCAAGGAAAGTATCTTGAACCAAGGCTTTAAGCCGAGTTGTGGCGAAACGTCGGGCTGTGCCTGACACTGATCCAAGCAAAGTATCTTGAACCAAGGCTTTAAGCCGATTTGTGGTTGTGCCTGTATAGGTTCTAGCAAAGTATCTTGAACCAAGGCTTTAAGTCGAGTTGTGCCTGTGCCTGTATAGGTCCAAGCAAAGTATCTGGAACCAAGGCTTTATGTCGAGTTGTGGTTGTTCCTGTATAGGTCCAAGCTAAGTATCTTGAACCAAGGCTTTAAGCCGATTTGTGTTGTTCCTGTATAGGTCCAAGCAAAGTATTTTGAACCAAGGCTTTAAATCGGGTTTTGGTGAGACGTCGGGTTATGCCTGACACTAATCCAAGTAAAATATCTTGAACCAATGCTTTAAGCCGATTTGTGGTTGTGCCTGTATAGGTGCCTGTATAGGTCCCTGCAAAGTATCTTGAACCAAGGCTTTAAGTCGAGTTATGACTGTGCCTGTATAGGCCAAGCAAAGTATTTGGAACCAAGGCTTTAAGCCGAGTTGTGGCTGTTCCTGTATAGGTCCAAGAAAAGTATCTTGAACCAAGGGTTTAAGCCGATCTGTGGTTGTTCCTGTATAGGTCCAAGCAAAGTATCTTGAACCAAGACTTTGAATCGGGTTTTGGTGAGACGTCGGGTTGTGCCTGACACTGATCCAAGTAAAATATCTTGAACCAAGGCTTTAAGCCATATTTTGGCGAAACATCGGGCTGTTTCTGAGTAGGATCACCAAAAGGTGGGTTCCAAGGAAGGGAGCCTGATACAACCTGATCATGCATAAAATCCTTAGCCGAGACGGATGGCGGAGAAGGAAGAATGTGAAGATCCGGGATAGGTCTCGGCCTTAGAGAGGAGGTCTTTATCCGACATAGGTCCCGGGAAAGGAGATGAAGTCGGCCCAGTTCCGAGGAGGAGTCCGGCAGCTTTTCCAGTATGAAGAGTTGGGCAGACGTTATGAAGACGAAGAGTTCCCAGAATCTTTATGAGACGTTACTAGCGAATGATTACAAGCTGTAACAGCTAGCTCCCTGTCTTCAAGCCATGGTTAATGCACTGAGGCAGTTACGAAAGGGAGGAAGTAGCTTCATGGAAGGAATGATATAAATAGGGCTCCCGCCAGCGGGATAAGCAAGACAATCATAAGCTTGGAACTTGAGTTACGACACTTGAGCTTCCAAATCCCTAAAATATCTTTAATAAGGTTTTTCCTGTAAGAACACAACCTATTGATCTTTACAAACTAGAATTGTTTTTAAGGTGCCTCTTTACCCATACAGGGGAGTAAGACGACACCTTTATTTTTAGATGTCACTGACATTTTTTACAACCGGCAGAGACATTTAGCTCGCCTTAATGGTATTTTACACAATCTTGAAGTATAAATTTGTAACTATCTAGTTTTGCGCTGACGTTGTCGCTCAATATTTATACTATCTAGGTTTCCGTTTAGCACAACGTGTGTTGACTTTTGACGGATCATAGTCCCACTGTAAGGATGTCCGAGTATTTCTTGAGTCTTCAGCGGGGGCGGCCAAGTTTATAGGTTGAGTGCTTATACTTACACTACCCGACCTCGTCCAATTCTAGATTGTTTATATTTTGTATGAATCAACTTTGAATCTCTCCTAGATTTCCCTAGTAAGAATAGGGTGTCTCCCGCCCACGTAGGGGAAAAGGACAACACTTTATCTAAAATTTAAAAAAGTTAATTTTTTACAAACGGCAGAGACAATGGCTCGCCCTATAACAATATTGTTTTGTTCAAAATATATATTTATTTTCTGTTCAATTTTACTAACTTGTAACCGGCTGTCTACGCTCAAACGGGATGTCTATGTATGGTCCCTCTAAGCATGAGGCTTTGTTTGGAACAAAATAAAATGCTTTACCTCAGAGGAACCCTGGCTAAGAAAGATTTTACTACTCGATGCTTGCCAGAGATCTTTGTATTGCTAACCGAGAAGGGTTTTCCCAGTTAGATAATAAGTATACTTTATCCACCGACTGCACAATCAAGTAATGAACCGCTGCCACTCGATACGTAAGAAGAACTACTCTAATATCTTTCCAACCTTTTCCACTTAAAGTTAGTTCCTTGAAATAGATTTGTATGCTGCACTCATGTGTTTATAACTTGATTTGGGATAGAAGACCGACAAACCGCCAAGTTACAATTTGACTTTCTGAGTCCAAAAATGCATTTTGGTTACCCAGGCTAGATGACTTTAATGCATAAGCCATATGGAATCCTTTACCAAAAACTATGTTTACACATGACTTTCCAAGAGCGACCTATAATTTATTAAAACAATAAAACATGCTTTAACGTAATGACATCATCATGATATCAATTCTTTTTGGAACCGGACCATCATCTTACAACATATGTGATTAATCATAGTTTATCTACACACCGTTTATAAAATATGTAATGGATAAAAATGACTTATCTTTAATTGGTAGTGGCGGTGCTTCCATAGCAGTAATGAATAAAGTAGTCGTAATTATCTCCGTTCAAATAATTCGGCTTCCAAGATATACATGATTGGAACTAAGACTCCACAAACCGACCATCCTTTTTCTCATCATGCAATGGACTACTGCTTTAGTCGGTTCATACCTTGATATTCATGATAACTCTGTTGACAAATATCGCCTATTTTTGTGTGACTTATTTATCAAATTAGTTGATAGAGTCACAATAAACATTAATCTAGAATTTTACGATCAATTTGAAGCAGCTACAGTAAGGCCATGCTCAAATTGTTTAACGTATAGTATCCTGGATATGTCTTATAGACTTGTAAATAATGGAGGTGTCTCTATTATAGAGAGACATCAACGGTTCGTTCATTTTCATTACCACCATATCAATTATACATTTCAAAAGCCACTCCATTATGTATTCTCCTTAAATGCAATATCAGTAGCAAACTCAACAATATAATAAGAGTCACGGCCAATCATAACGAATGACATGGCACAAACAATGGTGTTAGTCCGCGATATACATGGCGGCGTCGCTAATTGATTTTCATTAACATGATTTGCAGACCATGTAGCCAACTATCGGAAATTAAACTCGTCTCGACCTTCCGTCGTAGACCTGTTCAACTGGAACCCATTTAATTATGGTCAAGTGAGGATTAGAGGAATGCTTAGCAGTGTAGTAAATTAACAAGCCAAAAGTAAAGATGTGTCACTTATCTTTGATGGCAGCATCTATTCGGGCTGCCGAAATACATTAGTCGCATAAACCATGATTTCATGGAGCACAACATCACCATTGGTAATTAACAGAGCGAGGACAAACATTGAGATGATTCAATCCTTCATTGGTAGATTTCTACTTCAGCGTTCTTGCCGTATTTCCCCCTACACGATGTCGTTGTTATGGCGTGTAACTTTGAATCATGCCGATGAAGATAGAGAACCAACAGTTTATTGCAGTTTTAATAACATCGTAACATCAGAGAACTGTTTCACTATCCCTGTCATCATTGATGATTCAACCGAGACCAGCGCTCTGGTAGTATTCTGGATAGGTTCGATTGAGAGGGTCACCGAGCTATGAGGACCTCCAAGTTTATTGGGCGTGGCCACCTGAACTTGATAGCTTTAGCTTTTCCGAACATTCTTCCGGAACATCTTTTCTAGAACAATTAAAAGACCCTAAAAGCTCAGTCAATTAGGAGCAGGACAAACATAATACTGATGTAAATTAACCCCAGAATAACAAGATTATCAAAATCCTAATGAAAGTTTTATCATCTTCTACATAACAGTATTTATTCAAGAGATGTAACTGGTAAATCGACTTATCTTTGTGACATCGGAGTGTGATTTACTTTCGATTCTTAATTCGTGTCAAGTTTTCAACATGCCAGATTAGAGCAACATATGACGGGATCAGGGAGCATTTATCTTATCTCATATCGATGATGAAAGGAAAGATGAGTGCTTCAGCTTATGTTGTGTTTGCCCCTCCCTGGTGTGTGGCTTCCGCCTGATACCACGCCGGAAATCATTCCCTTGTGGTGATCAGTACTACCATAAAAAGAGACAATCAAATGCTCGTCACAATCACAATTTTAACCGTTAAAAACGAACAACAACCAATTATGATTTACCAAAGGAACGGTAAGAATCACTTATATGCTGTCGGCATGTCGACATTACTGCTATCCTAGTTGCGCTATCCGGTCTGATACCAAATGTTGACCTTCTTTGATATCAGAGACGACAATCTTTATTGGACTCATCGAAATCATAAACATCACACTAGAGGTACAATGATGAATTCCAAGTTGATGAGACAGGTACGCCCGTGATAACTCATCTGATTTATGCGTTTGAAACTTTGAGCCATCATTGCACTCTTATAAACCACGTGTTGTCCAGTAGCACTCTCGGATCCGGGTTCAGCCAAAGCCTCGCTGGACTTTGTAGACGGCAGTTTGGATTGCGTATTCCTTGAGATTTAGAGATGGCAACATGCAGTTTCGAGTTTCTCCATACCATCTTTCCTCTAGCCATTGAACCCTCATTTGACGGCCTTGTTCATAAAGTCATTCCTTTTGACGGAGATATCAACTAATGGTTCTTCCAAATCGCCACCGTATCAACTTTGCCCATAACATGCTCAAACCGCCGAAAGATTTTGTAGGATCAGTTGGTATTTCTAGGGATGCGAGCTTGAGCTGTCCAAACGAACAAGTGTCAACGTAAGAGATTAAGTTGCAATGAGAGGTGTCATGGGCTTTGATTGACATCATTATATGCTTTATCAAGTTGTTTGGTGAATATAACATTATTTTAGTTTCATTGGAACCACATGAGGGTTAGTTTTAACTATGATTCTGCTCTTAAGAACAGAACCGGGCGAACTAGGTACTTTGGTACAGAGGTACGATGGAATACATTAAATGGATATGATGTGTGGCCTAAGAATAGTTTTACCGAGGTCCCTCGGTGGACGTCAAATGTTCTAGTAGGAAAAACTATATATATGATTTTAAGGGATTCGGTGGCTTTAAGTGGGATGACTTGACCTCCAAGTTATGGATCTAACTTATCCCGCAGACGGGAGCCCTTAAGTATTGTGTAAGAGACCTCTCTTGAGCATGTAGATGAGAGAGGAAAATGAGAGAGTGGAAGAGGGGTCGTGGATCCTCCTCATTTCATGGCCCTAAGGCCTCTTATATAATATGGCCATCACCCTGATTCATGATGACGTAACCGTTTATTAATACTTGTAACCAATTACTAATGACTTGTAACGTCCGTAACCACTCTCTAATAGGTTTCGTAACAGAAATCAACCCGGTCTGGTAATACTCGGCCAACACAATTAGGCCGCGGATATACGTCTAGCACGTTGTTCACGGTGATTTCTCGTAAACAACGCTAGTCTTTCAAACAATCGAATAAACTTAATTACTGTTATTCAATTTCTCTGGTAACTTGCAGGATCGACTAGATTGATCCTATGGGACATAGCCGTTTGGCTAAATCTAATTGTAAAACTGGTATTCATATTTAAGACTTCTAATTAAAGTGTTTCAAAGACATCCAATCCACTTCGATTACTACAGTAAATGATTCTAAGGATCATTTCTATATGATATAAGGAATGTTCATCAGAAAAGTAAAAAGACTTCAGATTGGGTAAATGACAGGATTAAGTGAGTGAATGTAAAAGTTGTTGAATGTTTAAAGGATTCGAACATAAGAAAAGCGTTTAAATGCAGAAAGAAATAAATGACTCTGAATGTAAAAGCTTTAATGTAAAGGCATGAACGTAAAAAAAAATTTGGTGGAAACTTTATACCCTGAAGCCAACTGTGTTAGGTCATTTGCCTCTTGATTTTCTATTCTTGGTATATGTTTAATATCCATGTATTCGAATTTTTTGAGTAGCCTATTAACTATGACGAAATACGTAATCAAATTGTCCTTTATGCATTTGTATTCCTTTGTTATTTGCTTGACCACTAGCTCCGAATCTCCTTTAATTTCGACTCTAGTTGCCCCCAATTCCAACAAAGCTTCAAGTCTAACGATAAGCGCTTACTCGACGTTGTTAGAACAACGAGGACCATCTAACTTATACTTGAATTTTGTTGGAATTCCTTCGGGAGAAATTATAAGAACTCCAACACCACTACCATCTTTATGGGTCGAACCATCAAAGTATAATTTCCAAGGTTGCATTTCAACATAACCCATGACAGTCTCTTCGATCAGTGAATGATCAACAATAAAATCAGAAATTACTTGACCTTTCACACTCTTAAAGGCATGAAAGTCAAAGAATACTGTCAAGGCCAAAGCCCATTTACCAATTACGCTATGCATTATTGGTTTCGAAAGCATGTGTTTGATAACATCGAAATGAGATGAAACATGAACATCAACAGGCTTTATATAATATTTAAGTTTCATACAAGAGAAATACAAACAGAGACATAGCTTTTCTATGTTGCTATATCTGGTTTCCGCATCATTCAACACCCTACTTAAATAGTATACGGCTCTTTCGATGCCATTGCTATCTTCTTGCGCTAAATACTACCTATGGTAACTTGAGGCGGATATGTACAATCTCATGGGCTTTCCCATGAAGGTGGAACAAGATAGGAGGTGATGAGATATCTTTTATATTGTCAAACGCCTCCTGATGTGCTTCGTTCCATTTGAAGGCTTGTCCTTGCTTCAAACGAAGTAACGGAGAGAAAGCATGGGTTCTTCCACTTAAATTCGAAATGAACCTTCTTAAAAAGTTAATTTTACCTAGCAAAGATTGCAACTCCTTTTTTGATGTAGGTGCTTTCGTTTCTACAATGGCTTTGGTCTTGTTTTGGTTGATTTCGATACCTTTCTTATGAACCACAAAACCAAGGAAATCTCCAGCCTGCACGAAAAATGCACACTTAAGGGGGTTCATTTTTAAGCCATGTTTTCTCATTATTTCGAATGATTGGCTCAAATGATGAAAATGAGTTTCTGCAGATACTGATTTGATGACTATATCATCAATGTACACCTGCATAAAAGTCTCAATGAAATCATGAAAAATCGAATTCATTGCCCTTTGATAAGTTGCTCCAGCGTTTTTTAAACCAAAAGGTATTACTACCCATTCGTAGGTGCCTAAGGCTCCTGGACAACGAAATGCTGTCTTAGCAACATCTTCTTCAGCAATAAAGATCTGGTTATACCTAGAGTATCCATCTAACATACTTAAATATTCAAATCCTGCAGCAGAATCTATTAACATTTCTGCCACAGGCATGGAATACTCATCTTTGGGGGTAGCAGTATTTGAATCTCTAAAATCTCTACAAATTCTCAGAGAGCCATTCTTCTTAATAACAGGTACTATATTTGCTAACCATTCGACATACCTTGTGGTCCTAATGAATCTGCGCAACCCTTTCAATTTCGACTTTAATCTTCGTGAGAACTGGTGCGAACCTTCTAGGGACCTTGATGGGCTTTTTCCATCCTTGATTGGAAGTCGTGTTCCACTAGCTCCCTCTTTAAACCGGCATTTCATCATAGTCCCAAAACAATCTTTGTTTTTCTAAGAACTTCGATCACTTTCCGCTTGAGGCTTGAATTGAGTTTTGTGGTCACGTAAGTTATACTTTTTGTGTTTTCATCTCCCAAGTTCACCTCTTCGAGTGGATCCTGCGCTAACATTTTAGCATTTGAGTCATGGGGTCCTTCTCGAAGCCTAAGGGTTCTTTATCATAAATGGCATCTAGCCTTTGATCTATTTCAACTATTTCTTGTTCTTCAAAGGGTGAGCCTTTTGAGCCATCCCCACCTATTTTGTTTACTTCTGCAGCCATACTATCTACTTCAGCTTCTAAGGCCGCCTTCCATTCGTTCTCAACCATATAGGCCGAAATCTTTTCGAAGAAGGAGGACTCAATCATGAGCAGGACTATCGAATTCCCAACCTGCTGGCCGTCTTTGTGCAGCGCCTTAGACTTCTCCATCTCCCTTGATTATCCTTCTATCCCAATACATTCCATCATGGCGAAGGGTCATGTAATAATGCGCGTTCCTGGTCTCATTGATCTCGTCGTTAGGGGTACAAGGAGCAATTTTGGCTAAGTGTTTGTCATAGTTTCTCTTATCAACTAGGTTGACTGCTGTCATGAAATAGCTTTGGTCTGCTTCGATGTTTTCAACAATGCCATCCTCTCTCCATAATCTGACCTCGATGCATCGGCGGGGGCTGCTCGATGCCATGGATCCATTCTCGCCCAACAAATTGTAGTTGGCTTTAGCTTCGATTACCATGAACATAGTGGGTCTGCAGCTTGATCCCACTATCAAATCCACTTGGATCACCCCCAATGTCTGGCCTACTTTACCTTCATAGTTTGATAGTACCATATTGTGTGGTTTTATGTCAACATCCTGTATCCCTAACTTCTTCAACATGAAATGAGGCATCAAGTTCACTACGGCCTCCATCCACGGGACTTTGTTTACGCCATGTGTACCAACTTTTGCTCGAATGAACAATGCCTTTAGGTGATTTTGCATGGCTGGTTACGGGTACTCAAAGAAGGCATTCGCTCTTGACCCCATTATCCATCACATAATAGCATCTTGGCCTATGTTTCGTCAGTCTATTGCATCATCCTCCTCGTGCTCTCCGACTTGATCTCTTGCCCAAATTGCAAGGCACGGATACTACATTGCGGTTGATGTTGAGTGAAGATTCCCCTTCTAATTCGAAATTATCAGTCAGCATATCCTCATCCTCCTCTGGACCTGGCGTATATTCCTTCGATTCGTTTTGCTTTGTTTCGAGAAAAGTTTCACCTAGGAGGTTTTCCCCAAGTTGATTGTTTGGTGCGGTTTGTTGGTACTCGATTCCTCTTTTCCTTGCTCAAGTCACTCCTTTGTCTAACATAGCTTCTCTCGACTTTTCGAACTCTTTGTTGCCTGCGCCATTGTGACCTTGACATAGGATTCTTTCCCTTGTAGTTTTCCAACCTTACTTCTTCCCTTTTCGCCATATTGAACTGCCTTCTATACGCCATGGCATGGCGTGCATTTCGTTCATTATTCCTCCACTTGTCTTTCCCTTGTCACAACTTGTAGCCACTTGTCCGTTGGTACCTCGGTGGAACTTTGAATGTTACCCTTGGCGCCTCTAGGATAAGGGTGTCGCCTCATTGGGTGTAGTTGTTCTCAAACGTTGGCCCATCGACCGGTTCTGTGGTTCCAACATGGGGCGAAAGGGACTATTTCGAAGGTTTTAGCCACTTTCTGATCATATACTACAGAACATCTTGGACACACTAGGCATTTGGTTGCCCCCTTGTGACAACGAACTAAGAACCCCAAAAGACTTTCTCCAGCCTTAGGGTAGCATCTGAGCAATGGTTATCCGGCGCATTGATGCTGTTCGTGCCTTTGTCTTTTTCAAAGTCTGCAATTCTCGATTACAAATGATCTTGCATCGGGACATAACATCATTACAACATTCTCTTTGTGGCATAGCATAAGGTAGTCTTTGAGACTGGCATCCCTAGCATAACTGTCTTCCATCTTGTATTTTTCTTTCTCTAAGTACCTTTCCATTTCCTTTATTTCGGAACAAGGTTGCTCCATATTTACCATGTTAACATCCACATCTTCTCCTTTGATATCAGTATCTCCCCATCCTGTAGGTTTGATGTCTTCATTGGGGTCTTTGAGCTTTCGGGGAATACTTCACCATGTAATCGAACTTTCCGATGGGCTCCCCCAAGGTATCCCATATTCCTTTCTGAGGAAGAACTGGCAGTGTGATCTGTACTTTCTCCAACTCTCGCCTCAGGCCTTGATGCTTTGTGTCAAATATTGTTTTGGTTCTCCTTGACTGGATCTCTTCGAGCGACCAAAGGCTGCTTGATCGAAGATTCTTGTTCCTTATGGAAGTCCTCAGTAACTTCCTTTTCGACTTCAACTAACACGTAGTTTTCATCTTCAGTGTTTTCCTCTTCTGATGGAGTGTCACCTTCATTTGCTCCAACCATATTTATCTCTCCAATGTATGCAGGTTCAGAGTAATTGGTGTCAGTAACATCTAAAGGGTCATCATCCACTTTCATCTTTGGCTTGTCAGCGAACCTTAATCTACCATCCTTGATTGCATTTTGAATCAGATCCCTAAAAAGAAAACATTGTGAGGTTTTGTGGCCTAAGAAACTGTGATACTTACAAAACCCTCTTTTATTTCTTTGATCTAAAGGTGGTAATTTGACATTCGATGGCACTATTAGTTGCCCATCTTTGACAAGCAAATCAAAAATTTCATCGCATTTCGTTACGTCGAAGGTATACACCTTCTTTGGGAACTTGTCACTTTTCTCATTTTCAATAATTTCTTTCCCTTTTGTGGGAACTAGTAATTTACAAGAGTACGGTGGAGCCTGTTTTAATTCAGCGAGATCAATTTCGACCTCTTCAAATTCAGGGTAATCTTCTGCTTCCTCAGTTTCGACATAAGAAACCCTTTCTTTCTTGTTATTTTTAAAAACCCTGGCTTTCTCGGCCTTTAGTCTTTCGACTTGTCGAACCCTGTCCTCTAATTGGGTCATATCCCTCAAGTATTGCGTATCTAATTTCTTTCGAATGGAGTAGTCTAGGCCACCAGCAGCCATTTCGACTAACTCATGTTCAGGAACTACTGTGAAACATCTAGATTTCAAGAGTCTGAACCTATTCAAATAATCATCTATGGGTTCAGTAAACTTCCTCTTGACACTGGCTAGCTCTTTCAGACTTATTTTAGATTGTCCCGTGTAGAATTGTTCATGGAATAATCTCTCCAAAAGAGTCCAAGTATCTATGGATCCAGGAGGCAATGTGGTGAACCATGTGAAAGCATTCTTAGTTAGGGAACTTGGGAAATATTTAATCCTAAGGTTCTCATTATTTGCTATGTCTCCTGCTTCGGTAAGATACCTAGCTATGTGTTCGACTGTTGACTCATTGGTGTCTCCAGCAAACTTTGTAAATTTAGGGACCTTATATCCCCTTGGTAAATCAGTGTGCATCACATAATCTACTATGGGAGAGGAATAGTTTGGCCTTCTAATTCCTGTATTGAGACCGTTTTGAGCCATAATCCTTTCTGTCATGGTGGTTAAATTATTTTCTGCCAAGATGTTGTCATTTCGAATTCTATGAACGACTTCATCAGCATCTTGGTGTCGACCCACCATGACAACTCCTCTAGGTTGTTCTTCTCGAAACTCTGGAACTTCTAACCTTTCGACCCTTGCCCCTGGTTCTATAACTCCCCTTTGTGGTTCCTCTCGAATCACTGGGGCATCTTGTCTTTGTGCCATTGCCCCCAAGTTAACCCCCTCTCTGGCTGGTCTATAGGGTGGGTCATCAGCAATTTGTTCTATGATGGGTATGTTCGCTCGAACCAACGCCTGATTCTGCCTACGCCTTTCTGGCGAAGCGAAAAAATCTGCTATTCGACTCATGTTATCCGCGTTTTCTCTGTTGGTTACAGTTACATTTTGTACTATTGGGGCAAAGATTTCTTGCATAGTCTGCGCTAACACTCCTATCATATTATGGTTACTATCATCCATTAATTGTCTAAAGGCCATCTGATTTTCTTGGTTAAGATAGGCAGTGTATTATGACCTACTGAACCTTGGGTATTTGTCATAAATTGGTTGGCCCCAGATCCGGACCCAAATTGTGGTGACGAATTTGATGTGGAATTGTGCAAACCCGCCATAAAAGATGTTGGCATCCCATAAGAGGGATTTCTGGGTCTATTGCCATCGAAACCGGGTGGTCTAGTTGGTGGTGGGGTGGCGAAATGGGCTTGTGCCCCTGATGGTGGGACAAATCCCGTAGGATAACCAATGGTCCCTGTATTTCCTAGGGTCGAACTGTTGGTTGTCATGCCACTTGCTCCATTTGTGGCCACACTACTGGTAGAAGATGCAACAGACTATGCGTTCGAAAGGATCGCGTTAGACGTCCCCGTCGAAACAGACGTATTGGTGCCTGTTCCATGTGGGGCATTTTGTTCCCCTTGTTGATTGCTTGGATTAGACATCCTACTACTACGTTTTCTTCTGGGTAAGGGTTGATTACTATTAGTTGTTTTACCACTTCTAAGGTTTATATAACAACGAAATTGATACTCAGAAAAGAACTTACACAGCGAGATTATATCCTAAAAATCTTTACTTTCGACTTTCTTAACGACGAGTCCCACTGGGTGTGCCAATTTGTTCACGGTGATTTCTCGTAAACAACCGCTAGTCTTCAAAACTATCGAATAAACTTAATTACTATTATTCAATTTCTCTGGTAACTTGCAGGATCGACTAGATTGATCCTATGGGACATAGTCGTTTGGCTAAATCTAATTGTAAAACTGGTATTCATATTTAGGACTTCTAATTAAAGTGTTTCAAAGACATCCAATCCACTTCGATTACTACACTAAATGATTCGAAGGATAATTTCTATATGACATAAGGAATGTTCATCAGAAAAGTAAAAAGACTTCAGATTGGATAAGTGGCAGGATTAAGTGAGTGAATGTAAAAGTTGCTGAATGTTTAAAGGATTCGAACATAAGAAAAGCGTTTAAATGCAGAAAGAAATAAATGACTCTGAATGTAAAAGCTTTAATGTAAAGGCATGAACGTAAAAATGTTTGAAGCACAAATGAAATGGAAATGAAAGACAAACTGGAAAATATAAAGAGTTTTCATTGAATTGTAAATGTTGGTGTTATCATACGTACATCTTTCGAGCATTCGTTTCCCTATCCATGCGGTATTTTGAATGTTTACTGAATTTGTACAACAGATATGACACACGAAATCCTAGCACTAAGACCTCTATTTATACTATTTCGACCATAACGGTCTTGCTATCAGAATCTGCCACGTTCGAAGCATGCAGAGCATTACTTCCCTCTAGCCTCCACGCGTCTTCGAACGCTCCAGCGCTTATGTATTTGAATTTCCAATATCCCGCTCACGTTTGAATTTCAAACGCCTTGGAACCTTCGTTTCGAATTCGTTTCAAAGGTTATTTTCGAAAACAACCTTCACAAATATAATCTCATCATTATTTCGAAAATTCTTTAGACTTACACTCCACAACTATCATTCGAAACCTTGAACTTTAATATTTCCATTCGAAAAAACAGTCTCTTCCATTCTAAACCATAAAACTTGCTTTATTCAAACAAAACCCAATCATTTCATTTCGAATCACAATATCAAAATCTTCAGCCAACACGCGTCTGGCGCCTAAGTACCTGGCTCCGACCTTGGGGTCTCGCTGATGTGTTGCCCGGTTATCAGCTAGTAGACCCATCTCGGTCTCTATCTATCGCTCATAGCCCGGGCAATATATTTTATGTACGATCACTATCTTTAAGGACTAATTGGACAAGTGGCACTTATATGTCACAAGCATGTTTATAAATAGTTCAATTTCGTCCTTTTGTATAATAATACTACAATTATGTATTCATAAGGGATAAGTGTGTCGGATTATTGAAATAAGGCATTTAATGATTCCATGGTTGTAAATAGTGTTTCTTTTGTTTTTTTTATGATTCTCCTTGGCTATAAAAGGAGACCTCTTTAAGAGCAAAATGTTCTAGGTTTCTTTTCTTTCTCTCTAAAAGCTTTATTTATTGTATTCATATCATAATTACTCACATAGATGTAAGTATGCTCTACACTTACCTCAAAATAAGGATCTTGTGTATCATAAAACATCTGACCTTCGATCCATACTATGGTCCTCGCTATTATGGAATTTAAGTTTTAATTGTTAGTCCATGTTATGCTTATGGTTAGTTGTGTAAGGACGATACAATTATGGTTGGTTTCATAGTATGTGAGGCTCTCGGACAGTATGATATCAAAGCCTCAACAGAAAGAATGGGTGCATATGGTATGAATATAATAAAAAGAGTGAGTAAGGGAGAAAACTACTCAATCATGGAACTATCACAACCAAACACTCAACCTATTACCACCACCTCTTCCCTATCGCTTCCTAAACTCTGTAAAAAGACTGATACCCATAAAATATAAAACCTTGTTGAGTATTCTTATGTCCCAGAAGATGCTCAAATTGCTGAAACAGTACCTCCCCTTTTAAGCCCTTATAATATTTTCAAAAAACAAAGAACAATTACCAGATCCATCAGAAACTTAATCTCCACCAATGGCCCTTCTATGAAAAAATACGTCCAGTCAACCCGACTAGACCAATGTAGTTTGAGAGCTACAAACCAAGGGCAATATGTTGATTTAGAGATTCCTTAGAGTCTCATAAATCATTGGAAATCTGAAGGTTACACAAATTTACATTTTGGAGCAGCTAGACACATCCTTTCTCTCCATGGAAGAAAAATCCAGCCTGTCTTCTACAAAATAATTGTCCTAGATTCGAGCTATCTCCATTATGAAAATGTTGTCATAGGGACTGTCCTAACCTCACTTCATGCAGGAAGTGTTGTCCTCACTGTTTTTCTAAATTATAATGTAATCCTCAACGACATTACTCTATCCACAAGACTAAAATTCCAAATTCAAATCACTGGATCTGACCAAGTATCCGAGGCAATGTCTACTACTCTCCATCACCAAATAATCTATCGCCTACAAAATCATTCGATAGATTTTCCTCTCATAGGATGTTCTTCTGATTCACTATTAGTAGTAACTAATAGAGAAGAAGATATACCCTCTATTGTTCAGATTCCAAGAAGGATCACAAGGGAAGAATTAACTCAGTTAATTCCCCTTGAGTGGATAACAAATTATAAAAAAATACCTCAAGACAGAAGACAAATATAATCTCAAGAGGCCACCTTCAGAAGATCCGTTGACAGAACAGTGAAAACAATTTTCAAAAAACCAGATGAAGGACCAAGTTCAACTTCTCCTATTTTCCATACCATGATGATCCGAACGATTCTCAAAGAAGATTGGTGCCCAGTCCATGCTGTTACCAGTAAAGGAAAACGTATCTACATTGACAAGATAAATGGTCATTTTATTTGGGACGTAGATCCCAATAAATGCGACCCAGAATGTGATTGTTGGATGCACGATAATGATTATGACAAAGACATTATCCTCCCGAAAATAAAAAACAACGGGATTTGCAAACCATCTCTTCCTCACAAAGAAGATATGATCCTGATAATGATCCATGGGTAGGAATCCATGCGAAGAAGAAACATCTTCCAATTTATGAGGAAGCTCTCAAACTCCTCAGAAAAGAAAAATTGTTGCCACCAAATGATCCTACTCTTGTTACATGATCACCATCAGACTACTGCAAACCTTTGGACCCTCCAAAAAATGTCGAGTCAATTCCTTGCTTTATGTACTCAACTTTCGCACCAGATTATAGCCAACATAAAGTCACGATCATAACCTCTTGTACTAATGTTCCTAAGAATCGTTGGATAATATGAATTCCAGAATCTTGACTTCAATTGTAATACATAACCAAATGTTTTCTTCCAATAGTGTTTATGTTCAGAATCTGATGATGTCACACGCCTTGATACCATAGTTAGAACATTACAACAACATCTACACACTAGAATGAAACCATTATAGTATACAATTTTTCTTTATGATGTCATGTTCTTACATAATGCTTACTCGCTAAAGAGAATACATGAATGCAAAATATATACATAAAAATAAAAGTTTTAATTAGTTACGTCCGCCGCGGTTACGAACCTTTGTACTTACGCACCTCCTTTGTGCAATAGAGGATCAGGGCGCTCGCAGTTGTCCTAAAAAAAATAATTTGTTGTGTATTTTTTGTGAACATTGTTATTTTCGCATTCTAGTGCACCTCTCTACCTTTGGAGACTCACACATCTATCATAGAAAGGAATTAACATGTTCTTACCTGAAAATATTTTCAAAAATGGAAAACCCGAAGGTAGCCCGAAGGCAAAATGTTTGAATTTGTTGAATGTTTTGGTTAGAAGAATACATTAGATGGTCCCTTAGAAGGTGTGGGTATCTAAGTACTTCTCTTTTACTTCTGAAAGTATTTAAGATACGTGCAGTACTAAAGTCTATGACATGATAGACTTTTAGATGGTTGAGTCAGACGCCTCTTATCCAAAGTACTCCGCATATGCTTAGAACTCGTGGTGTATTTGCATGCATCATATTTATTAATATTTTTGAATTTTCAAATAAGAAAAAGTTTTAGTCTTAATGGATGCAAAAGGGGAATGAAAAATCTAAGGTTGATTTTATTCCTAATGTTATCATGTAATGGTGATCCTAAAGTTAGATTTAACAAAAGGGAAAAGCTACCTAATGTCGGCATGCATAGTTTAAGAGCCTAATGTCTACCTTAATTCTAAGTGAACCAAGTGAATCCTAAGGGAACATACAAAGGTAAGAACAGGAACATAAGCAAAAAAAATAGATGGCTTACAAGCCTACCAAACACATATGTGTATCACCTAGCAAGGAATGAACAAACAAGCCTAAGCCCTAATGCGTACTTCAAGTCATCACTCAAGTAGCACGAGTGTGTCACACACCATACACTAAGATCCCCCTAAGAGTAATGCATAAATGGCTCTACCCTAAGTCATTACAAACCAAATCGAGAGTACTCAACAATTTCACTAGCACTAAAGGCTTAAAGTGTAAAGATGACACCAATGCTTAACCTACAAATATGATATGACTTAGGCAAGGTGGAAGTCTAACCAAAGAAACTATACCCAAGAGTTGGAAAAGAATTGCAAAGGAATCATGCAAGTAAAAGCTAAAGAAACTATACAAAGCTCAAACTAGTTCCTATAAACCAAACCACTAAAACCATAGCCTTAAGGCTCACTTATGTCAACAAGACTAATCTATATACAAGTAAGAATCAACTTAGAGAACATGTTCTAAAGTTGAAAAAATCACATGGCATTACATGCAAACAATACTCAAACAACTGATCAATTCAAGTAATGAAGCAGAAACATGCTTTTGAATATTACAAAGTAATCAAAACTTGGGGAGTAAGTAAGTTTCATGTTAAACAAAGTAGATAAAATCACAAGTAAGTATCCAACCTATAATCAATTATCTCAAACTTACAAGAAATATCATAATTAAAGCAAATTATGTGCCAAAATTAGGTCAAAACGATCAATTGACAACTTAGGGATCAATCATGGTACACTAATCATATGACTCAATTATGGATCAATCATCCAGATTAAAGATACCCAAATATGTTAAAATTTTAATGAAGAAGTCAATTGAATATTAAACCAAGTTTTAGGTATCATGCAAAAAAAATCGACTCCTAACTATGTAAACAAGTAGACAAATATTTATTTTGGTGTGACCCAAAAAGAAAAATTCAAACAAAGATCTAAAGACACCTCAAAAATTATGGAACTAAACCACAAGACATGTTATTATGTCTACTATTATATTATGAAAAGTCCCTAAGCTATTACATAAATGCAAGCTTCAACATCAAACAATTTACACAAACACGTATTTCCTTAAGTATAGACCGGTGTTCCTAAAACTAATTGGAAAATGATTTGATCCTCAACCAAAAAAAAACCAATTTCACATATGAACCATGGACAATTAGGCCTCTGACCATGACAAAAATTGGTTCAAAATAGTGATCAACAATCATCAAACACAAGCCTTGATCAAAAGGTAGCCCAAATAGAATACCTTTACAAAAAGGATTTAAAGGAAAATAGAAATTAAATTGAAAAACTAGGGGGAAATCACCTAAAAATCCCTAAGACATACAAGAATCAAATTCATATTTTTGTGGATTTTATTTGTCAACATGCAAGAGAACACCTAAACATCACTTCTGATCATATTATTCAAAAAAACTCTTAAAAGAAAAATGGAAATCTATTAAAAAAATCCAAAAAAATCTCAAAAATCTCGTGAATCGGAAATATATTTTTTAGATTTTTTACAAGCCAGAAAAATCAAATTCACAAGAAAAATCATTAAACATCCAAAATTGGTGCACCAAAATATTAAAGGGTGTATTAGCAATTCCTCTTTTGGACTAAATTATGTTACAATAGCGTTCAAGCCCACCACCACCTCTTAAATTATATTTGCCATTTCTTTCTAGGGTATGATTTCATCATTATATTTTGTGAAAAATTACAAAATTTTTAAAAAATTTGAATTTCCGATAAAAATTTTGAAATTTTCAGTTAAATATAAAAAAATTTAGTATATTTTAAAATTTAAAAAAAAAAAAAGATCGAAAAGTTCAAAAATAATACCGGAAATTTACGAAGTTTCAGGTAAAATATATAATTTTTTAAATATCCAAAATTTTCAGTGTATATAAAATTTCTAGTATATACTAAAAATTTGAAGAAAAAAAATTTAAAACTACCAGAAATTTTTTAGACGTATCAGAAATTTCACAAAATTTACCAGAAATTTTATTGGACGTACTAAAAATTTCAACAAAAAATAATTTTGGAATAAAGTTTTGAGAGGAGAGTGACAGCCTGACAGATATATTTTAAGGGATGGCAATATAAATTCTCATCATCCAGGGTAAAGTCAGCAAATGCGCCGAAGCCCGGCTCCAAGTCACGTTTAAGCCTACTGTACAAACACACACTCAATTGTCCAGATTTTCTAGTCTTAAGTTGAGTCACTACGTAACAAAAATGTAGCTATAGCCATCAGAAATTAACATCCTATTTATACCATTATTCAAAACGAAAGTGCCAGGAAATAAAACAAAATGAAGTGAATTCTGATTGGTTAGCAGAATTAGCATGACCCAACAGAAACAGGAACGCCTAGGGATTATTTAGTCCTAATATTAATCTAAAAGTATCCTAAAAAGTTAGAGAAATTATTCTAAAAAAATAAAATGAGATAAAAGTATGTATGATGGTGTAAAAAATAGAAAAGAGAGTAAACTAGTGGACTGGAAGATAAATCTTGAGCTGGCCCAATATTTCAATTATGTAGTGCAGAAAAACCCAAAACAGTAGAAAATTTTACCACGTACCCCTATATTTATTCTCATACCCCTACAATTTTGACATCTGGACGAAATTTTCCTTGAATAAATACTAATTACTTTTTTTTTTTTTACTTTTACCATTATAACTTCTGAAAAAGGAGAGAGAAAGATAATTTTTTTACAAACCGGATAACATGGTAAGTGGGTTATCCGGTGTGTTTTTGAAAATTTTAACACACACCGGAAGTCACGTGTGTGGGTTATCCGGTTTGGGTTTTATCCCTCACAACTTCTGAATCGTCTTTTTTCCTGTTCCAGTATACATAATCTGATTCCTCTACCAGCTTAAACAAATGTTGCATTTCTGTTCTAGACCCCTTATATCACAAGAGTAAAATACAGAAAGATATAAGGGGGCTGGTCCGATTCGAAATGTTGCATTTCTGTTTCATTTTCGTTTTTATATTTTATTTCATTTTCGTTTCTATTAATTTATACAGAAAGATATAAGGGTGCAAAAAAGAAAAATGAGTAAATAGGCTGAAATAAATTAATAGAAACCAAAATGAAATAAAATATAAAAAATCGAATCGAACCAGCCGGGTTGAACCGGACTGGATAGGTCCACCTCTCTTCTTCCTCCAAACATTCTTTCACGCAAAAACAAAGAGTCAAAGTCGTCTCAAATTTTTGGGAGTTCTGTGTAGGTTAGTCACAATTTATCATTGATAAAATAATTAGAGGTACTATATAATCATATAATCACTATTTAATTTTGACAAATACTTTATGAGGTCTCATTTAATCATAAATTAATTTTAAATTTTTGAAGATATATGCAATAAACCACTTTACACGCCCTCAAAGACGACCATGAGAGTATACCAACCGAAAATAAGTGGTGCTCCCATCTCTCCACTTCTCAAACCTCCATGAGAGCTTCTTGCAAAGATATGAAAATTTCAATTTTTACTCCAAATTAACCAAAAGATAAGTTTTGTGGAAGGGTTTTTGTGGTTTTGCAATCCTAATATCATTTCCATGTGATTGCATGATTGGGGTCTGGTTTTGGAATTTTGAATTTGTGAAATAAGTGTTTTTTTGGGTTTATGTCAAAGGTTGTGTTTTATGAAAAAAAGTGATTATTTTCAAAAGTTAAATCATTCTACATGTTAGAAATAATGCTATTGTCAAGCTAAAATGCAATTTTATGATAGAATTATCTTGAAGATGTTTATGCCAATTTCCATGATTCTTGAATTTGTTATGTGGAAATAAGTGCTTATGAAAAAAAAACTATTTTGCTCCATGCCTATGATTAATGTTATTCTATGCTAAAACGCATCTATATGTTTAGAACTACACTATTACTATGTCAAGAATTGAATTGAGGTTTTTGGTGTTAAATAGTGCTTTTCCTAATAAGCTATTCCATATCAGTGACATAAATTAAGGCTCTATCACAGACATTCAACAAGAATCATTCATACAAGCATGTACATGGTAATGGCGTGAAAAGAAGGAGAATAACGATTTACCAACGAAGTGGAGGTTTGTTCCGGTTAATGTTGCAAAGTGTCTGACAAAAACCTACAAGAAATCCGGAAAACTTCAAGAGGTAAACTCTATATTTTCATTAATCCTCATGCTTGATGGTGATAATAACAAATAGAATTCTTGATGTTGAATTTGCTTGAGTCTTGATTAACAATTGTTGAAGCTTGAATCTTGAAAATGCTTGAATTTGCTTTAGTTTTGATGGAAATTGTAGATAGAAATTGATGATGAATTGATGAATGATTGCGGTTTAGTTCCACCAACTTAGAACTTCAATGTGAAGTTCAAAAATGGTGATGAAGATGAACTTTGGTGAGGGTTAGGGAGTGAAAAAGAGAGAAAGTAGTTATGGTTGTTAATAATGGTTAACCCCAAAATTGTGAGAGATGGAAGGTTTATATAGTTTTTTTGCGGTGGGAAATCAATTTGAGCTTAAGTTGCGGATCACTAATCCTCCATTGGGTTGATTGTTAAGAAGGATTAGGATCGAGTGAAAAATGGAAGTTGGAATTTGTGTTAGTTTGGAAACTTTAAGAAAGTTAAAATTAGTTAGGTAGGTTAAGGGTAAATGGGTAAATGCATAGTTGTAGAGGAATATGTAGTCAAGGGTAGTTAGAGGCAAAACATGTTTGGGTTTAACACAAGTACAAAGTTTAGGGGTAAGGTGAATGATCACTTGGTTAGAACTTGAATTAACTTGAATTTTGTCTTGATTTTGCTTACTTTTTATCCACTTTCAACTTGAATTTTTGGTGAATGAAACCATGCTTTTAGGTGCTCTCTAGAAGTGTTTTCATGTTAAAAATAATCACTTTTAGGTGGTGTAAACTTACAGATCGAAAATCGGATATTTTGTGCATGAAATGACTTGAATCAAAGTTGAGAAATGTTGGAAAAACAAATGTTATAATGCAGAATTTTTTGTAAGTGTTATGCAGAACTTTTTCCAAGTGTTATGAAGAATTTTCTTCATTAGATGTTTGCAATCCATGATATGGAGGATTAATTTAATGTGCCTTTTTCCTTTCTGTAAAATGAGTATTGCGGTGGAAGAATTAGTTCGAGGCGACATCAGAAGATGAAGAACAAGCTATGGAGAAGAGCCTTGTTGGAATAGAATTTTGTTGGAAATTACCCGTGTAACATTAATAACATGACATACATACACTTTCTGTACACATTTATAAGTAACAAAAAATTTTTAGATTCATTCAATCATTGATGTATCTGATATAAAATAATGACTAAATATATCAAGGATTCAATGACTCTAAAATTTTTTTATTGCTTATAAACGTGTCCGGAGAGTGTAAGTCATTTTTGATGAAATTGTGATGTTCCTTTGGTCACATGCTTGAGGAATAGATCTAGGAGAATTCGTGAGTTGAAATCGAGTCAAATGCCAAAAGTTGATCCAAAGTCAATTGTTGACCAAAAAGTCAACAATTTGACCAAATAGTCAACTGTACCATAAAATTATAATTTTTTATCCTCTTTCCTTGTAATCCCTTCTTTCAACTTGTATCTCAAATAATAATGCATCTTACTATGACTTTTTAATTAATGAATGAAATATTTCTTTTATTTTGATTTTGCCATTTCCTTCAAATTCAAGCAATTTCCACAAAAACTTGAAGTGACTTTGATCTAATAAAATAAATAAAATCTTGCACAATAAGTAATGAATGAACACCAACCCTAATTGCTTGATACAAATCTCAGTTTTGAGTCGTGCAGATGAAATCCAAGCACCATAGACTTTTGAACCAATGTATGTATGTAAATGCAAATGAATGAATGTTTTACCTAAAACGAATGATAAAGAGAAATGTATGTTGATGAATTCAAAGTTATAAGCCAGATAAAGAGTGAAAAGGGTAGGTAAATTTGGGGTATGATAGAGACCTATTCATTATCTTTGTTATACCATTTTATTGTCGTGTCTTACAAACCAATAAATGTATTTTAATACTGTGTTCTTCTCAAAACCTCTTGAAATTTGAATCAATGTACTCTGACCTATTATCTCACTGCAAATACATGATTTTTATGCCTGTTTGATTCTCTACCTCCGTTTTCCACAACTTGAATTTGAAAAACACTTCATATTTCTTCTTCAAGAAATACACCCAAACATTGCAAGAAAAATCAACATTGAAAGTCATAAAATACCTAAAACCACCCATGAAAACCTCTTTGGTAGGATCTCACATATAAAGATGCACATAGTCTAATTTTTTTTATGCTTTCCGGTCTTGATCCGAACATAATATTATTTTTCAAGTACTCAATACTTGCACAAACCCATCTTACAACTAGGAAAATCCTTCAATATATTTCTCATATGAATTTCCATCATCTCCGACTCAGCTTATGTAGTATCACCTAAAATAGTGTTCTCCAACAGTTTGTAGATGTTACATGCAGTCCACATTGCTCTCATCACAATCAATACACCCTTGCAAACCTTCGTAATGTCCTTATCTCCCTTAGATATATAGGAGAAACATTTGCCTATATAAAACATAGGGAAATCTAGTTCTTTATCAATTCTAGAATATATCTCACATTGCTCAATGTTCGCACGCCACCATCGTTCATGGTAAGAAATTATCCTAATTCCAAATTTGGAAATGGGGAGGAGACGAGTCATAACGAGGACGATTGGTGAACTTTCAAAACAAATCCTTGTGTCACTCTTTATTATCTCTTTACTCAGTTTGGTTTTCATTATGTAATTTGTCAAATAGCATTGTATAATCGATTGACTCGTTAGAATTTTTCTGAAATTGTTTTGTTTAAAGTGGAGTGTTGATTAGCTTATAATCACTTTTATATTAAGTGGTTTTCATATCAACACAACTCAAAGAAAAATTCTGAAAAGTTGAACGCACACCAAGTGTTTAACAAATTGCAATGTTCGATCTCTTACTCTCATTTAAAGTCTATATGCAATTTATTGAATGTGTTGTTAAATCGATTGATTCAGATAGAAATTCGATTTGATTGTTAAAGTTTAAATTGATCTGTTGATTAGCCTATAATCACTTTGATTGTAAGGGCTTCTTTTTTTTCATTTCAACAAGCTCAAAGGAAATTCTAAAAATTGATTATGCATCACATGTTCGATAAATTATCTAGCTATGTTTTTAATATGATTTCATTGGAAATAAGAAACTGTTGTGTTGAATATTAAACGGTTAATTGAGATATTATTATGTTGATTGATTTTATCATTATAACAATTGTTAATTCTCTATTTTTAGGATTGGCTTTATGTTTGGTAAAACTAATTTAGCAGCAATAGGTTAAATAGGATTTACAAATTGTAAGGAGAAAACAGGTTGAAGTTCAATTTAATGGAGAAACATGTTGTGTTGAAATGTTTCAACATCTGGAACAATATGTCGAAGAAGATGTCATGACATTAGACATCCGATATCACGCTACTGAACTGCCAAAGTTTGTTACAATTCTATTTTAAATTATGCAGAATATTCTGGAAATAATGTGCATCATATGTGGTGTGATCTTGGAGGCATTTGTGGAGGTCCAAGAGCTAAGGAGAAAAATCAGCAAGGACCTTGATTGTAGAAGAAGTTATCTGCTTGTTTATTTTCTACAGAAAGGTTGTTACTGCAGTTTGTTACAACTTCAAGCTGTTATTTGAAGGCCCAAATCCAGTTGGGTAATAGGTTATAAATAGAAGCTTTGTAACCTAAGTTTGGTATCATCCGTGATTGAATATAATGTAGTTTTTAGGGCTGAGTCTGTAGAGTTAACCTCCCGAATTGTGGGAAGGTCACCATGTGTACACCTCGAAGCCTATAGGTAAGAGGGTGTTATGTTCTTGGAGGAAACTGTGAAGTAACTCCAAGGTGTGTCCTAAGTTAGAAGCATATTGCTTTTAGTCTTAGTTAATTTGTGTCACAAGTTGACTGTTTAAGTTGTGTTTGGAGTGAGGTATTCCAAGCTGATTGTGTTTGAAGTGTGGTATCTTAAAACTGTTTTTAGTTTTGTTTAGTGTCACGATTTGTGATATTGAGGGAGTGAGCGGAGGTTCTCATATCTAAGTGTGGTATCTTAGGTAGAAGGTTCATTAGGTAGTTTGATTAAGTGGGGAGGTGTAAATAAAGAAGGTTTAGCTCCGAATTAATACTGTTGATAGTGAACTTCATCTCTGGCTTGGAAGCCCCCAGACGTAGGTTGGTTAGAACCGAACTGGGCTAACAATTCCTTGTGTTCTTGTGTTTCCTGCATTGTTAATTGTATACTCTACCTTGTCTGTTTTGTAATGTCAGATCAGATGTCACAACATCCTGAGTCTGGCCCTCACCAAAATTTCAATTGTATCAGAGCTGGCATTTTGCCTGTTTCTGGATGAGATCCATGAGGGATACTTTCTAGTTGTACATAAGGTAGAAGATTTCCTGAACAAGGAGTGTTCATATTGTATGGTCTCTTAAAGTGGAGGATGGACCTATTTGTGAAGAACTAGACCAACCTGACTAGAGAAGATGAAAATACTGGAACAAGAAAGGTAAATTCAAAAACTTCATACGGGAGTGAAGAGTTTGGATTGTATTGTTTAGCCTCAACATAGAGATAGGAGTTATCAAAACCTTCATGCGGGAGTGAATACATTGATAAGGTAATCCTTGTGTTTATGCATTACCACATGGTCAGGATTTTTGGTTGGGTCTAGATTGTTGCTTGATGAAGAAGCAAGCAGATTGTAGGGTTGATTTATTTTCAATCCTTATGTGTCATGCTTACAAGTAAATTATGGAGTTAGCATTGTGTATATTCTGTTGAGGTATGGCTATACTCTGCTGCATAGCCTCTGATGCAACCCCTATAGTGAAAGAAGGATCCTAGGGTTATTTATCAACAGAATATTTGGCAGATTATTAAAACTATTTAAAAGTGTCAAAGATACTTGAGATATCTCTCAAGTCCACTTATAAAGGCATGGATTATGAAAGTTGATGGGGATCAATTGATCAATGATACTCATATTCATCTGCAAAGCATTTACCTTGAAGACCTTCAAGGATGAAGTGTTCCCAAAATGATGGAACATATGTTCTACTGGATGTTAGAACATTATTACTAGTATGCAACTACCAGTTGAAGAACAGATGTTCTGGCGCTAAACTAATGTAGTGTGAGTATATAAGTTTGGAGCTGAATACTGTGTCTCAACCACAGTAAAATGTGGTCACGAATGTTGACTGCCCTAAATATTGTCCAGGAATGGTATTGTCAAGATGAATCAAGGAAGGCAGATTATCTTATAAGAATCTGTATACTTTTGTGTTATGCCATGATTAAGTATGTTCCAGAAACCTAGTTGAGGGAATCTCCTCTGTAGGTACAAACTATGGCATCCATCATCTCAAAATCAGAAGTGGGAGTCTGAATAAAAGCTTATTGAGATATGGATCACATTATTCCTTGGTTATGTAAATTGTTTGGATGAATAGTTGGTGTGTATTGTGCTTCCTATGTTCCCCCCAAGTATTATGTATGAGAAGTTATGGATGTTACCCCCATAACCATAATGGATGATGTCGTATCAGATGTTTAAACATCATCTTATTATCTTCAATCATGAGAAGTATGTATTGTTGCCAGGAAGTATGTGAGTGTGAAGATGTAATCAGTCAGGATGATCTAGTGTGAGTAGACAATTCTAACTAACTAATCTGGTAGGTACTTGGACGAGAGAACCAAACCATTTATACTCTGTCGGGATCTGAGTATTTGTCTGAAGGATTCAAGGTATATTGTGAACTGAATATCAATGTTTAGGATGTGTGACAACATTTTCTAGTGATTATTTTAAGAGCTTATTCAATTTGGGATATTCATAAAGATGATGTCAAATATCTTGATGGGAGCTAGATATTTGTGTGATAATTGTGTGAAATTCTGAATCAAGAAGAGATGAAGTATGTGATGTATAAAAGAGAGTGTTTTACATGAAGATGCAACATCACAACTGTTGAAGACACTAGAGATTGATGAAGGAAGATAAGGTTCAGATTTATCTTTTGAAGACGTATCATTGGTTATACGCATGGTTATCTATATGGTTTATTCTATTACAAGTTACAGAGTGTGGCAATCTGAATCTTGTATAGCAAGCAAACTAAGGATTACTAATTTGGAAACTGTGGCAAATTCCAAATAAAGAAGACTTCAAGATTAATGAGGACCAATATCCAAGATGTCCTTATAACTCAGGGGGAGTAACAATTTATTGTAAGCTTCATTCTGGTGAAGCAACTCGATTTTCAAAAATCTTTTAAATGAATTTTCAAAACAATGAAATCGCCACCTAATTTTATTTGTTCTAAAAAAAGAACGGGAAAATATAGATAAAACCCACAAAGAAAAAGATAAGACGGTCTACGAGAATAAGAGATATAGGTTTGGGAGTTGGTTATGCAAGGGGAAGGTATTAGCACCCCTTACATCCATCGTACTCGATGGTACCCATTTAGTTCAAAATGTGGTTGTGTGTTAGTGTGAAATTTTTTACAATCTTCTAAATTTAAAAAATAGAAAGAAAGAGAGGAGAAATGTTTTTATTATTTTTGAGTTTGACACGGTTTCGAAACCGTGTGCCTACGTATTCCCTCGTGCAATGGGAAAGTCAAAACTCCGTAGTTCTTCTAGAAAATATTGTTTGTTGATTGATTTTAAATGAAAAAGACAAGTCGTCATTTTTAAAGGAGAGGACTCATCTAACGTCCACAAGGTATGATAAAGAATAAGGGACTACGCACCAACATGAGGGAGGGTTTGAGAACACCTCTAGTACTCAAGTGGAGAAGTCGAAAACCTTGGGAATAGAGGAAGAAGCATCTCAATTATAAATGAATCATGTCTAATCTTGAAAAGGTTTAAAGGTAAAGGGTGTTTGGACACACAAAAGATATTGAATGTGTTGGAATTGATTTTAAATTGTGGATGACAAGTACCAAAATGTTGGGCTATCCTCTAACGATTCAATACTCGAGATTGGTGATTGAGGTCAACCGATCATCTCTCATCCAAAATCTTTATTAGGAAAAGAGTGAGGTGAAACAAGGTTCACTTTTATTAAATGTATGTAATAAAGTATTTAAGTCATTGGGTTACCCTCTATTGGCCCAAATACTTTACATTTTAATTAAATCGTCGGGCTATCCTCTAACGATTTACTTAAATACCATAGCACCATGTTTTTTTTGTTTTGTAGAAAAATTGATTTTTTTGAAAAAATAACTCGACGTTGGATCGAGGTTTGAGAAGAAGACTCGACGTTGGGTCGACTTTTATTGAAAGTGTTTTAAATGCTTGGTGAATGGAGAAAGAATAGGATCGAGATAATTGTAAATCACAAGTAAAATCGACAAAGCCCATACAAGGTGGCCAACCTAAGTATAAAATAATTAAATTCCATGTGTACTAGCAAAGTGGGCTAGTCTACTAAGACGATCAATTAGGACAATTGATCGAAATAGGCTCACTGTAAGAAGGCCCAGGATCAAGCGTACATGTGTGCATGTGTGGTCATCGCGACGCTTCGTAGCTTTGTCGACTTACGGGTTTAAAAATAATTTACAAATATTAGTTTTAAAAAAAGATTTTTTTTAGTTTTGTGTAAGTGACAGTTAAATAAAATAAAATAAATGTGCACTAAATTATTACAAGAATTCTTTTTTGGGAGAGGGATACATGAATTATAAATGGGAATTAAACGGTAAAATAAAATAGAAAGCGGTAAATTATTTACAACGCAACAAGGGGATTGTGATACATTTTTCCGAATGGGGATGAATTGAAATTAAAGAGAAAACAGTAAATTAATTATTTAAGAGCATACAAACAGAAATTAAATGCCGAGAAATTTAAATATTAACTATTGTATTTTTATTATATTGATTAGAATAGAGTATAGAAATTAATTCTAAGAAATTAAAAATAATATGTATATAGTATATATTTACAATACTAAATATAATAAATAAAAATAATATGTATAATTATATTTATAGTATTAAATATAAAAAATAAAAATACTAAATATATTATACGTACATTATTAAATATTAAATAAAGAATAATAATATGAATATTAAAATGTTAATGATAAAAATGTAGATGTGCTAAAAGAAACTGAAAGTTTCGATAAATCCTCGAATGTCTACACAAGTAGCAAACATATTAGTAGCATGAGTGTGAGATGAAATTAAAACGAAAGAAATTGCAACAAATTAGAATATAGTTAGTAATCATCAAAGAAGTGATAATGATGTGAAATGCAAACAAACATCTTCATGAAATTAAAATCTCAAAACAAACTCGTAACACATCTCAACTCATGAGAAACCTTTACCAATCAACATTCATTTGTGTGCTGCCCGAAACATGTTTAAAAACATCAAAAAATAATTTGAAATTACATCTTAATTAATTAGATCGAAAACGGGCAGCAACTCAACCAACACATCAATGCTCCAAATTGAGATAAAGCAAGCTGAAACTGAAGAGTATAACATGATAAAAACAAACCCCAAGCTTCATCAATCAACAAAAAGGTTAGTAGGAATGTCAATCTCAAACCGGCAACAATGTCATCAGCTTCATAACTTATTCTACTTGACAAAATTCAAAGAGATAACTTCCAGACAAAATCAACATCATAATTTCTTTTTAATTTTTAAAATAACCGAAGCATAAGGGCTACCAAGTTCACCACTAAACTAAAAAAAACAGCATCCACATCAGTTTGAAATGACAATGTTAACACTAAAATTCACATCCATGAACCTAACACAACATCAACATCACCAATTCATCATGATAGTCAAAGAAAAAAATCAGTATCACATCAATACCTAAATCAACTATCAGCTTCCAAGCTATACAAAGCCATATAATTGTTATCAATTTTACAACTTGATATCACAACATGTCATTTCTACTCATTAAAACAACTTTAGTAAGCATTTATAAAATTGTTGAAAGAAACAAAATTATCACTAGCTCAAGTTTTTTTTCCAGAAATTAACAACATGTCTTGTACAGAATTAAATCCCAGGATTCAACATAACAAATTTAGTTCCAACAAGAATAAAAGAAATGCAATGGAAAGAAATACCGAACTGTGTCGAAACTGAAACTGTCGCGGGATGTGGTTGTTGTTCACCGTGAGCTTGCTGTTGATGTTGTTGAGGTTGCTGCCGTTGGTGAGGATGAGAAGCAGCAGGCGGAACGAAGGCTGCTGGAGTGAAAGGACAGCGTCGCGGCGAAGGAAACAGGGGAAGCAACGCAGGATTGATGGCTGGAGGTGAAACGGCGAGGGAGATGAGACCGAAGCTGCAGTTGGATGAGAGTGAATAGTGGCAAGCGGTTGCGTGGTTGGAATAGATGGAAACGAGGAAACAGATGGAGCTAGAAGGTGATGATGGGTGTTAGAGGGTGTCACGGTTGTGGTCTGTTGCTGGGAGGAGCGGCACAGTGAAGGGGGTTTCGGCGAGATAGGGGGAGTGAAACGGTGATGGCGGGGACGAAGGGAATGGATGAAGTTATGGCGATGGAGATTGAAGGAGGTGTGTGATGATGAAGAAATTTCTTCTTCTGATGTTTTGTTTTTTATAATTTTGGTTTTTTTTATCCGCCTCTCTTTCCGTGTTTTCAGATTTGGCTCCCCTCCCTTTTCTTAACAATTATCAACATATATATACTAAAAGAATTAGGTTTAACTTATTTTTTTTAAATGTCAAAAATGCCCTTCATAACTAAATGGGCCACAAAAATGGGTCACTTAAAAAATAACAAGCCCAAAAAGTATTTTTGTTTGATTTTTTTGAGATAAAAATTGGACACCTAAAATTGTCAAAAACGGTAAAGGTTCGGACAATAAATTATCCGAAAAATAAAATAATTACATTAAAATAAAGTACAGGTATCAAAGATTGAAGAAAAATTATCAAAATAATTAAAATCGAAATAAAATGATAATAAAGAATACCCGACTTTAAAACATTTACAGTTAAAAACGAGACTTCGAAATGTACCGAAAAATTAGGGAGAACACATTTTCATGATCTACGCGACACGTAGATTCATAAAGCAGTGCGTAAGAGATGAAAACTTGAAATATTTTCTCCGCTAATTTTCGCACAGTATCGAATTGCTTTTAACAGTCTGTTTATAAAATCGAAGTATCGATATCATCGACATATAAATAATTTAAAAATAATGCAATAAACAGGCAGAGAGGTAAAAATGCATGAAGTAAGATAACAAGTACTTTACAACTAAAAACGATGCAAACATCAATTTAAACTGACTTTTGGTCAATTTAAATATGACGAAATGATGCAAATGCAATGAGTAAATGACTGTTTTTTATAATACAAATACAAATGCAAGTAGAAAAATAGCAGGGTAAAATTTGGGGTGCAACATCTGGAAGCTAAGAGGGAGAAATGTTGATGTTAAGGGGGAGCATCTGCTAATTATGTGTACATCAGTGAATGTCCTATCTGATGTTTAGACATCTATTCTTCCCAAAGCTAATATGTATTCCAAGCTGCTATTGAGGGGGAGATTTTTCATTAGCTGATGTGAAGGGGAGTGTATACTGCTATGTGCTGAAGTGACATAAAGTCTTGAAGAAGAAGTTTTATTATAATCTCAAAACCAAAACTGATAGGTTTTGTAGTAAAGTTGATGGTGTTCCAAATGATGTTGCAACATCATTGTTGATGATAGTATGTGGAAAAGACTTGGGACTATGGATCTTGATATACCATCACCTCATTCAGAAGTGGCAGTTCTATCTTTGGTTTAGAATAAGAAGATTCTAAGTTTGTTTAAAGTAGTATGCTCTTGAAATGCATGGCTACTATTCTAGTCTAAATATTTTACTAGTATCAACAACTACTAGTAAATGTAATAACCAGAAGGAGGAATTAATCAACATGGTTTATCAAGTATATATAATGTCTTTTTGTTTCTTTTTCTTTCCTTCACTTTTGTTGTGTCTTCGTTTGTTTTACTCTCATGTCCTTCGTTTGGATATGGGTAAGTTTAGAGTCTATGAAGGTTATGTTTGTCAACTTGTGGAAAACATAGAGAAAAAGGGTAGTGTTCAGACGTAGTTAAGTCTGAGGTCAATCTTTGCAGTTTTTTTTGCAAAGATATTAAATAGGATTTACTATTCTAAGTCTATTGATTCTTGCATTTTCTGCAAGTATTTTTATTCCATGTCTTGTTTTTTAGTCATGAGTTATCCAAATTGTGTCTTGTGTTCTGAGTTATCCAATATACAGGTCTGGTTCTCTATATATGTAAATGGATAGTTCAAGTGTTTGTTTTTGTTAGTGAGTTTCCTCTTGTGCTCCAAAAGAGGATGTTGTGTCAATCTGTGTCGTAGCATAGTTCTCAGTTTGAGGGAGAGTATATAGTATCTTCTTCCTCATGTGCATCATGGCCTCAATATTTCTCCTTCTTTATGAAGATGGTGCCTATGATGTTATGTTTCCTGTGCTATAGTGAGTTCTCCTTCAACAAGCCTTTGTCTTATTATGGCTAAAAAAGGGGAGAAGTGGTTATGTTATGCTATCTCTGAAGAGCAACTTTTAAGGGAAAGAAACTTTGTGTGATATGTGGGATCCTTAAAAGAGAGATAACATTGGAGTTGGACCTGCTAGAAAGATGTCCTAGTATGATGTTTCAACATCATAAAAGAAGACTGAAGATTGTCACTTGTAAAGTTTGAAATATCATAAATAATGACTACTGAAGAGTTCTAAATTGTTGTTGCTGGATTAAATTGTTTAAACCCTTGTATATTTTATTATGCTTCTATAATACAAAGTTTATGTAAATTAGTTTTAGCCAAAATAAGCCAAAGGGGGAGATTGTTGATTCTCTATTTTTAGGATTGGCTTTATGTTTGGTAAAACTAATTTAGCAGCAATAGGTTAAATAGGATTTACAACTTGTAAGGAGAAAGCAGGTTGAAATTCTATTTAATGGAGAAACATGTTGTGTTGAAATGTTTCAACATCTGGAACAACATGTCAAAGAAGATGTCACGACATTAGACATCAGACATCACGCTACTGAATTGTCAAAGTTTGTTACAGTTCTGTTTTAAATTATGCAGAATATTCTGGAAATGATATGCATCATATGTGGCGTGATCTTGGAGGCATTTGTGGAGGTCCAACAGCTAAGGAGAAAAATCATCAAAGACCTTGATTGTAGCAGAAGTTTTCTGCTTGTTTATTTTCTACAAAAAGGTTGTTACTACAATTTGTTACAGCTTCAAGCTGTTATTTGTAGGCCCAAATCCAGTTGGTTAATAGGTTATAAATAGAAGCTTTGTAACCTAAGTTTGGTACCATCCGTGATTGAATATAATGTAGTTTTTAGGGCTGAGTCTGTAGAGTGAATCTCCCGGATTGTGGGAAGGTCACCATGTGTACACCTCGAAGCCTATAAGTAAGAGGGTGTTATGTTCTTGGAGGAAACTGTGAAGTAACTCTAAGGTGTGTCCTAAGTTAGAAGCATATTGCTTTTAGTCTTAGTTAGTTTTTGTCACAAGTTGACTGTTTAAGTTGTGTTTGGAGTGAGGTATCTCAAAGCTGATTGTGTTTGAAGTGTGATATTTTCAAACTGTTTTTAGTTTTGTTTAGTGTCACGGTTTGTGATACTGAGGGAGTGAGCGGAGGTTTTCATATCTAAGTGTGGTATCTTAGGTAGAAGGTTCATTGGGTAGTTTCATTAAGTGAGGAGGTGTAAACAGGGAAGGTTTAGCTCCGAATTAATACTGCTGATAGTGAACTTCATCCCTATCTTGGAATCCCCCAAACGTAGGTTGGTTAGAACCGAACTGTGTTAATAATTCCTTGTGTTCTTTTGTTTCCTGCATTGTTAATTATATACACTACCTTGTCTGTTTTGTAATGTCAGATCAGATGTCACGACATCCTGAGTCCGGCCCTCATCAGAATTTCAATAATTCCATATGGCTCGTACATATCAGAGTTTCCAATAATTACGTTCGTTTAGACTATTATATTTGATCTAGGTCAAAAACCTTCCGCTCAACATTGTTTTTCAAATAAGTTTTAAATAACCATTTTTAAATGTGATTTTTATTTGGGTATCTATTCACCCCCTCTATATACGTTGTCGTAGTCTAACATGTTGTTGGGCTCATGATTATGAGACGGTAAATTTAGGAATAATTTGTGACATATCACCCATTAAAGTATTGCTGAAATTATTTACTTTCTTTCAGCTATTTTTTTCTATATGTGAATGTGCATATTTCTTATGGTCCACCATTAATTTCTATTGGATTTTAAATTTTATTGTCTTTCCTTTTGCCAGACATTTCCTACACATAAATTTTGTTAGTTTTTTGAACCAGTCTGACATTGTTCACTCAACAAGTTCTCATGATGTTGTACAAACTCATGTCCCTTAGGTTGTATAGGTGACCTTTGCATATAACTTAAATATTTCATTGAAGATGGTCAAGAAAGGTAGGTTGTCAGAATACATTAAGGGCAACAAACGAGACAAGGAATAATCTCCAAAGACCAAGTGCCCTACGAAGGTCTTTAAAGCCGACTCCAAGAGTGAGAAAAGAGAAATCAACAAGCGCAAACACAAGTATATCACTTCCATTATTGGTCGCGCACCCCGGGAAAACCTATCCTCCAAGAGGATGGTCAAAAGGAAAATCTTCGAGATGTTGTCCGTCTATAGAAACAAAGGTAGTTCATAATTCGATATCCATGACCAAACTGTGGTAGGATTTTGGTATTATGAAAAGGTTGGGGGAGTTTCTAATGAATGGGGATATATGTAATCAATGGTAGCTATAGGAGATTACATAGGTGTACGGTCAATATCCACTCAGTTTCTGATCATCCCATGCAGAAGCCTTTACAACTGCGTTCTAGATAGGTTTTTCACAAGAGCGTTAGATGTTGTTGCCTCACTCGGGCATTTGAATCTCAAATATCATAACTTTCATGGCGAACTAGTTGTCCTGAGCACTGGCCTTTAGACAGCCAAAAATATAGACCATGCGCTACAAAGGGATCAATGAGAAGGCATGATTATGGAAATCAACATGGCCTCCCCTAGTTATTATCTTTAAAAACAAACCTTTACACATCCTTACGTGGCTAAAGAAATGATAGTATGGTAGTGAAAAAAGAGGCAGAAAAATTGCTTGGTTATGTTTCATTTTTTGAATTTGCATGCACATGCTCACACATAATAATTTCTCCTTTGTGATTATATTTAAGTACTACAAAACAGGGGTACAATCAACACAATTGACGACCAAGCTAAATATTCTAGGGGTGCTTTCGAAGATTCTTTGCATGTACGACTACATTAATCAATTCCCCGCAACGTCGAGTGTGCCTCAATATTTTAGGAGAGTCGTCAAAGACAATTTGCACGTCTGACTACAACAATAATTTCTCCTCAGTGTCTAGCGTGCCAAAAGAGTTTGGGGGAGCTTTTGGAGATACTTTCCACATTTGACTACAACAACCAATTCTCCTAGAGGTGTTATTAAAAACAATTTTCACAACTAAATACAACAATAAAATACTCTCTTATCAAAGAACTACACTCATTTTTACGTAGTTGGCACAACCCTTCAAATCTAGCTAATCCATCAGACGTGAGTGGTGGAGCCTGGAGATGTCCACATCGATCTGAGTTTTATCCTGGGGAGAGGGATGAGGATCCTTTACCCTTGGTTGGAGAATAATCATTAGTGACGCGAAGCACAATTCAAAGTATGGACGCATCTAGCTGGTTTTATGTCCCGCATATTGTTTTGTAAATGCAGGTTCAATGCGGTGGCCGCATCTAAAAGTTACTGCCTCACAATTACGAATTTGATGAATGGAAACATCTATTTAGACCATAATCGTTTTAACAAAATGTTTACATCTTAACGCAAAACACTCGTAAATAAATAAAAAACTAAACATGGCTTCGCGAAGGACTTAAGGTTATTTACAATTTAAGTAAATATTTCTTTTAAAACTCTTTGTAGCAAAATCTAACAATCACATAAATAAAATCAAACCCTGGAACCTATATTCTCAGTCAATTGAAAGTTATGACTAAAGGGAACACCATACGAAATTGAATGCACAAGCATGCAAAAGGTAACAATATAATTGAACATTGTTTACAAGCCGAAGCGCAAAGCACATAAAAACCTTACAAAAAAGAATCCAGGAGGCTATTAAAGAATAAATACGATCACCCCATCTCAAAGTATCTGACTCGGCCATATCTTTTCCCTCGAGATAACCAGTGGACGATTAAAATGTTCGATTGTTGCAACACATTCTCCAAAGAATAAGTAACCTCCCAAGGCTCGTGAAAGGACATTCTTTCAATTATTGTGTCATATAAGAATTTTGAATGCACATGAACTCCAACTCCTTCTGGCAGAATTAAGAGCCTCAGTCTTCCTGCCCATCAATCTCGCCAGGTGCATCACCCGATTACCTATAATACCAGAGAGATTATACGGAACCAGAACTTTGTTTACCTCTTGCAAAAGAAGCATAAACTTTATAAAACTCTCTTAAATATGTTTCTTATTGAAAAGACAAGTTGTTGACGCTCCTTTCCAACCAACGCTTCCCGACACATGCCCAATACGCCTAAAAGGCCTCACAACGCCCAAATCCACCTAGAGTTAGAGCAACAGAAGCCTGCCTAGAAAATAGTGACAAACTCTCTAACTTCTCCCTTAGAGCCTTTCGAGAGAGATTGGAAAAACGTCCAATTATCATAAAAAAGAGCAACATTCCAAAGTGACTTTAAAGAAAGAGAAGAGCCTACTTTCCAATAGGGGGTAAACCAACAACAAATATATAAATGAAATCTCAAACTTACCAAAGGAAACTTGGTGATCCTCACGAAAGCGATCCTCTATCAACAAGGAGACATCTAACAGACACTTCAAATGTTTTTTTATCAGCCTCAATCAATGGGACTACCTATATGAGATAACCCAATCGGTTAACAAAGTCCAATAGTTTCCTCTTTTGATAAGAATCCTCATCAAAAAAATATCCTTATCCATTAATATAGGTATCGTTCTTCAGGAGGAAATCATTTGTCAACCAATAATAGGAAACGAGGGTTTACACTTGCCTTCCACATCGTCTCGACCCTACAAATGGTCGCATGTGCCAGGGGATAAAAAGTAGTAATAAAAAAATTTGACCCTCAAAGGACGACAAGTCAGGAAAGTCTTTAAAAATTCGTATTGTCGGGACCAAGAAAACCAACTCCCGTTTTCTTGGTTGGACCAGAGTACCCCGGTGGCATCGAAAGATGTGAAAAAACAAGGTGACAAGGGGTTTTACCTTCAAATATACACACCACTATTGATATGCCTTTACGTACGCCCAACCTGACATATGAAGTTGTGAAGGAGCCGCCAAGTAATTTAAAACACCAAAGCAACGATTTCTCCACATCAAGGAAAAACACAATGGAAGAATATATATGCAACCTTCCCATGGAGACGGTGTATTTTCCTGGTTCTCTTTCATATTCTTCCTGGATTTTTTAGCCATATTGCAGTGACGTTATCGAATACAAGAAAACAAAAATTTTAAAGGAAAAGAGGTAACTGCGCAAGAGAAATGAGAAAATAAAGGTCTAAAGAGGAATGAATCTAGTTCTTTTTATACTTATGTTTTGATGGTATGAACAATAAAGTTGTCCTATCAACGAACGCGTTGATAACACGAATTTATATAACATATTTGACGTAATTTTCATAGACAATGTTACTATTTTTATTTAATTATATTACTTTATTTCTGTATTACGTTGGTATTTTCTATGTTTCAGGTATTTGTATTAGATAAAGATAAATTGAGCAAAGAAGTAAAATCGAGGAAAAATCGGATTAAAAAGCAAAGGAAATGAAGCAAAGGGGTGATATAGCAAAAAGGAGGAATTATAGAAGAAGAAAACAATTATTCACGGAGCAAAGACTAAGCCCACAACAAGCATGTCCAGAAGTGAGCCCAGCACGCAAGCCAGCTGCCACATGGCTGAGGCGGCCGTCTCAACTTCTCTCTTCCCTTGGAGGCGCCCGCCTCCCAAGCAAGGTGGGGTCCACCACTTTCCCATGCAAATGTGAGACGCACGTCTCAGTCTTCTCTCTCCACATGGAGGCGTCCGCCTCCTACTCTTAAGGCCATATTTTCTCCACGTTTGCTTGCATACGAAGTTTAAGGAACGGGAAGTTACCAAGTGAGGATATAAATACAAGTTCAAGTTTCAGAATTGGGGTCGGCATTTTTACCGAACAACCGTTCTTTCGTTATTTCGCATTTTATTTCAGTTTTGTACTTTGAATTTATTTTAGTTTTCAGTTTCTTTGTTTACGTTTTATTTCAGTTTTTCATTGATCTAACCTTACGTTAGATCTAGTGCTTTTTATTCCTTGTCGTATTTTTCTTTCAATTCAAGAAGTCTCCGAGCAGATCCAACCGACTTGTGGTGGAGTGCTCGTTTATTTCGAAGAACAAGATTAGTTTCGGTATTCTTATTTTCAGGTTCTTAATTTAATTATTTTAAGAACCTGAAATTAAACTGGCATAATGTTACGTTGCTAAAAATATTCTTTCTAACTTAGATATCTAATTTAATTTATTAAAAGGTTTAGAAACCAACAGAGCGAAAGTTTGAGGTTAATAAACTGGACTAAGGTTAGAAACCAACAGAGCGAGAGTTTGAGGTTTAGAACCAGATAGTGGATACTAGGTATTGATTTTAAAGACTGCGAAAGCGTTTTAAAAGAGATTAAACTTTATTTATTTTCAAAAAGTGTTTTTAAATTCGGCGGGATAGCGAGAGCATACGTTAGGATTTAATTACATGATCCAAATCAATAGAGCGAAAGTTTGAGATAGGATTTTTAGATGAACATTGTTTGCTGGAAGATTTTCTATCAACTTGAGTAATAAGTCAGTGGAAATTCAGATCCCCTTAGGTTAGACAAATTACGTACCGATATCTATTTAATTATTATATTTTCCTTAACCAATATTTTAAAGAATTATTCGCCTTAGCTATATACCGTAACTTAGGATAACGATAGATCGATTTATAGTCTCTGTGGGTTCGATATCTTTTAAAACTACACGATAGGACTGTGCACTTGCAGTATGCTGATTACGCGTCTCTAACACGTAACAATCAAGTGTTTTAGTTTCCAAAAATGATCATAATGACGGATCCGAATAGACGTTTGACGTTCCAAACAGTTGAATCATGAAGAAGGGTGATCGATAGTTAAGGACAAATTTCTCCAAACCCTCACCTTAATATTCAAGCATGAGGACTTGGGGGACAATTGTTATGGGCCGACCATATCCCTTTTAATCCAAGCATCCTGAGATAGGTCACTCTGGATCGAAATATATCAATCAACTATCTGCTTGCACTTATAGAATCTTCTTATGACTAGTGGACTATTTTGTACATCAATGCAGAGGATCCACATCTCAAACGCATTCAACGGTCTCCCCACATTCTACGACTGAAAGATAACAAAACTGTTATCCTTCTCCCCTATATATAAGGAATGACGTCATTTCGAGTAACAAATTTCAAATACAATTTAAACATTCTCTATTCTTTCTTATTTTGACTTGAGCTTTAGAATATTAACCTTTCAAATATCTCTCTACTTCACTGCATCGGATGCTCAAGTCTTTTGAAACTTTCGTATTTCGCTATATATCTAATTTTAGAATATATCACATTTATATGTAAGAAATTTGTGATTTAATTTATTTAAAGAGTTTTGTGTTGTCAAACTTTGAACGTGTCAAATTTTTAACTTTCACATATTTACAAAATTTTGACAAAATTAAACTTGTTTAGGATAGTCCTTATTTATTTATGGTAGATTTAAATCTTTATTAGGAATTAAAATCTATGAGCTTCAAATTGGGATAGCTAGTTTTTGTTTTCATAATTTAATGTTTTTACTGTGATCACGTTCAACCAATTCATTATATACATGTGTACAAATGCCATTGCTTGGACTAACACTGTGTTTTTGGCTCTGCAGAATCTCAATTTTACTCTAGTAAATTGAACTGTTAAGTACTTTATTCACTCGTGCCTAAAAAAAGTACTTTTGTCTAGGCATAAGTCTTGTGCTCACAAAAATATAGTCTTGTGACCGTAGAATTTTTCTGTCTGTGCTCATTTTCCCATATTGTGAGACAAGGTTTCACTTCTGAAATATTTTTATTTTTAATCACAAGTTTTTACATACATAGAAGATAGAAGATAAACTAGAAAAGCCCCTATCCTTTTTTATAATAAAACTTATATTTTTTGAAATATTATTTAAATTTTAAAATTTAAATTATGTTTTCAATTTGTATAATTAATCTAATATAATTGATTGTATTTAAATTTTAAATTTTAAAATTAATTTTATATTTAAATCTGATAAAATTATAATTTTAGTCTCCCTATTTTATCTTATTCACAAAATTAATTCTTATATTTTAAAATCAACCAATTTTGATCACTTATTTACACTACAAATAGATAAAGTGTTAATTTTTTAAATTATATTTTTTGTTTATAGTATTCCACAAAATATTATTATAGTAATTTGTCAAGCTTCACAAGTAATAAATTATTTAAAAATAGATAAATGGTCAATGTTAAGTTAAAAATGTAAAAGAATTATTAAAATTATGCAGTACCTTTGAAATAAAGAGATTGATTCGGTAAATCAGATATTATAGAAAGATCAAAATTGTAATTAAGACTAAAATTTATTTATATGAATATATTTAAATAAAAATTATTTTTTAAATTTAAATTACTTTTAATTAGAATTAGTTTTAGAAAAATCAATTTATTAAACATAATAATTTTACATATACCACAATTAAAAAATAATTTTTATTAAGGTCCACTTTATTTTGAAACACAAATTTTTAGTATATATTTTTTTATTTCACGTTTGAACCATATGAGATGTGTTTGATTATGCAGGAAAATTGATTTTTTAATTGAAATATGTTTAATATAAAGTAATTTATATTTGAATAAATTTATATATAAAAAATTAATAATAATGTAAAAATTATATTTAAATTCAATAACTAAAATCAATTATACTTTTTGAGAAAACAAACATTTCAAATTAAATTCAAAATCAACTTTAAATCTCTCAAATTGTTTTTGCTATTTCTAAAATAAAAGATACAATAGTATAAATATTCCAAAGAACATGACCAAAAAATTGAAAATAAGAAAGATTGATTGATGAGAAGAAAACAAGAAAAAGTGAGAGAAGATACTTTGATGATGGATCCATCCGTATGGGTTACTAAAAGGCAAAGGAGGATGGTAGTAACAAAGTGCCTAACTACTTTAGGAGCACTCACTACTGATAGTACTAGAGCTAGCTTGGTGTGTATCTGACACATGAGAACTGAACTGGAGAGAGAAAACCCTAGACAGAGTGGGCAGGGGCAGGGAGAGAGTGAGGACAAAAGCACTGAAATGAAGCAGAAGTAGAAAGAGAAAGTTGGATTTAGACAAGACATTGGAGAGAGAAAATGCTAAAGCTGTACCAAACCAGACACATACGTTGGTTTCAGCGCTCAAAATACCCTCTTTCTTTTCATTCTTCTTTCTTCCCCATTCCCACACATCTACTATGCCATAAACTTAGTATGGAATCAATAAATCTAAAATGTTACACTCTCTCTATTTATAAAAAAAATTGACATTCTTTATACATCAACTAGAGTTAGGGGTTATATCAAAAAGAAAAACTAGTATTATATTTTTATTTTTATTATTTTTTCCAGTGACAAATTGTTAGTGGTTAATTTTAATAAATTATCTTTTTACTCCTATTAATAAATTATCTTTTTAATGGAATATAGATTATTTATAATTTTTTAGTATAAGTTATTAGTATTTAAGTATTTTTAAATAACAAATTTTTAATAATTAGTTCTAAATTAAAATATTAAATAATAAATATAAAATTATCTGTTACTTTAATATAATTTCACTAATGTGAGACCAGTTAGATGCTAGATGTAATTCAAATTTAGCATTTGCATTTAACTTTCATTTGGTTTGTATTTAAATTTAAGTTGAAGTATATAAACTCAAGTTTGTTATGTTTATTGCAATGCAACTTTCATGATTGAGATTGAAAAGTTAATTATAAACATTGTTATATTTTTATCTCTTTTTGTTTCTCTACATTCTTTCGTCTTCTTCATCAATCAGTTTTTTTTGCATCAATAGAGTTTGTGTGTTAATTCTAACAAATTAATATCAAAAGTTTTGATTTTGAAAATAGAGAAGCACGAGTGTATGTGAGGTGTATGATTGATTTCATTTCTCAAATTTACACTAAATTAAAGTTCGAAATCATAGAAGAATCACATTTCTTTATTCCTATGGATTGGGAAACACAGGTTTTTGTGAGATTTGAGTGATTTGCACAAGAACAAAGATGAATATGTAAAAGGTAGATTGAACAGAAAACTTCTAGTATTCAATAAAAGAATTGGAATCGGTGGTCAATTCATATGCATGTTGTTTAAAGCTCAAGATATTCTTGATCGCGTCAATGACGATTACAGATCAGTTGCAGAAGATGCAACATAATCGCAAAGAAACGTGCAACGAGATACAATGAAGAATGATCATAAAGCATTGTTCTATACCCATGGATACAAAGGTGTTTAAGAAGATTGTTGACGCAATGACGGTGAAAGTAGTGTGGGATACACTTGTGTGATGCTATGGCAGTGACACATTAGTGAAGATCACTGAGAAGGTAGCATATTACATCTCTAGAGTGACTCTGATCACAAATGAGGTGGAGGCTTATGGAGAAACTATCTTTGAGCAAGTAATCATTGAGAAAGTACTAGGATCTCTTACTTCTCAGTTTGATTACATAGTTGTAGCCGTAAAACATTCTAAATACACTAGCACAATGAGAATTGAAGAACATCAAAGTAGTCTAGAGGCACACGAGTTGCGTATGACTGAAAGGATCTCTGAAAGGGCGTCAAAACATGATCTAAAGCCTCTTCTATTAATAATAAGAAGCAAGCATGGCTAGAGAACAAGAAAAAGAATGTTCAGAAGTCAAAACCTTCTTTTTCAGAAGAAAAAAAATAAATGAAAGAATGTTTAGAAGGGAAATGAGAAATTTAATAAGAGAAATATTAAGTGCTACAACTGTAACAAATTTTGCCACTTTGCCTCTTATTGTTGGTCAAACAAAGAAAATAAGTGTGAAGAAGCCAATATAGTCAGAGGAGATTCAGAGTATGAACATGTTCTATATTATACTCAAAACTCAAAGTTATACCTGCTTATAATAAAACTCTCAACTCCATAACAAATTGGCACCAATCCTCCATAAGTTCATCCAATTGATCTTTTGAGTAAGAAGCACACTTGAATTCATCAAAGTACTACATAATAATATAAAATAGTATGATTTAATTAAAATACTAAGTCATTTTATGAGAAATATTAAAATAATTCCAAAGTTAGAAATTCATACCGTGGATGGAATCTCTAATCGGTCCGAAAGAATAGTTTCTTTCATAAACCTCAACATAAAATAACCGCAATCTACACAATTGCGTTGACGAGGACACTACACATGGAAAGAAAATACGGATATACATCAGTATATACAACTTAACTTGTTTTATCAAGTATCATCGCTATATTATCAAAATTGGGAAAATCTATACCTCCACTTTGATCCAAGAAACATTGTTGACTTTACTCCTTGGTACTTGAATACCTCTTTGTGCTCGAAAACTTTGTAGAACGCTATAATAAAATAATAACGAATATATAGAACTATCGCACATAAATAATTAAATATACACAGGTATATTTTAGAAATATCATATAATTGTGTTGTACCTGTTTTTGTGATGCCACTGACTCCATTGGCCGTGTAATCCCTTTATCTTTTGGTTTGGATTTTGTAGGAGTCTAACATTACCATGCAAAAAAAATGTAAGTAAAACGAACGTAAAAAATTTGAGTACTAAAAGGTTCATAACGGTTTTAATTATACCTCATCATCTATGCGAACGAGTCTTGACGACCATGCAACAAACGCTCCTATTGCCTCTCCCACCAATGTTGCATCCGAAACTTCATCTGGGATTGGTAATAACGCACCTCCTCTAAAGCAATATCAATTGACACTTTCAAATATCCGAAAGGGAGCGGTTTATGATGAAGTACTTCTCCACGAGTGTTATGGACTTTTCCTTGCCAACCATGCGATAAGTTGGTGTCTCTAAAAGAGTTGACAAGGTGAAATGCCCTAAAATCAATAATAAATATGACATCGTTAATGTGTATATATGTCGTTAAATAAATTACACTAATTAAATAATATATGAATTTACCTCGAATAGTTTCTTTAAGAGCACAATTGACACTAGCTATGTCACTAGTTTCTTTAACACCAAGATTCCATTTCGATTGGTACTGTCTTGCTTTTTCCTTCCTCAATTCAAGAACTTCAGCTTCTAATGCATCCAACCTTGCCTGCAGTTCTTTATTGCTAGCAGATTTTGTATTTGGGTTGTTCTTTTTCAAGGAGCTTGGAGTAACCCCATATCCTTTACCCCTCACCCGACCAGAATACTCACGAACATCTAATGCTCGACTAAGTATGCTCCTGCAATCATCCGGTGGAGATGTAGACTGTGACAGAATCTCCTGAAATGCATATGAATATTGGAAAAAACATGAATATTATATGTTAATAAAATTTCATATTTATATTTTTATTCAATATTTTGGAATAAAAATGATATTTTAGATTTTTAAATGATAGTGAATTTTATTATATAATAGATATTAATAACATAAACAAATATATTTTACCCGTGTTTGAATTATTAAATTATTTTAAAAAAATTATTTTTTATTTTTTTTGAATTATAAAAAAAATAATAATAACACGTGAGTTTCCACGAATTCTGACTTTTTTAAGTTAAATTAATTATATTTAAAGGATATAATGAAAATTAAAGTAAGTCAATCTAAAATCCCTTATATATATATATATATATATATATATATATATATATATATATATATATATATATATATATATATATATATATATATATATATATATATATATATATATATATATATATATATATATATATATATATATATATATATCATAATTGAAAAATCATACAACAGTTACAAATTAATATTTTATATAAAGAATTTTACCCTTATTTTAAATAATTTGTCAATGTAATAATTTGAAATTTTAAATAAATAAATAAATAAAAACAACAAATGATTGCATAGTAAGAGTCAAATATAGAGTGAGTACATATATAAAATCATTCCCAATTAAATTTCTATTAAAATAAGAAATTATAAAAATTAATTATCAATTATCAATAAATGTAAAATGTTTTAAAGATAATTAACATCTTTATAATAATTAACATCTTTCCAATATTTCATAGAAATCTTTCAAGTCACCAAGGAAGGGATGATGCAGAGTTTAAAGGAAACTGACACCATAAAGATTCATCACACGATTCATGGGCCACCCACGGTGGGAACATCGTTGTGGAACGACACGAGCCAATCCGGACCTTTAATGGCAATCGGTACCTTAACAAACAAATAAAAGTATAAGATTTTCTAGTAGACACTATTGTAATTGATGTGAAGTTCTTGTCATGATCAAATATTTGGTTGTAAAACTTATCGCTCAAGAGTATGAGAAGTAAGAATATGGACTTCGCATTCCATGGTCAACAATGACAACATATATTCCGCCCACTTGCTCAATTACGTCAAGAATCAACTGCAATTACACGATGGCATTAAGAAATTTATAATTTTCACTAGAGGAAAAACACGAAAGAAAAGGTATATTATTATTTACGAAATGTTCCATTAATTTCAAAGATTAAAGTTTGGTAAGGTTCATACCTTCAGACTTTGTCGGTGCCTTGCAAGCCACAATTGTTGGTTCAATGTCTCCGTATGTCCAACCATCTCACGATTTGTTGTCAAAGTTTTCATATTCAAGAGCCTTAGCAAGCATAGTCATACGATCTGCCGGAAACTATAGGTCCAACAGATTTTCCACTCTCATCAATAATAACAAAAGGAGGCAGATACTGGTCATTGGCCTTTGGTTCTTCCCTCAGTGTCTTGACAGCTTCAAGAGCACTTTTGAACTTATAAGGTGCTTCACCAAGAACTTGAGCATCACCAAAATTAGACACCGGAAACATATACACTGTCATCTTCCAATTCTGCTCTGAGCAACGTGTGCAGCGAGTATCCGTCATATGAATTGCCAGTGAAAAGGCTAACAGTCAATAGATGATAATAATTAGACACCGGACTGTCATCTTCCAATTCTCCCCACCTTCTCTAGTTTCAGATACCATAATAAACCAGTAAGTCAAATGATAATCACTATAAAAAAATCAGTAATATCAGTAATATCATTATGAGAATCACTATAAAAAAATCATGTTACATATAGATCCTAAAATGATGGACATCATTGTATAATAATACCTTGCACTAAAACAATAGTATAAGTTTTTTTCTATACAACTCTTATGAAACTAAAAACAGTCTTAACTATATATCATAGTTCATGTAAAATATGCATTTCTTTCTCTTGAGACACTCTTAGAGCAGATCTTGTCACCTTAACACGATAAGAAACTTGATCATAACCAAACTCAATCACATCAAAAGGACAGGCGCGTGCAGGACAATTCGGAAGTACCCTGTATCACTTTCCTTCATTGCTGAAAATACTGGTGAGAAACAAATTAGATATACAATTTACAAGACTCGTATACTTTCATAACAAAATCATCAGAAACCTTTAAATAGTTTCACTTACTTAGTGATCTAAGTGTCGTGTTGACTTTGTAAATCAATCAAGAAGTTGTCGTCCTTGTATTTGATTCGAGCATGCAATTGAGAAACCTTCAAAAGAAAAAAAAAACCTCATTGCATGATCTTAAATATGTAGTGTTCTAATCATATCTAATTATGCTCATGAAAAATTGTCTTACATTAGGTAAAGATATTGTGATTAAGCTGCCTCTGTAATCTTCTTCTTGCATGCTCCTGCAATTGTTGCAAAGTAACAGGAACACCAGATCCAACCAAAGATACACTAACAGAGATTAGAGCAAACAAACTGAAAAATAACTTCAACGGCTCCATCAAAACACAACGTAAACACCAAGTCAAGACAAACTCACTACAACCTTCTATAGAAAGGCTCAAACAACCATCACTTCACCACTCTTGCAGCAGAAAAATACACACTACTTTGCATCCACAACACACCAAAACTATTAGACAACACCAGAACAAAGTCGAAAGAAGCTATTTAACACTTCTTTCTCAACCACACAAACTGACCAAAGAATTTTACTATAACTATTCCTTGGTTAAAAGCATCGTAAAACAACCTACATTGTATGTATGAACTGACTATCGAAAGGATCTACAATGAGCTAAATTATGAACTACTTATGCAACCTAAGAAAGATTTGATTTTGGCTCGTTCAAATATAAAGGTTAGACCAAGAGAATGAAGAATAAAGTGACATCCACCTACATGCATACCAGAATTGGAAATCCATAATACCTTTAACAGAACACCGTTTTGTGAGGTTTAGAGACAAATAGTCACACACATGAATGCTTCTCAACACTGCGAACAAGAAAAATGAAAACAAACTAATATCACCATAACAAGGCTTCACAACAGCCACAATCACAGACGGATCAATCATGATCCTTTGTTAGCGACGAAATCGAAACCCGGAAATGATTTTTAAAAACACGGTAATAACGATGATAACTCTCTGCTAATTTGCAAACTAACCAGGGCATAATCATCAATAGCAACTAAGAAACACAACAACAACAAATCAAAAGTAAAATAGAAGCAATAAGAAGAAAAAATTCAGGTGAGGCATTTTATCGAATACCTTGTGAGCAAGATTGAAATTGGCTGTTGCTACTGAATGTGACGGTGACGAAATACGGTGACGAAGAAATACGGTGACGAGCAGAAATACGGTGACGAGCAGAAATACGGTGACGAAGCAGAAATACGGTGACGAAGACGATGAAGAACGGCTGGAGAAGACGATGAAGACGATGAAGAACAGCTGGAAAAGACGATGAAGAACGGTTGGAGAAGACGATGAAGAACGGCTGGAGAATGATCAATGGTGTTGTGCGAGAAGACGATGAAGAACGGCTGGGGTTTGTGAGTGTTGAGAGGATGAAGAGAGCTTGAATGGGAGGAGACGAATGAAGAAGAAGATGAACAGAGCGCGGGTTTGGTTTGTGTTTTTGGAAATCTGATTTAGGGGATAGGGGTTTAGAAATTAACTAACAAACCAAAGGCAGCGCTTTCAAGAAGGGCTGCTAGAGGTACCCCTTTAGCAGCGCTTTTAAAATTACACAAAGGCGCTTTTGAAGCGCTAAAACCAGCCTTTAGGCATACCCCTTTAGCGCTTTCGGACTTACACCTTTAGCGGCTTTTGCGTCTAAAGCATACCCTTTAGCCTTTTATTAATTTTTAATTTTTCTAAAACCCTATAGCAGCGCTCAGGGAGCGTTGCCTTTGATAAGGCCTATAGCAGCGCTTCTAATAAGCGCTGTCTAAAGTGTTTTTTTTTGTTTTTTTTGGATACCTATAGCAGCGCTTTTGCATAAGCGCTGTCTATGAAGTGCTGCCAAAACTTGTTTTTGGCGTAGTGTAGCTACTCAAATCACCTATATGAAAACAAGCAATGACTGATTCATTTTGACTATGGTGGAAAGACCAAGATAAGATGTGTTGATGATAAGTATCTGAATGCTGAAAGAATGGGAAATTTCATAGTGAATTTGAAGAATGGAAATTTTTTACTAATTAAGGATGTATGGTATGTTCCTAGTATGAAAAGAAATATGATGAGTGTAGGTCAGTTGATTGAAAAATATTTTTTAGTAACTATGAAGGACAATATCTTAAAGTTGTATGATTGTAATCAGAATATGATTATGCAATTTGAACTGGGAAGAAATAAGACATTCATGGTGAATTATGAGTCACCAGATACTCAATGCCTTAGTGCAATACGTGTTGCAAGGGAGAGTGAGTTGTGGCGCAAGAGATTGGGGCATCTAAACTTTAGAAGCTTAGGGCATATGAGTTCAAATAATATGGTACATAGAATTCCAAAGATTGTGGCACCAGAAAAACCACGTGGCATATGCATGAAAGGCAAGCAATCAATATTGCCTTTCTCATTAGAACCTCCTCCAAGAGAAACACATGCTTTAGGTGTTGTGCATTATGATGTATATGGTCCATTTAAAGTACCTTCACTTGGAGGAAACAAGTACTTTGTGTCATTTGTGGATGAGTTCACGAGAATGACATGGATAATACACATAAAGTATAATATGAAGTTTTTATTGAGTTTAAGAAGTTCAAAGTGAAGGCTAAAAATCAATGTGGACAAAGGTTAAAGATTACCAGAACCAATGGTGGACGTGAGTTCAACTCTAGAGAGTTCAATTAGTTATTTGAGGAGAATGGTATGGAGCATGAGGTGACTTCTCCATACACTCCATAACAAAATATAATTGTTGATTTTTCTATTTGCTTTCTCCATGCTATTGTTATTAAAGTGATTGAAGAAGGAAGAAGAAAGAAGAAAGAAGGAAATTAAATCAAGTAATATTTTGATTCAAAATGAAACATTTTATCGCACTTTTATGAATCAAAAGCAAAATCCAATATGATTTTAGAAGATTTCTAAACCCCCCAGCTTTTCGATTTTGGTAAATATTTGATCGGTTTTTAGGTTTAAATCGTAGTTCTTCTGCATGTCTGTTTTTAGGTTCAAATAGAACATTTAGGGTCTTAATCCAACCGGTTGAACCTTATTATCTGGTTTTGATTACCATGATACAAAGTGTATCATGTATTCACAGTAATATTCATTTGATCATTGAACAAACACAACATAATTAAATCATCTCTTATATATTTGTATGTTTTTTAGACTTAATCATGCTTGTCAATATGGTATCAGCGACACGATTGTCAACATATAAAATAAATGATTCTACTTATCACCAAAAATAATCTCCAATCACCACATTCTTTCTTTCCCTTTTTCCATTCCACTATTTATGTTGTTCTTTTGATAATTAACCATTGATCGACTTCCACGATATTAATTGAATTCTTTTGATCAAATAATTTGTGATATAATATATTTGTTGAAGTTTGTCACACACTTAAATTATTTTGATTATATAATTATATAATTAATGTTTATTCATTCTTGATTTTATTTAATACTACCTCTGTTCCTATATATAAGAGACAATTCATTTTTTAAATTCATTGAATAATCAATGTATTTGGTCAATTTATAGACTAGGTACATTGATTATTCAATGAATCTAAAAATTGAATTGTCTCTTATATATAGGAACGGAGGTAGTATTTTTTATTTAATGGTAGTTAAAAAATTTCTTCTCCATATGCATCAGATGAGGATGATTCATATGGTGAATATTATTATGGATATTGTTGAGTATAACTCATATTGTGGAGACTATTATGGATATTTTTGAGTATGGTTCATATTACAGAGACTAAAATGGGTAACTTCTCTATAGTCGTAGAGGCATGCACCATTAGTCAAGCAACATTAACAAAATTGAGTGTGTTCATAGTCTGTTACTTTTATTTATCTTTAATCTTTTATATTGGTTGTCAGATAACAATTAACATCAGACAATAATTAACTCTTATGCAAAATTCGATGTGACAAGGTTTGAGGGGACATGTAATTTCAAATTATGGAAAATGGGGGTTACTGATCTATTGGCTCAACAAAGTTTACAGAAGGCACCGCGTAAGATGAAATCAAATGCCATGTAGGGTACCGATTAGGTAGATATGAAGGAGAAGGTTGCGTGATTGATTCGCCTATATGTTTCAAATGAGGTGATGCATCATATCTTAGACCTGACGATGTCGAATGAGGTTTGGGACAAATTAGAGAGTGAGTTTATGTCAAAGAATTTGATGAAATTTTTTTTCATGAAGCAATGACTATACAGTCTGAAGATGCAAAAAGGATCCAATTTGAAACAAGATGTTAATGTCTTCAACAATATAATGAATGATATGGTGATGCTTGGGGTGAAGATTAATGGCGAAGATAAAACAATTGTCTTGTTGTGCTTTCTACCAAATTATTATGACTAATTGGTGACTACTCTTACCTATATGAAAAACATAATTAATATTGATGTGATTACTGCTACAATTTATCTCATTCTCAAAGGAGACAGAGTGTAGATAAAGAAACTCAAGAGGATGCTCTGTATGTGAAAAAGGGTCAAGATCCTGGACGGAACAATGGTAATAGAGATTATGGCAATAATAAGTCTAGATCCAAGAATCGGATAACAAAAAAATGTTATAGTTGAAAAATAGATTTGTCATTAGAAGAGGGACTATTCAAATAAAAAGTAAAGCTCGTCCAACTCTAATAATGTGATTCAAACTGATGATTGTGACAACGAAATAAATATACTTCTTACGTGCTTTATCCAATAAATGCACAAATGTGTGGATTCTTGACTTTAGTTGTTTTTACTATATGGAACCTCACCAAGAATGGGTCACCACATCTAGTTTCGACAATTTTGGATTTGTTTATCTAGGTGATGATAAAGCATGCACTATCACTTAAATAGGACAAATTAAAATTTCCATGAACAATGGTGGCGTGCAAATATTAAGCAATGTAAGATATATTCTAAAATTGATAAAGAACTTGATTTCCCTATGTTCTATATAGGAAAATGTTTCTATATCTAAGGGAGATAAGGACATTATAAAGGTTTGCAAGGGCGTATTGGTTGTGATGATAGAAATGAGGACTGCATGTAACATCTACAAACTGTTGGAGAACACTATTTTAGGTGATACTACATAAGCTGAGTCGAAGATGATGGAACTTCATAAGAGAAATATATTGAAGGATTTTCCTAGTTGTAAGATGGGTTTATGCAAGTATTGAGTACTTGAAAAACAACATTATGTTCAGAACAAGACCGGAAAGCAAAAAGAAAATTATACTATGTGCCTCTTGATTTGTGGGATCCTACCAAAGAGGTTTCCATGCGTGGTTTTAGGTAATTTATGACTTTCAGTGTTGATTTTTCTTGCAATATTTGGGTGTATTTCTTGAAGAAGAAATCTGAAGTGTTTTTCAAATTCAAGTTGTGAAAAACGGAGGTAGAGAATCAAATAGGCATAAAAATCATGTATTTTCAGTGAGATAATAGTTCAGAGTAGACTGACTCAAGTTTCAAGAGGTTTTGAGAAGAACACTGTATTAAAAGACAATTATTAGTTTGTAAGACACAACAATAAAATGGTATAACAAAGATAATGAATAGGTCTCTCTCATACCCCAAATTTACCCTACCTTTTTCATTCTTTTTCTGGCTTATAGCTTTGAATTCATTTGCATACATTTCTCTTTATCATGCGTTTTAGGTAAAATATTCATTCATTTAAATTTACATACATACATTGTTTCAAAAGTCCATGGTGCTTGAATTTCATCTGCATGACTCAAAAAACTAAGATTTGTATCAAGAAATTAGGGTTGGTTTTCATTCATTACTTATTGTGCAATATTTTATTTATTTCATTGGATCAAAGTCACCTCATTTTTTGTGGAAATTGCTTGCATTTGAAGAAAAAGGCAAAATTAGAATAAAAGGAATATTCCATTCATTAATTGAAAAATCATAGTACGATGCATTATTATTTGAGATACAAGTTGAAAGAAGGGATTACAAGGAAAGAGAATAAAAAATTACAACGTTTTGGTACAGTTGACTTTTGGTCAACAATTGAGTTTTGGTCAACTTTTGGCCTTTGACTCGATTTTAACTCCTGAATTCTCCTAGACCTATTCTTCAAGCATGTGACCAAAGGATTATCACAATTTCATCAAAAATGACTAATGTCATGTTATTAATGTTACATGGACATATTTGTCATGTTTTGGCTAAAAAGGGGGAGAAAGGTATTGATCGCCAAATGGATGTTGTTTTTGTCCCTGCAGTTGTTTTGCAAGGATGTTTAACAACATGCTAGTGCATCATGTCTGAGTCGTGTCTCAGTTTCTATTTGTTTTCTATTTGTGTCATGTGATCTGAGTTATGAACATAATTGTGACTTGTGTTCTGAGTTACTTGAGGCCAAAACATGCGCCCTTGAGTTATCATCCGAATTATTGAGCGGTTCTCATATGCTCACAGAAAGGTTAATTTATCCCTTGGTGACAAAAATTGGTTCATAGATTAAGGGGGAGTAACTGATAATCTAATGTGGGTTCTGGTTATCTTCATCCTCATATGCAGAAAGAATAAAATGTTCTTCGACTGAAATGAGTTCATTACTCCTCGTTCAAAAATTTTGGTCCTTGATTTATTATCCAAAAGGAGTTTTAGCCAAATGGCTCTGGATCTACAGTGCAAAAGGATTTTTATCCAAAATTTTCCAAAGGGGGGAGATTGAAAGTTCCAAATATTTGAGCTCTAAAGGTTTGACTAATTTTGGTAAAACTGGATGTTGAACAAGATGTCTTATTATGGTCATCCAACATCTTGTTTGGTAAAACTGGATGTTTGGATTTTGTGAGTTTGTTACAAATATGGAACATTATGGGAAAATTTGGTAATCGCATGTTGTGTACAAGAAGAAGAAATCAAAGGTCATGTTCAAGATGTTCTGTCACGCAGAGAGACATGTCGAATGAAGACATCCTATGAAGAGCTATTCTAGATCGCGCTTGTGACTAGATGGATAGTTGGATTTAATTAATATATTTCAAATGCAGAATATTATGGAATATCATGTAATTGTATGTGGCGCACAATTTGAAGATTGACGAGATTCAAGCTGAATTTTAGGAGATTATTTAGTTTCTAATTATGGGAATAATTTAGGAAACTAATGATTGAAGTCCGGTGATTTAGGATATATTTCTACTTCCTTATTTGCAACAGGTTGGTAGTGATTTGAAGCCCAAATCTAGTTTGTTGAAGATTATAAAAGGAAGGCTTAGACCTAGGGCTTGTTAACTAATCCTTGGACAACATATTATAATATCTAAATAAGAGTTTAGTCATTTGAAAGTCATGTACTCTTTCTTCTATTGTAAGTCACCCTTTGTATCGATTTGATGCATTGTGGTAGACATAGTTTGTATACACGGTCAGAAGCCTTTAGGTAATGAATTATGTATTATTGGATGGGTTTCTCTTATCTTGGATGGGTTTATGAGATAAATATTGCATTAGGTAGTTGTTAGGTAAAACGAAAGTGGTTTACTTATAAACCTGATGTGCTTTATATAAAATAATACTATTGATAGTGTAATCTTCTTCCTGATTTAGTAGCCCCCATAGTAGGTGTTGCTGTACACCAAACTGGGTCATCATATCTTGTGTTATTATAATTCTGCATTGTTTAGTTTTTGTTTCTTGGATAATTGACATGTCGTATACATATGTTGGAACATCTGTTATGACTTTTGTTAGAGCAAGAAATCTTCTAAACAATTATGTGTTTGATGATAACAAAAATAAATGAAATATTATATATGTTCTAAGTTTTACAACATGCAGAAATGAAGAACCAAAAATAGAGAAACATAGTTCAATGAACATCGCTAATACTTATTGGGAGTTTCTGATTAAATTCTTCTGGTTAGATAACCGTACAAGTTAAAGCGAGGCCAAAATAAACTAAAGACGTGTTGGACACTCCATCAAGAGAACAAACAAAAATCACTGTTTTCAAGACAAACACAATGATTCAAAACCAATATCGAGATAAATTTACCTTATGCGCCTTCACGCATTAATCATTGCTAGTTAGAAAAATAATGTTTATTTTTCATAAAAACCCAATTCAAAGCCCCTTTCTTGTGTTTTCTCTATCTTCAATTGGTATCAAAGCTTAGGCTCTGTTATTGATTTACAAATCAAACACTTAACTGTGTAGAGAGATTCATGGAAGTAGAGACTTTTTCTTTATGCCAACCACTAGCACCAGTGAGAAGGATAGTTATAATGCAAAACCACCTGTTTTTGATGGCGAAAAATTTGATTACTGGAAAGATAGGCTAGAAAGTTTCTTCCTAGCCTATGATGTAGATCTTTGGGATCTTGTCATAGATGGGTACACACCACCAACAACAGCAAAAGGAAAACTCATTCCCAAAAGTGAAATGAAAGATGATCAGAAACAAATACTTAAGAAACACCTTAAAGCCATAACCATTTTACTTAACACCATTTCATACAATGAGTATGAAAAGATCACAAACAGAGAAATAGAAAATGATACCTTTGATTCTCTCAAAATGATGCACGAAGAAAATTCAAAAGTAAAAGAGACAATGGCCTTGACTTTGATCCAGGATTACGAAACTTTAAAGATGAAAGGTGATTAAAACATAAAAACCATGTTTTCCAGATTTAAAACTCTTGTAGCTAGATTAAAGGTTCTAAACAAGGGAAACACAACTGCAGATCACGCTAAGAAAATTGTTAGAAGTCTTCCAAAGAAATGGAGACCTATGGTCACAACATTGAAACTGGATAAGGATCTGGACAATATCATTCTTGAAGAATTAATTAGTTCTCTTAGAAGCTATGAAATCGAGCTGGAGGAAGATGAGTCTCAGAGGCAAGGAAAAACAATTGCACTCAAGTCTAGATCAAAAAGAACAAAATCATCTAAGAACAAAGCCTACCAAGCTGAAGCAGAATTTACATAAGAGTTAAATGATGTGGATTCTGATGATGGAAGTGAACTCTCCCTAATATCTAGAAGAACCAAACAAATCAGGAGAAAGAAACAAAATAACTCTCGAAGATTCAAAAAGTTTGATGATCGTTCATATTCATTCCCTAGAAACAAAAGTAGGAAAGAATTAACATGCTTTGAATGCAATGAGCCTGGACACTACAAAAACACATACCCAAAATTAAACAAAGAAAACTCCAAAAGAGGGTTTTTCAAGAAGAGTTAATTCAAAAGCAAAAGGAAAGGTCTCATGTCAACGTGTGATAATTTCGACTCATCAGATTCCGAGTCAGAAGATGAACATGCAAATTTGGCACTTATGGCCATCACTTGTGAAGAACTATCATCAGAAATAGAGTCTGACTCTAAAGAGATATTCTCTGACTTCTCCCATTTTAAACTAGAATCTTGTATGTATAAACACTAAGAAAATGTCGGAAACTTCAAAACAAACTAAAAAACCTTCAAAAAGTTCATGAAACTAGCATCATAGAATATAATAAGTTAGAAAAAGGAATCTCTATCTATAAATCAGACAACTTAAAATTAAAGGAAGAAATTAGCTTACTTACTAATAAGGTTCTAAGTCTTGAAGAAAATATAATCCCAAAAACTTCATCTCTAAAGATACTATGAGTAAATATGATGATGCATTCCAAACTTTTTTTAAAAACAACATAGATAGAAGTAAAATGTCCTCTTTAGTTTATGGTATTGGTCAAAAATGAAAAAGATGCATTGGATACACTTCTGATGATAATCAAGATCCTTTAAATATAACTAAATTAATACCTCCTTTCACATATCATCATACTAAAGCACAAACACAAAAATTCAATAATGCTCGAAAATCAAGGTTCATTAAGAACTATGGCAAAACTAATATTAAAGGACCCAAAAGTATTTGGGGACCAAAAGATAAGATTGTTTATGTTGCAGATATCCTACACGACAAAATCTAAACACCAATCATGGGGTACCTAAATTCTGGATGCTCGTGTCACATGACTGGAAAAAAGCATATTGTTATACCCCAAAATTTGCCCTCCTTTCTCTCAAGACAATCCATGGCTCTATATTCAAGAATTCCACAAGGGTTGATCAGACAAACCCTCTTTTAAGCAATTAATCCAAACTAGGGTTTTGCTCCTCTCAAGCCAAGATGGATTTCCAAGGATTCAATTGGTCACCATAGCCCATCATATGCATCAAGGGATCATCATGTCAATATTCCAAGCCTTACAAGTCAAAATTGCTCATCCAATTGCTCAGATAGCTAAAAATCGGCTATATTGGACAAAATGTCAACAGTGGTCAACACACAGTCAAATTTCATAATTTTTGGTCAACAATAATATTTTGAAGTAATATTCATCATTCGATCAAGGGTTGACCATGATTCATCAAGAAAAATCAAGATTTGATCAAAAGTCAAAGTTTCTAAATTAAGGCTTTTTAGACAAAAAGTCAACAGAACTTTGACCAAGCATAACTTTCACATACTTTATCATAAATTTTTCCACCAAAGCTCATTTTGAATGGAATTCAATTCTCTACAACTTCATGTCTCACAAGCTTTGGCAAAAAATGCTTCATTTGGAAGTTATGGATCAAAACATTACAGGTCCTTTTAAAATTCAACAAAAAGTCATCTTTTTGAAAAGAAGTGTTCATGAACATGGAAACTCAAATGAAGATGAAACCAAAAGGGATGCTTAGAAGACATCTTGAGCTTTCTAAAAAATCCAAGAACACCCAAAAATATGGAAAATTGAGCAAGATACAAATTGTGCAAGTTGAGCATTTTTGAGGAGGTGCATGAAGAAAAATACTTAGCAAAAGAAAATATTTTTCAAATGGGCCTACGATTTTATGATTCAAACTTATTCCTAACATTATCAAGAACCTATAAGCCCAGCCACACGCTCTCTTTCCTTTTATTTTATTTATTTTTGAATTAAACCATTAAAATTCAATTTTAATTAAAATAAAATATTAAGACAAGGTGCAAGGCATATGGGCTTGATATCCAAGTTCCTTGAGGTCCAAGATTGACAATGCAAGCTGGAATTTTCGTGCAAGAGAGTCTAAGGAAGATTGAGCAAGGAAAAGAAAGATTTGATTCAAAAATTCCAATCAAATATTTTTCATTCAATGCAATATATTTTCCCAAGTTTGTTGACCTAATCTCTTGTCCTATATATACTTAACATCCTCACAAGACACGAGGACGAATTTGCAACCTCTTACACAGGTTGCTAGCCTCTTACAAACCCTAGAAATCTCTCAAATTTTTCTCAAAACTTGCAAAATCGTGTTTTAATTTCCAGGCAGTTTCAAGCCATTCTAGCCATTCATTCGTGTTCTTGAAGTTCCTAGGGATCGATTCACATTATTACACGATTCGAGAACGCTCCAGATCAAGCTTCCCACGCTGCTCCGATTTGGTAAATGTCTCAAAATCGTTTCTCTCAATCCATGCATTACTAACTGTTTTAGTGTGTTTGTATGATCTCAGGATGTTGTTTAGAATAGGTACAACGTGTTACATGTGAGCTTTAGGGCTTAAATCCCATGATGCCATTGTTAGGGCATAGGAGCTGTGAGTTTCGAACCCACTGATATAGGGACTTCAGGCTCTAAAAACACCATAATTGGATTCCTAGGGTTCGAATTAGGGGGTAGGGTCCTTTATTTGCATTTATCTTGATTATTTTGTAGGATCTAAATTCCAGATGGCCGGAGAAGACGACCGGAGCCTTGCTCCGAAGCTTCTGATTCAGGAAACAACAACACATACATATTCATGAGTCCAGCAGTATGAATGGATGTATCACCGCCCCAGCAGTTCACCTTGCGTGCGCTATATCACTCTCTATCTCTCAGGTCATGGGTTCAAACCCCACCTTTTGCTGTTTGTTTTCATTGTTTCTTTTTACAGGTTTCAGAGTCTCCAGAAGGAACACCTCCAAAATCTCCAGCTTCTGGGTGTCCCCAGCACCAGAAGCTCCAGCTTCTGGACGCCCCAGATCCAGAATCCCCAAAAGCTCCAGCTTCTGGGCCCTTTCCAGCGCCAGACACCCCAGAAGCTTCAGCTTCTGGATCATTCCACCATCATATTCCCCAGAAGCTCCATCCTCTGGACGCCTCCAGCAGCAGAATCTCCAGAAGCCCCAGCTTCTGGACCATTTCAGATGCAGAAACCACAACTTCTGGACACGCTCAGCAGGATTTCCACCAGAAACTCTAGTTTCTGGATGCCCACAGCGCTCCACTCACAAAAGATCCAGCTTCCGGGGCAGCTTTTGCCAGAAGCTCGTTTTCTTGGTTTTTGTATTTTTATTTATTTTCTGCTTTCCCTTTTTTAATTAATTAATTTAATTAGTAATTAGGTTACTTAATTAGGTTAATTAGATAATTTCACAAATAACTTTTATGCTTTTAGTTAACTTAATTAGTTTAATTTAGGTTAATATTCATTAATTTTCTTTAATTAATTAAAATCAATTAGAATTAGGCTTTTTCCCACATAAACTCTAATTTTCAAAAAAACCAAAAAATACTAGGATTTAGTCTTTTCACTTAGATCATTTTTTCTCTACTATTTATTTTCTTGCATTTTAAATTCTAGAAAGGATGTATAGGTTGCAAGTTTATTTTCATGTAATAGCGTAGATTTATATTTCCGCCTTTACTTTCTGCACTTCTATTATGTATCTGCCCCAAAGCCATGTAATAGCGTAGGACCTTTACTTTTCCGCAATTTACTTTCTGCACCTATTAAACTACTAGTATCTAGGCGTGTATGGCAAGATAAAAATCAATCTAGACCACTAATCACAAGATAAATATTTGAAAACAACACACTCTTTTCACACATGCACCCCCTTAGGGTATCTGATCGGTGGTTTTTACACAGTTACTTAGCATTGAGTTTCGTTATCGTTTCTTTTATTTTTCTAGTGTTATATGTCTTTTTATCGCATTTTACGCTTTGGTTATGTGTTTAAGTGTTTTCAGGGATAGAAGAGTGAAACAGAACAAATCGGGACAAAAGAAGTGCAAAAATCGAATATTAGAGGCTACAGAGGAATCAACACGGGCACCGTGTGAAGCAACACGCCCGTGTTGAAAAGCAAGTGGAAAAAGCGCACAAGTCGGTGGATCAACACGGGCACCGTGTTAATCAACACGCCCGTGTTGAATGGCCCGAGCATTTCTTCGAGAGACCAACACGGGCACCGTGTTAATCAACACGGCCCGTGTTGATGGACGCGTGAGAAAACTTTATTTTGAGTTTTGGATCTTTCCTTTGTCGATAAGGGTATTTTGGACTTTGGCTAACATTGGGATGTGGTGAGACTATTAGAATGAGGTTTTGGGAAAGCGAGGACACTTTGGAAATTAGGAAAAATACGAGAGAGGAGGAGAGCGAGAGAGGAATTCGGAGGCGTCGAGATTCAAGGAAGCCACCATTGAAGATCAAAGTCATCACTCTTCTTTGTAATGTTTAACTCTTATTCGATGTTTTCTTCTAATACTATGAGGCTAAACCCCCAATGCTAGGGGTGGTCTGATTTGATTATTGTATGAATTGAATACTTGATTTCCTTAATGCAATGTTTTATATTTCAATTTAAGCTGTAGTGTTCTTATGATCATGTATCGGACAAATACATGTAGACCTATGACTAACAATTGGCGGATGTGATTGTTAGGGTTTCTACACAATTAGGTTATTAGGGTAACCTAGGACTAGGGACTCTCTTTAATCAAATTCTTGATATTTTTATGGTTAAAACTAAGATTTGTTTGAATGGACATTTAAACAAGGATTAGGGTTTTAATAGTTGTCTTCATTAAGGACTTAAGGAAGAACAATCTAGAGATAGGTAATTGATAGTGTTCATTTGCAATGAGGAAATCTAAATTCGGATCATAGTTTTGTTAAATCAACCACTCACCCTAGCATCATTCTCAATATATTTCATCAGTCATCACTTGTTACAAGCGTAATTGAAACTTTTAAAATCAACCAAACCATTGTTTTTGTTCAATTGAATTAAGAGCACGAATAAGTATTTACCACGCAGTCCTCGAGATCGATACTTGGGGAAACTCATTATAACTACATCGGTGAAAATAGTACACTTGCTATTTTTCTGATCAAGTTTTTGGCGCCGTTGCCGGGGACTGCCAAAATACTGATTTACTCTTAATTTGTTTGAAATTTTATTGCTCTGCAATTAAAAATTTTCTTTTCATTTGTTTATTTATTTTCTTTTACATTGTATTAGAACTAATATCGTGTCTAATATTTGTATGCGAGGTCAGACCTCAGCAGAATATCTTTTTGACGTAGAAATAGAGAGAACCCTTCGCGCTCGGCGAAGAGTAGCAAAGCAAGCAAGACTGGCCGAGGAAGAAGATAGGAACTCAACACACTCCGGATCAGAGTCAGAAGACGAACCAATGAATCCACCTCAAGAGAGATTGCTAGGGGATTATGGAGGGACAAATGCACCAGGGGGAAGAATGACCATCGTCAACCAACCCGTTAATGTTCCTAATTTTTAGCTCCACCCGAGCACCATCACGCAGTTGGAGAAGAGATCCTTTTCTGGAAGGGTTAATGAAGATGCTAACAAGCATTTGCAACGATTTCTGACTATGAGCACCACTCTAAAGATAGATGGGCACCAAGAAAAAAGTTGCGAATGTTTCCGTTCACCTTGCGATGAAGCGAGAGTGGTTCTATTCTCTTCCAGCAGTAGCATTACATCTTGGGAAGATATGGAAACAACATTCCTCAATGAGTATTTTCCAGCATCCGTGTTCATGAAGAAAAGATATGAGATCTTGAATTTCAAGCAAAAGGAGGGTGAATCATTAGGAGACTCTTTTAAGAGATTTAAAAGACTCTTGGTGGCATGCCCTACTCATAACTTGGATCGATGGCGATGCAGATGTTTATGAATGGTGCGAGAATCAAAACGAAGCAACTCATTGACCACGGTGGCTCATCCAACTTCTCACCCCGTATCAAGATAATTGAAGCTATAGCGCAAATGAGCATCTGAATTATATGACAGGCTGCAAGCAAACTAGAGGGAGTGATTGATCTAAAGTTGGAAGTGAATAAACAACTCAAAATCAAGAGGCGATAGGCGAAGTGGAGAAAAGTTTAAAGCTATGAATATGGGAACTCAACAGTAGCACAGTTAAAAATGTGGTGTGTGACATTTGTAGTGGACCACACATGACTGCACAATGTCTTGCAACTCGAAACAAATTGAGGAGATAAAATTCTTGAGGCGAATAATCCATATTCTAACACCTATAACCACAGGTGGAAGAATCATCCGAACTTTGCTTGGAAAGATCGGAACAACAAGCTCCTCGGCGAGGGAAGTGGCCTTTGAAAAGATGGCTGCCCACACTTCCCGTTCCAAGAAGAAACACGAAGCAATCACAGGAACACCACGGCTGCAATTAAAAATTTGGAAGTTCAAATGGGGCATATTGTGCAACAAGTAGCAATGCAAGCACAGGGTCGGAAGAACCATGAGAATGTGAATCTTTGTCACAACAAGGAGGAAATGTTGCCAAAAAGAGAAGATGAGGTAAAAGTTGATGATGAACTTATAGAAGTGGAATTAGAAGTGAGAGAACAAGGGAAAAAGGAAGAAGAGGCGTTTCTAAGCCGGTGAAGGAAAGAGTAAACGTGATTAGGCTTCCATATCCTCATGAGTGGCAAAGAAGGACACAAAAGAAAGAGTTCGATAAATTTGCCAAATTGTTCAAGAAGCTAGAGATCAACATACCGTTATTTGAAGTACTCGAGAAGATGCCTTTGTACCAAAAATTCATGAAGGAGATCCTATCAAAAAAGAGGCGAATAGATGATAAACAGGTACCCGTTGATGAGAAGTTATGTGCAATCGCACCCGAGAGAAAAATACCTATCAAGCAGAAGGATCCTGGATCGGTGGCAATACCATGCACCATAAAAGATATAACTTTCGAAAAGGTTCTAATTGATTCTGGCTCTAGTGTGAGTTTAATGCCATTATCAATTTTCAAGAGGCTTGGCATTGAAAAGATAAGCAGTGGAACAAAATTAAAATTTCTTGATCACACTATCAAGAAGTCTTATGGGATAGTGAAGATGTGTTGGTAGAGATTGAAAATTTTGCTTTTCGTGGATTTCGGATCATGGACATACACGAAGATGAAGAGACTCGATCATTCTTGGTCGACCCTTTTATTGACTAGCGGTGCAATTTTGATATTGAGACAGTCATCTAACGCTAAAGTATTTTGAAGAGGAGATAACCATGAAGGTGTTTGAGGTCCGGAACAAGGTGCGGTGGAAATAATAAATTTTGTTGGTCCGGTCAAAATTGAGGAGAGAGCAAAATTTCAAATTCACTCCTGAAGAAGTCTCGGAAGAATCTCTCAGGTGGCATCAATTAAAGTTCCTAAGTTCAGTCAAGAAGCCAAGCAGGGAAAGAAGAAGGTAGACAAAGGTGAGAAGATGAAAGCTAGAAGTAACGTGAATCACGCAGTGGTTCGGGCTCTTGAGGGGGTTGAATTTTGGGCGGAAGGTACAAGCACCAAGGTGTGGAAGAAAGCACCCCGTAAGGGATGACCCGTCGAGCCATGCGGCGTTAAGCGGCGCTACGTGGGAGGCAACCCGTTTTCATAACAGTTTTCCTTTGTGTTTTGTTTGCAGTAATAAAAGAGATCCTATCTTGCAAAGCTAGGAGGTAGCAACTGGTGTTGCATCACCCTTTGTGAGTCACTTCTCTCGAGTTTGATCTGAAACATTGAGGTCAATGTTTAGTTCAAGTTTGGGGGAGGTTTTATTGCTTTGTTTGAATTTATTGCTTTGTTTGATTTTGTTAAGTTGATGATAAATGATGTGTAATAACACTAGTAGAAATCCTCCTAAATCTTCTGAGTTCTTGACCAAAAATTTTGTTTTGTTTTACACAAGAGCTTGTATTTCAACAAAGGTCGGGGTTGATATTGTGTGAGATCGAGGATGATTGTTTGAAGGTAGGAAAGTCGGAATAATGTGACATTGATACAAATCCAACGTGTCGATTCGCACCAAAGTGCTTAAGCAGTACTCCTTGAATAGTTTATCTATCTGATCGGCATAATTTTGATTCACATGCATGATTGGTTGAAAATCAAATAAAAAGGCGTGGATGATGAAAAGGCGGTAAAAGGCAACCAGCCCGCTAAGTTGGGTAACCTCACTGTTATTCAAAAGGGGTTGATCCCCAAACGTCGTCCAGTAAAAGGACAATAAATAACCAAAAGGTTTGAAAATTTCATCGATATTAGAAAATGGCAAATGTTGTTCGTTTGGTGCCTAAATAAGTGAAATTCTTGGCTAGTCATATGCATGTGATGATTATCATAATTCCCAGTGCCTTAATCTGATTGTGCGAATAAAAGAGGAGGAAAAGCGGAAAGAGAGTATTTAAGTGCGAAGCATAGTTGGAAGGTGTTTTAGTGTCATGTGAATGCCGAGCGCGCTACCTTCTGAGCAATGAGAACTGAACTCGCGCATATGAGTACCGATCTGCTTTGATTTTCATGAGTGCTAATAATCGTCGCTTGAGGTCAAGCAACAGTTTAAGTATGGGGGAATTTGATCGGTGGTTTTTACACAGTTATTTAGCATTGAGTTTCGTTATCGTTTCTTTTATTTTTCTAGTGTTATATGTCTTTTTATCGCATTTTACGCTTTGGTTATGTGTTTAAGTGTTTTCGGGATAGAAGAGTGAAACAGAACAAATCGGGACAAAAGAAGTGCAAAAATCGAATATTAGAGGCTACAGGAATCAACACGGGCACCGTGTGAAGCAACACGCCCGTGTTGAAAAGCAAGTGGAAAGCGCAAAACCGCAAGTCGGTGGATCAACACGGGCACCGTGTTAATCAACACGCCCGTGTTGAATGGCCAGAGCATTTCTTGATTTAGAGACCAACACGGGCACCGTGTTAATCAACACGGCCCGTGTTGATGGACGCGCGAGAAAACTTTATTTTGAGTTTTGGATCTTTCCTTTGTCGAAGGGTATTTTGGACTTTGGCTAACATTGGGATGTGGTGAGACTATTAGAATGAGGTTTTGGGAAAACGAGAGGACGCTTTGGAAATTAGGAAAAAATACCAGAGAGGAGGAGAGCGACAGAGAGGAATTCGGAGACGGCGAGATTCAAGGGCAGCCACCATTGAAGATCAAAGTCATCACTCTTCTTTGTAATGTTTAACTCTTATTCGATGTTTTCTTCTAATACTATGAGAGGCTAAACCCCCCAATGCTAGGGGGTGGTCCTGATTTGATTATTGTATGAATTCGAATACTTGATTTCCTTAATGCAATGTTTTTATATTTCAATTTAACTGTGTAGTGTTCTTATGATCATGTATCGGACAAATACATGTAGACCTATGACTAACAATTGGCAAGACTGTGATTGTTAGGGTTTCTACACAATTAGGCTATTAGGGGTAACCTAGGACTAGGGACTCTCTTTTAATCACCGGAATTCTTGATATTTTTATGGTTAAAACTAAGATTTGTTTGAATGGACATTTAAACAAGGATTAGGGTTTTAATAGTTGTCTTCATTAAGGACTTAAGGAAGAACAATCTAGAGATAGGTAATTGATAGTGTTCATTTGCAATGAGGAAATCTAAATTCGGATCATAGTTTTATTAAATCAACCACTCACCCTAGCATCATTCTCAATATATTTCATCAGTCATCACTTGTTACAAGCGTAATTGAAACTTTTAAAATCAACCAAACCATTGTTTTTGTTCAATTGAATTAAGAGCACGAATAAGTATTTACCACGCAGTCCTCGAGATCGATACTTGGGGAAACTCATTATAACTACATCGGTGAAAATAGTACACTTGCTATTTTTCTGATCAGTATCCTCTCTCGTTGCCTTACGAACCAATGGTCATGTCCCTCGAACATAGGGATATCTTAGCTAAGACGCTCACGAATAATATCATCACAATCCCTTTGACTTAAAAGATCATAGTCCCTCGATGTTGCCTACGAATACATGATCTCGCCCCTCGGTTATTGCCTACGAAAAGTGATGATCGTCCCTACGAATGTGCTAGGATATCCCTACAAGTTGCCTTCTATGACCATGCGATGTCCCTTCGAAATGTCCATTTACATCCAACGAATAATGTTACCTATCAACCCATGGTATGGATAGCCTTATTGTAACGCCCCGTTTTAATTAATATTATATTATATTAATATTTTCGAGTTACCGATCGATATTTAGTTTGCGACGAGAATATTTATGTTAATCGATATATCTATTAATAGATTTGGCGACGTTCCGTTCGGTTCGGCAAAATATTATTCGGACCGGTATTTAATTCCCCTAAATTATTTTAATTAATTGAGTTAATAATATTATTAGATATTATTAAGGTATTAATTAATAAAAATAAGTTAGGGGTGTGAGGAGTAATTTGGTAGAATTGGGTTTCCACCCTTAAGCTTACTAGTAGAAAACCACATTATAAACCATTTTCCTCCTTTCTTTTCCATTTTGTCAACACAAAGCCAAACTTAGAAGCTTGAGAGAAAGAGAGGGTTTTGGGAGAAGAAGAGCAAGAGTAAGAGCTTGAGGTTTGGAGTTATTGAATCATCAAGAAGCATCCAAGCATTTGAGGTAAGGGGTTTGATTTTCCACTTCCTATAATTAGGGTTTGATAGATATGTTGTGGATTTGAGATGAAAATTGATGTTGTGGTTTATGAGTTGTGTATGTGATTGTTGGAATAAATTAGGAAAATTGAGTTAGGAGTATTGATCTAGGTGTTCTATTACCATGGCTAGTAGGAATAAGTTATAAGAATAGAAATTAAGAAAAACTGTAAATAAGAAAACTGTGTGCAAGCAAGCAAGCATCGAAGAAGAAGATGGAGGTTTTAAAAGAAGGGAGGCGCCCACCTCAAGTGAGGGGCAACCGTCCCACATGTTAGGGCGTCCGTCTCCTGCCCTTGGAGGCCCTGGGACGTCCGTCCCTGCTTGCTGGAAGGAGGAGAGTCCGTTTCGCCATTTTGCTATTTTCTGTTTTCATTTGTTTTCTGTTTTCCTACATAATTATGTTACCTGCATAATTATGCATTTTGTCTCTATCTCTCTTTCTTTTCCCAATTACACATAGTAATAATTGGTGTTAATAAAATATAATTAGGACATAAGTTAGCCGATTAAATTTGGAACCCGATTATGTTCCGATTTCTCGATTTCGGTAATTTCGGCGACGGAGCAAGTTGCTCCGAATTCAATGAAAATTGACGTGCTAGCTAAGTTCGACGAGTAGAACGTAGTAGTGAGGTTAGTTTTTCGAAATTACAAGTTTTTACGAAATGACCCGAAATAGGCCAATTTACGGTTAAATTGAATTGGATTGCGTTTTAGTTGATTTAAGATACGTATGGACAATCCGATTGCGATGTTGACGATTATGATTAATGCCGGTTATTAGGAATGGTTTGTGCGACGATTAGGGATGTTCGATTATTCTTCCATGTGTAGAATTGAGTGATTTATTTGATGACGATGCTACATGATTATACATGACTTTTGCGACGATTTCTTCATGATTAAATGACTTTGTTAATAATGATGATATATGTCCTTGTACATGATGATGTGATGATTATATTGATGATGTTAATAAATGCTTCCGATTTGTGAATGCATGACTTTTGACGTTGATGAATTATAGGTGACGTTTTGCATAATGCAAATATGATGCGATGATATATTTATCTTGATGTGGATAAATTATGGCGATGTGGGATTTATGCCAATTTTGATGAGCGATGATGATGTTTTTGTTATGTTGTTTTTATTGTCGAGTCACATACATTGCATAGGCGACGAGGGCTTTTATGTCAAGCGACTATGGGCTTTATGCCAAGTGTTCCTAATTATAGACAAAGCGACGGGTATCACATGCATAACATAGTCGTGTCTCATGGAGTCGGTTATATTTATGTTTGAGTTATTTGGCGTTGGGTTTTAATTGATGGACGATGTTGAACTGCGATAATATATGATGCTTTGTTTGGTGATGATCTTTATGATGAACATGAAATGAATATGACTTGATAATTTCATGATAACTATGCGATGAATATAAATGATGAGTTTTGTGATGATTTGGCTCTGATGAAATGCTTAATGCAAATATGATGTGATGATGTTTGTGACGATGGGCTTTAGCCAATTTGTGATGATGTTGCTTATGTTATTAGCATTGTTTGATGTTGTCGTTTATGATTGCCGTGTTGATTAGTGACGTATTGACTTGTGATGAGTTCGTAGTGATGAAAGTTTATGTGTTGTTGTGATGATTTATGTCGACGAGGCTATAGCGATAAAGTGTTAATTATACACATTAGAATAACGATTAGAGTGAGTGAGTTTCGAATATGTGTTGGAATGCACTTATTAATCTATATCTCTTATGATTCCATAACTATATATATATATATATATATATATATATATATGTTATCATGCCTTTAATTATATGTTTTGGAGTATCTCACCCTTTACTTGTTTAAATCGTTACCTTTATGGTAACGCAGGGTTATGAATACGGAGATTATAGCTGTTATTAGTTGAGTCGGTGTCGCTCTGATACGTAGCACTCGGGGGAATATTTATGTTGTCTTGTTGTTATTCCTTTTGTAAATAAGAATCATATTTTATGAAATTATGATTTGATGAGGAGGTTTGATAAAGAAGGTGTTTTTGATTTCTAAGATTCAATTTATGATTTCCGAGGATGCTATGTATCCGAGATTTATACTTTAAAGCAAACTATTTAAAGTGATTTGGTTTTTAAAGGTGTGACGCCTCAGTATTAAATTTATGAAATTTTAAATTACTCTGATTTTGCATATAAAACCTTGGGTAATATTGGGGTGTTACACTTATTCTAAAGGAAAGCAAAATAACACGAAAACGACCGTTCTGAGTGGGTAAAATAAGTCTCTTTTGCTTGCTCAACGAAAACACTTTTCACACCTCACACTTTTCAAAAATCTTTCCAAAATACTTTGCATACATTCCAGCGTAAATCATTACAAAGTCCTTTTCCAAAACAAAACATTTCCAAACACTTCGTATACATTCCAGCGTGAATCATTACGAAGTCAAAGTGAAATGCCTTTTCAAAAATATTTTCAAACACACACACAAAAAGAAATTTATAAAGTGAGCTAAGCAATTAAGAGCCCGTAGATAACTGCAGATGGAAAGGGTGTTATTTCATAACCGCCTCCTTTACTCAAAATCTAACGAAGGTCTTTTCCTATTCTTTTCGCCTTCCCTTAATTGGATAAAAGAAAAGTCGGTGGCGACTCTTGCTATCTGCGACATTTGCGATCAAACGCAAAACAAACAAGTCAGTTCTCTCACCGTGTTACACATATGTTCCAATATTTGGAACTTAAAGATGTTGGCTTCGTAGGTTTTAGAGGAAATCAGAAAGGGAAAATTAAGGGATCAAGAACTATTGGTAAATGACATCTTCCCTCTATTTCAAATGTTCTGTATGTTGAAGGACTAATGCATAATCTGTTATCTATAAGTCAAATAACTTATAATGATTATGATATTATCTTTAATAAAAAATATGTTAAGTTGTTAGTCAATCAGATGAATCAGTTCTGTTCTCTGGTAAAAGGAAAAACAACATTTATAAAATTAAACTCTTTGAATTAAAAAATCAAAATGTTAAATATTTATGTCTGTAAATGAAGAGAATTGGATATGGCACAGACGCTTAGGTCACGTTTGCCTGAGAAAAATCTCTCAGCTCAACAAACTTGAGTTAGTCAAAAGTTTACCAAAACTGAAGTTTACTTCAGATGCTCTCTATGAAGTATGTCAGAACGGAAAGTTTTCCAAGGCATGTTTTAAAACCAAAAATGTTTTTTCAACATCCAAACCTTTAGAAACATGGACTTTTCACTGTAGATGACAATAGTCACTGGACATGTGTTAAATTCCTAAGGCACAAGAATGAGTCTCATTCTGTGTTCTCTAGCTTCTGTGAAAAAGTGCAAAATGAGTTTAATTGTAAAATTATTAAAGTAAGAAGCGATCATGGTGGAGAATTTGAAAATAAATACTTTGAAATTTTTTTTGAATCACATGAAATTTCTCATGATTTCTCCTGTCCTAGAACTCCTCAACAAAATGGAGTTGTAGAAAGGAAAAATTCGAACAATATAAGAAATGACTGGAACCATGACAAATGAAACAAATGTTTCTAAGCACTTTTAGTCGAAGCTGTAAACACAACATTTTATATTCAAAATAGAATATCCAACGAGCCTATTATGAATTAGACTCCTTATAAATTATGCAAGGGAAGAAAACCAAACATTTCTTACTTTCATCCTTTTGGATGTGTATGCTTTATTTTAAATACTAAAGAAAATCTTAATAAGTTTGACTCCAAAGCTTAGAAATGCATTATGCTTGGATAAAGTGAACGTTCTAAAGGATACAAAGTATACAATACAGAAACATGTATAGTGGAGGAATCAATCCATATTAGATTTGATGATAAGCTTGACCTTGGAAAGTCAAAGCAAGTTGAAAATACTGCAAATGTAGAAGTAATACTTACAGGTTTAGAAGATGGTCCAGATACAGAAACCAAGAATGATGACTCACTAGAGGAAACTGAAAGCTCAACCATTGAGATAAAATGAAAACCAGGACAGAATCACTCTGAAAACTGATTATGGGAGACAAGACAGAACCTGTCAGAACAAGATCCCCCGGTAAGAAAACCGAAGAAGCTATTTTAGGATTGGTCTCTCTAATTTAACCAACTTCATATACAAAATCTCTTCAAGATAATGAGTGGATTCTAGTAATGCAAGAAGAACTCAACCAATTTTCCAAAAACGATGTCTTGGATCTGGTACCCAAACCCAGAGGAGTTCATGTTATAGGCACTAAGTGGGTTTTCAAAAACAAGCTGAATGAGAAAGGTGATGTCATCAGAAATAAGGCATGACTGGTTGCTCAGGGCTATAGTCAGCAAGAAGGTATTGACTATAATGAAAACTTTGCACCAGTTTCCAGGTTAGAATCTATTCGTCTTCTCATTTCATTTGTTGTTCATAATAATTGCAAAAATTGGCTGAATATCATCGGATAACTATATCAATGAAGTCACCATCGACCATTTTTTATCTCGCAAAAAGAGAAAGGTAAACATCGAGAAAACCTGAAAGGGATAAGACACGGTCTTGCGACCGAGAGATAGGGTAATGGAGTCTATTACGCGAGGGGAATGTATTAGCACCCCAAATGCCCGTAGTACTCTATGGTATCCACTTCTATTTTTTGTCTAATGGGTGTGGGTTATATCTATTTACTGCTTAATCTCTATATTTGTATGCTAAAAGAGAATGCACGTGAAAGAAAGGAAAATAAAGAAAACACGGGGAAAAGAAGGAAGTATTTACAAAGTTTGCTCGATCGAGCCCCGTGACAAGATGCCTACGTATTCCCTCATGCAATGGGAAATTCAAAGCTTCATAGTTCGGCTCACATGTTTTGGTGGGTTTTGTGCTTTTTACTTATGAAAAAGGTTTTAAACACAAAAAGGATAGCGCCCGTAGGCGAAAAAAGGTTTGCATTGGTTGGTTGTTTTTACCTTTGAAAAGAAGTTCTGAACCATTATTAAGTATTTGATTTTCAAAAGAAAAGAAAGAAATTTTTAGTTTTATAACATGCAAGGATGCAAAAGAAACTAGAAAACAAGAAAGGGAAACTAACTAGTTCTACCCCTAACATTATCATGCAAAAATGGCCCTATGGTTGAGGATAAAAGTCTAAGCTCGAAGACTATCCTAACCGAGCAAACCTGGGGAAACTATCCTTTATCTGACTTGGTTATAAAACCAAGGGATGCAAAGGGATGAAGTAATCAAGTGCTTTGGCAGAAGTGTAACACCCGTATTATTTAATTATTGAATTATTTAATTATTTATTTAATTCAATGTTTCCGTATATTTTTCCGAGTAATTGGTAAATAGTGTAGAAATACCAATTTAAGTTATTATTTGATTATGGGGTAATTAATTAAAATGAGTTGTACGAAGAATAATAATATTAGTAAGAATAATAACAATAAGGTTATTATTTTTAAAATAAATAGAATAAGTAGAGAGGAAGAGGTTATTTATGAATAGAAGAGGAAAAAGAGGGTTTTGAGAGAAAGGAAGAGGAGAGAAGAAGTAAAGCTTGAGCTAGGGAAAAACCACCATCTCTAATCCATTCAATCTCCAATTCACAAGGTAAGGGAGAGGTTCTTGCTCTATAATTGGGAATATGATGAATGATAGGTAGTGGGATTTGTAATCTTGATAGGTTTGTTTTTGTTGTTGGAAATTCACTTTGAAACTTAGAAATCTATGGAAGTTGTTGATTGTTGTGGTAAATGTTGTTTTTATTTGATTATACATGTTGCTAGTACCTTAGGATGGTTCATTTTGGGTTGTGTGAATGTTGGGTGCCATAAATTTGGGAACAATGGTGTGGAAGGGATGCTGGAAGCGCTGAAGGAAACCATTCTGTCACGCTCAGTTCGCGGCAACAACGGGTTGACGCGGCGCGAACTTAACCCTGCTAAGTTGCAACGCGAACCCTCCTTCGCGATGCGTACTAAGCTGTTTTGAACATATTTTTCTGATTTTGAGTTCTGCCCAATTTTGGACACTTTGGCTAGGGAACCTTAAGTAGGCTTTTATGAGTAGAATATCACGAGTAATTAGTAAGGAATGATATATTAATTGATTAGAAATAGTTCCGAATTTAAATCTTGGTAAATGTAAGCGGTTTAGCCGATTAATTGAAATTAGAAGGATTGAGGAAATGGCTCGTATATGCTAGTAAGCTATCGTAGCATGTTTATTTTGCCGAATCCATGTTGAATGTAATGAATTGTTATTGTTGAAAGTTGTTCTTGTTGAAGCCTTGATGGCTAACGTTGATGGTTTCTTTGTTGTTTTACGTTGTTGGTTTACGTTGTTGTTGTTGTAGGCCATTTACAATTGTCGCATACATATATTGCATATTATGTTGGCCTATATTCTCAAAAACACGTTGGCCGTTGGGGGAAAAGTTGATTACATTGAAGGCTTACGCCTTGATGCGTTAGAATTACTGGAAGTTGATTGCGTTGGGAGTTTTACTCCGATGGTACCACATGAAGTTGCATTCGTTGAGTTGCATAACATATCACATAATGATGTTGTTTTACCATTGAATTGTGTTTGTCGAAGATTGGTTGCGAGATTGCAAAATGGTGATTTTATATAATTCTAACTATATATTATTTATCATGATCTCAATTATATAGTTCAATATCTCACCCTTTCATTTGTTTCGTCGTTGCCTTTATATTGGTAGCGTGCAGGTAACCAAGAGGAGTAGTCGTTACCGTTTTTAGTCCAGGTTCAGTGTCATTGCTCTGATACGTAGCATTCGGGGGGATTGAACACTTTTTGTATTTAATGTTGAATATTATGTCATTAATTGAGGGTTTCATTATGTTGATGTTGTTTAAGACTCATAAGATGCTATGTTTCGTGTGTAAAACTTTAATGACTTTGCTGCGTGAATAATGAAGTTGTTTATGTTGGAAGACTAACAACTTCTGACTAGCACCAACAACTTCCCGACTAACAACCGACTACTAACCACCACATATTCTGACCAACAACTTTTGACTACAACCGACTAACAACCGACTAGCAACTTGACTAACAACCGACTAGCAACCGACTAACAACCCGACTAGCAACCGACTAACAACTTCTGACTAGTAACTTTTGACTAACAAGTTCTAACTAGCAACTTCTGACCAACAACTTCTAACTAACAAGTTCTGTCTAGCAACTTCTAGCGGCAACCGACTAGCAACCGACTAACAACCCGACTAGCAACCGACTAACAACCCGACTAACAACTTCCGACTAACAACCCGACTAGCAACCCGACTTGCAACCGACTAACAACCGGCGAACAACCGACTAACAACCCGACTAACAACCGATTAGCAACTTCTGACTAGACTCTTCTGACTAGCAACTTCTGACTAGCAACTTCTGACTAACAACTTCTAACTAGCAACTTTTGACTAGCAACTTTTGACTAACAACTTCTGACTACCAACTTCTGACTACCAACTTCTGACTACCAACTTCAGACTAGCAACTTCTTTATAACAACTTCTGACTAGCAACTTCTGACTAGCAACTTCTGACTAACAACTTCTGACTAGCAACTTTCGACTAACAACTTCTGACTAAAAATACCTGACTAGCAACTTCTGACTAACAACTTCTGACTAGCAACTTCTGACTAGCAACTTCTGACGTGCAACTTTTGACTAACAACTTCTCACTAACAACTTCGGACTAGCAACTTCTGACTACCAACTTCTGACTAGAAACTTCTTACTAACAACTTCTAACTAGCAACTTCTGACTAACAACTTCTGACTTGCAACTTCTGACTTGCAACTTCTGACTAACAACTTCTAACTAGCAACGCCCCGACTTGCAACTTGACTAACAACCGACGAACAACTTGACTAGCAACCGACTAACAACTTCGACTAACAACTTAATAACAACCGACTAGAACTTCGACTAACAACTACTAGCAACTTCTAACAACTTCTCACTAACAACTTTTGACTAGCAACTTCTGACTAACAACTTCTGACTACAAACGACAACTTTATACTTGACTAGCAACTTCGACTAACAACTTAGAAACGACTAGCAACCGACTAACAACTGAACAACAACGACTAGCAACCGACTAACAACTTCTGACTAGCAACTTCTGACTAACAACTTTTGACTAGCAACTTCTGACTACCAACTTCTGACTACCTACTTCTGACTACCAACTTCTGACTAGCAACTTCTTACTAACAACTTCTGACTAGCAACTTCTAACAACAAACTTGCAACTTACTAACAGACTAACTTGCAACCGACTAACTAACAACCGACTAGCAACTTGACTTGCAACCGACTAACAACTAATAACAATTAGCAACTTCTAACTACCACTTCTACGGACTAACAACCGACTAGCAACTTGACTAACCGACTACCAACTTCTGACTACCAACTTCTTACTAGCAACTTCTTACTAGAAACTTCTTACTAGAACTTGCAACTTGGCAAGAACTTGAACTAACAACCGATTAGCAACTGGCGGCGTGCAACTTTTGACTAACAAATTCTCACTAACAACTTCTGACTAGTAACTTCTGACTACCAACTTCTGACTACCAACTTCTGACTAGAAACTTCTTACTAACAACTTCTGACTAGCAACTTCCGACTAACAACCGACTAGCAACTTGGCAACAACCGCGCGTCGACTTGCAACCGACTAAGAACTTGACTAACAACTAACAATTTCGACTTGCAACTGACTAACAACTAGCAACTTCAACTTGACTAAACTTACTTTAACGACTAACAACCGACTAACACGACTAACAACTTCTGACTAGCAACTTCTGACTAGCAACTTCTGACTAGCAACTTCTGCAACTTCTTACTAAACTTTTCGACTAACAACCGACTAGCAACTTCTGACTAACAACTTCTGACTAGCAACTTCTGACTAACAACTTCTGACTAACAACCCGCAACCGACTACCAACTTGACTAACAACTAGCAACTTCTTACTAACAACCGACTAGCAATTTTGACTAACAACACTAACAACCGACAACTTGACTTGCAACCGACTAACACAAGACTAACACTAATAACCCGACTAGCAACCGACTAGCCGACTAACAACCCGACTAGCAACCGACTAGCAACCGACTAACAACTTCGACTAACTTCACTAGCAACTACTAGCAACTTCTGACTAGCAACTTACTAGAAACTTCTACTACAACTTCGACTAGGAACTTCTACTTACTAAACTGACTAAAACTTGACTAGCAACTTTGACTAACAACTGACCACTAACTTCTGACTAGCAACTTCTGACTAACAACTTTACTTGACTAGCAACTGACTAACAACTGACTAGCAACTAACTAAAACTTAACTAGCAACCACTAGCAACCGACTAGAAACTTGACTAGCAACTTGACTAGCAACGACTAGCAACCGACTAGCAACTACTAACAACTAGACTAAACTTGACTAGCAACTTAGCAACTTAATTCGACTAAATTTATTTCGACAACTTTCGACTAACGACTAACAACCGACTAATAACCCGACTAGCAACTTCTGACTAACAACTTCTGACTAGCAACTTCTGACTAACAACTTATGACTAACAAGTTCTGATTAACAACTTCTGAATGGCAACTTCTGACTAGGAACTTTTGACTACCAAGAGATTAGAGATAAATATGTGCGATAAAACGAGATTGAAATAGGGAACATTTGCATAAAAATGAGAAGGTGAAAAAGAAAGAATATAAGAGAGTAGAGATTAGAGAAGAAGTGACAAGATGTAAGTGGTGATGATGGAGCGATAATGCTATGTGAGATTTAAGAAGACTGAAATTGAAATCATAAGTGTAAGGATGAGAAAATTGTTTGTAATCATAAGAATAATATATAATAAGTTTAGGCTTGAGTTAGATGAGAGTTAAGTAAAATTTAGATTGTATCATAATGCAGTTTGATTCGGTTTAGTTTGATTTGCAAAATACAAACTGCAAACCGAACAGAACCATGCGATTTTGTTAAAAGATGACCGAAACTAATCCGAACCAAATGCGATTTTTTGCGGTTTTGGTTTGATTTGGTTTCGATTGCGATTTTTTATAGGGTTGGTTTGATTTTGAACACCCCTAATTCCATCAACCTTCCTTCTTCCATGCGTCCTTTTGCACTATAAGTTATTCTACTTGTCTTATAAAAGTAATAGTTTAAGATAATTAGGTGTGACGATTGAATCGATTAAGACAAAATTCATACAATTTATCCACTACAAAGTTCATCTAATCCACCCACCAAATAAAAAGTAAGATAATGGATTGTATTGGTTTAAATTCATCTATTTATATACATGATAAATTCAATCCATCAACCACATTTTTATATTATTCTTTAAATCCAATGATTTATATTCATAAAAACTTTTTTTTTAAATAAAGAAAATTATATTACCCAGAATTTTGAAAATTTTAGTTTTTTCAAAAAGTCGGATTTTTTCGAAAAATCGAGTTTTTTCAGAAAATCAAAAAAGAGTTTTTTTTTTTGGAAAATTGGAAAATCGATTTTTTCCAAAAAATCAAAATTTTCCAAAACATCAAAAAATTGGATTTTTAAGAAAATCGTGTTTTTTAAGATAATCGAAAAATTGACTTTTTTCGGAAAATCGAAAAAATCGTGTTTTTCGGAAAATCAGAAAATCGACAAATCGAGTTTATCAAAAAGTCGAGTTTTTTACGAAAAATCGAAAAGTCAAGTTTTTTCAGAAAATAAAAAAATCGAGTTTTTCTCCTAAAAGTCGGGTTTTTTCGGAAAATTGAAAAAGTCGAGTTTTTTTTTCCAGAAAATCGCAAAATTGAGTTGTTTTTTTTCTAAAAGTCGAGTTTTTCCTGAAAATCGAAAAAATCACGTTTTTTCAGAAAATCAGAAACTTGAGTTTTTTCTAGAAAAGTTGAGTTTTTTTTCCGGAAAATTAAAAAATCGAGTTTTTCCGAAAAATTGAAAAGTTGAGTTTTTTCAGAAAATTAGAAAATCGTGTTTTTTCAGAAAATTGAAAAGTCGAATTTTTTTAGAAAGTCAAAAAATCGAGTTTTTTTTAAAATAAAAAAATTGAGTTTTTTCTGTAAGTTGGGTGTTTTTGGAAAACAAAAAAGTTTAGTTTTTTTTTGGAAAATCGAAAAATTGAGTTTTTTTGGAACATCGAAAAATCGAATTTTTACGAAAAATCGAAAAAAATTTGAGTTTTTTAAGAAAGTCTAAAAAATTGAGTTTTTATGAAAAACTGAAAAAGTCGAGTTTTTTTTAAGAAAAAAAAAAGAGTTTTTTTGAAGAAAAAAAAAGAGTTTTTTTCGAAAAATCGCAAAAAATTATCGAAAAGAATCTTTGTTATGGAAAATCAGAAAATTCAATTTTTTTTAAAGAATTAAAAGATTGAGTTTTTTCCGAAAATAAAAATAAAAACCGCCATTATTCCAAAATACAAAATATATATGTTTAAAAACTAAGTAGATATATTTAAATTAATTTTTTGGATGAATGAATATCTCATCCATAAAAATGTTGCTAACGGATGGATTTTATTTTTAATAGATGAAATAAATTGGATATTTTTAAGGAAAATTTAGTAGATTATAATGGATTGATGAATTATTTTAATCCATCTATCAAAAATACAATTCATATCTATCAAATCCATCCATTTTGCCCCTCTAAATACAGTGGTATTGAATATCATTGTGTTAGCTTTAGTTTTGTTTCTTTAAACTGTATTTGATGTATTGGTACAAGATTGATTTTTAATTTAGCTATTTCTTATAAAGTGATTTTTGAATATTGAAAAAGGAAAAAAACATTTTTAGAAGAGCATGGCTAATGAACTAGATATCTTGAAAGTAAGATGAAGAAAGTAGAGTTCGGAATTGCTTACATCTCTGTAGTTTTTTAGTTACAGATTGTTCATTATTACTCCTTATTATTAGTAATTATAGTATCAATTTGAGAACATAAATATCATAAAATAAATAAATTATTGAATAGTTTATGCATAATCTCTTCATTTAGTGTTTTTCACTTTATTGAAAAAACTATACACTTAACCATTTATTGTTGTATTGTTAATTTAGAGAAAAATTTGACGGAGCTTTTTGAAATAGATGAGGAAAATATCTCATGTGCTGGAACAAAGCAGTTGTAGATTGCAGGATTCAAGATAACAGGACATTCGTTTTCAGTTCGTCTTTGTTGATTTATTGTGATAGCCAAGTGGGAAGAGTAAGTTTCCATTGTGATATTTATGCTGTAAAGTTTTGTTAGTATTATAATTTTAATGAATTAATTATTTAAATTTTCTAAAAAAATAATATCAAAATAAAATTGGTCAACTTATTGACAAGTCACACTAGCAACACCACGCCATTAAAAATTAGTCTCAAGTTGAAATGAGACAGAAATTGAAAAAATAAACTTATAATAGAAATCAAAATCAATGTTTTAAAATAAAGCACTAAAACTCAAAAATAAAAATAAAGATAAAGAGACTACAGTTACAGTTAAGCCAACATTTTTCATGTTGAATTTCTTCAAATGAAAGAGGAAAGAAGTTATAAAATTCAATTATTCGCAATATATTTATAGAAAATTCTTTTATAACTATAACACACAATTATTTCATATTTTTATTTATCAACGATAATTATAATTTATGTAAGTTATTTAGCAAAATAGAATATTATTACAACATCTTTTTTCTTTTATTTAATAATTAAAAATATATATAATTATATAATGTTAATATTATATAATTTATAACGATATCCAATATTATCATAAATTTTCCTATACAAAATATATCAAATATTTTCAAATATTATCATATTATCATGATATCAAATATTTTCGCATTATCATAAATTGTGATATAAAAGAAATTCATATAATTTTTTTTAATATTATCATAAATTGTATTTAACATAAATTATTAGATTCCATGATTGTTGATCGGGTGTGGCGACCGACTTAGGCCTTCATGTAGAGTTTTCACCTACAAGGGTTTGGCCAAAATAATTCTCTTTTCTTATATGGGCTTAATTTCCATGTTCTTTAACTACATGACAAGGGAGGATATGTTGATATTCTTAGTCTTGTCTTTGGATTTCTTTTAATCTTGCTGCAAAGTCTTGTATATCCTTTTTATCCCTTAGATAAGTCGAGGCTTATCGTCACCGAATTACCATAGACATTGTGGTATTTAAGGTTGCCACGAAAGGTTTGACCAAGATACACTTGTAAACACTTTTACATGGAATAACTAGGAATTGTGAGTAGATTGTCAAGATGTATATTCCTTCTCCTACAGTGACCATCATATTCGTGTACCCCAAGGAATAAGTTATTGTATCATTAAAGACATGTAGGTCGGATCCTTCATAGGGCCATAATTTTTATTTTTTATCCCCAACTTCTCAAAGAGTTTCAAGTACATAATATCATAGGAACTTTCATCATCAACAAGGACTCAGGAAACATCAAGGTTGATGATGGTAGCCGTTATCACCAAATGAATGATCTCGTTTGGGATTCCTCTTACCTTCTCATTATCTAGGAGCCTTATGATGGGTCTTTCTGTTTCCCTACTCAAAGTTTCTCCCTCTCCTTTGTTTATGGCTATCAGCTTGACGAATTTTCTCCTCATTGTCCCTTTAGAGGACTTCCTTGTTCTCAGAAGATCCCTTCCTGGTCTTCCTTTTCACTGTTGACGTGATAACCTTCCTTGTCTCCAATAACAACTTCAACAATCTTCTTAGGGAATTATTTTTTGTGAGGGGGGACATTTCATTTTTGGTGAATCGTTTAGGCTCCTACGCCCTTTATTATTGTTACGACCTCTCTTTTGCCCTTTATCCTGGTGTATTCAGTGAGTCGCCCATTCTTGACCAATTCTTCTATTGCATTTTTTCAGCTTGATGCAACCATTTGTGTGTGAATCTTGTGGAATCGACCATGTTTGAACTTGTATAACCTACATGAATCATTGATCGGGTAGCGGCTCTTGATCCCTGCTTTAGTGAATTCAGTGTTCACACATTAGTTTTTTATTTTTCTCCCTTGAAGTGTTCAAAGGAGTGTAAGAGTTGAACCTAGATCGAGGTTTGCGGCCCCCTTCCTCTTTGCGATAACCTCCATCTCTTTTCGGTCTCTAGGGATGCCCATTGTTCCCTGCTCCTCTGCCTTTTTACTTTTCTTTGTCCATAAGATTTTCTTAATGGTTTATATAGGGTTATTCCCCAATTAAAAAATCATATAGGATGCAGGGTCCCTCGAACCCCAGCTTTTCCCGAAACATATTGTTCAGCCTTAACCCCTTCTCGAACATCAATCACTCTAACCTGTCATGTGTGCCCCATACTGTTACTGCCACTTTAGTGTAGCAGTTAATGTATTCACGTAAAGTTTCTTTCTTTCGCAGAATGACCCTACTAAGGACAACAATTTTCATGGATTACCGCTTTCAAGTATTGAATTGGGTTATGAAGGCTTTATAGAGGTTTTTCCATAAATTTACGCTCTCATCAAGTAGGGCATTGAATCACGTCATGCAACTTCGATAAAAAATAGCGCAAAGAGTTTTCATTTTACTTCCCCTTGGGTGTGGTAGCCATCCAACTAGTTGTCAACATGCTCAACATGTTTGTTTGAATTTATGGTTATGTCATAGCTCTGTAACTTCATAGGCTTCCCTAGTAACATTGGAATCCTATTATTGAATATGCGAGTAGACATAAAAATTATTTTTTGCTCTAGAACCAAAGAATATTTTTCATACCTCTCCTTTCTTCGAGGACGTCATACCTCTTAGGGAGTGTGGCTACTACTCGTGCCTTCAAAATCGGTGGGAAAATTCATATGTCTTTAATAATGGTTGCGAGTTGGCAACCTCAGGGTCTCTCCTCATGATGTTGTTGCCTTAATAGATGTCGGCTCAAGAATAATGAAGAGATTGTCTTGAAAGGTCATCTATCAGTCAATAATATACCTTGGAGTAATATCATGCAAGTTCTCTTCAATCGTGAATAGCCACTCTTTCTAGAATATTGAATTATGTTGTTACACCATACATTATTCAATAAATCAATGGTTCTCTGTATTTTGAGGTTGGCCTATAATAGATGAAAGTCAGAGAGCATTTTTTATCTAGGTACCACAAGTAGTAGTGAAGGTCGATGAGATGGTTCGTCTTGGTGAATTTGTTGCACATATCCATAAAATGGAATAGCTTGGAATGTTCTTTAACTAACTTTCAGTGGAGTATGATATTGTTGTGTATGGTTAGAATGAGAAGTCGACAAAAATGGATTGTCTTATGTTTGAGGAGGAGGAAGAGGAAGAGGTGGAGTGGTAAAATGATGTGATGATTATAATGGATTTAAATACCTGAGAATGACATGCTTTCGCTTTTATATAGTGGGAATGGTTAAAATTGTCTGCGATGAAAACGTGTTATACAGACAATTGTCTGATTGATCTAGATGATTAATAATTCTTTAGAGGACAAAGTTGTCTATCTTAGATGAGAATGAAGGAACACGTGTTCCTCGCGTTTGCTTTTCCTTTTGGCCTTCATCTTGGACCCTATGAGCGATCTAGAACAATACATGCATATTAACTTCTTTTGATTTGGTTGATTTATGTGTGTGTGTGTTTTTGTAGTCACATTTAGAGCAACCATAATTAATCATGTATGTAGAATAAATTTTGACATGTTTAGTTGATATCTAATAGTATTAATTATGTTTTGCATAATTGATTCTACTCAAATATAAGATTTTTAACTTTTGAGTTTATATGTGATGTTTACCCTAAAAAGAATTGTTCGACTCACTTTTATAAAATTTATCAAAATTAAATTATTTTGTCTTTAACTCACTTTTATAAAATTTATCAAAATTAAATCATTTTGTCTTTCACTCACTTTTAATCCGATTCGAATTTTATAAAATCAATTAATTCAAAATCAATTTTCTTTCCAATAGAACCCGATCCATGCTAAGTTAATAGTAATTTGTATTAAAATTGAAAAATGTTATATTCTTACATTTATATTGTATTTCACTATTCACCAATACGAGGAACACATAAATATTATAATAATAATTTCAAAAAAAAAATATTTAAAAAATATTACTTTTTTTATTAAGGGAGTATGGAAACAAAATTATGTGATTAACCAACTTCATAGTTTAATTAATTAATATTTTAAATTTTATTAACCAACTTCATAACTACAAAAAATCTGAGCAATTCATTAACCAATTTTATAACTTCATTAACAAACTTCTTATCTTTCATTAACCAATATTATTTTATACTAAAAATTATTTTTAATATCTAAATATTTATTAACCAATTTCATTATTTCATTAACTAATTTTTTATATTTCATCAATCAATTTTATTTTACTATTAAAATCAATATTCATATACTGTTTTACGAACACAATTCACCGATATTATTCATCAGTACTATTCATTAGTACTATAAATTGTTATTTTTTATTTAAAAAAATATATTATTTATTGTATAAATACATTAAAGAGTATTTGATGTAAATAGTTAGAATAATACCGTAAGAATAACACTCCGGATTAAAATTATTTGTCAAGTAAAGGATTAAATTATTTGTTATGTAAAAGTATCTTTATATGGATTAAAAGAATTCACACGATGTTATCAAACCAAACCCACTTTTCTTAAATGACTCCATAAGGTTTATTGCATGTGGTTGATGATAGTGTAAGTCTTGTAAATTCATGAATACCAAAGTCAATTTCTATCAATAAAAATAAGGTATAAATATGCGATCCTATAATTTCGGTATTCTAAATTTTTTTTTAATAATAGTCCTTACAAAATTTTTTCCTCTAGTTTTAGTCTTTGTTATTTTCTAAAATTTTTAAAACGGTTTAATTACTCTTAAATTTTTAAATTTTTGAATAATTTTTTTCCATATGTGTTCAAAATACTATATAATATTTATATATTAAATTTTAGAATTTTTTAAAATGAGAAGAATTAAATATGAATTTTTTAAATTTCATAACATATTGATAAAAATAATGAAAATTTCGATTTAAAAATCAAATTTTGAGTTTTTTTTAAGCAATTTTTTATAATATTCTACACACGTCTGTAAAATTATCATTCAAAAATACACATCCGTGCATAATAATTTTGCGTAACCATTATTAGAAAAAAAATTTTAAACGACTAAAATTGTAGAGTTGCATATTTATAGGAACTAAAACCATATTTAGCCCTAAAAATAAACTAGTTATATCAATTCTTTCATCAGAAAAATAGTAAGACTCTCAGATTTTGTCTTAAAAAGTTTTACATCTTGATAAAAACTAGTACATGGAATTAATTATTTTACATAACAATTTAGTTCTGGTCCAATCTAAACATAAATAGTACTAGTATATGCAGTGTTTTAAAAACCGGACCGGACCGATCGGTCGAACTGGGAACCGGCCAGGTAATCGGCCTGGTTCAATAGTTGGATCGGAAATGTCGTTGAACCGGTAAGAACCGGTGAAAACCGGAAAAATCGGAAAAACTGGCGGTTTTCTAAAACCGGTGGTTCAACTGTATTTTTTAATTTTTTTAATTTTTTAATTTAAATTTTTTAAAAAATATGCAATTTAAATTTTTTATTTATTTGGATTATTTTATTAAAATATTATATTTAAATAAAAAATAAAATTAATTAATTATATTATTGACAAAGAAAATGTTGTTGATGCGGTTGATTTTGTAGATAATTTTGATATTGAAGAAGGATATCTTAATATTAAAATAATCTTTACTCCTTGAAACTAAATAGTAGATAATAAAATTATTTTGTTATAAATTATTCAATTATACTATGTTGCAATTATACTTTGTAATTTTGTACTATTTTATTATATATGATACTTATATTTAAAATTTAAATTATCAAATTGTAAATTTATTTATGATATGATATTTTTAAAATATTTAAAATATTTAAAATTTAAATTTAAATTATTAAATTGTGAATTTATTTATGAAATGATATTTTAAAAAAACAATAGTTCTAATTATATTTTGTAGAGATTGAGTCATCTGGTTCGACAAGTTTTATACCTATATCGTTTTGTTATAAAGGCCGGTTTAATGAACTGAGTTATCCGGTTTAATCCGGTTTAGTCATGCGGTTCGACCAGTGACTCAGTGGTTCAACCAATAAACCAGTGACCCAGTACCTTCACCGGTTTGATCTCCGATCCGATTTTTAAAACATTGAGTATATGACATATTTAAACACCGACAAGAAAATAATTATATGAGTATATGACATATTTAAACACCGACAAGAAAATAATTATATGACATATTTGGTGTTATGTAGTTATGTCATTGTACTAATATACAAACAAAACATCTCTTACTAATAAAGAGGATCAGATATATAGCAGTGTTATGTCTTTTGCAATGAAAGAATACACCCTTTTCACCAATGCCATGTTTCATGCCTCTTTCCATTGGACCCTTTTAGTTCATCACCAAAAGTCTCTCTCTCTCTTAAGTCTCAAAAGTGATATAATGCAATACTCCTCATTGGCTGCTACAACTAATAGGATATATGAAGGGGAATAAAAACCTCTTGTTTTGTATTGAATTTTTGGTGAAGAAATAGAGTTATGTTTGAGTTCGTGGAAGATTTGGAAGAAGTTACATAGAAGATGAAGTTTGGAGATTAAGATGGTTGAAGTTGTATGCAGATGGTGATAGGATTGGAGAAAAATCAAGGGAAGATGAAACATACTGTCAAAGCTTTCATGAAAGAATGGAAATTTGATTGTTTTGATAGAGTTCAAGAATAAGGAACATATATATTCAGAAGTTTTATATTTGGTTTGCTCTGATATATAGTCTGATGCCTTTCACATGAACTTATGGACAGTAATTACTTTTGATATTGATTTTTTTTTTTAATCAACAAAAAGATGTGAGGCTTAGATGAATACTCAATTTAGGATGATATATCATGCTCTATCCAAAGTTCCATCTTTAAAAAGCAAATGATCATTCTCACAACTAATTATATTTATAAAGTGAGTCTTAAAGTAATTAATTATTAATTATGTGTACTCAAAAGAGTAAAGAGTCTATTCACAAATAAGTATAATATTCGCAAATTACAAAGTAAACTAATTTACAAATAAGAATTAAAATGGTCAAAAATTACTTAAATTTGCAACTTTAATGCGAAGCAGAGAGATCTCAGCTCAGACTATGTTTTGAAGATCCTAACGGTCAAAAGTTAGATAAAGTTGTTGCGAACCTACCCTCCAAATTTGAGCTCGATCCCACGGCTAGCAAATTTGGGATCGTCGACTTAGTGAGAGTTGTTGCAGGAAAACATGAATGAGTTTCTCTTCTTTTCTCTCTCTTTTGAATCATTATTTTCTCTCAATCTCTCTCAATTATAAACTAACACTCTCCACTTAAATAAGTGATACAAATTAAATTATTCATATCTAGATCTTTCTCCATATAGGAAGAGAGTTTGAACCCAACGAATCTCCCCATCATAACTATGTGGAGGAAATCGTCAAATCGGCGATATCACAACAAGCTTCAAACTTCTCTCTTAATAATGGTTTAACCATCATATCATAACCATTATCATATGTATGAACTTTAGATAACTCCAAACTTAGCATCCAAAATATCACGTGTCGAGTGATATCTTACTTCAATGTGTTTGGACCTATTATGAAAAGTTGGATTCTTACCAAGATGAATAGCGTTTTGACTATCAACAAATAATACATGTTTGTCTTGAAAAAAACCAAACTCCTGCAAAAAATTATTTAACCATAGTAACTATTTTCTTTCTTCAGTAATGACAATGAGCTCAACCTTTGTAGTAGGTAATGCCACACACTTTTACGGTCTGGACTATCAAGTCACAGCTCTCTTGAAAATTTAATCATGTAGCCAGAAGTGGACTTTTTGGAATCAATATCTCCAGAAAGTTCGAGTAACCCATTAGAGTAGGCTTATCTCCTCTAAAGCAAAGCCTCATACAAGTAGTACCACAAAGATACCTTAAAATCAATTTTACAGCATTCCAATGCTCTCTACGTGGATTTGACAAAACTTTACTGATTATACCAATAACATGTGTTATATCTGGTCTTGTGCACATCATTACATACATCAAACTACCCACAACAAACACATGAGGAACATATTTTATATCAAATGCTTCATCTTCACATGAAGGACTTTGATTAGAACTCAACTTGAAATGAGTAGAAAGAGGAGTGCTTACCGCCTTAGAACTTTCTATTTAGAATCTTTGCAACACTCTTTCGATATAATATTTCTGTGAGATCCAAATTTCCTTCTCCTTTATGTCACGTATGATTCTAATGTCAATAGTCTATTTAGCTTCTCTTATTTCTTTCATGGAAATGACTCGCCCAATTAATTCTTTAACAAGTCAATGTCAAAAATATTTTCTCCTTCAATGAGCATATCATCAACATATAACACCATGATAATGAAGTAAAAATTATAGAATTTTCTAACAAAGACGCAATGATATGAAGTAGTCTTATGATATCCTTGATCACACATAAGAGACTAAAACTTCTTATACTACTTCCTTGGAGTTTGCTTCAACCTATATAAACTTTTTCTCAATCTACACAGATGATCTTCTTTTGCTTTAAATTGAAAATCATTTGGTTGTTTCATGTAGATCTTGTAACGCCCCAAAAATTTCTTATATATTATTATATCTTAAAAAGTTATTTTAAAAAAACACATTAAAATTATTAGTTTCATTAAAACCTTTTTTTTAAAAAACTATTTGAAGCTAATTTAAAATTTAAAGTCAAGCAATTACACACTTATATTATACATTATATTACAATACACACCAATACTAATTAATTTTTCTACAGGCTTACATATTATACAAGCACCAAACCTAGATAATTATTCTTATATCACTTGCAAGACAACACCTTAGTCATAGTTATATTCACATCATTCGAAGTTAGTACTATCAAAATAAAAGTCTAGGAACGTAGACTTATCTAGTCTACAAGCTATCCCAAAATGGTTCCTAAACTTTCCACCACTAAGAGTCACCCATCAGCATGCCATTAGTGTCCATTGGGGAAATCCCTATTGACACCACTATCTCCTAAGTATTCGGAAGGATCTTCTTCTGATTCAACACGACCATTCCTTGCAAATCCATTTTCACCTGCACCAGCATTATCATGTTGTGGAACATGTGGACCATGAACTCTAACACGTGGAGAAGGACGGTTGCGAGGCCTAGGTCCCCTATGTATGGCAGAGGTAGTTCTCCCTAACACTTTCTAATGTGAGTGCTCTAATCATCCTTTCCATTGGCAGTACCAATTCTAAAGTGATGTGATGTGTAATGGAGGAAACAGCTAGTCCTCTTATTCCTTCGGTAGTTCTTACATGTCCTGTAAACTTTAAAGTTTGGGCGTTGCTATCAATTTCCCAAACTACATCCCCCTGTTCCTCGAGACACTCAATTTTACGCGTACCCGAATGATCCAGCGGCTCCCCCATCATCATCTGTAATGTAAGGGATGAAATACTCGTACACAAGTTTACATCGTGATGATCACACAAGGTTACAAATAATATTATACAATTATATGCAATATTTTGCTAAATAGAACATCATATATTAATTAATTCAATTTCACATATATAAACAAAATAAAGTAGTCACGTAGAATCATTTAATCACAAAAGCATTCATCCATTAAGAATATAGAATATCTTGTCAGTAATCACAAGACAAATGTTAGTCATGATAAAATAAAAATCCATATTTTTATTGGTAGTATAGTATAAATTTTTAATCATCCAGTTTGACCCTACTCCATGGAGACATCTATTTTAACATGAGCGTAAGGCCGTTTCAACTTCCATATCATGATTGTTTTGCAATGAGTAGATATCCAACTTCTACTCCAACCATTCTGGCATGAGCGCTACACCTTATTTTAGATAGTCCTGTACAGTCAGGTATCACTGTGTGGGTATTATGATTTCTTACGGTCAGTGTGGCTATCACTGACCATTGGTAGGAGTTCAAAACACATGTGATCCCCAGAAGGTCTGTAGTCGACCCAACCGAACCTATCCTCAGTCTTATATACTTCATTGTATTATAAGAAACAACCTGTTTTGCTCTTTAATTAAGTGGTTAGAAAATTATTTATACATTTCTTCACTTTATTTACCACAATTAATAATCACCTCACCAATACCATTAATATCCACTTCAAAAGCACATATTTGATATAAAATCTAAAATTGTCTTTGTCATGAGTTCCTAATTATAACTAATACTATATATACAATTATCACGTTTCTTGTGCTCATCAAAACTTAATACTCCCTCCGTTCCTTTTTAAGTGTCGTTTTAGAAGAATTTTTTTGTTTCTATTTAAGTGTCGTTTTAGAGTTTAATGTCATTATTTATCAATTATACCCTTACTTTCTCAATAAATAAGAGAGAGTGCATGAATGAATTTATTAGGAAAGAGAAAATAAATGAGGGTATAATAGAAAATATAACTCTAATAATCCACTATCTTGGTTGAAGAGCTTTATGCTAAAATGACACTTAAAAAGGAACGGAGGGAGTATTAGTAAATCCCCTTACCTTTGAGGTTTTCAATCTACTTGAGTAATCACTTCCCAGATACCTATTTACTCAATAACATGACTACATTTCAACTACTCATCTTAAATATTAAAAATTTCTAACAAGTATTAAATTTAAAGGATAAAATAAAAGAATTAACTAATGAGCTAGTTAATTTTAAATTATTCTTATACACACACATACTAATTTCACATGATACGTATTTTTGAAATAAATAAATAATTTTAATTTTAATTTTCTAAGATAAATAAATGAAAATTATTATAAATATACTATTTATATTTAATAAAACTAAGAACCTATATTAACAACTTAATTTATTATACAGAATATGAATTAAAGTAATCCATAATTAATATTTATGTTATTTTGTTCTTTAAATAAAAACTAATATATTAATTGAAGAAACATAACTACGTATGATATATACAAAAATATTACATATCATACAATAACTAATTAATACTTAAAATTTTACTTAAAAATTTTGTAATGATAATTCTAAAAATTCAAAACTTGGTATAACATTATTACATCACTTAGTTCTAACATTTTTTTTTTAAGAAAAAGATTTCTCAAAAGAAAATGAATAGAAATCATATTTTTCATACTTATTTCCAAATAATTATATAAGTGTATATTTATCTATAGTGTCATACTTATCTATATTTATAAACCAGAATGAAAAGAAGTAATTTCTTTACCTCAATAACTACTTCACTTGCTGCTACTACTTAGCCTTAGACTTTGTTTAATTTTTTTGTGTGAGTGGTAATCTAAACATGCATTGACTATTTATAGATGGGTGGTGTGATCTTACTTGATGCAAACTTTGACAGTATGCCCATGTATACAGTAAATGAAACTTTATATCACTTGGTAAACAAATGTACACGTACCCTGATGACAAGTTATTAAACTGTAACTCCTATCCTTTAACTATTCTTTACTATTATTATTATTATTATTATTATTATTATTATTATTATTATTATTATTATTATTATACTAATTGTAATATTTATAATAATTAATTATTATACATACTATCTATATTTATTTAATTTTTTTGTGATTTTCAAATATAAATATAAATATTATAAATTTGTACAGCTGAGAAATTTACCGTCTAAACTTTCGGAAAAAAAAAATTTTCTCCAAATTTTCAGCATAATATACTAAGAAATATTTTGATTTATATTTAAAGTTATTTTTCATAAATTCACTAAAAAAATAAATAAATAATTTAATATATACTATTAATAAAAACACGTATAAATTATTTAGGAATAGCGATAGTAGTAATAATACTTTAAAAAATTTAGGGTGTTATATTACTACCCTACTAAAAAAAAATTTCATCCTCGAAATTGTGTACCTTAAAATAAATTTGGATATTGTAGTCGCATATTATCTTCTAATTCCCATGTTGAATCTCCTGTTGCTTGATCCCATACAACTTTAACCAAGTAAATTTGTTTTCCTCTCAGTTGTTTAACTCTTCTATCTTCAATCCTTACAGGAGATGTCTCGTAGGACAAGTTTTCTTTCAAAGGAACTTCGTCGGGTTTAATTATATGAGATGGATCGGGAACATATTTTCTTAGTTGTGAAACATGTAAGACACTGTGGATTTTTAAAAGAAAAGGTGGTAAAGCAATCTGATAGGCGATTGGACCAATACGACGAATGATTTGGTAGGGTCCAATGAATTTTGGAGTGAGTTTTCTGGCCTTTATAGCTCTACCTACCCCAGTCGTTGATGTGACTCTCAAAAATACGTGTTCTCCTTCCTGAAATTCGAGAGGTCTTCTCCTTTTGTCGGAATAACTTTTTTGTCTACTTTGTGATATTCTCAACCTTTCACGAATCATTCTTACTTTCTCGGTTGTTTGTTGTACGATATCTGGTCCAAGCAAACTACTTTCTCCATCCTTATACCAACACAATGGTGTTTGACATTTTCTCTCGTACAAAGCTTCATAGGGTGCCATTCCTATACTTGAGTGGAAGCTATTGTTGTACGTAAACTCAATCAATGGTAACAGGTCATCCCAACTTCCCCTATTGTCTAAAACGCATGCTCTCAACAAATCTTCTAGAGATTGAATTGTTCTCTCTGTTTGTCCATCTGTCTGAGGGTGATAAGTAGAGCTTAACCGTAAATTTGTTCCCAAGGCCTTATGTAAGCCTTTCCAAAGATGAGATGTGAATTTGGGGTCTCGGTCAGAAACAATGCTTGATGGTACTCCATGGAGTCTCATAATTTCCCTGATGTAAATCTCAGTGAGCTTTTCTACTTTATAGTTTATGTTTACAGGTAAGAAATGGGCTGACTTCGTTAACCTATCTACAATCACCCATATGGAATCATAGTTAAGTCGGGTTTTTGGCAATCCCACAACAAAATCCATCGAGATCCTCTCCCATTTCCACTCTGGAATGTCTAATGATTGAAGCATACCAGCTGGCCTTTGGTGTTCAACCTTTGCTTTTTGACACGTTAGACACGATGCAACATATTCTGCCACTTGCCTTTTCATTCCTGGCCACCAAAAATTTAACTTCAAATCTTTGTACATTTTTGTGGCTCCTGGATGGATACTCAACATGCTCTTATGTGCTTCATCCAAAATCTTTTTCTTTATTTCTAAATTATTTGGAATACAAACCCTCGTGTTACATCTTAGAATTCCATCAGTTCCCAAATTAAATTCAGTGGTTCTTTCTTGTCCAATCAGTTTTTTTTCTCTTGTAGGTATTCATCATCTTCTTGTTGATGACGAATATTTTCCATAAAATCATTTGAAACTTTAATCATTCCTAAACAAATCTTTCCAGTGGAAAATTTCACGGCTAAACTTAGATCTCGAAACTTTTCTATCAATTCTAGTTCTTTAGCCATCATGGAAGAAATATGAATCGCCTTTCTACTTAATGCGTCTGCTACTACGTTTGCTTTCCCTGGATGATATAATAAGGTAAAATCGTAATCCTTGAGGAATTCTATCCATCGTCTTTGTCTCATATTAAGTTCTTTCTGGTGAAAAAGATACTTCAGACTTTTGTGGTCACTAAAGACTTCAAATGTAGATCCATACAAATGATGTCTCCAGATCTTTAATGCAAATACGACGACAACAAGCTCTAGGTCATGTGTTGGGTAATTGCGCTCATGAGTTTTTAATTGTCTTGAAGCGTACACCACAACCCTTTTGTGTTGCATAAGAACACAACCTAACCCTTGATGGGAAGCATCACAATATACTTCATATGGTTCATCTGGTTGTGGTAAAACTAACACTGGTGACGTTGTCAAATGTTTTTTTTCCATTGTTTGAAAGCTTTCCTCACACTTCTCTGTCCATACAAATGGTTGATCTTTCCTTGTGAGTTGTGTTAAGGGTGCCACTATCTTTGAGAATCCTTCGATAAATCTTCGATAATATCCAGCCAAACCAACAAAGCTACGAATCTCGGTTACTGTTCTTGGTTGCTCCCATGAAAGTACAACCTCTACCTTTGTAGGATCCACAGCTACCCCATCCTTTGTAATCACATACCCTAAGAATTTTACTTCCTGAAGCCAAAAATCACATTTTGATAATTTGCGTATAATTTCTTTTCGCGTAGAATTTGCAAAACTTGTCGTAAATGATCCTCATACTCTTCAGGGGTTTTGGAATAAATGAGAATGTCAACAATAAACACAATGACAAATTTATCAAGGAACGGATGAAAAATCCGGTTCATGTAGTCCATGAAAATTGCTGGAGCACTCGTCATACCAAATAGCATTACGAGATTTTCATAATGTCCATAACGAGTCCTAAACGCCGTTTTGGAAACATCCTCGTTCTTCACTCTGTTTTGGTGATATCCTGTTCTTAAATCTATTTTTGAGAAGATAACAGCCCCGCGAAGTTGATCCATCAAGTCGTCAATGCGTGGAAGTGGATATTTGTTTTTGATTGTCACCTTGTTTAATTGGCGATAGTCCACACAAAGTCTTGAGCCTCCATCCTTTTTCTTTACCAACAACACTGGTGCTCCCCAAGGTGAAACACTTGGTCTAATAAACTGTTTTGACAATAGATCTTCAAGTTGAGCTTTTAACTCGGCTAGTTCAGTAGGCGACATCCGATATGGTGAGATAGAGATTGGACCTGATCCAGGGATCAGATCAATTGAAAACTCAATATCGCCTACTGGAGGTAAACCTGTAACATCTTCTGGAAATACTCCAGGAAAGTCTCTCACTACCGGAATTTCACTCAAAATTGTCTCACTCGAAACTTCTAAGGAGGATATTAACATATCTCCTTGAGCTCATTCTTTTAAAGAAGTTGCAGCGTGACCAGCAGATATAAGTATAGAAATCTCGGGATCAGGAAAAATTAAAGTTTTATGTTCACAATCTAAAAGGATATGGTTGGAAGATAACCAATCCATGCCTAAAATTACATCTAATTGTGTTAAAGGCAAACATATCAAGTCAACGAGATATTTTCTATCATGGATGACAATAGGACAATTCAAACAAATGGAATTTGTAACTATAGGTTTTGACGTAGGAGTAGAAACAATTAAATCAAAAGGTAATGAAGAAATAGGTAAGTTTAATTGTTTCACGCGATCCTGAGGTATAAAAGAATGAGTTGCTCCTGAATCAAATAGTACAGTTAAAAGATTACCAGACATATCACATCTACCTTGTATAATATTTTCAGATTGTGAAGCGTCAACACCACTTATAGTATAAATCCTTCCTTTCTCCTTTTTCCTTGCAACTCTCACATTACTCATCATTGGTTCAGCTTTCGCATCCATGCATTCCCTAGCCATGTGTCCTATCTTTCCACATTTGAAACACATCATTCCTTTCACAGGACAAGTGTTAGCCAAATGGTCTTGTTTCCCGCATTTGAAGCACTTTCGAATAGGTTCTTGATTTTGATTCCTATTTGACCCATTTCCAATTGCAGATGCAACTGGACGATATGGTCGTTGATTCTAATCATTTCCCAAAGGTCGGGTATATGGTTTTTTGTATAATTGTTTTCCTTTTTGACTCCATCCCGAAGTTGGATACTTAGACCTAGATGGTCCCCCAACATTTCCTCGGCTGATTCCACCTTCCTTCATCGCTTCTATTTTCCTACATTTTTCCACCAGAGGTTAGAATTGACGAATCTCCAAAGGCAAGACAGATTCCTTGATGTTGTGTCTTAATCCACCCTCAAATCTTTCACATAACCAATCCTCGTCAACCTGCTCCTGAAAAAAACGAAAAATATTTCGCCAACGACTCAAACTTAGCCACATACTCTCCAATCGTCATTCCACCTTGTTTCAGGGTAAGAAATTCTTGCTCCTTTGCAGTCCTAGCACTTCTGGGAAAATACTTATCTAAAAATTTAGTACGAAATACCTCCCAGGTAACTTCCTGATTGTTAGATTCAACTATTTGTTTGGCTCCTTTCCACCAATACTCTGCATCTCCGAGCAACAAATAGGATGCATAATTTACTTTTAGTACATTAAAAAATTCTGGACACTTTAGTACATTAAAAAATTTCTCGATTTCTTGAAGGCACAAGTCAGCTTTTTCTGGCTCCGCATCGCCATGAAAATGTGGAGGATCATGACGTCTAAAATCCACTAACCCTTTTGATTTAGCTGCTTGTTCCTCCCTCTGTTGTTTTTGAAGATCTCTCTGATTCTTCGCATCAGTTTGTTGTGCAATCGAAACCGCCATGTCAGCCATTACTTGGATAGCCCTATTTATGTTATTTCCGGCACCACCGTTGTTACCTTCAACATCCTCAGTGTTTATTCGTGTATTTCTACGAGCCATTTGATTCCTAAAAGGCAACACCAATCAAATTCTAATAGAAATTAAAGAACTAATAGAGTATTCACACAACAAAACATAATAGTCCCTAAACCAAAAGTTATTTCGGAAGATCAAATCGTGCTCTGATACCACTTAATGTAACGCCCCAAAAATTTCTTATATATTATTATATCTTAAATAATTATTTTAAAAAAACACATTAAAATTATTAGTTTCATTAAAACTTTTTTTAAAAAAACTATTTGAAGCTAATTTAAAATTTAAAGCCAAGCAATTACACACTTATATTATACATTATATTACAATACACACCAATACTAATTAATTTTTCTATAGGCTTACATTTTATACAAGCACCAAACCTAGATAATTATTCTTATATCACTTGCAAGACAACACCTTAGTCATAGTTATATTCACATCATTCGAAGTTAGTACTATCAAAATAAAGTCTAGGAACGTAGACTTATCTAGTCTACAAGCTATCCCAAAATGGTTCCTAAACTTTCCACCACTAAGAGTCACCCATCAGCATGCCATTAGTGTCCATTGGGGAAATCCCCATTGACACCACTATCTCCTAAGTATTCGGAAGGATCTTCCTCTAATTCAACACGACCATTCCTTGCAAATCCATTTTCACCTGCACCAGCATTATCATGTTTTGGAACATGTGGACCATGAACTCTAACACGTGGAGAAGGACGGTTGCGAGGCCTAGGTCCCCTATGTATGGCAGAGGTAGAATTCTCCCTAACACTTTCTAATGTGAGTGCTCTAATCATCCTTTTCATTGGCAGTACCAATTCTAAAGTGATGTGATGTGTAATGGAGGAAACAACTAGTCCTCTTATTCCTTCGGTAGTTCTTATATGTCCTGTAAACTTTAAAGTTTGGGTGTTCCTATCAATTTCCCAAACTGCATCCCCCTGTTCCTCGAGACACTCAATTTTACGTGCCGAATGATCCATGACCCCCATCATCATGTAATGGGTGAATGAAATACACAAGTTTACATCGTGATGATCACACAAGGTTACAAATAATATTATACAATTATATGCAATATTTTGCTAAATAGAACATCATATATTAATTAATTCAATTTCACATATATAAACAAAATAAAGTAGTCACGTAGAATCATTTAATCACAAAAGCATTCATCCATTAAGAATATAGAATATCTTGTCAACAATCACAAGACAAATGTTAGTCATGATAAAATAAAAATCCATATTTTTATTGGTAGTATAGTGTAAATTTTTAATCATCCAGTTTGACCCTACTCCATGGAGACATCTATTTCAACATGAGCATAAGGCCATTTGAACTTCCATATCATGATTGTTTTGCAATGAGTAGATATCCAACTTCTACTCCAACCATTCTGGCATGAGCGCTACACCTTATTTTAGATAGTCCCATGCGGTATCATGTCGGTATTATGATTTCCTCGAGTGGCTATCACGACCATTGGTAGGAGTTCAAAACACAGTGATCCCGGAAGGTCGTAGTCGACCCAACCGAACCTATCCTCAGTCTTATATACTTCATCGTATTATAAGAAACAACCTGTTTTGCTCTTTAATTAAGTGGTTAGTAAATTATTTATACATTTCTTCACTTTATTTACCACAATTAATAATCACCTCACCAATACCATTAATATCCACTTCAAAAACACATATTTGATATAAAATCTAAAATTGTCATTATCATGAGTTCCTAATTATAACTAATACTATATATACAATTATCACGTTTCTTGTGCTCATCGAAACTTATTATTAGTAAATCCCCTTACCTTTGAGCTTTTCAATCTACTTGAGTAATCACTTCCCAGATACCTATTTACTCAATAACATGACTACATTTCAACTACTCATCTTAAATATTAAAAATTCTAACAAGTATTAAATTTAAAGGATAAAATAAAAGAATTAACTAATGAGCTAGTTAATTTTAAATTATTCTTATACACACACATACTAATTTCACATGATACGTATTTTTGAAATAAATAATTTTAATTTTAATTTTCTAAGATAAATAAATAAAAAATATTATAAATATACTATTTATATTTAATAAAACTAAGAACCTATATTAACAACTTAATTTATTATACAGAATATGAATTAAAGTAATCCATAATTAATATTTATGTTATTTTGTTCTTTAAATAAAAACTAATATATTAATTGAAGAAACATAACTACGTATGATATATACAAAAATATTACATATCATACAATAACTAATTAATACTTAAAATTTTACTTAAAATTTTTGTAATGATAATTCTAAAAATTCAAAACTTAGTATAACATTATTACATCACTTAGTTCTAACATTTTTTTTTTAAAGAAAAATATTTCTCAAAAGAAAATGAATAGAAATCATATTTTTCATTCTTATTTCCAAATAATTATATAAGTGTATATGTATCTATAGTGTCATACTTATCTATATTTATAAACTAGAATGAAAAGAAGTAATTTCTTTACCTCAGTAACTACTTCACTTGCTGCTACTACTTAGCCTTAGACTTTGTTTAATTTTTTTGTGTGAGTGGTAATCTAAACATGCATTGGCTATTTATAGATGGGTGGTGTGATCTTACGTGGTGCAAATTTTGACAGCATGCCCATGTATACAGTAAATGAAACTTTATATCACTTAGTAAACAAATGTACACGTACCCTGATGACAGGTTATCAAATTGTAACTCTTATCCTTTAACTATTCTTTACTATTATTATTATTATACTAATTGTAATATTTATAATAATTAATTATTATACATACTATCTATATTTATTTAATTTTTTCGTGATTTTCAAATATAAATATAAATATTATAAATTTGTACAGCTGAGAAATTTACGGTCTAAACTTTCGGAAAAAAAACATTTTCTCCAAATTTTCAGCATAATATACTAAGAAATATTATGATTTATATTTAAAGTTATTTTTCATAAATTCACTAAAAAAAAATTTATTTAATATATACTATTAATAAAAACACGTATAAATTATTTAGGACTAGCGATAGTAGTAATAATACTTTAAAAAATTTAGGGTGTTATAGATCTCTTCCTGCAAATCACCGTGAAGGAAAGTTGTTTTAACATCCATTTGCTTAACCTCTAAATCAAGAGTAGAAGATAAATGCAACACGGTTCTAAATGATGATATCTTTACAGTGTGAGGAAATCTCATTAAAATCATCACCTTTTTCTTTGACGGAAACCTTTCACCACTAATATGGTTTTGTACCTTGGAGACTTAGAATTTCTCTCATGTTTAACTTTACAAATCCACTTGTTTTCCAAAGCCCTTTTGCCTTTAGATAACTTCACTAAATCATAAGTATGATTGTCATGCAATAATTCATCTCATCATGCATTGCATTCAACCACTTTTAATTTTTATCACTTTCCATGGCTTCTTGAAAACACTACAATTCACCCTCATCATTTAAGGTCACATACTCATCATTATTTTACCTTGTAGAAGGTTGTCTCTATCTATTAGACCTCTAAAATTGAATTTGAAATGATTATGGAGCTTCACCAAGATTCTTATATTGTGATATATCATTATCCACTTCATCGTTATTAGTTAAAATATTCACCGCATATTCATGTTGTTGATCATCAACATAATAATATGGCTCACCATTCTGATCATCACCACTGATAGCATCTAGATTATGATTAGGTGCTGAAGTGGTAAAGCGGCAAGCAAAAGTAAGTATTTTTATAGGGTATATCATATTGTCTCCACATGGATTAATGCTACTTAATTGTCATTCGACAATTTCTCGCGTTTATGAGTTTGGAGTTGAATTTGGTTGATTTGTATAAAAGGTAGATGCGGGAATTAAACTTATGAACATAAAAAGAATTTCATTCTCCGGAAAGGAGAGAACTATCGAGATTGAATTTCACATATCCGTTAAATACTAAAACCAATCACTTAATCGAATTCAACCTTAATCACTCATCAAAATCATCACGTACCACTCACATATAGGTTATGTCTAACGCAAAATGAGAAAACAATTGTTTTGCTCTTAGTCGAAGATGCCCCGCGCAACTAAAACATCACGGAGACATTAAAAGTCGATACCCACGTGATTATTAAGCCTTAATATATCTCTAGAGTTAAAACCCAATAGGTGTTCATCCTAAATATGAATCTAAGGAGTATATGTCTATAGCAACTCAAATCCAAATAAAGCAAGCAATCACCAATAATGATTTGTAAAGAAAGAATCATACAACACCATGAGTAATCAATATACATACAAAACAAATCATACTTACAAATAAACACCAACACTAGAAGATTAAAAAGATAAGAGATGAGGAGAAAACCTAATCTTTTGCGGTGTCAATTATGATAAACCAAACTCACGATCCCAGATCATCTAATTACAAGCAACAAATGTTGTTTTCTAAGCTCAAACCTTAGAAAAATGAAGGTGATGACTTTGGGAAAAAATAACCCAAAGCATAACCTTAACAATATATTTAGAATTCTAATTATACACTTTTAAAATCCCATAGACTGGGCTTAGCACCCTCAGAGCGCGCTTGCTACCGTGCCAAAAAATTAGCTTTATATTTTTGCCATAATTGAAGAACCGTAACTCCGATTTGCACACGGTCAGAAGCATTGAGAACAAAACACTAAATTATTCAATCATGTAAAAACTCATATAGACAACATAAAAGCAAGAATCACAAGGGCTTTTCAAGGTTGTAATGTGGTCGGGAAAACAAACAAGGGGGAATTTTTAAAGCTAATCGGAAGAAAAAAAACATGCCTAAAACTAAGGGAGTGACTCACAAAGTTTCAAGCAAAAAATTCCAATCAACTTTTTCCACATTCCTAAATTGTCAAACCAAAACACCATACTTATTTTCACAATTATTTGAACTCTTTTTGTTTTTGTTTTTCCAAACTTTTTCATGTTTTCTTCTTTTTTTTTTCTTTTCTTTTTCACATTTTTCTTTTATTTTATTTTCTCAACCTCATAGAAATCAACCAATAAGTGGACAATCATCCTCTTCTCAACTTGAATTCAACCACATCATCACGTGAATACTCCCTTCTTTTTAAGGGAACGTAAAAATTTATACAACAACACAAAGTTAAGGGCTCAAGAAAAAACAACAATCAAAATCCATTCAAAAAGTGAATTCAATACTCATGAACAAGAATTAGGTTCAAACAACATGGATAATGACAAAAGGCTCAAAGTGGTTACAAATAATCACACACTCACAAGGAAAATTAATTATTTGGCCAAGATATTTATGCTCAAAATGAAACAAAAATGTCTTGATCCTTTTAATGATTTCATATTATCAACAAAAAAAAAGATTAAGCATAATAAAATCCAGTTAGAACAAGAATATTGGTACTTCGGCATATGGTAAACAATTGAAAGCTTCCTCACAATGAGGGGAACTAAAGTGATTCACATAATGAACAAGTGTACAAAAGAATAAATGGCATGGAAGTGGTAAAAAGCTTAAGTATCACGAATATGCTAAGCTCTAGAAAGCAATAAACACATACCTTAGGTGTGTACAACATTTTAAAAACTATCATTACCATGAATTCACAATTTGAAACGATCAAAATCACATAAACACCTCATGAGACTTCAAATAATCAGACCAAAATTGGGGTCCAAACAACAACCAAAAATATTAGAAAATGTTAGACGATGTGCTCGATCTAGAAGAGATGGTTGAATAGATCGAGTTTTTAAAATTTGCGCGTTTAAAATATTTTTACGAAAGCCTCTTGGATTTTCAATTGTCTAAATGATCCGCTATTGAGAAGATCAGATATGCAAACCGTTAAGAAAAAGGTGAGAAAAATTGTTTTGATTAATGCACTTTGAATACACTTTATTAATCGTCTTAGCTTTCACCTTGAGTATCAAATACTTCCAATATGAATAGTAAGAAACAAAACTTAATCACAATAAGCAATTTGTAGGTGAGACAATTTATCAAACACCTTGTGAGCAAAGTTCACAAGTGTTGCATTAACAAATTTGTGTTGTCGATAATTTTCACGTAACGATCAAACGGAGTGTTACGAACTGTTTAGTCAAACCTCGACACATCGCCAATTCAGTTTATGCAATTTTGATAATTTGAAACCAACAAATTTGATCAATCAACTTATGAAAGTAAATGCAAAAAAGAACACGAGAATTTGTTAAGGCAGTTCCACCTTTCGTCCTCGCGTGGTGTACGTCTGCCCCCAACTCTAAAATTTAGAGTTGAGAAGTTTTTTTTCCATAAAATTGCAAATTGTAACAAGTGAAGAAATAGTTCCCTTTTCACACAATTCAATTGATGATGATGAACCTATCTTATTCACGATCCTTGGTTCAAACCAAACCAAGCTTCGATCTCTTCGAGTACACCTCCGATTAGCGATACTTGAAATCTCTACCAATTTGCTATAGAAATTATTTTTCTCGGCTAATATCAATCTAACAAGATCAAACCCTAACTCTTCCTTCAAGATCCTCCGGTTACCGTGACAAAATCAAGCAAATCCACTGCTCCTTGATGCTTTACTCGGCTGAATCTTGCAAAGAGAAGATTAGTACCCACAAAACCCCGCACCAATCCGGATCTAAGAGGACAAAACCCTAACGGTTTTATTCAAGATAGATCCCACAAAACACAACCAAAATCTGAAGCAATTCTTCAATTCGGATGTTATCAACAATTATTGGATCTTGAATTCAACCACTTTGATTTTTGGAGAAGTTGAATTTGAAGAAGGAATGTTGAAGATGAAGTGCTCTCTATGTGTATCTTTCACTCTATGCCTGTTCAAACAATCAAATGACAAATGAAATCTATTTATATGTGTTAGAATTAATGAATAAAAATGAGGCAAAAAATTAAATTAAATGCTAAAGTAGGGGGATGCATCGACCGCTCTAGGAGGGAGGGTCGGCGCGTAACATCCAGAGCCAACACGTTGGGCCTTCAATGTTGGATGCGTCGACGGCACCAGGGGGGATGTGTCGATGTAGTCATTTTGATTTTAGCTCCCAGACTTCATTTACATATGCGACGACTCAGGGGTTGGCACGTAACATCCAGGGTGTTGCCCTTAAGCGTGCGTCGATCGGAGGAGAACTTGTGTCGACACATCTGAATTGTTTCTGGATTCTTTACTTTTCTTCATCATCCATCCTTGTAGCACACACACACTCAAGCTTTTCCAGGGGTTTTAACATCATGAAAACTCGAGCATGCATCTACATACTCCCCCTTTTTGATGATGGCAAAACCAACAAACACAAGATAGTACTTGTACATAAAAAGACGCACAGAGATATACAAGTCTAAAGAGAAGCTAAGCTAGAAATATGCGATTACGAGCAATACTCCCCCTGAGAGCGTGCATATATGAATGAGCCTTCATTTATCACATTCTCCCCTTTGACAACATCAAAAAGAGAGAGGCAAGGTTAATGATAACACAATATAATGAAAAAGGCATTTGTCAATCAAGATGCAATTTTAGAAATACAATGAATACACAAAGTGAAGCATTTCACGAAAATATTAAATAAACATTCATGAAGCTACAAACACATGAAAAGTAAGTCACACATGAGTACGACCATGACAATAAAAACAAATTACAATAGATTAACAAAAACATGCAGAGATATGATAATCAGTTTCCATCCAGGAGGCTGGTCAGATATGATAATTAGTTTGAGAAGATCCTTCGCGGAGAATCCTTTTCTTAGCCACCCTATGAGATGCCATGATGAATCTTTGAAGGATTTTAATGAAGAACATAAGAAAAGTTGTCTAGAGGTCTTGGAGGGGTTAGGGTTTCGTTTTTCTCTTTGGGATGAAATGAGGATTATCCAACAAATGAACCCTAAATATAAAATAAAAACTGAATTTTTAAGTGATGCGTCGACTGCCCGAGGCCATGCGTCGATGCAATGGCTATGAAAATTGCTACTGGACTGAATTAAGCGAGTGCATCGACACAGGTGTATGTTTGGGTCGACTCATCCACTATGACACTTATAATTTTCTGCAAATTTAAGACATGTAGTCATGAAGAATAAACAATACATAAGCATCACTTGCACATAAGCACACACCATTTACAAGTCAAGTAGAGCATCAAGTAAACACATATTTATGGTCAAGAGAATATTTAAGAGTTAGAGAGATACTACCTTCATGAGGATTTGTCATGAACCTTATACTAAAAGCTGGCACAAAGTGACTAGTGAAAGAAGGTAATAATTAATAAACATTAGAGAATGCACCTCGAGAACACCGAGTTCCCTTCGGATATGGAAGAAAGGTTCAGTCTCAAGTGGTTTAGTAAAAATATCTGCAAGTTGATTCTTGCTACCAACATGCTCAAAAAATACATCGCCTTTCTCCACATGATCTTTAAGGAAGTGGTGTCTTATTTCGATATGTTTTGTGCGAGGGTGTATGACCGGATTCTTAGTTAGATTGATAGCACTAGTATTGTCACATAAAATGGGAATACGTCCAAGATGGACATTGAATTCAAGTAGTTGTTGCTTTTGCCACAAACTTTGGGCACAACAATTACCAGCCACGACATATTCTGCTTAGGCGGTTGACAAGGCAACAGAAACTTGTTTTTTTTGCTATGCCAACTTACCAAAGAATTAGAGAAGAAGTGACAACTACCACTCATGCTCTTCCTATCCGATTTGTAACTGGAAAAATCGGAGTCGGGGTATCCAACTAAGGAACAATCACTTCCCTTAGAAAACCAAAGACCATACTTAGCGGTACCACAAAGATACCTAAGTATTTGCTTAACAAATTTTAAATGTGATTACATGGGATATGATTTATACCGGGCACACATGCAAACACTAAACATGATATCCAGACGAGAGACAGTCAAATAAAGAAGAGAACCAATCATACCTCTATACCACTTTGTGTCAACGGACTTACCATTTTCATCGCGGTCTAAATTTATCGTAGTAGGCATAGGGGTGTCAATTGCCTTTGAGTTAGCCATATCAAAGCATTTAAACAAATCAAGGCAATATTTTGTTTGGCTCACGAAAGTTCCTTCGGGTAATTGCTTTATTTGAAGTCCAAAGAAGTAGTTCAACTCCCCCATCATGCTCATTTCAAACTCTCCCTGCATAAGCTTAGAAAACTCCTTGACCAAGGATATATTAGTGGAACCAAAAAGGATATCATCTACATAGACTTGGACAAGAATGGATTGTTTTCCTTGACGTTTAATAAAAAGGGTTGTGTCAACCTTACCTCTTGAGAATCCTTGATGTAATAAGAATTTGCTAAGACGTTCGTACCAAGCTCTAGGAGCTTGTTTAAGACCGTATAGTGCACGCTTAAGTTTATAAACATAGTTAGGATTCTCAAAATTCTCAAAAACGGGGGGTTTAGACACATAGACCTCGTCATTAATGTATCCATTAAGGAAAACACTCTTTACGTCCATTTGAAACAATTTAAAATTTTGTTAGCATGCATATGTAAGTAAAAGACGTATAGCCTCAAGTCGGGCCGCCGGAGCATAAGTTTCCTCATAATTGATGCCTTCCTCTTGGTTATACCCTTGGGAAATAAGGCGGGCCTTGTTGCGAGTTATTATTCCATTTTCGTCAAGTTTGTTCCTCAAGACCCATTTAGTGCCAATGACTCGATGATCTCACGGAGGTGGGACAAGGTCCCAAACCTCATTTCTCTAAAACTGATTAAGTTCCTCTTGCATAGCTAAAAACCAATGTTCATCGAGTAATGCGTCTTTATAATTGTAGGCTCAATTTGTGAGACTAAAGAGAAATGATAACAAAAGTTACTTATCTTAGAGCGAGTGGTAACTCCCTTTGATATTTCTCTAGGGATGTTGTCGATGGGATGATCCTTAGAGGTTTTCCATTCCAAAGGAAGATCATCTTTATTACTTGGATGATCCTGCCCTCTTTCCTCGGATACTTGATCTAACTCTTTCTCATTATTAGTAGATTCAAAGTCCTTTTTGGGATCTTTTAGTATGATTTCCGAAGATACACCTGCACCATCAAACAAACTACCATTTCCGACTTCATTCGGATAAGATTCATCAAAGGAAACATGCACGGACTCTTCAACAATATATAACCTTTTATTGTATACTCTATAAGCTTTACTAGAATAAGAGTATCCAAGGAAGATACCTTCATCAGCTTTAAGGAAAATTTACCTATATTTTCCTTTCCATTGTTTAATACAAAACATTTACATCCTAACACATGAAGATGAGAAATATATGGTTTTCTTCCTTTTAAAAGTTCATAGGGAGTTTTGTTTAGAATAAGACATATTAGGACCCTATTCAAAACATAACAAGCCGTGCTAATGGCATCGCCCCAAAAATATTTAGGAAGACGATTTTCATTGATCATAGTTCTTCATAGTTCCTCTAAAACACAATTTTTACGCTCCACAACTCCATTTTGTTGAGGAGTGCGTGGTGCAGAAAAATTATGATCAATTTCGTGCTTAGCACAGAACTTGTTGAACAAATCATTTTCAAATTCTCCTCCGTGATCGCTACGAATAATATAATGTTTGCATTTAATTTGTTTTGGAAGATCTTAGTGTAATACGGTGGGAGAACTGACTTTGAGATTTGTTTTGCTTTTTATCGCAAATGTTGCGGATAGCAAGAGTCGCCACCGACTTTTATTTTATCCAATTAAGGGAAGGTGAAAAGAACAGAAAAAGAACTTCGTTAGATTCTGAGTAAGGGAGAAGGTTATGAAAAGGGAAGGTATTAGCACCCCTTTTCATCCGTAGTTTTCTACGGGCTCTTAGATGCTTTTAGCTCACTTAAAAAAATTACTTTTTGTGTGTTTGACAAAAATGTTTTGAAAAGGCATTTCGCTTTGACTTTGTAATGATTCATGTAGGAATGTATACAAAGTGTTCGGAAATGTTTCATTTTGAAAAGAGTTTGAACTTTGACAAAAGTGTGTGGTGTGAAAAGTATTTTGTTTGAGCAAGCAACTAAAAGTCTTATTACCTACTCAGAATGGTCGTTTTCGTGTTATTTTACGTTCCTTTAGAATAGTGATATCCATACCATTAGTTGGTAGGTAACCCTATTCGTTGGATGTAGAAGGGACATTCGAAGGGACATAGGATGGTCATAGAAGGCAACTTGTAGGAAGTATCCTAGCACATTCGAAGGGATGATCATCACTTTTCGTAGGCAACAATCGAGGGACGAGATCATGTTTTCGTAGGCCACGTCAAGGGACTCATGATCTTTGATTCGAAGGGACTATGATGATATATTTGTAGGCAACGGTGTTAGGATACCTCTACGTTCGAGGGACTTGACCATTTGTTCGAAAGGCAACGAGAGAGAATTACCCTAAGGGGTGCATGTGTGAAGAGAGTGTGTTGAATTCAGATATGTTATCTTGGAATTAGAAGTGATCTACGTTCGTTTTTATCTTGCCATACACGCCTAGTTACTAGCAAGTTATAGGGTGCGGAAAGTAAATTGCGGAAAGTAAAATGCAGAAAAGTAAAAGTCCTACACTATTACATGGCTTTGGGGCAGTTACATAATAGGAGTGCGGAAAGTAAAAGTCCTAATTAAACTATTACATCCCATGAGCAGTTACATAATATTGGAAAGGAATGCGAGAAAATAAATCCTAACTATTACAACCTGTAAATAGATGCATAATAATAGAAAAATATAAGAAATTCGCATAAGAGAAGATATGTTAGTAAAAATAAGATTTTTGAATGAGGAAAAAGATTTTAGGTTAGCAATGCTGATTAGATGATGTAGAAATTTTTTGGGAATTTTTGGATCGTTTTTGATGAGGAAAAAGCAATTAAAAGTCAATTTAAAGGTTAATTAACAATTAATTAATATATGCATGCAAATATATTAATTTTAATGTCAAAAATTAAATAAGTATTTTTCTGATTAAAATGCAAAAGGAAAATATTTTTTGTGATCTTTAAATGCATGAGAAAAATATTTGAAGAGAAAATAAATTAAATAGAAAAATATGAAAAGAAAATATAAAAAGAGTTAGTTTGCAAAGGTTGTAAAAAAGAATTGCCATGCCAAGGATCGAACCCCTGACCATGCTCTCACACGCGCGCTACCCTTGCCACTGAGCCAACCTGCGTTTGGTGTTAGAATAATGAAACGAAAACATTTTAAGGGAATTAGTTTTCTGGAAATCCAAATCACGCGCGAAGATCTTCATCTTCTTTGTTTGAATTTTCAAACAGATAGCGTCGGTCTGACTCGACGCTAAGGCCCTTGCAAATTTCTAAAATCACACACAAGCAATATAAATACATTATGAGTACATGGATCGATTGGAAACTTCATTCTAAACACGATGGTGGTCTTAGTTTCGTCCAATTTTGCCTAGAATGCAAAGCCCTAAATCGGACCTATGAATCCTAACCATGGCATCTCATGATTCATGTACTCAAAACACAATTAAACGATGCAGATAGCTTCGAAACTCAATTCTTAGCACAAACCAAACATCAAAACATGTTAAATATGCATGAAAATCCAAAATCAAAATTGAGTTATAATGAACAAACCGAAATCTGGAATTCATGATTCTGGATGTTTGGATGACTTGTGAGTATCTGGATCGATTCAGGGGACCTCTAGGAATGTATTGGAATCCTTAGAATCGATTGAAACCACCTGAAACTTGGCCTGCAAGTTACTTGAAATACAAGTTTTTTTTTAAGTTGGTAAGGGTTCTTAGAGGCATAATTTTCGTCCTTTGTTCATGTGAATGCATTGTGTACTTACAGTGGATGGATTTAGGTCAAGAATCATGAGGAAATAATGTACCAATCAATGAGAAAATATTTGATTTGGTATAAAACCAAATATTGCCTTTTTGATCAAATTTCAATCAATTCTCTTGCCAATCAATGCCAATTTCGAATTTTCCAGCTTGTGTGAATTGCTTGGACCTCAAGAATGAGAGAAAAATCCAATTTGTATTTAATTTTGATTTTCTACCTTTTATTTTAATTTAATTGGCTTTTAAATGATTAAAATCCAAAATAAATAGAAAATAAAAGATAAAATTCGTGGCCTTGGGCTTGGAGGTTCTAAATTAGATGAGGAACAAGTTTGAACCAAGAAACGTTAGGCCCATTTGCAAAATTTTGGCTTTTGACAAGTATTTCTCTTTGTGCACCTCTTCAAAAATGCCCAACTTGTGCAAGGTATATCTTGCTCAATTTTTAACATTTTTGGGTGTTCTTGGACTTTTTAGAAAGGTCTAGATGTCCTCTAAACAACCTCTTTCGTTTCATCTCAATTGAATTTACCATGCTCAATAACACTTCTTTACAAAAAGTTGACTTTTTGTTGACTTTGAAAAGGACCTGTAATGTTTTGATCCATATCTTCCAAATGAAGCATTTTCTGACCAAGCTTGTGAGACATAAAGTTGTAGGGAATTGAATTATCTTCAAAATGAGAGGTGGTGGAAAAATTTCTGATGAAGTATGAGAAAGTTATGCTCAGTCAAAGTTCTATTGACTTTTCCTTCAAAAACCCTAATTTGGAAAGTTTGACTTTTGATCAAATCTTGAGTTTTCTTGATGAATCATGATCAACCCTTGATCAAATGATGAATATCATTTCAAAATATGGATGTTGACCAACAATCATGAAGTTTGACTGTATGTTGACCATAGTTGACTTTTTGTCCAATACAACTGATTTTCAACCATCTGAGCAATTGTCTGAGAAAACTTGACTTGAAAGGCTTGCAACTTGACATGGAGATTCTTTGCAGCATATGATGAGGCATGATGACCATTGGAGATGTTGGGAACCACCTTGATCTGAGAATTACCAAACCCTAGTTTGGGTTGATTGCTTAGGAGAGAGTTTGTCTGGTCAACCCTTGTGAAATCCTTGAGTATGGATGTATGAAATGTCTTGAGAAGCAGGAGGGTAAATTTTGGGGTATGACACTTAGCAAACTTTTCGAATGTCGGAAAGGTGTCGCTCTTATTTGCTAATAAAAGTGTCCAACAAAATCTAGAATAGTCGTCAACAATGACAAATCCATAATAGTTTCCACCTAAACTTTTAATCCTAGAAGGTCCAAAGAGGTCCATATGGAGAAGTTCAAGAGGTCTCTATGTTGATACAATGTTTTTAGATTTAAACGATATTTTTGTTTAATTTCCCATTTGGAACGCATCACATAAATGATCTTTGGAAAATTTTTCTATAGGTAATCTGACTACTAAATCTTTTGAAACAACTTTATTTAACAAATCAAAGTTTAAGTGAGCAAGACGTCTATGCCAAAGCCAAGAATTTTCTTTTAAGGAGATTGGGCATTTGGCACCTTTCACGGATACTTCATTCAAGTCTAGCATGTATACATTATTAACCCTTAAGCCTTTGAACACATCCTCTTTATTTACATTGTGTTCAATAGTGTAACAATATTTAGAAAAAGAGACATTTATCCTTTGTCGCACAATTGACTAATGCTAATGAGATTGTGTTTAAGACCATCAACTAAAAGGACGTCAGAGATAGTAGTAGAAGAGGGATTACTTACACTACCTTTATCGAGTATTTCTCTCTTGTTATTGTCACCATAGGTAATAAATCCTTTCTTCTTAGCCACAAAGTCAAAGAATAAAGATATGCCACCTGTCATATGTCTTGAGCACCCACTATCTAGGAACCATCTTCTCTCGGTAGTCTCAAGATATTCCAACATTTTCTTCTTTCCTTTATGGGCCATAAGACAAAAGTTGATTGTTTCTTCTTCATTACTAGAGTCACTCTTGTTAGATTCTTCACTATCACTTTCCCATGCAATGTAAGCTCTTCTAGATTTGTTTGGTCTTCTTTGGAATTTGTCTTTTCCTTTGTCTCTTTTGAGAAGAGGACAATTCGGCTTGTAGTGTCTGAGTTTCCCACAGTTGAAGCATGATCCCCTTGATTTTGATTTCTTGTCATCATCTTGTTTAGATCTCTTTGATTGTTGCCTATAGTTGACGAGATTTTTGTCCGAGTGTTGCACATCATTATTTCGAATATATTTATGATATTTTCTCACAAACAGCCCCATATTTTCACTCAAGCTCTCGCCATCATCACTAGACTCACTAACACATGAGTTGTTGGTGGAAGACTTTGAGCTTGAAGCCTTCAATTAGATAGACTTCATATCCATATCTTTTTGCTTCTCCTTTCTTTATTTCTTTTCGAACTTGTTGAGATTTGTGAGCTCTTGTTCATGTTCTTGGAGCTTGCCAAATAATGTTGTGATGTCGAGAGTGGATAGGTCATTTTCTTCTTTGATAGCGGTGACTTTCGGTTTCCATCCATGTTAAGACATCTCAAGATTTTGTTAGTAGCAACTGCATTGGGAGTAACATGACCAAGAGTGTGTAAGCGATTAATAATGTGAGAGAATCTCTTTTGCATATCGACAATGGTTTCACCATGATTCATGTGAAAGAGATCAAATTCTTAAGTCAAAGTGTTGATTCTAGCAAGTTTCACATCATTTGTTCTTTCATGGGCAATTTAAAGGGCATCCCACATGGCTTTGGCTGCGGTGCAATGAGATACTCGAAAGTATTCATTGACGCCTAATGCAGCTATAAGCATGTTTCTACCCTTCCAATCATAGACATAATTTTTCTCATCATTTTCATCCCATAGTGATTCTGGTTTAGGTATGATAATGTTATCTTTTTTGGTCATGGTTATTTCCATAGGACCACTTTCGATAACTTTCCATATCTTTCTATCAACAGATGTGATATGAACACGCATACAATCTTTCCAATAGCTATATTTTTCACTGGTGAAAACCAGAGCTCTCGTATAAGCCCCTTTTGGATCGTTCTCCATTTTATACAAAGTAATATTGCGGAGCACTAGATAAACCGGCGCTCGTGATACCACTTGTTAGACGAGATGCTCGATCTAGAAGTGGAGTTGAATAGATCGAGTTTTTAAAATTTGCGCGTTTAAAATATTTTTACGAAAGCCTCTTTGATTTTTAATCGTCTAAACGATCCGCTATTGAGAAGATCAGATATGCAAACCGTTAAGAAAAAGGTGAGAAAAATTGCTTTGATTAATGCACTTTGAATACACTTTATTAATCATCTTAGCTTTCACCTTGAGTATCAAATACTTCCAATGCGAATAGTAAGAAACAAAACCTAATCACAATAATCAATTTGTAGGTGAGACAATTTATCAAACACCTTGTGAGCAAAGTTCATAAGTGTTGCATTAACAAATTCGTGTTGTCGATAATTGTCACGTAACGATCAAACAGAGTGTTACAAACTTTTTAGTTAAACCTCGACACAACTCCAATTCAATTTATGCAATTTTGATAATTTGAAACCAGGAAATTTGATCAATAAAGTAATGAAAGTAAATGCAAAAAAGAACACGAGAATTTGTTAAGACAGTTCCACCTTTCGTCCTCGCGTGGTGTACGTCTGCCCCCAACTCTAAAATTTAGAGTTGAGAAGTTTTTTCATAAAATCGAAAATTGTAACAAGTGAAGAAATAATACCCTTTTCACACAATTCAATTGATGATGATGAACCTATCTTCTTCACGATCCTTTGTTCGAACCAAACCAAGCTTTGATCTCTTCGAGTACACCTCTGATTAGCGATACTTGAAATCTCTACCAATTTGTTGTAGAATTTCTTTCTCTCGACTGATATCAATCGAACATGATCGAACCCTAACTCTTTCTTCAAGATCCTCCGGTTAATGTGACAAAATCAAGCGAAACCACTACTCCTTGATGCTTCACCCGGCTGAATCTCGCAAAGAGAAGATTAGTACCAAAAACCCCTGCACCAATCCAGATCTAAGAGGACAAAACCCTAACGGTTTTATTCAAGATAGAGCCCACAAAACACAACCCAAATATGAAGCAATTCTTCAATTCGGATATTATCAACAATTCTTGGATCTTGAATTCAACCACTTTGATTTTTGAAGAAGTTGAATTTGAAGAAGGAATGTTGAAGATGAAGTGCTCTCTATGTGTATCTTTCACTCTATGCTTGTTCAAAAACTCAAATGACAAATGAAATCTATTTACATGTGTTAGAATTAATGAATAAAAAAGAGGCAAAAGAGTTTAATTAAATGCTACAATAGGGGATGCGTCGGCCGCTCTAGGAGGGAGGGTCACCGCGTAACATCAAGAACCAACACGTTGGGCCTTCAATGTTGGATGCGTCAATGGAACAAGGGGGATGCATCGACGTAGTCATTTTGATTTTAGCTCCCAGACTTCATTTACATATGCGTCGACTTAGGGATCGACACGTAACATCCCGGGTGTTGCCCTTAAACGTGCGTCGACTTAAGGAGAACTTGCATCGACGCTGTAATACGGTGAACTGACTTTGAGATTTTTGTATCGCAAATGTGCGGATAGCAAGAGTCGCCACCGACTTTTCTTTTATCCAATTAAGGGAAGGTGAAAAGAACAGGAAAAGACCTTCGTTAGATTCTGAGTAAGGGAGAAGGTTATGAAAAGGGAAGGTATTAGCACCCATTTCCATCCGTAGTTATCTACGGGCTCTTAGTTGCTCTTAGATCACTTTAAAATTGTGCTTTCTGTGTGTTTGAGAAAAATGTTTTGAAAAAGGCATTTTGCTTTGGCTTTGTAATGATTCATGTAGGAATGTATACAAAGTGTTCGGAAATGTTTCGTTTTGAAAAGAGTTTGAACTTTGACAAAAGTGTGTGGTGTGAAAAGTATTTTGTTTGAGCAAGCAACTAAAAGTCTTATTACCTACTCAGAATGGTCGTTTTCGTGTTGTTTTACGTTCCTTTAGAATAGTGCTATCCATACCATTAGTTGGTAGGTAATACTATTCGTTGGATGTAGAAGGGACATTCGAAGGGACATCGGATGGTCATAGAAGGCAACTTGTAGGAAGTATCCTAGCACATTCGAAGGGACTATCATCATTTTTCGTAGGCGACAATTGAGGGTCAAGATCATGTATTCATAGGCGACATCGTGGGTCTATGATCTTTGTATTGAAGGTGTCATACCCCAAATTTTGACCTAATATACCACTTTACATTTGCATCATTTGCATAACTAACAGCTCAGACAGCATTAATCGGGTGTGGATTTCACAGGTCAAAATTAGGGTTTCATCAGATTTTCATCTGATTCAAGAGGCAATCAATTAGGGTTTGAGTTTTTCTCACCTCATTTGATCCATCTTGATCAAAATATCAACCTCCAATCTTCAGATATCCATTTTCTCTCACAGATCAATCAAGGATCGACCAATTAGGGTTTTGATCGGGCATGAGTTTTCTCTGATTTTTTGAACAAGAAATGACTTTTTTGGATAGAGATTGGTCATTATATCTTAGATACAACATCTTGACCTAATTTCTGGATTCAAAACATTACAGAAGTTCACAGACTTCATCAGTCAATTTTAGAAACATCTGATGAAATTTCATCCGCACTGAAAAGTCAAACTTTGACTTTTGGTCAAAATTTTCAAAACAAAACTTTTTCAATCATCAAAATACTTCAAATGATCCATCATGATCATAAAAAATCAAAGAATTTGAAAAAGTCAACAAAAAGTCAAAAGTTTTCATACTTAGAAAAATTTCTAAGTGTTGAAATTTCTTATTTTTTGCAAACTTCATGCCATTTTTTCACCTAGTTCCATTTTGAATTGGAAAAAACTCAAAACATGAAAGTTGTAGATTGTGAAACAAGCTTTCCAAAATGTCCAAGAACTCTCAAATCCATGGAGTCTAGCTATGCTTTTGAAATTGAAACATAAGGCTCCATGAACTTGATTTTCCAAAATCCAAAACTTCAATTATAGGTCATTTTTGTGTTTTCTTCATCTAGAAGCAATCCAACCATGCCAAATGGATCATTGAGCTGATAAATATCAGCTAGAGGTAATAATTGAGAGATATGGATCAAGTTGTAAAAATAGCACATGGTAAAAAGAGGAAGCTTCCTTTTCAAAAGCCAAAAGTCTTTCTTACCCCTTAAGCTATCTTTGATTTACCAAAAGCTTGTACTTGTTGCCTAACATTTCAGAACCATTTGCCTATAAATTGATCACCAATTCAAGTCCAAAACCACACCAAAGCAATGCAAATCCATGCTTTCACTCTCCTTTCTTGAAAATCAAGCAATATAGTGCAAAATTGCCAAACATTGCATTTTTGAAAATCAGTTGAAAACATGTTAAATTTTGGTGTCAAACATGCTTCAATATTAACATAAAACTTGTTTAGAACTTAAGATCATAACAAGAACAAGCAAAAATCAGATTTCACTTTCCATTTTTTTCAAACTTTCCAAACTGCCTTATGAATCGAATTTGGAACTAGGCTTGATCAAACTGTGTTCTAATCACTCAAACATCATCACCATACATCCGTATCATCAGCGAACACGATTAACATCAAAATCATCAAAATTTCCATTTGTGGGTGGACTTGAGTAGCACGATCCGAGCATCTCGAGCAAGCAAGGTGATCCTCTGGCCATATAGGCCAAGCTCAAATAAGAAATGCTTGAAACTTCTTGATTCTCACTTTCACAGGTATGAACACCAACTTCGAACTCTATGATTCCTTGCATCAATTGAAAAAAACTCATGGTCGTTTTGTTTCTGCATACATAACGATCAATAACCCTCAATAAAATCAAAAAATCATCAATCATACATCATTTAATTTGAAAATTCAGTTTTAGGGTTCTTAGCATTTTCCAGAAATTCAATTGAGTTAGACTTAAAATAAATACAATTAACAAGTACCATCGTGTTCGTGATGAAAAACCGAGCAAGTTTCATTTTTACATCATTGATTTTCATTGAGAAACGAAGATGGTAGCTTGGATCATGATTTCTGAAGATCAAACACGAAGAACAAGCTTCGCGCGTGTTCTTGATCTTTTTCAAATTCAAAAATTCCAATCTCATATCAACACGTGTTCTAGTCCACTAAACACCAGCGCGCGTTTGGCTCAGTGGTAGCTTGCTTGCCCTTAAGTCTTTCTGACACGTGGTCACCCCTTTGGTCATGGGTTCAACTCCTTTTATTTCATTTTTCATTTTTTACAAAACTTTCACAATTTTTTTGACCAATCAAAACTCCTTATTTTAAGGTGATTTTTTGGACACTTGTCAATAAATACATCTATTTTATGATAGTGAAAAATTTTCAGAAAAAAAACTTTCATCGATTATATTTTAATCGAAAGCGCGTTAACACTTTTTCAAACCTCCTTTTAAGGTGAAATTTTCAAGTTTTCGACTTCCGATTTTTCAAAACTTTTCATAAATGAACCTCACATTTCAAAACATTTTCAAATCATTTTCAAAATATTTCATCAAATCTTTTTACCACGATCGATCCGATTTAAACGATAAAATCAATTTCGTTTTCTCTCGAATTTCTCAATCGATCTTGGGCCACCCTTATGGTGTAAGTCCCAATCCTTTTTGTACATATTTAGTTTTATTTGTACATACTCAAAATCATCATTGTCAATATTCAAACATAAACAAATTTCGTTCGTTTGTTTTCATTCGTTTGTTTATACACCGATACCATTGGTATTGAAAGGAGCATTATTCCTTGCAAACCAATGGGCCTCCCTCACGGTGTAAGTCCCATAACATTCTTTTGTGTACATAATATTTCTTTGTACATATAAAATCATTTCCAAACACATACAATTTTTTATCTGTACATAACACAGATACCTTTTATACTCAAGTACAGACAAACTCCGATCGTTTGTTTTCATTTCACTTGTGTATACACAAACCAACATTCTTTATGTACATATATCTTTTCCTTGTACATATCAAATTCTTTTCATATAAAATTTCATATACATATATAGATACTCTTATAAACTTGATCGTTCGTTTTTTTCATCACATTTTACTGAATACCATTGGTATTGAAAGGAGCATTATTTCTGTGAAGCTTTCAAACCAATGGGCCTCCTACGGTAAGTGTCAACCCTCCTATGTACATCCATCTTTGTGCGTACATAAATACTGTTCGTGTACATATTCATTTCCTTGTACAGCCAACTTGTAAATAATCAAGTTACGCTCGTTTTAAACGTTCGTTTCACAGACACTTGTTTATATTTCATAAACTTCTGTAAATAAACATCATTGCATTGTTTATATTTCCTTCATAAACTCCTGTGAATACATATCACACACACACACACCTGTTTATATAACTGTCTAATAATAACATAACAATTAGTCTAACCAATAGGTTCCCCACAGTTGTAGCCTCCGCTTGGGCTTCATACAAGATAATTCATCTCCAACATGAATTTAGCCTCCGCTTGGGCTTTATACAAGATAACTCTCCCCATAGAGTTTAGCCTCCTCTTAGGCTTCATATAAGAAAACTCATTCATCTGAGTTTAGCCTCCTCTTAGGCTTCATATAAGACAACACTCCCTTGTTGAGTCAGCCTCCTCTTGGGCTTCGTTCAAAAGAACTCCTCATTGAGTTTAGCCTTCTCTTGGGCATCATACAATGAAAGAGACCATAAAATCTCTTAACAGCCTCCTATTGGGCTTCCAATACAAAGAATCACCCGCGCTAAGATAAAACCCTGAAAGGATGATTTCCCGGTGAAATCACTTTCAAATCCCCAGAGAGTAAAATTTCCCGGTGAAATTGCTCTTAATTCCAAAAGGATGGTTTCTCGGTGAAATCCCTTTTAACACAAAGCCAGCCATACCCTATAGCTTCCTCTTGAGCTTCATACAAGGACCCTCGATGACCCTCGGAATGCCTCCTCTTGGGCTAACAATACAAGGACCCATGGGCTTCTTAAAAGCATCCCTTTAAATCCAATCAATTTCTCCTTGAGATTTAGACATCTATCATCTCTATGGAAGAAGTATCTCATCTATCACATCACATACAGTCAAAAACTTTTCAAACTCTTTTCAAACTCTTTTCAAACTGTTTTCAAACAAAACATCTCTTAATTGTAAGTGGTAACGCTTGTACACTCAAGCAAAACACCCAATACTTACAGTTAAAAGATTCAATCATCTTTTTCAAACATCTTTCTTAAACATGTAAGTGGTAACGCTTGTACACTCGAGCAAAGCACCTAATACTTACGACGAAAGATTTTTATCAATCAAACTTTTCAAAAATGTATGTGATGAAAAAGATTAGATAAATTTTTCATTAAGATGACATTTGTCTGTCTCTTACTAACATCCCGTTGCTTTCCACTAGCATAAGTGGGAACTACGATTGCTCTGACTTTCTCAACATCCTTTTGAGAATACGTAGGCACAAGGTCTCATCCTTGCCGAGCAAATTTCTATCTCTCTCAGACCAAACAAACCATAGAACCCTGTAGATCCGAGCTACAAATGCTCTGATTCCCACTAGGGGATATGTATGCAGAAGATCCACAGATCTTTGCGAGCACAATAATAACAAAACCTAGAATCCCACATAATCTGTCTTTCTTAAAATCCCAAAGGAGAAACTTTCCCAATCATAGAAATAGCAATTAAAACACACAAACATATCAAATATATTCATATATAAAGCTATAGATAACTATATATATTTAGGGTGCTCCATCTATTCCCTTTATATAACAATCCCCCTTACTCAGAATCTCCCCAATGCGTTGCGTCTAGTTTGCGCTAGTCGTTACACATACCAATATCAATTGAGGGTATTTCAGCTTTCCCCTTTTTCATAATCATTAAATCATCTTTCTTGTGTTGAAAATAATAAAGCTTGATGCTCGCGGCATCTTTATAAACAAATCAAAAGATTAAATCGTTTCGAGCCAGAGAATCCGAACTCACGTTCACATCCTCTAGCGCGTCACCTTTTAACGCGAACAGAAGGGACTATGATGATTTTTTTTGAAGGCAACAGTGCTAGAATACCTCTATGTTCGAGGGACTTGACCATTTGTATTCGTAAAGGCAACGAGAGAGAATTACCCTAAGGGGTGCATGTGTGAAAAGAGTGTGTTGATTCAGATATTTTATCTTGGCATTATGAGTGATCTATGTCCAATTTTATCTTGCCATACACGCCTAATTACTAGCAGTTTATAGGGTGCAGAAAGTAAATTGCGGAAATGTAAAGTGCGGAAAGATAAAGTCCTACGCTATTACATGGCTTTGGGGCAGTTACATAATAAGAGGTGCGGAAAATAAAAGTCCTAATTAAACTATTACATCCCATAGGCAGTTACATAATTGAAAAAGAAAAGCAAGAAAAATCGTCCGAAACGTTACAACCTGTAAACAGATACATAATCGAAAATACGAGAAAATTGCACGAGAGGAAAAATGTTAGTAAATAGAAATATTTTTGAATGAGGAAAGAGGTTTTATGTTAGTAATGACAATAATATGATAAGGTAATTTTTTGGTAATTTTCTGAACCGATTTCGATATTTAAAAACAATTAAAAGTCAAATTAATGATTAATTAGCAATTAAATAAAATATGCATGCAAAAATATTAATTTTAACATTAAAAATTAAATAAACATTTTCTGATAATAATGCAAAAAGAAAAATATTTTTTGTGATTTTTTAAATGCATGATAAAAATATTTAAAGATTAATTAAATGCATGAAAATATTTAAAAAGAAGAAAATAGTAAAACCATGTTAGTTTTCAAAGTTGTAAAAAGGAATGGTCTTGCCAGGAATCGAACTGGTGACCATCAGGAGAAAACACACGCCCTCTTGCCTTTACCACTGAGCCAAAGTGTGTTTGGTGTTTGGAAATTGGAAACGTGACATTATATACGTAAACGTGCTGTATTTTGGACTTTCAACGCACAGTCAATGCATGGGGCCCAGGTTAAATGGAATGGACGAATCAGAGAGCTCGATCGCGCCACGCAAGCCTTCGCCGGTCAGGATGAGTCAACGACACCGGAGCCCTAGCTCCGGTCGTTTTCTCCGGTCAAGCAAATCTTCAAACCTGCGAAATAGCAAAAATAAATGGCAAAGGAATACCCTACCCCCCTAAATCGACCCTTGCGAATCCAATGGTGGCATTAGTTTTTCCTGAAAGTGCTTGTACAAGCCGGTTCGAAGCCTTCCAGTTTTTGAACCCTAACAATGGCAACACGAGTTCTGGACGTGCAAGCTTACATGTAATGATTCAAATGCATTCTAATGGATGTCCTGAATTCAAATATGCAAGCAAAAACAGTTAGCAATACACGAATCATAAAAATCGAAATTCTGGAAAATACCAAATCGGAGCATGCTGTATATCGAGTTCTGGGCAGTCTTGGCTTCGAGGAAGGGTATGGATTGAACCCTGGGATCCTCAGGAACACGATGGAATGGTTGGTTTGGGCTGAAACTTGCTGGAAATTGGAAATCGAATTTGCTAACTTTTGTGAAAATTTTGAAAATAAGGATTGCTTGCAAGGGCTAGGGTTTCGTCCTCTTGTACTATGGATGTGTTGTGTATTTATAGAGTGAAGAATTGGAGCAAAAAGAAAGAAAAAAGATATGCCATTCAATGCAAAATAATTTTCCTTTCAAATAAAATCAAACCATTTGAAAATTTGATTTTCCCTTCCACGTACGAGCTAGCACGAAATTGGCAAGTTGTATGGGCTATCTTGGACCTCAAGTTTGATAAAAATCCAACCCAATTGAAAATATACCTTGTTTTCATATTTTATTTAATTTAAATTTGAATTAAATGCTTTTAAATTCAAAAATAAATAAAATAAAATAAAATGTGGTCGTGGCAAGGCATCAATAGGTCACAAATAATATTATGATCAAGTTTGGATCATAAAATTATAGGCCCATTTGGAAAAAATTGGATTTTGACAAGTATCTCTCTTTGTGCAATTGTCTAAAAATGCCCAACTTGTACAAGGTGTATTTTGCTTAATTTTCCACATTTTTGAGTGTTCTTGGACTTTTTAGAAAGCTCTATTTGTCCTCTAAGCAACCTCTTTGGTTTCATCTCAATTGGAGTTTCCATGCTCAATAAAAATTCATTACAAAAAGTTGACTTTTTGTTGACTTTGAAAAGGACTTGTAATGTTTTGATCCATATCTTCAAAATGAAGTATTTTTTGACCATGCTTGTGAGCCTTGAAGTTGTAGAGAATTGAATTTCCTTCAAAATGAGAGGTGGTGGAAAAATTTCTGAGAAAGTATGAAGAAGTTATGCTCAGTCAAAGTTCAGTTGACTTTTCTCTAGGAAACCCTAATTTGGAAAGTTTGACTTTTGAGCAAATCTCGAGTTTGCTTGATGAATCATGATCAACCTTTGATCAAATGATGAATGTGACTTAAAAATGAGTATGTTGACCAAAAATCATGAAGTTTGACTGTATGTTGACCATAGTTGACTTTTTGTCCAATACAATTGATTTTCGACCATCTGAGCAATTGTCTGAGGAAACTTGACTTGTAAGGCTTGAAACTTGACATGGAGAATATTTGAAGTATATGAGGAGGCATGATGACCATTGTAGATGTTGGAATTCCATCTTGATCTGAGAATTGCCAAACCCTAGTTTGGGTTGATTGTCTATGAGAGGGTTTGTCTGATCAACCCTTGAGGAATCCTTGAGTATGGATGTATGGGATGTCTTGAGGAATAGGAGGGCAAATTTTAGGGTATGACAGACGCATATGACTTTTTTTCTGGATTCTTTGCTTTTCTTTATCATCCATCCTTCTAGCACACACACACTCAAGCTTTTCCATGGGTTTTGACATCATGAAAACTCGAGTATGCATCTACAGAAAATAGTACTAACATGTACTCTATAAATATTAGAGGCAAAAGTGGGAAAATGGTCGGGTGAAACAGAATTCCACTAGACAAACTGCAGACCACGCTTAGCCCGCAGACCAACGCTTAGCGTGCTACACCAAAAAACTCGTGCTTAGCGCGCACATACCCGCGCTTAGCGCGCACATACCCGCGCCTAGTGCGCATAAATATGTGCCGAAAAATCAAATTCACATCTAATTCTCCTTACCAATCCACCACTATCACCTACACGTCTCAAATGCAAAAATAGTCCGGAAATAGTGGGTTAAAATGGATTAAACAAGTTGTAAATTGAAGATTTTAGAATTTTACGAACAATCCGAGTACAACTTATTTAATGAATGTTCACCACACTACCTAAGTTAGAATTAAAAGTAATAACGAAACAAAAAATGATAAAACATGCTTGTTTTACGTCATAAGCTCGGTGCCTTTACTGTGCTTAACTAGTAACTTCCTCCCTTCATGACATGGTGATGCCTCACTACACAAACCAAACGCAAGTGTCCTAACCAAACACTTGAACAAACATTAAAACAAAACAAGTATATATCGACAAGTAAAAATGTATAAAAAAAAACAATAAATTATGTAAGAACAATATAAACATTACGTGTATTGTACCCCAATTTTTGCCCCTAAGATTATCCAATATCTCATACCATTGTATTGCAAAAAGATCACAAAGTGGGTCTCCCTCTCTCTTTCTCTCTCCTATCTTTGGGTTTTCCCTTGGGAGATCACCAAGCACCTTTTAATGTGTGTGATGAGTAATGCTTGGATAATCATGATATGTATATCATTTGCTCTCTAAATGTTGTGATGCAGGTGAATGGTGCATAAGTTTCTTATTTCTGAATTCAATAGGTTCATGTGTTTATTTCCACGCCTTCTCTCCTCAATTCTCAAGGTGTTGAAAATATTGTCTCTCATTGAAGATTTCTATTGTTATCTACTATGGTCTATCGTCATAATTATGTGCTTCATGTGTGAAGAAGATCATCATAATTGAAGAATTCTCCATGCCATGGTCATCTATCTTGAAATTAGGGTTTTGGACTTCTGAGAACCATATCTTGGTGTTTGTGTGAAGTTTGCAGATGATTTCAAAGCCATTTGACTCTTAAAAGGACTCCTAATATGAATATTCTTTGATCCAAGGAGTTTAATTGATGAGAAGAGTGTTTTGGAGGTCTATGATTGCAAACTCTCTAGATTGATACTTCATTTATCTTGTATGGCTTCAAAGGACCATAACTTGGTCATCCCTTGTCTCTTTGAGTTCATTATTCTTTCACAATGAACCTAAGGATGTCTAATACAACTTACTTCAATTGGTAGGAAGATAAAATGCTTGGAAATTTGCCTACGAAGTCAAAAGATTGCAAGTCCTTGATGAATTTCTCCATTTTTTATTAATCAACTTCAAGAGATCATATCTTGATCATAATTTATCACCTTGAGGCCATTATTTTTGCATAATAATCTTGAAGATATGAAATTAATCTCCATTTAAGTTTCAAAGATTGAAAGTGTTTGTAAGTTACTTGAAGAAGTCTCAAGATTATAGGTCATTCCATGATTTTTCAGTAACTTCACAAGGCCATAACTTTCTCAATTTTTAGATTCTTTGGTGGATTCATTTTGCAAAATGTTCCTTGAGAGGTCTACTTCATATCATATTTCAAAGCCAAAAAAAATATTTGAATGGAAGGCCATCTTTGGATTGAAAAGATTATAAGTCATTTTTTGTGAAAGACTTAGAATTTTTTATAAGTGTAGAAAATCAGATGATTTTTCACGATTTCAAAGGAGCATAACTTCTAGCTCAATATGCCAAATGATACCTTTCCAATCACATTGCAAAGTATGCAACCTCAGTTTTTTAAAGAGTCCAAGATGATACCATAAAGGTCCCTAAGTAATGAGAACCATGGCTGCAAAGAGTGCATCATGAAAATGAAGTTTTGCTCGAAGTCAGATTGTGTTTTCTATAATGTGACTTCTAATGACCAAATTGATGTGCATTTTTTATTTAAACATGATTAACAAAGGTGCAATGTTTGATTAGAGGGTTGAAATGCATGATTTGGCTGAGTTTTGATCATGTGCAAGTCACACATTTCACACTACACGGATTAACTTGGTTTGCACGATTTCACCATAATTCCTTCTCATTTTCATCACCATTCACTATCCTATAAATAGAGAATCATTCCTCACTCATTTCCTCAAGCTTTGAGAGCCAAAAAATTGCTTCCAAACTCACTCCAAACCTCACATCTCTGCAACTTCGTTTTCACTCTTAAAGTCATTTCAGTTTGAAATTAACCATTAATTCTTCTTCCTTGAACTTCACTGAAGCTAACATAACAAGAATCGTGCCTTGAAACTCCCTGAATCGTGATATCCAAGTCAAGTTTCAAAACTCTGAACGTGAACTTCGTTCAGGTAGGATTCGTGACCAAATCGTTTCAAATCAAAGTGCTATTGCATTCTCGTGATCTCCTTGATCCTTCTGATATTCACCATTTGCATTTTCATTGAGAATTGACTCTGAATTTCTGAAAACAAGTGCTGGTTATTTTCCTTATTTTTCTCAAATTGAGCATGGTACAGGTGAAATAAATTTTTTGCGATGGTACCATTAGAATCGTCTTGAAGAGACGAAGCAAATGGTACCAGTCTGCGAAATTTTTTTCAAACTTTGTGAAACAGGAATTAAAGGTGGTTGGAGGTTGAAGATGACCTACATTTTCGTCTTCAACCAATGAAAGCGTGACATATAATTTTTTCAAACTGGATCTAGTGTGTTGGTTGTATCGTGCACACGTAATAGGAGCCCTTGGATCTGATTACTTTTGTGAGTCAGACTCGAACCAACGCGTTACATTATTTTTTATTTTATTTTTTTAAAATTGTAATCCGATGTGAAAACCAAGGAGGTCCATATCAAGCACAATGCGTCTGATCCATTGGATTAGCTTACTAACACGTTTTGTCTGTGATCTAATGGTCCATACTTTTTGGCTTTTATTTTATTTTTTGGTTTTATATTTTAAATGTTTTAAACTTCAAAAAAATCATAGAAAATTCATTTTTGATTAAAAAATTATGAAAAAATTCACAAAAATATTTTGAAATATTATCTTTTTGATTTTTATTTTTTCATAATTTTTTTTCTGATTTAATAATTTTATGATTTTTCTCTTTTATTTAGTGTTTATAATTGTTTTAAAATACTTTTTGACATTTAAAAATTCTGAAAAAATTATGGAAGGCTCCAATTGTAATTTGACAAATATTGGTGACCTCATTATATTTTTATTTCTGATTTTTCTATTTTTTGTTATTTTTTGCAATTTTTGGTTTATTTCACCTTTGATCGACTTTAGATAATTTTCTTGGAATTTTATTTTTATGTATGAATACTATTTATGTATTTTGTCAATAAAATCCAATTAAATAATCTATTTACAAATTACATTTTATTTGTTTTCTTTTAATTGCAACATTTCTTTTTTTTTTTACTTTGCTGATTTTGGGTTATTTGGAGTCATAGGCTTCCTCAACATCAACGGAACTTGGGTGTTGCTAGGCCTCTTGGCCAAATCCACCAAGATAGTTGGTTAATTTTGATGAAGTTAGACCGAATATATTTATCTGATGCATTGTTGACTTTGAGCTTGTTTCTTCTTTCCCATCTTATTCTTTTTTTCCTTTGTCCCGAATCGGAAAAGTGATCAATTTGAGGCATGAGCTTTAATGTTCAAATAAAATCCCCAAAAGATGACTTGAGCTTTAATTTTGGTTCAACACCTGTGACACTTGTCGTGTGGTCGCTATGCCTTTTTATTCAAGCTTCTGGCAAGTTTTCACTAACCTTGTCCAATTGAAATTCTCAATCATCTTTGATCAAGTTGTGATTGTTCCAAAACCGGCTTGACAAGTTTCAAAATGAACACTTTGCTAACTTTACTAACAATTGACTATTCGGTGATATACTTGACAAAAAGCAATTGAAACTTGTCATTTGATCGCGTTGATTCTATCAAGCTTCTGGCAAGTCTTCATGTGCAAGCTTCATGATGGTCACCTTGCTAACGACTAATTACTAACAATTAACTTTACTTTATGCTTTTATTTTATGCCTTTATTTTTCGCTTTTATTTTTTACGCTCTTGACTTTATGCATTTTACTTTTAGCATTTACATTTCATGTCATTTTTGTTTGCTCATTTGAGCATTTTATTTTCTTTATTTTCCTTTTCAAAAATACCTAATAATTCAATCTAAACATAAAAAAACTTTTAATTGGACTTGGTTACTATCCCTATGCTCGGAGTTTGATCTTTGGACTTAGGATTAGGACCCCTACCTCAGCTTGGAGATTTTGGTGCCCCTTGATGTTATTTTGTCTTGTCTGGTTATTATCTTTGTATGCCGCTTATTCCGTTTATACTCAATTAAGAGTGAATTTCCTCCAAATAGAGTTGTTACTCTACCCGTTTTTCTTGAGACACGAATTCATCTGAGGCATTGATTTACCCGAAGCTTGGTTTTTTTGTCAGGTTACTTGTTGCTTATATGGTAATCCAAAGGATGGGATATGGTATTGGCTTTTTGATGTCAAGTACTAGCTTTCTCACCCGGTTAGATCTTTCTTTACCCTTTATCTTTTACTTTATGCACTTAAGTTAGCCTCTTCATCTCCTCCCATATTCTTTAATTTTCAAAATCCTCCCTCTTTTTCAAAAGATTCTTGTTTCCAAAACTCGAACCACTTTCATAAAAAACTTGGACTTAGGTCCATGTATTTTCAAACTCGTTTTCTTAATAAACTTGCAATTCATTTAATAATACTTTGATTTCTTTTTGTTAAGACTAAAAAACACCTAACCTTATTCAAACATTTTGAGCCCTTTGTGACTTTTCTTTAAAAAAACATTTTCTTAAAATCAACCAACCCACAATTTTAGTCTTTTTTACCCGAACTACATAGGTTTTGATTTCAACATTGCACATTGTTGGTATGTAGGCCTGGAACTCATTAGAAGATCCATCAAATCAAAAATTGTAAAAAATGCTTCTCTTCTCCCGCCACCATCCATTTTGTACATATACTCCTTTTTTAGCACACGTATACAAATTTTCAAAAAAGGTTCCTATGGAGTACTGTAGATGATTTGGGTATCTAACACCTCCCCTTTGCATAACTAACCTCCGGTCCCAAATCTCTAATCTTTTTTTTAAGGATTTTATTCGCTCTTTTCCCTAGTCCTTTAGATAAAATGAAAGTGCGATGGCGACTCTGTTTATTGGTTTAGTTGAGTCAATTTAATGGCTCACACTCGTAGTGTTTTTGCTGCTACAAAAAAGTGGCGACAATGCTGGGGATGTTTGACTTATTGTTGGACCATCTCTAAGTGGTTTGACCCTATTTTTTGTTTATTTGTATATATGTGTTATATTTGTTGTATATGTTGTATATATGTTTGTCTGGACTTTTCTGGTTTTCAGGGGTGCTTGGTAATTTTCTTTTTGCGTCCTCAACCCAGACTCGGAATAACTTAAGATAGGATGGGTGGTATAGTCATGTTAACTTTTACGGAGTAGTCCCAAAGAAGAAGACATGAGATCTCCCACTCAGTGGAGACCTCCTTGATTGTGGTATTTTGTTTAACCGAGAAATCAGAAAGACATGGCTGCTTTCGACCTGAGAGTCAGAGAAGATGAGCAGCCGTAGAACCCTTAACCCATCCTGGCCTTTTTAGGGGTAGTGTGAGGACTATTACAGAGTTATCCGGAAGTAGTTTCTACGCGATACTTCACTCAGACAAGTTTCACCTAACAGTATTTCTAATTACTGAGTGCATCGGGAAGTTAGTAGTATTTGATGGAGGAATGAAAACTCTGGGAATTAGGAATCTCAAGAGGAATCGTTCGTCTGAAGAAGGGTCTTCTGCATATTTGGTTCCTTAGGACTCATAGTTTCTGTATTATGATCTCTCTTGTACTTAGGATTATTAAAACTTGTATTGAAGAATTGTAACCCTCAAAATATTTTATTACTGATATGAGTTTATTAAGTGTTTCAATTGTATTATACTTTGATAATTGCAAATTAAATTGTCTTTATTAAGTTCCTTGAATAATAAAAAGAACAATAAAACAGATCATATGCATTGCATGTCATGTATCATGACACACACATTCTTGCATTTTGGTACTCCCCCAGGTGTCTTATCCATTTCTCTACTTCGTTCAGTCTTCAAGTTATTGCATCGGTATAACACTTGACCCAAATCCAAGAAAAAATGGAAAATCTAGAGCAAGAGAATCGCGAGCTGCGCGAAGAGGTTACTTCCTCAAGGACCAGTATGGCCAACTTGACTGTTATGGTGGAACAGTTGGTGGCTGCTCAGAATCAGCCATCAACACCTCCTCCACCTTCTCCTCGTATTGTTCAGCCTCAACAAACAACTGTGATTTCTAAAATTCAAGATGCTCATGTTTCCGCTGTGCTAGTGGTTTCTACTGTCCAACATCGTATGCCTCCTTACCACCCAAATGCTCAAGTGACCTCTTTGGCCCAACCTGTTGTTGTTTCTGCGCCTCCTGAGACGCATGTTTTGACTTCCTCACCTCCTGTGGTGCACGCTACTCACGTTTTCAATAAAGAATTCGATAATCCTCTTCCTCCTCCAAGTGAGAGCTTAGACTTCTATGATCCGATGGATGGTTTCCAAGAACAGTTTGACAAGATGCAGAAAGAGCTGAAAGCCCTTAAAGGGAAAGAGTTGTTTAGAGACAACGTCAATGATCTATGCTTAGTGCCCAATGTGAAAGTACCTTCTAAATTCAAAGTTCCAGAGTTCTAGAAGTACAAGGGCAACTCCTTTTCCTGTGATCACTTAATGATGTACTTGAGAAGAATGTCTACTCATACTAAAGATCAGCGTCTGCTCATTCATTTCTTTCAAGATAGTTTGACAGGTGCAGTTTTGAGGTGGTATATGAATATAGATATCAATGATATCCACACATTCAATGATTTAGGTGAAGCTTTTGTGAAGCATTACAACTACAACATGTACATGGCGCCCAACCGTGATCAGCTAAGTGCAATGGTTCAGAAAGATAAGGAGTCGTTTAAAGAGTATTCTCAATGATGGCGCGAGCTAGCAGCACAGGTTATTCATCCATTAAGTGAACAGGAAATGACCAAGGTTTTCTTGAAGACTTTGGGTCCTTTCTATTATAGGAATATGGTAGCCAGTACACCTAATGATTTTGATAAAATGGTAAGTATGGGAGTCTGTCTAGAAGAAGTTATCCGAGAGGGACGTTTGTCGAAAGAAGAAAGATCGAATGGAGTTAAGAAATCATCCTTTGGATACGCCAAAAACAAAGAATATGTTAATTCTATTGTTCGAGAAAGAAGAACTAGACTTCTTAGTAGACGTCTTCAGAGCCAATAAGTCAATGTTGTCACTCCGATTGTTGCTCCGACTACCATCCCTTATCACAAGGCATCTCAGCAAGGGCAAGGCCCGAAAATGGAACCGTTTGATCCAATTCCGATGACACTTAGTGCAACCAAAAGCTCCTCCATATGTTCCAAATCCTTTGCCTTGGTATTAAAAGGCTGGTCAGACTTGATCCTATCATCAAGGAGCTCCTGAACACAGTATTGAGAATTATTAACCATTAAAGTCAGAAGTGAAGAAGATGGTCAGATCAGGTCTGTTGTCTTTCAAGGACATGGGTCATAACGTGCAAGAGAATTTGTTGCCCAAGCATGGAAACACCGTGAATATGATCGATGGAGAACATATGGTTTATGATGTGAATTTGATCATTCGAGATCTCGTAAAGATGCATGTTGCTCTATGCAAAGTTGTTTATTGCACTCATGATCATGCTGCTTATGATATTTGCAGCAAGGATACCCGTGGTTGTGATATGATAAAGAGTGATCTTCGATATATGATAGACGGGAACCTTGTTCAGGTTATTAGGTTAATGAATGAGTCTGAGATTAAAGTGAATGTTGTTTATGGTCCTCCTAGAGATGTCCAAATTTGTGACATGAATGAGACAAATGCTGACTTGGTCAATTTGCATCTTGCGTTCTGTTTCTTATAAGGTCAGGAAGCGCATACTTACACTAGTTGTCCCATATACAATAGAGATCATCGTGCATGTGAACTTGTTAGAAGAAGTATCCAACGACTTATTTAAGAAGGTACCATTAAGATTGTAGTGAGAAGAGTTGGTTTCAATAATGGCGTCAACATGATTGGGGAATTGTTTGAAGAATCTGATGATGAATATCCTTCTGCTGCTGAGTATCTCCATGTTGAGGAGTTTGAATACAATGTTGATGATGCGGTTGCTACTATTTCCACTTCTTCAGATGAGGTTCCACCTAACAATGATGTTGTATTTGTTGATGAATTTGTGACTATTGATGATGGTGTTATGATCCCTACCAAAGCATATGCTAGGTACATCAAATAACCTACTATGGAAGAGCTCAACATAGTAACTCCTGTAGAGATACATGAGAAGTGGGTCCAAAAAGGATTGATTGACTTTAGTCATTGTTGTTGCCCTAATTGTGAATGGAAACCTTGGGGTTGCGCTACTTTAAGATATGAACTCCCGACTTTGAAGAAATTAGGTTTATTTGAATATAGAGCAATAGTTGACCTCGTTGATAGAAAGGAAAAGGTCGAGATGTTGCAGGATTCCTTTCCATCCTTAGAAGATATTTCTGACACAGAAGAGGAAGTTATTGTTTACAAAGGAACATTTAACCTACTCACTGCTCAAGCGTGGCTGAAGATTGGTGTCGGCTTAGGCTTTTCCATGAAGAATAGGAAGAAGGTGTTAAAGCCAAGGTCTAATGTTGTCAAGTATCCGGATGTTTTTCGAAGTGCTGGTTATCTTGATCCAACCGTTTCAGGAGTCAATGCCATTATTAAAGATGTACCAGAGCAGGAAATGCCCAACTTCGTGATGCACGGAGCTAGAGTTCGTAATTGGACTGCTATTCACATCCCCGCTTGCATTCACGTGTCAAAGTAATTCACTTTTGTTTGTTTAAATTTTCAAATAACAATCATTTCACACTGCCCAAGGTGAAAGTTATGTGGTATGGGAAAAATCTGTTGTTTTGAAATTTAAGATCATTAATAAAAGATTGTTTTTCATTCCAAATTGTGTCTTTTAATTTCTTCTTTTTCTTGAAAACTGGTAATTAGAAAAAACCTTTCAAAAATAATAATAACTGAAATGAATCTTGTCATACCCCAAAATTTGCTCTCTTACTTCTCAAGACAATTCACATCTCCATACTCAAGCATTTCACAAGGGTTGACCAGACAAACCCTGTCCTATGCAATCAATCACTAAGGTTTTGCTCCTCTCAGGTCAAAATGGATTTCCAATGCTTCAAGGGGTCATAATATCTCATCATATGCTTAAAGGGATCACCATGTCAAGTTTCAAGCCTTACAAGTCAAATTTTCTCACCCAATTGCTCAGATGGTTGAAAATCAGTTATATTGGACAAAAAGTCAATTGTGGTCAACATACAGTCAAACTTCATATTTTTTGGTCAACACCAATATTTTGAAGTAATATGCATCATTTGATCAAGGTTTGATCATGATTCGTCAAGGAAAGTCAAGATCTGATCAAAAGTCAAAGTTTCTAAATTAAGGTTTTTTAGATAAAAGTCAACAAAACTTTGACCAGGCATAACTTTCACATACTTTATCAGAAATTTTTCCACCAAAGCTCATTTTAAAGGGAATTCAATTCTCTATAGCTTCATGTCTCACAAGCTTTGGCCAAAAATGCTTCATTTCGAAGTTATGGATCAAAATATTAAAGGTCCTTTTAAAAGTCAACAAAAAGTCATATTTTTGCAAAGAAGTGTTCATGAACATGGAAACTTCAATGAAGATGAAAATAAAAGGAGTGTTTAAAGGACATCTTGAGCTTTCTAAAAAATCCAAGAACACTAAAAAATGTTGAAAATTGAGAAAGATACAAATTGTACAAGTTGAGCATTTTTTAGGAGGTGCATAAAGAGAAATACTTAGCAAATGCAAATATTTTTCAAATGGGCCTAAGATTTTATGATTCAAACTTGACCTTGACATTATCCATGGCCTGAAAACTCAATTACACGCCCTCCTCTTATTTATTTGATTTATTTTGGAATTAAATCATTTTAATTCAATTTAAATAAAATAAAATGCAAGGAGTAAGGTCATGTTGGGCTAATTTTCCAAGCATCTTGAGGATCAAGGAAGCCCATGCTAGCTGTCAAATTCGACAAGACTTGATAGGAAATATTAGAGACCAAAAAAGGAAATATTTGGTTTTTATTTTCAAGAAATTATATCTTAATCAATGCAAGATATTTTCTCCTTTTGTTGACCTAATTCTACTCTCTTATAAATACCTCACAAGATCAGACACAAGGGAGCATGAATGCTTGCCTCCACAGCAACCCTAAATCCTTTAAAGATTTCAAGAAACTAGGGCAGATCAAAACTCCATTCACAGCATCCCTCAAGTTAAACCAAGCGTTGCATCGTGTTCCTGAGACCTACAGGAGTCATTCCCAATCATTCTTGAAGCCCACAACACGCTGAAACTCTCCATCCAATCCTCACTGGTTTGCTTATTTCTTTCGATTTCAAACTTATAATTCATGATATATTAATCGTTTCAATGCATATACATGTGTTAATAATCATGTCTAGGTTTGTTTAGAACCATTGTTGTGAAGTTTTGATGCAGGAATAGCGTTTTTTGTAACGCCCCGTTTTAATTAATATTATATTATATTAATATTTTTGAGTTACCGTTTGACGATTGTTTTGGCGACGATAATATTTATATTGATCGATATATCTATTAATATATTTGGCGACGTTTCGTTCGGTCTGGTTTTTATTCCGTTCGGTTCGGTAAAATATTATTCGGACCGATATTTAATTCCCCGGAATTATTTTAATTAATTGAGTTAATAATATTATTAGATATTATTAAGGTGTTAATTAATAAATTAAGTTAGGGGTGTGAGGACAAATGGCTTAGGATTGGGTTTACACCCTTAGTTTACTAGTAAGGAAAATATCATAAAAACACTTTCTCCTCATTTTCTTTCCATTCAAGAAACACAAAAGCCAAACTTAGAAACTTGAGAGAAATAGAGGGTTTTGGAACAAAAAGAAGAGCAAGAGCTTGAGGTTGGAGTTGTTGAATCATCAAGAATCATCCAAGCATTTGAGGTAAGGGGTTTGATTCTCCATCTCATATAGTCAGGGTTTTGGTTGATATATGTTGAATTTAGGAAAAATTGATAGTTGATTCATGAGTTTTGGTTGGGTGATAGTTGAAATAATTTAGAGAGGTTGAGTTAGGAGTATGGATTGTAGGTGTTTTATTGCTTGCTTGAAGTAACTAGAAGTTATAATAAGAAAACTATAAACTGTGAAAAATAAGAAAACCAGAAAAACACTGCTGAAGAGGAAACCGTGGGAGAAGATTAATTGGGGGACAAAGGGCAAGGGAGGCGCCCACCTCAGTTGAGGGGCGACCTTCCCACCTCTAGGGTGCCCGCCTCCATCTATTTGGAGTCCTGGGACGTCCATCCCTGTAGCTTGGGGGGAGTTGTGCCATTTTTCCGTTTTTATGTTTTCTGTATTTTGGAATTTCTGCTTTCTGCATAATTCTTCTGCATAATTTTGCATTCTGTTTCTTTCCATTTCCTTGAATTCTTATACTACTAGTTAGTATTAATAAAACATCATTAGGACATAAGTTAGCCAATTAAATTTGGAACCCGATTATGTTCCGATTTCCCGATTTCGGTAATTTCGGTGACGGAGCAAGTTGCTCTGAATTCAACAAAAATTGACGTGCTAACTAAGTTCGATGTGTAGAATGTAGTGGTGAGGTTAGTTTTTCGAAACTACGAGTTTTTACGAAATGACCCGAAATAGGACAAATTACGGTTAAATTGAATCGGATTGCGTTTTAGTCGATTTAAGACACGTATGGACAATCCAATTGCGATGTTGACGATTATGATTAATGTCGATTATTAGGAATGACTTTCGCGAAGATTATAGGTGTTTGACTATTTTTCCGTATTTGGAATTTAGTGAATGAATTGATAATGATGTGGTGTGATTAAACATGATGTTTGCGACGGTGTATTTATTAACGAATACTTGATGATATGTGATGCGATGATATGTTTATCTTGATGTGGATGAATATGGCGACGTGGACTTTATGTCAATTTTGATGAGCGATAATGATGTTTTTGATGTGTTGTTTTATTGTTGAGTCACATACATTGCAATGGCGACGAGGGCTTTTATGCCAAGCGACGAGTGCTTTTATGCCAAGCGACGATGGGCTTTATGCCAAGTGTTCCTAATTATGGACAAAGCGACGGGTACCACATGCATAACATAGTCGTGTCTCATGGAGTCGGTTATGTTTATGTTTGAGTTATTTGGCGTTGGGTTTTAATTGATGGACGATGTTGAATTGCGATGATATATGATGCTTTGTTTGGTGATGATCTTTATAATGAACATGAAATGAATATGACTTGATAATTTCATGATAACTATGCGACGAATATAAATGATGAGTTTTGCGATGATTTGACTTTGATGAAATGCTTAATGCAAATATGATGTGATGATGTTTGTGACGATGGGCTTTTATGCCAAAAGAGACGATGGACTTTAGCCAATTTGTGATGATTTTGTTTATGTTGCTTATGTTATTAGCATTATTTGATGTTGTTGTTTATGATTGCCGTGTTGATTAATGACGTATTGACTTTTGATGATTTCATGGTGATGAAAGTTTATGTGTTGTTGTGATGATTTATGTCGATGGGGTTATGGCGATGAAGTGTTGATTATACACATTAGAGTGAGTGAGATTTGGATATGTGTTGGCATGCACTTATTAACATATATCTTTTATGATTCCAAAACTATATATATATATATATATATATATATATATATATATGTTATCATGCCTTAATTATATGTTTTGGAGTATCTCACCCTTTACTTGTTTCGCCGTTACCTTTATACTAGTAACGTGCAGGTTATGAATACGGAGATTATAGCTGCTATAAGTCGAGTCGGTGTCGCTCTGATACGTAGCACTCGGGGGAATATTTATGTTGTCTTGTTGTTGTTCTTTTGTTGTTATTCCTTTTGTGAATAAGAATCGTACTTTATGAAAATATGATTTGATGACGAAGTTTAATAAAGAAGATGTTTTGATTTCTAAGAATCAATTTATGATTTCCGAAGATGCTATGTATCCAAGATTTATACTTTAAAGCAAACTGTTTAAAGTGATTTGGTTTTGAAGGTGTGACGCCTCAGTATTGAATTTATGAAATTTTAAATTACTCTGATTTTTGCATATAAAACCTTGGGTAATATTGGAGTGTTACATTTTACCATGATTAGGGCTTAAAGCTTGAGAAGCTTCGTATTCAATGATACAGGCCTTTTCAGTAAAAACTAACACCACCAGTGAGATCGCAAGGTCTTAATTATTCAATCTGAATATTCTGTTTTTACAGTTAACGTTGATTTTACAGGTTTCAAAATTCTCCTAATAAGAGAAGACGACCAGAGTGTTGACTCTGGCGTTGCTTGGTCGTTTGACCGATGGGCTCAGGCGTGGCTCTCTCTCTCTCTGTTGCTTGTGTGGCAAAAATTAGTGTCCTGATTCGTCCGTTTCTAAAACGTTGGGGTCCACGGCTGACTTGTTTTGAAAATTCAAAATACACGTTTACACATGTAATCCAATGGTTGTATCTGCTTGACAACCAAAACACGCAGCTCAGACGGTCAAAGCGTTTGTGTGGTAACCTGGGGGTCTCGGGTTCGATCCCTGGTGACCCCCTTTCTTTTTCCTTTCCAAACCTTTTTTCTATTTTTCTATTTTCCTTAATATTTTCTTAATAACTAACTTAATTAATTAACTAATTAATAATTAGGTTAAATAAATAAATAAAAAATCAAAATTACTTTCACAAATAATATTTTTCCTAATTAAATTAATTAATTTAATTAGTTTAATTTAGGTTAATCATTTAATTTAAATTAAATTTCTTTTATTAATTAAAATCAATTAGACTTAGGGTTTCCGATTCACCCGATTTTCACTTAGTAATTAGGTTAACTAAAATCAAAATTTTTTACTAACCTAAAACTCTTTACTAACTATTTTCCAAACTTCTCCCGACTATATTTTTTCTTCGATTATCTGTTTCGCGCATATTATTGTAACTGCTTCCAGGATGTATAATTTTTCGCGCGCGTTCCTTTTATCATTATGTATCTGCTTATGGGATGTAATAGATAATTAGGACATTTACTTTCCGCACTCCTATATTATGTATCTGCCCCAAAGGCATGTAATAGTCTAGGGTTTATTTTCCGCACTTTACATTCCCGCAATTTACTTTCTGCACATATTAACTGCTAGTAACTAGGCATGTATGGCAAGACTAATTCAATCAACATAGCTAACCCTAATCACAAGATAAATATATGAATACAACACACTCTTCACACATGCACCCACCTTAGGCTATCATCTCTTGTTGCCTTTCGAATACATGGTCATGTCCCACGAACGTAGGGATACCATTAGCACAGTTGCCTACAAACACATCATCATAGTCCCTTCGATAAAAAGATCATAGTCCCTCGATGTTGCCTATGAATATATGATCTCGTCCCTCGGTTGTTGCCTACGAAAAGTGATGATCGTCCCTACGAATATGCTAAGGTATCCCTACAAGTTTCCTTCTATGATCATCCGATGTCCCTTCAAATGTCCCTCTACATCCAACGGATAGAGTTACCTACCAACTAATAGTATGGATAGCGCTACCCTAAAGGAAAGGAAAATAACATGGAAGCGACCATTATGAGTAGGTAATAAGACTCTTTTGCTTGCTCAAATATCAAAATACTTTTCACACCTCACACTTTTCAAAAACTTTTCTAACACTTTGTATACATTCCAGCGTGAATCATTACAAAGTCTTTTCCAAAACAAAACACTTTCAACATTCCAGCGAGAATCATTACGAATTCAAAGTGAAATGCCTTTTTAAAAGCATTTTTTCAAACACACACACAAAAAGAAATTTATAAAGTGAGCTAAGCAATTAAGAGCCTGTAGATAACTACGGATGGAAAGGGTGATAATACCTTCCCTTTTCATAACTGCCTCCTGTACTCAGAATCTAACGAAGGTCTTTTCCTGTTCTTTTCGCCTTACCTTAATTGGATAAAAGAAAAGTCGGTGGCGAATCTTGATATCCGCAACATTTGCGACAAAACGCAAAACAAACAAGTCAGTTCTCCCACCGTGTTAGAGAACTGGCGACTCTGCTGGGGAAAATCCCAAAGAGAGGCTACCTTAGGGTTTCTAGATCATTGTACTGCTTTTGTTTGACTTGTCTACTTCATTTTAAGGGTTGTTTGGGTATTATACTTATGGGGGATCCTACACCCGGGTCCAGGTTTCCTTAGGTAAGTAGCAATAAATCATTGCGACCGTTAGGCGTATACCAAAACGGTCAAAATGATGGCTACGTTAGTGCGACACTTTGGAAGTCCCAATGTTCCTCATGTTCAGTTGAGGAAAGTATTTGGCGTCTGCTTGGTGTCAAGAGCACTAACTCAACTTTTAGAATCCTAATCGACCCATCTTGGCCATTAGAAGGTAGTGAGATGGTCGGCTTCGGTGCAGACTGAGGTTGGTTGATACTCGATGCTACGCTCATTAAGATTCGACTTTCGGGATGTTTTGGTCGACCACTTGGTAGTCATATTGAAATAAAGCCTACGAGAAAGATCAATGATATGATATTCCTAGAACCCGGTTACTATTATAGGATAGGTTGAACCCACTTAAACTCTAGTAGGGTAGACACTTATACCTCATGCAAGCCTTAAACCTAGGGCTATTGTGTGAATTGCTTGTGCTTGCTACTTGTTTAAACATGTCACCATGACATCATGACATCATAACATCATAACATCATATCATTTCTAACTATTTCAAGGACCTAGGGATTTATCTTTGCTATGTTTTGTAGGAGTTATGGCTTCCAGGAAGACTATCTGAATCTACTTCAAGGGTATACCTTCTCAACTCAAAGAATTAGTTTCAGAAGTTCCCGATTATGCTCAGTTTATCAGAAGACCTGGTTATCTGCTTGACTTGGTTATCTCCGGTTTTGAAGAAGATATGATGCACGTCGTATTCTAGTTTTTCGATCCGAAACATCACTGCTTTACATTCCCAGATTATCAGTTGGTGCCTACATTGGAAGAGTTCTCTAAGATACTTGGGATACATATCCTTGATCAGATACCATTTAACGATTCAGAAAAAGCTCCGAAATACGAAGACATCGCATCAGCGTTACATCTAAAGCGATCAGACATTGAAGCTAATTGGGAAACAAGAAGTAAAGTTAAGGGTTTGCTTGCTAAGTTTCTGATAAAGAAAGCTAGAGAATTCCTAAAGGCTATGAGTTTCCATGCATTCGAAGACATTTTGGCCTTGTTAATCTATGGCTTGGTGCTATTTCCTAATCCATATCAGTTCATAGACGTGAACGCCATCAAGATATTCCTCACTCGTAATCCTGTGCCTACCTTACTTGGAGACATTCTCCATTTCCTCCACACTCGTACTATCAAAAGACAAGGAACTCTCATGTGTTGCATACCGTTACTTTCTAGGTGGTTTATTACGCACCTTCCTAAACCCGTAATGAAGAACAAGCAAATATTGAAGTGGTCTCAAAGGCTGATGTCACTCTCTCATTCAAATATCTGTTGGTGTCTTTTTTCTCAAAAGGACTCCACTTTCATTGAGCGTTATGGGGAATTCCCTAATTTACCACCCCTTGGCATAATTGGAGGTATCACTTACAACCCTTCTCTAGCTCTATGTCAGTTTGGTTATGTTCGAAGAGATGGTCCTCATGATATGCTTCTCCAAGACATTGTGTTTGACTACGAAAACAATCTCCAGAACTACGGTCGAAGATTTGTGCACGCTTAGGGAATGGTGAAGAAGACTGGTACCAAGACCTTGGGGCACAAAAATTCCATTCCTTGGGAACCTTACCTCAAATGGGTGCGAGCTCGAGCTTAAAACCTCATGATGCCGCTTACAGCTATTCTACCAGTGGTTATGGAACCTGTTGCTATAGGTGACGAACCCTATACCATTCTCCATCCAGACATGCCTACTAATTTCAAAGACCTAAAGAGATCCTGGATTCAGCTTAAAGAAGAAAGTGATACATTCAAAGTTCAATGCCATACAAGCCAGAAGAAGGTATTAGAGTTGACGAAGCTACTTCACGAGGAGCAAAGCATCAATACTTACTTCAACACAAGGAGGAAGCGTCCATGGGAGACTTAAGCTTTAGGAATTTCTTTTATTTGTTTAAACTTTCTTTTGTACTTACTAAAAGATAAACTAATAAAAAGTTTGTTCGTGCTTGTTTAACAAATTTAAATTCCTAAGGTCCTTCAAAACATTGCATTGCATAACATCGCATATCATGGCATAACATTTCATAACAGGTACATTGAAGACCGATTTTCTTATTCTCTCCCTGTTTTTTTCAGCAGAAATGGCTCTTGAACAAACTGTCAAAGATCTCCAGGCTCAAGAACGGCCAATTCCAGGAGATGTTCACCAATTTGGCCCAAGGCCAGAAATATCTGAAGAAGCTCATCACCAGAAAGAAGAAGACCATTGGTATTCTCAACATGCGAAGAAATCACAAGGGTCCGGCTAGGGTGGTCATACAATTCGAATTCTCAGACAAGAGCGGTGAAACTGAAGGAAGCATCAAAAACAATGAAGGAAGCCATCATGAGTCTGAAAATGAAGAAGAAGACTATGTGAGCGACCAATATCCTCCTGACAACGAAAAGTACAAGCAACTTGAAGACCGTCCGAATGCTGTGGAAAATCTGAAAATGTCAGGGATGAACTTTGATGATCTGAGTCTTGTTCCTGGTGTGGTAATTCTCCGTAAATTCAAAGTTCCTACCTTTGCCAAGTATGATGGCATCTCTTTCCCGAAACTACATCTGAAGTCCTATATTCAGAAGATCCATCCTTATACTGAAGACAGGAAATTGTGGATCCATTTCTTTCAAGAGAGTTTATCCGAAACTCAGCTGGAGTGGTATTATCAGCTAGAGAGTACCCACATTCATACCTAGAATGACTTAGCAGATGCTTTCTACAAGAAGTACCAGTACAATGCTGAATTGGTACCTACCCGCATGCAAGTATAGAGCATAATTATGGGTCGTGACGAGAAGTTCAAAGAGTATGCCCAGAAATGGAGAGATTTATCAGGCAGAGTGCAACCACCCTTGTCCAATAGGGAGTTGGTTGACATGTTTATGGGAACACTGACAGGCCCATTCTTCAATCATCTGATTGGAAACTCTTCAGCCAGATTCACTGAGCTGATATGATAGGCGAACACATCGAAGCTGGAATCAAGAGCGAAAAAATACAGGTAGAGTCATCTTCAAATGTTGCGAAGAGATCTTTGGGTGGTAAGAAAGAAGCCAATGTTGTGTATGGTCAGAAGAGCCGTGACAAAGTTGATCGCACTCAATCTGTGGGGGCAGTCGTGATCTCCAACCCCGCACCAGCACAACCTCAACGAGTCAACACGCGTATGCATAACGCACAAAGAAGACAATTTACAAAGATCAATATGCCATTGTCTCAAGCACTAAACACATGTTGAAAGCAGAGTTGATTACTTTGAGGGATCCTCCTCAACATGTCACCACTTCCTCTCCAAAGTATAATCCTAATGCAAGGTATGCATACCACTCCAACAGCCCAGGGCACGACCCCAACAACTGTTGGGATCTGAAGAACAAGATTCAAGACATGATTGAAGCAAGGGAAATTGAATTTGACCCTCCCGTCGAAACTCCGAATGTGATCAACGCACCAATGCCCGGCCATAGTAAAAGTTCCAATGCTATTGACGGTACCTCCTATGTTTATAATGTGAACAAGCTGACTATTCCTCTGATGTCTGTCAAGAAAGATTTGCTGCAAGCTGGTATATCTCTAGGGTGCCTGGACGACTGCTGTTGGTGTGCAATTGAATCTGACGGATGTGCTTGGTTGAAGAGGCGTATTCAACACATAATGGACAATCGAGAAGTGACATTTCTGAAACCTTCATCCATGGAGAATCTGTGTAAAGACGTTTCTAAAATTATGAAGATCGAAGACGTAAGCAAAGCTATACTAGAAGTCTGGGATACCTTGGGGCAGCCAAGTGGAAAGTTTGATTTCATGGTGAAATATACCGCTCCCGAAAGTTACAAGATTCCAATCGAAGACATCAAGGCAACCGGATGGGAGACGATTACCTAGAAGAGTATGCTGATGTGAACACAATAAGGATCACCTCTGCCAATCCTGCACCTAGGGTGGAACCTCTCATTATTACCTCCCCCAGACCAATTCCATATTCCTCTAACAAAGTTATACCTTGGAATTATGGAGCCGAAGTTTACTATCATGGCATCAAGCAAGAACCTTTGACCATTGAAGACATTGCAGTTGAAGCTACCAATCCTGACATCGACAACATCACCGGCTCATGCAAGGTAACCAGAACCGAAAGAGTATTTTCTCCAAAGATCTCTCCTCAGTAAAATACATCTACACCAATTCGCATTCTTGCTATCGAACCAATTCCCGAAGCTAGAGGGAAAGAAAAAGTAACCCATCCTGCTCAAACAGAAGTACCAAAGGAAGTTGCTAAGGATACCTCCAAGCAAGAAATGGAAGAAATTCTGAAGATCATTAAGAAGAGCGACTACAATGTTGTGGAACAGTTGGGACAAACTCCGTCCAAGATATTCGTGCTAGCTCTGATATTGTGCTCTAAGGCTCATGCTAAAGCCTTAGTAAAGTTTCTGAAGAAAGCTCACATACCGCAAGACACTACTGCGGATCAATTCGACGGTTGTATTGCTAGCCTGACCATCAACAATGGTTTAGGTTTCTTTGATCCTGATTTAACTCCTGCCGGAAGGAAACACAACAAAGCCTTGCACATCTCCATTGAATGCAAGGGCACTACATTGTCTCACTATTGGTGGATACTGGTTCTACTCTGAATGTTTTGCCGAAGAGCGCTCTCGACCGACTTAATGCTGAAGAAGTGGTCATGAAGCCCAGTGACATAATCATAAGAGATTTTGATGGTTCGGAAATAACAGTACTTGGAGAGCTCAACCTGCCAGTTAAAGTCGGTTCCCAGACTTTTGAATCTACGTTCTTTGTCATGGACATTCGTCCAAGTTATTCTTTTTTACTCGGACACCCTTGGATACATGGGGCAGGCGCTGTCACCTCTACCCTACATCAAAAGCTGAAATACGCAATGAAGGAGAAGATTGTTACAGTATGCGGTGAAGAAGAATATATGGTAAGCCATCTGCAGTCATCCTGATACATCGAAATGGACGGTGAATTTGTCGAAACTCCCTGTCAAGCTTTCGAAGAGATTCTACGAGTCATGCCTGTTGACTCTTCTATCACTTCTGAAGTTACTAGAGTTCCACCGGAGATGGCCTCACTAAAAGATGCCAAAGATGTGGTTAAAGAAGGAGGTTGTACTATTTGGGGTCAGCTCCCCGATTTTCCATTCAAAACTCACAAGACTGGTTTAGGCTTCACAATCAAAGGTCAGAAGATGATACGCTGCGAACGTGCCGGCAAACTTCTTTTCCACATCAACAAAAGCAGAGTCCATGCTATAGAAGATGACGACGGCGACTTCGACATCAACAATTGGATTTTCCCAACTCCAAACGACGGACTCAACAATTGGAAGACTGAAGATGTTACATCAATCTCCCTTAGACAGGAGTAATTTCTTTTTTCTGTTATGCTTTTCGCTTTTTTTCACTTTGAACAATAAACTTTAAGCCTATTGCCTTGCCCGGGGCACCACGGTTCGTTTATGAAGGTTATTATTTGTCATTTGCATATTTTCATTCAATAAATCATTGGACTTTTGCATTCAAATATTGTGCTCTTTATTTTTCTTTTTTACTTTATCACCCTTTCAAAAAGCTATGTGTTCTTACACACACCCACATGATACACTGCAGATTCACTCCGAATCTCGTCGATAACGACTCTGCTATTGCTAAATATGACTTTGATAATCCGATCTACCAAGCCGAAGACGACGGTGAGGAAGATTTTGAGGTGCCAGGAGAACTTGTCAGGCTACTACAACAGGAAGAACAGGTTATACAGCCACACAAGGAGCCAGTCGAGGTTGTGAATCTAAGTACTGACGAAGACAGAAAAGAAATCAAGATAGGAGTAGGTCTTGAGAGAAATGTCAAAGAAAGATTGGTCCAGATGCTGCGAGACTATATCGAGATTTTTGATTGGTCCTACGAATATATGCCAGGTTTAGACATTGACATTGTGGTACACCGACTACCGACGAAAGAAGGTTTTCTCCCTGTGAAGCAGAAGGTTCGTCGTATGCGTCCTGAGGTGTCCGAGAAAATCAAAGCGAAAGTTATGAAACAGTTCAATGTCGGTTTCCTAGCTGTTACTTCTTATCCATAGTGGGTTGAGAACGTGGTGCCCGTACCTAAGAAGGATGGAAAAATACATATGTGTGTGAACTACCGAGATCTGAACAAAGCAAGTCCAAAAGACGATTTTCGACTTCCTCATATTGATGTCCTGGTTGATAACACCGTTCAACACAAGGTTTTATCCTTCATGGATGGTTTCTCCGGTTACAATCAGATCAAAATGGCTCCCGAAGACATGGAACAGACTACTTTCGTTACACAGTGGGGCACATTCTGTTACAAAGTCATGCCGTTTGGACTGAAGAACGTTGGCTCCACATATCAACATGCCATGGTAGCTTTATTCCATGACATGATTCATCACGAGATAGAGGTCTACGTTGACGACATCATAGCTCGTTCACAAACTGACAAACTGAAGAAAAACAGCTCGATCATTTGCGAAAGCTGTTTGATAGACTGAAGAAATACATACTAAGACTTAATACTAACAAGTGCACCTTTGGAGTCAGATCCGGTAAACTCCTGGGACACGTTGTTAGTGGTAAAGGTATTGAAGTTGACCCTGCCAAGGTTAAAGCTATTCAAGAAATGCCAGCTCACCGTACCGAGAAGGAAGTCAGAGGTTTCTTGGGACAACTAAACTACATTGACAGATTCATTGCACATTGTAATACGGTGAACTGACTTTGTAGGATTTTTGTATCCAAATGTGCGGATAGCAAGAGTCGCCACCGACTTTTATTTTTATCCAATTAAGGGAAGGTAAAAGTAACAGAAAAAGACCTTCGTTAGATTCTGAGTTCGGGAGAATGGTTATGAAAAGGGAAGGTATTAGCACCCCTTTCCATCCGTAGTTATCTACGGGCTCTTAGTTGCTCTAGATCACTTTTTAAAATTGCTTTCTTGTGTGTTTGACAAAGATGTTTTGAAAAAAGGCATTTCGCTTTGACTTTGTAATGACTCATGTAGGAATGTATACAAAGTGTTCGGAAATGTTTTTGTTTTGAAAAGAATTTGAACTTTGAAAAAAGTGTGTGGTGTGAAAAGCATTTGATAGAGCAAGCAACTAAAAGACTTATTTACCCACTCAGAGTTGGTCGTTTTCGTACTTCTACGTTCCTTTAGAATAGCGCTAGCCATACCATTAGTTAGTAGGTAGCTTCATTCGTTGGATGTAAGCGGGACATTCGAAGGGACATCGGATGGTCATAGAAAGCAACTTGTAGGAAGTATCCTAGCACATTCGAAGGGACTATTATCATTTTTCATAGGCGACAATCGAGGGTCAAGATCATGTATTCGGAGGCGACATCGTGGGTCTTATGATCTTTATATCGAAGGGACTATGATGATTTGTTTGGAAGGCAACGGTGCTAGAATACCTCTACGTTCGAAGGACATGACCATTTTGAAATCGAAAGGCATCGAGAGAGAATTACCCTAAGGGGTGCGTGTGTGATAGAAGTGTGTTGATTTCGGAATATGTTATCTTGAAGATTAGTGGGCTATGTTCAATTATTATCTTGCCATACACGCCTAATTACTAGCAATTGATAAGGGTGCGGAAAGTAAAAACCTACGCTATTACAAGGCTTTGGGGCAGATACATAATTTAAAATGCGGAAAATAAAATCCTAAATTAAACTATTACAACCCATGAGCAATTACATTATTGGAGAAAATAGAATGATAAAAAGAAAACGTCCGAATCGGAGCAACCTGTGAAAGAATAAGAGATCGGAAAATATGATGAAATCGAAATAAGAGAAAATGTTAGAAAAATGCAATTTTTTATATGGAAAATTAATATAGGCTGGAAATAAGATAAATAAATTAAAATAATTTTTGGGATTTTTTAAATGCAATTTAGTAATTAAAAACTAATTAAAAGTGATTTAAATGCAAAATTATAAATAAAATAAATATGCATGCAAAAATATATTTTTTAATTTATTAAATTAAATAAAGATTTTTATGAAATAAATGCAAAAAGAAAATAATTTTTTGATGGTTTTTTAATGCAGAATAAAATATAGAAAAGAATTAAAATGTAATGAAAATATTAAATAATTAGAAAATAGAAAATATGGAAAATAGTGCAAGTTTGGAAAAAGAAAAGGCAAAACTGGTGCTGGCAAGGCTCGAACCCATGACATTGGAAGGCATCTACCAACAGGAAGCGTCTTAACCACTGGGACAAGTGGCGTTTGTTGTTTTGAAAGCTGAAATTAAACGCCTTTGAGTGATTACGTGTCCCTGGAATTTTGAAATTCAAACGCAGTCAGCAAGTGGGCCCTGGTTTGAACGAATGGACGAATCGGAACACACTATCTCGCCACGCAAGCTTCCTCGCCGGTCAAAATATTCAACGACGCCGGAGCCCTAGCTCCGGTCGTCTTCTCCGGTGACCTGCAATAAAAAACAAGCAAAACACGTGGAATAAATGGGAAAGGGGGACCCTACCCCCCTAAATCGATGGCTGCGAGCACGATGGTGCCATTGGTTTTGGCTAAAAACACTTGTACAAGGCTGTTCGATTCAAACAGCTCGAAATGCCCTAACCATGGCATTTAGAGTTTCACGCGTTCAAGCTTGCATGAGATGAATTATTCCTGACCTAATGAACATCCTGAGTCCATACAAACACACGAAAAACGTTAACAATGCATGAAATAATGAAATCGAATTTTAGAAAAATTACAAGCGGTGAAGGTTCAAGCACGCGATGCGGGCAATTGTAGGCTTGAGTAAGAGTGGTTCGACTCTGGGACCTCTGAGCAAAGCGGATGGCTAGATCGGGCTTAGAACATTGGTTTTAAAATTCAATTTTCAAGAATCTTGAAAATTTTGCAAGTTTGGGTTTGTTTTAGGTTAGGGTTCCGTCCTTTGTGCTGGCTGCATTGCTTGGTATTTATAGAAGAGATTTGGATGGCAAAAACAAGCAAAAAAGATTGGACATTGATTGTGCAAATATTTTCCAATAAAAACAAATCAAATTTTCTTAAAAACTTGATTTTTCCTTTCCATATGCATGAGTCACGAATTTGGCAATTGTTGTGGGCTTTCTTGGACATTAAGGAAGATATAAAATCAGCCCTTTTGGAAAAATACTTAATTTTCATATTTTATATAATTTATTTTTGAATTAAATGTTATAAAATTCAAATATAAATCATAAAAATAGAAAATTACCAATGCCACACATTTATGGGTCAAAAATCATGTCATGAACAAGTTTGGATCAAAAGATTATAGACCCATTTGGAAAATTTTGCATTTTGACCAAAATGTCCTTTTGTGCAATTGTACAAAATTGCCCAACTTCTGAATGGTGTATCTTGCTCAATTTTCCACATTTTTGAGTGTTCTTGGACTTTTTGGAAAGCTCTAAGAGTCCTCTAAACAATGTCTTTGGTCTCATCTCAATTGGAGTTACCATGCTCAATATATCTTCAAATCAAAAAGTTGACTTTTTGTTGACTTTGAAAATGACCTGTAATGTTTTGAGCTATACCTCTCAAATGAAGCATTTTTTGGACATTCTTGTGAGACATGAAGTTGTAGAGAATTGAATTTCCTTCAAAATGAGCTTTGGTGGGAAAATTTCTGAGAAAGTTATGATCAGTCAAAGTTCAGTTGACTTTTCACCTAGAAACCCTAATTTAGAAAGTTTGACTTTTGAGCAAATCTTGAGTTTTCTTGATGAATCATGATCAACCCTTGATCAAATGATGAATGTAACTTCAAAATGAGGATGTTGACCAAAAATTATGAAGTTTGACTGCATGTTGACCACAGTTGACTTTTTGTCCAATACAACTGATTTTCAACCATCTGAGCAATTGTCTGAGGAAACTTGACTTGTGAAGCTTGAAACTTGACATGGAAAATCTTTGAAGCATAGGAGGAGGCATGAAGGCCATTGGAGATGTTGGAAGTTCATCTTGACTTGAGAGATACCAAACCCTAGTTTGGGTTGATTGTCTAGGAGAGAGTTTGTCTGATCAACTCTTGAGGAATCCTTGAGCATAAATGCATGAAATCTCTTGAGTAGATTGAGGGCAAATTTTGGGGTATGACAGCTGCCCCTGTTCAATCTTCTTGTACTGGAGGGTTAGATTGACACGCTTGTCTTTCTTGACCTGGAGGTAGAAGATGATTGAACACTCGAATACACCTGAAAATTTGCACTCGTTGTTGGCTGATGATGCGGGAATGGGCTTATAGATGCCATTTGGAGAGGGAAGAGACTTCGCTGGGGAATGAGTCATATGCTAGACTTGAGATTGTTGATAGGAGAACTGACGGAGATGGGCTTAAGATGCCATCTGGAAAGATCGATGCTGGGGAGTGAGCCGTACGCCAGGCTCGGGATTATTGATAGGAGGAGTGCTGGAAAGTGGGCCGCACGCTAGGCTCCGTAGATGTTTCTGGAAAGAGTATGGAGATGGGCTTAAGATGCCATCCGAGGGGAGTCGTACGTTAGACTTCGTGTTCACTTTGAATGAAGTTATTGGTTTGTATTGATTTTTAACCATATATGCAGCATTCTGAAAGTGAAGAAATGTTGACAAGTAGCCGGAGATGGGCTTAAGATGCCATCCAAGGCAACTGAGTCGTACGCTAGACTCTGTAGTTGCTATTGATAATAAGGAATCAGAATAAATCTTCGTCTTGATTACTACGAGGAGATTGTAGTTGGCAAAATGTGGATAGCTTCCTGTTGTGCATCGGTGTTGATCCATTGCTGTTATCGGAGGATAACCGGTGGTCTTCGGATAGTTTTCCGTCGGTTCGGGCTTAATCTGGACTAGTCATCGGAGGACAACCAAGGGCGGTCTTTCAGATAGTTTTCCCGTCGATTCGGGGCTTAATCCTGGACCGATCGTCGAGAGGACAACCAAAGCGGTCTTTCGAGATAGTTTTCCGTCGATTCGGGCTTAATCTGGACTGTTTGCGTCAGAAGTGATTGTTACCTGTTTTGGAGAAAACAAGAGAAACTTTTGATAGAATATTCGTTAGTTTTATGCAAAGTATGATGCATGACAGTGTATATGAATGACTTATGCATGAATTATGACTTTATGAGAAATGTATGGATGATAGATGTTGTGATATTTCAAAACATATCCATCTTGAAGAAGATCGGATGTTAGCGAAAATTTCGACTTCCGCTTGGGGATTTGTGTAGGTGAGAACCCCGCTTTTGAAGGAGAAGAAAGATATCCTGGATTCCTCCGATGCACTATCTGACCAAGTCTTGGGCCTAGATATTGTCGAGGAAGGTAGAGATTTGAGAAGCTCGTTTGTTGGAGATTTCATAGACCTGCTTGAGGAGAGTGCGGGAGGCGATCCGTTGGGGACCTTGTATAGATCCTGCTTTAAGAAATTTGGGGATTAGAGTGCAGATCCGGAGAGCATTTGATGGTTCTTGGGAGACGGTGGAAGAGTCGGGATCCGTTGTAATCTCTGGTGTAGTTTCCTCCGATGCACTATCGACCAAGTTTGAGTCTGGATACGCTTTGGGGAAAGGGAATGTGAGAGATACCATGGGATAAACATCTTGATTGGGGTGAAGTGTTCTTGCTGAGGCGATGTAACATTGCTCGGTTGAGTGGAATCGCTTGTGGATTAACCTATACTCATTGGGGAAGGTGTGTTGTGGTGACACCTTTATGCTCTGTGGGGAACTATTTGGTGACTTTATCGTCATCCCAATTCACGGAACTGTAGTAAGTACCTTTGCATATTCACTTTTCGCATGTTTGCGAATAGATTCTTATTGTCAAATGCATATAATCATTCAAAACAAGCGTTGGACTTATTGCAAGCGACAACAACAAGAATGGTAAAGAGAAAGAATTTGCGTTTATTTGAAAGATGGCGTATGGCCAAGTGGTTTGTACACAAGAAGGTAAAAGCTATCTGGAAACAATCTCGTTAAGTTCCAACTATGCTAGTACTCATATATTTCGACTATCTCATCCCCTTCATCGTTAGAAAGTGAGTAGTGATCTTCGCCATTTGAATCTTGAATCTTGATAGTAATATGGGCGGATGATCTGGAAGAGACAGTAGTCGCGCTTAAATCTAACTTTTGCCTAGACCGCCCTTCGGGTTTCGGTCTCTGGGATACCCTTTTTGCCGCCTTTTCGGGTTTTCGACTTGCGGTGTACATGTTTTGTATATATCCTTTATTTTGCCCGAACCTTTTGGTTCGGGATCTATTTTTGCCTAGGTTAAATCGACCTAGGGTCTCTTTATCGTAGTATTTTTGACTATGTCTGCGTTCACGGTGTGGGAAGTCTTCACCATCCATGGTGCTAAGTATCATAGCTCCTCGGAGAATCTTGTCTTGACTACAAGCGGTCCCTCATAAGTGGGAGTCCATTTGCCCCAGGATCACCTTGTGAAAGAATGATGCGCTTGACTACTAGATCACCGACTTGGTAGACTCGGTGTTTGACCTTCTTGTTAAATGCTCGACCATTCGTTTATGATAAATCATCCATGGCAAATGGGCGAGTCGCTCTCATCAATCAAGTTAATCGGTCAAGGCGAGTGGATCAATCATCTTCGCCTAACTCTTCCTCTTGGAGGACTACGGTTGAGGTATCTGAACCTCGATGGGTAAGGCGGCTTCCATACCGTATACAAGAGAAGGGGTTGCCACTGTGGATGTTCGTCTTGAAGTCGATAACCATGAAGAGCAAATGGTAACATCTCATGCCAATCTTTGTAAGTCACTTCATCTTCGTATAATCTTCTTAATGTTCTTGTTGGCGGCTTCCATGCGCCATTCATCTTAGGCGGTAAGGAGATGAATTATGATGCTTGATCTTGAACTGCGTGCAGAGTTCGGTGATCATCTTATTGTTGAGATTAGAGCCGTTATCTGTGATAATCCTTTCGGGGGTGCCATATCGACAGATGAGGTTATGTTTGATGAATCGAGCCACAACATTCTTGGTAACAGATGCATACGAGGCTGCTTCTACCCACTTGGTAAAGTAATCGATTGCCACAAGGATGAAGCGATGTCCGTTGGAAGCTGGGCTTAATTTCTCAATCATGTCAATGCCCACATTGCAAAGGCCAAGGAGAAGTTAAAACATTCGAGTCTTGGAGGTGCGTGTACTTTGTCGGCATAAATCGGCACTTGTGACAAGATCGGTAACGGTGACAATCGACTTCCATGGTGGACCAATAGTAACTTTGTTCTCAAAATCTTCTTAGCCATGGTGTGTCCGAGTGGGTACCAAATGCGGTGTAACTCTTCCATGATCACCTTGTTTTCGGTCTACACAGAGTAAGGCACAAGTCGTGGTTGCGCTTGTATAAGATGTCGTTCTTGAGGAAGAATTTAGATGCAAATCTTCTCATGAACTTCTTATCATTATGATGCCCTGCGGGATATTCCGAGTCTCAAGATACCTCTTCCGTCATAGTACCAAGGTTTCTCTTACGTATCAAGCTCATGACAATCTGTTGGTTCGTCGAACTTCTCAATGATGATCAGGGAGCCTCGTTGTCCCATCGACCTTGAACATAGGCGACATAGTAGCTAATCGTCATGTGATTCTCTTCCCGTGGAATATGATTGAAAGTGATCTCTTCAAAGTAGGGAATCAAACTCAGAACATGCTCTCGATATGGAATGAGATTCGGATGCTTCGTATCCCACTCGCCTCTTATCTGACTGATCACTAAAGTGGAGTCTCCATACACTTGTAAGAACTTGATTCTTAAGTTAATAGCAGCTTTAAGACCCATGATGCACGCTTCGTACTCGGCCATGTTGTTAGTGCAACTAAAACATAATCTGGCGGTGAAAGGCGTGTGTCCGCCTGCAGGGGATATAATGATGGCGCCAATGCCATTTCCAAGTGCGTTTGAGGCTCCATCAAAAACCATAGTCCATCGGGATCCTTGTTCAGGTCCTTAAATGCGGGCCAGTTCTTCCAATCTGTAACTAGCAAAACATCTTCGTCGGAAATTCGAGCGCATAGGATAGTCATCTACGGCGATGAGCCAAATGATCGGCTACCACACTTCCTTTGATCGCTTTAAAGAAGTGTCTTGGATGTTATATTCGGTCAAGATCATTTGCCATCTTGCTATTCTTCGGAGAGCTGGTTTCTCAAATATGTATTTTATCGGATCCATCTTGAAATCAACAAGGTAGTGTGGTCAACATATCTGTCTTAGTCGTGAGCAGCCCAAAGCGTTGCAAGTTTTCTCAGTGCGGTATCTTGTTTCACGATCGGTAAACTTTTTCTAAGGTAGTATATTGCATGCTCTTTTCGACCAGACTCGTCATGTTGCCCCAACACACCCATTGAGTTCTCTAACGTCAAGTACATGATGAGAGGTCTTCCTTGGCGACATCGGGATAGGAGGATTCGAAGGTACTCCTTGATTTTGTCAAAGCGATCGGCAATCGTCGTTCCATTCCACCACTTGATCTTTCTTAAGTAACTTGAAGATTGGCTCACAAGTAGCAGTTAAATGTGCAATGAATCTGGCAATGTAGTTCAATCGGCCCAAGAAACCTCTGACTTCCTTCTCGGTGCGGGGAGCTGGCATTTCTTGAATGACTTTAACCTTGGCGGGATCAACTTCAATACCTTTACCACTGACGACAAACCCTAGGAGTTTTCCGGATCTGACTCCAAAGGTGCACTTGTTAGGATTGAGTCTTAGTCTGTACTTCTTTAATCTGTCGAACAGTTTCTGCAAATGATCGAGATGTTCTTCTTCTGTCTGCGACCGAGCTATCATGTCGTCAACATAGACCTCTATCTCGTGATGAATCATGTCATGAAACAATGCCACCATAGCACGCTGATAAGTGGCGCCTGCATTCTTCAGTCCGAATGGCATAACCTTGTAGCAGAAAGTGCCCCATTGTGTAACAAAAGTAGTCTTCTCCATGTCTTCGGGAGCCATTTTGATTTGATTGTAACCGGAGAAACCATCCATGAAGGAAAAACCTTATCTTGGCGGTGTTGTCGACCAGAACATCAATATGAGGAAGTGGGAAATCGTCTTTCGGACTCGCTTTGTTCAGATCTCTATAATCCACACACATTCGTACTTTGCCATCCTTCTTAGGTACGGGTACCACATTTGCAACCCAGGGGATAAGAGGTGACGACTAAGAAATCAGCGTTGAGCGCTTCATAACCCGACTTTGATTTTCTCGACATCTCGGGATGCATCTGACGAACCTTACATTTCTTGGGAGAAAACCTTCTTTAGTTGGCAATCGGTGCACCACAATATCAATGTCAAACCGGCATGTCTTCGTGACCAAGCAAAACCTCAATATAGTCTCGTAGTATCTGAACCAACCTTTCTTTAACACGTTCTCAAGACCCTCCTATCTTGATCTCTTTTCATCTTCGTTAGTACCCAAATTCACATACTCAACTTGCTCTTCGTGTGTGTATAACTCGCTCTTCTTGATCAGCAAGTTCTCCTGGCACTTCACAATCTTCCTCACCTTCGTCTTGGCTTGGTAGATCGGATTATCAAAGTCATATTTAGCAATAGCATAGTTATTAACGAGATTCGGAGTGATTGCGATGTATCACGTGGGTGTGTGTAAGAACACATAGCTTTTGAAGGGGTGATAAAGTAAAGAAAGAAAACAAACAATTGAATGCAAAAGTCCAACGATTTATTGAATGAAAATCAAACGACGGATAATAACCCTCATGACGAGCCATGATGCCGGGCAAGGCACTAGGCTTTCAAAGTTTATTGTTCAAAACATAAAGAAATACGAAAAGTAAAAACAAAACAAGAGCAATTACTCGGCTAAAGGAGATTGGTATGCGTCTTGATCTTCCAATTCTTGAGCTCATTGTCCGGTTGGGAAGATCCACTTGCGATGTCGGGTCGTTGTAATCGTCTTCTATAGCATGGATTCCACTACGGCGGAAGGAAGGCGGCCGCACGTTCGCGTATCATCTTGACCCTTGATGGTGAAGCCTAAACCGGTCTTGTCGGTTTGAAAGGAAGATCGGGAGCTGACCCCAAATAGTGCTACCTCCTTGTTCAGCTTGAGCATCTTTCGTGAGGCCATCCTAGGCGGAGCTTGAGCAACTTTAGGGTGAGGAGAGTCAGCAGCATGACTCGGGTATTGTTTCAAAAGCTTGCAGGTCTCGAAGAATTCGCCTTCCATCTCAAGATATCGGAATGATGGATGATGACCATATACTCTTCTTCGCACCTTTGTAACAACCTTCCCTTTCCTGGGTACTTGACGATGTAAGGTAGAGTATGGCCTGTATCCAAGGCGTCCAAGTAGGCAAGAGTAGGGTGGACGGATGTCCATGACAAAGAAGTGGAGTCAAAAGTCGGGGCCGACTTTAGCAGTGAGCTCTCGAGCATCGTCGCTTAGAACCATCAAAAGCTCTCACAATAATGTCCTTGGGTCTCGAACCAACCCTTTGACATCAAGTCGATCAAAAGCGGTCTTGGTAGGATATTGAGGAGAGACGGTATCAGCAAAACATGAGATAGGGTGCGCCCTTGCATTCAACAGAGATGTGCAAGGCTTTGTTGTGTTTCTTTCGGCGAGTCAAATCGACATCGAGAAGCCTAGGCCGTTGTTGGCCCAGGGCTAGCAATACAAACTTGAATTGATCGGTGGTAGTGTCTTGCGGCACATGAGCATTCTTGAAACTTCACCAAGGCGTTAGCATGAGCCTCGAGCACAAGAGCAAAGCGAGCATGGAAATCTTGGACGATCTGTCCTAGCTGTTCCTGACATTGTAATCACTCTTCTTGATGATCTTGAATTTCCTCCATTTCTTGTTTGGAGGTGTCTTGATAACTTCCTTTGGCATACGGTTGAAGCGGGATGAGTCCTTGGTTCTTTCCTCTAGTAGGGATTTTGATTGAGTAGGCGGAATGCGGTGGAGTCGCGATGTCTTTTGGAGGAGAGATCTGGAGAGAATACCCTTCGGTTACGGTCACCTTACTGGATCCGGTGATGTTGTCGATGTCAGGAATAGAAGCTCCAATGGTAAGATCTTCAATTGTCAGAGGATCTTGCTTGACACCATGATAGTAAACATCAGCTCCATAGTTCCAAGGATAGCTTTGTCGAGGAATATGGGCTGGTCTTGGAGAAGTGATAATGAGGAGGCGCCACTCTAGGCACGGGATCGTGGAGGAAATCCTTATTGTGTTAACATCGGCATAATCTTACGAAATCATCACCCCATCCGGTCGCCTTAACATCTTCAATAGGAATCTTGTAACTATCAGGGACAGTGTACTTCACCATGTAATCATACTTTCCACTTGGCTGCCCCAAGGTGTCCCACACAGATGGTGTGGCTTCATTCATATCTTTGATCTTCAGCTTAGACATATCTTCACACAGCTTCTGCACAGGTGGTTTCAGAAATAGTATCTCACGGTTGTCCATCATACACTGAACACGTCTTCTCAACCAAGCACAACCATCGGTGTGAAGCGAGCACCAACGACAATTCTGGGCATCTGGATTGACAAACTTGCAACAAATTCTTCTTAACAGTCATCAGAGGAATGGTCAAGTCATCTATGTTGAAAACATAAGTATCGTCACTGATCAGTGCATTTTCATGCACATTCTTCCATGTTTGTATCTAAGCATTTCCTTGTTTTCCTTTGATTATTTTTATATTTTATATTGTTTTTCTATTTTATTCTATTTTTGCACTTATTTCATTTTCGTATTTATTTTTCAGCTTTAACAGCTTTCACGGAAACATTTATAACTTGAGCTACAGGAATCGGATTGAGGCATTTGACCATGCGTTGGAAAGCTAAGAGAAAGATCTACAACTCTCTAGTTGTGGGCAAAAGTTGATTCGTACTGTAGCAAGGTTGAAAAAGTCGTTGAAGTTACAGCATTTTTTATATTTAAGTTTTGGGTCATTTGTTTTGGGCCTGGGTTGTGTTTTTGACCCAGTTGGGTTATGACCCGAATCCTTGTCCTTGCTATACCTAGCAGCCGCTACAGTAATTGGAGAGGACCTTTTCATTATTCAGAAAAAATACTTTTTGTTTTGGCGATTATGATGAGGAACTAAACATCCAGTCGATCTAGTGTATTCGAGGTTCCAACACTTGAGATTATTATAATGTTAATTTCGGTTTAATTCCTTTCAATAATATTTTGTGTTATTGTATGCTTAATTCAATTGCATAAAATATATTGATTCAATTTGGTTGATTGTTTGATCCTAACTTAGACTCATCGCGTTTGCTTAATTCGTTGTTGTGTCGATCAATCATGTTTGCTTAATCCATGAAAATTTATCCGTTTGTAATTGGACAATAGGATCGTACATCTCACAAACTTCACTGCGCTTGTCCTGGGTTTGTATCCAAATAGGAATAGACAATTTGTTTCGGTATTAAAATTATAATAATCGATGATAGTAGGCGAATCGATATATTGACTTATTTTATAATCACTTATTTTAAGCGCTTATTTTACGCTTTTCTTAATCGATCACCAAACCAACCCCTAATTTAATTTACCTTGGTTAGTAATAATCAAGAATCCTTGTGAGGCGATTAGTCATTGTCGCTATACTACGTTTTCAAAAATTACTCGTTTTGATTCGCGCGCGACAGCGGATCAAATTGGCGCCGTTGCCGGGGATTCTTGTTGTTATTAACTAATTTTAGAGTCTTAGGATTAGTGTTCTCGCATTTAGGCCCTATTTTCCTCACGGTTTTGACCAATTCACGTTTAGAGTCGGAAAAAAACAGGTTTTTAGAAAATTTGTGTCCGATTGTATAATATTTTTGCCTACTGGAAGCAGAAAAATCGTGCGATCAATTCTCCCTTACTCTAAAAGAGTAAGGGACTCCGACGTCAAATCGCCAAATTCATCTTTTTTCTATTTTTAATTAATTTATTACTGTTTTCATAGAGTCGAAAAAAATAAAAAAAAATCTCAAAATTATTATTTTACGTCATTAGATTAAATTTGGTGTTTTTGTATTTTTATGAATTTATTTTAATCGTTTTTCTTCTTTCTATTTGATTCTGCACGTTTGGGACATAGTTTGTATTCATGTGTTTGTTGATAAGATGGTGAACAAAGAACTTTGAGGCAATTGGTTTCCTTATATGAACTATAATGGTTTATGTATTGACTATGCTACGGTGATGCACCTTTTGAATTGAAATCTAGTTTAATACATTATTGCCTAGATTTAATGGTTTTGCGGTGAAGATGCATACACATCTAAAGAATTCGGTTGTGAGCTATGCACCTCCCAAGCCTTCACTAGAGGACATTGTTAAACAAATGGCTGCAAATAATCTCAATATCAACAACAAATAGATTATACTTTAGGACTACTGCAAACACAGTTGGACAACTTGCCACTTTGGTGAATGTCATGCAACAAGCTCAAGGATCAAACCAACAACCCTTGGAAGAGAGTTCTGTTTTTCAAATAGAGTTTATTCCTGAAATTGTTGATGATACTTGTAGTGATTTATTTGCAGCTGATTTTCCATCATTGTCTGGTTTTGACGATGTTTATTCTTGTGATGTTTGTACTGACACTAAAATTTGCTCTGTTTGTGCTGAAATTGAGGCTGCCTTGTAAGTTGATATTCTTACTGCAGATGAAGTTGCAAATGAAGTTGTTCATGTAGATAAAACTCTCGACAACCCAGCTTCCCAGAACAAACCATCCATCGAACAACCACCTTCCCAAGAGCTTAAACAAATTCCTGAAAATCTTAAATATGCTTATTTAGAGATGAATGAAAAGCTACCGGTTATAATTTCTTCTAACCTTAATTTTTATCAAGAAAATAAGCTTTTGCAGGTTTTGAAGAAGCATAAGAAGGAGATTGGGTGGACTTTGGCCGGCATTCCCAATATTAGCCCATCCATGATTTTGCACACGTTCTCAATTGAAGGGGAAGATGAAACAAAAGTAGTGAGGAAGCCCTTCAATCTTTTGATCTCCGATGTTGTTGAAAAGAAGATCACGTGCCCATTCGACACTTTTACTTATCGAAGATTCTTCTTTGATCACGGAATAAAAAGCGAAAGCGTGATAAAATTCTCAAGTTCAATGGACATTACCCAAAACTACTCCATGAGAGCCACTTTGGAAGAAGAGAATGTAGAAGATCTCTCTTTGAGAAAGGATGCTTATGTGATTACTTATCCTCCTTGACTACTCGGGTGTGTTCTTTCCTTTCTCTCTCTCACTCCTATTTAGTAGTTATGTCTTTTCATTGAGGATAATGCTTGTTTTAAGTGTGGGGGAGAGAATCCTTTGTTTTATTTGCTTTTGTTTCCTGTTTTCTTGTTTTGTTTTGTTTTTAGTTATAAAATAAATTGCATCTGGTTTGAAAGTTCTGGGGTTAGAGATTAATCTGAGGTTAGTTGTGGAGACTTGGGAAAAGTTCATAAGATCGGTATCGTCTTAACAATGTAAGTCTCCTGCATATGGAAATTGATTTGAATTCTTATTATGTTTTAGCCTTGAATTCTCATTCTCTGACAGCTCTTGAGTAGTTTATTTCAGCAGTCAGCACCATCTCACACACACTCTCATAAGGAAGATGAATATAAGTGAGTGTTCCAAAAAAAAAAGATGGAAAAAGGAATGCGCCTTCTAAGTTTGGTGACCCTCACCCGGTCACTTAACCCAACGGTCGTAGAACTTACAAAAAAATTGATAATAAAACTCGTTGTTAGTTGGTTCGTGGTTTACGGTCTTGAACTTGGTAGAGGACTACGGTCGATCCCCGACTACTTGAGTAAGCAAAGGGTTATGCCACGTAAGTACATGCAAAAGGATCGAGTCACTAACCGGTCGCTTTGCTATGAGTGTGTGGAGATAACGGGCTTAATGTGATTGCGCTGAGCGAAAAGAGTAAAAGGAGGATGAGTAAGTTAGGTTTTAGCATAATAATTTGATTTGAATTGGGTTCTATATTCAGGAGATAATATTAGTGTTTCTACGATATCCTTAATGTGTAATATTAGTACCTATTGATGCAATCTTAACCGAAGAGGAGTTTGTAGCCTAGAACGAGTAACTGATGATGCTTTTGTGTTTCTTTTTACTTTATTTTGCTCGGAGTGCAAAAGTTCAAGTGTGGGGGAATTTGATCAGTGCATTTTCATGCACATTCTTCCATGTTTGTATCTAAGCATTTCCTTGTTTTCCTTTGATTATTTTTATATTTTATATTGTTTTTCTATTTTATTCTATTTTTGCACTTATTTCATTTTCGTATTTATTTTTCAGCTTTAACAGCTTTCACGGAAACATTTATAACTTGAGCTACAGGAATCGGATTGAGGCGTTTGACCATGCGTTGGAAAGCTAAGAGAAAGATCTACAACTCTCTAGTTGTGGGCAAAAGTTGATTCGGACTGTAGCAAGGTTGAAAAAGTCGTTGAAGTTACAGCATTTTTTATATTTAAGTTTTGGGTCATTTGTTTTGGGTCTGGGTTGTGTTTTTGACCCAGTTGGGTTATGACCCGAATCCTTGTCCTTGCTATACCTAGCAGCCGCTACAGTAATTGGAGAGGACCTTTTCATTATTCAGAAAAAATACTTTTTGTTTTTGACGATTATGATGAGGAACTAAACATCCAGAGTCGATCTAGTGTATTCAGGTTCCAACACTTGAGATTATTATAATGTTAATTTCAGTTTAATTCCTTTCAATAATATTTTGTGTTATTGTATGCTTAATTCAATTGCATAAAATATATTGATTCAATTTGGTTGATTGTTTGATCCTAACTTAGACTCATCGCGTTTGCTTAATTCGTTGTTGTGTCTGATCAATCATGTTTGCTTAATCCATGAAAATTTATCCCGTTTGCTTAATTGGACAATAGGATCGTACATCTCACAAACTTCACTGCGCTTGTCAGGTTTGTATCCAAATAGGAATAGACAATTTGTTTCGGTATTAAAATTATAATAATCGATGATAGTAGGAGCGAATCGATGATTGACTTATTTTATAATCACTTATTTTAAGCGCTTATTTTACGCTTTTTCTTAATCGATCACCAAACCAACCCCTAATTTAATTTACCTTGGTTAGTAATAATCAAGAATCCTTGTGAGGCGATTCGAGTCATTGTCGCTATACTACGTTTTCAAAAATTACTCGTTTTGATTCGCGACAATGGATCGATCCTGAACATTGGAACTCTTGTCATGGTTAGGCATAGGCGTTGATCACATTCGGTCTCAACGGGAGGATCAAATTCAATCTTTAGCTTCAATCATATCTTGAATCTTGTTCTTGAGCCCAACATTTGTCGATGTCGTGCCACAGGCTATTGGAATGGTAAGCACACTTAGCATTAGGATTGTACTTGGAGAGGAAGTGTTGACATCTTGAGGAGGATCCTCAAAGTTATTAGCTCGCTTTCAACATGTGTTGCAAGGCTTGCGACAAAGGCATGTTGATCTTCGTAAATGTCTTCGTGGCGCGTTACGGTTCTGCGTTGTCTCGTGAGGTTGTCTTTGTTGTAGGATTGGAGATCACAACTGCCCCACGATTGAGCACGGTCGGTCTTGGCTCGGCTTTTCGACCATACCATTGGCTTCTTTCTTAGCACCAAAGATCTCTTTGCAGCATTTGAAGATGACTCTACATGGATCTTCCCACTCTTGATACCGACTTCAATCGCTCGCTTTGTCAATATCACTCGGTGAATCCGGATGAAGAATTTCCAATCGGATGATTGAAGAGCAGACTGTCGGTGTCCCCATGAACATATCAACCAACTCCCTATTGGACAAGGGTGGTTGAACTCGCTGCTAAATCTCTCCACGAGCATACTCCTTGAACTTCTCATCGCGACCCATAGACATGCTTTGTAGTTGCATGCGGTGGGTGTCAATTCACATTGTACTCATCATGCGTAGAAAGCATCAGCTAAGTCACTCCAAGTACGGATACGGTCATTCTCTAGCTGATAGTACCATTCCAATTGGGTTCCGGACAAACTCTCTTGAAAATAGTGCATCCACAACTTTACGTCATCGATGTGATTGATCTTTTGGACGTGGGACTTCAAATGCAGCTTAGGGCAAGACATGCCATCATACTTGGCAAAAGTAGGAACTTTGAACTTGGGAGGAATCACAACACCAGGAACAAGACTCAGATCATCAAAGTTCAGCCCGGACATTTTCAAGTTTTCCACAGCTTCATCAGAGTGTTGGCTATAATCAGAGTGGTCCTCTCCTCCTTTCTTTGGCTCACGCTGGTCATCTTCACCACCCTTGGTACTCCCCTCGGTATGGACACTTCCTTCAGAGAGCTCGATCCGACTGACCACTTTTGGACCCCCTTTGTAGCGTCTACCCATGTTGAGGAGACCAACAACCTTCCTCTTCTTGTTGATGAGCATCTTCAGATCTTCTTGGCCTTGGACCAAGCTGGTGAACATCTGCTGGAAACCAGCATTCGAGCTTGGAGATCTTTGTGATCTGTTCAAGAGCCATTTACGCTAAAATAAATAGCGAGCAAATGAGAAAACCAATCTCAATGTACAGTGATGCATGATATGCTATGCAATGTTTATGCGAATGCGATGCAATGTTTTCAAGGACCTAAGAGATTTAAATTTGTTAAACAAGCAATGAACAAACATTTATTAGTACTTTTTTATTCTTTTTTCTTTTTAAGTACAAGAGATAGTTCAAAACAATAAAAGAGAACATAAAAATCCTAAAGCTCTAAGTCTCCCATGGGCGCTTCCTCTTGGTGCCGATGTAGGCATTGATGTTTCGCTCCTCGTGAAGTAGCTTAGTCAACTCTAACACTTTCTTCTCACTTGCGTAACACTGAGCTTCAAAGGTATCCCTTTCTTCTTTGAGTTGAATCCAGGATCTCTTCAAGTCTTCAAAATCGGTAGGCATGTCGGGATGGAGAACACTCGTCACCTATAGCAGGTTCCATAATTCTTGGTAAAGCAGTGTGAATGGCATCATGAGGTTTTGAGCTCGAGCTCGCACCCATTTGAGGTAAGGTTCCCAAGGAATGGAGTTCGGTGCCCCAAAGTCTTGGTATCGATCTTCTTTACCATGCCCCAAGCATATAAACCTTCTCCGGAGATCGTGATTGTAATCGAACATAATATCTTGGAGAAGCATATCATGTGGACCATCTCTTGAGCAAAACCAAACGGCGTAGAGCTAAGGAAGGGTTGTAAGTAATACCTCCCTTATACCAAGGAGTGGTACATTAGGAATTCTCCACAACTCAATGAATGTGAAGTCCTTTTGAGAGAAAAGACTCAACGGATATCCGAATGAGAGAGTGACATCAATCTTTGAGACCATCTCATCCTTTGTTCATTCTTCAAAACGATGGAGGAAGGTGCGAAATAAACCACCTTGAAAGTAACGGTATACAACACATGAGAGTTCCTTGTCGCTTAGTAATACAGTGTGGAGAAATGCGGGATGTCTCCAGCAAAGTAGGCCTGGATTGCGGTAAGGAACAACTTGATGGCGTTGACATCTATGAATTGATCCGAGTTAGGAAATAGAACCAAACCATAAATTAGCAAGGCCACAATGTTTTCAAATGCATGGAAACTCATAACTTTGAGGAATTCTCGAGCTTTCTTAATTAGAATTTGGAAAGTAAACCCTTAACTCCACTTCTAGTTTCCCAATTGGCTTCAATATCGGCGCTTAAGGTGTAAGGCGGATGCGATGTCTTGAACTTAGGAACCTTTTCCAATCCGGTAAATGGCATTTGGTCAGAATAGGTACCCCAGTAGCTTAGAGAACTCTTCTAAGGTAGGAACCAACGATAATCTGGAAATGTAAAGCAATGGTGTTTCGGATCAAAGAACGGAATAGGACATGCATCATATCTTCTTCAAAACGGAGATAACCAAATCAAGCAGATAACCATGTCTTTTGATGAATCGAGCATGGTGGGAATTTCAAACCAATTCTTTGAGTTGAGAAGGATACCCGTGAAGTTGATTCGGATAGTCTTTCTAGAAGCCATAATCCCTACAAAGCGAGCAAAGATAAATCCTAGGTCCTTGAAATAGTTAGGAGCGATATGCAATGCAAATGATGTCATGATGTCATGTTTAGCACACACAAGCAATTCACACAATGAGCCTAGGTTTAAGGCTTGCATGAGGTATAGGTGATTACCCTACCAAAAGTTTGAGTTGGTTCATCGTCCTATAATAGTAACGGGTTCTAGGAATCTCATATCACGAGATCTTTCTCGTAGGCGCTTATTTCAATACGACGCCAAGTGGTCGATCGAAAATGTCCCAAAAGTCTAATCTCAATGAGCGTAGCATCGGTATCAACCAACCTCGGTCTACACCAAAGCCATCTCACTACCTTCTAATGGCCAAGATGGGTCGATTAAGGTTCTAAAAGTTTAGTTAGCGCTTGATGGCACCACGCAGAAGCCAAATACTATCTTCAACTTGGGAATGAAGAGTATCGGGACAACCAAAGTGTCACGCTAACGTAGCCATCATGTTGACCGCGTAGTTATCGTCTAACGGTCGCGATGATCTAATGCTACTTACCTAAAAACCGGATCCGGTGTAGGATCCCCCAACAATATAATACCCAAGCAACCCTTAAAGATAAAGCATACAAGTCAAACAAAAAGCGGTAAAAGTTATCTAGAAATCCCTAAGGCAATTCTCTCTTTAGAGATTTCCCCAGCAGAGTCGCCAGTTCTGGTGATACGGTGAACTGACTTTGTAGGATTTTTGTATCCAAATGTGCGGATAGCAAGAGTCGCCACCGACTTTTATTTTTATCCAATTAAGGGAAGGTAAAAGTATGAAAAGACCTTCGTTAGATTCTGAGTTCGGGAGAATGATTATGAAAAGGGAAGGTATTAGCACCCCTTTCCATCCGTAGTTATCTACGGGCTCTTAGTTGCTCTAGATCACTTTTTAAAATTGCTTTCTTGTGTGTTTGACAAAGATGTTTTGAAAAAAGGCATTTCGCTTTGACTTTGTAATGACTCATGTAGGAATGTATACAAAGTGTTCGGAAATGTTTTTGTTTTGAAAAGAATTTGAACTTTGAAAAAAGTGTGTGGTGTGAAAAGCATTTGATAGAGCAAGCAACTAAAAGACTTATTTACCCACTCAGAGTTGGTCGTTTTCGTACTTCTACGTTCCTTTAGAATAGCGCTAGCCATACCATTAGTTAGTAGGTAGCTTCATTCGTTGGATGTAAGCGGGACATTCGAAGGGACATCGGATGGTCATAGAAAGCAACTTGTAGGAAGTATCCTAGCACATTCGAAGGGACTATTATCATTTTTCATAGGCGACAATCGAGGGTCAAGATCATGTATTCGGAGGCGACATCGTGGGTCTTATGATCTTTATATCGAAGGGACTATGATGATTTGTTTGGAAGGCAACGGTGCTAGAATACCTCTACGTTCGAAGGACATGACCATTTTGAAATCGAAAGGCATCGAGAGAGAATTACCCTAAGGGGTGCGTGTGTGATAGAAGTGTGTTGATTTCGGAATATGTTATCTTGAAGATTAGTGGGCTATGTTCAATTATTATCTTGCCATACACGCCTAATTACTAGCAATTGATAAGGGTGCGGAAAGTAAAAACCTACGCTATTACAAGGCTTTGGGGCAGATACATAATTTAAAATGCGGAAAATAAAATCCTAAATTAAACTATTACAACCCATGAGCAATTACATTATTGGAGAAAATAGAATGATAAAAAGAAAACGTCCGAATCGGAGCAACCTGTGAAAGAATAAGAGATCGGAAAATATGATGAAATCGAAATAAGAGAAAATGTTAGAAAAATGCAATTTTTTATATGGAAAATTAATATAGGCTGGAAATAAGATAAATAAGTTAAAATAATTTTTGGGATTTTTTAAATGCAATTTAGTAATTAAAAACTAATTAAAAGTGATTTAAATGCAAAATTATAAATAAAATAAATATGCATGCAAAAATATATTTTTTAATTTATTAAATTAAATAAAGATTTTTATGAAATAAATGCAAAAAGAAAATAATTTTTTGATGGTTTTTTAATGCAGAATAAAATATAGAAAAGAATTAAAATGTAATGAAAATATTAAATAATTAGAAAATAGAAAATATGGAAAATAGTGCAAGTTTGGAAAAAGAAAAGGCAAAACTGGTGCTGGCAAGGCTCGAACCCATGACATTGGAAGGCATCTACCAACAGGAAGCGTCTTAACCACTGGGACAAGTGGCGTTTGTTGTTTTGAAAGCTGAAATTAAACGCCTTTGAGTGATTACGTGTCCCTGGAATTTTGAAATTCAAACGCAGTCAGCAAGTGGGCCCTGGTTTGAACGAATGGACGAATCGGAACACACTATCTCGCCACGCAAGCTTCCTCGCCGGTCAAAATATTCAACGACGCCGGAGCCCTAGCTCCGGTCGTCTTCTCCGGTGACCTGCAATCAAAAACAAGCAAAACACGTGGAATAAATGGGAAAGGGGGACCCTACCCCCCTAAATCGATGGCTGCGAGCACGATGGTGCCATTGGTTTTGGCTAAAAACACTTGTACAAGGCTGTTCGATTCAAACAGCTCGAAATGCCCTAACCATGGCATTTAGAGTTTCACGCGTTCAAGCTTGCATGAGATGAATTATTCCTGACCTAATGAACATCCTGAGTCCATACAAACACACGAAAAACGTTAACAATGCATGAAATAATGAAATCGAATTTTAGAAAAATTACAAACTGGTGAAGGTTCAAGCACGCGATCTGGGCAATTGTAGGCTTGAGTAAGAGTGTGGTTCGACTCCTGGGGACCTCCTGAGCAAAACTGGATGGCTAGATCGGGCTGAGAACGGCTGGTTTTTAAAATTCGAATTTTCAAGAATCTTGAAAAAATTTGCAAGAGTTTGGGTTTGTTTTTAGGTTAGGGTTCCGTCCTTTGTGCTGGCTGCATTGCTTGGTATTTATAGAAGAGATTTGGATGGCAAAAACAAGCAAAAAAGATTGGACATTGATTGTGCAAATATTTTCCAATAAAAACAAATCAAATTTTCTTAAAAACTTGATTTTTCCTTTCCATATGCATGAGTCACGAATTTGGCAATTGTTGTGGGCTTTCTTGGACATTAAGGAAGATATAAAATCAGCCCTTTTGGAAAAATACTTAATTTTCATATTTTATATAATTTATTTTTGAATTAAATGTTATAAAATTCAAATATAAATCATAAAAATAGAAAATTACCAATGCCACACATTTATGGGTCAAAAATCATGTCATGAACAAGTTTGGATCAAAAGATTATAGACCCATTTGGAAAATTTTGCATTTTGACCAAAATGTCCTTTTGTGCAATTGTACAAAATTGCCCAACTTCTGAATGGTGTATCTTGCTCAATTTTCCACATTTTTGAGTGTTCTTGGACTTTTTGGAAAGCTCTAAGAGTCCTCTAAACAATGTCTTTGGTCTCATCTCAATTGGAGTTACCATGCTCAATATATCTTCAAAACAAAAAGTTGACTTTTTGTTGACTTTGAAAATGACCTGTAATGTTTTGAGCTATACCTCTCAAATGAAGCATTTTTTGGACATTCTTGTGAGACATGAAGTTGTAGAGAATTGAATTTCCTTCAAAATGAGCTTTGGTGGGAAAATTTCTGAGAAAGTTATGATCAGTCAAAGTTCAGTTGACTTTTCACCTAGAAACCCTAATTTAGAAAGTTTGACTTTTGAGCAAATCTTGAGTTTTCTTGATGAATCATGATCAACCCTTGATCAAATGAAGAATATCATTTCAAAATATGGATGTTTACCAACAATCATGAAGTTTGACTGTATGTTGACCACAGTTGACTTTTTGTCCAATACAACTGATTTTCAACCATCTGAGCAATTGTCTGAGGAAACTTGACTTGTGAAGCTTGAAACTTGACATGGAAAATCTTTGAAGCATAGGAGGAGGCATGAAGGCCATTGGAGATGTTGGAAGTTCATCTTGACTTGAGAGATACCAAACCCTAGTTTGGGTTGATTGTCTAGGAGAGAGTTTGTCTGATCAACTCTTGAGGAATCCTTGAGCATAAATGCATGAAATCTCTTGAGTAGATGGAGGGAAAATTTTGGGGTATGACACACATCTAACTGCTACTTGTGATCCAATCTTCAAGTTATTGAAGAAAGATCAAGTAGTGAAATGGAACGACGATTTCCAGACAACTTTTGACAAAATCAAGGAGTACCTACAAAATCCTCCTATCCTAATACCACCAGTCAAAGAAAGACCTCTTATCATGTACTTATCAGTATTAGAGAACTCAATGGGGTGTGTGTTGGGGTAACATGACGAGTCTGGTCGAAAAGAGTATGCAATATACTACCTTAGAAAAAAGTTTACCGACTGTGAAATAAGATACTCACAGCTTGAGAAAACTTGCAGTGCTTTTGCTTGGGTTGCTCGCCGACTAAGACAGTATATGTTGACTCACACTACCTTGTTGATCTCTAAGATGGATCCGATAAAATACATATTCGAGAAACCTGCTCTCTCCAGAAGAATAGCAAGATGACAAATGATATTGACTGAATACGACATCTAATATACTACTCAGAAGGCGATCAAGGGAAGTATATTAGTCGATCATTTGGCTCATCAAGCCGTAGATGACTATCAGTCTATGCATTCCAAGTTTCCAGATGAGGATATTATGTTAGTCACTGATTACAAAGAACCTGGACCAGACGAAGGACCTAAACCAGGATCCCGATGGACTATGGTCTTTGATGGAGCCTCAAATGCACTGGGAAATGGTATTGGCGCCATCATTACATCTCCTACATGCGGACACACGCCTTTCACCACCAGACTATGTTTCTACTACACCAACAACATGGTTGAATACGAAGCATGCATCATGGGTATCAAAGTTGTTTTTGACTTAAGAAACAAATTCTTGCAAGTGTATGGAGACTCAGCTTCAGTGATCTGTCAAATTAAAGGCGATTGGGATACGAAGCATCCGAATCTCATTCCATATCGAGAGCATGTGTTGAATTTGATCCCTTACTTAGAAGAATTCACTTTTGATCACATCCCACGAGAAGAGAATTAGTTGGCAGAGCGAAGCTCCCTAAATTACTACTGAAAGACTAGACGAACCAACATACTGTTGTGAACTTGATACTGAAGGAACAAAAGAGAAACCTTGGTTCTACAAAGTGAAGAGGTATCTCGAGGCTCAAGAATATCCCACAGGGGCATCTGTCAATGATAAGAAGTTCTTAAGAAGATTCGCCTCCAAATTATTTCTCAGCAACGATATCTTTTACAAGCGCAATCACGACTTGTGCTTACTCCGCTGTGTAGATCAGAAAACAGCGGAACGAATCATGGAAACGTTACATGGAGGAACATTCGGTACCCACTCCAGTGGACATATAATGGCTAAGAAGATTCTAAGAGCAGGTTACTATTGGTCCAACATGGAAGCTAATTGTTACCGTTAAGCTCGAACTTGTCACAAATGCCAGATATACGCAGACAAAGTGCACATACCTCCAGTCCCATTGAATGTTCTGACCGCTACATGGCCTTTCGTAATGTGGGGCATTGACATGATTGGAGAGATCAAATCCACCACTTCTAATGGACATTGTTTCATCCTTGTTGCTATTGATTACTATACCAAATGGGTAGAAGTAGCCTCGCTCGCATCTGTTACCAAGAATGTTGTGGCTCGATTCATCAAGCATAATATTATCTCGGTATGGAGTCCCCGAAAGGATTATCACGGACAATAGTACCAATCTCAATAACAAAATGATCACCAAAATCTACATGCAATTCAAGTATAAACATCATAACTCTTCTCCATATCGGCCAAAAATGAACGGCGCAATGGAAGCCACCAACAAGAATCTTAAAAAGATCATACAGAAGATGACAATAATCTATGAGGATTGGCATGAGATGTTGCCGTTTTCTCTCCACGGTTCTCGCACTACAATACGAACATGTACAAGGGCAACCCCCTTCTCTCTCGTATATGGTATGGAAGCAGTCCTACCTATCGAGGTTCAAATACCCTCAATCAGAGTACTCTAGGACGCAGAGTTAGACGAAGACGAATGGGTCCAGACTCGCCTTGACCAGATAAACTTGATCGAAGAAAAACGGCTCGCAGCCATCTGCCATGGACAAATATACTAGAAGCGAATGATCAGAGCATTCAATAAAAAAGTCAAGCACCGAGTCTACCAAGTCGATGATCTAGTAGTCAAGCGCATCATTCTTCCACAAGGTGATCCCAGTGGAAAATGGACTCCCACCTATGAGGGACCATTTGTAGTCAAAACAGTATTTTCCGGCGGTGCTATGATACTAAGAACTATGGATGGAGAAGACTTCCCGCACCCTGTGAACACAGACATAGTCAAAAAATACTACGCATAAACGAGACCTGCTAGGTTGACTTGCCTAGGCAAAAATAAGGGCATCTTGGCGTACCAAAAAGGTTCGAGCAAAAGTTAAGGATATATATATACAAAAATGTACACCCGGCAAGTCGAAAACCTACAAAGGCGGCTTGGGAAAAAAAGGGTATCTCGGTAGACTGAAAATCCGAAAGGGCGGACTAGGCAAAAGTTAGGGATTTAAGCGCGCGACTATGTCTCATCCATATCACCTACTTACTGACTACACTACTATCAGCATTCAAGATTTGAATGGCGCAAATCAGTTCAATCACCTTCTTCTGACAATAAGGAGATGAGATAGTTGAAAATATATGAGCAATAGCATAGTTGAAACTCGACAAGGTTGGTTCCACATAGCTTTTTACTATTCTGACAATTTCCTCTTATTAGGATATTTGTCTCTTGTATACAAACTGCCTGACTATAGGCCACTTTTCAAATCTAATGCAAATTCCTTTTTTCTAGTTCCAATTTTTATTGTTTTGTTTGCATAAATTCCAATGATTGCTTTGAATGATTATATGCATCTGACAATAAACATCTATTCACAAACATATTAAAAGCGAATAGAAACAGTAATTACTACAGGCTCTAGGAATTGAGATGACGACTAAAGTCACCAATACATCCCCACAGAGTCACTTTCACAAGAAATACCATCCACAAGATCATCTCTACAATCTCCGCAGAGCCATCACTCTCCCTACAAAGACAAATCTTCTCCAATGAAGTAATACATTATCATCTCCTTCAAACAGTGTTCAAACACTTCAAACTTCATCACATTAGTCCCCGAGCAGTGATCCTGTCAACTTTATCATCTTCAAATTCCTATCAACTTCATCACATAAGTCCCCGAGCAGTGATCCTATCAACTTTATCAGCTTCAACATCATCACATTAGTCCCCGAGCAGTGATCCTATCAGCTTCAACTTCATCACGTTAGTCCCCGAGCGGTGATCCTCTATATTCATCACATTAGTCCCCGAGCAATGATCCTATCATACTTATCTACATTCTTAAGTCGTCACGTTACATTGGTCCCCGAGCAGTAACACACCAACCAATTACATCAGTCTCCAAGCAGTAACATGTTATTCCATATCACATCGCCTCCAGCACGGTCTACGCGCAAGATATTAATCCTCAGCTGAGCATCTCTCAATGATTATCATTCCCCCAACGACAATAATATCCAGACTCAAAACTTGGTCAGATAGTGCATCGGAGGAATACACATTTCTCTTATTCCCCAGTCAGGATTTTCAACAACTTCATCCCCAAGAAGAGATCAAAGATCTCCAGCAGAACGTTCTTATCTTCTTCAAGATGGATATGTTTTGAAATACCACAACATCAACATTCATACATCATTCATAAAAATCATAATGGGTGCATATATTACTCATAGCGTTGTCATATACTCGCATGCATCATCATCTGCATAGAACTAACCATATCTTGTCAAGATCTATTTCCCCAGCAGGTAAAAGCTATTCTCCAAACGAAAGGTCAAAGATTAATATCTAAAACAAGACGGGAGAACTATCTGAACAACCATGCAAATTATTTCCAGACAACAGGTCAAAGATTAACACCCGAAACAAGACGGGAAAACTATCTGCATGCTGACAAATATTCATCTCAGAAATAGCCAAGACAAAAGGCTTATTCTGACTCTCTCTTATTATCAACCGCCCGGATGGCATCTTTAAGTCAATCTCTTATATTTCTCTCATCCAAAAGACGAATGCAGAGTCTAGCATACGACTCACTCTCCAGCATCAGCTTCTCTAAATGGCATCTGTAAGCCCACTCCAGCACATCGTCAATTGACGATCCCATTCCATACAACAGCGAGTGCAAATTTTCAGGTGTACTCGAGTGTTCAATCATCATCTACCTTCAGGTCACGGAAGGCAAGCATATCAATCTAACCCTTGTGGTACAAGAAGATTGAACAGGGGCAACTGTCATACCCCAAAATTTGTCCTCCTACTTCTCAAGACAATTCACATCTCCATACCCAAGGATTTCACAAGGGTTGACCAGACAAACCCTCTCCTAGGCAATCAATCCAAACTAGGGTTTTGCTCCTCTCAGGTCAAAATGGATTTCCAATGCTTCAAGTGGTCATCATGCCTCATCAAATGCTTCAAGGGATCACCATGTCAAGTTTCAAGCCTTACAAGTCAAATTTGCTCATCCAATTACTCAGATGGTTGAAAATAAGCTGTAAGTCAACTGTGGTCAACATACAGTTAAACTTCATAATTTTTTGTCAACACCAATATTTTGAAGTAATATGCATAATTTGATCAAGGGTTGATCATGATTCCTCAAGGAAAGTCAAGATCTGATCAAAAGTCAAAGTTTCTAAATTAGGGTTTTTTAGATAAAAGTCAACAGAACTTTGACCTGGCATAAATTTCACATACTTTATCAGAAATTTTTCCACCAAAGCTCATTTTAAAGGGAATTAAATTCTCTTCAACTTCATGTCTCACAAGCTTTGGCCAAAAATGCTTCATTTGGAAGTTATGGATCAAAACATTACACGTCCTTTAAAAAGTCAACAAAAAGTCATCTTTTTGCAAAGAAGTGTTCATGAACATGGAAACTTCAATGAAGATGAAACCAAAAGGAGTATTTATCGGACATCTTGCGATTTCTAAAAAATCCAAGAACACTCAAAAATGTTAAAAATTGAGCAAGATACAAATTGTACAAGTTGAGCATTTTTTAGGAGGTGCATAAAGAGAAATACTTAGCAAATGCAAATATTTTTCAAATGGGCCTAAGATTTTACGATCCAAACTTGATCTTGACATTATCCATGGCCTGAAAACTCAATTACACACCCTCCTCTTATTTATTTGATTTATTTTGGAATTAAATCATTTTAATTCAATTTAAATAAAATAAAATGCAAGGAGTAAGGTCATGACATGTTGGGCTTATTTTCCAAGCATCTTGAGGATCAAGGAAGCCCATGCTAGCTGTCAAATTCGTGCAAGACTTGATAGGCAAGATTAGAGACCAAAAAAGGCAATATTTGGTTTTTATTTCCAAGGATTTATATCTTAATCAATGCAAGATATTTTCTCCTTTTGTTGACCTAATTCTACTCTCTTATAAATACCTCACAAGATCAGACACAAGGGAGCACGAATGCTTACCTCCAAATCAGCCCTAAATCCTTCAAAATTTTCAAGAAACTAAGGCAAATAAAAACTCCATTCACAGAATCCCTCAAGCCAAACCAAGCGTTACATCGTGTTCCTGAGACCTACAAGAGTCATTCCCAATCATTCATGAAGCCCACAACACGCTGAAACTCTCCATCCAATCCTCATCGGTTTGCTTACTTCTTTCGATTTCAAACTTATAATTCATGATATATTAATAATTTCAATGCATATACATGTATTAATAATCATGGTTGGGTTTGTTTAGAACCATTGTTGTGATGTTTTGATGCAGGAATAGCGTTTTACCATGATTAGGGCTTAAAGCTTGAGAAGCTTTATATTCAATGATACATGCCTTTTCAGTAAAAACTAACACTATCAATGAGATCGCAAGGTCTTAATTATTCAATCTAGATATTCTGTTTTTGCAGTTAACGTTGATTTTACAAGTTTCGAAATTCTCCTCATCGAAGAAGACGACCAGAGTGTTGACTTCGGTGTCGCTTGGTCGTTTGACCGGTGGGCTCAGGCGTGGCTCTCTCGCTCTCTCTATTGCTTGCGTGGAAAAAAGTAGTGTCCTGATTCGTTCGTTTCTAAAACGTTGGGGTCCACGGCTAACTTGTTTTTAAAATTCAAAATACATTTTTACACATATAATCCAATGGTTGTATCTGCTTGACAACCAAAACACGCATCTCAGATGGTCAAGGCGTTTGTGTGGTAACCTCAGGGGTCCTAGGTTCGATCCCTGGTGACCCCCTTTATTTTTCCTTTCCAAACCTTTTTTTCTATTTTTCTATTTTCCTTAATATTTTCTTAATAACTAACTTAATTAATTAACTAATTAACAATTAGGTTAAATAAATAATAAAAAATCAAAATTACTTTCACAAATAATACTTTTTCTTCGATTATCTGTTTCACGCATATTATTGTAACTGCTTCCAAGATGTATAATTTTTCGCGTGCGTTCCTTTTATCATTATGTATCTGCTTATGGGATGTAATAGATAATTAGGACATTTACTTTCCGCACTCCTATATTATGTATCTGACCCAAAGCCATGTAATAGTCTAGGGTTTATTTTCCGCACTTTAAATTCCTGCAATTTACTTTCTGCACATATTAACTGCTAGTAACTAGGAATGTATGGCAAGACTAATTCAATTAACATAGAGAACCCTAATCACAAGATAAATATCTGAATACAACACACTCTTCACACACGCACCCACCTTAGGGTATCCTCTCTTGTTGCCTTTCGAATACATGGTCATGTCCCTCGAACATAGGGATACCATTAGCACAGTTGCCTATAAACATATCATCATAGTCCCTTCGATACAAAGATCATAGTCCCTCGATGACCCTCGATGTTGCCTACGAATATATGATCTCGTCCCTCTGTTGTTGCCTACGAAAAGTGATTATCGTCCCTACGAATATGCTAAGGTATCCCTACAAGTTGCCTTCTATGACCATCTGATGTCCCTTCGAATGTCCCTTTACATCCAATAGATAGAGTTACCTACCAACTAATGGTATGGATAGCGCTACCCTAAAGGAAGGCAAAATAACATGGAAACGACCATTCTGAGTAGGTAATAAGACTCTTTTGCTTGCTCAAATATCAAAATACTTTTCACATCTCACACTTTTCAAACACTTTGTATACATTCCAGCGTGAATCATTACAAAGTCTTTTCCAAAACAAAACATTTTCAAACACTTCGTATACATTCCAGCGAGAATCATTACGAAGTCAAAGTGAAATGCCTTTTACAAAACATTTTTTCCAACACACACACAAAAGCCAATTTATAAATTGAGCTAAGCAATTAAGAGCCCATAAATAACTATGAATGGAAAGGGTGTTAATACCTTCCCTTTTCATAACTTTCTCCCGTACTCAGAATCTAACGAAGGTCTTTTCATGTTCTTTTCGCCTTCCCTTAATTGGATAAAAGAAAAGTCGGTCGTGACTCTTGCTATCCACAACATTTGCGATAAAACGCAAAACAAACAAGTCAGTTCTCCTACTGTGTTTCAAATCTGCATAATCACTTGTCACATGTGTCAGTTTCTAAAATCAATCATAATCATATGTGCAGATTAATTGACAAGATCGTTGAAAACAATGACCATGCACCCTCTTCCAACTTCAAACATCCTGTGTATGTGGACGAAGAAAAGGAATTTGATGAGATCCCTGAAGAGGTTTCTCGGTTGCTTGAGCGCGAGGAAAACACCATGCAACCCTATAAAGAGTCGTTGGAAGCTATTAACTTGGGTTTTGATGAAGACGTGAAAGAGGTCAAGATTGGAGCATTGCTGCATCCTGAGGTGAAGAGCCGTTTGATTGATATGTATTATACCCAAAAAAATTTACTCCTATTTTTGAGATCAAGACACATCTCCGTACTCAAGAACTACTCAAGGGTTGATAAGACAAACCCTCTCCTAAGCAATCAACCCACAACTAGGGTTTTGATTCTCTCAAAACAAAGATGAGTTCTAATGTCTCAAGTGAAAATCATGTATCTACATATGTTTCAAAGTATCACCATGTCAAGTTTCAAGCCTCATAGCCCAAGTTTGCTCATTCAATTGCTCATATGGTTGAAAATCAATTGTATTGGACAAAAAGTCAATTGTGATCAACATACAGTCAAACTTCATCATTTTTGGACAACATCAAGATTTTGAAGTCACATTCACATACTTCATCATAAATTTTTCCACCAAAACTCATTTTAAAGGGAATTAAATTCTCTACAACTTTGTCTCTCACAAGGTTTGCCCAAAAATGCTTCACTTGAGAGATATGGGTCAAGACATTATAGGTCCTTTCAAAAGTCAACAAAAAGTCATTTTTCCAAAGAGGTGTACATGAGCATGGAAGCTTCAATGAAGAGGAAACCAAAGATATATTTTAGAGGATATCTTAAGCTTTCTAAAAAGTCCAAAATCACTCTCAAATGTTTAAAATTGAGCAAGTTATGGCTTGAGCAAATTTGGAAATTTTGAAGAAGTACATGAAGAAAGCATTGATCAATCTTGAATTTCTTCCAAATCGGCCTAGGGTTTTTTGATCTAAACTTGTTTCTAACATGGCTCATGACCTCTAAGTCCAACTACACGCCCTCTTATCATTTATTTTATTTATTTTTGAATTATTTCCTTTAAATTTAATTTTAATTAAAATAAAATACAAAAGCAAGTGTGATGCGTGTAAGGCTTGATTTCTAAATATCTTGAGGCCCAAGTAACACTAAGAAAGTTGTCAAGAAACGCATAGAAGCATTAGAAGAAGATTGATCAAGAAAAAGAAATATTTGATTCAAATTTCCAATCAAATATTTTTCTCCACCAATGCAATATATTCTTGGCACAAATCTTAACCTAATTCAATCTCCTATATATGTACAAGGATTCAATGCTCAAGAAGAGAATTTTTGCTGCCTCAAGAAACCTAACCAAGTTGCAAAAAACCATGGAACAAGTGAAGGTAGAAGACCAAGTTTTTGACTGATTCAAGCCATTCCAAACATCAAACGACATTCCTTGAAGCTCTCTAAAGAGTTCCAGACCATCACAGATCATCAACACCTCCTGAAAAACAATTTCAAAATCATGGTTTGCCCCTTTTTTTCAATTTCGATTTTGATCATATACGCGTCATAAACATGTTTTGATTGTATATTTATGATCGTGAGAACCTATGCAATGTTTATGAATTGGTTGATTTTAGTTTAAGTGCAGGTACTAAGAACCACCATTGTTAAGGTTCCAAGCTTTCAATTTGGGAACCTTAGGTTAGAGGAAAAATTGGCTAAAACTAAGGGCATCACTAGAAGTAATACCGCTACTCGACAGAGATTTCTGGGCAATCAAAACTCCCACACAATCTGTTTCAGATCATCTTTTACTCAACAGAGTCACTAGACGATATACCCCAGATTAAGACGATTCTTCAAAAGACCATTCAACAGAGTCTTAGAATAATTTTCCCCCCAGTACAATCAAGATGTTCATCTGATGTTCATTATGCAACCTTTCTTGATGTTTAAGCACTTGTTCATATGCAAAGAATGTTCTATCCTAAGAATGATAATTCTAATGCAAATTTTATGCTTGTCTTGAAACAAAAGCTTTTGAAACGATGTCGAAACATCACATTTTCCTGTGAAAAAGATAACAAAAGCTGGAGTGATACCAACTCAAAAGTTATAGCAAGCCTCATAGGATTCAGGATATCGTGTTCTCGTTACAGTTTTGCTTTCAAATTAACCCCGCTTCAATTAGAACTTTTAGGGGTTGTAACGTGGCCTGGTTCACGGTTTTAAGAAGAAAGGATTTTAAGCTCAAAATATTTGGTGTCCACCCCCTTCATGATGTTCTCCAAACCTAAGTTCAGTTAACTCGGTACGAGCAAATAGCAATCATCTCTCACAAGAGGAATTTGATGGTTGAGAAACCACTAAAGTGTCTTGGTCACACAACTTGACTGTGCTTAGAACGAGGCTTCTGGGACACGACAGTCACTCACGCTTTTTACTTTAGTGTCTGATCACACGACTTTGTTCTTCACTGAGGATATCATTTTCTTATCCTCGCCTTTCTGGCTTTCCAATTTGCTTTCACAACATTTGCCTCTTTTTTTGCCTAAGCCACTTATTACCAAGTTCGACTTAGCGGGATTTTTTTGTATATTCACACTTCTTAGAACAAATCATGTGATCTCGAGACTTTGATTAATTAGAAGTGATTGTGACTTCCTAACTTCTTTGCAGATGAGGAATACCCATTGGGACATTGTCTTACTTTGATGCAAATTATTGACAGGCGAAGCTTGACTGCTACAATTTCTCATCCTTTTAGAGGATAGTCATAGTTGTATCCTTTGATGCACACTCTTGATGAGTTTTGAATGCTCGACCAGATTAATTGAACACTACCCTGCCCCGGGTTAAAAATGAGGGTTTTTTCTGAACTGAAAAGAAACTCTTACTTCAAGGCTCAAAGGGGTTGACGAGGGTCTAACTCCTTTATATCTCCGATGTTTGGGGATTTGAAACAAGGCTTATACATCGTCAACAGGGTTTTTATTCAAAAGAAATACCGTTTGAGATTCTTGGTATATTGTTTGTCATCCTCCCTACAGAGATTTTTCTTTATTAACAAGAGTTGAGTATCAAAAGCATTTAAAAACAATTAAGAGTGAATACGAATGAATTAGTTCAAGACAAACATATTCAATGCATTATGATTAACATTCAGAAGATGAAAATGTTTTGCATACAAGAAAGTACTGAACAAGCAAGTAAGATTACAAATGAGAATGCAAATGAACTTTGAAATTTCCCTGTTGAGGAGACTTGACTTCGTATGAACTTGTTGTTTTTGATGATGCACTTTGTAGTCTGGACACCACTGAGGCATAGATTCCCCATTTAGGTCTGATGTGAATACAACAGTTTCTGAATTGATCAAGTCTTGGACTTTGTCTCTGTATGTGATACTGTTTTCAACTGAATGGCCAAATGCCCCTGCATGATAATCACACTGACATCAAAATTCAATCCCTCATACTGAAGAGAGATGGGATAATCCATCTGCTTGGTTTCCTTTGATGGAAACTTTGAGCAAGAGAGAGAACAACTGATTCAGAGTGATAGGTGTTGCATCAAACTCTTTTTATGATTCCCTTGGCTCTTGATGGTCTGACTGAGCATATGGATGACTCATTTTAATTAATCATTTGATTATCATGACCTGGAACATGCAATAGTTGTTGGAAATGATCTCCTGGACACACTAGTCGTGCATGATGTTCGAAAGATACTCCTTGAGAATGAATAATCCGACCTCCGGCTGGATATGGAATGAGATTGACCTGTAGGTCCACCACATTTGGATTAACCATATGAAATTATGGCAACAGATACTTGATGTCAAAGAGAATGTTATGACACTAGTATCTGACAAACTGTTTAAAAACCTAAATAATAAAACAAAAGCAGTAAAGAAGACAATCAATTGTTAACCCAGTTCAGTGTGTAACCACACCTACATCTGGGGGCTACCAAGCCAGGGAGGAAATCCACTATAAGAGGTATTAATTCTGGAATAAACCAACAGTTTATCTCTTTCACTTAAGACCTACCCAATGCAACTTCAATCTAAGTACCACTTAGACCTGAGAACCTACTCACTCCCCCTCAATCACAGCAGTGATAATAATTTAACACTTAATAGAATTGTGAAGACATCCTTCAATACACATACTTGATTTTGCTTCAAAGATTTTAATCAAGAGACATAACACTCGTGATTCAAAGCTTTGAGTTGTAAAAACTACCCTTACAGAAAATTCCTACTCCAATTCACTTATCAAAAGATAATTTCTTGGCTCACAAGTAAAACTAAAGACACGTTTACAACTCGCTGCTATCTGCCTTCTTCTTTTTCTCCAAAACGCGCAACTTTCACAAACAGGGTTTGTGAGATAATATAGAAGCAATAGTAGACTCCATCTTGGGCTTGCACAAAAATAGCTAGGGTTAACCAAAGTTAACCTAAGGACTTGGTCTTGGGCTCGCAACATCACAAATTAGGGTTAAACAAAGTTAACCTAATATCCACGTGAGCATAGGATCTAAACTAAACATTCCAGCTCATAACAGCCCAACAGAATCCTGAAAACTCTCAAGAAAAATAAACCTGCACAATTTACTTATTAAATACAGGATGTCTTAACATTGGTCATGACATCACACATCTTGCATACTGATCTTGCAGAATCCAGTACATCTGATTACAGCATAATCATTGTGTTATGCAAAGATTCTGAGCTGCACCTGTAAAACACTCCTTCTACAGAATTTGTCTTCCAACCAGAATGTCATGACATCAGTCAAGACATTTGTCACATCAATCTGGTTTTACCAAAATTTGTAGCCAACATGAAAACACTTACACCATAAATGCCCTCGTATCAAACAAGTCCTGGATCTTGGTCGTCGACGCCTTTCAACTGTTAACAATATGATAGAAATTCCCCTAAATGATATTTGCAGGTGATTCTCAGAAGATGAGATGGACGCTTTACCAAGCGAAGTGCGTACTTAATTGCCAAGAATCGTCTACTTCATGGAAGAGATATTCAGTTGGGGAGAAAATAGTCCTAAATAAATCTTCCAAGCATTAATTGGACTTCAGGAAAAAGACGTCAGACGGGGGCTGGATTCTGAATTCCAACCTCTTGCAATCTTTAATATCACGGCTAAGTGCCCTAGAATGAGAGACACGCTTGAATTTGCACCAAAATATGGAGAGAGAGAGAGAGAGAGGTGTCATACCCCAAAATTTTCCCTCCTACTTCTCAAGACATTTCATACATCCATACTCAAGGATTTCACAAGGGTTGACCAGACAAACCCTCTCCTAAGCAATCAACCCAAACTAGGGTTTGGCAATTCTCAGATCAAGGTGGTTCCAAACATCTCCAATGGTCATCATGCCTCATCATATGCTTCAAAGAATCTCCATGTCAAGTTGCAAGCCTTACAGGTCAAGTTTCCTCAGACAATTGCTTAGATGGTTGAAAATCAGTTGTATTGGACAAAAAGTCAACTGTGGTCAACATACAGTCAAACTTCATGATTGTTGGTAAACATCCATATTTTGAAATGATATTCTTCATTTGATCAAGGGTTGATCATGATTCATCAAGAAAACTCAAGATTTGATCAAAAGTCAAACTTTCCAAATTAGGGTTTTTGAAGGAAAAGTCAACAGTTCTTTGATTGAGCATAACTTTCTCATACTTCATCAGAAATTTTTCCACCACCTCTCATTTTGAAGAGAATTCAATTCTCTACAACTTCATGTCTCACAAGCTTGGTCATAAAATGCTTCATTTGGAAGATATGGATCAAAACATTACAGGTCCTTTTCAAAGTCAACAAAAAGTCAACTTTTTGTAAAGAAGTGTTATTGAGCATGGTAACTTAAATTGAGATGAAACCAAAGAGGTTGTTTAGAGGACATCTAGATATTTCTAAAAAGTCCAAGAACACCCAAAAATGTTTAAAACTGAGCAAGATACACCTTGCACAAGTTGGTCATTTTTGAAGAGGTGCACAAAGAGAAATACTTGTCAAAAGCCAAAATTTTGCAAATGGACCTAACTTTTCTTGGTTCAAACTTGTTCCTCAGCTAATTTAGAACCTCCAAGCCCAAGGCCACGAATTTTATCTTTTAGTTTCTATTTATTTTGGATTTTAATCATTTAAAAGCCAATTAAATTAAAATAAAAGGTAGAAAATCAAAATTAAATGCAAATTGGATTTTTCTCTCATTCTTGAGGTCCAAGTCATTCACACAAGCTGGAAAATTCGAAATTGGCATTGATTGGCAAGAGAATTGATTGAAATTTGATCAAAAAGGCAATATTTGGTTTTATACCAAATCAAATATTTTCTCATTGATTGGTACATTATTTCCTCATGATTCTTGACCTAAATCCATCCACTATAAGTACACAATGCATTCACATGAACAAAGGACGAAAATTCTACCTCTAAGAACCCTTACCAACTTCAAAAAAAACTTGTATTTCAAGTAACTTGCAGCCCTAGTTTCAGGTGGTTTCAATCGATTCTAAGGATTCCAATACATTCCTAGAGGTCCCCTGAATCGATCCAGATACTCACAAGCCACCCAAACATCCAGAATCACGAATTCCAGATTTCGGTTTGTTCATTATAACTCAATTTCGATTTTGGATTTTCATGCATATTTAACATGTTTTGATGTTTGGTTTGTGTTTAGAATGGAGTTTCGAAGCTATCTGCATCATTTAATTGTGTTTTGAGTACAGGAATCATGAGATGCCATGGTTAGGGTTCATAGGTTCGATTTAGGGCTTTGCATTCTAGGAAAAATTGGACGAAACTAAGACCACCATCGTGTTTAGAATGAAGTTTCCAATCGATCCATGTACTCATAATGTATTTATATTGCTTGTGTGTGATTTTAGAAATTTGCAGGGGCCTTAGCATCGAGCCAGACCGACGCTATCTGTTTGAAAATTCAAACGAAGAAGATGAAGATCTTCGCGCGTGATTTGGTTTTCCAGAAAACTAATTCCCTTAAAATGTTTTCGTTTCATTATTCTAACACCAAACGCAGGTTGGCTCAGTGGCAAGGGCAGCGCGCGTGTGAGAGCATGGTCAGGGGTTCGATCCTTGGCATGGCAATTCTTTTTTACAACCTTTGCAAACTAACTCTTTTTATATTTTCTTTTCATATTTTTCTATTTAATTTATTTTCTCTTCAAATATTTTTCTCATGCATTTAAAAATCACAAAAAATATTTTTCTTTTGCATTTTAATCAGAAAAATACTTATTTAATTTTTGACATTAAAATTAATATTTTTGCATGAATATTTTAATTAATTGTTAATTAACCTTTAAATTGACTTTTAATGGCTTTTTGCTCATCAAAAACGATCCAAAAATTCCCAAAAAATTTCTACATCATCTAATCAGCATTGCTAACCTAAAATCTTTTTCCTCATTCAAAAATCTTATTTTTACTAACATATCTTCTCTTATGCGAATTTCTTGTATTTTTCGATTATTATGTATCTGTTTACAGGTTGTAATAGTTAGGATTTATTTTCTCGCATTCCTTTCCAATATTATGTAACTGCTCATGGGATGTAATAGTTTAATTAGGACTTTTACTTTCCGTACTCCTATTATGTAACTGCCCCAAAGCCATGTAATAGCATAGGACTTTTACTTTTCCGCAATTTACTTTTTGCACCCTATAAACTGCTAGTAACTAGGCGTGTATGGCAAGATAAAAACGAACGTAGATCACTTGTAATTCCAAGATAACATATTTGAATTCAACACACTCTCTTCACACATGCACCCCTTAGGGTAATTCTCTCTTGTTGCCTTTCGAACAAATGGTCAAGTCCCTCAAACGTAGAGGTATCCTAGCACCGTTGCCTACAAACATATCATCATAGTCCCTTCGAATCAAAGATCATGAGTCCCTCGACGTAGCCTACAAAAACATGATCTCGTCCCTCGATTGTTGCCTACGAAAAGTGATGATCGTCCCTTCGAATGTGCTAGGATACTTCCTACAAGTTGCCTTCTATGACCATCCGATGTCCCTTCGAATGTCCCTTCTACATCCAACGAATAGGGTTACCTACCAACTAATGGTATGGATAGCACTATTCTAAAGGAACGTAAAATAACATGAAAACGACCATTCTGAGTAGGTAATAAGACTTTTAGTTGCTTGCTCAAACAAAATACTTTCACACCACACACTTTTGTCAAAGTTCAAACTCTTTTCAAAACGAAACATTTCTGAACACTTTGTATACATTCCTACATGAATCATTACAAAGTCAAAGCGAAATGCCTTTTCAAAACATTTTTGTCAAACACACAGAAAGCAATTTTGTTTAAGTGAGCTAAAAGCAACTAAGAGCCCGTAGAAAACTACGGATGAAAAGGGGTGTTAATCCCTTCCCTTTTCATAACCTTCTCCCTTACTTAGAATCTAACGAAGGTATTTTTTTGTTCTTTTCACTTTCCCTTAATTAGATAAAAGAAAAGTCAGCGGCGACTCTTGCTATCCGCAACATTTGCGATAAAAAGCAAAACAAATCTCAAAATCAGTTTTCCCACCGTATTACAAGGTGTTGGTGGAGTACCCAAAGCATGAAGCTTAATCATTAAATTTTCATCAGGAGGGAAAGTAATTAGACGCAAGGAATTGGAGACAAGTCTCCACGCTTCTTAGAGTCCTTCTATATCTGTAGGCAAGTTTTGCCCGACGCATTCAATTGGAGCTTAAGAACTAGATTCTGGTGAGCAAACTCACGAACCCGACATTGTGGAATAGATCCACTAATTTCACCATGACTCGTATGAGATCCCATAAGATGGAGAGAAGTGACAACATTTTTCGCAGGCAACCTATATCAAATTACTCCCACTTGTTAGCACTGTTTTCAGAATCCCCATAACCAAACTCAGCGGAGTCCTCAACCGATTTTCCAAGAGTCTGTGACCATGAATCAAGGTTTGCAGCTTGCATGCTCATCATAAACCCCCAAATGATTTTTGAATAGTCTGGCTCCCCACAAAGTTACCCCATCTGATTAAGAGAGGTGAGAAGTCAAGAGTTGCAGTTCTGAACAGAAAATATCCGGTCTGAGAATAAGAGAAGTCCCCAAGTTTCAAGTTCCTGTTATGTATGCATAAAATGAATGAATATGCATGTTAGATATATACACATGTATTTTTCTGAAATTTCTTTTAGGAAAAATAAACATGCTACGATGCAAGTGCAATTAATCATGAGTTACATAGCTTCGCGTAACAACGGGTAACATCTGCACAATTAGATGACATTTGTAGAATCTTCTAGATAACTACCATACAATCCCTAAATAGGGTGAAGATATCGGGATAAAAGGTGCAGCACCAATCAAGATGCCATAGAAAATACCAGATAACCAAATGCTAGAAGGACACACGATCACCAATAGAATTGAATGTCACCACCGGAACAGTATAATCATCATCAAATAAGTAGTCCTCATCTGAACATGGTGCAAGTGCATCGTGAAATGATCATGGGTTTACTACTTCCATGATATTGCTCAAAATGATGTGTTTTTCTGATCTAGTTGAAGAAAACAAAGATCACGGACAGAGTAACGACTAAAAAACCACTAAATGGAACCATAGTCACCAACAGAAAATACCAAGTCACCAACAGTCACCAACGGTACCTGTAGTAATCATGATGATCCCGTCCCACTCACGGGTAAGACTAAGGCTTGGGTAAGGTTAAAGTAACTTAGGATCAGGTTCGCCTAGGGATACTACCATCGTAACACCTACGTGATGACGATATCACCTTGCTTGAAACCTCCCCTGAGCATGGACGACGTGACAAACTACAAGATCTACATCTGATATATGTCATGTTCCACTCTAGTCTTAGGTGGCCTATATGTCTCTCGGTCGGGGTATGGGGCCTTTTACCTCTTATAACTCCCACCCACCATAGAAACAGATCACAGCACAACAGTCCAGCCAATGTTTGAAAGCAGTAAAATGTCACATAGAATGCAATGCAAACATACAAAGGATGGTGCGATAAATCGAGTAAATAGATAAACACCCAATAGACATGAAAATAAAAGCTATGATCAACTCCTAGACGGACCAGCAATAGGTTAACTATCCCTAGTGGAGTCACCAACTGAAATCACCCGATTGAACTTTTGAATGATAGGAAGTATCAATGGAGTCGCCATCAAACGTCTTTTATCTCGTGGAGGAGAAAGGAAACATCGAGTAAACCTGAGAGGGAAGAAACCACGGTCTCACGATCGAGAGATTTAGGTAAGGTGTTTGTTACGTGAGGGGAAGGTATTAGCACCCCACACGCCCGTAGTACTCTACGGTATCCACTTCTATTTTCTAGATAAAGGGTGTGTTATATTTATCTATCACTTAATTGCTACAATGCATGCAAAAGAAAAGGAAAATAAAGAAACCATTGGGAAAAGAAGGAAGTTTTTACAAGTTGTGCTCGATCGAGCCCGTGATAAGATGCCTATGTATTCCCTCGTGCAATGAGAAAGTCAGAGCGCCGTAGGTCGGCTCACTTGTTTTGGTGGGTTTTGTGTTTTTTAGTTATGAAAAGGTTTTAAACACAAAATAAAATGCGCCTATAGGTGAAAAAGAGTTTGTTTTGGTTGTTTGCTTTTACCTTTGTGGAAGGAGTTCAAACCATTATTAAGTGTTTTTGTTTTCAAAAGAAAAACAAAGCAAGTTTTAGTTTTAATTACATGCAAGGATGCAAAAAGAAACAAGCAAAACAAAAGGGAGACTAGCTAGTATTAACCCTAATGTTGTCATGCAAAGATTGGCCCTATGGTTAAGGATGAGGGAATCTCTCCCTATATTGACATGTCAAGGATGTATATCCTAATGTCTAGGCACGAAAGTTATCCTAGCCGAGCGGTCCTAAAGGAAAGCTATCATATATCCGTCTTGGTTATAAAACTAAGGGATGCAAGGGGATGAAGCAATCAAGTGCTTTGGCAGAAGCACACAAGCAATGCAATGCACAAACAAATGCCATAGAAGCGTAGGAAAAGGAGGATGTCCCATAGCCTACAACAGCAAGCCGAGGGCCGGAAGCAACCAAAAACCAACACATTCTGATTCCCGTGAGTGGTATCACCGCATGACATGAATTGTCAAGTGTGAAGAGTAAATGATGTGAGTTCAGCAGTAAATGCGAACCCCGGGAAAGCGTGGAGAGTCAAAATAGGGGACTCTTGTCACTTTATTATTATTGACTCGATAAGGAAGCAACACGGTTCACGTGTGTTGAGCTGACACGGACTAGAACTATGCGGGGGTCGATTGCTGACCCTTTCCGTGTGCTCATCATATCATCATGACTCAATAGCATGAAATGTAAAAATCGGGACTTTGCTTGGTGGTGCCACGTCGGGTTGCCTAACCACTCTGACCTATGCAAGCACAAAATGTAAACACTTACTAAGAATGAGCTCCCTATGCACGGATGAGGGCTTTAAACATAACCAAACACATGTAGCACACAGAAGCGCCCTAAACTGGTCTTTAAATATACCAGAGGGGTTCCTGAACATGCTCCAACTACGGAAGCCCCATTATGCATCTCTATTCCTACTTCTCATGGCAAAACAAAAGTTGTAAAGCCCTACTTCTCATGATATCTAGGAAAGCTGTAAGAGAATGCAATAAAACAATGTAGAAACTACCAAACGGGTATCGAATCCAAAGAGCACTGCGAGCTAAAGAATACTCCGGAAAACTTCAAGTACTGCAGCCACGCAATAAGAGTAAACCGGTTGAGAAACTCTCAAAGTATCAAAAGCAAGTAGAATACGCGTTCATACGTATCCGAAGTAATAACACCTGCAAGAAAACCATGCAAGCTTACAATAGAATGTACGCATATGCGCACAAGTCAAGGAACATGTATATACACATTCCAATCAAGTGTACCTACAAGAAAACCATGCAAGCATACAATAGAATGTACGCATATGCGCACAAGCCAAGGAACATGTCTATACACATTCCAATCAAGTGTACCTGCAAGAACAGAATTAGACCGAAAAAGCGGGTAAAAAGAATGTACACGTGGGTGTACAAACGCAAAACACCTGCAAAAAAACCACACAAGAAGACAATAGAATGTACGCATATGCGCACAAGCCAAGGAACATGTATGTACACATTCCAATCAAGTGTACCTTCAAGAAAACTGTTCGCGTTAAAAAGTGACGCGCGAGGGAATCGAATCACAATTCGGATTCTCTAGCTCGAAACGATTTACTCTTTTGATTTGTTTATAAATATGTCACGAGCATCAAGCTTTATTATTTCCAACACAAGAAAAATGATTATTAAAAAGGGGAAAGCTGCAATACCCTCAATTGATATGATATACATTACGACTAGCGCGAACTAGACGCAACGCATTGGGGAGATTCTGGGCAAGGGGGTTTGTTATATAAAGGGAATAGATGTGGCACCCTAAACATATATAGTTATATATAGCTTTATATATGAATAGTTTGATATGTTTGTGTGTTTTAAATTGCTATTTCTATGGTTGGGAAAGTTTCTCCTTTGGATTTTAAGAAAGGTAGATTATGTGGGATCCTAGGTTTTGTTATTATTGTGCTCGCAAATATCATTGGGATCTTCTGCATACATATCCCCTAATGGGAATCAGAGCATTTGTAGCTCGGATTTAAGGGAGCTATGGTTTTGTTTGGTTTGAGAGAGAAAGAAGTTTGCTCGCCAAGGATGAGACCTTGTGCCTACGTATTCTCAAAGGGATGTTGAGAAAGTCAGAGCAATTGTAGTTCCCTCTTATGCTAGTGGAAGCAACGGGTGTTATTAAGAGACAAAGACAAATGTCATCTTAATGAAAAATGTATCTAATCTATTTCATCACATACATTTTGAAGGTTGATTGATTAAATCTTTCATCGTAAGTTATTGGTGTTTTGCTTGAGTGTACAAGCGTTACCACTTACGAGTTAAGAAAGATGTTTGAAAGATGATTGAATCTTTAATTGTAAGCATTGGGTGTTTTGCTTGAGTGTACAAGCGTTACCACTTACAGTTAAAAGATGTTTTTGTTTGAAAAAGTGTTTGAAAAAGATTTGATTGTATGTGATGTGATAGATGAGATACTTCTTCCATAGAGATGATAAATGTAGAAATTTCTCTTTGATTCAATATCTTCTCAATCATTCAAAACTGATATTTATCAGTTATAATCTACCCCTAGCTGATGACAAGGCTTATAGAAGAGAGAATTATGAAAAATGACTTATAATTTTGAAGCATGAACTTTGAATTCCATGGTTTTGAAGCTCTATGTTTCAAAATCAAAAGTATAGCTAGACAAAGTTTTTTTGCAAGTTCCTGGACTTTTTGGAAAGCTTGTAACAAGAGCTACAACTTTCATGTTTTGAGTTTTTTCTGAATCCAAATGGATCTAGGTGAAAAATGGCCTAGAAAGTGAGAAAAAACCATGTTTCTTAACACTTGAAAAAATTTCTAAGTGTTAGAAAAATTTCAAGTCTTGACTTTTTGTTGACTTTTTCACATTTCTTGATTTTTTATGATCATGATGGATTATTTGAAATGTTTTTATGATTGAAAAAGTTTAGTCTTGAAAAAGTTGACCAAAAGTAAAAGTTTGACTTTTTTGAGCAGATGAATTTTCATCAGATGGTTCAGAATTTGTCTGATGGAGAAACATGGACTTTTGCAATGTTTTGAATCAAGAAATTAGGTCAATATATTGCATTTAAGATGTTAAGATCAATCTTCAAGCAAATAGGTCATCCATTGAGCAGAAAGCCAATGATTCACTATCTTCGATCAAAACCCTAATTGGTCGATTCAAGGTAGATCATGAGAAAAAGTTGGGAATCTGAAGATCAAATGTTGATGATTGATTAAGATAGATAATTTGAGGTGAGTGGAAACTCAAACCCTAATTGGTCATATCTTGAACAGATGAAATTTTGTAGAAACCCTAATTTTGACTTCTAGAAGCCACGCACGATCTTTTCTAGTCTGAAACTGTTAGTGATGCAGTGCTGCATATGTAAGGTGGTATCTTAGGTCAAAAATTGGGGTATGACAAAAACCACGCAAACAGACAATAGAATGTACGCATATGCGCACAAGACAAGAAACATGTGTATCCACATTAAAATCAAGTGTACTTGCAAGAACAGAGTTAGACCGAAAAAACAGGCAAAAAGAATGTACACGTGGGTGTACAAATGCAAAACACCTGCAAGAAGGGAGTTAGACCCAAAAAGCAAGCAAATAGAATGTATACGTGAGTATACAAACGCAAAACACCTGCAAGAAGGGAGTTAGACCCAAAAAGCAAACAAATAGAACGTATATGTGGGTATACGAGCGTAAAACACCTGCAAAAAAGGGAGTTAGACCCAAAAAGCAAGTAATAGGAGGTACACGTATGTGTACAAATGCAAAACAAGGATGCTAGAAGTCTAAATCTCACATGAAAGGAGTCTAAATACCTCGTACATGAAATAAACTATCAAAATTAACAAAGCAAGTGGTATAAATAATGCTCCAAATGCAAAATCGATTACAAATATGATTATAATCTAGTATAAGCATGCAAGAATTGAAATGAAATAGGAAAAATTGGGATGGGAAGTCGGTTTTTCAAAATCAGGGCGAAAAAGTCAACTTCTCGGAATCAATTAAAATCGCATAGTTGCTTGCAAAAACTTCAATGGTTTCAAAAACATATGCGCTTTTAATTAATTCTGAGTGGAAGTCGTACTTTTTGAGCATTAAAGTAACGGGGCAGCTACTCTGTTTAGGCATGCTATGCTCAAAATTTGGATCCAAAACCTCCAAAATCGATTCCAGAACGTGTCAAAACATAGGAGACATGTACCGCTACTTCGGACTTTCAAAGAAAAATGCATTCCGAAGTGTGAAATTGCCAAAAATCGCTTATGGAATTGCAAAATTCATGTTTTGAATTAAATTTCGATTCAAGTTTTTGTTTGATTTTGAAATGTTAAATGAATCGGATCCTAATCCATAACATGTAATCAAAAGGCAAAAGGAAAAAGAAACGCAAGTTATGTACATGTATAGTTGAATTTCAAACATGAAAAAGAATGTAAAAATGCATGTAAATGCATATGTACATGTGTTGTGTGGTGTTTAGGTGAATACATGTGCAAATGTGTGTGATATCATATGCAAATGATACATACTATATGCAAAGATTACCTAAATGCAATGCTAACATACAAGAATGCTAAATGAAATCAAGTATGTGAGGTAGGTTTGAGTTATGAAATTATGCATGTGAAGGTGTGAGTGAAAGTGAGATTTTGGCACATTCTTATGTCATAAAAGTGAACACTAATGCATGAAGTGGACTTAAATATTCTTTATACATGAACATACAATAATGCATTTTATGTCAAAGAGTGTGTATTCAAGCATGTGTATGTGAATTATGTACAATTTGCAAATGTGTGTGAAATAGGTGCCTTAATTCCTACATTTCGACACAATTCAATGCACAAAATAAGCCTCTAATCACATAATTCAATGCATGTTGATTGATCTACACATTTCCTAATGCATGAGCATACAATTAATGATTAAAATTGTTCAAATCATGTGCCTAAATGCAAAGAAAATCAACACCATAAGTGTATGTGTGTGTAATGTGCAGAAAGCTTCACACCGACACCTTTCGAGTCATCAAAACGGATCCAAATCAAAGAATTCGACAAAACCAAATTAATAATCGAAATCCACACGAAATTTGCAATCAATTCGACTATTCAAATTCAAAAAAAAATCAAAAGTCAAAAAATAGCTTAAAATAAGTGCTTAATTGGATTCATCACTTACTGGAGAGATGACACACCCACACTTGTTTTTCGGAATAAAGGCAACCCAAACAAGTGATATAGAAGCAAACATTGAGAAATGCAGGAATGCATTAATGATGCTATTATGTATGAATGATGAATGTCATATGCATGCTGACGATACTTGACAAGACAACAAAAGGGGTATTTGGGAAAAGGACTATGTCATAGTTCAAACAAATACTCAGTAAAATCCGAAGCCATGGTGTAGACGTTACTGATGATGAATCTGAGTTGCATGCTTTAAACTTTTCTGGAAAAGGCATTTCATTGGCAACCTTGTTGGGGATTCTTTTTGGATAAGAATATTGTCCTTTGATGATTTCTTTCTGAGGAGAAGAAAACTTCTTAGCAGTTGTTTATCATTCAGAGGTCGAAACACTCATGGAAAAACTATTGAATTTCTTTCTGTGTTCATAGTTCAAAGGAAAATTTCGCTTTTATTTCAAAATTTTAAAGTAAAAATTCATTTAAAACTTTTTTTTTAGTTTCAAAAGTGATTTTCACAAGAAAAAGTGTTATTTTGCAAAACAGAATAAAGCAAGAATTGCAAACAAATGGGCACAAGGCTCAAATTTTATTGATAGAATGGTAATCAGCCAAAGGCGTGATTCCATGAACTATTTACAAAAGTTGGAAATGATAATTTATTGGGAAAAGGCTACACTGAAGGCAATAACCACTATTCTCCCTAACAACTTTGAATTCCAACTGTGCTTGTTGCTTTAGAAGATTTGATTGAAGATCCGTTGATGGAAGATTCTTCAGATTGACGAAGTACGAACTGATGCAGTTACTTTGTCATTTTTATCCTTACTTTTTGCCTAGATTGCCCTTTCAGGTTTTCAATCTATCAGGATAATATCTGTTTATTGTCTCTAATTTTTGCCTGGACCGCCTTTTCAGGTTTTCAGTCCACCGAGACGCTCATTTTTGCCTAAGCCACCCTTTTCGGGTTTTTGACTTACCGAGTTGTTCTTTTGTTTTTTTAGACAAAGTATTTCTTGACTGCATCAGTATTCACAGGATGCAGGAGTTCATCACCGTCCATGGTTGTGAGAGTCATAGCATTGCCAGAAAAGCTTCTTTTGACGATGTATGGGCCTTCGTAATTAGGAGTCCATTTGCCCCTAGAATTTGGTTGAAAAGACAGGATCTTTTTAAGCACGAGGTCGCCTTCTTGAAATTCACGAGGTCGAACCTTTTTGTCGAAGGCTTTCTTCATCCTTCTTTGATATAATTGTCCATGACACAGAGCGGTCAGACACTTTTCTTCGATTAAGTTCAGCTGATCGTATCTGCTTTGACACCATTCGGCCTCAGATAACTTAGTTTCCATGAGAACTCTCATTGATGGAATTTCAACTTCTACGGGGAGCACTGCTTTCATGCCATATACTAAAGAAAAAGGAGTTGCCCCTGTTGAAGTACGTACTGAAGTACGATACCCATGTAGAGAAAATGGCAGCATTTCGTGCCAGTCTTTGTAGGTGATGACCATCCTCTGGACGATCTTTTTTATGTTCTTGTTGGCAGCTTCAACGGCTCCGTTCATCTTTGGCCGGTAAGGAGATGAGTTATGATGCTCGATCTTGAATTCCTCACACAGTTCTTTCATCATTTTATTGTTCAAGTTCGATCCATTGTCTGTAATGATCTTACTCGAAACTCCATATGGGCAAATGAGGTTATTCTTGATGAACCTCACAACCACTTGTCTTGTAACATTGGTGTAAGATGATGCTTCGACCCATTTGGTGAAGTAATCAATAGCCACTAAAATGAAGCGATGTCTGTTGGATGCTTTGGGTTCGATCATCCCAATCATGTCGATGCCCCACATGGAGAAAGACCACAGAGAGGAGAGAATGTTGAATAGAGTCGGTGGCACATGGATCTTATCTGCATAGATCTGGCACTTGTGACATCTCTTGACGTGTTTACAGCAATCGGATTCCATTGTTATCCAATAGTATCCTGCTCTCAAGATCTTTCTAGATATTGCATGCCCATTTGAATGGGTTCCAAAGGACCCTTCATGCACTTCGTGAATTATTGTGTCTGCTTCGTGTTTATCCACGCATCTGAGCAAGACCATGTCGAAGTTTCTTTTGTATAGCACATCTTCATTCAGGAAGAAATTTCTAGAAAGCCTCCTTAGAGTTTTCCTATCTTATTTCGATGCCCTGAGTGGGTACTCCTGAGTTTGAAGGAAGCGTTTGATATCGTGGAACCACGGTTTATCATCGATGACTGCTTCAGTTGCAAACAAATATGCAGGTCTTTCAAGGTGTCTGATACGGATCTTAGGCATATTGTTCCAATGGTTGACTTTGAACATGGAAGATAGAGTAGCCAAGGTGTCTGCCATTCGATTCTGATCTCGAGGGATATGATGCAGTTCGACTTTCTTGAAGAAAGTCAACAAACATCTTGCATAATCTCTTTAGGGAATCAAACCAAGATGATGAGTTTCATACTTGTCTTTGATTTGATTGATCACAAGGGCTGAATCTCCATATATGTCAAGGATCTTGATCCTCAAGTCGATGGCTTCTTCGATACCCATGATACAAGCTTCATATTCTGCGATGTTGTTGATGCAATCAAATAGTAATCTGGCGGAAAATGGGATATGAGAACCCTCGGGAGTGATGATGACTGCCCCAATTCCATTGCCAAAAACATTAACTACTCCATCAAAGATTAAGCCCCATCTAGATTCTGGATCAGGACCTTCTTCAAGTAATGGTTCGTCACAATCTTTCATCTTTAAGTACATAACATCCTCGTAAGGGAAGTCGAACTTGAGAGATTGGTATTCGTTGATCGGTTGATAGGCTAAGTGATCGGCGAGAATGCTTCCTTTGACCGCTTTTTTAGCACGGTACTAGATGTCATATTCAGATAATAACATCGAGCAATTCTTCCTGATAAGGCAGGCTTTTCAAAGACGTACTTGATTGGATCCATTTTGGAGATTAACCAAGTCGTGTGATTGATCATGTACTGGCGGAGACGTTTCGAAGCCCACACCACAACATGTTTTCTCGAGCATGGAGTAACGAGTTTCACAATCTGTGAACTTTTTACTCAAGTAGTAAATGGCATGCTCTTTCTTACCGGTTTCATCTTGCTGTCCAAGCACGTAGCCCATGGAATCTTCTAGCACATTAAGGTACATGATTAATAGTCTTCCTTCGATTGGAGGAATCAATATTGGAGGTTCTGACAGGTATTCCTTGATACTGTCAAACGCTCTTTGGCAATCTTCTGTCCACACAACTTCTTGATTTTTGCAGAGAAGCTTGAATATTGGTCCACAAGTAGCAGTCATCTGAGAGATAAATCTGGAGATGTAATTCAACCGTCCAAGAAATCCTCTTACTTGCTTTTCTGTTTGTAGCGTAGGCATTTCTTGAATAGCCTTGACTTTGTCAGGGTCAACTTCAATACCTCTTTGACTGACAATGAAACCTAGGAGTTTTCCAGATCTTACCCCAAAGGTGCATTTGTTAGGATTCAGGCGGAGCTGAAATTTCCTTAGTCGCTGAAACAACTTTAAGAGATACTCTATATGCTCTTCTTCAGTGTCATACTTTTCTATCATGTCGTCCACGTAGACTTCGATCTCTTTGTGCATCATGTCATGAAAGAGAGTAGTCATTTCCCTATGATAAGTTGTGCCTGCATTCTTTAATCCAACCGGCATTACTTTGTAGCAAAATGTCCCCCGTGGCATGATGAAAGATGTCTTCTCCATGTCTTCGGGAGCCATTCTGATCTGATTATAGCCAGAGAAACCGTCTTTTGGACTAGCTTTGTTCAAGTCCCGGTAGTCAACACACATTATGACCTTTTCGTCTTTCTTGGAGACATGCACTATGTTGGCTAACCATTGAGGATATTCAGAGGTGACGAGGAAACCTGCGTCGAGCTGCTTTTGAACCTCCTTTTTGATTTTGTCGTCCATGTCTGGGTGAACCCTTCTCAGTCTTTGTTTAACTGGCAGACACTTTGGTTTTAATGGCAAGTGATGCTCCACGATGCTGGTATCTAAACCTGGCATGTCCTGGTAGGACCAAGCAAACACATCGACGTATTCTTTGAGAAGATCTATCAGTTTTCTCTTGACTTTGTTGTCGAGTAGAGCTCCGATGTTCACTTCTTTTTTGTCTTCCTCAGAACCTAAGTTGATTGCTTCCAAAGGCTCTTTGTGAGGTTGAATAATTCTTTCCACGTGCTTAAGTAGTCGGGAAATATCATCCGGGATCTCTTCTTTAATTTCTTCCTCGGTATCAAACACAGGGAATTCAAAGTCGAGAGAGAGCGTAGAGTTATTGCGTTCAATGGATTTGTCCATTTTTTAATCTGCATGTTTGATTTATGTTTGATTAATTAACTCTTCTCTTCTTTTTTTAGAAAAAAGTTAATGTGAAAGTGTATGCAGATTATTTATTATTATTTTTTTGATTGTTTGTTTTTATTTGGTTTTTTTTAGGATTACCATTTCCAGAAAAGGGTAAAAAAACAGGAAAAACAAACACAAAATGTGGAATCAAAACAACGCTTTTATTTATGATTCACAATATGAAACAGGGCCCTAAATACAAACTCATTTGTCTTGGGCAAGACAAAGAGAAATTATTTAAAAGCTAAACCCTATAAAACATCTCTCCGCCTTGGGCGAGGTGAGAGTTCAAAACAAAAGCAAAATAAACTACTTAGAGCTATGAACATCAGTCTGAGCTTTAACAGGCTTCCAATAGTGGCGAACTCCTTGGAAGTCTAGATACTCTGGTAGTTTTCCTTTTGGCTTATTTCTTGTGTAGACTTTTGTCGTTGGTCGAACAGGCTTTGAAGACTCTGGTCGGTTGACCTTGCCTTTTGTGCTGCTGAAGCGATCTTCTTCTGCTTGATTGACAGGTCGAGGAGCATAGAATGCAGCATATGTGCTTTCAAGTGGCATGTATTCAGGATTCTTGGGATGTTCTTCCCAATCTTCTGAGTGAAGAGACTTGTTGTCCGCGACACTTTCCAACTCATTTCCAGAATTATTTTCCTGATCTTCTTCGGTAATTGTGTTGATGTAGTGATAATCAAAATCTGGCTTAATAAACTCGACAGGCACATTGAAGCAGATATTTTCATTTGGGATCTCAATTTGATTATGAGATCGAGAAGATGTGTATAACTCTTCTGGTTGACTAGGATACTCAAGAGGATCGTCCCATCCAGTTGGTTGGATGTCTTCAATTCTGATTTTTGAGCTTTCAGGTGCAGTATATCTCACCATATAGTCAAACTTTCCACTTGGTTCTCCCAAAGTATCCCAAACTTCAGAAGGGAAAGGTGGAGTTTCATTCTCATTCTTTTGTAGGAACATGCCTTTGAATTGGTCTATTGGAGGATAGAACGGTGCGTACAATTCTTCCTGGGACACATATTCAGAGCTATCAAGATAAGTGCTCCACTCTTAGGATTCCGAGAGGTTGTCTTCATTACCTTCATCGATAATACCATTAACCTCTTGAATAACAGGGTTTAAGAAACCTCCGCTGTGGAATACTTCTTTAATTGGACGAAGAGTTTCATCCTTTTCATGGGCTTTTGGGAATACTGGAGCAAATCCGAGCCCTGTTTTTGTTTCGTAGTTGACAGGATTTATTACTTGTCCCCAACCTGCGGCATTACCGTCTTTCACTATCTGCGCCGCTTCTTTGTAAGAGGAGATAGACGATCTATTTTTCTTTGCAGATTCACCTTCTAACGAGAGTCCTTGGAATTGTGTCCCTTCAACATCGTCGGCAGTGATGAAAGAAAAGGTGGACAAATGGCTTACTAGTAAAGCTTGTTCACCGATGATGGTTACTAGCTTCCCATTTGCTGTGAATTTCAGTTTCTGATGGAGCGTGGATGTCACTGCTCCTGCTTCGTGTATCCAAGGTCGTCCTAGCAAACAACTGTAAGCAGCTGGCACGTCCATGACCTGGAAAGTAATTTGGAAGGTATGTGGACCAATCGTCATTGGAAGGTCGACTTCCCCAATACTGGATTTCCTTGATCCATCAAAGGCTTTGACCACTATATCATTGGATTTCATCGGCTTTCCTTTGTAAGATAAACGAGAGAGAGTCATTTTTGGCATTACATTCAAGGATGAACCAGTGTCCACTAGCACGTTAGACAGAGAGTCTGATTGGCAATTCATAGAGATATGTAGAGCAAGATTGTGATCTCTTCCCTCCTCTGGGAGTTCTTCATTACTGAAGCTTAAATTGTTGCAAGTTGTTATTGTTCTTGCAGGAAAAACCACGTTGAGGATCTTAAGGGATTCGGAGGCTCATACGAAGGATGCATGGCCTCCAAGCTATAGGTCTAGCTTACCCCGCTGTTGGGAGCCCTTAGAGATAGAGTAGGTGACCCCTCTTGAGCGTGTGGCTAAGAGAGGTAATGAGAGAATGACCTCTTCTCATGGCCCTGAGGCCTCTTTTATAGCATAGCCATCACTAATGAACATAATTATGTAACCGTCCATTAATACTTGAAACCGCTACTTAATGATTCGTAACGTCTGTAACTGTTCCATAAGTAGCGTAACGGAAACCAGTCTGACCTCGGGGTTGCCCCAAGGAGCTCACCGGTTACCGACTATAGGATCTCTCCCGGGGCTGACCCGTTCTCCTATCGCAATTTCGGGGATCACGCCGGATAAGGGTCTCACATCACAGTCCGAGATCCATCCCGGATGTCTACAAACCCCCCTCCGGTCTTACTTCTCGGCTTGGAAATTTATGCATGAACAGTTATGTTGCCTACAATTCCACCAAATTGATCTGTAGTCACGTCGTGATCTACGTAAGCTTGATCTAGTACTTTCATCAAGGCTTCTCTGTGGGCTTCGAAATTCGGAAGTAGAGAGAGTATTGAAATTTTGGAGGGAGTTTGCATCAGTTGATCCACAACTCTGTACTCACTTTTCTTGATCAACTTTAGAATCTCGTCAAAATCTGAGTTGACGTTGGTTCCATCAGACGGACCAACGTTTATGTCTTGATTACCAACAGGAATTCCCATGGGATTCTCGGAGTTGTATCAATAGGACTTTGTCCAACAGCGGGAGCAATTGGTTGCTTTGGTGGCAACGGGGTATACACACGTCCACTTCGCGTTACTCGTCCTATTTCAGCGATGTTGACTATGGCTAAAAGAGTTGGTATGGGTTTCTCCTTCCCATCTTCTATCATAGTTGTGTTGTACTAATGGGGAATTGCTTTGTCAGAATTGTAAGGAACAGGACCAGGTAAACAGATCACAAAAGGAGAGTCTGGAACTTTTGGACCGTTGTACTCAACTTCTACACACTTGGGCATATGAAAGTAGGGGATAATGACGTTTACTTCGGGAATTTCCGAGTTGATATCTAAGACTAAAAGCTCATGCGGATAATACCCTACCATATTCACGTCATAATCGTTCCTGTTTCTAAAGATCTGAATGTCGCCAATGTCTATTAACCGTTGAAGGTCTGCTCTCACAGTTGGACATCCTCGAAAATCTGTGAAGCAGATTCTGTAGGCTGTGTAGTCATGTTTAGCAAAGGCACCCATTGTGCTGAATGTAGCGTGGAGCTGTACCAAGCTTTCTCTTATCATATTTATGTCAGTGATAAGATACTGATCTGTATTTCTTAGTATCAAATTCACGGTATGTCCACTATGATTGGGAAGTGGATTTGCTTGTACATTTGGATTCGCATCCTAAAGGAGAGAAGATTAGCCCTCACTAATCTTTGGACTTCGACTTTTAGTGCTATGCAGTGTTCGAGATCATGACCTGGTGCCCCTTGATGAAAAGGGCAAGACATATCTGCTTTGTACCACCAAGGTAACTTGTTTGGTACCGGAGGTGGTGACCTTGTTTGCACAAGATTTCTTTCTATCAAGGAAGGATATAATTCCGTGTAAGTCATCGGAATTGGATCAAAATGCGAGATTCGAGGAGTACGGTTCTGATTGTTGTTGAATTGTTGAGCCTGTTGTCGAGGCTGTTGATTTTGCTGAAATTGCGGGGTAATTCCCGTGTTTGAATTTGTATTCACAACTGGTGTTATCGTGGCTACCTGTTGGCGGTGACTGACATTTTTCCTTGGTTTCCCTCGGGATACCATTCCAACGTCATGTTCTTTCTTCTTCGGGAAACCAGTTCCGACTCTTTTGGTTCCGCTTGAAGACCCTATTTCTTTGGTTAGGCGTCCTGTTCGGACTCCTTCTTCTAGTCGCATCCCCATGCTTACCATTTCGGTGAAATCTCCGAGAGCGCTGGCGACCATGCGTTCATAGTAGAATCGGCCAAGAGTGTTCAAAAAAACCTTGGTCATTTCTTTTTGTTCTAACGGTGGATTAACTTGGGCAGCAATTTCCCTCCAACGTTGGGCGTATTCTTTGAATATCTCTTTTTCCTTTTGAGATATAGAACGGAGTTGATCTCGATCTGGAGCCATGTCCAAATTGAATTTGTACTGTTGGACAAAGGCTTCGCCTAGGTCATTGAATGTCTGGATATTTGCACTATCTAGTCCCATGTACCACTTCAGCTCGGCACTGGTGAAACTGTCTTGGAAATAGTGAATGAGCAATTGGTGATTGTCATTATATATAGACATCTTCCTAGCGTACATTGTAAGATGACTCTGCGGGCAGGAATTTGCTCTATATTTCTCAAAATCAGGGACTTTGAATTTAGCGGGTATCCTTACGCGAGGAACTAGGCATAGATCGTGGGCATTCTTCCCAAACAATTCCTTCCCACTGATTATTTTGATCTCAAGTTGCATCTTATGGAATTGTTCCTGGAGATTTTCCATTTGGCCACGAGGATTCGTGTTGTCGCCTAGGTTATGATAGACTTCTTCGTCCGTAGTAGCTTGAACTACAGAAGCTGAGTTTGTCATGATCGGTTGAGAAACCGTCATAGTGACTTGAGGAAAGGTTACTCCGTGCTGCGGAGTAAATGCTGAGTTCTGTAAAGTAGGAACCTCAATCGTGGTTGCCTGTACTTCAGAAGTGGGTTGACGAAATCCAATGCCGAAATTGAAAGGCATGCCCCAAGGATAACCTTCTGGCATACTGAAGAGAGGATTACTGACTGCAACAGCTGAAACTGGAGTAGTGGTGATCTCTGAAATCGCCGCTTGATTTTGATTGTTTAATGTTGTTTGCTAATTTTGGGTAGTTGTTAACGAACTTACCAAAGAAGTGAGTTTCTCCACCTCTTCCTGAAGTGTTGTCACTGTGCTACGAAGCTCAACATTTTCTTGTTCAAAATCTTCCATTGCTTTTCTCCTATTTGCACGAGTATTGTATCTGCGAGTTGACTGTGAACATAGTCGAGAAACTCTAAGACGCGGCAGCTTGACGATCTTTCTCTCTGGAAAAAATTCAAAAAGATAAGACTCTAAATAACAAACTCAAAATGCAAAGTATGATGCATGATTATGAATGCAAAGAGAAAAGAATTTCCAAAGAATTTACGCTAAAAGAGAAACTTCTTAGTAAATATTTGGATGGAAAACACTTATTTTATTAATTATTGAAAGAAGATTACAACAATTTTTTTGGAGCATAGCTCTTACAATGATAAAATAAATGATAAAACTAAAGCTAAACTAATTAATCGTCTTCGTCTGATGAAGAACCAAATGCTTAATGCAGCTTCAACTTCAGGATTTCTTTCCCATAATAAGCTTTCAGTTCAGCTTTCTCGGCTTTCAGCTTGTTGATGACTTTCTTCCACTCGTCAGGAGCAGGATTGCTGGTTGTCATTTCTTCAAGCTTTCTTTTTCTTTCTTTGATGTATCTTTTGATCGCGTTATCTTTCCGACGAATCTTCTCATCTTTCTCCATGAGCCATTCATCTTGGAAGTAGAGCGTTTTCTCATGATCTTTGACCTGCTTCTTAAGCTTATCATTTTCAAAATCAGTCTTAAGAAACTTGTCTTCCAAAGCTTCTTTCTCTAGCCTCATCTTGGCCAACGCTTCTTGGTATTCTCCCATAGTCTTAACGGGAAAGGTGGTCGATTTAGATACCGCTGAGAACATGGGTTCTTCATTGGCATAAGGCATTAGGAATTCCTTCGCTCTTTTCTTCACCCAAGAAGTGTAGATTTCCATGGCTACACAATTCCTTGCATCACCCTTTTCTTTCCTTCGGATGTGATGCCAAGCTCTTATCATTCTGGCTTTCAAACCTTGGGAAACTTCCCCCTCATGATAAAAGTAGCTTTCTACTGTAAAACCAAGGGGTTTACTAGAGTTTTCATACCCGAGTTGACGTCTCACCAAGAATGGGTTGTAGTTGATTCCTCCTTTCGTACCAATGAGAGGTACGTTGGAAAACTCTCCACAGCTTTCAATGATTTCCATCGCATTATTTGCCAAGGTATACCAATGGATATCGTCGTTTGTAAGAGACGTGAGTCTTCGAGACCAATGCCAACCGTTTTTGTTTTCGCGGAAGATAGGAGATTTAGGCAAGTGTGAGACAATCCATTTGAATAACAGAGGTACACAACACACAATAGTTCCATCTCCTTGACGATTCCTATGATGAATGGAGAAATATGTGTCACCAAGAAAAGTGGGAACGGGATTTCCAATTAGAAAGATCCTTATGGCATTGATATCAATGAAACTTGGGACGTTGGGAAACAACACCAATCCATAGATGAGCAAAGCTAAAACAGCTTCAAAGGCTACCATGCTACCGGCTTCAGAGAATTTAAGAGCCTTCTCCATTAGGAACTTTGAAGTTAGTCCTAAGAGTTTTCCTTTGGTAGTTAGGTTTTTGTCTATCTCAGATTTCCTTAAGTGAGTCATTGTTGCAACCACTGGTGACTTAGGAATGGCTTCCAAACCATTGAAAGGTACCTTATCTGATACTGAGATACCTAGGATGTGTGCGTACTCTTCCAAAGTAGGCATCAACTGATAATCAGGGAAAGTGAAACAGCGATAGACTAGATCATAAAACTGAACGAAAGTTTTGAGAAGTCCTTCATCAACATTAGTGTTCAAGACAGTTAAAAGAGTTCCATAGCGTTTTTTGAAATCCGAGGGATCTTCTACCAAGATGCTAACTCTTTTAACTTTCCTACATTAGGAATTCTAAAACTGTATTTCTTGGTAAATCTTCCTCTGACGTCCATCACTCTAACCTAAAATATTTACAAAGAAAAATCTCTAAATTCAGTGGAAATGGGAAAAGAAATGAAGTTTTTTGAATGAATGCATGAATGCCACAAAAATTCAAACATGGTTAGTGGTTATACACACGTTCAAGCGTTTGAAGTCACGAGCATGAGGCCAACGATAAGAACCAAATGTGGGTAAGTTCTAAGGGCTTATTCATTTGTGAAACAGGTTCTACTGATAATACAGGTTCAACGCGTCTCTTTGAAATATTATCGGATTTTTTGAATACTCGAAGTCCAATAATATTTTTCAAGGAAAACTCGCCTGATCGTAGTCTCGCATGACAACTATTCTAAGCTTACGCCTGAATAGCTTCTACACTACATCCTAAATGGCCAGGATGGGTTATGTGTTCTACAGCCACTCAGCTTCGTTAGTTCTCTCGAAAGCAAAATGTCTTCGCAAATACTTGCTAAACACAAATACTCCCAAGACAACCTCCACTAAGAGAAGGATCTCAAATTAACTTAGTAATTAATGAAACTTCCCACAAGTTAATAGGACTATACCCCCACCTAGATCTTAAAATTTTTCTTAAATCCGGGATAGGATTTCTTTCCATCAGATGAAATCGCGAAACACACAATAAAGAAAAACAAACATATGCACATATGAAAGCTTAACCCCTTTTTTTCTTTTTGAAAACAAAAAAAGCTTGGTGCTCTTTGGCAGAGTCATAATTTTTTTGAAAATAAAAGTTTAGCGTACTCCCCAGCAGAGTTGCCATTTTTTCTGTTCGCGTTAAAAAGTGACGCGCGAGGGAATCGAATCGGAATTCGGATTCTCTGGCTCGAAACGATTTACTCTTTTGATTTATTTATAAAGATGTCGCGAGCATCAAGCTTTATTATTTCCAGCACAAGAAAAATGATTATGAAAAAGGGGAAAGCTGTAATATCCTCAATTGATATGATATGCATTACGACTAGCACGAACTAGATGCAACGCATTGGGGAGATTCCGGGCAAGGGGGTTTGTTATATAAAGGGAATAGATGTGGCACCCTAAATATATTTAGTTATCTGTAGCTTTATATATGAATAGTTTGATATGTTTGTGTGTTTTAAATTGCTATTTCTATGGTTGGGAAAGTTTCTCCTTTAGATTTTAAGAAAGGTAGATTATGTGGGATCCTAGGTTTTGTTATTATTGTGCTCGCAAAGATCATTGGGATCTTTTGCATACATATCCTCTAATGGGAATCAGAGCATTTGTAGCTCGGATCTAAGGGAGCTATGGTTTGTTTGGTTTGTTTGTTTGTTTGGTCACCGGGAAACCATCCTCTTAGGATTCAAGAGTGATTTCACCGGGAAATCATCCTCTTAGGGTTCTTTCTTGTTTGATGCCCAAGAGTAGACTAAACTCAACGAGGAGTTCTTTTGAACGAAGCCCAGGAGGAGGCTAACTCAGCAGGGGAGTGTTGTCTTATACGAAGCCTAAGCGGAGGCTAAACTCAGTAAATGAGTTTTCTTATATGAAGCCTAAGAGGAGGCTAAACTCAGATAAATGAGTTATCTTATACGAAGCCTAAGAGGAGGCTAAAGGGAACCTAGTTGTTAGACTAGTTGTTATGTTATAACTGAACAGTTATATGAACAAGTGTGTGATATGTATTCACATGAGTTTATGAAGGAAATATAAACAAGTGTATAAAACGAGCGTTCAAAGCTAGTGTAACTTGAATATATACAAGTTTGAATGTGTACACGAAAATGAATATGTACACGAAGGGGTGTTTATGTACGAGGAAATGAATATGTACATAGGAGGGTTGGGACTTACACCGTGAGGGAGGTCCATGATCAATTAAGAAATTCAAGGAGAAACCTGGTTTGGTTTATCTTTAAATTTAATTAATCATGGAAAAAAGGTATGTAAGTTTGTTCAAATGTTTTGAAAAGGGTTTTGAAAATGATTTTGAAAAGTGAAGTATATTCACAAGAAGTTGAAAAGATTTGAGTTTGTAAGTTTGAAAGAAAACATTTTTGAAAAGTATTTAGAATACTTAAAAAGTTTCATTTTTAACTTAATAAAAATATAATCAAAAGAAAATATTTTTGGATTTTTTTTACATAATCATAAAATAGGTATATTAAATGACAAGTGTGCAAAAAATCATCTCAAAATGAGAAGTTTTGATTAGTTTTTGAAAATGTTTTAAGTTTGCTAGAAACTTGAGAAAAAAAAAGAGTTTTTTTTTTGTCCTAAGGAGGTTTGAACCTTGGACATTTGGCTTAGAAGTGAAGATTTTCCACTGAGCCATTTTGTTTAACTTGTCATTTAATTACCTTGTCTAAAAGGAATTTTGAAAAAAAAGAAGAAAAAAAAAGAAAGTTTGAAAGTGTCCGAAATTGACTTCGAAGGTTCGAAGTTGCTTGGAGGATCGGTTAGTGACTTGGAGCATGAGAAAGAGCTTCTAGAGCACTTTGGCTAGCAACTTCTAGGGCGTGTGGGCTAGTGATCGCGACTTTATCGTCTATTAATCAGCAGACTGCAAGTGCACAGTCCTATCGCGTAGTTTTAAAAGATATCGAACCCACAGAGACTATAAATCGATCTATCGTTATCCTAAGTTACGGTATCTGCTAAAGCGAATAATTCTTTAAGATTTTTGGTTAAGGAAAATATAATAAATAAATAGATATTAGTATGTAATTGTCTAACCTAAGGGATCCGAATTTCCACCGACTTATTACTCAAGTTGATAAAATCCTATTTCAAAAACAATATTCATCTAAAATCCTATCTCAAACCGCCTATTGAATCGGATCATGCAATTAAATCCTAACGTATGCTCTCGCTATCCCTTGAATTTAAGAACACTTTTGAAAATAAATAAAGTTTAATCTCTTTTAAAATGATCTTTAAAATTAATACCTAGTATCCACTATCCGTTCTAAACCTCAAACTGTCGCTCTGTTGGTTTCTAACCTTAGTCCGTTTATTAACCTCAAACTTTCGCTCTGTTGGTTTCTAAACCTTTTAATAAATTAAAATAGATATCTAAGTCGAAAGAATATTTTTAACAACGTAACATTATGCCGCTTTATTTTGGATTCCTTTGGATCGATTAATTTACATACCAATATCGAACGATTTAGCGGACATACTAATTAATTCAGACATGCATAAATAATATGGTTTAATATATTTAAACATTTCCGAAATCAAATAAATAATATCAGGCAACAATAAATTAAATAGAATAAAATAAATAAATTAAACCTGAAATTAAGAATGCTGGAAATAATCTTGTTCTTCGAAATAAATGAGCATCCACCACAGGTCGGTTGGATCTGCTCGGAGACTTCTTGAATTCGGAAGAAGAAAATAAACAAGAAATAAAAAAGGCACTAGATCTAACGTAAGGTTAGATCAGTGAAAACTGGAATAGAATCTAAACGAAGAAACTGAAAACGAAAATAAATTAAAAGTACAAACTGAAATAAAATTGTGAAATATGAAATAACGTTTGTTCGGTAAAAATGCCGACCCTGATTCTGAAACTGGAACTTGTATTTATAGATCACTTTGGTAACCTCTAATTCCTTCCACTTCGCACGCAAGAAAATGGTGGAAAAACGTTGCTTTAGGAGTAGGAGGCGGACGCCACGTGGCAAGAGGAGAACGAGACGTGCGTGCTGGAATGTTGGGAAGTGGTGGGCCCCACTGCTTGGGAGGCGGGCGCCTCCAAGGGAAGAGAACGTGGGAGACGCCCGTCTCAGGACACGTGGCAAGGGCATGTGCGTGCTGGTCCTGTTGGGCCACGCGTGTTGGGCTTGCTTTGGGCTTGCTTGCTTCATTCAATAATTGTTTTCTCCTTATATAACACCTCCCTTTTCACTATATCACCCATTTGCTTCATTTCTTTGCTTTTTAATCCGATTTTTCCTCGATTTTACTTCTTTGCTCGATTTATCTTTATTTAATACAAATACCTGAAACATAGAAAATACCAACGTAATACAGAAATAAAGTAATATAATTAAATAAAAATAGTAACATTGTCTATGAAAATTATGTCAAATATGTTATATAAATTCGTGTTATCAAACTCCCCTATACTTAAACCTTTGCTTGTCCTCAAGCAAAAATTAAAAATGAAAAATCACTTAAGCATAAGTCAAACGCAGACATATAACACAGTTCAATTTGTACTAGGTTGCAATTCAATTCTTTGTTGGATAACTCGAGTTTAGACTTTGACACCAAAATCACCGTAATAACACTAGACAACCCCATTTATGCAGACCAATGTAAGTCATGAATTATAGCTCGACCTAATACTTTCGTTTTGTTTCACCCGTTTTCATTCTTGCGGAATCACATTAAGCCCTTTACCTTACGCGCACATAGTGGAGTAACCGGTTAGTGACTTTGATCTTTATAATCCAGCTAGGAGTCCTGGTAATTATATTTGGTACTCCTTTATCCAACTACAAATTGCGGGGGATCGGATCGTCATCCGCCCTACCAAGTTCAGCACTAGGGACCACTGAACCAATTCATAATGGATATTTGCATAAATATTTTATAGTTTCCGCAACTGTTGAATTAAATGATCTGGTAAGGACCATCTAACTTAATAAGTGCATCTTCTAATAAAATTTTCTCTTAAAAATTCTTGATCAATCACTTATATTCATCGATTCTCCACGTAGTTTGTCGTTTAAGGCGGTGCCGACTGCCGACTGCTTAATAAACTACTCGGGATTACTTTAAAACTAAGTCTTAAGGTGTTGGTATAATAAGTACTTAAATCAATCTAACACATCGGGGGTTTTAAAGTGTTAGGACGATAATAATTTTGCTAAGTCGCGCTCGAATTCTTAATTAAAAATAAGCAACCTTAGTATTATTTGAGTGTGTTAATATATGCGTTTTAATTTTGTTAAAATTTGTCGTTATGGCTCAAGAAAAAGGAGAAATAATACGAAATTTAAACATAAAAGACTAAAATTGCATAAACATGTATTTTATTGAATGGAAATTTTGCAATACATAGAAAAGGAAACTAAAAGGAAAAACTAGAGCAAAGAAAATAATAACGAACAAAGAAATGTTCTGACTCCCCCAAACTTAAAATAAGCATTGTCCTCAATGCGATAGAACCAGGAGAAATCAGAAAGGAGAGGGTGATCACTCGTTTTCTTGAGAATTTTGACCTCTTGTTCTTCTTCCTCTAGTACGAGGTCGTCGACGTTCGTCAGAATCAGAATCATTAAGGTTAAGCACATCCGCTATGCGAGCTTGCAATGCTTCGAAGTTACGATCATTGCGAAAAGCATATTCTTGGTGTTCGCGTCGCATTTCTTGTTGGTGGCGTTGCAACTCTAGTTGGTTGCGCTGCATCTCCCGTTGATCACGTTGTAATTCTTGTACGAGACGTAAAGTCTCAGCTTGGCTTTGTTGCATGGCGTGAAACAACTGATCTTGACGATTCAAATGAGCCTGCATAGCCGCGAAATTTGCAGCTGGATCTTCTTGTTGTTGTGCAGCAGGTTCATCAAGAACAAATCGCCAATTAGCGCGGACACGGATGTCGATATGATTCGGACAAGGTAACACAACACCAGGAATTTGACGACGATTAATCATTAATGTAAACCGGCCATCCTGTCTTGGAGAGATTATATGGGAATCCCGGCAATAGATGACATCAAGTAGATTGGCTGGCATCATATATTGTAACAAAGAAAATAGCTCGGCGGAAAGGCCTAAAGCATAAGCTAAAGATGTGATGATGCCACCAAAAACAAAGGGATTAGTACTTGCTGCATTCACGCATGTGTGGATGTGGTTGAGCAAGAAGGGTGCGGCGTTGACAGCATGACCATTGAGGGCACAGAAAATGAGAAACAACTCATTTTGGTTGACCTTGTGATTATTGGTCCGACCAAAAATGGTGTTACCTAGTATGCGATGAAAGTACCTCAATGCGGGATTATGGATGTGGGAAGCATAGAGATCATGCCAACTTTCCGTCGGTTGATCGGTTAGATCATTCCATAGGGCGAAGCCGAGTTGATCCCAAGAAAAATCGCCGTCATCGTCGAACGGTTTGTAGTGAACATGCTCACCACGAGTAAAATGTAGAAGCTCAGCGACCCTTTCTTGATCAAGAGAATACTCTTGGTTGAACATGCGGAAGTTAGCAGTTCCGGTTGTGTATGGATCGTCGGTAGGCGTTGTGTAGGAAAAAGAACTAAGAAATTCAAGGACAAGTGGTTCATAGGTTGGACATGGGTTTGTGCAGAGACTGGTTAAACCGGTGTTATTGAGCATGAAGAGGATGTTATCGGTCATGCCTAAGGTTTCCAAACACTCCGAACTTACATATTTTGTAGGAACGACGGAACGGGTATAGAATTTTTTATATTTTTGTTGCTGTTGGCCGTCGTCGCCATCTCGGAAAATAATATTGGATAAGTTGGGTGGTGGTCTGTCTGGTTTGACTTGACGTTGATTGTTTCGTGGAGCCATAGATGGATATGGGTTGAAGAAGGGAAATGGTAGAAATATGGGTGTATGAGAGGAAATGGTAGAGATGGTTAGAAATGTTGTGAAATGAGAAGGAATGATAATGAGTATTTATAGTGAAGTGAGAGTTAAGAGTGATAAATTATAATAAGTAGGTGTTGGAAAATGAGAGGGAAAATTTGAATGGGGATTAATGGTGGGAAGTGGAAAGAATATTATTTGAATGAAAACTAAAGGGTGTTTGAATGTAGTTGAAGTGTGGGAAATGGAAAAAGTGAAACGGACAACCAAGTAAAGACAAGGAGACCAAAGGAGAACATCACGCGCGTGAGGAAACACGAGGCAGGCAGCTGGACGGATGAGACGGACGTCTCATCAAGATGAAACACAAGACAAGCAGCTGGAGGCGCCCGTCTCCAAGGTTTTATGGGACATAGGGAAAACTGAGGCGCCCGTCTCCAGGAGGAGACACAAAGCTGGAGGCGACCGTCCCAAGGCAGGCATGCATGGCACAAAAATTGAGCACGTGAAGGCATGCGTGCACGAGTCATTAAACATGCAGGGAAACTATGATAGCCTTGGAAAGTGGGTATGCATGTGACTTAGAAGGGATAGTTTCTCATGCTACATATATTTTGTATATATATATATATATAATATAGTTAAATCAGAATTTTAATTAATTAATATATATATATATATAATACTAATATATATAGTGCCTTATTATTAATATAATAAATATTAGGAAGTATTAGTTCAGTATATTAATAGGAAAATACGATAATTAGAATATTCAATTATTATATAAATATTAATCTAGATTATTTAATTGAATATAATTATCGGTATTAGGGGAAAATAGTTCAAACGCATCAGATGAAAGGGTGCAACCGATAACCGAATAAAATTTAAAATTTAACATAAAATTGAAAATTTGAAAATACGAGAAAGAAAATTTAAAATTAGAAATTAGAATGACTATTCGTTGATTTTCCATGGCCACTTATCAAGCCATCTCACATATCCCTCACCTTTTCTTTTCTTACGTCTGTAGGGCGGGTTATTCTTTCAACATTTTGATAGTGGTCCTGGATTTATCCTAAGTATAAGTTTTTCAATTTTTGGCTTAGTGATTTCGTCCATCGCCTCATAAGTTAACCTTACCCTTTTAACAGTAATTATATCCCTAATTTTATGGTCCTCTAATTTTCGCTTTTTAGGTAAGACTTCAAATGGTGGTGAATTAGTATGGATATTTTTCAATACCGCAACGTACGTTTTACATTGGGAGTCTACCAGAGTTTCCATAAAAATTTTCGGGAAGGGAATCAGTGGGATGTAGTGATTCGGGATTACAATAGATGCTTCTTTTTCTACCTCTTTTACAACCTCCTCTTTGAACAGTGTTGATGGATTTTCATCAACCTCCCCTATTTTCTCGTCAGAACTTTCCTCGGCCACAATATCATTCTCCTCAAACTCATCATCGCTTTCTAGATTTCCAAGTAGTATTTCCATAATGGTTGTTTCAACATCCACATCTTTCTCGGGTAAAGGTCCTAGAAGGTTTTGTTAGAGTTGGGAGATTTGAGTCTCTAAAGCCATGCTGTGAGGTGCGAGGGATTCAACCATATTGGTTAGTTGGCTAAGGGTTTCATTATTTTGAAGACTTTGTTTTCTTGCTTCTTCAATTTGGATAGTTTGTGCCTCTATAAAGTGCTCAATCATAGACTCTAACCTAGAATTAATTATCATCTCATCGGAATCCTCCATTGATGTTTCGAAATTAAAATCTTGTGATTCTTCAGAGTCTTGAAAGTAAGTTAAAGTCTCTTTTTGTGTTTCCCTATCGCGTTCTATCATTCTACATGATTCGTTAAAATCTTCCATTAATATTTCGAGATCAGATTTATATGGTTTTGGTGATTCTTCAAAATATTGGGCATGATAATTGTAGGAAGAATTGGGTTGAGGAAAAGTTTGGTTGAAATTATAAGTTTCTTGTGGTTCTTCAAAATATGGGGATTGGTAGTTTTGAAGGTAGTTGGGGTAAGAGTAGGCTTGTGAAGCATTAAAGTTTTCCATCAGTATTTCAGAGTCGGATTTATGGTATTCTTGTGGTTCCTCATAATACTGATAATGGGCATAGGAAAAATTTGGGTCATACATGGTAGTAAAAGTAAAAGGTGCCTTAGTCTATACGGTGTAAACCAGAGTTACAATATCGACTTAAATAGTCCCCGGCAACGGCGCCAAAAACTTGATCGCGACTTTATCGTCTATTAATCGATTGCATACCTATCGCGTAGTTTTAAAAGATATCGAACCCACGAGACTATAAATCGATCTATCGTTATCCTAAGTTACGTATACTAAGGCGAATAATTCTTTAAGATTTTGGTTAACGAAAATATAATAAATAAATAGATATTAGTATGTAATTGCCTAACCTAAGGGATCCGATTTCCAATGACTTATTACTCAAGTTGATAAAAATCCTATTTCAAAAACAATATTCATCTAAAATCCTATCTCAAACTATCGCCTATTGAATCGGATCATGCAATTAAATCCTAACGTATGCTCTCGCTATCCCTGAATTTAAGAACACTTTTGAAAATAAATAAAGTTTAATCTCTTTTAAAAGCGTCATGATCTTTAAAATTAATACCTAGTATCCACTATCGGTCCTAAACCTCAAACTGCTCTGTTGGTTTCTAACCTTAGTCCAGTTTATTAACCTCAAACTTTCGCTCTGTTGGTTTCTAACCTTAGTCCAGTTTATTAACCTCAAACTTTCGCTCTGTTGGTTTCTAAACCTTTTAATAAATTAAAATAGATATCTAAGTCGAAAGAATATTTTTAACAACGTAACATTATGCCGTTTATTTTGGATTCCTTTGGATCGATTAATTTACATACCAATATCGAGCGATTTAGCCGACATACTAATTAATTCGACATGCATAAATAATATGGTTTAATATATTTAAACATTTCAAATCAAATAAATAATATCGAGCAACAATAAATTAAATAAAATAAAATAAATAAATTAAACACGAAATTAAGAATGGAAATAATCTTGTTCTTGAAATAAGCGAGCATCCACCACAGTCGGTTGGATCGCTCGGAGACTTCTTGAATTCGAAGAAGAAAATAAACAAGAATAAAAGGCACTAGATCTAACGTAAGGTTAGATCAGTGAAAACTGGAATAGAATCTAAACGAAGAAACTGAAAACGAAAATAAATTAAAAGTACAAACTGAAATAAAATTGCGAAATATGAAATAACGTTTGTTCGGTAAAAATGCCGACCCTGATTCTGAAACTGGAACTTGTATTTATAGATCACTTTGGTAACCTCCCATTCCTTCCACTTCGCACGCAAGAAAATGGTGGAGAAAACGTTGCCTTAGGAGTAGGAGGCGGACGCCTCCACGTGGCAAGAGGAGAACGAGACGTGCGTGCTGGAATGTTGGGAAGTGGTGGGCCCCACTGCTTGGGAGGCGGGCGCCTCCAAGGGAAGAGGACGTGGGAGACGTCCGTATCAGGACACGTGGCAAGGGCATGTGCGTGCTGGTCCTGTTGGGCCACGCGTGTTGGGCTTGCTTTGGGCTTGCTTGCTTCATTCAATAATTGTTTTCTCCTTATATAACACCTCCCTTTTCACTATATCACCCATTTGCTTCATTTCTTTGCTTTTTAATCCGATTTTTCCTCGATTTTACTTCTTTGCTCGATTTATCTTTATTTAATACAAATACCTGAAACATAGAAAATACCAACGTAATACAGAAATAAAGTAATATAATTAAATAAAAATAGTAACATTGTCTATGAAAATTACGTCAAATATGTTATATAAATTCGTGTAATCAACTAGCATGTTGCTTCTGGCTGCTTGAGAAAGCTTGCTTCTGCGGTAGAAGCATTTAAAAGCTTCAAGCTTCTAAGGATAGAAGTACTTCTGAATATAGTGGAAATGAAGAGCTTCTAGGGGTAGAAGCTTCAGAAGCACTTCTGGAGGCTGAACCTCAGAAGGACTTCTGGAAGAACAAGCTTCAGAAGCTTGTATTTCCTTTTAATAAAAAAAGGTTCCAGGGGGATTCAAACCCTGGACCTATGGCATGGCAAGGATTTGAAAAGCGCGTTGACTACCACTGGGGTGGCTATACATCTGTTTATTTATTTTCTTTCATGTTATTATATTATAAACGAATTATTTGAATTTGAAAAACACTCAGAAAACGCACGTACTCCATCTTCTTCTTCCTCAAGCTTTTGATTTTGTAACTTCTTCATTTCTTAATGAAATTAAAAAATGTAAACATCAAAGTTGCTTGTTTTGAACCTAGGAATATGATTGTGATGTTTAATTTCATTTATTTTGAACTTAAGATGATTAATTTTGAACGAGGACAGATGAACCCTAATTCTAAAAATCAACATGAAATCGTGTATGGATCATGATTTATGAAATTGATTGAGGGTTAATGATCAGCATGAGTGCAGAAACAAAATGGCCAAGCAATTTTTGAACTGGAATGCATAAATCATAGAGTTCAAAGTCTGAGTATCTTACCTCTTCGAACTGAAATTGAAATCTATTTTAGAGTGTTTCCAGTTGTGTTTTGATGATTGTTATAGCTTCACTGGACCCTATGGAAGGTATCTGGATGCTTAACTTGAATTGAAATGGCCTGGATCGTTCCACCCAAGTCCAACTGCAATCTCTTGAAGTGAGTTTCAAATTTGGAATTGGAGTTGTTACAGATGTGATCTAAGTGTCTGGATCACTTCTATGAAGTGTATGGATGATGTTTAAAGTGTTAAATCAAAGCTAGCACGAGTAGATTAAGATATGGCAAGTTAAGGCATAATTTGCAAGCTTTTGGATTTTTGAGTATGATTCTGAGTTTGGACAGTTTTCTGGTGGTTTTAAGCTTTGAACAACTTCTAATTTATGTTTAGAACATGTTAGAAACTTAAATTCACTCAGATTTTGCAAGGTTTGAAGATTGCCAAATTTCCCCTCTTTGAACTTTGAAACTTGGAGTTTAAGAAAGAAAGAAGGAAAGCTTGATTATGATAGCTTTGGTGTGATTTGAAAATGAAGAAATGACCTCTATTTATAGGCCAATAAATCTTAATGACAAGGCATGGCTATCATTGAGAGAGCTTTGCAACTTGCTTAAGAGGTAAGAAGGAATCTTTTGCATTTAATGCAAAGTTACTTTTCTAACCATGGTTAGAAATTTCTCTTTGATTCAATCTCTTCTCAATCATTCAAAACTAATATTTATCAGTTATAATCTACCCCTAGCTGATGACAAGGCTTCTAGAAGAGAGAATTATGAAAAATGACTTATAATTTTGAAGCATGAACTTGGAATTCCATGGTTTTGGAGCTCTATGTTTCAAAATCAAAAGTATAGCTCGACAAAGTGTTTTTGAAAGTTCTTGGACTTTTTGGAAAGCTTGTAACAAGAGCTACAACTTTCAAGTTTTGAGTTTTTTCTGAATCCAAATGGATCTAGGTGAAAAATGGCCTAGAAAGTGAGAAAAAACCATGTTTCTTAACACTTGAAAAATTTTCTTAAGTGTTAGAAAAATTTCAAATCTTGACTTTTTGATGACTTTTTCACATTTCTTGATTTTTTATGATCATGATGGATTATTTGAAATGTTTTTATGATTGAAAAAGTTTAGTCTTGAAAAAGTTGACCAAAAGTCAAAGTTTGACTTTTTTGAGCAGATGAATTTTCATCAGATGGTTCAGAATTTGTTTGATGAAGAAACATGGACTTTTGCAATGTTTTGAATCAAGAAATTAGGTCAAGATATTGCATTTAAGATGTTAAGATCAATCTTCAAGCAAATAGGTCATCCATTGAGCAGAAAGCCAATGATTCACTATCTTCGATCAAAACCCTAATTGGTCGATTCAAGGTAGATCATGAGAAAAAGTTGGGAATCTGAAGATCAAATGTTGATGATTGATTAAGATAGACCATTTGAGGTGATTGGAAACTCAAACCCTAATTGATCATATCTTGAACAGATGAAATTTTGAAGAAACCCTAATTTTGACTTCTAGAAGCCACGCACGATCTTTTCTAGTCTGAAACTGTTAGTGATGCAGTGATGCAAATGTAAGGTGGTATCTTAGGTCAAAAATTGGGGTATGACAAAAACCACGCAAACAAACAATAGAATGTACGCATATGTGCAAAGCCAAGAAACATGTGTATGCACATTACAATCAAGTGTACGTGCAAGAACAGAGTTAGACCGAAAAAGCAGGTAAAAGGAATGTACACGTGGGTGTACAAATGCAAAACAACTGCAAGAAGGGAGTTAGACCCAAAAAGCAAGCAAATAGAATGTATACGTGAGTATACAAACGCAAAACACTTGCAAGAAGGGAGTTAGACCCAAAAAGCAAACAAATAGAACGTATATGTGGGTATACGAGCGTAAAACACCTGCAAAAAAGGGAGTTAGACCCAAAAAGCAAGTAATAGGAGGTACACGTATGTGTACAAATGCAAAACAAGGATGCTAGAAGTCTAAATCTCACATGAAAGGAGTCTAAATACCTCGTACATGAAATAAACTATCAAAATTAACAAAGCAAGTGGTATAAATAATGCTCCAAATGCAAAACCGATTACAAATATGATTATAATCTAGTATAAGCATGCAAGAAGTGAAATAAAATCGGAAAAATCGGGATGGGAAGTCGGTTTTTCAAAATCAGGGCGAAAAAGTCAACTTCTCGGAATCAATTAAAATCGCATAGTTACTTGCAAAAACGTCAATGGTTTCAAAAACATATGCGCTTTTAATTAATTCTGAGTGGAAGTCGTACTTTTTGAGCATTAAAGTAACGGGGCAGCTACTCTGTTTAGGCATGCTATGCTCAAAATTTGGATCCAAAATCGGTTCCAGAATATGTCAAAACATAGAAGACATGTACCGTTACTTCGGACTTTCAAAGAAAAATGCATTCCGAAGTGTGAAATTGCCAAAAATCGCTTATGGAATTGCAAAATTCATGTTTTGAATTAAATTTCGATTCAAGTTTTTGTTTGATTTTGAAATGTTAAATGAATCGGATCCTAATCCATAACATGTAATCAAAAGGCAAAAGGAAAAAGAAACGCAAGTTATGTACATGTGTAGTTGAATTTCAAACATGAAAAAGAATGTAAAAATGCATGTAAATGCATATGTACATGTGTTGTGTGGTGTTTAGGTGAATACATGTGCAAATGTGTGTGATATCGTATGCAAATGATACATACTCTATGCAAAGATTACCTAAATGCAATGCTAACATACAAGAATGCTAAATGATATCAAGTATGTGGGGTAGGTTTGAGTTATGAAATTATGCATGTGAAGGTGTGAGCGAAAGTGAGATTTTGGCACATTCTTATGTCATAAAAGTGAACATTAATGCATGAAGTGGACTTAAATATTCTTTATACATGAACATACAATAATTCATTTTATGTCAAAGAGTGTGTATTCAAGCATGTGTATGTGAATTATGTACAATGTGCAAATGTGTGTGAAATAGGTGCCTTAATTCCTACACTTCGACACAATTCAATGCACAAAATAAGCCTCTAATCACATAATTCAATGCATGTTGATTGATCTACACATTTCCTAATGCATGAGCATACAATTGATGATTAAAATTGTTCAAATCATGTGCCTAAATGCCAAGAAAATAAACACCATAAGTGTATGTGTGTGTAATGTGCAGAAAGCTTCACACCGACACCTTTCGAGTCATCAAAACGGATCCAAATCAAAGAATTCGACAAAACCAAATTAATAATCGAAATCCACACGAAATTTGCAATCAATTCGACTATTCAAATTCGGAAAAAAAATCAAAAGTCAAAAAATAGCTTAAAATAAGTGCTTAATTGGATTCATCACTTACTTGAACTTGAAGTTTGAGTTGAATTGTTGAGGAATTCCTTGAGATCTTCCAAGAAAATACCAAATCTACTCTTGAATTGATGAAATTAAGTAGAGGAACACTTGATTCTTGAAGAATTGGAATGAGAATTTAAGAATAAGTCTTGATTCTTGAAAATAAAGCAAAACCTAACATGAATGGATATAGAAATTGAAGAGGTGCTGGCTGGAAACAAGAGGAGATGATGAAATCTCGCCGGAAAAATTAAGGAATGGAGTGATCGGAGGAGATCTGATCAAAACAAAGAGGAGGAGGAAATCGCACAGTTCGCGGCGTGCAAGCTAGTTCACGGTGCGAACGCGTCGGAACCGTGGTGGTTAGTCACCGGAGGAAGTGTGGCGCGCGGTGGCGTGGTGGTGGAAAGGGTGTTAACTGGAAATTTCAAGGAGGGAAAATTTTGTTTGATTTTCTTTGAGATAGAATTGAGAGAACTAGAATGTAATTTGAGATGAAAATTTAGCAAATGATAGTGTTATTATGTTTTGTGAAGGCAAAAATGTATTTATAGCATTGGGAATTGGACCTAAAAATGCCTTAGATCCATAATCAAGCCCAAATCGCGATTATCTTAATAATCTTCGTAATTAGTCCAAAACAGCCCGATCCATCGAGAATTTAAGTCGGACCCAAAATGAAAAATGTCCGGAACACAATTTTTCTTGTGAGAATCAAAATTTAGACTCAATCAGATGGCGATCAAGTCGATACAAATTTCTGAAGTTTCAGCACAGTTTTCAGACGACCGACACATGCAGAATTTTCACGCGCTCTTCAGAGAAAATGCCTCGAACGAGGGTCTTCCGATCAAAATTTTCAAACGAGTATTTCTGGGACAATCCAATGTAATGAAATTTATGAATTTTTGGCACTGGTCCCATCTCGTTTCAATAAAAATCAAGCGAGATATGATTTTTTGAACTTCGCGTATCAGATGAAAATTGCTTGGTTCAGCTCAAAATCAACTCCAAATCATAAAATTATGGTATTGATTGGTGAGGAATCAGCTCTCGAGTTTCAAATGAAAGTCGAAGATAATTTCGATACAAAATTTTAGAGACTGGCACCACTCACTTTCGATTTTCCATCTGGAAATTACGAACGTTTCAGTGCACTGAGCGCACGGTACAGCACAAAAATTCAGTTTTAACCCCTTGAGAAATCAATTTTTTGGGGGACTTTCCTCACATAATTTGCCGCCAGATTTCAAACAAAAATTGTAGATAATAATGATATGGACTTTTCGGTCGAAAATCATCAGAAAATACTCAACGAGCTTTGAGATACGCCTTCTGGAGTGCCCAAAACGCACTGAAAACCCAAAATTTAATTTATTGAGAAATAAGCGAATAAATTATTTTTCTTGACGAAACGACCTCCGATCTGAACAAATAAACTAGAGTTCATATTTGATATGATCCCAAAGCTTATGGAATCAAACCAAAATAGCTTGCTGACCAGAGAATCTTGCAAATAGCCGTACGAACCGAGAAACATCGATTCTTGGCTTAAAATGATCTGAGATAGCCGAAACGCATTGTTTCTTTCATACTTGGGATTTTGGAACCTGGTAACCCCATGATCAATGTTATGCATGTGGCTACATGTGTGTTTATGAAGTCGAATTATAAGCCAAAAATACAAAAAATAAGAGGGTAAATTCTGGGGTACAATAGTTGAGTATCTCACAAGGATTATCATCTTCCTACAACGTCAATATCCAGACCTAAAACTTGGTCAGATAGCGCATCGTAGGAATCCAAATCTCTCTTATTCCTCACTCAGGGTCTCCAACAACTATATCCCCAAGCATAAGTCGAAGATCTCTAGCAGAACATTCATATCTTCTTCAAGATGGATATGTTTTGAAATACCACAACATCTACATTCATACATCATTCATAAAAATCATAACATGTGCATATATCATTCTCGAGCATCATTACATAATCGCATGCATCATAATATGCATAAAACTAACCTCGTTCTTTCAGGTTAAATTCTCAAACAGAATTATTCACGAACTTCTAGACAGAAGATCAAAAGATTAATGCTCGAAACAAGACGGGAAAACTATCTGTATGACCATAACGGTATGAAGGCTCGAGACCAGACAGGCGTACCAAACAAAGCAACTTATAGATCAATTACCAAAACAAGACGGGGCGACTAATTTACACAGTCCAACGATATGAAACCAGGCGGGTGTATCAACGAACAACAGGCTACGGATTAATACCCAGAATAAGACAGGGAAACTATCCATAGCCTGACGAATACTCATCTCAGATAAAACCAAGTCGAAGGTTTATTGTGACTTTCCTAGCATCAGTATCTCTAGATGGCATCTTTAAGCCCATCTCCGACTACACATTGTTATCTCTCCACCTGCAAAATGCTATATATCTGGTTAAAAATCAATGCATACTAATAACTTCATTCAGAGACGAGCATGGAGTCTAACGTACGACTCATTCCCCAACATCAGCTTCCCCAAATGGCATCTATAAGCAAATTCCAGTACATCGTCAGCTGATAGTCTTATTCCGTACACCAATGAGTGCAAATTTCATGGGCACTCGAGTGTTCAATCATCTTCTACCTTCAGGTCACGAAAGGCAAACATACCAATATAACTCTTCAGGTACAAGAAGATTGAACAAGGGCAACTGTTATACCCCAACATTTTCCCTCCTATTTTTCAAGTCAATACACATCTCCATATTCAAGAGTTCCTCAAGGGTTGACCAGATGAACCCTTTCCTAAGCAATCAACCCACAACTAGGGTTTTGGTTCTCTCAAGTCAAATTTAAGTTCTAATGCCTCAACTAATCATCATGTATCCTCATATGTCTCAAGATGTCACCTTGTCAATTTTCAAGCCTTACAGCTCAAGTTTGCTCATTCAATTGCTCAGAGGTTGAAAATCAATTGTATTGGACAAAAAGTCAAATGTGGTCAACATACAGGCAAACTTCATCATTTTTGGTCAACATCAAGATTTTTAAGTCACATTCATCACTTCATCAAGGGTTGATCATGATTCATCAAGAAAGTCAGAAAATTAATCAAAAGTCAAAGTTCTAAATTAGGGTTTTCAATCAAAAGTCAACAGAACTTTGTCCAGGCATAAATTTCACATACTTCATCATAAATTTTTCCATAAAAGCTCATTTTGAAGGGAATTTAATTCTATACAACTTTGTGTCTCACAAGTTTTTCCCAAAAATGCTTCATTTGAGAGTTATAGCTCAAGACATTATAGGTCCTTCTAAAAGTCAATAAAAGGTCATCTTTTTCCAAAGACGTGTACATGAGCATGGAAGCTTAAATGAAGATGAACCCAAAAGGAGCATTTAGAGGACATCTTCAGCTTTCTAAAAAGTCCAAGAACACTCTCAAATGATAAAAATTGAGCAAGATATGATTTGTGTAAGTTTGGAAAGTTTGAAGAAGTACATAAAGAAAACATTGGTCAATTTTGAATTTCTTCCAAATGGGCCTAAGTTTTTATGGTTGAAACTTGTTTCAAACATGGTCCATGGCCTCTAAGTCCAATTACACTCCCTACTTTCATTTATTTAATTTATTTTTGAATTAAATCATTTAAATTCAATTTTAAATAAAATAAAATGTAAGATAAGGTACATGGCGTGTTGGGCTTGCTATTTGTGTTTCTTGAGGTCCAAGTTAGTCCAAGCAAGCTGGAAAAAACGCATGGCATGTGATTGAAACAAATTTGGAAGCCTTTTCATGCAAATTGGAAAGATTAGAAATCAAATATCTTGCATATTGAATGCAATATATTTTCTCTCAAGTTTAACCTAATTTTCTAGCCCTATAAATACACAACACATTCAGACATCAGGGACACGGATTTTGGCAGCCATAAAGCTAGGGTTTTGGTTCAAAAATATCAAGAAAACTTGCGCCATCGAGTTTCAAATTCCATCCAGTCCCAAGCAATTCCAAGCACTGGTTCGTGCTCCTGAGATAACATAGAGTAAGTATGGATCAAAATCCATGGCCAGAACTCCCTGAATCGCATGCTTCATAAACTCCGATTGCATCATATTTCTGAATTTCGTATTTTGATTTTTATCATATTTTTTCCTGAACTAACATTACTAATTATTTCCTGAGGTTCATTAGAGCAGGTTACAACAATCGTAGAAAGTTTTTAATGGTCGAAACATGATTTGCCATTGTTAGGGCTTTAAAACGACAAAGCTTCGAATCGCAATTTATAGGTAGTTTCAGGACAAAAGAACACCATCATCGTGTTCACAAGGACCAATATAATCGATCTGGACTTTTGTTTTTCGTTAATCGATGCATTTTGCAGGTTTTTAGGTTTCATGCTAGCCGGAGAAGATGACCGGAGCACTAGCTCCGGTGGTGGCTCCTTCTGTTGACCTTTTGACTGCAGGCGTGGCATCTTCTTCCATTATGATTGGTTTATTCAAATAATATGGGGCCCACGTGCACTTGGATTTGAAAACAAAACTGAAGTGTTTGTAGCATGTTGATCCAATGGCTATGGTTCAATGACAACAAGATCAGTCAGCCCAGTTGGCAACACATGGTCAAGGCACTCTCAAGGGTCCTGGGTTCGAAACCCAGCGACCAACCTTTTCCTTCTTTTCCTGATTTTCACTCCTTTTCTATTTTCTAACCTATTTTCCATTTATTTTTCATAATTTATTTAATTAATTAATTAATAATTAGGTTAGTTAATTAGTTAATTAGGTTATTTTAATTAGTTAATTAGGTTAATTAATTTAGTAAAATAGGATTAGCACATAATTAATTTCTTTTTATTTTCTTAATTAATTTAGTTAGTTTAATTTAGGTTAATTAATTTAATTTAAATTAAATTTCTTTTATTAATTAAAAACAATTAGAACTAGGGTTTCCGATTAATCTGATTTCCACATAGTAATTAGGTTAACTTAATTAGGACTTAATTAACCTCAATCTTTTTCACTGATTCTTTCGTAAGCTTCTCCTGACTTTATTTCTTTATCCTGACTAATTCTTTTTCCCGCATATTATTGTAACTGCTTTCTGGATGTATAATTTCTCGTGCGCGTTTCTTTTACTAATATGTATCTGCTCACAGGATGTAATAGTTAATTAGGGCTTTACTTTTTCGCATTTTGCTTTCTACACCTCTAATAATGTAACTGCCCAAAAGCCTTGTAATAGCATAGGGTTTACTTTCCGCACCTTTACTTTCTGCACCTCTTATAATAGGATTGTATGGTTAATAGGATTGTATGGCAAGATTAAAATTAACTGTTAGATAACTCTAAATTCAAAGATAACATATCTGAATTGAGTCACTATTTCATACAATTGCACCCCCTTAGGGTATCCTCTTTTGTTTCCTTTCGAATAACAATGGTCATGTCCCTCGAACGTAGAGGTACCATTAGCAAAGACGCTTACGAATAACATCATCATAGTTCCTTCGATATAAAGATCATAGTCCTCCGATGACCCTTCGATGTTGCCTACGAATACATGATATCGTCCTTCGGTTGTTGCCTACGAATAAGTGATGATCATCCCTTTGAAATTCTAAGGTATCCTTACATGTTGCCTTCAATGACCATATGATGACCCTACGTCCGTCCCTTCACATCCAACGGATAGAGTTACCTACCAACTAATGGTATGGATAGCGCTATCCTAAAGGAGAAGGAAAATAACAAGAACGACCCCTCTGAGTAGGTAATGAGACTTTTAATTTCTTGCTCCAATCCAATCAAAAATACTTTTCACACCTCACACTTCATTTCAAAATTACTTTTCAAACAAACACTTTGTATACATTCCAACGAGAATTATTACAAAGTTACATTTTTCCAAACAAACATTTTCAAACACTTCGTATACATTCTTGAGGACTGATACAAGAATCATTACGAAGTCAAAGCGAAATACTTTTCAAAATACTATTCAAATCACACACCCAGAAAGAAAAAATTTCAAAAGGGTGCTAACACCTTACCTTTTCATAATTACCTCCCGTGCTCTAAATCTATCAAAGGTCTTTCCTGTTCTTTTCACCTTTCCATTATTGGATAAAAGGAAAGTCGGTGACGACTCTTGCTATCCGCAACATTTGCGATAAAATGCAAAACAAACAAGTCAGTTCTCCCACCCTGTTACAATGTCTATTTTCAAGTTGTAGCACAAGATATAATAATCATCTACTTATATGTCGATGACTTACTAGTTATTGGAAATATCTTGGAGAACTTGTTGAAGTTCAAAGAGCTGATGACGAAGGAATTTGAAATGTCGGATATGGAAAAATTGTCTTATTTCCTAGGCATGGAATTTCAAATGTCGAAGCAAGGTATGGTGTTACATCAAAGGAAGTATGTCAAAGAGATACTCAAGAGATTCATAATGGATGATTTGAATCCTGCATCTTTACATGTCGAACCAAATGTGAAGTTGGAAAAGAATAGAGAGAAAGACAAATTTGTTCAAGAAAATTGTGGGATCTCTGAGATATATGTGCAACAATCGACCTAGTATAGGTTTTGCAGTTAGATTAGTAAGCAAATTTGTGGGTGAACCAAAAGTGTCGCACATGAAGTCTGCAATAATAATCCTGAGATACTTAAAAAGATCGATAAATTGTGGAATACTATTTCGACAAGACTCTAAAAGCAAAGAAGCTAGAGTTAATTTTTTGCAGATGTTGATTGGTATGGAGATAAGGAAGATCAAAGAAGCACAATTGAATATTTCTTTCAAGTATTTGGTGCCCTAATCTCATGGTGCTAGAGAAAGCAACATGTGGTGGCATTATCATCGTGTGAAGCTGAATGTATAGCATGATTCTATGTTGCAAGTCAAGCAATTTTGATCACATCTTTACTTGAAGAAATGAAGTTCAAAGTGAAGAAACCTCTAGTGTTTGCAAATTGACAACAAGTCGGCCATAAATTTGGCGAAGAATCTAGTTCTGCATAGAAGAAGTAAATACATCGAAGCTAGGTTTCACTTATTGAAGGAAAAGGTAGATTAAGGTGAACTTGAAGTTAGGAATTGCTCAAGTGAAGCACAGTTGGCCGACATCTTCACCAAAGGATTGAAGATCGATATATTCCTGAATTTGAGAAAAAATTAGAAATAGTTTATATATACTAGCGTAGGTCAGACAACTTGCATTATGGGGGTATGTTGAAATATTATATTGGATTTGATTAGATTTAATATTTAAATATAATCTAAGTTGTGTATGCCCAAGCCCAATTATGGTTGTATATAAATAGTCATAGTGTGTATCCTTATTTTGTATAATATAATTTGAAGTAAACAATATAATCCTTATTTCCTTATTATTCTCTCTTTCTTTCCTCGTTAAATGTGTCTCACGCACTAACAAATCTTACATATTCAAGAGTTTATTTTCACATTGAGTTATTTTGTAAAGGATTAAAAAGGTTTCAAGCTAAACCTAATAAAAGTTCTCTATGTATGTTCTTGAGCTTAATATGTGCAAAAGCTCTAGTTGTAGGTTTTTAAGCTTGCACTATGTAAAAGTTGAGTTTGTTGGTTTATAAGCTAATCTTGTGAAAATACTTGTTTGTTGGTTCTTGATTTAATCCCGTGAAAAATGTCTATTTGTGGTTCTTGAGCAAAACCTATGTAAAAGTTCAGTTTATTGGTTCTTGAGCTAGGCCAGTGTATAAGCTCTATGTGTTTTTGTTGAAGTTTCGTGGATTGATTCTATAAAAAAAAGTTAAGTGTGATTTTTTTAGTGTAATTCTTAAGAAGAAAATCTTAGGTATATAAGTAAGAAAAATGGTTAGAAGAAATGTATAAATCTTTGGTGTATTCACTTTATCCCATCACTTTTATTTGTTTATGTTATTTCCATTGTGTATCTCTGTTCTTCTTCTTCATCATCTTCCTATATTTACACATCCTTATATCTATAAGTTTTTCAAACTAAGAAAATAATTATTCAGTAACCTCAAACAACATAATTCACCCTCCCCACCCTCTTGTGTTTCTTGTCACATGTCAACAAGTGAGATCAGAGCCTAACTCTTGTTATTAGATTAATTGTCTCAGTAGGTAAGTAACGATGACTTCAAATACTTCTTTTTGAATAAGATATTTTTCATGAGTACACTTTCACCATTTGATAGTGAAAGATTTACTATATGTAAAAAAAGAATACAACATTGTTTTGAATATATTGATTTTAACTTATGAAATTTTATTTTAGAAGGTCGTTTTGTTCCTCCTTATTAAAGAGAAAAGTGAAAAAAAGGTTATCAGCAAAGTATTTTATGATAAATGTGTTAAGCACTAAAGAGTTCTAATATGTTTTTAATTGTAGCACGACTAAAAAAGTGTGGGATATCCTTAAGAAAATACATGAAGATATAAATGAGATATAAAGGGAAAACACATGTATCCAAGAAAGTGAGACATCAAGTGAAAGTGAATGATGGTTCTCAAATATTGGAATTAATGTCATAAAATATGCTTCTAATGAATATCTTAGATTCAAGAACTGCTATTAGAAACCTGATCCAATACTTGACTCCAAAGATTTAAAAAAACTGTTAATGATTTTGAGGACTGATCAAACAAGGAAAAAAGCATATGAAAACTAGAGGAATTGATCTAGTTGCTTAAAGATGAAGAAAATACTAAAGAATAAAATTCTAATACATATGAAGGATCAATATCATAAACATCATCACTAGAAATATATTTTGAAAAGAATGTGACGATATATGAAAGATCTTGTAAAGAATCATCATCAGAATAATCATATGTGGAATATGTTCCTTCATATGAGAATTCTAGAACAACATATGAAGAATCAATTAGAGAAGCATCTCAATCATCTTCCAAACATACGTCCAAAAACTCATTTAAAAATTCTCATGAAGTTCACTCTAAAGAATCACTAAAGGATTTACACAAAGAGATATATTTTTGTCTTAAAGCTACATATGTGATGAATACGATGAGGTAACTATTTTTTCCTACAAATAATTATTTAATTTAATTGTTGAGTTCAATAAGAGAAATTATTAGCTTGAAAGAAATATTGAATGAATTAAGAATCATTTTAAAGAAATTGAAAATTAAAATGACATGATTAGTTAATAAAATAATTATCTAAGAAGAGAAACCTTAAAGTCAAATAGATGTAAGAAATCTAATTCATTAAAAATTGAAGTTGATAACTTGCATGGAATCTTAAGTAAACTTACTAAAGGATAAAATAATCTTGATAAATTTTATCTAACCAAAGAACTTCATATAATAAGGTAAGATTAGGTTATCAACCTAATAATAATTTATAGTTTATTATCACATGTTTAAATGAAATTCTTATCATAATCATGATCAATTTGAATAGTTATGTTTTAAAAAATACATGATTTAACATATTCAATTTGACACCTCTCCAATAAATAAAAAATTATTAAATTAACTAATATTAAAGGATCCAAAAATATTCGGATACCAAAGATAAAAACAAGGTTGTTTTTGTAGGGATGTTTTGCAGCTCCAAGGATTAAAATGCAAATCAAGAAAAGTTGTGTAAACCATGAGGCTGCAAATTTATCTAAAGTTGGTATATGATTTATGTAATTCCTTGGAAGTGTTTTACTGAGAAGAAAGACCTTTGGAATATATCTAACCAAATGGTAGATGAATTATATGACTCTCGTATGAAACGATACAAAAAGAAGTAGAAGAATTAAATTTGAATCCATTTTTTAAAGGGAGATATTACATCTCAAAGTATCTTATTAATTAAGTTAAATCACTCATAAATCTCTATTTATTTCTTTAACAAGCGCTATGAAATTAAAATTACTCAAGGCCCAAGCGATCCAAAAAGAGGAAAAATCACTTTTTAATCAATTAACCCTAAGGTGGTAATCGATCAAGACTATATCATTTTAAAATATGGCGTCTTAATGACATATCCAATAGATTAAAATACCAAATTCTCAACTAGTCTTTGCATCAAATCGCTTCTCAATATGAATCAATGAAAAAATCAATTTTCTTTCAAATTTAAATCGATTAAGGAAGCATTTAATAAATTAAAGGAGTTAAATTTAGCAATTTTCTTTATTCAATTATTTAGTTTTCGAATACCTTTGATAATCCATGAACCTCTTTGATCAAGTTTGATTCAAAATGCTCTTTTAGAAGGTTATAATAAGGTATAATCTTTCCACTCTTTCATTCATCTAATTTCTGTTTCTTTCTCTAGTCTTGCCTTCTTCTTCTCCCAACTTCTTATTACTTTTTTCATCATCACTATGACTTCAAATAAGAAGATTCCCGCTGGAAATCCCTCATAAATCAACTACTTATCTAGAGATTTCTTATTCAAATCTTAATAAGTTCATCATTAAAAATTCTTTCTTATCCATCATATTTTCAAGTTTCCTATCTGGATGCAAAGTATTTCAAAATCTTTGATTTCTACTTACTCAAAGATTTCTCTTTCAAAAAGCCAAAGCCTATGCATCCTAGATTAATCAAAATATTATATGAAGATTGTTAGTACCATAGTTTTAGAATTTAATTAATATTGCTAAAATATGGTTTGCAGCATAATTTTATGGAAGATGTTCCAACATGCTGGTCAGGTTGATTTGAAGGTAGATGTTTTGACAAATGTTATGACATCTTGTACTAGAACATAAGTATTGGTTGTATTTATTCTTGGCAAGATTTAAATTGATTTTATAAAATTCCTTTTGGATTTATCTCACTGATTTTCGTAGGTCAAAAATATTTAATTTGGAATAATTGATTTTATCTCTAACCGTACACAAGTTACTAAATTGGGCTTTGAGATAATTTAGGAAACTTGATATTTTTGTTCTAAGATTTATGGAGATTTTTCAGCACAATTGGTTTCGCCCTCAACTTGAGCAACAAGGAATATTTGGGCCAGGATTCAAGGCTCATTATATGCATATGCTTGTTCGCAATGCGGTTTAGGCAGTTTTCATGTTAAAAGTCATCCGAACAGCAAGAGAAAAAGATGTGTGATTCAGTTGGCTTTTAGAAGGATAAAAACCAAACAAAATCGATGCGGTTTAGTTTGGTTCGGTTGGTTTGATTTCTTACAAATATTTTATTGAATCATACATACACATATAGATCACAATATAACTTTGTATTTAGTCTTTCATACATTACCAAATAAGAACAAAACTCATCATATTTGGACAATTACTTCTCATTTAATATGTAAAAATTAGATTAGACAAAAGTGAAATAAAAAATATAAAATAATAATATAAAATAATATCAAAAATATTATAATACAATAAAAAATATAATAGATAAAAGATTATTGAAGGTGGAAAAAATGACAAAAAAATTAAAGAAGAAAATATGTGATAAAAATAAAATTAAAAGAGAACATAAAAAATACAAATAAAACACTTTTACTAGACATTTATGAGACGGACGGAGTAAGATACATTATGATCATTTATAAAATTGGTTTAGGATCTTTAAGAAAAAAACTATTTAACTATAAAAATAAAATAAAAATTAGTGTACTTATATGATTCATATACTCCATAGAAATTAATAAAGAGTGAAGTAGTGTAGTGCAATGTAATGTATGGGTTACAGCATTGATTTACCTATACCTGTAGTAGTGAGTGAACTGATCATGTATTCATGTGTGTCCCTTATCACTCGCGTGCCCATTCTTTCTCTCTTTCTCGCACAATAACCGCTGATTCTGACGTACCTTTCCATTGTATTATCTCTCTCTTGTGGGGTCTCTCTCTTCATGTCCTGTCTTATCAAACTTCTCTCTCTCTGGTCCATCCTCTCTCTCTCTAGTAATCCATGATAAGGTGCTGCTTCCTCCTGCATATTACACTGCACCTCGGTTTTCACTTCCTCCTTTTTTTTATAACCCATTTCATCTTCCTCTCTTCTGTTTCATGGACCAGAATTTCTTACCTTCTTATTAAACAACCACTCTCTCCCCTGCATTATCCTTCTCCTTTTCTTGCTTTTTCTTCAGCAAAATCCATCTGGGCTACTTCTGAATTGCTTAAAGGTTCGTTTTTTCTTCTTTTTGTAGCTTTTTGTTATCTGGGTTGTTTCTTGTTCTCTGTGTTTTTCTGTTGTTCAACATGTTTGTTTAGCATTGTACATGTGTGTGTATATGCATGTGAATTTACTTGGTAGCTAAAATCTCTACAGTTTCAAGCTCAACTGTATGAGATTTGAGTATCACTTTCTTGTTTTCTTTTTGAAATTTCAGTTTAAGAATAACTAACACTATGAAAGGGTTAATCAAGTTTTGTTTGGTCTTTTTCAAGTTTTGGTAGGGTTTTCATTTATTGTTGTTGATTTGAATGTTACATCAGCTTATTATGAAACTTTCAGAATTTTCTGTTTTTATTCAGATTCTCATTATATGCAGATGCTTGTTAGAAATTATGGCCACAAATTTTGACTGAGATTGTCACTGTCTAAGAAATCAATTATTACTAGAATCTATTTTAGTTTATGTTTGGTTTAACTTTTGGAATAGGCAAAAGCAATTTTAGATTTGTAATGTGTTGAATTGATTTTGGAATTTGGAATGAGGTGTTTGATTCTTCTTCGGTAGAATTGGTTCTGCCAAGTTAGAATCTATAGCTTAATGTTAAACTAGTATATGGAGTATCTGTTTCTTGTTAGATACTACTTTCACATCTCTCGCTCTTGATAGATACTACTTTGTTTCACAGTGAATTGATGCATTGAAATTGTCATGAATTTTCCAGAGACATTATGAAGATTTCAAGTTTCGAGAAACCGGCTGTGGGATATGCTCTTGGAAATGAAGGATAGGCAGCGGTGGAGAGCGGAAGAGGATGCATTACTACGCGCTTATGTCAAACAGTATGGTCCTAGGGAATGGAACCTCGTGTCTCAGCGTATGAACACACCTCTTAACCGGGACGCTAAATCGTGTTTAGAACGGTGGAAGAACTACCTCAAGCCGGGTATTAAGAAAGGATCTTTAACCGAGGAAGAGCAGCGCCTTGTCATTAGTCTTCAAGCGACACACGGAAACAAATGGAAGAAAATTGCTGCGCAAGTCCCCGGTCGCACTGCTAAGAGATTAGGTAAGTGGTGGGAAGTATTCAAAGAGAAGCAACAAAGAGAAACAAAAGGGATAAACAAAACCGTCGATCCAATCAACGATAGTAAGTACGAACATATACTCGAAAGTTTTGCGGAGAAGCTCGTGAAAGAGAGGCCTTCGCCATCATTTGTCATGGCTGCTTCCAACAGTTCTTATCTCCATACCGATGCACAAACAGCAGCACCGGGATTGCTTCCTTCATGGCTTTCGAATTCCAACAATACAGCACCTGTTAGGCCGAATTCCCCTTCAGTGACATTAAGCCTCTCCCCCTCGACCATTGCAGCACCTCCTCCGTGGATGCAGTCTGTACGAGGACCAGACAATGCGCCTCTTGTTCTTGGAAACGTAGCTCCTCATGGCGCTGTTCTATCATACGGCGAAAACATGGTGATGTCTGAGTTAGTAGATTGCTGTAAAGAGTTGGAAGAAGGGTATCATGCATTGGCAGCGCATAAGAAAGAAGCGGCATGGAGGTTAAGCCGAGTGGAGCTGCAGTTGGAGTCGGAGAAAGCAAGTCGAAGGAGGGAGAAGATGGAGGAAATCGAAGCGAAGATTAAAGCTTTGAGGGAGGAACAAGCGGCTGCGTTGGATCGAATCGAAGGAGAGTATAAAGAACAGTTAGCAGGGTTGAGAAGAGACGCAGAGACAAAAGAGCAGAAATTGGCTGAACAATGGGCTGCGAAGCATTTGCGTCTTACAAAGTTTCTAGAACAAGTAGGGTGTAGATCAAGGCATGCTGAACAAAATGGAAGATGAAGAGTTAGAGACATCATTTTCGGCATTGTGATGATCTAGTTAAGGTTATGTCTTTGTTTTATGGTACTTGTTAGTTTTGTTCTTGTCCCTATTTGGAAGAAAAATGTTACTATAGATGTCTGCCTATTAATATCCTATCTTTTCTTACAATCTTGAGAACTTTGCATTTGCATAGTTATAGTTAATTATTACATTCATCTTTATATTCATATGCCCTAGTAATGTTTATGTAATGGTTTTTCATTTTTGGGTTTCTTTTGTAATAATCAACTTTATGAGGAAGATGTGTATTGCTTTATATGATGTATGGATTTTAGGCACTATGTTTTATTATTGAAGATGAACACTTGTTAAAGAAGTAACACAGGACACACTATGTGTGAGTAAACACAATACACAAGTCAAATAAAATAAAGTACTAATTTCCAATTTGTTATTAGTCTCCTTATTTCAAGATAAGTTGGTGTAGTTAGTTATTCAAGTTATTAGGCTGATTCCACATGTTGTTATTAATTTATTTGTAACATTTATTTATATATAGAAAATAATTCCAACATTCATTGGATACTATTTTCTTTCTCAACTAATAAAGGGAACGAGGCATATTCATATAAGAATTTAATTGAAATATGTATAGAAAATAATTACAACATTCACTAGATATTATTTTCTCTCCACAATTAATAAAGGGAACAAGGAATATTCATATAAGAATTTAATTGAAATGCATTTTACACAGATAATGATAGATGTTGGATGTTGAGAAAATTTTAATTTTAATTACTTATAATATAATGCGAAAATGGATGATGTTAATGAATAGATAGTATAAAAACTTTTTACATTCACAATGTACAGTAATTAATCTAATCTTTGATATAATGTGATAATTTGTTATTTCATTTTTGTGACTCTTCCTTTTATATTTGGGCCGTCTCCCAATAAATAAAAGAGAATTTCTTTCCCATATTTGTTTCTTCTTCTTATCTACCTCTGACGAAATTTCATTCTTACTTCTAGAATTTGGAGACCTATCTCTGAACGTACCACATTTTATTTTTTTTATGGTATTTTCGGAGATGTATGGCCGAAACACTTTTTTCAAAATCAGTGGTGTTTCAAAGATACATCTCCGAATTATGGCATTAAAGTAACAAATACGAACAACTACCCATCGCTCTCATTTCTTCCAAATTATAACTATCAAACACCCCCAAAAACCTCCAAAATATCTACTTTCAAAACTCATTCAAGTTTTTCTACTCATTTGCATTTGTTACAATTCACTCCAACTCTCAATTTCAACAACTCTAAAAACTTCAAATTTGAGTAAGTTCTCCAATCCCTTTTAATCTTTTAAGTTGTTTAGATTATGTATAACATGTAAAAAGCTTGCTTTTATGTGAAATTTTTGGATTTTGGTGTAAAAATGGTGTTGTTAGTTGAAACTTTGGTTATGGAAGTCGCATGTTTTTTTGGAGATGCATTTCTAAAAAACCCTCTGAGGAGTTTCGGAGATGCATCTACGAAAATAGGCCTGAGTTTTTTTTTTCTAACACGTTCTTATTAGTTTCTTTCCCTTTGATTAACGATTATTTGTTTTTCCAGATAAATGGCAGAGAATCCCAACAAATTAAGACTTAATAGGCCTAGCCAAACTGCATTCGTTCGACGAGAGATAGAACTGACCAAGCTACGAGGCCTCGAGGACGCAGACGGGTACCACGGGAGGAAGTGGAGGGAACATGGACTTCTGCTCCGAGGAGTCTCCATTCTTGTGCGTCCTTGCCTAGGGATTACGAGGAGGAACCCGAGCGGGTTCAGGTTCCAGAACCTGAAGAGTTTGATGTTCTAGAAGCTAAGGAAGAGGCTAACATGGGGTTTCCATGAGGGTGGATCATTTAAAGGCTGGATCTTTTTCACTTTCATTGCTTATATAGTTTTGAGCTAGATATGCAATATAGTGAGCAGATGTTGAGGCCTGCTATATATGTCCTCCACAGAGGGAATCGGGTTTTGGTGTCGTTCCGGGTGTATCTGGATCGAATTGTCTATAATGACATCATATGGATGTTGTTCGGGGATTATCGGGAGATTATCCCATTTGACTTCATATCATTGTACTCTGGGTGGCTGGCATGTGAGAGCGACATTATAGTCAGGTATCTGTCGGAGTGATACCTGTGGCAGTTTGGCTATGTGAAAACGATACCCAAATCTTCATTTCATGCTCCTTCTGATACCATTCTCCGTATGGATCTGGATGGCATATTTCAGGACTGGGATCATCATTTTGTGCCAGATGAGTATCATATGATGTAGGCATTCAACAGTTGGCACTATGTTGAGGGATACGTGACATGGTTTTACATAGTGTCACATCCTATCATGACATTAGGTGCTCCTAGACGTCCACCTAGGCCAGCTCATGAGGATATCTGATAACACATAAATGTATTGTACATTTAGCTGGATTTACTTAAGTTATTTCCTATTTTTTATCTTAATTTAATTGCTTTGAATTGTTATTACGCTGGTATTTGTTTATTTTGCAGATATTTAATTAAATGAAGAACTTGTGAGAAAAGAAGAAAAAGGGGTGTAAAAAGAACAAAATGAACCAAAAGAAGAAGACAAATCGTGGCCCAATTTCCTGAGGCGACCGTCCCCAGCCCTTCATTTTAAGGAGGCGCCCGTCTCCAAGCTAAGGGTGGCCCACAAGACCAAGTATTCAATTGAGACGCACGTCTCAAAGGCTTTTTCTTATTTTTCCATGTCGTCTCCACATTTTTCCTTTATTTTCGCCCACGACTCAAACAGAAAAAAGGGCAACCCCACTCTCTCCATGATTTTCCCAACTTCCCACTATTCCACCTTTTTCTCCACTTTCTCCATTATCTCCACTACTTCTCTCATGATAACTTCCAAAAAATTACACTATATAAACGAGTTAGCATTCATTTTAGAGGTATCCAAGTTTGTGTGCGGAAGCGCTGTTCATAGTTTTAGGCAGAAATCATATTTGTAAAAGTGGTAGTTTCTCACATCAGGGAACTACCACACTATTAGTTTTAGGCCTACAATCTATGTACTCTTGGATCACAATCTTGCCATCATAATAGAAGTTTATTTCAAGTTCTTCATTTCTCGCATTTACAGGTTCTTTATTGTATTGCTTATATTATTATTATTGTTATTATTATTATTATTATCATCATCATCATTTATTGCTGTTAATTTAATTATCATGTTGCTCTTAATTTCAATCTTCATGTTTAGTTTGTTTATGCTAAATTCTATGTTTGGCTAAATGGTTTAGATATCGGTATGTAAACTAATCAAACTAAAGGGATCCGAAATAAACTGGCCTAATATTATTTTGTTAAAAATATCTTTTCTGGTTTTAGTATCCAATTGAATTTATTAAAAGGTTAGAAATCAACAGAGTAAAAGTTTGAGATTTAAAACTGGACTAAGATTGGAAATCAACAGAGCGAGAGTTTGAGATTTAAAATTGGATAGTGGACACTAGGCATTGATTTTAAAGACATCAAAAGCGTTTTAAAACCGATTAAATCTTATTTATTTTCAAAGAGTGTTTTTAAGTTCGGCGGGATAGCGAGAGCATACGTTAGGAATTAATTACATGATCCGATTCAATAGAGCGAGAGTTTGAGATAGGATTTTTAAATAAATATTGTTTGCTGAAAAGATTTTTTTTATCATTTAAAACCCAGACCAGTAGAACTTCGAATTCTCGAAGTTTGACGAATTACATACCGATATCCGTTTAATTAATATTTTTATCTAGGTTTAAGTAATTTCTCTTTAATCATCATCCCAAAAGAATTATTGGCCTTAGCTATACATAGTAACTTAGGATAACAATATATCGATTTATAGTCCCTGTGGATTCGATATCTTTTAAAACTACGTGATAGACTGTGCACTTGTAGTCCGGATTATTTAGACTACTAAAGTTGCGATCAAGTTTTTGGCGTCGTTGCCGGGGACTATTTAAGTCGATATTGTAACTCCAGTGTTACACCGTATAGACTAAGACACTGTTACTTTGTTTACTATGTATCACCCAAATTTTCTCTACACCCGTTATCAGTATTTTGAGGAATCACAAGAATCCCATAAATCCGACCTCGAAATACTGATGGAAGATTTCAGTGCTTCACAAACTCACTCTTACCCAAATTACCTTCATAACTACCAATCCCAACATTTTGAGGAGTCGCAAGAATACCAAAGATCCGATCTTGAAACGTTATTGGATGATTATAATGCGACACTAACTTATCCTCAACCGAATCTCCTCTACAATCACCACTCCCACTATTTTGAGGAGTCACACGAACCCCAAAATTCCACTCTCGCCGCATTAATGGAAGAAATGATTGCGACATAGCATCGCGCTAGGCTAGAAACTATGAAGATGGAGCGCTTTGTGGAAACACAAAATGCAATGAAGATTCACTTTGAGGAACCGCACGAATCCTATAATTCCAACCTCGAAACACCAATGGAGGATTTCGATGCAACGATAACTCACTCTAGGCTAGAATCTATGATAGAGCACTATATAGAGACACAAACTGTCCAAAATGAAGAGGTAAGAAAACAAAGTCTTCAAAATAATGAAACCCTTAGGCAACTAACCATTGTCGTTGAGTCCCTCGCGACTCACGGCATGGCCTTAGAGACTCAAATCTCCCAACTTGAACAAAACCCTCTAAGACCCTTCCCTGAGGAGCGTGTGGATGTTGAAATAACCATTTGTAAAGAAACAAATCGAAAACCCTAAGGAGAGTGATAACGAGGTTGAAGAGAGTGATATTGTGGTTGACGAGAGTTCTGACGAGAAAAGAGTAGAGATTGAGAAAAATCCACCAACACCATTCAAAAGGGAGGTTGTAGAAGTCGTAGAGAAAGAAGCACCTATCGTTATTCCAAGTTACTACACCCCACTGATTCCTCTACCGAAAAGTTTTATGGAAGCTCAGGCAGACCCCCAATCTAAAACTTATGTTGAGGTATTGAAAAATATCCACACCAATGCACCATTATTTAAAGTCTTGCCTCAAAAGAGAAAATTTAAGGACCGTGAAACTAGAGAAACCATTGGCGTTAAAAAGGGAAGGTTAACATTAGAGATGATGGATGAAATAACTGAGCTCAAACTCGAAAAGTGAGATAAGATAGAATGAACCACCCACCTCGAGTTTAAAAGATGTGAGATGATAAATGAAAAAAGCGATATCACTAAAGTTCAGAAAATTTAGTTCCCTTTTTCATTTTTTATCAATACATTGAGGACAATGTACGATTTAAGTATGGGGAGGAAGTATTTCTAGTAATTTTATATTTTCTTTGTAATTTCCTTCTAGTTATTTCCCTTCAATAAATTTTTCTTCATCAAGTTATTTATGCAACATTAGTGTTGATTCATTTTTTTTTTTTAACAAATTTTTACGATTTTATGCATAACTTGACTCATTGCCAATTTTAAACTAGTTAGAAACTTTAGCAAGATTAGACGAAATCACTACCGTCTTGACACTTTACAATCCCAGAGTATAGTAGACTAGTTAAAATACCTATTATTTTGAAACCTTGAGTTTTAGTATTGAAGTAACCTGAGTAGTTTATTTAGCGGTCAACACCGTCTTAAACACAAACTACACAGAAAGTCGATGAATATAAGTGGATGATCTCGGTTAATTATTTAGAAAAATGTTACATGCTTTAAGGAAATAGGTAATGCACCAATTAAATTGGGCGATCCTCACCCGATCGTTTACTCCAACGGATGCAAACCCTACTAAGTAACATAAGAGTCCATTGTTAGGTGGTTTAGAAGCATCTGGTACTGAACTTGGTAGGGCAGACTACAGTCTGATCCCCCGCATCTTGCAATTGGATAGAAAAGGTTGCCACATTATTGTGCCAGAAACCATTGTGCTAAAAAGATCATAACCACTAACCGACTGTTCTGCTATGTGTGTGTAAGGATAAAGGGCTTAATGTGATTGCGCGTGAATGAAATGGGTAAAACAAGACGATTACTTGGGAGAGCTATGATAGCATCTGCAACTGGTTTATGTAGGATAAGATTATATAGTGTCATTACCGTAGTGCTGGAGTATAAATCGAGCTTTTGATTCTCTGACAAAAACACTATGCAACCATGTACAAGTTGATTTAAGTCATGTATGTGCATCTGACCAATGTTTAGAAAACATCGTACTGAGCACTTGCTTGAGGACAAGCAAAGTTCAAGTATGGGGAGTTTGATAACACATAAATGTATCGTATATTTAGCTGGATTTACTTAAGTTATTTCCCATTTTTTGTCTTAATTTAATTGCTTTGAATTGCTATTACGCTGGTATTTGTTTATTTTGCAAATATTTAATTAAATGAAGAACTTGTGAGAAAAGAAGAAAAAAGGGTGTAAAAATAACAAAAAGAACCAAAAGAAGAAGACAAATCGTGGCCCAATTGCCTGAGGCGATCGCCTAGAGTGCCTGAGGCGACCGTCCCCAGCCTTTCATTTTAAGGAGGCCCCCGTCTCCAAGCTAAGGGTGGCCCCCAAGACCAAGTATTCAATTGAGACGCACGTCTCAAAGGCTTTTTCTTATTTTTCCATGTCGTCTCCACATTTTTCCTTTATTTTCGCCCACGACTCAAATAGAAAAAAGGGCAACCCCACTCTCTCCATGATTTTCCCAACTTCCCACTATTCCACCTTTTTCTCCACTTTCTCCATTATCTCCACTACTTCTCTCATGATAACTTCCAAAACATTTCACTATATAAACGAGTTAGCATTCATTTTAGAGGTATCCAGTTTGTCTTGTGAGCTGTTCATAGTTTTAGGCAGAAATCATATTTGTAAAAGTGGTAGTTTCTCACATCAGGGAACTACCACACCATTAGTTTTAGGCCTACAATCTATGTACTCTTGGATCACAATATTGCCATCATAATAGAAATTTATTTCAAGTTCTTCATTTCTCGTATTTACAGGTTCTTTATTGTATTGCTTATATTATTATTATTGTTATTATTATTATTATTATTATTATTATTATCATCATCATCATTTATTGCTATTAATTTAATTATCATGTTGCTCTTAATTTCAATCTTCATGTTTAGTCTGTTTATGCTAAATTCTATGTCTGGCTAAATGGTTTAGATATCGGTATGTAAACTAATCAAACTAAAGGGATCCGAAATAAACTGACCTAATATTATTTTGTTAAAAATATCTTTTCTGGTTTTAGTATCCAATTGAATTTATTAAAAGGTTAGAAATCAACAGAGCGAAAGTTTGAGATTTAAAACTGGACTAAGATTGGAAATCAACAGAGCGAGAGTTTGAGATTTAAAACCGGATAGTGGACACTAGGCATTGATTTTAAAGACATCGAAAGCGTTTTAAAACCGATTAAATCTTATTTATTTTCAAAGAGTGTTTTTAAGTTCGGCGGGATAGCGAGAGCATACGTTAGGAATTAATTACATGATCCGATTCAATAGAGCGAGAGTTTGAGATAGGATTTTTAAATTAATATTGTTTGCTGAAAAGATTTTTTTATCATTTAAAACCCAGGCCAGTAGAACTTCGAATTCTCGAAGTTTGACGAATTACATACCGATATCCATTTAATTAATATTTTTATCTAGGTTTAAGTAATTTCTCTTTAATCATCATCCCAAAAGAATTATTGGCCTTAGCTATACATAGTAACTTAGGATAACAATAGATCGATTTATAGTCCCTGTGGATTCAATATCTTTTAAAACTACGCGATAGACTGTGCACTTGCAGTCTGGATTATTTAGACTACTAAAGTCGCGATCAATATCTTAGAGAACTAGCAGGCCAAAGATGACCATATCATGGATCTCTTGCTTATCTGTTAGTAGATACAGATGATTGGGCGGAAGACTTTTGACATAATTATCATTGATCGGGGTGGTCCTGAGGTGATGGCCATTATAAAAAGGATGTTCGGGGAGGCAGAGAGTGTGACGGGATATAGGAGAGAGGAGGAAGGAGCGAGGATCAGACATACGTAGTAGGCTATGCCTTTTTTATTTTAGAAGAATTTATAAACAATTATTGTATTATTATTTTTTATTTTAAACAATTTATGGTGTCTATTATCGTTTTTTATTTATTGTCATTTTTCATTTGCATTTTTATTATCGTTTTCATCTAATTATTTATCAAAACATTGATGATTTAATATATATATATATATATATACCACTGTCCAGGGTTTCGGAGATGCATCTCGGAATGAACCAAAGCAAGGTATTTCAGAGATGCATCTCCGAAAATATTATTGCATGTTTAAATACAACGTCCAAGTGCAAACAATTTTTTTTTGGTAATGTATCTCTGAAACACATTAATTTAGGATGTGTTCGGAGATACATCTCCGAAGGGTATTTTCGAGTTTTCAAGAGTTTTTCCCCCGCCCTAAGAAGTGTACAAATAAATTCTCCAAATAAAACGTTCAATTGCCAATTTAAAGCCATTCAACCACCCATCATATTATAGGTTTTAACTTGACATCCTCATAATAGTTGCTATTACTTTTATTTCCTTAAAAAACTTTGAAATTTATTTTAGCGTTTATACGAATTTTAAAAAAATACGATAAATTTCTATAAAAACTTACCGAATTTTTTGAAAAATTGAATAGCTCAAATTCGACTTAAATTTTTTTTTTACACTACTGGAAATTTCAAAATTTTCAGTAGTGTTAATTTTATTTTGAAAAAATTCATACTAGAATTTCTTTCTTGTCACCTCCTCAGATTTGTTCGTGGACAATTTAGAAATTAAGCAAAAATAGAAGTGCTAAGTTAAAACTTCATCATATTATAGTTTTTAAAATGGGTTATCCAATCTTAAATGAGTCGGCTTTAATGGGTGTTGTACCCCAAAATTTACCCTCTTCATTTTAACTTTTTTGACTTATAGTTCTATTATCATGAACATACATGAATATCATCGATCTCATGGTTATGAGGTTAAGAGCGTCTCAGGTTGTGGAAGAAACGATGTGTTTCGGCCAATTCAAACTATTTTGAACCAAAAATTTATATGTTTTTTGTTCGAGCGATTAATTCATGATCTTCTGGTCAGAAGGTCATCTCGGGTTGGTTCTACAGACGTTAGAACCATTTCAGTATGTCCTCTATTTTATCTGTTCAGATTGAGGGCCAATTCATCAAGGAAAGACTCCGACAATTCATTTCTTAATAAAGTGGAATTCGATTTCTTTTGTGTTTCGGACGCTCCAAAATTCATAACTCTCAACTTGTTCGGTATTTTTGGCTGATTTTCGATTGGAGAGTCCATATCGATATTATCTCCAACTTTTATTCTCGGGTCGGAAGCTAATTGTGTGAAGAAAGCCTCCAGAAAAATTAGTCTTTCAAGTACAATAAACTGAATTTTATGGTTGAATCGTGTTTACGGTACACTAAAAAATTCATAACTTCTGGCTAGAACATCGAAACTGAGTGGTTCCAGTGTCCAAAATTTCGTCTCGATGTCCTCTTCAACTTTCGTGTTCGATCCAAGGGCTAATTCCTTATGGATCAATACCAAAATTTTATTCTTTGAAGGTGTATTTGAGCCGAACTCAGCATTATTTCATCTGACGCGCAATGTTCAAAAAATCATATCTCACTCGATTTTTATCGAATTATGATGGGACTGGTGTCAAAAGTTCACAAATTTTGTTGGCTTCAATTTTCATTCACGTCCCGAGTTCTAATTTTGATCAGAGGATCCCCGTTCGAATAGTTTTCCCCAGGTGGCGCAATTAAAATTCTGCATGTGTCAGATGCCCTTAATGTGAGCTGAAACTTCAAAAATTCATATCTCCTTAATCTTGTACCCTAAAATTCTCTCTCTTCATTTTTTCGATAAAATAATTGGCTTGCATTTAATCTATAGGTACATTGCATGCATATTATTGATCATATGGTGATGAGGTTCAGAGCATCTCAATTTGTGGAAGAAATTGTGTGTTTCGGTCATTCAGACTATTTTTGAGCCAAAAATCAATAATTTTCTATTCATATGCTTGAGGCAAGATTTTTTGATCAAAAGGTCTTCTCGGGTTGGTTCCATGAGAGTTAGGGCCAATTCAGGGTTTTCTCCAGTTTATCTGTTCAGATCGGGAGTCATTTCTTCAAAGGACTTTGATAGTTCATTTTCTTAATAAATTGAATTTATGGTTTATTGTGTGTTATGGGCGCTCCGAAAGGCATATCTCTCATTTTGTTGGATATTTTCTGATGATTTTCGACTAGAAAGTCCCTCTCCATATTAGTCTCCAAAGAAATCAATCTTTCAAGTGGGATAAACTGAGTTTTATGGTTGAACCGTGTTTACGGGACAATAAAAAATTCATAACTTCTAGCTGGAATATCGAAATTGAGCTGTGCCGTTGTCTAAAATTCCGTCTCGAAGTTCTCTTCGACTTTCGTTCACAAGCCGAGAGCTGATTCCTTACCAATCAATACCAGAATTTTATTCTTTGGGGTTGATTTTGAGACGAACCGAGCATTTTTCATCTAACGCACAATGTTCAAAAACTTATATCTCGCTAGATTTTTATCGAAAAGAGGTGGGACTGGTGTCAAAAGTTCACAAATTATGTTGGCTTCGGATTTTGATCAGAAGATCCTCGTTCGAGGCAATTTCCCCGAGTGGCGCAACAAAAATTCTACATGTGTCAGATGCCTGAAAAGTGTGCTAAAACTTTAAAACTTCATATCGTAAGCAATTTTTTGTTCCGGACATTTTTCGTTTAGAGTCCGAGTTCAAATTTCGCACGGATCTCGATGTTTTGGACTGTTGACAAAAATTATTTGGATAATCGCAATTTTGGCCTAATCTTGGATCCAAGACACTCCAAAGCCCAAAATTGACACCTATAAAAAAAATTGCTCTTACAAATTGGGGAGAGGGAATCATTTGCTAAATTTCACACTCTAAACTCACTTTTTCTCTCTCAAAATCAAAAGAACAAAAAGAAGAAAATTGAAGTTGCTTTCCCTCCAAGCCACCTTCACTCTCAACCCAACCACATTGCTCCTCCACCCTAGCTCAGTCGGTCGTCGCCCTTCCAGCCGCCTTCAGCCTCACCGGAGCTCCGGCTAACCGCCCTTTCGGCCTACTTCCGGTTAATTTTTCCAGTCTCCTTCCTCTCCAAACCGATTGTCCGCGTGTCCCCCTCCTTCCCTCGCTCAAGCTCTGATCGGAGCTCTTCCCGCATCAGCCTCTCATCCTCACCGCCCGATCTCAATTCTGGTCGCCTCTCCTTCTTTTTTTCTCTCAATCGACCTTCTGTCCAGCTATTCTTTCCTCCGACTAGGCCTCCACGTCGAGATCCTCTTCCTTTCTTGCTTGGATTGGTATTCCTCTCTTCTCAAGCAAGAAAGTCGGCCTTCTCCAAGCAAATCAAGGCTTCTAATCATCAATTTCTTCATCAATTCCTTGTTTCTTCATCAATTCGACCTTGATTCTTCAATTCCAAGTAAGTATTAATTTCCATAAGCACTTATTTTAAGTGGTTTTTCGAAATTGCTTTTTCTTGATTTTGATTTAAGGAATTTCTTGCATATACGTATGTGATCTCATATCTTGATTGATTGCTTGGAATTTCTTTGAATAAGGCCTTATTTATGGACGTTATTGTGCCGAGATGTAGCTTTTTGTGCATTACACTTGCATGATGCAATTTCCTTGTACATAGTGCATTTAGGTTTGCATTTGGCTTATGATTTGCACGTACATGCATTAGTCTAGGCTTGCATTGAATAATTGAATTGAATTCATGTGTTTAGGCTTGATTTTAGGAACTCGAAAGTGTGTTGAGGCCTAGTTTTTATGCATATTCTCATGTGTTGATTGATGCATTCTTGAATATTTCTATTGATACATTATAACATGTTGAATTCTTGATTCAAATTGACTTTAATCCATACATCACACTATGTCTATATGTGGTATAGGTTGATCATCTCATGGCTTGCATTTGTATGTCATTCATTTGCATTTCATTCATGAAAAAGCATCTAATACATAAATAAACATGCATTTTCATGCATTGTGTTAATTCTAACTTTTTTTATTTTTGCATATCACTTGCATATCCAATTGTTTAGAATTGTTTGCATAATGTATGGATCTAATATCCAATTCTTTCTCATTTTAAACCATAAAACAAATGAGAATTGGAAATTACATCGACACATGAATTTCACTTTCCATAAGCATTTTCATGCATTTCTGTTCATCAAAACTCATTTTTCTTCGAAGGCTCAAGGTAGTGATACTTGTCCCTAACGTTTTGGCATGTTTTAAAACTAATTTTGATGGTTTCAGAACCGAATTTCAAGTGAAACATGCCTAAACGGAGGTGCTTTCCAGCCACCTAAAACCTCAAAAAATGTCACTTCCACTCGGAATTAATTAAAATCGATCATATTTTTGAATTCGTTGGCACATTTGCAAGCAACAATGCGATTTTCAATTAATTTCGACAAGTTGACTTTTTGCTCCGGTTTCGAATAAGCGCTTTCCCAAGCCAATTTTTGAGTTTTTATTTCACTTTTTATGCTTATACTAGTGTATTATCATGTGAATAATCGCTTTTGAGTTTAGTGCTTCCGTTAAAGCACTTGCTTTGTTATTTCTGACCCTTTGTTACATGTGCGAGGTACATTGCGCATTATTCTTGAGATTTGGATGTGTTATGACACACATCTCGATCTTGCACACATGTGTGTGCATTCTATTGTCTTCATTGCTTGGTTTTCACCTTGCTGCAGGTTATATGATTTGTTCTGGATGTGTACGAACATGCATCTCGATCTTGCACACATTTGTGTGTACTCTTTGTTTGCATTTGTTTGGATTGTAATCTCATACAGGTTCATTAGGTCTACTTTGAATGTGTATTGACACACATTCTTGGTCGTGCACATTGCATGCACATCCTTTGTCTGTATTGTCTAGATTTCAATCTCTTGCAGGTTTATTTGCTTCGGATGTGTATTGACACACATTTCGATCATGCTTTCTATGCCTCCGCGCATTGCTCACCGATTTTCCTTATTGCGTGTCAGTAGTACTCGAAGTTTTTTGGAGTATTTCTTTCTTGCTTTTGCTTTAACAGATTGTTATCCGTTTGGTATTTTCTTTTCTTTTTTATCGCATTCTTTTACTGCTTTTCTAGAGAGCATGAGAAGTAGGGTTTTACCGTTTTCTTTTGCCATGAGAAGTAGGATTAGAGATGCATGATGAGGCTTCCGTAGTTGGAGCATGTTCAGGAACCCCTCTGGTTTATTTAAAGAACCGTTTAGGGCAATTCCACATATTGTGTGCTAACTATGTGTGGTTTGGTTAAAATCCTCTTCCGTGAAAAGGGAGGTAACTTTCAGTGTGTTTACATTTGTGCTCGCATAGGTCATGAGTGGTTAGGCAACCTGATATGGCACCTGTAACGCCCCAAATTTAATTAATTATTTAATTAAATTATATAAGGAATTAATTATTGGAATTAGTCAAAGTCGGGAATTGTTGGAATTATTATAAGAGGCATTACTGGATTAATATGGTAGTTGAGTGGTTAAGTTGATAGTTGAGTAATTATTCAGTTTAATCAAAGAAAATAATATTAGACTATTTATTGGATTTAGCTGTATGGTGGTAAGTAGTAAATTGGAAGTGTGTTAATATTAGCCCCATTAAGGAGTTTGGGAGAAAAATAATAATAGTTGGTTTATATTAAAACAGATTTAATTATAAGAGAAGTAGGTTTGTGGTTTTTGGTAACAACGCGTGGGATGGTGAAGAAATAAGGGTTTGTGGAGAAAAGAAGAGAACGTGGAAGCTGGTACGAAAAGTTGCGGAGAGCAAAAGTTGGAAGTCATGGATGAAGCTTCGATGCAACCAGAATTCGACCGGAACTCCATAGAGCGGCCTTTAATCCAAGGTAAGGGTGAGATTCTGGCTTTCTAATGGGTTATATGATGAGTAGTATGTGGGAATTAGGGTAGTGGGAAAATTACTATGCGTTTGTACTTGTTCTGTTTGTCGAGAAATTATGAATTTTCTGCGTTGAAAATTGTGTTTGAATTGCTTGTCGAATTGATGGTGTAAATGGGAAATTATATTTAATGATGGTCGATTAATGTCTGTACAACAAAATTATGGTTATTAATTAATCGGGGGAGTATAAAATTATACAGGAAGGTGCCACGGCCAAGGATACAAGGGGTGCCGAACGGCAATCTTGGGAGTGATGGTGTCGAGGGGCACAAGTATTTATTAGTTTATTTTTTTGTTAGTTTGTTTTGTTTTATGTGCCTACTGTAGCGATCTAGTTAGCCTAAACTATAGCAGTATCACGTTTTCAATTTACCAATATATATAGTATTTCATATTTGAATCCAAGTGCCTATTGTAATTCAAGATTACTTAATTGATATAGAATGTACGTTATTGTAGCGGTCATTTAACACTTTGGTAAGCAAATTAAAAGGTATAGTATACTGATTTATACTATAGTGACAATTTCTTAGGATATTATATTAATTTTGATACATGTAACAATAAAATGAATCAGGCTTTATAAATTTATACTCTATGAACTTATGTTTTACTGTATCATGTAGCACGAAAGTAAACTACATCCATAGATGTATTGAGAAACCTGTTCATATAAAGTGATTTAGCTTATTAATATAATATACTAATTATTATTAGTATCGTTTGGTTAGATAATTTAGAATATTTAGAGTAAACTTGAATGAATTTAGTTTTAGTATATATTTGTAGCATATGTTTTGTAACAGAGTTTAATTTTAAGTAATTAGTCCAATCGAATTACTGTATATATTTCTTGTAGAGTTATTAAAAGTAGCTGAATTAATGTAATTACCAGGAGAATTATTAACATTGACAATAATGCAGTTAGTAGTAAATCAACAAAAGTAATTTTAGCAGATGTCTAATAGAAATAAAAATGTTGATAATTTAACATATTTAATAAGTACTTTAGCACAAAGTAGAAATAACAAAATTTTTAGCTGATAATTAATTAATCAGAAATAGCCGAAATCATCCGAATAATTATGTGGTTTGTTTGTAGTTTATTTTGGTTGATTCGATGGGTTATATACTTGCTGTAAAATGTGAATTTGCAGGTGATAAAATTGTATTGTGTTGCTTCCGTTGAATTGCAATTATTAAGTTGTAGGTTCATGCCAATGTTTTAGTATTTGTTGTTAATTAAATAGTTGTTGTTGTTGCTTGTATTGATTTTGTTGATAAATTGCGAAGTTGCAGTTGATAAACTATTATTATAGTGGAATACGTTGTTGTTGTTGAGCTGCTATTGTTAATAAGTTACCGTTAATATGTTGATACGTTGATGAAGTTGTAGGCCTATGGCTAATGTTGATTTGCGGTTAACTTGTTGTAATGTTGTCGTCGTTGTGTGATGTTGTTGTTGTTGTGTTGTGGTGAATTTATTGTTGAAGTTAAGGTCACATGGCATACATTGCATGATTAAGTTGGCCTTGATGGCACCACGTTGAAAGTTGAAGGCTTATGCATTGGTCTTGATGGCACCACATTGAAGGCTTTTGCCTTGTTAATGCCTCGATAAACTGGCATATGTTTAAGTTGGGAGCTCTGCTCCAAATGGTACCACATGCATTTGCATAGTTGAGTCGCATATTGAGTCACGTGTTAAAGCTGTTGTTATTATTCGTTGTTTGTTGATTGTCGTTGTGCTGTTGTTATAAGTTGTTGTTGCTATAAGTTGTTATTGTTGGGAGTTATTGTTGTTATAAGTTGTTGTTGTTATAAGTTGTTATTGTTGTGAGTTGTTGTTGTTATAAGCTATTGTTGCTATAAGTTGTTGTTATTATAAGTTGCTGTTATTATAAGTTGCTGTTGTTATAAGTTGTTGTTGTTATTAGGTTGTGTTGATTCAAGTTGTTAAGTTGATTAAATAAAGTGTCTTGTTGTTATTATTAAGTTTTTTGCTGGTTGTATGAATAATTACTGAAGCATTGATTTACCTTATCTGAATTCTAATATATTATTTATCATACGATTTATTAGATTGTTAGATATCTCACCCCTTCTGTTGTGAAGCTGTCTCTACGTGGGTAACGTGCAGGTAATGAAGAACAAAGGTTTAGTTGCTGTTAGTTCGAGTCGGGTTATCACTCTGATACGTAACACTCGGGGGATGAACGCTGGTTATTTTGTTGTTTTGATTTTGTTGTTGAATAACTATGTTGATATATGAAAAGTAATTGTTGACTTTAAAATGTTTTAAGTTGAAAAGATGTTATGACATCCAAGTTGATTAATGTAGTTCCGCTGCTTAATATTAACAAAGTTGATTCATGTTGTTTCGTTTCATCCGAGTTTAGGTGTTATGTATCTGTGTTAGTGTGTTGTTGTTTTAGTTGAATTGTAATACTCCAATTATTTGTTGAAAGAATTTTATAACTCTGATTTTCATAATAATTACCGGGGTAGAATCGGGGTGTTACAACACCACCTAGCAAAGCCCTTGTTGTAAATATTATAGTGTAAATAGTAAATGGTAATATTAGGAATGAGGCCCATTATTCAAAGCCCATTAGGTTTTCTATTCTCTCTTATTTAAGTGTGTAGTTACAACATTGTAAGTAAGACTTTTTAATATATCAGAGAAATATTTTCAACATGGTATCACAGCTCCCGATTTTGGGGGACTCGCTTCCGCATAAACCCTAGCCGCCTTGAGCTGAGTTTTTTTTTCTCTTTCACTGCAATTTGCAGTTTGTTGTTGTTTTTGGGTGGTTGGTTTACTCATCTCTGAAACCCTAGCCCATCCTCTTTCTTGGTTTGTTCACTCATCTTCGCAACCCTACACTGTTGTTTGTTTCTCTCTATTGTCCCTTCAATGGCTGAGAGTATTAACGAACAAACACCTCCACCTCCACCTCCCACAAATCCACCAGCCCCATTTAATGCTAAGGATTTTGTTGTTCAAAAAGGTTACTGGCTTACCGGCAAAAATTATTTTCAATGGTCTCAGTTCATCAGACACACTCTAAAATGTTGCGACATGCTTGACCATATTGAAGGCAATCCTCCTCTGGTTACTGCTCCTAACTTCCCTTCCTGGGATAAAGATGATTCTGCTATTATTACTTGGCTTTGGAACTCCATATCTCCAGAAATTAGTAGAAATTGCATGTATCTCTCAAGTGCAACGGCAGTTTGGGAGTATCTTCGTCGCAGTTATTCCATGAAACAAGATATGTCTGCTTGTTATGATTTAAAGAGGAAAATCTTCAACACTAAGCAGGGAAATCTTTCGGTCACTGATTATTTTGGAGTTCTCAATGGTTTTTGGATTGAGTTGGATCAATATCAGAATTTGAAGATGGAGTGCAGCAAGGATAGTGCCACCTTGAATACTGTTGTTGAGCGGGATAGGATCTTTGATTTCCTAGCAGGCCTTAATGCTGAATTTGACCCTATTCGGGTGCAGATTTTGGGTAAGGAAAAATTTCCTGATCTTAATGAAGTTTTTTACACTGTTCGTAGTGAGGAAACCCGTCGTCAAGCTATGCTTCATGAACAGCCCCCTGATGTGTCAGCACTAGTAGCTAGCAAAACAACAAGACAAGGACCACCACCATCATCATCCAAGAATGGTCGTGACAAATTCTATTGTGAGCATTGCAACCGATCAGGGCATACAAAGGATAGGTGTTTCAAACTCCATGGGAGGGAGCAGGTTCTTAGCCGAGGCGGCGGTTCTCGCAACATGCACCAACATCAGGCACATGTTGCTACACATACCCATGATACGGAAAGCTTTGAAAAGAGGGGAACTGATCTTTCCTCTTTCAGTCAGAATGATGTGGAACGGTTGAAGTCTATGCTTGACTCCATGAGTAAGCCTTACAGTTACGGGTCTCTAGCGATTCTTGGTAAGAGTTTGTGTTCCGATCTCTTCTTGTGGTAATATCCTCGAATGCATGGATTCTTGACTCGTGCTACTAATCATATGACATTTGATTCCACATTATTATGCTCTTATACCACATCTTGAGTATTCCTTATATCACTTTGGATGGCTCTCATGCTTGTGTTGTTGGCATTGAAATATTGACTTGCAACCTCCATTCCAGTTTGTCGTGCTTCATGTTCCCACACTTTCCCACAATTTAATTTCCATCCATAAGCTTACCCATGATCGAATTGTAAAGTAACTTTTTATGTCCCATTGTGTTTTCGGACCTTACCACGGGGCAGACGATTGGAATTGCTAAGGAAAAGGAAGGATTATACTACTTCTCTAATGACCATCCAAAGGTGTTGTCCTCTTGTTTCCAGTCTCAGTCTTCCTCTTCAGCCTCACAAATTTGGCTTCATCACAAGCGTCTCGGTCATCCTCCATTTTATATAATTAAGTCTATGTTTTCGTCATTGTTCTTACACCATTCTGTTGAGTCTTTTAAGTGTGATGTTTGTCAGTTGGCAAAACACAACCGTGTATCTTTTCCTTCCAGTTTTAATAAAAGTGATGAACCTTTTGATGTGATTCATTCTGATGTTTGGGGACCTGCCCCTACCTCTAATATTTTTGGTGCCAAATGGTTTGTCTCATTTATTGATGATTGTACTCGGGTAACTTGGATTTCCTTGATGAATACTAAATCCGAAGTACCACAAATATTTATCCAATTTTATAATATGATACAAACACAATTTGGGAAAAGCATAAAAAGAATTCATTCTGACAATGGTAAAGAATATGTCAATCATACCTTTTCCAACTTCACTCGTAACCATGGCATTCTCCATGAATTCACATGTGTTGACACCCCACAACAAAACGGTGTCGCAGAAAGAAAAAATCGTCATTTACTTGAAGTTGCCCGATCTCTCCTTTTTCAAATGTCTGTTCCCACCTCTTATTGGGGGGAGGCAGTTCTTACTGCTGCCTATCTGATTAACCGGGTCCCATCTCGAGTGTTAGGTAATAATAGTCCTGCTCAATTTATGCTCTCACATTTTCCATCTGTTCCTATCTTACATACTCTTGAGTCTCGCGTGTTTGGTTGTGTTGTTTTTGTTCATGTTCACAAACAATATCGCAACAAATTGGATCCCCGTGTTGTCAGATGTATCTTTCTGGGTTATGCACCCAACAAAAGAGGGTACAAATGTTATCATCCTTCTAGTCGAAAATTCTTTGTCTCCAAAGATGTCACCTTTCATGAAAATGTGTCATACTTCACTCGTTCTCAGTCTCAGGGGGAGAACTTAAGTGACTTAGAGTCAGAGTCACAGTCTGAGTCCGAGTTTCTGATCCTTGGTCCTAGCCTCCCTAGATCACCTATCAGTGTTCCCCTCTCTTGAACCTCTTGAACCCGAGTTGTCACCTACTTTGAGTTTGAGTCCTAGTTCAACACTTGAATCTGAGTCAGTAATTGTTCCTGGTCCTTCAATGCCTTCTGTTTCACAGGAATCAGCACCTCCGGCACCAACTCTAGTGTATCAGAGAAGAAGTAAACCTGACCTTCTCCAGAAACAAATTCAATCGTCTGAACCGGAGGTAAGTATTGAAAATGATTCTTCCAGTGATGCTTGTCCCATTTCTGATACTTGTGACACTAATCCAGTTGATTTACCTATTACTTTGAGGAAGGATAAAAGATCTTGTCCCTCCTTATATCGACACCCTATCTCTCAATATGTCTCCACTAAACATCTTTCCACACAATATCAAAGTTTTATTGTTTGATTCTGAAAATCCCATCATCTGTTGAAGAAGCATTACAAAATAAAAATTGGGTCCATGCTATGGATGAGGAAATGAGAGCACTTGAAAAAAATGGTACTTGGGAGATTATTGAAAGGCAAAGAGACAAAAAGCCAGTTGGATGCAGATGGATCTATACTGTAAAGCATAAATCTGACGGCACACTTGATCGGTACAAGGCAAGACTAGTGGCAAAAGGTTATACTCAGACGTATGGTATTGATTATGAGGAGACATTTGCTCCAGTGGCAAAGATGAACACCGTTCGAATTTTACTATCTCTTGCTGCTTCATGTGGATGGGAATTTGCTCCAGTTTGATGTTAAAAATGCATTCTTGCATGGAGACTTAAAGGAAGAAGTGTATATGGAGATTCCACCGGGTGTTGGCATAACAAATGGAGCTAACAAGGTGTGTAAATTGAAGAAAGCCTTATATGGACTAAAGCAGTCCCCTCGGGCATGGTTTGGAAGATTCACAAAGGCAATGGTGTGTTTGGGCTATAAGCAAAGTCAAGGAGACCACACTTTGTTTTTTAAACATTCAAGGGGAGGAAAACTGACTGTACTTCTTGTTTATGTTGATGATATTATTGTTACAGGAGATGACTTGAGTGAGAGAAATTTGCTCAAAGAGAAATTATCAGCAGAGTTTGAGATGAAAGACCTTGGGCAACTCAAGTATTTCTTGGGAATTGAGGTAGCTTACTAAAAGCAAGGCATCTTTATCTCTTAAAGCAAGTATGTGCTTGATCTTTTGCAGGAAACTGGCAAACTTGGATGCAAACCTGCAAGTGTTCCCATTGAACAAAATCACAAGATAAGCTTTGAAGAGGAAAGTGACAAAGTTGACAAGGGTCAATATCAGAGATTAGTGGGAAAATTGATTTACTTGGCACACACTAGACCAGATTTGGCATATGCAGTGAGTGTGGTGAGCCAATTCATGCATGATCCGAGGGTGAGACATTTGCAGGTTGTAGACCGCGTTCTACAATATCTTAAAGCAACTCGGAAGAGGACTTTTGTTTAAAGGGTGGAAATCTAACTATGGAGACTTACAGATGCGGATTATCTTGGCTCGATGAGTGACAGAAGATCTACGTCGGGCTATTGTACTTTTCTGTGTGGTAACCTTGTAGCTTGGAAGAGTAAGAAGCAAAGTGTAGTTGCTCGATCAAGCGCTGAGGCAGAATTTAGAGCTATGGCACTAGGAATTTGTGAACTATTATGGATGAAACAAGTTCTAGAAGACTTGAAGATACAGTGTGAAGGCCCTATGAAATTATTTTGTGACAATAAATCGGCTATTAGTATTGCTCATAATCCTGTTCAGCATGACAGGACTAAACACATTGAGATTAACCGACATTTTATCAAAGAGAAGTTGGATAGCGGATTGATAACTGCATCTTACGTTCCTTCTGGGCATCAGCTGGCAGATGTATTAACAAAAGGCTTACCAACAGAAAGATTCAGGCAACTTACTTGCAAGCTGGGAATAATAGATATCCATTCACCAGCTTGAGGGGGAGTGTTGTAAATATTATAGTGTAAATAGTAAATGGTAATATTAGGAATGAGGCCCATTATTCAAAGCCCATTAGGTTTTCTATTCTCTCTTATTTAAGTGTGTAGTTACAACATTGTAAGTAAGACTTTTTAATATATCAGAGAAATATTTTCAACAGCCCTGCTTGATGATACTGATGACATTGATATATGATGATATGAAAGGCACGCGGAAAGGGTTTGCAATCAACCCTCACACAGTTAAGTCCGTGTTAGCTCAGCTCACGCGAATCAGGATGCTTCTTTTATCGAGTCAATAAAAAGTGGCAAGAGTTTCCCATTCTGACTCTCCACGCTTTGTCATGGAGTTCATATTCATATGCTTTGATACTCACACTCATATGCTCCTCACACTTGGTAATTCATATCAAGTTGTGATACCTTTCTCCCATAGGAAACTCCTGGTTGACACGTTTATTTCCATTCGTGGCTATGATTTTCCTCCGAAAGAAGGCTCTTGTTGACTCTGGTAATTCGCTATCGTTGAGGCTATGGGACTTCTTTCTTCTTCCTCACACATGTGTGTATCATTTGTTTGTGCACTGCATTGTTTGTGAGCTTCTGCTAAAGCACTTGCTTGCCTCATCCCTTTTCATCCCTTGGTTCTTCAACCAAGACGGATATAGGATTGCTTCGCTTAGGACCACTCTGTTATGATAGATCTCGAGCCTAGACTTTAGGATCTTCATCATTTGCGTGTCAATATAGGTAGAGATTCCCTTTATCCTTAACCTTAGGGCCAACTTTGCATGATAATATTAGGGTAGAACTAGTTAGTTTCCCTTCTTGTTTTCTTCTTTCTTTGGTGTGACACCCCGATTTAATTTAAATATTAATTAAGTGAGGATTTAATTATTTAATTAAATGAAGTCTCGAGTATTAATTTTAGTGGATTAATTGGGTCATTAAATGAGGAAATGTGTTGAGGTGTGCAGAGTAAACGGTGGGTGTAAGAGAGTAAATCACTCTACTAATTATTAAGTTTTAATTATTTTATTTTATTGGAATAATTAAAGGAACATTAAAAGGAATATAAAAAGGGAAGAGAAAGAAAGAATAGGTTTTTTTTGGAGAAACTGTTTTCACGTGGAATTGGAGAAGAGAGGAAAAGCCGACATCAAGAGAATCGAAGAATCATCGCGAGGTAAGGGGTGGTTTCGATCGATTAATATGCCGTATGGGTTTTGGGAATCATAGGGATAATTGGGTATGTTAGAGAATTTGAATTATGATGATTATGAGTTACAGGAAATAAACCCTATTTGTGTCAGTGTGGGAATTAGGGATCATAAGTATGTCAGGTAATTGATAAGAGTGAATAAACCATGTTGATTGATGTTAAAATGGTGTGAAATGACGATAAAATGATGTTCCTAATGTGCCAAATCGTATTAGTAAGTTTGGGAATGAGTAAGAATGGAAAATGCTGTCAAAAAGTAGTAAAATTGTTGTCACAGGTCGTGGGAACCGGTTTCCTGTGGGGAGGAACCGAGTTCCCAGTGTTAAATTGCAGAAACTGGGAAAAATAGACTCAGGAACCGGTTCCTGTATATGTCGGAACCGGTTCCCCATTCAAAAATCAGGGGCGAGGTATTTTCAACTTTCAGGAACCGGTTCCTGTATAGGTAGGAACCGGGGTTCCATGTGCATTTTTCCAATTTTTCTAAAACTTCAAAAATTCATATTTTCTAAACCGTAACTCCGATTCGAGTGTCGTTTTCGGCGTTATTTCCTAAATTTCAAATACTACCTTTTGAAAAGAGAAAAATATTATTTTGCTAAATTATTTTTTTAAAATGGTCGCGCTCCTGATTTTTGAAAAGGATGAGTAATTAAGAATAATGAGAACTATTATGAATGGTATGAGTTACCTGATGAGGTATTGATGCTTACAGTGTTATATGATTGTTATTCATTTTGATTGAATGAGATACACTGGTGAATTGACATGATGTGATTTGTATTAATATCATGATATGTGAAATGATGATGGCATGCTTTTATGATGCATGCATATACATTTATTGATTTGGTTCATTCCCATTGTGCGGAAGCGAACTGGTTGAGCCAATATACTTACCCAGAGGTTGAGGTAGTGAGGCTGGATTCTTGACCCAATAGCTATGGGCGAATCATGAATTTGCACTATCTATCCACATGTAAACGGAGCGGTGTGTGTGAACTCGGTTCACGTTTTGGTACCACATGCATAGAGTCTGCATTGCATATGGGATTGTAACATGCTAGGATGGATTCCAGTGTTGCAATTTCCATTGTTTGAATTATGTACATGTTCATTGTGTGAGTTGTGTTGTGAATTGATTATGACTTGTGCTTGATTAAATGGATTAATGTATCTTTATTTCTATTGTATTCTAAAAACGTATAATGCATGTTATATTGAATTGAGATCTCACCCTTACTCAACATTTCAGATCCGAAGTGATTAGCTGCTTGGAGTTGGTGAGGATAGCTCTAGTATTGAGTCAGTCAGTTAGTCCGCGTGTCAGTGTCGTGCTCTGGTAGATGTAACACTGGGGAACGGTTGTTTGAATCCTTTAATGGATATTTTTGAATAACTTTGAATTATGTTGACTTATTACCCTGGAATTCTTTAATGTTTTGATTCAGGATTTCGTTTATTATTTTGGAATACTGTGAATGTTGTATTCAGAAGTTTTGGTTATGTTACATTTTCGCTGTTAAACATAACTGTTGCATTAATTATTTGATAAGTCTTCTTCAGTGAAAGCATGACACAAGTTTGGGAAATTTTTATGTTTTAAAATTGTGATGCCTTCTTGGTTATGATTAAATACTCTGATTATTATTATAAAACGCGGGTAAATAGAAGGGGTGTTACAATAGTGGTATCAGAGCATAGTCGGTCTTGTCTTAGTGTCATTATCCCTTTTAGTATGCGACTAGTGTAAGTAACACTGTCGATACTTGTGTGCCGATATAGGTTGTTTTGTAATGTTACAGAACAATGGCTGGAAGAGGTAACGGAAGGAATGATGTTGCTATTCTTGAGGCTTTGGGGATGTTAATGGAGTACTCGGAGGGAATCGCAGGAGTCGATCGGTAGACAATTGGGGAATTTTCGAGGAATAATCCTCCATTGTTCAAGGGTGCACATGATCCCGAGGTGCCCGAAATGGTTGAAGGAGATCGAGAGGATCTTGAGTGATTGATTGTCTTGAGGGGTGAAGGTGAGATATGGTACTCACATGTTGGCGAGGAAGATGACCGTGGGTTGCTACCAGACTAAATTGGAAGAAGATGGAATTGCATTGACTTGGGCTGTGTTCAGGAGGGCTTTTCTGAGAAGGTATTTTCCTGAAGATATTCGGGGTAAGAAAGAGATCAATTTGGAGCTCAAGCAAGGCAACAAGTCTGAGTGAGTATCGACCAAGTTCTTGAGTTAGTAAAGTATTATGCTAATTATCCTAATGATGCAGATGGAGAATTTTCTAAATGTATCAAGTTTGAGAATGGTTTGCGTGACGAGATCAAGCAGGGAATCAGGTATCAGCGTATTAGAAGGTTTCCTTATTTGGTTGATTGTAGTAGGATTCTGGAAGAAGATCTTGCTAGTACTAAGTCAAATGCTCAGAGTTATGCTGATCGTAAAGGCAAGAGACATATGGATCGTGGTAAGCCGTACGATAGAAATAATCAGAAATCTGGAGGTTGGAAGAAGCCTAGTGGGGGAGACTCTGGTTCTTCTGGTTCTTCCGTGAAGTGTTACAGGTGTGGTGAATTGGGTCACCGAGCTCCTGAATGCAAGAATGAGGCGAGGAAGTGCAACAATTGTGGGAGGTTTGGTCATTTAGCTGCTGAGTGTAGATCCAGAAAGATAACATGTTACAACTGTGGTGAAGAAGGACACACTCGTCCGCAGTGTACTAAACCAAAGAAAGAGCAAGCTGGTGGAAAGGTGTTCGCTTTGTCAGGGTCAGATGTTAAGCCTGATGATCGGTTGATTAAAGGTACATGTTTTATTAATGGCATACCTTTAATAGCAATTATTGACACTGGAGCGACACATTCTTTTATTTCTTTGGATTGTGCTAAAAGATTGAATTTGGAAATTTCCAATTTGGATGGAAGTATGGTTATTGACACTCCTGCGTCGGGGTCAGTGACTACTTCGTATGTTTGTAGGAATTGTCCTATTGTTATTTTTGATAGAGGCTTCGGTATGGATTTAGTGTGCCTACCATTAGAACAACTTGATATTATCCTTGGAATGAGCGGTTGGTCTTCAACGAGTTCATATCAATTGTTTTGAGAAGACAGTCTTATTTCCCGAAGAAGTTAAGGTGGAAGATGAGACTATGTCAGTTAAGCAGATGAATTCAGCTGTTAGAAATTGTGTTGTGGTGTTTATGTTATATTCTTCGACGGAAGTGAAAGGAAAGGCTAAGAGTGGTGAACTCCCAGTTGTTAATGAATTTCCAGAGGTGTTTCCGGAGGATGTGAATGAGTTACCACCTGAGAGAGAGGTGGAGTTTGCTATAGATTTAATTCCTGGAACTAGTCCGGTGTCGATGGCGCCTTATCGCATGTGGGCATCTGAATTGTCAGAGTTGAAGAAGCAGTTAGAGGAGTTGCTTGAGAAGAAATTTATTCGGCCTAGTGTTTCACCGTGGGGTGCGCCGGTATTGTTGGTTAAGAAGAAAGAAGGTACAATGAGATTGTGTGTTGACTACAGGCAATTGAATAAAGTGACAATCAAGAATCGGTATCCATTACCGAGGATTGATGACTTGATGGATCAGTTGGTTGGAGCTTGTGTGTTTAGCAAAATTGATCTGAGGTCTGGATATCATCAGATTCGTGTTAAGGCGGGAGATATTCAGAAGACTGCGTTTAGAACGAGGTATGGGCATTATGAGTATTTTGTTATGCCATTTGGAGTTACTAATGCACCTGGTGTGTTTATGGAGTATATGAACAGGATATTTCATCCGTATCTTGACAAGTTTGTGGTGGTGTTTATTGACGACATTCTGATCTATTCAAAGGATGATGAGGAGCATGCAAAGCATCTGAGAATTGTATTAGAATTATTGAAAGAAAAGAAACTTTATGCGAAGTTGTCTAAATGTGAGTTTTGGTTAAGCGAAGTGAGTTTTCTTGGTCATGTGATTTCCAAGAATGGTATTGTTGTTGATCCTACAAAAGTAGAAGCTGTATCTCAGTGGCAAGCGCCGAAGAATGCTTCAGAGATTCGTAGCTTTCTTGGTCTGGCAGGTTATTACAGGAAATTCATTGAGGGATTTTCGAAGTTAGCATTACCGTTGACTAAGTTGGCGAGAAAAGGTCAAGCATTTGTTTGGGATATAGATTGTGAAAAAGGATTCCAAGAATTGAAGAGGAGATTGACTAGTGCTCCGATTTTAATTTTGCCGAATCCGGAAGAATCCTTCGTGGTGTATTGTGATGCGTCTTTGATGGGTTTAGGAGGTGTTTTGATGCAAGATAAGCAGGTTGTGGCTTATGCTTCAAGACAGTTAAAGACTCATGAAAGGAATTATCCGACTCATGATTTAGAGTTGGCGGTTGTTGTGTTTGTGTTGAAATTGTGGAGGCATTATCGTATGGTTCACGGTTTGAAGTGTTCGATCATAAGAGCCTGAAGTATCTCTTTGATCAGAAAGAGTTGAATATGAGGCAGAGAAGATGGTTAGAGTTTCTCAAGGATTATGATTTTGGGTTGAATTACCATCTTGGTAAGGCAAACGTGGTAGCAGATGCATTGAGCAGGAAGTCTTTGCATATGTCGATGTTAATGGTTCGTGAATTGGAATTGGTGGAGCAATTCAGAGACTTGAGTTTGGTTTGTGAAACTACTCAGAATAGTGTGAAATTGGGCATGTTGAAATTGACTAGTGGTATCTTGGAAGAGATTCGAAATGGACAGAAGTCTGATGTTGGTTTAGTGGACAAGCTGACATTGATTAACCAAGGTCAAGGAGGTGAATTCCGAATTGATGAGAATGGCGTTATGAGATTTGGTGATAGAGTGTGTGTTCCGGATGTTGCTGAGATTAGAAAGAGTATCTTAGAGGAAGGACATCGTAGTGGATTGAGTATTCATCCTGGTGCTACTAAGATGTATCATGATTTGAAGAAATTATTTTGGTGGCTGGAATGAAAAGGAAATCGCCGAGTTTGTGTATGCATGTTTGGTTTGTCGAAGTCAAAGATTGAACATCGAAACCGTCGATTGATGGAACCGTTGTTTGTTCGGAATGGAAATGGGATGGAATTTCAATGGATTGTGTCGGGTTTGCCGGGGACGACGAAGCTGTGATTCTATTTGGGTTATTGTTGACCGATTGACAAAGTCTGCTCACTTCATTCCGATAAGAATGGATTATCCGATGGAGAGGTTGGCAGAGTTGTATGTCGAAAAGGTTGTAAGTTTGCATGGTATTCCGTCTAGCATTGTGTCGGATAGAGATCCGAGGTTTACTTCTAAGTTACGGGCAGGATTGCGGAGGCTCTAGGTACTAAGTTGCGATTGAGTTCGCTTATCATCCACAGACGGATGGTCGACGGAGGAGCGATTCATCGTTAGAAGATTTGTTGAGAGCTTGTGTGTTAGAGAAAGGTGGAGCTTGGGATAGCTATTTGTCGTTGATAGAGTTTACCTACAACAATAGTTTTCATTCGAGCATCGGTATGGCTCCGTTTGAGGCATTGTATGGTAGGAGATGTCGGACACCGTTGTGTTGGTATGAATCGGAGAAAGTCTTTGATTGGACCGAGATTGTTCAACAAACTTCAAAAGGATTAAGATGATTCATGAAGATGAGAACTTCTCAGGGCCGTCAGAAAAGTTATCATGATAAGAGGAGGAAAGATCTTGAGTTTAATGAAGGAGACCATGTGTTTATGAGAGTTACTCCGATGACGGGTATTGGTCGAGCCTTGAAGTCAAAGAAGTTGACTCCGCGCTTTATTGGTTCGATTACCAAAAGAGTTGGGAAAGTTGCTTATCAGATTGCTTTACCGCCGTCACTTGCTAATTTGCATGATGTTTTCCATGTATCTCAGTTGAGGAGGTACATTGCGGATCCGTCTCATGAGATTCAAGTAGATGATGTTCAGGTGCGAGATAACTTGATGTTGAGCGACTGCGAATCGAAGATCGGAAAGTGAAGCAACTGCGTGGTAAAGAGATAGCACTGGTAAGAGTAGCTTGGGGAGGACCAGCTGAAGGAAATGTAACTTGGGAGCTGGAGAGTCAGATGAAGGACTCGTATCCCGAACTGTTCGTCTAAGGTATGTTTTCGAGGACGAAAACTCTTTTAGTGGGGGAGAGTTGTGACACCCCGATTTAATTTAAATATTAATTAAGTGAGGATTTAATTATTTAATTAAATGAAGTCTCGAGTATTAATTTTAGTGGATTAATTGGGTCATTAAATGAGGAAATGTGTTGAGGTGTGCAGAGTAAACGGTGGGTGTAAGAGAGTAAATCACTCTACTAATTATTAGGTTTTAATTATTTTATTTTATTGGAATAATTAAAGGAACATTAAAAGGAATATAAAAAGGGAAGAGAAAGAAAGAATAGGTTTTTTTTGGAGAAACTGTTTTCACGTGGAATTGGAGAAGAGAGGAAAAGCCGACATCAAGAGAATCGAAGAATCATCGCGAGGTAAGGGGTAGTTTCGATCGATTAATATGCCTTATGGGTTTTGGGAATCATAGGGATAATTGGGTATGTTAGAGAATTTGAATTATGATGATTATGAGTTATAGGAAATAAACCCTATTTGTGTCAGTGTGAGAATTAGGGATCATAAGTATGTCAGGTAATTGATAAGAGTGAATAAACCATGTTGATTGATGTTAAAATGGTGTGAAATGACGATAAAATGATGTTCCTAATGTGCCAAATCGTATTAGTAAGTTTGGGAATGAGTAAGAATGGAAAATGCTGTCAAAAAGTAGTAAAATTGTTGTCACAGGTCGTGGGAACCGGTTTCCTGTGGGGAGGAACCGAGTTCCCAGTGTTAAATTGCAGAAACTGGGAAAAATAGACTCAGGAACCGGTTCCTGTATATGTCGGAACCGGTTCCCCATTCAAAAATCAGGGGCGAGGTATTTTCAACTTTCAGGAACCGGTTCCTGTATAGGTAGGAACCGGGTTCCATGTGCATTTTTCCAATTTTTCTAAAACTTCAAAAATTCATATTTTCTAAACCGTAACTCCGATTCGAGTGTCGTTTTCGGCGTTATTTCCTAAATTTCAAATACTACCTTTTGAAAAGAGAAAAATATTATTTTGCTAAATTATTTTTTTAAAATGGTCGCGCTCCTGATTTTTGAAAAGGATGAGTAATTAAGAATAATGAGAACTATTATGAATGGTATGAGTTACCTGATGAGGTATTGATGCTTACAGTGTTATATGATTGTTATTCATTTTGATTGAATGAGATACACTGGTGAATTGACATGATGTGATTTGTATTAATATCATGATATGTGAAATGATGATGGCATGCTTTTATGATGCATGCATATACATTTATTGATTTGGTTCATTCCCATTGTGCGGAAGCGAACTGGTTGAGCCAATATACTTACCCAGAGGTTGAGGTAGTGAGGCTGGATTCTTGACCCAATAGCTATGGGCGAATCATGAATTTGCACTATCTATCCACATGTAAACGGAGCGGTGTGTGTGAACTCGGTTCACGTTTTGGTACCACATGCATAGAGTCTGCATTGCATATGGGATTGTAACATGCTAGGATGGATTCCAGTGTTGCAATTTCCATTGTTTGAATTATGTACATGTTCATTGTGTGAGTTGTGTTGTGAATTGATTATGACTTGTGCTTGATTAAATGGATTAATGTATCTTTATTTCTATTGTATTCTAAAAACGTATAATGCATGTTATATTGAATTGAGATCTCACCCTTACTCAACATTTCAGATCCGAAGTGATTAGCTGCTTGGAGTTGGTGAGGATAGCTCTAGTATTGAGTCAGTCAGTTAGTCCGCGTGTCAGTGTCGTGCTCTGGTAGATGTAACACTGGGGAACGGTTGTTTGAATCCTTTAATGGATATTTTTGAATAACTTTGAATTATGTTGACTTATTACCCTGGAATTCTTTAATGTTTTGATTCAGGATTTCGTTTATTATTCTGGAATACTGTGAATGTTGTATTCAGAAGTTTTGGTTATGTTACATTTCCGCTGTTAAACATAACTGTTGCATTAATTATTTGATAAGTCTTCTTTAGTGAAAGCATGACACAAGTTTGGGAAATTTTTATGTTTTAAAATTGTGACGCCTTCTTGGTTATGATTAAATACTCTGATTATTATTATAAAACGCGGGTAAATAGAAGGGGGTGTTACATTTGGCATCCTTGCATGTAATAAAACTAAAACTTGTTTTCTTTTCTTTTGAAAATCAAAACACTTAATAATGGTTCAAACTCCTTTTTCAAGGTAAAAGCAACCAACCAATGCAAACCTTTTTCGCCTTTGAGCTCTCTTTTTTTGTGTTTAAAATATTTTCAATAAGAGTGTTCCTTTTCAAATTTAAGCGAGTTACTAAGTGTGCGAGCGGTCGAGCATGAGTCTTATGATAAGCTGCAACGCCAAGCACAAGTTGCAATTGTAAGGATACGGAGTGGAATTTCCCATAAAAAAACATTTCAACCCACCAAAACATATGATCCGAACTACGACACTATGACTTTCCCATTGCACGAGGGAATACGTATGCATCTTGTCACGGGGCTCGATCGAGAAAACTTTGTAAATACTTCCTTCTTTTCCCCGTGTTTTGTTTATTTTCTTTCTTTCACATGCATTTCCCTTAGCATAACATAGATATCGATGTAGTGATTAAGCAATAGATACCCACACCTATTAGATAAAAAATAAAAGTGGATACCATAGAGTACTACGGGCGTGTGAGGTGCTAATACCTTCCCCTCGTATAATAGACTCCCTTACCCGATCTCTCGGTCGTAAGACCATGATTTCTCCATTTCAGGTTTACTCGATGTTTTCCTTTCTCCTTTGGTGAGATAAAATATGTTCGATGGCGACTTCATTGATATTCTATCAGATGGGTTTGTCTAGTTCTTTCACTTAAGTATGGCATTGTTCACGAAATTAATTTTGAAAGAGGCAATTTGGGCCCTATTTTGAGTCCAATTCACCAAAGGCTATTTTCTCAAGTATAAATCAATTTTTGCTCTCATAATTTGGGGGATTCTTCGTTTGCCAAAATTTCAACACAAACATATTCTTCTACTCTCTCTCAATCCTTAAGAATCAAATCAAGTTTTTCCCCAATTTTTCTCAAGAACGCGCGTCGAGCTCAAGCACGTGGTCAATAAGTGGAAGAAGGTTGAAGAAGAATTTTCTCCTCTCTCTACCCAATCTTGTGCGCCTCTCTCTCTCCCTATTATCTCCCCTCTGGTTTTCGATTGGATATCAAAATTCTCCTCTTCTCAATCTCCTCTTCGATCTTACGGTAAGATTTCGTGAATTAAGCATTTTTCTCTTCTAAAATAATCTATTTTATTGAGAATCGATAATCAAATTGAAGCTTAATAGAGGAATTAAATTGAAATTCAATTATATATTTAAATTGCAAATTAAATCATGTTGTTTAAATCCAGAATCGGCTAGTTGGAAAAAGCACTTTTGCAATTAAGCACTTCTCAGAAAAGTAATTATTCAAGATATTTGTGTCAATGTTCATCGAATATTTGTTTCTAAATCTTAATTTGCATGTGAATGTGGTTTTAGCCTTGTAACTATGCTTGTGCAAGATCATGTGTTAACATGTGTAGGGTATGTGTTTGATAAAATGCTTGAATCATGTCGATACATGTTAACGCATAGTTTTGTCGTTTGGTTAAGTCATAAATTCCCCTAAAATTGGATTGTTGCTTAATATATGTCGTGTCTTGTCGAATTTATGGTAGTGATTGTGTAATCGGTGTGAATTTCTCTCTCGATCCGATAAAATTTGGTGAAACCTCTAAAAAGTTTGATTGCGAATTCACATGTCGATTACGTAATCTTCGAGGGGAATTTGTTGCTTGATAGCTTGTCAATTTGGTTTCCGTATCATTCTGTAAGCATACTACTATTTTCAAGCTCTCCAACGATACAGACCACGCGCGAAACGGTTTCCCGAAGCATGAGTTATGGCATTTCAAAGATTCATAAAAAGCCAAAAATTCATTCTGTTTTAGTGGGAACGGGTTCCCACTTAATGGGAATAGGTTCCCATTAGCCTTGATAGTTGTTGTTTCTAAATTTTTTAGGGAACCCGATTCCCACTAAGTGGGCACTGGTGCCCCTATAACGTGTTTGGTTTCTGCCTTAGTGCAGAGTTGTGGAACTCGGTTCCTACTTAATGGGAACCGGTTCCCGCTGTTCAAGTTTCAAAAATTCTTATTTTTAACTATGCTTTATCCTATGCTTCCTTCAAGCTTTCTTCTACTATTTCTTGTATCAATCTTCCTTGTTATTTTTTACATGTTTGTTAATTATGCAATGTACTTTGAGGTAGTTTCCAATTACATAATTATCGCTTGATTGTGTAATCGGGAAACTTGTTTGGATTATCATTTTGATCTAAATTTTGCGTTCAACATGCGAGATTACTTTCTTTTGTTCTGAATTCCTTGTGCATGATTAATTATGTGCAGGTACTCTTTGATACAGATGTGTCGACACACATTCCGTTAACCCGATACATTGTTTAATGTATTTTCGTACATGTTTTGCTATATGGATATGTCGACACACATCCCATTAGACATAATACATTGGTTAATATACTTTATGCATGTTTCTTTGATTAATTCGGATATGTCCGCTACATATCCGGGACATGCATACGCTATATGTTCCTTATTTGTCTATATTGTCTTGATGGTTATTGTAACACGGTGGGAGAACTGACTTGTTTGTTTTGCGTTTTATCGCAAATGTTGCGGATAGCAAGAATCTCCACCAACTTTTCTTCTATCCAATAAAGGAAAGGTGAAAAGAACAGGAAAAACCTTTGATAGATTTTGAGTACGGGAGGTAATTATGAAAAAGGAAGGTATTAGCACCATTTCCATCCGTAGTTATCTACGGGCTCTTAATTGCTTTAGCTCACTTTTTTGAAAACTCGCTTTTTGTGTGTGATTTGTTTGAAAATATTTTGACTTTGACTTCGTAATGATTCTTGTATCAGTCCTCAAGAATGTATACGAAGTGTTTGAAATATTTGTTTGAAAGTGTAACTTTGTAATGATTCTCGTATGAATGTATATAAAGTGTTTGTTTGAAAGTATTTTTGAAAAGACTGTGAGGTGTGAAAAGTATTTTGATTGATTGGAGAAAGCAATTTAGAGTCTTATTGCCTACTCAGAAAGGTCGTTTTTGTTATTTTCCTTCTCCTTTAGGATAAGGTTATCCAAACCATTAGTTGGTAGGTAACTTTATCCATTGGATGTGAAGGGACAGGCATAGGGTCATCGAATGGTCATTGAAGGCAACATGTAATGATACCTTAGCAAATTCGTAGGAACGATCATCACTTATTCGTAGGCAACAATCGAGGGACGAGATCATATATTCGTAGGTAACATCGAGGGTCATCGAGGGACTATGATCTTTGTGATGATTTTTGAATCGAGGGACTTTTGCTAATGGTACCCCTACGTTCGAGGGACATGACCATTGTTATTTGTAAGGCAACAAGAGATGATACCCTAGGGAGTGCAAGTGTGAAAAGTGTGTTCAATTCAAATATTTTATCTTGGAGATTATGGTGATCTAAGTTTGATTTTATGTCTTGTCATGCAATCCTATTAGCCATACATATAAGCATTTATATACAATTTATAAGAGGTGCAGAAAATAAGTGCAGAAAAGTAAAGGTCCTACGCTATTACATGGCTTTGGGGCAGTTACATAATAAGAGGTGCGGAAAAGAAATGTGCGAGAAAAGTAAATATACGCTATTACAAAAATATCCTTGCGACCTATGCATCGATTTCTAAAATTTAAAATGCGAAATAAATAAGTAAATAATGGAAAAATATTCTAAGTGTTAGGAACATGTTAGTAACTTAATTACTGTAAGACAAATATTTTTTGTGTTTTTTAGAAATCGATTTTAATGTAGAAAAACCTAATTCTAATTAATTAGTATTTAATTAAGAAAAATAATTTAAATGTGAAGAAAAATCAAGTATTTTTGTGTCAAAAATTAAATAAAGGTTTTTAAAACCTAAATCTAAAATTAAAACATTTTTTAGGATTTTTAATGGTGAAAAATTAATTTGTGAAAACAATTTAAAATAAGTTAGAAAATTAAGAAATAAGAAAAATGCAAGGAAACTATGTGTTAAAAAAAAGATTTGGTCCCTGGAAGTGTTGAACCCAGGACCTGAAGGTTATTGAGCCAAAATCTAGCCACCACGCCACCTACATGTGATGTTTAAATCACGCCTCCAATGGTATGTATGTGTTACCAGTGAAAAAAATTAGAATATTATGAAAAATTGCAAAAGGCAAAGATCGAACCCACGCCTTGAGGGATGAAGAGACTTAGTGTGTGTATGGCTTGCCACTGGGGCGACTATACATCCATCAACTTATGCACAAGGATAAATATATAAGGGAAATTGAATTCCAGAAATCTTAATTAAACAAAATGCGCGCCAGGTGGGACCCCTATGTTTGAATGATCGAATTAGAATCTGCCACGCCATGGTCAAAAGGTCAGAGGCCAGAGGGACGCCGGAGCCCTAACTCCGGTCGTCTTCTCTAGCGAGCTCGTTTTTAAAACATGCAAAATGGAGCAAACAAATAATCAAGAAGTACCCTACCCCCCAAAATCGACCCTTAGGAATTCAATGGTGGTGTCCTTTTGGCCTAAAAGTGTTTGTATCGATGGGTTCGAAGCTTGGGAACAGTTATGCCCTAATAATGGCACGATGCAATTTAAGCCTTAAAGATTACATCTAAAATGTCAAACTTGTTCTAAACAACATCCTGAACATGAACAAACACATCAAATATGTTAAATATGCATGAAAATTGAAATCGATCCAAGCAATTTTACCAAAACCAGTCGACTTGAGTAAGAGGTTCCTGGCTTGCTTTGGGATCGTGTGAGAGTATGGAATGATTTCTGGAAACTTCAAGATGATGAATGGATACTTGGTTTTTCTTGAGAGCGGTTGGAAATTTGACTTTGAGTTTTCCCTAAAAACTTGAAATTTTGGACAACTTTCTTGGGTTTGTAACAGGCAGCCACTCATGTGTCTTGCATCTGATGGTGTTCTCTATTTATAGAGGAAGGATTTAGGTCAACAAAAGTGTAGAAATATCTTGCATTGATGTGAATATATTTGATTTGAAAATTAACACCAAATATTGCCATTTTTTATCTTCAATCATGCCAATCTCTTTCCAATCAAGTATATTTCGAAGTTGACAACTTGTATTGAGTTTCTTTGACCACAAGAAGCTTAAATTTACAACCTTGCACTTGTTTTATTTAATTTATATTTTATTTTAATTAAATTAAATTTGAATTAAAATGAATTAATCCAAAAATAAATAGAATAAAAAAGGCCATGGAGTGTAAATGAGCTTTAGAAGCTCTTGTCAATGTTAGAAACAAGTTTGAACCAAAGAAATACAGGCCCATTTGGAAAATTTTCAAGTTTGATCAATATTTCCTTCATGTATTTCTTCAAAATTTCCAATTTTTCCTAAGCCATAACTTGCTCAATTTTTATCATTTGGAAGTGTTCTTGGACTTTTTAGAAAGCTTAAGATGTACTATAAATGCTCCTTTTGGTTTCACCTTAATGGAAGATCCCATGCTCATGTACACTTCTTTGAAAAAAGATGACTTTTTGTTGACTTTTAGAAGGACCTATAATGTCTTGACCCATAACTCTCAAATGAAGCATTTTTGGGCAAAGCTTGTGAGACACAAAGTTGTAGAGAATTGAATTCCCTTTTAGATGAGATTTGGTGGGAAATTTTCTGATGAAGTATGTGAAAGATATGCTTGGTAAAAGTTCTCTTGACTTTCCTTTAAGAAACCCTAATTTAGAAACTTTTGACTTTTGATCATTCTTGAATTTCCTTGATGAATCATGATCAACCCTTGATCAAATGATGAATTTGAATTCAAAATCTTGATATTGACTAAAAACAATGAGGTTTGACTACATATTGACCATAATTGACTTTTTATCCAATACAACTAATTTTCAACCATCTGAGCAATTGACTGAGCAAACTTAGGCTATGAGGCTTGAAACTTGACATGGCAATACTTTGAGACATATGGGTTGATTGTTTAGGAGAGGGTTTGTCTTGATCCACCCTTGATGAATTCTTGAGCATGGAGATGTGTATTGACTTGAAAATAGGAGGGAAAATTTTGGGGTATAACAGTTGCCCATGTTCAATCTTCTTGTACCTGAAGGGTTAGATTGGTATGTTTGCCTTTTGTAACTTAAAGGTAGAAGATGATTGACTTGAGTACCCTTGAAATTTGCACTCATTGGTGTATGGAATGAGACCGTTGATTGACGATGTATTGGAATGGGCTTATAGATGTCAATTTGAGGAGCTGATGCTGGAGAGTGAGTCGTACGTTAGAATCCTTGGTAGCTTTCATGAAAGGAGAAATGCATCCCACGACCATCTTTGATTAAGTGCATTGATTTTTAACCAGATATGCAGTAATCTGTAAGTGAATTGATAATAATGTGTACACAGAGATGGGCTTAAATATTCCATCTAGAGATACTGGTGATAAGAGAGTCAGAATCAACCTTCGTCTTAGTTCCATCTGAGATGAGTATTCGTCATGACGTAGATAGTTTCCCAGTCTTGTTTCGGGTATTAATCTGTAGCCTACAGTTTTGTTGGTAAACTCGTCTAGTTTCGGGACTTCATACCGTTGGACTGTGTCGATTAGTCACCCCGTCTTGTTTCGGGAATTGATCTACAAGTTGCTTTGTTTGGTACACTCTTCTAGTCTCGGGCCTTCATACCATTATGGTTGTATAGATAGTTTCCCTGTCTTGTTTCGGGCATTAATCTTTGACCTTCTGCTTTGAAGTTTATGGATAACTTTCGCCTGTTCGTGAATTTAACCTGAAAGGATAATGTTAGTTTTATGCACGTCATGGTGCATGCAATGTGTAATGATGCTCGAGAGTGATATATGCACATGTTATGATTTTTTATGAATGATGTATGAATATCGATGTTGTGGTATTTCAAAACATATCCATCTTAAAGAAGATGGGAATGTTCTGCTGGAGATCTCCGACTTCTGCTTGCAGATGAAGAGATAACCATTGAGGATCCTGACTGGGAATAAAAGAGATATAGATTGCTCTGATGCACTATCTAACCAAGTTTCGGGTCTGGATACTGATGCTGCTGGAGAATGATATCCCTTGTATGATACTCGGTTGGGGATGAATATCTTATGTATTATACTGACGCAATAACCCTTGTTGGGGAATAATGTGGTCTTGAATAAGAAGTAACCTATTACTGCTCAGAGACTGACATAATAAGTTGATTGATGATTTGTTACTGCTCAGGGACCAATGTAACAAAGTTGACACTCACTGCACGGGGACTGGCGTGACAATGTAGATGATCACTGCTCAGGGACTAACGTGATGAATTGAAAATTGATGATCTGTTACTGCTCGGGGACCAATGTAACAAAGTTGACGTTCATTGCGCGAGGACTGACGTAACAATGTAGATGATCACTTCTCGAGGACTAACGTGATGAATTAAAAATTGATAATCACTGCGCAGGGACTGATGTCATAAGTTGAAAACTGACTTGCTACTGCTCAGGGACTAATGTAACAAAAATGAATGTAAACACTGCTGTAAGAGGATGATTTTGCTGAGAATATGATAGTGTAGTAATCTTGTTGGGAAATCCGCCTCTGTCGAGGGAGCGATGGCTCTGCGAGGATTATAGAGATTATTCTGTGGGAATATTTCTATGAAACTGACTCTGCGGGGATGTGTTGGTGACTTGGGTTGTCATCTCAATTCCTAAAGCTTGTAGTAATTGATGTTTCTGTTCGCTTTTCATGTATTTGTAAATAGATATTTATTGTCAGATGCATATAATCATTCAAAGCAATCATTGGACTCATGCAAACAAAACAAATAAAAGTAAAAGTTTGAAATTAGAAGAGAGTTTTGGTATTAATTTTGAAAAATGGGCATATAGACAGGCAATCTGTGTACAAAGAGAGGAATATCCTAGTTAGAGGAAATCATCGAAAGTATTGGAAAAGTGATAAAAGCTATGTGGAAATAATCCTGTCGAGTTTAAACTCTTATATTCCTCATATATTTTCGAATATCTCATCTCCTTGTTCGCTGAAGAAGGTGATTGGACTGATTTGTGCCCTTTGAATCTTGAAGCTGATAGTAGTGCAATCTATAAGTAGATGATCCTTCGAGACATAGTCATACGCTTTAATCCCTAACTTTTTCCTAGACCGCCCTTTTGGGTTTTCAGTCTATCGGGATACCCTTTTTTGCCCAAGCCGCCTTTGCAGGTTTTCGACTTGCCGGGTGTACACACTTTTTATATATATGTCCATAATTTTTGCCCAAACCTTTTTGGTTCGCCAGGACACCCTTACTTTTTCCTAGGTGAGTCGACCTAGCGGGTCTCATTTATGCGTAGTATTTTTAACTAGGTATGCATTCACAGGGTGCAGGAAGTCTTCTCCATCCATAGTGCTCAGTATCATGGCTCCGCCAGAAAATATTGTCTTGACTACAAATGGTCCCTCATAGATGGGAGTCCATTTTCCCCTGGGATCACCTTGTGGTAGGATGATGCGTTTGACTACTAGATTGCCAACTTGGTATACTCGGTGTTTAACTTTCTTATTGAAGGCTCTAACCATGCGTTTCTGATATATATATGCCTATGGCAGATGGCTGCGAGTCGTTTTTCATCGATCAAGTTTATTTGGTCAAGCTGAGTCTGAATCCATTCGTCTTCGTCTAACTTTGCATCTTCCAATACTTTGAGCGAGGGTATCTGAACCTCGATAGGTAGAACCGCTTCCATACCACGTACGAGAGAGAATGGGGTTACCCTTGTAGATGTTCGTACTGAAGTGCGATAACCATGGAGAGCAAATGGCAACATCTCATGTCAATACTTATACGTCATTGTCATCTTCTGTATGATCTTCTCAAGGTTTTTATTGGCGGCTTCCACAACGCCATTCATCTTTGGCCGATATGGAGAAGATTTGTGATGCTTTATCTTGTACTGCGTGCAGAGTTTGGTGATCATTTTGTTGTTGATATTGGTACCATTGTTTGTGATAATCCTTTCGGGAATGTCGTACCGACAGATGAGATTATATTTGATGAATTAAGCCACGACATTCTTGGTAACAGATGCGAATGAGGCTGCTTTTGCCCACTTGGTAAAGTAATCGATAGCAACAAGGATGAAACGGTGTCTATTAGAAGCGGTCGACTTGATTTCTCTAATCATATCAATGCCCCACATCGCGAAATTCCATAGAGCAGTCAGAACATTCAACAGAACTGGAGGCACATGCACTTTATCTGCATATATCTGGCATTTGTGACAAGATCGGGAATAATGATAACAGTCAGCTTCCATAGTGGATCAATAGTAACCTGCTCTCAGAATATTATTAGCCATTGCATGTCCATTGGAATGAGTACCAAAGGCACATTCATGTAGTTCTTCCATACTTCGTTCATTTGTCTTCTGATCTACACATCAGAGTAAGGAAAAGTCATGGTTGTGTTTGTATAAGATGCCATTACTTATAAAGAACTTGGCAGCGAATATTCTTAGGAACTTCTTATCGTTGACAGATGCCCCCTCAGGGTATTCTTGAGCCTCAAGATACCTCTTCAATTCGTAGAACCAAGGTTTCTCCTCTACTTCTTCAGTATCAAGTTCACAACAGTACGCTGGTTCGTCTAGTCTTTCGATAGTAATTTGAGGAGCTTCATTGTCCCATCTGACTTTGAACATGGATGACATGGTAGCTAACGCGTCTGCAAACTGTTTCTCTTCTCGTGGAATATGATCGAAAGTGATTTCTTCGAAGTAGAGGATCATATTAAACACATGTTCTCGATATGGAATGAGATTCAGATGCTTCGTGTCCCATTCGCCCTTAATCCGACTAATCACCAAAGTTGAGTCTCTATATACTTGCAAGAATTTGATCCTCAAGTCAATAGCAGCTTGGATGCCCATGATGCACGCTTCGTATTCAACCATATTATTAGTGCATTCGAAACATAACCTGGCGGCTGGCGGTGAAAGGTGTATGGCCGCTGTTGGGAGATATGATCACAACTCCAATACCATTGCCAAGTGCATTAGAAGCTCCATCAAAGACCATGGTCCATCGGGATCCTAGCTCAGGTCCTTTATTCGGTCCAGGATCTTCGTAATTGGTGACTAACATAATATCCTCGTCTGAGAACTCGAAATGCATAGACTGATAGTCATCTACGGCTTGATGAGCCAAATGATCAGCCACTTCACTTCCTTTGATCATTTTATGGGCAGTGTATTGAATGTCGTATTCAGTCAAGATTATTTGCCATCTTGTTATTCTTTCGGAGAGAGCAGGTTTCTCAAATATGTATTTTATCGGATCCATTTTAAAGATCAATAAGGTAGTGTGGGTCAACATATACTGTCTTAGTCGGCGAGCAGCCCAAGCCAAAGCGCAACAAGTTTTCTCGAGCAGTGAGTATCTTGTTTCATAGTCGGTAAACTTTTTGCTAAGGTAGTATATTGCATGCTCTTTTCGACCAGGCTCTTCATGTTGCCCAAACACACACCCCATTGAATTCTCCAACACTGTTAAGTACATGATTAGAGGTCTTCCTTCAACTAGTGGCATCAGGATAGGAGGTTTTTGTAGGTACTCCTTGATTTTTTCAAAAGTAGACTAGCAATCGTCGTTCCATTTCACTACTTGATCTTTCTTCGGCAGTTTGAAGATTGACTCATAGGTAGCAGTCAGATGCGCAATAAATTTGGAAATGTAATTCAGTCGTCCGAAGAAATCTCTGACTTCCTTCTCGGTACGGGGAGATGACATTTCTTGAATAGCTTTAACCTTAGCGGGGTCAACTTCGATACCTATACCATTAACAACGAATCACAGGAGCTTGCCGGATATGACTCCAAAGGTACATTTGTTCGGATTTAGTCTCAATTTGTATTTCTTCAGTCTATCAAACAGCTTACACAAATGATCAATATGTTATTCTTTGGTTTGTAACTGAGCTATCATGTTGTTGACGTAAACCTCTATCTCGTGATGAATCATATCATGGAATGCTTTGTTTCGCTTGAATTAATCTGAAACCCTGGTTGCAAGTTACTTGTATGGAACGATTTTTTTCAAGCTTTTCTAGGGTTCTTGGCTGCAAGATTTTCATCCTTTGATCATCTGAATGGCTTGTGTATTTATAGAGGATCGAAATTAGGTCAAGAGATGTGAAGAAAATATATGGCATTGATGAGAAAATATTTGATTTTTCAATCATTCAAGTTTGCATCAAAAGTTTCCAAATTTGCCTCAATCTTGTGCAATCAAGTCTTGAACAAAATTGGCCAGCTAATTGATCTTGCTTGGACCTCAAGAATGACAAATATCCAGCCTTGCATCATTTATTTTGATTTTTTACATTTTATTTTAATTAAAATTGAATTTAAGTGAATAAATTCCAAAATAAATTAAATTAAATTAAAGGAGGCGTGCAATTGGTCTTGTAGGTCATGGATAATCTTAATAACAAGTTTGGATCACAAAAGCTTAGGCCCATTTGGAAGAAAAAAATTGATTTTGCTAAGTATTTCTCTTCATGCACTTCTTCAAAAATTTCAAACTTGCACAACTTGTATCTTGCTCAATTTTCAACATTTTGAAGTGTTATTGGACTTTTTAGAAAGCAAAAGATGTTCTATAAACACTCTTTTTGGTTTCATCTTTATTGAATCTTCCATGTTCATATACACTTCTTTGCAAAAAGATGACTTTTTGTTGACTTTTAGAAGAACCTATAATGTCTTGATCCATAACTCTCAAATGAAGCATTTTTGGCCAAAGCTTGTGAGACATGAAGTTGTAGCGAATTGAATTCTCTTCAAAATGAGGTTTGGTGGAGAAAATTCTGATAAAGTATGTGAAAGTTATGCTTGGTCAAAGTTATGTTGACTTTTTGTCCAAAAACCCTAATTTAGAAACTTTGACATTCGATCAAATCTTGAGTTTTCTTGATGAATCATAATCAACCCTTGATCAAATAATGAATGTGACTTCAAAATCTTGATGTTGACCAAAAATGATGAAGTTTGACTATATGTTGACCATAGTTGACTTTTTATCCAATACAATTGATTTTCAACCATCTGAGCAATTGACTGAGCAAACTTGAGTTGTGAGGCTTAAAACTTGACATGATGATACCTTGAGACATATGAGGAGATATGATGATCACTTTAGGCATTATAACTCATCTTTGACTTGATAGAATCAAAACCCTAGTTTTATGGGTTGATTGCTTAGGAGAGAGTTCATCTGATCAACCTTTGAGAAATTCTTGAGTATGGAGATGTGGATTGACTTGAGAAATAGGAGGGAAAATTTTGGGCTATAACATCATGGATGCAAGATAAAATGCATGAACGTATATATCAGAGAGAGATTGAAGTTTGCTAATACCTCCAGTTACAAAATCAATGGAAAACATAATCACAAAATCTGAACCAATCACAAAACTTAATACCTCCAGTTACAAAATCAATGGTAAACACGATCACTATTCCCATCCATTGCCAAATTTGGAAACATCATAAGTTTTTACAGTAGAAAATCTGCATTCTGAAGAAATCCTTCGCTTGCAAGAGTGGAAACTGTATCAAGTCGGCCATGTTTGGCATTCATCCCATAACGGCTAATGACCCTATACTCTGTTTCATTTGGAAACAAATTGCCAGACTCTATACTGGTTCACTAGAGAAATAAAAGTCCTTGGGAGCTATCATTTTCTATTTTCTATGATTAGTAAAACTAATTTGAAATAATAAACATCAATTGTGAAGTGGTGTAGTGGTAATATACTATTACTTGAAAGCTTTATGGCTTGGGTTCGAATCTTGGCTAAATAAAAAATTTTGGAATGTTTTTTCAAAATATTAATGACCATAAAGATGAATGTGTGCCAAGTCATGTGCCACATTGCATCATGAAATTCCTAGCAGCAGATACGTGATGTCATAGAGAATGTTATGACACACTATCTGACACTCTGTTAACAATTCACACAATAAATATAAACAACAGTAAAGAACACAATAAGTTGTTTACCCAGTTCAGTGTCTAACTACACCTACATCCGGGGCTACCAAGCCGTGGAGGAAATTCACTATCGGTGAGAATTAATTCGGAATAAACCAACCGTTTATCTCCTTAACTTAAAACTACCCAATGCAACTTCAACCTAAGTCCTACTTAGATCCGAGTTCCTACTCACTCCCCTCAATCACGGTGATATCAACCTATTGATTAATTGAATTGTGAAGACACACTTTAATAAACTATCTTGATCTTGCTTCAAAGCTTCAATCAAGAGACAAACACTCGTGCTTTAAAGCTTTGAGTGATAAACTACCTTACAAACAAATCCTAGTCCAAGGCACTTATCAATTGATAATTGCTTGGCTCACAAGAGACACTAGAATTACACAAAATACAACTAACTCTCCTAACAAGACAAAAAGCAAAGGATAAGGGTTGAATTCCTTTTATAAGCGATCCGAAACTTCGTTTGGGCTTCCATAAAGATAGCTAGGGTTCACTTAATTTAATCCTAAAAACATGGTCTTTTCAACAACCAATTTAGGTCTAATTAAGATTAACCTAGCAGCCACGTGAGCATGCATTCTAGTAATGAAAAACATAATATAGCAACTCAACAAACTACGAAAAGTCTCGGAAAAGCAGTTCGCAGCAGAATGTCACAGAATGTCATAACATTTGTTATGACATCAGACTATTTTCGAAATTTCCATGACTTTTAGCTTCCAGTTCTGAGTTGTCCTTTAACATCCTTGTCAAGTAGGATTTATCTTCAATCTTTGAATGTCATGACCTTTATCAAGACATTGCTATAGCCTAGTTTTACCAAAATTAATACCAACTTAAAACACTAACAAACTCCCCCTTTGACACATTTTTGGCTAAAGCTACTTAACACATCAGAGTACCTATGCAGCAGAAGACAAACTAGTTCTAAGCTTAAAGAAACTAGAACCTAGAGATAAGATAAATTCTACCCATACAGAAATCCCACAATTGCCCACATACAAATTTAAAATTTCCATACAGTTTCCCAAAATTCCCAGCCATTGTTCAACAGTAGTTCTTCTCCCCCTTTTTAGCCACAAAGGGCCAAAGGAAACAATACAATTGCCCCAAACATTCAACATATAATTAAGTACCAGCATTGTTTAGGGGTACATCTCTGTCAAGGCATTACAAATCTGTCAATAAAAGGATTACAATCATCCAACATACACAAAACTTGGAAAATACAGAATAAGAACAAGAAAGAAAAAATTGACAGAACAATCAAACAGAAGCAACAGGGCATAGGAGTACAACTTAAGTACTTTTCTCTCCAGAAGAAACACTATGGAAGGAAGCATCTTCAGAACCTTCTTCATCAGCAGTTGCATGAGCAGCCTCAACATCTTCTTCCATATTAGCAGCAGAATCATCACCAACAAGCCCTTCTTCCTCAACCTCTATGTCTTGCTCCTTTTCAAGTGTAGAGATCAAGTCTTCCAGACTTTGCTTTCTTGCTTCAAGCTCCTTGGAAGTTTCTTTTAGCACAACAATGACATTTGCCTTCTGAGAATTTTCTTTGACAGTTGATGTCTCAGCAGATGTCATGACAATATCTGGAACATATTTGCCTTGGAAGAGTTTGTAATGAAATCCAAGAGGAGAAGCCCTTTTGCAAATTAAATCTCTGTCACCAAGAATGTCTGGATACTGATCAACTATAATTCCACACAAGAGGGAGGGAAAGGCTATGGGTCATTTGATAGCATAGCTTTCAGCATGCTTGAGGGTCTGCTCAAAAATATAGGATCCATAGTCAAATGTATCCTGAGTACCTACTGCATATATGAATCTTCCCAGTCCATTAGAGATGGTGGATTTGTGATTGGTTGGGACCCAGTTAGCAGCACCAATCTTATGCAGGATGACAAATTTGACACTCAACTTACTTGCTGAGAGTTTTCCATTCAGAGGCCATTGCCTTACTTGTTTGGCAGTGATGGTTTGACAGATCTTGTTGTCAGTTTCCTCCAGCTCTGGCTGAGCATTATCGATCTACCGAATCTGTGATCACATTTGGAGAAAACGACTTTCCTCCCCTCACATATCTGATCCGGTAGTCGTGAGCTCCTATACCCACACCACAGATTGACTATGAACTCTTTTACCAAAACTTCATAACAGTTTGAGAAATTCACAACTGTTTTCATCAGACCTGCCTCTTTAATCAAGTCCACAATTTTCTTGCATTCAAGAGCACTTTTGTTTAACTCTCTTTCCAGAGCCACCCTCTTTAAGCAAACATACTTCCATCTTTCAGCATTCTCAGGATGATAGAAAGAAATGTTATCAATGGCCACTTCAGGCACCTTAAGCAGTTTCCCAAGAGTTTGCTTCTTTCTGGGATGAATGTCTGTGACATTCTCCTTAGCATCAAAATCAGAGTCTTGATCTGACTCTGAGGATTCAGGTTCTTTCCTCTTTTCACAATTGGTGTTCTCTTTGGTCTAGAGTCACCAAGTAGAGACTTGGACTTCTCACCCTTGCACACATCTTCAAAACCCTTTTCTTTAGCAGGGCTCTGTGAGGCAGCCTATTTTCCCTTCCTTTTCATCATCCTCTTTGCAATGCCTGGATTGACATTTGCAATGAGATCATTGTCTGAGAACACTTCATCTAAGTCAATGACAGGAGGTTCATTAAATGATCGGACCGAACCGGAGATTCCTCTGAATCTGTTTGAAATGTAGTCAGCAGGAGCTTTATCAGAGGCACACTTTGCTGTTGATTCCTCAAGAATACTATCAGAAATATAGTCAGCAGGAACTTTTTCTGAGGCACATTTTGCTGAGGATTGCTCAAGAATGCTATCAGATATCACATCTTCCTTATTAGCAGGGGTTTCATAACAAACATCATTAATACGTACTGAAGGCTCAACATCATTCTTGACAGGGGAAGCATCATGATCACCAGATGTCTCGACATTCTCAGTGACATCTGGATCAACTGCTAAACTAGGGCTAGCAGACTTATAGTTTAGAGGGATTGAAACCCAGTGCATGATTGGTCTTCGTTTAGGATCCCGTTACTAATCTAGCAATGGCTATATGTACAGACCTAGACCCCTCTTTGTTTGTTATTTCTGGAGGAACTGAAGAGGATGGTGCAGAAGTCTTACCAGTAGGAGATGCTTGAGCCCTTCTTGCATTCCTTGTATGCAATTTCTTGACTCTTTCTGGGTCAGTAGCCAATACACGCAATGGGGTAACCCTCGGTAACTTGGCTTGGCACATTTGCCTAACTTCACCATGGAGGCGAAGATCCAGTTCTTGAGATGAAGAGGATGATGAAGACATATTTCACGATGATTTTGAGAGAAAGAGGCGAAAATGGCAAATGGTTTCAGGGTTTCTTTTGGATGAAGAAAGAATGATACTACTTTCAAATGAGGAAACTATTATATGTGGGAGTCTCTTCCTATTCTTGGACCTTTTAAAAATAATGTGAAAATATTTAAATAACCCACTTATAAATAATTGAAGTAACAGGTCCCTTCCATCCCTTGTTGTAAGCATAGTTAATTGCTACAACTCTTCATATTGACAAATACTCAATTTGCCCCTTAAAGTTTTAAATTAACTAGCCTCAAGAACTTTAGTACAGATGTCACAGGACAATGTCATGACATCCTGTATGACATTGTACTTAATCAACATTTGCTTCATCCAGATCATCTTAAAGCAATTTCTCCCAGCTGCTATGTATTCAACTTCATCATTGTATAAAGCCACTTTTGCTTCTCCAAGAAATAAGATTGTTTCTCAAGAAGAAACATCCATCAAAAGGGCTTTTACACAAGCTTTGATCAACACTTTCTCCACTTGTTTTCTTGGACAACTTCAAATGTGGAGGGGTAAGAGTCTTAGTGTGGCTGTCATTCTTCATTCCAAGCTTCTTGACACAATTCCTTGCATACTTGCTCAGTGGAAGGAGTGTTGAGTCTTCCATCTGTGAGACTTGCAGTCCAAGAAAATGAATCAACTCTCCAATGAGGATCATCCCAGATTTAGCTTGCATTTGGTTGTCAAAGTGTCTCACACTTGTGTCAGGTATTCCTCCACAAACTATGTTATTAACATAAATTTGAAGCACCATGATCTTTCCACCTTTGACAAAGAGGGTTTCATCCAAGACTCCTCTCCCTTTCCTTGATAAGATGCTTGGTTAATCTTTCATGCCAGTCCTAGTACTTTGCTTGATGCTTTAGGAGTGGTCATTGTCTGACAATGAGTGTGATATTCTGATTTCCTGTCCAGCCTTATACTTACCACAGATTCTCCCTTTATCCATGTGAAGTCTTGGTATCCTTTTGACTCCTCATGGGCCGATCCGTTTCATTCCTCCGAGATGTGGATGACCAGATTCTTGCTGCCACTTTACTTCCTCTTTATCTTTATCATAGAGCACACGGAGGACACAGTGGTGTTCTCAGATTCCCACATGTAGTAGTTGTCCTTTGATCTGACTCCTCTCATAATCACTACTTGTTCATCATTGATTACAAGACATTCAGACTTAGTGAATTTGTTGTGAATCCCATATCACATAGTTGACTTATGCTAATGAGATTTGCGGTCAAACCTTTTACCAATGACACTCCATTTAGGTTTGGAACTCGGACAGTTTGAGTTTCAATACCTTTGATTTCTCCTTTAGCTCCATCTCAAAAGTAAGCCCGGAGAATGAGGTTTAACATCTTTAAGAAGATTTTTGTCTCCGTCGTATGCTTAGAACACCTTTGTCAAAGTACCAATCTTCCTTGGCGACACTCTAAAAGTGTGAGCTACCGAGCTGATCCTCTTCTTCCACGTTTGAGTGTAGGGTACCTTGATGTTCTTAGGCTTAACATAGGAGTCGATTAGGGTATCCATGTAGCCTATAGCGGAAGGACTTTATGTGACCAAACCTTCCACAATAATGACATCTCCATCTTTGAAACTTTTTGTTCAAGTTTCTATGATTTTGATGTTGAACCCAATGTTGTGACATCTGTTTTGACATTGGTTCATTTGGTATGTTCTTCCTTTGTTATTAACAAATTTCTTAGCCTCCACATATCACGAGGGACCTATTTCTGTTTTGTGGTGTGACATCTTCTTTGCCATTGACACCAGTTTGTTCCACTTCGGTTATTAGCAAATCTCTTGCACCATACCCAGCGGACACATTTCTTGTTTTATATTGTGACAACTGTTTTGACATTGTTTTCTCATGTCTCTTCTTCTTAATGTCACCAATGGGTTTCTTTTCACCACATATCCTAGACCATGCTTATTTCCGCATTTTGTCCAAGTGAAGAATTTCTTCCAACTTATCGATTAGGATGTCAACATTTTGTGATTTAGACATCTGATTAAGTTTGGAGTTCAACATTACAATATCACTATTGAGGTGATTTATAGTGGCTTTGTTTTCCTTTTTCTCATCCTCCAGCTTCACATTCTCAGCTTCCAACTTCTCAATCGTTTTTCTTCCTCATTTTTGACATACTTCACCATTTTTATACACTTCCGTAGGTTTCAAAAGCTCTTCAAATGTCACTTCCTCATCACTAGAATCCATATCAGAATTGTACACTCCAGAGAGAGCAGTGACAAGTTTGGCACCTTCTTCCCCAGATTCACTTCCTGAATCACCATCAGACCAAGTGACAACCATCCCGTTCTTTTGTTTCTTTAGAAAGGTGGGACATTCAGCTCTAATATGTCCAAATCCTTCACATCCATGACATTGGATTCCACTACCTTGACTTCCTTTTTCCTCTGACTTGGATCTTCTGCTGGAGTCATAAGATCTGCTGATGTCAGATGAAATGTCCTTGACATTTGACCTTGACTTTGAATCAATCCTCTTGATGAGCTTGTTGAACTGTCTTCCAAGCATAGCTATAGCTTCAGATATCTTCTCTTCATCTTCCACCTTGCATCCTTCTTCAGTATTAGATACAAGTGTTATGCTCTTGTTCTTTTTGTCAACAATTTCATTGATTCCCATTTCAAACCTCTATTGCAGTCACTTTCATTGCAAACCTTTTAGGTAAGGATCTGAGAATCTTTCTCACCAGCTTTTCTTCTGACATCTTTTCACCAAGTGCTCCTGAGGCGTTGGCAATCTACAAAACATTCATGTGAAATTCATGAATAGTCTCATCTTCTTTCATCTTCAAATTCTCAAACTTGGTAGTGAGCATCTGAAGTCTTGACATCTTCACCTTGGATGTCCCTCATGAGTAGTTTTGAGTGTCCCAAACATCCTTGGCCGCATTGATGGACCGACTGAAGATATTTACATCAATACCATTGAATAGGGCATTCAATGCTTTAGAGTTCCCAGAGCTAGCTCCTCTTCCTCTTTGCTCCATTCCTCCTCGGGTTTCAAGACAGTCTCATCTTTCTCAAGCTTGGTGAGATGTTTCCATCCTTTGTCGTGACTCTCCAAGCTTTAATATCCATTGATCTTAAGAAGGCAACCATACGAGGCTTCCGTAATCATAATTAGACCCATCCGAATGGTGGTCTACCTCCAAATCCTCCTTCTTTATCCATTCGCGGAAACTATTATCCCTAGATCTCACCCGAAATAACATGCGGGTGCTGCTCCGATGCCAATTGAAATTCTGGCGGCGGATCGTGATGTCACGAGAATGTTATGACACACTATCGACACTCTGTTAACAATTCACACAATAAATATAAGCGGTAAAGAACACAATAAGTTGTTTACCCGGTTCGATGTCTAACTACACCTACATCGGGGGCTACCAAGCCGGGAGGAAATTCACTATCGGTGAATTAATTCGGGAATAAACCAACAGTTTATCTCCTTCACTTAAAACCTACCCAATGCAACTTCAACCTAAGTCCTACTTAGATCGAGTTCCTACTCACTCCCCTCAATCACGGTGATATCAACCTATTTATTAATTGAATTATGAAGACACACTTCAATAAACTATCTTGATCTTGCTTCAAAGCTTCAATCAAGAGACAAACACCCGTGCTTTAAAGCTTTGGTGATAAACTACCCTTACAAACAAATCCTAGTCCAAGGCACTTATCAATTGATAATTGCTTGGCTCACAAAATACTAGAATTACACAAAATACAACTGTTAACTCTCCTAACGACAAAAGGCGCAACAGTATAAGGGTTGAATTCCTTTTATAGAAGCGATCCCGAAACTTCAGTTTTGGGCTTTCATAAAGATAGCTAGGGTTCACTTAATTTAATCCTAAAAACATGGTCTTTTCAACAACCAATTTAGGTCTAATTAAGATTAACCTAGCAGCCACGTGACATGCATTCTAGTAAGAAAAAACATAATATAGCACTCAACAAACTTCGAAAAGTCTCGGAAAAGCAGACTCTGCGCAGAATGTCACATGAATGTCATAACATTATGACATCGACTATTCTGCAATTTCCAGCATAACTTTTAGCTTCCAGTTCTGAGTTGTCCTTTAACATCCTTGTCAAGTAGGATTTATCTTCAATCTCTGAATGTCATGACCTTTATCAAGACATTGCTATAGCCTAGTTTTACCAAAATTAATGCCAACTTAAAACACTAACACATCAAAAAGCTCAAAACTTTGCTCGGCATTTTCCACTTAAAACCAAGCTCTATCATACAAAAATCCAATTCCTTTTGACCATGTCCAAAAAACCATGCATTGATCATTCATCATATGCATCATTTCGTAGGTGTCAATCCATTAATTTAAGTTGTTATCATATCACCCTCTTGTCAACCCACTGGTTGGATTTTATCATTATATCCTGGTCAATTTGAATCAACCCACTGGTTAAGGATAACCTTTCACTTCTTGTCAACCCACTGGTTGAATTTAATCATTTACTATCCAGTTAATTCAGAGCAACCCTTTGGTTGAAAGTAGTTTTCTTTTTTCACCTTCATCAATCCACTGGTCGATGTTGGCTTTCTTTCTTACTTTTCAAACTCAATCCATTGGTTGAGATGTTGTATCAACTTTCATTAACATAAGTGTTGATGATTAGTTCTTGTTGTTTACTTTCATTAACCCACGCGTTGATGTTAGTTCTCGTTGTTTGCTTTTATTAATCCACGCGTTGATGTTAGCTCTTGTTGTTTTCTTTCATTAACCCACGCGTTGATGTTAGTTCTCCGTTTTTTACTTTCATTAATCCATGCATTAGTGTCAGTATTTATTTTGGTCAATCCACTGATTGAAAGTTTTGTTTCGACTTTCGTCAATCCACGTATTGGTGTCAGTCTTTATTTTTGTCAACCCATTGATTGAGAAGTCTTTGTGTTTACTTTCATTAATCCACGCGTTGATGTTAGTTCTCGTTGTTTGCTTTCATTAACCCACGTGTTGATGTTAAGTTCTTGTTGTTTTGTTTTCATTAACCCACGTGTTAATGTTAGTTCTTTTTTGGTTGGCTTTCATTGATCCATGTATTGGTGTCAGTCTTTATTTTTGTCAATTAAATAATTGGAAATCTTTGTGCACTTTCATTAACCCATGCGTTGATGATTAGTTCTTATTATTTACTTTCATAAGTCTGTGTATTAAAGTTAGTTCTTTGATTGTTCACCTTCATTAACCCATTGATTAATGTTGGTCTTTATTTCTTGTTTCCAAACTCAATCCACTGATTGAGGATGTCGTGTCTTTTTCATTAACCCACGCGTTGAAGATAGTTATTTTGCAATTTATCTTGATTCCCGCATAGTTTACTTTCAATTTTCATTTCCCCAGTATTACAATCCATACATTCATGACACGACATTTCATCGCATTACATATCATTACATTTTGCACCAAGGACGAAATTAGGGTCTTTTTGTATTTAATTATTTTCAGCCATTGATCCATGTTATCAAACTAAAAAATAATTAAATAGGGGCAGCTGTCACACCCTAAATTTCGCCCGTAAAATTTTGCAATGATTAATTTCGATAACATTAGCATATCATAATTATTGCATCAACATATTGTATTTTTAAAAAAAAATTGAATCTTGCATTCTATTATCATTTTTGCATTGTTATAACATTTTTGCATTCTTATTTTTTTTACCATTAATGGAATTTATTCATTTAATAGTTTAATTAATTTCTATTTAAATTTACATTTTTTTTCAATTACATTTTTGCATCTCTACATATACACCTCAACCTTTCTTTTGGATTAATTGAATTTTTATACTTTTAACATTAAAGTCATCTTTTTTAATAATTATTCTTTTTAATTTAATTTAATTTATTTAATTTATTTATTTTTTATTTTTTAACTTTTGTTGGAATTTTATTTCTTTTTAGAAGTAGACCTTTTTATTATAGTAATTAAAATAAAATTTAGCAGTAACCTTTTTTTGAATTGAATTTGTGTCTTTCTTTCTCTATTATTATTATTATCATGACAAAAAATAAAAAAACTGTAGTTTTTATTTCTTTATTAACATTCACTGTACAAATTAAAAGAATGAAAAATGTTGTTTCTTCACGATGTGCTTTGCTCCTACCACCTTTTGTACCTGTAAAATACAAAGAAACTATAGACAAAATCAGTACATAACTACCATTCCACTATCTCGATTCCATCCACTCCACTAAGAATTGGCAGCCTGCAAGTACCACACCTCATTCCTCAACTTGTACAATTTCAATTCAAATTCCTCCACTACTTGTACCATGAACTTCACCTTCAAGTTTTACCAAAACTCCATCCTACCCTCACCTCATTCTGCTATAAAACAAACAATCTTTCCTCTCATTTAGACCCAACAGTCTTACACCCAAAACCTCTGCAACCACCAATTGATCAACAACACCAAAAACCTATGCTAAACCCTTACTGCAACCTTCTCATGAACCACTAACAGATACAAAACACAAAAAATAACTCCACTCAATATCCATAAAAGCTACACAGAAAATCACTCAAAAAAAAAAACAATTCAAACCCATCACAATCCATCCCCAGTTCCGTTCCACGACTTTCCGCACGACCCACGACAGACACAACAAAATGCTGCCCATCTTATTTTCGACACATCCACCATCATCCTCCTTCATTCCAAATCTGTCACAACCGCACCTTCCTCTCAACATCAACAGAACACGGAAGGGCGGCGAAGAACCTGAAAACTCACACACACTGCCACAGAAACGAGATCCAGAAGTGAGACGGATTCGGAGCAAAAACAAGAACACATCAAACTCAGAAGATCCAGACGAAAGAGAAGGAAGAGAACTTAAGTTCATAGCAAGACCTGGTTTTATTTCAACTTCTTCAATAATATTTGCTTTACTTCTGTAAATCTGTAACTTGTAAATCTCTGAACTTTTTTCTGAAATTGTTTGGGGATAAGGGTTTCATTTGGGTTGAGGGTAAATTAGGTTCCTGGATTTTGCTTGCTATTATTATTGTATTTGCAGTAAGGAATCGGTGAGTAAGATGATGAAAAGGCATAGAGAGACTTGAGCGTGAGAGAACAGCGATAGAAAGCGTGAGAGAGCAGAGATGAACGATATACAAGAGGAATAAGAAGTTTGTTTAGATGTTGTCTCTCAATTTTAATTATACTTCTTTTGTTTTTATAATTTGACAAGTGGCTAGTGTTAATAGGTCCTTTGAATAAATCTTTTGTTTTTATTAAAAGAAAAAAAGAAATTATGGTCCGTCTACGTTTTTTTTAATTTTAAAAATAAATGAGAGAGATTTAATAGGTAACTTTGTTAGTAATTTGTTTTAGAGATTTCAATTAATAAAAATGGTTTAGAGGGATTTAAGGGGGTGGGACGATTTTGTCCACTTTTATCTCCATTTTTTTAGTTTCTTTTTTTTAATAAAAATAATTCTTTCTTTTCATTTTAAAATATTATTTTTTATAGTTTTTTTAATGGTATTTCTTTTATTTGTCAAAAAAATAAATAATAATGCTTCCCATAGGTTTTTTTTAAGAAGATTAGGAAAATCACAAGTTGTTTTATCTATTCAAAATATCTTTAAAATCTCAAAAATATTTTCTTTTAACTATTTATCTCTTAGATTTATTTTTGTTAATTATTGAATTGTTTCTATTTTCATTTGTACATTTGTTTGAACTTGCAATTATTTCATACATCCCCATTTGTAAATTTGTACCCCTATTCCCCACATGATGTAATAATTAGTAAATATTTTATCGCTTTATCATTTAATTATTCATTCACATGTGCACAAACCAAAAACATTTCAAACTAATACTCGTGCGAGCCATTTTTAACCTTGAGTCGACAAAGCTTAGAAGCGTTGCAACGGCCACACATTTGTGCACACATCATGCTTGCTCTTGGGCTTACAATGAAACCTTAATTGATTAGTTAAACATTATTTAATTATCTAATTAGGTTATTTAAAATTGATTAGTCCATCTAATCAATTTTACTAAACTAATTACTTGATTAAATTTCGTTTAATTAGTCGATTAAATTTATTTCGTGCATGCACCTACACAATATTCAATTGTCTTATTATTTGTGCAAGTCACCTTGTATGGGCTTTTAATTCATTTACTCGCTTTATTTCATACTTGTATATATTTATCCATTTCATTTCCATTATCGCGCCTTGGTTCACATACCAAGTTTTCATTCAATAAGGGTCTCATGGTAGGGAGTAGACATTTGTCTATTCTCTCGAGATTAATCAAGCTTTCTTGGTTAATCATAGCCCAAATCAATTCTCTTCTCTCATTCACCACTTTCATAATAAAGTTCCAAACCTCGATCCAACGTCAAGTGATTTTTCAAAACGCTTTCACAATAAATTCCAAGTTTTTAAATCGTTGGACGTTAGGCCAATTGTTTGAAAACTTGTGCCAAATAAACTCTAAGTCTTTAAATCGTTGGACGTTAGACCAATTGTTTAAAGATTCCTAACAAACGTGAACTTTGTTTCACTTCACTTTTTCATGAGAAAACCTTTTGGGTGATAGACGACTCGTTTGAGCATTAGCTCCTCTGGTTTCTAGTATTTGAATCGTAAGACGTTAGTCCTATTGTTTAATACTTTTTCACCCACACTTAAAATCAATTCAAACTCATCAAACCTTGCCCACGTGCAAGTCATTTTTAAGATATCGCTCACATGCGACACTCATCGCTCACACGCGATCTTCTTTCGCTCACACGCGAATTGCACTAGTGATGTCTTATCGTCCACGTACGATTGAGCTCCTATTTTTCATAAATAAAATCAACCAACCAATAAATATTCTCGCAACCGAGAACTACGTAAGCTCTGACTTTTCCATTGCACTTGGGAAATACGTAGGCACGAGATTCTAACATCTTGGCGAGCACACTTTCAAAAAAATTAAAACATGTTTCTCTTTCATCCCTCTTTTATCGCATAATAATTAGAAGAATGCAAATTTAATTTTAAACACACAAACATGCTTAGAACTAAATGGGTCCCATCGAGTACGATGGATGTGAGGGGTGCTAATACCTTCCCCTTGCATAGCCGACTCCCGAACCCGCATCTCTTGGTCTCGAAGACCATTTCCTTTCATTTTCATTTCGTGGGTTTTATCTATATTTTCCCTTTCCTCATTAGGAATAAATAAAATTAGGTGGCGACTTCATTGTTTTGTTCGTAATCGAAATTTTTCGACAGCGTCAACAATGGTCTCACCTTTAATTTATATTGTGTATTCTTGGTTTTTGAAAGTTGCAGGGGCTATAGCTACAGACGCGACTGCAGGTAAAGGATTTACCCACGAATTGACCGTCGGTAAAGATACCAAAAATTTGAATTTGGGGACGAAGACCCCTGGCGCGCGTTTTTTAAAAATATATTTTGAAATTCAGTTTTATTATATATTATTTGTTTTCCATTCCAATAACAGCTAGCACACATGGCTTAGATGGTTAGAGGTGCGCGTTGGTAACCACAAGGTCCTAAGTTCGATCCCTAGGGCTGTACATATTCTTGCCAAATTTCTCACTAACCATTTTTCTTCATATTTTCATATTTTCTTTTCTAATTTCTTTTTCCAATTAATTTTCTTTTCTAATAATTTTTTTAAATACAATAAAAACCCTAAAAATAATTTTATTTTTAGAATTAGGTCAATAAAATGTTAAATTAATATTTGACACAAAAAATATTTACTTTTCTTTTCATTAAAAATATTTTTCTTAATTAAATTTTAATTAACTTAGAATTAGGTTTTTTTAATTAAAATCAATTCCAAAAAATACCAAAAATATTTTTCCTTTCAATTAGGCTTTAGAACACTTACGTCTCCATTCAAGCATTTTTCTTTTATTTATTTATTGCTTTTTCGCATTTAAAATTCTAGAAATCGATGTATAGGTTGCAAGGTTATTTTTGTAATAGCGTAGATTTAATTTCCCGCACCTCCACTAATGTAACTGCCCCAAAGCCTTGTAATATCGTAGGGTTAATTTTCCGCACTTTTACTTTCCGCACCTCTCTTATAAACTGTATATACACTGCTTAGATGTATGGTTAATAGGATTGTATGGAAAAATTAAAATCAACCGTTAGATAACCCTAATCTCAAAGATAACATATCTGAATTAAACACACTCTTCACACTTGCACCCTCTAGGGTATCCTCTCTTGTTGCCTTACGAAATAATGGTCATGTCCCTCGAACGTAGGGGTACCATTAACAAAGACGCTTACGAATAACTTCATCATAGTCCCTTTAATACAAAGATCATAGTCCTTCGATGACCCTTGATGTTGCCTACGAATAAGTGATGATCGTCCCTTTGAAATGCTAAGGTATCCTTACAATGTTGCCTTCAATGACCATTCGATGACCCTACGCCTGTCCCTTCACATCCAACAGATAAAGTTACCTACCAACTAATGGTATGGATAGCGCTGTCCTAAAGGAGAAGGAAAATAACAAGAACGACCTTCTAAGTAGGTAATAAAGACTCTAAATTGCTTGCTCCAATCAAAACAAATACTTTTCACACCTCACACTCTTTTCAAAATACTTTCAAACAAACACTTTGTATACATTCCAACGAGAATCATTACAAAGCTTGACACTTTCAAAGAAACATTTTCAAACACTTTGTATACATTTTTAAGGACTGATACAAGAATCGTTACAAAGTTAAAGCGAAATACTTTTCAAATACTTTTCAAATCACATACACACAGAGCAAAATTTCAAAAGTGAGCTAAGCAATTAAGAGCCCGTAGATAACTACGGATGTAAAGGGTGTTAATACCTTCCCTTTTCATAATTACCTCCCATACTCAGAATCTATCAAAGGTCTTTCCTGTTCTTTTCACCTTTCTTTTATTGGATAAAAGAAAAGTCAGTGGCGACTCTTGCTATCCGCAACATTTGCGATAAAACGCAAAACAAACAAGTCAGTTCTCCTACCGTGTTACACATGCCTACAAACATGTGCCACGTCAGATGCCACCCAAGCAAAAGTTGACGCCATTTGAATAGAATGGACGAAAAGGACTAACGTGGACCTTTTTGAATAATTAAAGGACCACTTTAGAACTTTTTAAAGATAAGGAAACATAATGGACCCCGAGGTATACTTAAGAGACCAAAAAAGGTATTTTTCCTAAAAATGCAGGTATGAAAATATTACATGATAGTTGTGATTTAAAACAATCATGCATTGTGAAGATATACTTTATTACGGAGTTTCACACTTTTTATTTTTCATTTTTCATAAAAAATGTTCATGTTATTTGTGCCAAAAGTTGTGCTCAATTTAAACATTTTAACTAACATAATGTTCAAGATTGCATCTATTTTTTCATATCTTAATTTAAATATTTCACGTTTAAAAAAATAACATATCAACAATTGTTAGACGAAAAATAAATTTGGAGAATCAAAACTGTTTTAAATATAAATATGAGAAGGGGTGAATTAGCTAAAATAAAGAGATTAAAATTGTAATTAAAAAAAATGGTCTAAGAGTAGAAAGATGAAGAGATAAGATTGAGTGAGAAAATGTCTGAATGTCATATATTAAATCTAATAGTATAATTTTAAGATATCACTTGTAAGAAACTTAATTGCATACTCTAGACGTAATGAAGCTAAAATGGTAAAAAAAAGTAGAAAATTTCAAACCTTATTGATTTGTATGGAGATCTATAGTACATAATGTGGAGGATGTGCCATATTAATTGCTCTACTATTACTCCATACGTGTTGTGATCCAAACTGCTTTGAACTGGTAATTCTACAGCCAGCTTCTATAGTTTTTCCTTTTTGAAACTTCTGTCCATTTATTTCCCAAAAGAAAAAAAGGAAAATATTACAAAACTATATGGTAAATGAAAATAAAGAGAAAAACCTCGTTTGAAGAGAATAGAGTGTAGTAACTGCATTACTATTACTATAATATAAACATCATAATCTTTTTCGCATCAAAAAATTTGGGGATTTTCGGAAGAAATCCGATTAGGGTTTTCGTTTTTCAACTACGCGACTTTTCGCTAACAACTTCACTCGTTCTCTCTGTTTCCTGTTTCGTTATCGTTTCTCAGAATCAAACCTGGGGAGTGACGGTTCTGGTTTTGATCCTCGCTCCTTGTGCTCTCATCTCGTTCGTTTCGTCCGTTCTTTCATGGCAGATAACATGGAAATCGATTCTCCCGTTGAATCTCAATCCCTCACTCCCCGAGATCGAGTCATTCAGGTAGTAGTAGTGCATCGTTTTTTTCCTTCCGATTCTGGATGGTTCTTATTGAAATTTATAGTTTCTGTTGCTTGATCACTGTATAACTGTTCAATTTTTGGTTGTTGAGATTGTTTTTTAGTTTTAGGGTTTGGATTTTGTTAATATTGAGATTGAAATGTATGTTTAATTTGTGGTTTGGTATGGTTTTTCAGAGGCTGGTGAAGTTTGGGGTTCCGGAGGAGCAGCTTGACCAACCTGGTTTGGTTGCTTTTGTTCAAGAGAAGAGGTTTTTGATAGAGGATGTAGTGTATGCTATATTGCCTAGTGATGATGAACTGGATGAAGAATCGCAAGGTTCGAAGAAGATGTTTAAGGAGAGTTTGGTGTGGTTGCAGTGGTTGATGTTTAAGGGTGATCCGGGGGATGCTCTGAGAGGCCTTTCTAATATGTCGGTTGGTCAGAGGGGTGTTTGTGCGGCGGTTTGGGGGTCTACTGATTTAGCTTACAGGTGTAAGACTTGTGAACATGACCCGACTTGTGCGATCTGTGTTCCTTGTTTTCAGAATGGGGACCATACGGGACATGATTACAGTGTTATATATACTGGTGGTGGTTGTTGTGATTGTGGGGATGCGACAGCGTGGAAGCGAGAGGGCTTCTGCTCAATGCATAAGGGTGTGGAGAATGTACAACCACTTTCAAAGGAAGTTGGGAACTCTGTTTCTCCCGTGCTTATTCCTCTTTTCAATTGTTGGAAAGATAAGCTAACAGGTGTGAGTGATTCTGATCTGAAAGGAAAGAAGGCTGCAAATGATCTAACTTTTGCCATGGCTGCCATGCTTTTAGACTTTTGCAAGCACAGTGAGAGTTTGCTCAGTTTTATCGCTGGGCTGTGCTCTACTGATTTATTGAGCGTCCTAGTGAGAGCTGAGAGATTTTCAACTAATGATGTTGTAAAGAAACTCCATGAGCTGCTCCTGAAATTGTTGGGAGAACCTAATTTTAAGTACGAGTTTGCTAAAGTTTTTCTCACTTACTATCCAAGTCTTATAAAGGAAGTCATTAAAGAGGGCAGTGACCTTCCTCTAAAGAGATATCCACTAGTATCCATGTTCTCTGTGCAGATACTTACAGTGCCAACTCTTACTCCACGTCTTGTGAAGGAAATCAACCTACTGAACATGCTGTTAGGATGTTTGGAAAATATTTTCATTTCTTGTGCTGAAAATGGACGTTTACAGGTAATGAGTGACTGTTTCTCTTTAAAGTTTACAACTTTGGTAGAAGTGATGTATTAGATATGCCAAGAACTCTGGTAGCTAATTTTGAGTTGATGGATCTAGCCGTGAAGATGGTTTAGAAGTTTCTATTAATGAAACGTAGTTATACTTCTTAAAATCATGTTTTCAATCTTCTTTCACTATTTTTTGGTAAAGAATTGTATGATACTTTTACAGGTTTCCAGGTGGGTACATTTATATGAGACAACAATACGCGTTGTCGAAGATATTCGATTTGTCATGAGCCATACAGTGGTGTCGAAATATGTAACCAGTAACCATCAAGATATCTCCAGAACTTGGTTGAAACTTCTATCCTATGTGCAAGGAATGAACCCTCAAAAGAGAGAAACGGGTCAACATATAGAAGAAGAGAATGAGAATGTCCATTTGCCTTTTGCTTTAGGGCACTTTATAGCCAATATTCATTCTCTATTTGTGGATGGGGCGTTTTCTGATGCTAGCAAGGGAGATACGGGTGATGAAACTGTTTGGACCTTGAATTGTAATGAATCGGATGATGGAGATGATCTAAGACATGCTAAGGTAGGGAGACTATCCGAGGAAAGCTCTGCATGTAATGTGACTAGTAGCAGTGTCTCTGCTTCACCAAAGGTTCTTGAGATAAAATCTGATGCCTCTTCTCATCTGCTTCCATATTCAGTCACTTGGTTGATATATGAGTGTTTAAGGGCTGTTGAAAATTTGTTGGTAGTCGAGAATTCACCTGGGGTACTTCCTAGTGGCACTGGCAATATTTCAGCATTTAAAAGGACAATATCTAATCTCAGAAGGGGTAAGTTGAAAACAAATGATGAAATTGGTTCAGAAAATGCCTACACTCATTCCAGTTTTAATAATGGTAGAGTATCTGAAAAGCATATTCTCATGTCATCAGATGATAGTGCAATGGAAGAAGATTTTACCGTGGAATCAGATGGATTGCGTTTACTATCATCACCTGATTGGCCACTAATAGTCTATGATGTTAGTTCACAAGATATATCTGTTCACATCCCGTTTCATAGATTCCTTTCAATGCTGTTACAAAAGGCACTAAGAAGATATTTTGGTGAATCTGAAGTGCAAGACGTGACTGACATTTGTGCTGCAAATTCATCATCAACAATCTATAATGACTTCTTTGGACATGCTTTACGAGGAAGTCATCCATATGGTTTCTCTGCCTTTATAATGGAGAATCCTTTACGTATTAGGGTCTTTTGTGCTGAAGTCCATGCTGGAATGTGGCGTAAAAATGGAGATGCTGCTTTACTATCGTGTGAATGGTATAGATCAGTGCGCTGGTAAGTCAATTTTGTATTAGTATAATTTATATTTTACGGCTGAAACACATCCGTTAATATTTTTCTAAACCAGTCTTTTACTTCTATAGGTCTGAACAAGGTCTGGAGCTTGATCTATTTCTTCTTCAATGTTGTGCTGCACTTGCTCCAGAAGATCTTTTTGTCCGTAGAGTTTTAGAGCGCTTCGGACTGTCAAACTACTTATCCCTGAATCTTGAACAGTCTAGCGAGTATGTATTCTTCCTGCAACACGTAAAGCTTTTCAATTTTCATAAATCTACGGTGTTATGGCAAGTTGATGTCATATAAGTTCTTAAGAATTGATTTAATTGTTTTTCTCAAGTAACTGCATACCACATGCACGCCATTCACAGGCCTTTATTTGGCAGAAAATAAATTGCTCTCTGAACTCACTTTTCCCAAAAATGCTAAAAAGTCTGCTCTATATGTCATGAATGGGATCACAAGAAATATTTCAGTCACATTTGTACAGAGGAGAATTTTTACAAAATGATGCTGCTTTAGACGAGTTCAACTAGGAAGCAAGATAAGTGTGGTGAAGGTAGGCATGCATGCAGCACCGTGCTTAAAACCCATTGAAGAAAGTATTTGTATATATTCTGTTACAGAGTCAATTATGACTCTGTTCCTTCCTATCGGACTGTTTAATTTAGTGTAGGACCTCTTATAAGCTCAAGTTTTTATGTAGAGGCCTGTTATATCTTTGACATTCCCCTTAATCGATGTAAAAGTTCTCAGAGCTTGAAATATGAACAATGCATAAGTTTTCTTTACCTTGAGTTGAATTTTTTACTAACTAAGAAGACTGCAAGCAGTAGGGACTGAACTGCTGATCTAACAAATATTGAATCTGTTGCTTGTCTTCATTTATCGTAGTCTGTTCTGATCTGGATCTCGAGTTCATCATCTTATGATCTGGGTTGATGATAATCACTTAGTTTCTTGTATTTTGTGTTGTGCTCATGCAAACTCATTCGTTTTATATGTCATTATTTTATTATCTTTCTTTTTTTGTGTAATATTATAATAATAGTTCTCTTTCGATCTTATTTTCAGATACGAACCTGTTTTAGTTCAAGAAATGCTTACTCTTATTATTCAGATTGTAAAAGAACGGCGCTTTTGTGGGCTAACTGCTGCTGAAAGTGTAAAAAGAGAACTAATCTATAAGCTATCCATTGGAAATGCTACTCACAGTCAATTGGTGAAGTCTCTTCCTCGTGATCTCTCCAAGTTTGATAAGCTTCAAGATATTTTGGATACTGTTGCTGTATATTCCAATCCATCTGGCTTTAATCAGGTTTTGTAGACTCTTGGAAAAATTTACGACTTTCGTTTGGTCCCTTGTATTTATTGTGATTTTCTTTTGTTATATCAGGGTATGTATTCTCTACGGTGGCTATTTTGGAAAGAATTGGATTTGTATCATCCACGTTGGAATTCAAAGGATTTGCAAGTTGCTGAAGAAAGATACTTGCGCTTCTGCAGCATCTCTGCACCAACTACTCAGCTGCCCAAGTGGACCAACATTTATCCTCCCTTGAAGGGGATAGCTAGAATAGCCACTTGCAAAGTTGTATTGGAGATTATCCGTGCTGTGCTATTTTATGCTGTTGTTACTTTTAAATCTCCTGAATCTCGTGCTCCTGATAGTGTTCTTTTACCGGCACTGCATTTGCTATCATTATCATTAGATATCTGCTTTCAGCAGAAAGAAAATAATGATAATGCACTTAATCATATTGCTCAAGTTCCCATTATAGCATTATCTGGAGAAATAATTGATGAGAGTTCTTTTTATGACGTTGGGGAACAAAGCTTGCTGTCACTTCTTGTTTCATTGATGGGAATGAGCAGAAAGGAAAATGACGACAGCAACGCAGAGGCTGGTGGTTTGTCTTCTCTAGTTGAAAGCTTATTGAAAAAGTTTGCCGAGCTTGACGATAGTTGCATGATTATGTTGCAAAAACTTGCCCCTGAAGTGGTGAATCATATTCCTGAATGTGTTCCAACTGGAGACCCTAGTGTTTCTTTGTCAGCTTCTGACAGCGAGAAACGCAAGACAAAAGCCCGAGAGAGGCAGGCGGCAGTAATGGTAGGTTGTGTTACAACATTTCTGTTTGATGATCTTCACTTGTTTTTATTGTGCACCAAAACACTAAGACTTACTATACTCTTAATTTTTAAACTAGTTAAATTCTTGAATAATTTGAAAGATATGCTTCCCATATCTTTCAGGTTGGTATTTTACAGACTAAAGAAGGCATTTGGTTGCACTATTCTTTGTTCTGCTAGACATAATTTGTATACTTTTAGATCAAGACGGGGTTGACCTGTTCTGCCGTGATTGCCTTCACCATTTGAATCTTGTCTCTTGGTTTACTTGTTTTTAAATGTAGGAGAAAATGAGAGCCCAACAGACTAAATTTATGGCTAGCATTGAATCAATTGTTGATGATGACTCTCAACTTGGTCATGAAGGTGACTTAGAAGCAGAACATGATTCTGAAGAATCCAAACAAGTTGTTTGCTCTCTTTGTCACGACCATAATTCAAGACTTCCAATTTCCTTTTTGATTCTTCTTCAGGTATATGACGGTAGTACTGCATACCTGCTATTAGCTAGATCATTTATAGGTTCTATCTATTTGCGATGAAGTTTTTTAGATTTTATTTATACTTATTTTATCTCGTGCTCTAATTCATGCCTTTTTTTTTTTTCCTTCTATGTACTAGAAATCTAGGCTTGTTAGTTCTATCGAAAGAGGTCCCCCATCCTGGACCCAACTTCGCCGATCAGATAAAGAACCCATGTCTGTCTGTAAGACCAAGGAGATAGGCAAAACGGCTATTAATCAGAATTCAGGTAGTTCCGAAACAACTTTATCTTCCGACTTAACTCAGTCAGTTCAGAATGCTACCAGTGAATTAGCTTCTAGTGGGCAACCTGGGGAAGTTAATACTTTTCTACAATATATGAAGAACCATTTCCCTGCATTGGGAGATTTTCAACTCCCAGACACGTCTGGTGATGAAAAAGAAAAATCGCCATATACTTTTGAAACATTAGAGCAGGTTATGTACGTTTCCGTTCGTGACGAAATGCACAATCTTCTGCCATCTTCAAATTTCATTAATGAGGACGAGAAAGTTCCATCTGCTGAAGGGAGCTCAAATGTTAGAATTACTGGATCTGCATTGATTGGGAAATATGCAGCTGAAATTGTGAGAGAGATATCAGAGGTTTCTTCTGCATCTGGAAATGCTGGTAATGAGAATGCTTCTGTAGAATCAACATCACAGCGTCTAGCAAATGATGGATTTGGCCCAACAGATTGTGATGGAGTTCATCTTTCTTCTTGTGGACATGCTGTACATCAAGGATGTCTTAGCCGATACTTGTCTTCATTAAAAGAAAGGTACACATTTCTATTAGCTTTATCCTCAGAACTCATCATTTCTCATGTTTATGATCTTTGGGCATAAGTGTATAAGTATCTATTAAGTTTCAGAAAATGTTTTTGAGTCTATTTTCTCCAGTATTTGGGCTTCTTTGGTCCTGACTCCCGAGTGTCTCCGACTCAAGTTTTGATTAGAAAGATGCAAGTGTGCTTTGAGTAAACATTGAAAAGGGGCTTAGTGTTTCAGACTCAAGTTTTGATTAGAAAGATGCAAGTGTGCTTTTTGAGTAAGCATTGAAAAAGGTAGTATAATACATGAATTCAGGACACAAGGGAGTAGGGTTCCATTGATCACTAGAAGCAAGGTGTAAAGGTTCTCTGTTTGTATAACTTGTATTAGAAGGTAAATGACGAGCCTTGCCTGCACAGCAAGCATTTTAAAATTCTGGTACATGTTTTTCAGAGAATTGAATATTACAATGAGGTAGGACTTGTTTGGGTACAATTATAGGAAGTGGATAGCCAGGACAACTGTTTCTAAGGGCCAGATTGTTAGGAAGAGGGAGAAGTCAGAATATCTGAAGCTCAGGACCTATTCATACACTTGGCAGACTGAGTTATTGAATCAAATCCAATGAACCTTTATGCACACACATACTCACAATGCATGGATAGCTGAATTTTATAAATAGATAGTCAAGTTCTTGTTTGCAATGGTGGAATTATTATTATTTTGTTATTCTGACCCAGTTTATAACATACTCTGATATGCTACATACTGCTTGGACAGATCTGTCAGAAGAATTGTGTTTGAAGGAGGACACATTGTTGACCCAGATCAGGTTTAAGTTTTTTTAAAATTTCTTTTATCAGTTTGGAAGGGTTGCTGAATACTATCTGTTGATGTTATGATTTTTCATTACTCTAAATTTTTTTCTTTTCGAACTGTTATTGTTTTTAAGGGAGAGATTCTCTGCCCAGTGTGCCGCCGACTAGTAAATTGTGTCTTGCCAACTTTACCTGGAGAGTTAAACAATCCTCTTGTCTCTAGTACAAGTTCAATACATGGTACAGCCCCCTTTGCTGATTTGAATGACGGGACTTATTCACTTCGCCTTCAACAAGCACTCAACCTCTTAAAGTTTGCTACCAATGCCGCTGGGAAAGATGAATTTCTAAAAGCCATTCCTTTGCATCATATTGATAAAACTAGACCAAATGTCGACAATTTTTCGTTGGTGCTTTCTAAAATGTATTTCCCTGGAAAACAAGAAAAGTTATCGAGATTTTCGAAAGTTAACCACTCACTACTGATGTGGGACACTCTTAAGTACTCATTGACTTCAATGGAGATTGTTGCACGTTGTGGAAAGGCTTCTTTTACTCCAAACTTTGCTCTTAGTGCCATGTATGAAGAACTCAAATCTTCAAGTGGCTTTATATTATACATGTTGCTGAAACTTGTTCAAAAGACACGAAGTAGGAATTCTATTCACGTACTTCAAAGATTTAGAGGTATTCAACTCTTTGCAGAATCAATTTGCTCTGGGGTTTCCCTCAGTTATGCAGATAATGTCATTTCTGGAAAAGGTATTATTCTTGTTCTCCTATTTCTGTTTCTTCAAACACATAGAACGATTTTACTAATTTGTTCACTATTTTAATTTCCCACCATTTTCTTTTCTATTAATAATAACTTGGAAGAAAAGGAAACTTTTTATTGTTTAACTGATAAAATTACAAAGTTCTCTCTTTTAGAAGAGGTAGGAGGTGAATCATAGGTTGGTACATATTTATTTACATCCCTTAGAAAATAGGAAACTTTATTCATCTTGTTAATATTTATTAGTATAGTATCCACCTTAATCTCATCTGAAGTCTCATCCATGTCTTGGAATTTCTTTACTCTTTCAGCTGATTGTTAGGCTTTAAATATGTAAGGTACTTATTTTTTTCTTCATTATCTTGAATAATACTCCTGTCAGATGTGATTAGGATTTCATTGGAATCCGTATGAGAACAGCAAATCATGAAAAACTGTTTTTCATGATTTGCTGTTCTTGTATGGATTCCAGTGAAATCCTAATCACATCTGACGGGATTATTTTTAATGCTTTAAAATTCACTGGCTTAAGAGAAAGTCTTCTCCATTACATAGGTACCTAGGTAAACAAACACACAACTCTCATAATCCCTGTGCCTCCATCACCTTCACTTTGTGTTCGGTCATTCTTCTCCTTCACTTTGTTGCTCTTCGTCCATCTTTTATCACTAGTTAGACTTATAAGAACTACTAATTATTAGTTAGACTTAGAAGAACTACTAATTATTAGTTGTTTTGAAGTTTGAAGTTGAACTAAACTTTTGAGTTTTAAGTCATTTTTAGTTTATGTTTTAGCTTTTTTCTGCAACATTGTTTAGTTGTTTTAACTTGAGATTTTCAGTTTAATGTCAGTCAATTTTTTAATATATGTTTATGTAGCTTTTATTTGTTTAGAATGTATTATTTTATATATAGTTATTTATTTTAACCGTTTTGCGGTTTCTGCTATTTGTCCACTACACTATCCGATATTTCTCATTGATTTTTTGGCGATCTGCTATTTGCTGCGATCCGCCATTTACAACACTGCTTGTTTCAAATAAAAAGGCTCCTGCCTTAGATACTTCTAGAATAAAAATTGTGGAATTCTATTTTTTTTTCCATTGGTCAATTTTTTTAGTTGTTTAAAAGTTTTTTGCTGCTTAGTATTTATTTGTCTCTAGGTTTGTTTCAAATAAAGGCTCTCGCCTTAGATAATTCTAGAATATACTTTCACAATTCTATTTTTCCCTTTTGTCAAACCTAAAATAACAAGTTATTAAAGCAACTTCAAACGAGGGCTTCTTTTGCATCTGAGATCCTAGTTTAATTATTTAATTAACAATAATAATGATGATTCAGTTGGCTGTATGCATTGTCTGCATACCAAAAATATGTTCGAATTTATTCTGTTTTTTTTTTTGAAGTGTTTCACTGTTTTTATCTGTTATTGAATGTACTATTTTTCAACCACTAAATATTCACAGGTGATATGTTATCAGTCTTGAAGCGTATTGAAATGGACCAGGCGAACACTGATATATGCTTTTGGAATCAGGCTTCAGAACCTGTACTTGCACATGATCCTTTCTCAACATTGATGTGGGTTCTCTTTTGTCTACCACACCCATTTTTAACATGTGAAGAATCTTTGTTATCCCTAGTGCACACTTTCTATATGGTAGCCGTAACCCAGGTTTGTACTTTATACTTCATCTTTGATGTGTTCTTTGATAGTGTTCGTATTTCCTTAATCCATTTTCCTCTGGACACAGGCTATAATTTTGTATTATGAGAAATCTCAAGATAAATCATCAAGCGAATCAGCTCTTTCAGATTGCATGATTACTGACATAAATAAAATTATGGGAGAGTCTGGATGTGCTTCACAGCGTTTTGTGTCGCACTATTTCGACCATAATGTTGATATTAAAGATGCAATTAGGAAGTTTACTTTTCCTTATTTGCGAAGATGTGCATTGTTGTGGAAGATACTCTATTCTTCTATCCCAGCACCATTCTGTGATGAGGGAAATATGTCAAATAGACCATTGATTATCCCAAGGGACACAATGGGTAGTGCTGATATTAACATGTTTGAGATTATTAAAATTCAAGAGCTTGAGAATATGTTTAAAATTCCCCCTCTGGATGTGGTTCTCAAAGATGAGCTTTCAAGATCTACAGTTTCTATTTGGTGTCATCATTTTTGCAAGGAATTCAAATCACAAAGAATTCAACGTAATATTCATCTAACTCCTGCAGTTCCATTTAGGTTAATGAAATTACCAAATGTTTATCAAGATCTCTTGCAGAGGTATTTTATTTATTATACTTTGTGTGTCATGTCATTTATGATACCATATTACTATTTTATATTATTAACTACAACACTTATACATAAACAGGTGTATCAAACAGCGCTGCCCTGAGTGCAAATCACATCTTGATGATCCTGCAGTGTGCCTGTTGTGCGGTAGATTGTGCTCCCCAAGCTGGAAATCATGCTGCAGGTTCATTTTCTACCATTTTCCTATGGTTTTACCACTTATGCTAAGAAAAGCATTTGAGCATTAAAGTTGCTTTAGCTTCCTAAGCTGCGCTGATTACCTGGTTTCAAATTCAACATAATTTACTCACAAGCTTATTGATAGCTGCTAATCTTTAATTTGAGCCTCTAACATGAGTTTTTAAACTTAAATGTGCTTGTAACTTGCACTTAGTTACATTAACATTCAAATTGTGGGTTAGCTGATGCAACAATTTTCTTATGCTCAGATGTTTCTTAGCATTCATATTTTTGTTTTCAGGCCATTTTAATTGACCTTGGTTTATTTATACAAATGCATTTGATTATTGATGAGAATTTGAAAGAATTAGTTTTTGTTCTGTAATATTTTAGGAAAAGTGGATGCCAAACTCATTCTGTAACCTGTGGAGCTGGTACCGGAGTGTTTTTGTTAATTAAGGTATTGCAATCTTTTCACATACTTAACAAATCACTAGGCTGTCTTGTTCTTTTTCAGTATATTTTTAACTCACCTTTTGGATTTCTTTTTTCAGCCATCTTTTATTCCTTAATTAATTAGTTACTTGTTTGCATGGATACATCGGGAGTAATGAGTTGTGTTTGTTTTAACAGAGAACTACAATCCTACTACAGAGATCTGCACGTCAGGCCCCTTGGCCATCTCCTTACTTGGATACTTTTGGTGAGGAGGTCAGTTTACCTTTGACATCTTTAAAATAGTATCAGTAATTCAGACTGTCTCTTCTATCTTTTCCATCAGATCTCTACACTTCTAGTGAAGTAATTAACTTTGCATGCGTTATTGTTTGTTTTGGAATTCTATTTAGTTTGATTCTTGTCTTCATTTCTTCAAATTATCTCATTTTTAGTATTCTTTACTCAGGATTTTGAAATGAATAGAGGCAAGCCAATCTTCCTAAATGAGGAACGTTATGCTGCTTTGACATATATGGTGAGGAAATATTCTATACTCACATTCACACCTTATCTGTGTTTCTATATTTTAAAAATACAAATGGGTATTCAATCTATGGTTTTCTTGTCTTAGGTTGCTTCTCATGGTCTGGACCGGAGTTCCAAGGTTCTTGGCCAGACAACTATTGGTTCCTTCTTCCTAGTTTAGTTCAAGTTATACTTCTTTACTTGCAATAGTAAGGTCTGACACGTGAATAAGCTATCTCTTGTCTTTGCTTTCTTTTCTTCCTTGGCTGCTGAATCACTCTGATGGTGATATTGTAAATACAGATTTTTTGGCTGGCTAATCAAAAGAGCTTTAATCCAAGCTATGTCTCTGGAAATTGTACATCACTTTCAGGTTTGCATGCTAAAACTGAGTTTATGTTCATAACAATTTCAATGCCATTACTTGATTTCTATAGGAGTATGTTTTCTTCTTGGATGATCGGATTGCCCTTACTCATTCTTGAACTTGTTAAATCTTCATTGGGAAAATGATGATAGATTTTCTTTGGGCTGGTATGGGCAAACATAAAATATAAATCTCCTTGTGTGCTGGGAGTTCTGTTGAAAACCTGATTTCAGTCTTGGGAATTTGGTCTATAAAATATAGACTTTAGGATATCGATTGTTTCAGGTAATTGCAGCGTACCTCAAACAGCCACCGGTATGATGCATGCTGCTCGCTGTACATGTTGACTGTGTTAGCATATCAACTGTAACTTTGATAGTTTCTTTTTTCGTTTTCTTAATGTTAGGGTTTTTATTAAGTAACATAGTAGATTAGTTTGCGTATTGTGTACTTATAATAATGTCTCCTCTTTTCACATGTCTCTAGAATGATTTACTTGGGGCATAAAGCTTTAGATCTTAGCTCTTGTGGGGATGATCTACCTGCTGGCAGTTGCTGTACAGAATTTCCATGCTAAAAGAATTGCAAGCTTAATTGTGCTTCTTGCTTAGTATGTAGATCTTTATTAAATTGATGTACATATGTGTACATATATCATCAGACTATATTGATCAGTGGTTTAGCTGTCTGAGACGACTACGTTGACTCCCTCCTCTTCTCTCTAACACGGGTGTTTGATTGGGTCATCCTCTCTTGGTTACAAAACCAAAATAATTTCTTATTTATGGGATTATATTGCACAGAAGGTGATAATATATGTGTTGGTTTGATTGTAGAATATTTGAGAAATGATACTCTTATACTAAAATTTTTTTGGGCTGTTTCAGTCTCCAAATAGGTTATGAATTGGGAATGATTTTATCATATTTTAATAAATTATAGGGAAGTTGAAAAACCTCAGATGTTCATTTGTGGGAATGTTCTTTTAATCCTGTGTATTTATGTTGCGAGGAAAAGGGTTTTCGGTTGAGTTTTTCTTGTGAAAATGCTTTTTGAACTCTAGATGAAAGAGGTTTTGAATCTCCCAATAGAATTGCACGTGATCTCTTTTGACATTTGTTTTCCTCCTCTGTTACAACCAATCGGTAACAATTGATTAAAATTGAAGTTGGGGGTTAATTATCCCATCATAAGTGGAGGAAAAACACCAATTTTAATTTGTTATTAGTTTTCAGTGGTATATATACATGTTAACAAATCTAATTTGGAGTGAATTTTCTACCGATTCTCCACTAATCAAGGGCTAGACTGCACTAATCAAGCGGTATATTTAGCCCAAAGAAAGGGTATACAACACATTTACAAAGCTGAATAATTAAAAGAAATAATATTTAATTATTTTTGATATCTTCTTGCAAGTTGTATTATCTTGTATAATCTAGAAGAGCGATGCAACTTGGACAATAGTGATTCGAACTGTTCGGTGATGACATAATTCTTGGTTATGCTAATCCTTCTCTAGCAAAAGAAGTTTTTTAAGATAATGCAGATATAATTTGAAATGAGCTTAATGCAAGAGTTAAGACATTTCTTGGGAATTCACATAAATCAAACTCCAGAAATTACTTACATTCATCCAATAAACACACAAAAAGAACTTTTGAAAAAATTTAATATGTCAGATAGCGAACCAACAAAGACTCCCATGCATCTACATGCATTCTTATGATAGACTCTCTTCTCTATCTAACTGCTTCTCGTACAGATATTGTATTCAATGTGTGTTTATTGCTCGTTTTCAGTTAGACCTAATGGAAACCCACTTAACAGTTAAGAGAGTCCTAATGTACCTGAAGAGAGCATCTAACCTTGGTTTGATGTATAAGAAATTACCAGTATACAGGCTAACAGGTTTCTGGGATGCATACTATGCTGCAGACAGAATAGAGTGAAAAAACACATGAAAATGTCATCTGAGTGACAATCTTATTTCTTGGTCTAGCAAAAGATAGTCAACCATTACTCTAACAACGACAAAGGCTGGATATATTTCAGCATCACTACGCAGTACTTAGATGCCCTGGATGAAAAGTCAATTGGAGGACTTCTAAATTTATGAAAGTAATATTCCTATACTGTGACAACATAGCTGCCATTTGCTTAAGTAAGAATCATATTTTATATTCTAGAGCAAAACACATAGAAATTAAACATCATTCTATTAGAGATTATGTTCAGAAAGGTAATCTCATTTAAAAATTTACAGATACATGTCATCAATGAACTGATATCTTCACAATACCCTTAGCTGAAGATAAATTTTAGTCCATTCTGAAGAATTTAAACATGGAACTATGTCTAGAATGAATCTTATATTATGTGTATACAACTCCTTTGTGAAAAATATTATTACGAGTATTATTTAATTATTTCTTATTACTTCTGTGTTATAGAATATGTCTTGATAATATTTATCTTAAGTCATGTTTGACTGAGAACATCAACCTCGAGCAGTGAGAATTTCTTTGAGAATAGATAGTCTATGTCTTACCACTATTTGTTCTTTTTCAAGAAAACTTAGAAACCTTCTTTTGTTGAAAAGAGATAAAACTAGCACGTTCTGTCTTTTTTAGGTCTAAATTTGTCTATTTTGTGTCAACTTCTTATGTTAAATCATATGAGAAATAACATATGTCTTTTATTCTTCTCAGTCTCTTGCTCAGTCATTTATTACTAAGTGACTCTTGAGTCTATTTTTAAAAAAAGAAGATAATTCTTGTGTCAGAGTTACGCTTTCTCGTTTCTTTTTAAAGTGTGCTCATTTTTGTATCATTCCTTCCATGTCTCTTCATCAACTCTATTTTATTTTTAATCGTTGCCGTGTCTAATGCCCTTCATAACCTTCCATGGAAATGAAGATCTTCTAGAAGTTATCAATGAGAAACGACTAAACATCATGATATATGATCAAAACCTTAATCAGTGCATTCTCTGCCAAAATTGGTCTAGCTATATTGCAAAGTTGCGAAGATCAATCTATCAAAATCTTGTAAATTTATATTGGAAACATGCCACCGTTAGAAGTGGTGGTAGCTACATCAGATCAAGTATCTTTGGCATTCCCTTCCTCATCACGCTCTCCCCCATTGCAAAGGCAATTGAGTGTATACTTAAAGCTCTCTCTTTGGATCATGACAGTTTTTGATCTATTCCTATCGATATACTCCAAACTATTCATGATACTTCCTCCGGTTATGAACCTAAAAATCCAAATAAGCTTAAACCCCATGCTAAAATTTGGTTCAAACTTCTGTTAACCAACTTTCACCCAAGAGGTGATGACTTGGACTTATTGTATCATCGTGATAAACTCCTCATATTTTGTCTTCTTAACTATATTTTTGTCATTCTACCAACAATAATTTTCAACCACATAAATGAATCAATTATGGACTCCAGATTTCTTCAGAAATCTTTCATACCATATGGGTGTGTTATATGAACTATTTATTAAAGTTGAGATCGTTAGAATAGTTCAAAGGGCTCATTAAGTCCGGAAAATGCTCTTTTTGATGAAAGTTGTGAAGTTTTTGAAATCTAAGTGGTTTTCTTGTGTGTCGCTGTATTTTGATTCCTCTTGTACTCTACCTAAACATCTAAAGTAAAAAGTTTCCTACTATTTCTGATTTGCAAATTTTTTCTCACAATTGATTTTTTTTTATTATGACAAAAAAAGGGAGAAAGATGATACTGATTTTGATATATATATATATATATATATATATATATATATATATATATATATATATATATATATAAATGCCATTGCTTACATTCTAACAACATACATATGCAACATTGTTTTGAGAATATTGTTTCAGTAACAAGCTGATAAGCAAATGAATCAATTGCTTAGAATGTTCTGATAAAGAACTTCTGATGTCTTAAGGATTCAAATCAATCAAATCAGATACAAATTTTTTATCTTTTAGAAGGTTATGAGATAATAGATCCATTAAAAAGAATTTTTGACGAAGTCAAGCTCTGATAAACGTTAAAAAGGGATCTTATTCTTTAATCAAGCAATAAGAAAGATAACAATGCTCAGAAATCCCTTTCATTTCTAAAGATTTTTAAGTCTTTAACTCAGGAGGAGATTGTTTATCTCAGGAGGAATTTCTCTAAACTTACTCTGATACTTTGATTGATATTACCTTGTAAAATTGTTTCATCAAAATACATGTTTTTGTCATCATCAAAAAGGGGGAAATTGTAAGAACAAGATTTGGTTATGCATATAATCTCTGAGTTTTGATGATAACAATACTTATATTTTATGTGTAACAATTTTGGTATCTAATAGTTCTTTAAGTGTGCAGATAAAACATTCAATTTAATTCAAGATTGTGGTATGAAGAATCATCAAAAATGTGTTTAGATCAAATCAGAAAGACTATCGTTTAAAGTTCTGAAGTAACATCAATAGTTCTAATGAATGATGAATGTTCGTCAGAAATAAAACCACGTGTACTTCTCCAAATAAGTTGTTGCTTCAAAAGTCTAGTGTGTCCAAAAAGGAATCTACAATGAAGATCAAGTAAACCTTTTGCTTCAACGATCAGAAAAACAAGATAAAGTACTTCTCAGATAAAGCTTTTGCTTCAACAATAAAAAACAAGATAAAGTGCTTCTCAGATAAAGCTTTTGATTCAATGCTCAGATATCAAGAAATTGTTTCTCGGATAAGCTAGTGCTACATATCTTAAGACTAAGGTTTAGGGTTCTGGTTCTGAAGACTCTGATACCTTTGGGAACACAATAAAGAAATATCTTCTGGAATATTCATATCTTCATATCAGAATCATTCCATCAAAAGATTGACGAATAAATACATGATCTCTTCTACACTCTCTTACTACTTTAGAATTAGAAGTATCTCAATAAAGAAGAAAAGATCAGAAACTTATGCAAGAAGTAAACAAGTACAACTTTACAACACCACTTCCGTTGTTTGTGGAGAACACAATGTACATAAGAAGTTTGTGTGTGTTCACTATTTCCCATGTTCATATGCTACTATTGTAATAGGAGACTTGGTGAAAGTGACGTTTTCAAATGGTCTTCTTTTCCATGTCTATATAAAGGGATAACTACTTCATTGGAAACTAATGAAAATTTTAAAACGATCAAGGCATCAAAGTTATTGTGCAAACAAATAAAGCAAAGAGAGAATCTTCCAAAGAAATAAAAACATAAAGAGTTGTTGCTCAGATTTGTGTTAACTTATATTCTATAGAACATATGAGTTGTTGCTCATTACTGTGTGAGTTTTATCATTATTTTATACACAAGAGTTGTTGCTCATATTTGTCTGTAAATATTTGTTCTTCATTGAAGTGTTAAATCTACTTTATAGAAGCATTCTTGTAAATATTGTTTGATTGTAAATCTTTCTAGATTTATTTCTTTAAGTGACTAAGTTCTAGACTCTTAGAGGTTGTTGTAATCTTTCTAGATTATTGAATTAAGTCCTTTTCTGCGGTAAAATCAACTTGGCGGGTGGACATGAGTAGTCTTTTCTAAGGTGAACTTGTATAAACCAAACATGTCACTTCTCTTTCTTGCTTAGTTATCATTGTTTTTTTTTGTGAGAAGCACATGCAAAGTAAATAGTATTGAAATCCTAATTAAACTCCCCCATCTCTTGTATTTTTTCTCAACCTTCACAAACACCCTTGTATGCGACTTTACAAATTCAAAACAAAATGTTTAGGATTTACAAAAAAATATACTTGATATACAATCAGAGGTAGAAATAAAACATTACAAAAAAAGATCTTGTTACTTGAGATTTCTAAGATATAAAAGTGTAAGAAATCCAAAGTCTATGTGCAATACACCAACTATTTATGAAAGCTTGGTGATCAAATCAGTTATTGTTCTTTGTTTTAATATCTTGTTATTTTCCTTTGAATCTTCTTCTCCTTATATCGAGGGAACAAAGAGACGGTGTAAGCAAACTTGCATAAGTGTCTGCTGAAGAAGAAGTTTCCAAGAGAGAGAAGTTGGAGTTGGTATAGTTAGGATCTTCAACTTCTGAATAAACTCTTTATCCATTGTGTCTTTCTCAATTAATATGACCATAAGGATGATGGAGTAAACTAAATAAATTTTGTCAAGCAACCTTGAGAATTGCACTAGAATCCCTAGTTAACTTTCTCCATAATCCAACTTTTGGTAAGATGAAACTGTTTTACATAAAGTACAAACCAGATGCGCTGTACTATATTTCTAGCTCATCAGAGGCTGAGTTACTAGATGTTGAGGTTTCACATGATAATCAGATACTGATCCATTATAATCTGAGTCAAATGCTTCTTCTTCATAAGCTATTTAACTAGTTCATAACCATGTTAATTACAAGCTTAATGATCCTTCATACTTAAATAAACATTAGTATACCCTATTTTTCTTTAGGTACTTTATTATCACCAAAATCCAATGAGTACAAACAAAATTTGTTCTTTTACAATGTAAGGCATCTGACTCGGCTTGCACGACTAAGTGCCAATTAGGGTAGTGAAGAGCCTGGGTGATGGTGCTGAGTTCGATGGGAGAGGTGGATTGAACATGAAGGTTAAGATTTTTGAGGGGTTTGACAAATTTTGTTTGTAGGTCGGGTGATGATCCCACCTCCATTGGTTTTTTGTCTTTTGTTTAGGTTGACAATAGGTATGGGAAAATGGGGCAGGTAGTTGTGGGGATGATTGTGAGGTTGAAGGAGATGACCCGGTGGAATTTGTGGGTTTGTTTAGGATTGTACTGGATATGGGGAGTGGGTGATGGATGAAGTGAAAGAGGCAGCAAATGAATCTTCTGTTGGGCTTAGAGTGGTACTCACCGTGGGCTGGTTTATGGAATATAAGATGGAAAATCTAAGTGGGAATGTTTGTTGCTTTGGACTTGGATTGGGGTGAATTACTAGGGAGTTGAACGAGAATTCAGATTCGACAAACTTCACATGGAGAGAAGTTTAAATCCTTTTTGTTGTGGGATCGAGACATAGGTACGCATGTTGATCATGTGAGTAACCTAAAAAAGCAGACAAAGCACACTTTGGCGCAAGTTTATAGTTATAATATGGTTTAATCCAGGGAAATACAAACATCCAAACCACTTAAACTTATGATAATCCGGGATAATGTTTGAGAAATTTGGAATAGGGGGATTGGTACCCAAGAATTAGAGTTATGAGGTGTCATACCCCAAATTTATCCCACTCTTTCACTTTTATCTGGCTTATGTTTTTCATTTTATTTGCATTCATTAGGATATTTTTATAAAATGAATTCATTGAATAAGGCACCTTGGTTCAAAAGGATTAGTGGTCATGCAAATTAGGGTTTCTTTTGGTTTGAGGCTTATTCATCAAATAATACTGATTCTTTGGTTCTTCTTTGAGCATTGTACTGTGGAATTAGGATTTTGATTTTTTTCAAGGGTTATTGTGGATTTATTCCTCATCAAGCTACAATGGCTATTCTTCATCCAAATGCACCAAGGTCTTGGATTAGGGTTTATTTCCCTATAATTTCCAAAATATTAGGGTTTTCTATATGGTTTTAGCTGGGTGTACCAATTGAGCCGAATTTAAGTGTTATTTCTATTTGAGCATGGAAGGGAATTAGGGTTTGGATTATACTCAACAACTCAAGTTCTCACTTCATCGATATGCATCCAAGGCAGGGGGATTAGGTCTTACATCTCATCATGCTTGAGTTTGTTAAGATTTCATCATCTGAGGATCATTGGATTGGGTTTGGTCTTATGGCTATTAGAAGCATATTCTTTCCACCAAGATAAGCTTTACTTTCATGTGAGACCGTATTTCAAGTCATGATCATATGGTTTGCTTCTCAATAAATCAAGGGTATGAATGTGCACATTTTCTTTGTGGCTTATGTATCAAGCTATTCCTATATGGTGTTCATCATTTGGTCAAGATATGGTTTATCTGGTGACATCTATTGGGGGTCCATCTTTCATCAATTCAAGGTATCTTGTTGATTGAGGTATAAATATGTATCATGGCAAAAAATATGAGGTTAATGATTATTTGTGATCAAGGTCTTATTGCTTATTCAAATTACTTATTGCTTGCAAGATGATTTGGATTCATTGTGGTGAAGTATTCATTCAAGTGTACTATGAGTTCAATATATCCAAATGATCAAGTAGTGTGATTCAAGGCATACATCTTGGTTACAAGTTCATTGAAATGAACTCATTTTAAATTGTGCAAGTTTGTCAATTGGCATCAAAGTTCTTAGTTACATGTTTTTTCATAATGGCAAAAGTGATTCAAGAGAGTTCATGTACATAGATTTTTTTAAATATAAAGTTGTTAATTCAAATGCATTCAAATTTCTCAAGGATTAATTCAAGAGTGCAAATAAAGAAAAGCATGCAAGTGGATTACTTGGAATTCAAGATACAAACCATCATAACTTTGCCATTGTTACAAAGAAGATTACAAGGAATAAGAATTACATGAAAAAATACACAAAGTTGTCTACAAGTGACCAATTCATTTGACAGCCAGATTTAGTAATTTTCCCATCAACTTCACTTTTGCTTCTTTTTAAATCATCTTCATTTCTTCTTCCTCTTTCATGATCAAGTAACCTTGCATTTCATCATGTAACTAGCCTAAATGACCAGTGGATTTTACACAATTATTTACCGTTGATTTTAGTTATCTTTCCTTTATATTGTCAAGCGTTTTACTTCATGTTTCCACATTTTATGCTTTGGTAGTGTGTTTTATTGTTTTTAGGCTCAGAGGAATAAAATGGGACAAATCAGTGCGAAAAAGTGCAAAACTCGGAATTTCAAAGGAAGTGAAAAAGTCAAGCTACATGAGGCCTGACACGGCCACCCGTGTCGCCTGACACAAGTCGTGTCAGGATGCAAGTCTTGAAAAGTTGCCATAGCAAGGGGCTGACATGGCCACCCGTATCACTTGACACGGGCCGTGTTAGAATGTCTGGAACCTTAAAAGTTGATGGGAAGAAGCAGAGGGCCAACACGGCCACCCGTGTCAACTGACATGGCCCATGTTGGCTCTTGATGTTGATTTCTTGACTTTATCTATTTTTTGCCATGTGTTAAGATGTGGAGGCATTTTGGGTACTTCTAACCGATCTGAATGAAGTATTGATATTTAGATGAGTTTTCACGAGGAATTAGGGGACTTTTTTCCAGCAAAGAATTTTGACGATTAAAGAAAGCAACATATGAGATTATTGCAGGACAAATATTTTTCATGAATGGAAGCGATTGAAGATCAATGCTAGGGGGTATCCCTGATTTTATTTTGTAACGACTCTGAATTCTTAATTTCATAATACAATTGTTTTTCATGTTCTATTTAATTGTACAAGGTTTTTATGCTTTCTTTGTTGGACCAACAAGGATTGATTTACGGTTAAGAATAAGCTGGACCATGATTGTTAAGGTTTTTGTAGGATTAGACTATAATAGATATCACATAGGACTAGGGATACCTTATAGTTAACGGTTAACTCTAAGGACTTAGGATTTAGGATGAATGTTCAACGGTTAACGGTTGAACATGGTTCATATATGATGTTAGCAAGATGTCATGACATCTTGACCAACTATCATGACATGTTCTACTATCACGAATATCAGACATATGTTGAGCCAGATGTCTTGACATCTTGGCCACCTGTACAACAAAGTCTGTTGTTACTATTTTTTACAGATGTTTTGACATATATTGTGACATGTTATACCAGAATATAAAACTAGTACAAATGTTTATATCCTGGAAGATTTGATTGTAAAATATGAGATTCTGGATGATTTTAGCTCTCATACAAGCACAACTAATCAGTAATATTTTAGGGACTGTGAATATTTGATTTTGTTTCATAAAAAGGATCTTGGAGACGTTTTAGGAAAATTTGAAGATTTGTTCATATTTTTTGTTGAAGATCTGATTTAAAATTAGAAGATTATATTTGATTGAAGAGTCCAAGCCCATACTACAAGAGTCTATATATAAGGACTTTCTAAACCTAAAATAAGCAAGCATTCACATAAAAAATTGTGGGTGCATATTATAAGGGTTTAGTGTTTTGAGAGTACTTTTAAATGCTTTTTTTTTGTTTTTGTGTTACCCATGTATCTTTTGATACATTGAGGTAGAATGGTTGTTCGTTGTTACTTGCCCATCACTCAAGAGCTTTTAAGCAAAGAGTAGATTATATGTCAAGTTATTGTTATCAGTTAAAAGCTTTTAAGCAAAGTTGAGTATTGTAATTAGAAGCGTATTCTTCTGTTTTTGTTATTCTCGCTGAGGTGACTGTGGAAAGTGAGAGGGGTCATATCTAGAAGGTTTTTAGGTAGAAGTTGCACAAGGTAGTTGTTAGTGTTTTTAAGTTGGCATTATGTTTGGTAAAACTAGGCTTTAGCAATGTCATGATGGATGTCATGACATTCAGAGATTGAAGATAAATCCTACCTGTTAAGGATGTTAAAAGAAGCTAAAGTCTTTGGAAATTCGAGAAAATAGGATGTCATAAGATGTTATGACATTCGATGTGACATTTTGTTCTGCGATCTGTTTGTTCTGAGATTTTTCGGAAGTTTGTTGAGTGCTAAATATTGTTTTTCCATTAGAAAGCATGCTCACGTGGCTGCTAGGTTAAACTTAATTAAACCTAAATTGGTTGTTGAAAAGACCATGTTTTAGGATTAAATTAAGTGAACCCTAGCTATCTTTATGGAAGCCCAAAACGAAGTTTCGCTTCTATAAAAGGAAAAGAACCCTTACTGTCTTGCGCTTTGAATATATTGAAGAGATAGCAACTTGTGTTTGTGTCTTGTTAGGATTTGTAACAGTTGGTATTGTGTAATTCTAGTTTCTCTTGTGAGCCAAGCAACTATCAATTGATAAGTGCATTGGACTAGGATTTCTTTGTAAGGTAGTTTATCACTCAAAGCTTTAAAGCACGAGTGTTTGTCTCTTGATTGAAGCTTTGAAGCAAGATCAAGATATTTTATTGAAGTGTGTCTTCACAATTCAATTAGTCAATAGGTTGATATCACTGCTGTGATTGAGGGGGAATGAGTAGGAACTCATATCTAAGTAGGACTTAGGTAAAAGGGTCATTGGGTAGTGATTAAGTGAGAAGGTGTCAACCGTGTGTTGGTGTAGGGTCTTGATTGATCTGCTAATAGTGAACTTTCTCCTGGCTTGGTAGCCCCGGATGTAGGTTTGTTGAACCGAACGGGTGAACAACTTATTGTGTTATTACGTATTCTTGTGAATTGCTAGCATAGTGTCGATCTTGTCATAACATTCTCTGTGACATCAAGTATCTGCTGCCAGGAATTTCAATTGGCATCAGAGCAAGCACCCTGCTTGTTATTTCTGGGTGAGATCTAGGGATAATAGTTTCTGGCGTAATGGATAAAGAAGGAGGATTTGGAGGAAGACCACCTATTCTGGATGGGTCTAATTATGATTACTGGAAGCCTCGGATGGTTGCCTTCTTAAGATCAGTGGACATTAAAGCTTGGAGAGCTGCTGATAAAGGATGGAAACATCCCACCAAGCTTGAGAAAGATGGAACTACTGTCTTGAAACCAGAGGAGGAATGGAGCAAAGAGGAAGAATAGCTAGCTCTTGGGAACTCTAAAGCATTGAATGCTCTGTTCAATGGTATTGACAGGAACATCTTCAGATTAGTCCATCAATGTGAGCTGGCCAAGGATGTTTGGGACACTCTCAGAACTACTCATGAGGGAACATCCAAGGTGAAGATGTCAAGACTTCAGATGCTCACTACCAAATTTGAGAATTTGAAGATGAAGGAAGATGAGAATATTCATGAATTTCACATGAATATTTTGGAAATTGCCAATGCCTCAGGAGCACTTGGTGAAAAGATGTCTGGAGAGAAGCTGGTGAGAAAGATTCTCAGATCCTTGCCTAAGAGATTTGCAATGAAAGTCACTGCAATAGAAGAGGCTCAAGACATCAACACCTTGAAGGTTGAAGAACTTATTGGATCCCATATGACTTTTGAGATGGGAATCAGTGAAACTGTTGACAAGAAAAACAAGAGCATAGCACTTGTATCCAACGAAGAAGGATGCAAGGTGGAAGATAAAGAGAGATATCGAAGCTATTGCCATGCTTGAAAGACAGTTCAACAAACCGATCAGGAGGATTGATCCAAAGTCAAGGTCAAATGTCAAGGACATTCCATCTGACATTAGCAGATCTTATGACTCCAGCAGAAGATCCAAATCAGAGGAAAAAGGAAGTCAAGGCGTAAAGTCCAATGTCATGAATGTGAAGGATTTGGACATATTAAAGTGAATGTCCCACCTTTCTAAAGAAACAAAAGAAAGGAATGGTGTCACTTGGTCCGATGGTGATTCGAAGTGAATCGAGGAAGAAGGTGCCAAACTTGTCACCGCTCTCTGGAGTGTACAACTCGATATGGATTCTAGTGATGAGGAAGTGACATTTGAAGAGCTTCTTGAAACTACGTGTGTATAAAAATGGTGAAGCATGTCGACAAAATGAGGAGCGAAAAAGCGATTGAGAAGTTGGAAGCGAGAATGTGAAGTTGAAGGTGAGAAAGAGGAAACACCACTATAAATCACCTCAATAGTGATATTGTTATCTTTGAATTCCAAACTTGATCGGATGTCTAAGTCTCAAAATGTTGACATCCGATCGATAAGTTGGAAGAAATTCTTGACTTGACGAATGCGGAAATAAGCATGGTCTAGGATATGTGGTGAAAAGCAACTGTTGGTGACATTAAGAAGAAGAGACATAGGAAAACAATGTCAAAGCAGGTGTCACAACCCAAAACAGGAAATGTGTCTCGCTCAGGCTATGTGACTGCAAAGAGATTTGCAAATAACCAGGAATGGAACAAACCTGGGAAGTCAATGACAAAGAAGATGTCATACCACAAGCCGGTGAGCAGTGCGCCACGGGTATATGAAGACTAAGAAGTTTGTCTATAACAAAAGGAAGAGACCTAATAGACCAATGTCAAAGCAGATGTCACAACATTGGGTGCAACATCAAAATCATAGAAACATGAACAAACAGTTTCAAAGATGGAGATGTCATTATTGTGGAAGGTTTGGTCACATAAAATCTTTACGCTGAGACTTCATGGATATCCTAATCAAGGGTCTTATGTGAAGCCTAAAACCAGGGTATCATACTCTCAACAGTGGAAAAAGAAGGTTGCCACAGTAGCTAACACTTCTCTTAGTGTGTCTACTAAGAAAGATTGGTACTTTGATGGGTGTTCCAAGCACATGACTGGAGAAAGAAATCTTCTTAAAGATGTTAAACCTCACTCTGTCAGTTTTGTTACTTTTGGAGATGGGGCTAAAGGAGAAATCAAAGGTATTGGAAACTCAAACTGGTCTGAAGTTCCAAACCTGAATGAAGTGTTGCTGGTTAAAGGTTTGACTGCAAATCTCATTAGCATAAGTCAGCTATGTGATATGGGTCTCACAGTCAACTTCACTAAGTATGAATGTCTTGTAATCAATGATGATCAAGTAGTGATTATGAGAGGAGTCAGATCAAAGGACAACTGCTACAAGTGGGAATCTGAAAGCACCACTCTGTCCTCTATGAGTCCCACAAACAAAGATGAAGAGGAAGTAAAGTTGTGGCAGCAAGTATCTGGTCATCCACACCTCAGAAGCATGAAAATGATCAGTTTCATAGGGGGAGTCAGAAGGATACCAAGATTGGTCATAGACAAAAGGAAAATTTGTGGTAAGTATAAGACTGAACAAGAAGTCAGAATGTCACTCTCCATGTCTAGACACCTGACCACTTGTAAGGTACTGAAGCAAAGTACTAGGATCTGGCATGAAAGGATAACCAAGTGTCTTATTGTCAAAAGATACATGAGAGGAGTCCTGAATGAAACTCTTCCAGTCAGAGGGAAAAAGATCATGGTGGCATCCGTCTATGTTAATAACATAGTATCTGGAGGAATGTCAGACACAATAATAGAAGTCTCAACACATCCTTCACAGAGCAAATATGCAAGGAGGATTGTCAAGAGGATTGGGATGAAGAATGTCAGCCATAAAAGGACTCATGCTCCTACACACTTGAAGTTGTTCAAGAAAATAAGTGGAGAAAGTGTTGATAAATGCTTGTGTGAAAGCTCTTTTGAAGGATGGCTCATCTTGAGAAACCATCCTGTTTCTTGGGTCAGCAAGAAGCAAAACTGTGTATTCCTGTACAATGTTGAGACTTATCACATAGCGGTAGCAATTGTTCTCGATGATCCGGATGAAGGATGTCGATGAATACAATGTCATACAGATGTCATGACATTGTCTGTGACACTTACTAAAATGCTTGAGACTAGCCATTTGAAATGTTAAGGAGCAAGTTGGGTAATTGTCCAAATGAGGAATTGTAGCAATTAACCTTGCATACAACAAGGAATGGAAAGGATCTTTTCCTTCAAGTATTTATAAGTAGGTTATTTAAGTATTTTCCTCTTATTTTAAAAGGTCCAAGAATAGGAAGAGACCCTTCATATAATAGTTTCTTCTTTTGAAAGTATCATATTTCCTTCATCTAAAAGAAACTTTCAAAACCTCGCCATTCTAGCTCTCATTTCCTCAAAATCTTCCAAAATATGTCTTCATCATCTTCATCTTCTCAAAATTTGGTTCATCATCTCCGCCATGGATGAAGTTAGGGCAAACGATGACATGCATGTTGAAGCTCGAGAATCACTCCTCAAGAATGGCCATGACCCAAAAAGGTCAAGAAATTGCGTACAAGGAATGCAAGAAGGACGCAAGCATCACCTTGTAAGACTTACCATCCTCTTCTTCCCGAAATGGTAAACACAGAGTCTAGGGTGTGCATATAGCCATTGCTAGATTGGTAACCGGGATCGTCAATGAAGACCAACTTCCGGGTTTCAATCCTCTAAATGAAAAGTCGCTAGCCCTAGCTTAGCGGTTGATCCGATGTCAGAGAATGTCAAGACATCCGGTGATCATGTTGATTCTCCTCAAGAATCGTTGATCCTTCCATTAAAAATTCTGAAGTGAGCATGAATGATGCTTGTAATGAAACCCCTGCTACTAATGAAGATGTGATTTCTGATGATGTTCTTGAGGAATCTTCAGCTAAGAGTATTTCTGATGCTGACTATATCTCTGATAGTATCCTAGAAGAGACTCCAGAGAAACTTTGTGATAATCTTGAAAAGTCTCCTGCTCAAGATTCCGAAATTGGATAAAACCCTTGTCATAGACACGGATGAAGTGTTCTCAGACAATGACCTCATTGCCAATGTTAATCCTAGCATTGCAAAGAGGATGATGAGAAGAAAGGAAAACAAACTGTCTCACAGAGCCATCAAAGAAAGGGTGTGGAAGATGTGCATAAGATGAAAAGTATTCCATATGGAACCTCTACAAAGAAATGTAGAGTAAAATGCTTGTGACTCTAGACAAAAGAGAACACCTATTGTTAAAAGAGGAAGGAACACGAACCGTGGAGTCGATCATGACTCGAGTTTGATGTTGAGGAGAATGTCACCGACATACCTTCAAGAAAGAAGCAAACTCTTGGAAAACTTTCCAAGGTGCCAAGTGGCAATTGATAACATCTCATTCCATCATCCGAAAGTCTGGAAGGTGGAAGTATGTTTGCTTAAAGAGGGTTGCACTAGAAAGAGAGTTGAACAAGAGTGCTTTAGAATGCAAGGAGATTGTTAACTGATTAAGGAGGCAAGACCGATGAAAATGAAGAAGCTCTCAAATTATGAAGCTTTGGTGAGAGAGTTTATTGTCAATCTCACAAATGATGGGGATAGGAATTCGATGACTACCAAACTGTATGTGAGAGGGAGGAAAGTCGTTTTCTCCAATGTGATCAGCAGTTGGTAGATCGATAATACTCGGCCAGTGGAGGCCGACAACAAGATTTGTCAAACCATCACCGCAAATCAAGTCGAGACGGGGCCTCTAAAGGAAAACTCTCCAAGCAAGTGAGTGTTAAATTGCCATCCTACATAAGATAGGGCGCTAACGGGTCCCAACCAATCACAAGTCAACTATCTCCATTGGATGGGCGATTTATATATGCGGTACTCAAGTGCATTTGACTATGGATCCTACATCTTTGATCAAACTCTCAAGCATCGAAAGCTATGCAATCAAGGGACCTATAGCCTTTCCCTCCCTGTGGAATTATCAGACCAATTCCACGATATTCTAGTGAAAGAGATACATCAGTAAAGAGCTTCCCTTGGCTTCCACTACAAATTCCAAGGAAGCATGTCCCGACATTGTCATGACATCTGCGAGACTTCCAAAGAAAATTCTCGAAGGCAAATGTCATTCTTGTGCTAAGAGCAACTTGCAAGGAACTTGAAGCAAGAAAGCAAAGTCGGAAGAGCGATCTCTCACTAGAGCGGGACACGGAGGTTGAGGATGAAGAGAACGATAATGATCTTTGTTGGTGATCTTGAAGATGATGATATTCGATGGTGGTCTTGAAGAAGGTTCAAGATGCTTCCTTCCATAGTGCTTCTTCTGGAGAAGAAAGCACTTGAGATATTGCTCCTTGCCCCTGTTGCTGCTGTTTTGTCAACTCTCTTGTTATTTTTCTTGTTCTTGTGCTGTTTCCTTTTCTCAATTTTGTTTGGATGATTGTAATTTTTGTTGACAAATGTGTAACCCTTGAATACTTGCTGGTACTGTTTGATTAAAAGTTTGGGCAATTGTATGGTTTCCTTTGGCCCTTTATGGCTAAAAAGGGGGAGAAGAACTACTGTGTTAACAGTAGTATGGGACTTTGGGGAAGTGTATCTTTGGGAATTGTATGGCCTGAAATTTTATGGCCTGTTTTAAATTTTGTATATGGGGCAATTGTGGGAATTGTGGGATTTTTGTATGGGTAGAATTTATCTTCTCTAAGTTCTAGTTACTTAAAGCTTAGGAAAGCTTAGAACTAGTTTATTGTCTTCTGCTGCATAGGTTCTCTGATGTGTTAGGTAGTTTTAGCCAAAATGTGCCAAAGGGGGAGTTTGTTAGTGTTTTTAAGTTGACATTATGTTTGGTAAAACTAGGCTTTAGCAATGTCATGATGGATGTAATGACATTCAGAGATTGAAGATAAATCCTACCTGCTAAGGATGTTAAAAGACAGCGGAAGCTAAAGTCTGGGAAATTCGACAGATGATGTCATAATGTTATGACATTCGATGTGACATTCTGCTCGCAGAACTGCTTGTTCTGAGATTTTTCGGAAGTTTGTTGAGTGCTAAATATTGTTTTTCATTATTAGAAAGCATGCTCACGTGGCTGCTAGGTTAAACTTAATTAAACCTAAATTGGTTGTTGAAAAGACCATGTTTTAGGATTAAATTAAGTGAACCCTAGCTATCTTTATGGAAGCCCAAAGAAGTTTCGGGATCGCTTCTATAAAAGGAAAAGAACCCTTACAACCGTGTTGCGCCTTTGAATGTATTGAAGAGATAGACTTGTGTTTGTGTCGTTAGGATTTGTAACAGTTGGTATTGTGTAATTCTAGTTTCTCTTGTGAGCCAAGCAACTATCAATTGATAAGTGCATTGGACTAGGATTTCTTGTAAGGTAGTTTATCACTCAAAGCTTTAAAGCACGAGTGTTTGTCTCTTGATTGAAGCTTTGAAGCAAGATCAAGATATTTTATTGAAGTGTGTCTTCACAATTCAATTAGTCAATAGGTTGATATCACCGCTGTGATTGAGGGGAGTAGGAACTCATATCTAAGTAGGACTTAGGTAAAAGGGTCATTGGGTAGTGATTAAGTGAGAAGGTCATCAACCGTGTGTTGGTGTAGGGTCTTCGAATTGATCTGCTAATAGTGAACTTTCTCCTGGCTTGGTAGCCCCGGATGTAGGTTTGTTGAACCGAACTGGTGAACAACTTATTGTGTTATTTATCGCTTCAGATGCATCGTGTGAATTGCTAGCATAGTGTCAGATACTGTGTCATAACATTCTCTGTGACATCAAGTATCTGCTGCCAGAAATTTCAGTAGTGATTAGGTAATAAGTTGTGAACTAGGGATGTTTATATTTGAACTAATACTATCATAGTGAATTTTCTTCCTGGCTTAGATGCCCCCATAGTAGGTGAGTTACACCGAACTGGGTTAACAATTGATTATCTCTTTTACCTTCTGCAATTTACTTTTGCATAATTATTGTTTTGGTAAAAGTGTTTTCTTTCAATAGATGATGTCATAACATTTGTCTTGACATTGTGTTTTGGTGTTGGTACATCAATCTTGACATCTGTTTTATAGTGCCAAAATTTCAGCATACATACAAAATTGAATCCAAAATCGATCCTCAAATTACCTCAAAACTGATAAAACAAAAATACTAACACTAATCTCATTTTACAGCTCAACAATAATAGAAAAGAAAGAAAAAATAGAATCGTGAAGAGCAATCTTCATACCAAATTGCATAACTGACTTGCAATCTCAATTCATCCTTACCATCAATCTATAACAAATCTCTTCAATCCAATGACTCTAATCCATTCTTTTTTAACAAGATTTTAAACTCTCATCGACCTATATAATCTTCAACTTCTCCAATCTTCATTCATTCTTCATTTTCTGGAGAATCACCACAAAATTCTCTCTCTGCAATCATCTCCTCTCTGCTCTATTTCCATAACCACACTTCAACCTCCTTCATCTATATTCCTCTTCATCATTGTGTTATACCCCAATTTCCCCCCCTAATATCCCTCATGATCACAATGAATCAAGATCACAAACAAGGGTTGGTTCTCATGGTTGTCCTATTCTTAAGTTTGCTCCCAAGAGATCACCAAGCACCTTGTTTGTGTATATTTTGTACATGATGGTTGATGTTTGCCTAACCAAAAGATGTGTATATCATTTTCTCTTTAGATGTTGGTTTGTAGGTGGATGATAAAAAGGTTCTTCTTCATGAAGTGCATAGGTTCATGTGTTTATTTCCATGCCTTCTCCACCAACTCTCAAGGAATTGTCAAGTTTTATCTTGTGGTATACCTCAAGCTACCATCATTGGAGATGTCTAATGGAGATCATCATGTTATATCTTACAAAAGAATTTCAAACATGCAAAGTTGATTCAAGTGTTTGACCTAATTTAGGCAAGTCCTTGAACTTGTGATCACAAGTGCATAACTTCCTAAATTCTCAATGTTTTAGAGTGGTTCTTATTGCTATGGCTTCTTATTATCATCCACATCAATCTCTCCTCATGTGAAAAGACTCCATGTGTAAAATAGATCATCAAAGTTGAAGAAGTTTCCATGTTATGACCAATGCTTGTGTGAGACTTTTGATCGATTCCAAAGCCATTAGTCTCTTAAAATAGTCTCTAACAAGTCTCTTCATTGGTTCAAGAATTTCACTTGATTAAAAGGTGTTTTGAGGGTCAAAGATTGCAAGCTCTCTAGATTGGTCCTCCATCTTTCTTATGTAACTTCAAGTGATCATAAATTGGTCATTATTTGTCTCCTTGAGCTCATTCTTTCAAAATGAACCAAAGGATGTCTACTATAACTTAGTTCAATTGACAAGAATAGAAAATGCTTGGAAAATCACCTTGGTGAATTTCTCCATTTTTGATCATCAACTTCAAAGGATCATAACTTGAGCATGGTTTATCCATTTGAGTTCATTATTTCCATAATAATATTGCGGATGTGAACTTTAATTCTATTTGTGTTACAACGCTTGAAGACTTTGGAGAATGCTTGAAGAGATCAAACGATTATAGGTCATTTCATGAATTTTCATCAACTTCACAAGGCCATAACTTTCTCAATTTTTTGGAGTTTTTGAGTGGTTATTTTCCTAAAATGTCATTTAAGAGGTCTACTTGATGACATATTTGTTGGCCATGAGCAAATTTTAAGTGGAAAAGCATTTTTGAAAGCAAAACATTATAAGTCATTTTTTGTGCCAAATTTATAATTTTTTCTAAAGTATTAAAAGTCTGTGTCTTTTTGTTGATTTCAAATAGTCATAACTTTTGATTCAAGACACCAAATGTCATCTTTCCAAGCACATTGCAAAGCTTGTAATCCCAGCTTTCCAAAGATTCCAATATTGCATCATAAAGGTCCCTGAGTAGTGAGCTATGCATGTTTGAAGTAGGCTCCATGGAATTCATTTTTTGCTTCGAATCAGAAAATTTACCATGCGTACACTTGGATTACAAGGAGAATTACTCAAAGTTTAGTTGCTAAACATGTTTAACTAATTGCCCATATGCGTTTTGACAAAATTTGCACTTGGAATGAGGTCGTTTTGATGCTTTTCGAGTTACACGTTTGGCATGATTTCAGCTAGCTTGGTTTGCAGGATTTTATCATAATTTCTCATCACTTTCATCACCATTCACTTTTCTATAAATAGAGGGATACATTCCACTCATTTTCTCAAGCTTAGAGAGCCAGAAAACCCTTGCCAAACTCCCTTCATAGCCATATTTCTGAGTTTTCGAATTCACCTTTTCTTCACTTTTCAATCCAATTTCTCTGCTCATTTTTCTTCACTAAACTTCCCTGAAGCTAACCATACTCTTAGCAAGAAGAATCGTGACCTGAATCGAACTCCATAAGTCCAAATTCAGAGCTTTATATTTGAGTTCTAACATGTAGATTTCTCCACCAATTCGCCTCAACTTTGTTGCTACAATGTAGCTCTCATCACTCTGATACTCATAGCATCATCTGTTTTTAACTGGAAGTGAGTTTTACTCACGAATTTTCAAATCCCTTTTCAAATTTTCTTCTGATTTTTTCCAAATCGACTACGTTTGAGTAAAAAGAAATATTTCGCGAGGGTACCATTGGAATCGTCTTGAAGAGACGAAGTGAATGGCACCGGCCTCGACCTCTAATTTTTCCATTTCAAAAACCTGCAACTCGCGTTGGCGGGAGGTTGAAGACGATGACATGTCTTGTCTCAACCAATGACAAATTGCCCCACATTTTTTTAAAATCCATTCACGTGTGTTATTTCTAAGAGTCCATGATATGCACATCGCGTCTGATCCGTTGGATTAGCTTACTAACGCGTTTTGACATTATATGATGGTCCACATTATTTCATTTTATTTTAATTTTTAATCCTGATCCGGTGTGAAAATCAAGGAGGTCCATATCAAGCACAACACGTGTGCTCCTTTGGATTAGCTTACTCACGCGTTTTGATTATGATTTGATGGTCCACATTTTTTTTGGCTTTTATTTTATTTTTTGATTTTTATATTGAATTGTTTTAAACTTCAAAAATTCATAGAAAATTCATTTCAGACTCAAAAATTATGGAAAAATTCACAAAAATATTTTCAATTATTCTGTTTCTGATTTTTTATTTTTTTCATAATTCTATTTTCATATTTAATATTTTTTAATGATTTTTCTCTTTTATTTAAGTTATTTAAATGTTTAAAAATACTTTTTGACATTTTTAAATTCTGAAAAAAATTAGGGAATGATCCAATAGTCTCTTGACAAATATTAGTGACCTCATTTTATTTTTATTTCTGATTTTACTATTTTTTTTTCCAATTTTTGATTTATTTTATTATTTTCTTTTATTTTTAAAAATAGTTTCTAACTTTTTAAAATTCTGAAATTTTTTGTCAACCTTTGTTTGACCTTGGATATTTTTCTTGGAGTTTTATTTTGATGTATGAATACCATTATTTATTTCATCAATAAAAATCCAATTAAAAATCCATTTTCAAATAATTTTTAATTATTATTTTATTTATTTTTAATTATTTAATATTTGTTTTTGACTTGGATTTATTCGGAATTATAAATTTCATCAACATCAATGGAACTTGGGTGTTGATAGGTCTCAAGACCAAATCCACCCAGATAGTTGATTGATTTTGATGAAGTTAGACGAATGAATTCATCTGACGCATTAATGATTTTGTGACTTGTCCACTCCCTCTTCATCTCATTGTTACACCCCAAATTTGCCGGCCCTATTTCTAGCATTCAATTTATTTTCAAAATTGGATTTTCGTATTTTTTATTCTGGTTTAAATTTTAACTATTAGGATATATCTTATTTTATGTTTTTAGTATTAAAAATTATAAAAAAGAGAGAGTTTAATTTTGTCATTATTATTAAATTACTTTTAGATAGTTTTTATATTATTATCAACTTTTATTTAGTAGTTATTAAGACATTGTTGCTATTACTATTATTTAAAAGCATTATAAAAGCATCAGAAGTTCACAGAAGAAAAGACTGAAAATTTGCTGAAAAACAAGAAAGAATAGAAAAAGAGATCCAAAATTTCGATATCCGAAACTTTAGATCTCCGAATCCGCGCCGGCAAACACGACACCACGCTCCATCGAAGCTGCAACTTCCCGACCAACACCCTTCCATCGCTGACAACACGAAGTTCCGCCGATCCAAGCCGCGACCATCACCCACTTTGCCCCCCGTTCACGCTCGCGAACACCACCGTAACAAGCTGTTTTTGATTCCGATGGTACGATCTCTTTTGGATCTTTGATTCATAACTGTGATTTGTTACGTGTGTTGTTCAGTCTTAGATTTTGGTGTTGAGAAATTTAATTGCCATGGTGTATTGTTGATGGAAAGAAAAATCAGAGATAAAAATAATTGATGTGGTTTGTATTCTTTCTCTGTTCTATGTATGTGTTGTCCCTTTTGCATTCTTTTCAATTTTTAGTGATTGTCACATGTCGCATGTGTCATACCCCAATTTTTGACCTAATATACCACCTTACATCTGCATCATTGCATCACTAACAGTTCAGAACAGAATTAATCAGATGTAGCTTCTACAGGTCAAAATTTGGGTTTCATCAAATTTTCATCTGATTCAAGAGGTAATCAATTAGGGTTTGAGTTTCACTCACCTAAATTGATATATCTTGGTCAATCATCAACCTCTGGTCTTCAGATATCAAATTTTTCCTCATGATCTATTGAGGATCGACCAATTAGAGTTTTTATCGAGGATGAGCAATCACTGATTTTCTGATCAATGAATGACTTTTTTGATTAGATATTGATCTTCATATCTTAAATACAACATGTTGACCTAATTTCTGGATTCAAAACATCACAGAAGTTCACAGAATTCATCAGTCAATTTCTAGATCATCTGATGAAATTTCATCTGCACTGAAAAGTCAAACTTTGACTTTTGGTCAACTTTTTCAAGACAAAACTTTTTCCATCATCAAAATACTTCAAATGATCCATCATGATCATAAAAAATCAAGAAATTTGGAAAAGTCAACAAAAAGTCAAAATTTTCAACACTTAGAAAATTTTCAAAGTGTTAAAATTTCACATTTTTTCCAAACTTCATGGCATTTTTTCACATAGTTCCATTTGGAATTAGGAAAAACTCAAAACATGAAAGTTGTAGCCCTTGAAACAAGCTTTCCAAAATGTCCAAGAACTTGCAAATCCATGGTGTCTAGCTATACGTTTGATTTTGAAACATAGAGCTCTAAAATCCTTGATTTTCAAGTACAACTTTCAAGATTATAGGTCATTTTTGAGTTTCTTCTTCTAGAAGCCATGCCACCTTGCAAAGAGGGATAGAGCTGATAAAAAATCAGATGAAGAGTAATTATGATGGGATAAGATCAAGTTGAATAATTAACCATGGTTAAAAGAGAGTTTCCTTTTGCATTTATTGCAAAAATGACTTCTTTGCCCTCTAAGGCAACTTGTAAATACCAAAGCCAATTTTTCTCACTTACCATTCAGAACTTTTGACCTATAAATAGAGGTCATGTTGGCCATTTGAAACTACACCAAAGCTATGCCAAAACAAGCTTTTTCACTTCTTTCTTAAATTTCAAGTAACATAGTTCAAATTGGAAATTCTTGCATTTTTCAAAACTTATGAAGAGCTATGAGATATTTGGTGTCTAATGTGTCATAAACAACTAATAGAACTAGTTTGTAACTTAAAATCAACACAAGAATAGATAGAAACCATATTTGCATTTCACACTTTCAAACTTGCCCAAAACTGCCTTAACATTCGAATCTGACCATTGGCTCGAGCAAGTTGTGATTTTTTCACTCAAACATCATCAACATACTCCATATGGATGATGCAGACCATTAACTTCAACCTGTAACACCTCTAACATCGAATTCAAGTTTCACTTTGAAGCTTATGCAGGTGGACTTGGTTGGAATGATCCAGGCTAATTCATGATGTGCAGACCATCCTCACACGATCCTTGAAGTCCGTTGGTGCTATAGGAATCATCAAAACACAACTGGAAACGCTCCAATACAGTTTTCGATCTCAGCTTCAAGAGGTAAGAACACGAACTTCAAACTCTATGATTCCTTGCCTCCAGTCCAAAAAGCTCTTGGCCGTTTTGTTTCTGCACTATCACTGATCAATAACCCTCAATCAATTGATCAATTCATTCACCATACACGATTTCAATTAGGATTTTCAGAATTAGGGTTCTTCGTGATTTCTGAGAATTTAATCATGTTAAGCTTAAAATAAATGAAATTAAATAACATCATCATGTTCCTGAGCTTAAAACGATCAAGTTTGATGTTTACATCGAGCAATTTCATGGAGAAATGAAGAATTCATGGCTGATTGAAGATTGGAGGAAGAAGAAGAAGTTGCGTGCGTTTTTTTCAAATTCAAAAATCTGGTTTATAATATTATAACATTGTTTGATTTCAATACACGAATGTATTGCCGCCCCAGCGGTTGCCAGCTCACTCTTAAGTCATTCATGCCTTGCCTTGCCTAATGGTCCCGGGTTCGAGTAGCCTTGGGACCATTTTTTGCCAAACTTTTCCATTTTTCTTCATTTTTTTTTGCAAACTTTGACTTTTTCAAAACCCAATCAAAACTCCTCATTTTGAGGTGATTTTTTGTACACTTGTCAATTAACATATCTATTTTAAGATAGTGTCAAAAATTTTCAGAAAAACTTTCATCTGATTATATTTTTATCGAGCCGAAAACGATGCATTTGAGTACGTTTCAAAGCACTTTCAAAGGTGATTTTTTCAAACTTTCGAAGCCTGATTCTTTCAAAACTTCTTATAAGTAAACTTCACTTTTCAAAAACACTTTCAAAATCATTCTTCAAAAATTTTCATCAAACTTACACCTTTTTTCCATGATCGATCCGATTTAAACGATAAAACCGAATTCGTTTTCTCTCGAATTTCTTAATCGATCATGGGCCTCCCTCACGGTGTAAGTCCCAAAATTCTTTTTATGTACATAATTATTTCCTTGTACATATCTAATTATTTCATGTACATACCAATTTTTACCTATGCGTAATACAAACATCTTTTGTAAATACTCAAGTACAGAAAAACTTCGTCCGTTTGTTTTCATTTCACTTGTATATACACTGAATACCATTGGTATTGAAAGGAGCATTATTCCCGGTGAAACTGCTTTTAAACCAATGGGCCACCCTTATGGTGTAAGTCCCAACCCTCCTATGTACATCCACACTTTCTTGTACATACATGCTCGTTCGTGTACATATTTACTTCCTTGTACACAATTCAAACTTGTAAATAATCAAGTTGCGCTCGTTTTAAACGTTCATTTTACGCACACTTGTTTATATTTTCTTCATAAACTCTTGTGAATAAACTTCATATACTTGTTTATACAACTGTCTAGTTATAACATAACAACTAGTCTAACCAGTAGGTTCCCCACAAAGATAGCCTCCTCTTGGGCTTTGTACAAGGTAACTCATTTCATATGATTTTAGCCTCCGCTTAGGCTTCATATAAGACGACACTCCCCTGCTGAGTCAGCCTCCTCTTGGGCTTCGTCCAAAAGAACTCCTCATTGAGTTTAGCCTTCTCTTGGGCATCATACAAAGAAAGAGACCAGGAAATCTCTTAACAGCCTCCTATTGGGCTTCCAATACAAAGAATCACCCGCGTTAGGATAGAACCCTGAGAGTATAATTTCCCGGTGATGAAATAGATTAGATACATTTCTCACTAAGATGACATTTGTCTGTCTCTTACTAACATCCCGTTGCTTTCCACTAGCATAAGTGGGAACTACGATTGCTCTGACTTTCTCAACATCCTTTTGAGAATACGTAGGCACAAGGTCTCATCCTTGCCGAGCAAATTTCTTTCTCCCTCAAACCAAACAAACCATAGATCCCTTTAGATCCGAGCTACAAATGCTCTGATTCCCATTAAGGGATATGTATGCAGAAGATCCCAATGATCTTTGCGAGCACAATAATAACAAAACCTAGGATCCTACATGATCTACCTTTCTTAAAATCCAAAGGAGAAACTTTCCCAATCATAGAAATAGCAATTTAAAACACACAAACATATCAAATGTATTCATATATAAAGCTATAGATAACTATATATATTTAGGGTGCTCCATCTATTACGTTTATATAACAAACCCCCTTACCCGGAATCTCCCCAATGCGTTGCGTCTAGTTTGCGCTAGTTGTAATGCATATCATATCAATTGAGGGTATTGCAGCTTTCCCCTTTTTCATAATCATTTTTCTTGTGTTGGAAATAATAAAGCTTGATGCTTGCGGCATCTTTATAAACAAATCAAAAGAGTAAATTGTTTCGAGCCAGAGAATTCGAATTCAGATTCGATTCCCTCGCGCGTCACTTTTTAACGCGAACAACATGTTGATAGGTTTTTGGTTACAACTTGTTTGAAAGGGAAAGATAGTCATGTTGCAATAGATGCAGGAAAGGTTCCTTTTCAATCCTAACTATTATCATTTATCTAATTAGGACTTGTAAAGTTGTTATATATATATATATATATATATATATATATATATATATATATATATATATATATATATATATATATATATATATATATATATATATATATATATATATATATATATATATCAAAGATAAAGATAAATTAATGTAATTCAACAAAAAAATTTAATCTATTTTGAATCAAAATACACATTACATGTTTTCACTATCAACTTTTAAACATTTATTCGTATTTATAAAAATTCGTACAACAATTTTTATAACTTCAATTATATATAACAACAACAAAAGGAATAGTTAAAAGAATAGTTAAAAGATGGGCGTTAAAATGAACAGTCTATATCATAAATATCTTCACCTCTACCCGTGAATCCATATGAGTTAACAAAACTCAAGAATAAATTTATTTTTCCAATTCAAATAATATTACTTTTTAGATATTAGTAGATTTTCTAACCCTAAAATTTATGACAGCTTCCCGCCAAATATCATTTTTAAATCCTTCTTTTTTTATATATATCATATTTATAATTTTTACAAACAATGTATGACAGCTCCCCGTCAAATTTCAGTTGGCTATAATGTTTCTCATTTATAAGTCATCGTAGACTCTAACAACAAACTTGATTAGAAAAATGGTTCCCAAAATTTCAACAGAAACGTTTGCGGATATGATATGATTTTCAATTTTAAAAAAAAAATATAAATAGCATTCAAAATGATATAGTTTTTTCTTAAACTACTTTCGGAATAGTATTTAAAATTATAGGTTTTTCACTACCAACTTTTAAACATTTATTCGTATTTATAAAAAACCGTACAAAATTTTTTATAACTTCAATTATATATAACAACAAAAGAAATAGTTAAAAGATATTAGTCAATTTTTCCAAACCTAAAATTTATGAAAGCTTTCCCGTCAAATATCAATTTTAAATCCTTCTTTTTTTAATAGTAAAATAAATTTGGTTAATGAAATATAAAAAATTGGTTAATGAAACGATGAAGTTGGTTAATAAATGACTAAATATTAAAAATAATTTAGTAGCACTTCTAACAGAGGTTGGACTACCTTTTGAAGAGGAGTCAGAAGTCGCGACTTCTGAAGAGGAGTCAGAAGTTTCGACTTCTGAAGAGGAGTCAGAAGTTGAGACTTTTGAAGAGGAGTCAGAAGTTGCGACTTTTGAAGAGGAGTCAGAAGTTGCGACTTTTGAAGAGGAGTCAGAAGTTGAGACTTCTAAAGGGGAGTCAGAAGTTGAGATTTCTAAAAAGGAGTCAGAAGTTGCAACTTCTAAAGAGGAGTAAGAAGTTGTCAGAAGTTGCAACTTCTGAAGAGGAGTCAGAAGTTGCAACTTTTGAAGAGGAGTCATGTAATAGAACATTGTGTATTAGTTCATAAAAATATTGTGTATAATATTAATTTCTAAATAGTTTAGTGATGTAAATAATAATTAAAACTAAACTAAATAAATACTGTTGAATTAATTTAAATTTGAATGTAAAGATTAGTTAATCCTAATAATATATGGCCTCATCCTCTTCATGACCATACACTTAACCTTCACTTTTCAATGTAATACATATCAACAACTTTACCATAACATAGAAGAAGAATATTACTAATATAAATTGTTTTATCCTTAGGAGCTAACCTAGAGGTTTTTTGTCCAATGAACTCTACTGTGAAAAATGACAAATTTTGCTTTATACACTTTATGATGCAGATATCAGAAGTGGTAAATAGGCGGAGGAGAGTGCAACTCTCAATTTGCCCTTTCAATTCTCAATGCATGGTGGAGAGTGAAAGTTCATTGAGGTAAGACAAATTTTAATGATGAATTTGAATTTGTAAATTGGTTTGATAGTGTGAATTAAAAAAATATAAATTGTGGAAAAAACCTAAGTGTGACACATCAGCAAATATTAAGCCTTTTTCAAGTTAACAAACACAATATTCTTCATTTGTTAAATATGACAGTAACATAAGGCCTCTAAACTATAATAAATAAACTTAAATATTATACATAATGCTGCCAATATTAGGCATTTTTTCAAGTAGCAGAGACAAAATTTTCATTTGCAAAATATGACAGTAACATAAGGGCAGTATACTATAAAGAAACTTTCCATTTCATATGTGAACCATTATAGTAGTTCATCCTAAATAAGACTTAAACATAAATAACATATTTTAATTCTACCACTGAATGCAGACATATAAAAAGAAACAGAAGCAACAAAAAACTTTAACAATAAAATTGTTTTTGGATTAAAAAGTAACAGACATCTAAGATGCAGGAAATTAAGTCTCCTTCTTTATATCCTTAGTTAACTTGGTTGAGGAAAGTTGAACACTCTCATTCTCTTCTGATGCATCAATTAAAGGCCTCTTCAGTGGAGTAAGGCTTGAATTTCTCCAATGATGTCTTACATGTTGCAAAGTTGTTATGTCTTCAAGACTCAACATTTCAGCCTTCCACACAAACTTATCAAAATTAGAATATATGGACTTTTGTGTTGTGTCAACTTGCAGACTCGAAGATGATAACAATGGAAGCTCAACCCTGAGTCTGTAATAATAATTTCAGGCAAAAGCATGAAATGTATATTAGCACGACACACCTTACAATCAAAAGCAGACTGTTACAACAACATCACAATTACAAACAGAAGTTAATTACTTTTCTTTTAGCTTAACAATCTCCTCGTTGCTAACATCATTGATCAACAACTTCGTGCCATTCCAAGCGTTTGATATGTTCAAAGGAAAACCTCCTGCAATGTATTATAAATACCATGTTAAAATCATAATGACAGGATTCTTGTACTTCATAATTTATCTAATAGTTAGTGATTGTATTGCATAAACATGAAAAGTAATACGTTGGCCCTCCTTAATCCTTGCATTAATCAGTAGAACAACTTATATTGCCATCTTCGTTCAGAAAATTGTACGACAAGTTGCCCCATAAAGTAGATTGCACACCAGATTTGCTGTTGCCAATGACATTTGAATACAATTAATATTCATAAACTAAGATCTAAATGTATCAGATAAAAATAAGATATATATTGCGAAGTTCTAATGATATGCAGCATACCTCATATCTGTAATAGTAAATACAACCTTGTTCTTGTTGCTATCACCATTTATCTGGGATTGTGAAATCTCTGAAAATACTCCAAAAAGTCTACAAAAAAAGGGTCATACTTCATAGCACGAATAACAAAACATAAACGAAGTTAACGTTGAGTTAAATGACTATCTTACCATATAATACATTAGATTGAAACCTTACCTCAATAATATCTTTCAACCTAAGAATGTTAAGGTAGTTTACAGGAATGTCATGAAGTACGACCTTCTTAACCGATGTTGATCCACAAAATACCAATTTGCAACTATGTTTAGTTGATTTAAAAGAAAAAAAAATCATTTTTTGAAACCTTGAAATTCTGCATTATGTAAGAATTTCCAACAACAATTTCGGACTTGAACTTGGAAACCAAATAACGAGGGACAATGACTTGAATCATATCACCCTGCAATAAACGAAATCCACAAATTATAGTTTCTAAAAAACACACATATAAAGAGTAAAAGAGAGAATGAACAAAATGTCACACCTTTGAATCAAACAATATTAACTCAATGTGTTCCTTGTTTGAAGCACTGGTCACATGCCATAAATGTTTACACCTAACCACAATTTTACATAAATCCTTTGATTCATTTATATCCTTGACAGATCCAATTGGGCGATCCATGGTTTGATTGTTAACCTGCAAAACAAAAACAGATAGGGTTAGGCATGATGTAAGTAATGAGATTATAGGGAAATAAAAAGTGGAGAATCATTGAAGGAAGGAAGAGGAACGTTTAGTTTCCCATAGCAAGTTTAAATTGGATTCAGAGAATGATGGGTAATGGCATGGGGAAGGCAATGGGACGCTGAAGAACGGCGGCTGAAGAACGTATCGGTTTCCTAATTGCTTACGTGATTAGTTAGGCTAACAATAGGTTATTAATAGTGTGAAAAAAATTATAAATTGGGGAAAAAACCTGGGTGTGACACATCAATCGAATTAATTGTCAAATTAATATGGTGCAAGTATTTCAGAAAGTTACAAAATTACCCTTAAAAATAGACTAAAATGAAATTTACTAATTAGGGTATTATGGTAAGTTAATAGTACTTTGATTTTTATAAATTTATAATAGATTGAAATTCATATAAAGCCTTGTTTGGATAGTAAATTTAGGTTCTCTTTTATTTATTTTAATAATATTGTTAGTAAACTCTAAGTTAGAATGATGGTATAGCAATGGGTTAATTTTTAACAATTGATTTGAGGCCACTTATTCTAATTTGTTTTAATTTAATTAAATTATTTGTTTCTTTTATAATTGTTTTGTTTATTTAATAAAAATATTTTTTTTACTCATAAAAATAAGAATATTTTATTTTTTATTTAAAACATATTAATAAATAATTGTGTTATTTGTTATTAAAAATACTTAGTATATTTTTAATAATTATGAAGTAATCATTTATTAATCAAATTTCCTTTTAAAATGCTAACCTTTGGTCATATTTGTATTTTCTATTCTCGCACAATCATAAATTTGAAAATAGCTAACCAATCAAACACTAACCGTTTTTACTAATTTAGTTCAAATTATATCATTTTCAAAAAAGGGTTATGGAGAATTTTTTTTGTTAAAACAATGAATTACGTCTACAATTCCACACTTTCAAAAATCAGACTTGGTTCTAAGATAAAACTTGAAATATATTCATAACCCATAAAAAAACTAACCAAACATTGTGAAGTACCAAATGGGACTTTGATTCCTCATAAGAGGATACGTAGGCGTACGATCTAAAATCGTGGCGAGTCCCCAAGTTAAAATTTAAAATCCATTCCCTAAAACCTAAAAAATTTAAACCCTGGCATCCTTGCGAACAAGGTAGATGGAGGGCGCCTAGCACCTTCCCTTTGTCTACTAGAATTAAGAACTTAGAATTTTTGATTTAATTTAGGGTTATCCGTTAATTTCTGATTTAATTTTGCCTAGTTCCTATGCATTGCATTCTTTTCTTTTAAAACAAAATTCTTTTTTAATCAAATTTAAAAACATTTAATAACTATGAGGAGAATCGTGCGACATTGAGCCATAATCAATGGAAAAGAATGAGGCGGTGTATTCCTTACCTTGTTCTTATTCGATTCATAGACTTTAGTGCGATTCAATTCCCAAACAACTTCAAAACTAAAGGTGGAGAAGTAGCTAAGTGCCCTGTATTGGGAGTCATTTACTATTATCCCTACCAAAATACTTCAACAAATCCAAATCTTTTTTTCTCTTGGATTTTCTCTTTAAAACCTTTTCGGAAAGGACATGTTATTTCCGTTCTATCGCAAATAGGTAACATACAAAGAGCAACAACACCTAATTGAGATAACACGAATATAACATCGTCCATTAAAAAACACCAAACAAACCAATGTGTTTTAGAAGAACTACATAGTTCTGATTTCTTCATTGCACTATGAGGATACATAGGCACAAGGTTAAAAAACCTATGCGAACTTAATAATAAAAACCTTTTCTTTTTCTTTTCCTAGTAATTTATTCATGCATTCTTCGCAAGTTATAGCTTTAGATATACACACCCTTAGAAACAAACAATCAAAATGGATCCTGTTGAATATAACAGATGTGAGGGGTGCTAATATATTCCTCTTGTATAACTAACGTTCGTATCCTTCACTTGGTTGCATTGACCATCTTATTGTAGCGGGGAATTGAGATTAAACTATTGATAAACTTAACTCACAAAACAAGAGTCTTCACCGCACTTTATTGTTTTCAAAGGAATGGGAAAAGAGTGATAAAACTCAAAGAAGTTTTAAAGCAAAACTAATAAAACAAAGAGAAAAAGGTTAAGGGGTTGATTATGAAAAACGAAGGTGTTAGCACCCTAAACATCCATAGTACTCCATGGGAAACTCTTGAAAATATGTGTGTTTGGCTAATAATTATTATTTGCAAAAGTTTGTTGAGACGAGAAAAGAAATGGTTTTTAAGATTTTTGATTCGGCAAAACTTCAAGAGTTTTGTGCCTACGTATCTCAAATGTGCAATGAAGAAATCAAAACCTCGGAGTTCTTGTAAAAAAATAACAAAGTTTGTTTGTTTGATTGATTTTAAATGAAGAAACATTTTGTCATCTTAAGGAGAATACTCAACTAATCATCCATAGACATGAGAAAGGTGGACCTTTGCATCACCATAAAAGAAGGGCTCCAACTTGGATAGAAATCAACAAGTATTCCACTAACTCTTTCAAGTGGAAAATAATCAACACCATATCAATCTATATTATAGAGATAGGAGAGTTATATATTAACTATGAAGAGGACTCATGTTTAGTCTTTGAGAAAATGTTTTAAAATGAAAAGCCAAGAGGCAAAAGGTTTGAATGAGTTTTGTGTTTTTTAAGTATTTTGAATTTTTTTTAATATGCTTAAGATGTCTTGGTATTTATTTAAGAAAAGAAATTTGAAAATGCACTTGACAAAAGTCAAAGGTTACTAAGAAAATGGTTTAAGTTTGAAAACAAGAAGGTTTTTGAAAAAGGGAGAAGATTTGAAAATTGAAGAAGTTGGGAAAGAGATGAAGAGACTATCATAAAGCATAAAAAGTCAAGGTAGAAAAGATCTGCCCAAGCTATAACAATCATCTTGACATAGGTTAAACCATGCATCAATTCTCTTTGGATTAAGCCACACACACACAAGCAAGTAATCGGATGAACATTATATGCCTCATATGAAAAATGTAATATCTCAGGTGCAAGCTTAACATTAGATGAATCACGAGGGTGCAAATGAATTCTCATGCATCAGATGAAAATTGAATGTCTCATATGAAAGTTCATGCATCAGATAAAACACACAAAAGAAAACATATAGATAAAACTCAATTATCAGATGAAACTCCTAAGGTTTCAGGCGAGGGCTCAAAGGTCTCAACTGGATTATGGTGTCAGATGAATCAAGGTCTCAAGTCACAACTCCAAGGAAAAGGATCAAGAACATAAATAGAAGTCCATAAATCCAAATCAAAGCCAAGGATAGTAACCATAGTCCAAGAAAACCATTAAGTCTTTTAGGATTTGATATTTATTAATGTCTTTGAAAAGAAAAATAAAAATGTCCAAGGGACATAGAGAAAAAGACAAATAAGATAAAAGTAATAAAATAAAATGGCATGAATGCTAAAAATGCTAAAAGTAAATTACGTAAAATAAATTGTGAGAATTTAAATGACATAAATGTAAAGGTGTGGAAAATTAAATGTTAATACAATTATAGTTAATGTTAGTAATTAGTATTCTAATTCGGGACAATTTGGCGTCATGTTAAACAATCTTATGTGAACTTATATAGAAGTTGCACCTATTTGAAACCGAGGCAAAATAGTGTAGGTGTATTGAATATAATGCACACCATGGTTTAAAAGCACTACGATCAAGAGTAAGTCAAGGAGACGAGATAATTACATCAATCAAGTCCTTCATGATACCTTGAGACAAACTTATCATTAATTCTAAGTACCTTAAATGATCAATTGATCACTTAGTAGTAGATTTGAAATGATGAAAGTTCATCAAACATCGATCCAAACCTAATTGAACAAAAATGAATCATCATCACTCAATTGATCAAAAGGAAAAAGAAAGAAGAAAGAAGAAAGAGGTAGATGAGGATACATGAAGAAAAAAGTAAATCCTAAATTGGATCAAGCATTGATCAAGTTATCACCAAAATCAATCATCCATTTTGGTAGATTAAGGTTTTCACCCTATCAACACCCAAGATCCATTGAGTTTGATGAAACTTATAACCAACTGAGCTAAGATCCAAGCCCAACAGCAGTCAACATAAGTCAATTGAGCTAAGATCCAAGCCCAACATCAGTTCTTCAAAATACTAGATAAATGGCCCAAATAATTATGCAAAGTCAAAACAATTCAAGTATCATATAATAATTTTTTCAAAATTTTTTAATGCATAAAAGTATTTTGTTAAACTATTTAAAATGCATGAAAAAAGAAAAATCATGAAAAAAAAGAAAATGGTAAAATAAAATTATGAAGAAAAAAAAAGAAATCAGATGTAAAATAATTCAAAACATTTTTGTGAATTGTTTAGTATTTTTGGAGCAAAATGGATTTAATACGGATTTTAGAAGTTAAATGCAAATTAAAAAATATATAAAATAAACTGAAAAAGATATGAGCCATAAATGCATCAGACGACTTTGATCATGTGGCACACCATGGATCTTAAGTGATTGACCACTCAAATTTTTAAAAATAAACCAACCAATAGAAATATAACAATTGTTAAGATCTGGTTGGACGAAGGATTTGAAAACGTGTGAAGCAAATTGAAATTGTATCTGGCCGTCTTCTTTGACAGTCTTCGTCAGAGAATCCATGAACAATGACCATTGGCCTTGAGTCCGGTCTCATTCGAACTATTTCATTGGCGTGAGTTCAACCACGCGTCTCATTCATTTATATTAAGGGTTCATGGTGAATATCTCAAAAAATCAAATAAATTGTAAAATAGATTTTCAATAAAACACTAAGTAAATGCATCAGTCAAGTCCAATTGAAGATACAAAGAGCACCAATGACCAAAGTGCTACATCCCAGTGTTTTATTTTGTTCAATTTGAAGGTTGCAACAACTTGAACGAAGTGTGCTAAAAACACCAAATTGGAATAGAGCGTTGGAGCATTTCAGAGCAGCTTAGAGCTTGGTTTTTGTTATGTTATCCTCAGAGAAGAACGAAGACGCTAACCAAAATGATAAATGGAGTTGTAAACGCCTTTGAGTATGAAAATGAAGCTCACAATTTGGAGGTTCAAGAGTGATTTATGACAGGTTTTTTGGCTCTCAAAAGGTTGAGAAGTAATGCAGGAGGAACACTCTATTTATAGGGAAATGATTGAAATGCCTGTGTGTGTGAAAAGATGATGAAATTGTGCCATCCAAGTTTCGCTCATGATTGAGATTCGTGTGACTTCATCTGCATCAAAATTCCACTAAACCTTGTGTTTTATGACTCAATTTGCTTTAGTGAACTTCCTTAAACATGTTTAGGTTCAAAACTTGTGGTAATTTGGCATGTAAATGCATGTTAATTGATGCAAAAATCTGACTTCAAGTAAAATTTCAGTTTCAAGTACCCAACTTTAAGCTTGTGTGCCCACTTGGATTCTTGACATTTTGATCTCATTCTTTTTGCTAAATACTCTCTAAATGGCAAAGGATAAAATGTGCTGATAAATGTTGCATTTGGATGCTTGAGTAAAAATTTATGACCAAGTGAAGTTGGTATAATGATCTGACTTTGGAAGTCAAAATAATTCTAAGTCCAAAATGATCTACAGTATCTTCAAACTTTTCATGACTTTCCAAGCATAATTGGCCTTTGATTCTTGAAACAAACTTGTAGAGGGTATCTCAAATGATAAGTAGCAAAAATAATCATCCAAAAACATTTAAAATTGAGAGAGCTATTTTGAAAGTTAAGAAAAATTCATTTGAAATTAGGTCAAATTTCACGTCCACAAAGTGACCTCTAATGTCTTACCAACCACTGAAATTAAACAAAGTATGAAAAATCACATAATTAGCAAGCAAAAAGTTTCCTCAACTAAATCTCTGAGTTATGTAAGAGGACTTAATCACTCTTCTAACAGATATAAAAAACGAGTTTTTTGTGATTTAGTATATTATTTACGTGTTTATACTATGAGTCGAGCATAGCTTTTGTACTTCTTTCTCTAAACTATATATATATATATATATATATATATATATATATATATATATATATATATATATATATATATATATATATATGAGGATCAAATTACACCAATTAGTTACACCAAGTATTACACTCATTTATAACCTTTGATTTATTTAAAATCTAAGGGCTATTAAAAAAGAAGCATGGTAACATATTTTCTTTTTTCACAAGACCAATCATTCCATATATATATTTATCTAATCAATGTCATACATTTTACAAAAATATATTCTCTCACATGGATAATAAATTCCAGATACATTTACAGGTAATATCAAATTAAAAAAAAAAAACACGTGAATCTACAATGGAAAAAATAAACTTTTTTTAATTATTACTATTTATATTTAAAATAATATTTACTATTTAAAATTTGATCAGTGAGTAGTACTATTTATATTTTCTATTAAAAATTATAATTTAAATGAATAGAATATAATTGAAAAATTTCCTATAAAATTTATACTATTTAATTTTTTTTATATAAAAAGTTATAATTTATAAAAGATAAGTAGAAAATATAAAATAAAATAAAGTTTATTTTTAATTAGGAAGAAACTATTCCTTATTAAAATTCATAAACCATTATAATCATAATATCATGGTAGTACTATTATGACTCTTGAATATTAATTCAAATAAAATATATTTACAAATACTTACAACATGAATGATGAGAAATTTAAAATAAACAATGAGAAATTTAATTTAAATAAAATTAAAGAAAACAATTTTCATTTTGTAAGTATTTGTATAAAATAAAATTAAAGAAAACAATTTTCATTTTGTAAGTATTTTTATAGTAAATTAAATTTTATTATACTATTTTTATACTATTTTTAACTAGTATAAATTTTATAGTAAATTTTAAAATTATATTCTATTTATTTAAATTATATTCTATTCAAATAGTATCAATTTTATTGTAAATTTTTAATAGGAAATATAAATAGTACTACTCACTGATCAAATTTTTAATAGTGAATATTATTTTAAATATAAATAGTACTAATTAAAAAAAATTTTATTTTTTTCATTGTAGATTCACGTGTTATTTTTTTTTTAATTTGACATTACCTATAAATGTATATGGAATTTATTATTCATGTGAGAGAATATATTTTGTAAAATGTATGACATTAATTAGATAAATATATATATGGAATGATTGGTCTTGTGAAAACATGAAATATTTTACCATGCTTCTTTTTTAATAGCCCTTAGATTTTAAATAAATCAAAGGTTATAAATAAGTGTAATACTTGGTGTAACTAATTGGTGTAATTTGATCCTCCTATATATATATATATATATATATATATATATATATATATATATATATATATATATATATATATATGAAAATTCGTTGTATGTATTCTTAATTTTAAATTAGATACATAAATGTCCATTAAAAAAATTAGTATTATTTTTTGCACTTTTTAACGATTAACATGCATACATCGACGCTATAAAATAATGTTATGCATGCATCAAATCATGTTAAAAAGATATTCATGGAAATCTTTGGGGATAAAAAAATGGTATAGTAATTTAATTGAATGTATGTATAAAAAAAAACTTATATCATCGTGAATAGATATTATTATCTTTTTTATACTTAAAAAAGTTGGGATCAGTTGCACAATGTTTAACTTTGTAAACATATACTTGTTATTAATTATTTGCTATTGGTTTATTATGACAATTTTCTCTTCTTTCATGCAAATGATAAGGAAAAGAGAATGACGTGTAATCTTTTCGATATTTATGCTAGTGAATTTTTTAACCCACCTCTACTGGGTGGAATTAAATCCTATGTATTTTCGAAAATGCCTCCAGAAAATTGGAAGTATATTTCTAGTGGGCACCACTTTCTGAAATATTTGAGTAAAAATCGAAAGTATAGTTCTGGTTCCGTACCAAGAGTATACATCCGGTTCTGGACATGACAGTTAGCAGAAAAATAAAACTAAAGTAATAACCAATTTAACAAACTATTAAATTTATAAATCGAATTAAAGACCTGCAATTTTTAAACCGAATAATAGCCCAAAAATGTTTTCCAAAATTCCTTTCATACTAATGATATTCAAAATACAAATTCAACACAATACGAAATTAAAAAAACTAAAGTCAAAATACAATCAAACTAAACTACTGCGTTTGGCAGACAATGAGCCTGCCTGTCACCCTCGAGGCGTCCCTCCAATGTCTCATGTATACCAGGGCACCCTCAGCCTCCGCCATAATGGCCTCCAAAAATCCTCTGATATCGGATCCGTCAAAAAACAACCCTCTATCAATGTCATCCCTAGCAAGCCTCATGATACGGTGATACCTATGCAACACGTCTTGGGCATGATCTCTCCTCGCATGCTCCTCCTCCAGGATCTCCTAACGAACTGGCCTGGGTGGGTTCCCCGGAGCATCCTCTATCATGTATGGATAGGACACCCTAAAGAACCACAACATGTAACCGTACGCGTAACTCCAGTTGTCTGGAGCCACGGTACTCCTGGCCTCCTAAGGTACGAGATGATTCTCTTCAAAAATCTCATCCATCTCCCTCCTCTTCACTGTCGGAGGGGAAGATACAACAGGATGACGAGGAATGGTCTGAGTATATCCGAACTGACGCATCACTCACTTGGGCATATAAACAGTAGTCTTTCAAGTACCCCAGGCCAACAAACATCTAAATAGAGAAACCTCATCAAATGGTATCGTCTCATGGTGGTCGGCATAGGCACTGAAGTTGATGTCCTCATGCACTATCTGGTCCAGGTAAACCCGATACGACAGTGTCGCCTGGTTCTCCCTTAGCGGCTTGTATATGCAGGCATGCGGCATATCCTTAATATAACCCTCAGCAAGTGCCCATCCAGAAATATGAGGGAAGTGTTGTAGGATCCATCCCTGAAATATCAAAATTAAACTAGTTAATTTCAATATCAAAATAATTAAAAAAGGAAGCTAAGAGAAATAATTTATACCGCCAATTGAGACATGCTGCCGGTGATCTATCTTGTCCTCCACTTAGTCCCCTCAGTCAACTTGGTATACAAGTAAACCAAGCAGGCATCCCCCCAGTTCCACCCACTGACCTGCTCAAAATCAGCAAATAACCTAAGGTACATGATGTCAGTGCAGGTGGCACTGGTGTCCACAAAGATCTAGGTGCCAACAAGATACAAGAGGTATGCTCTCATGGAATACCCCCTGTGAAGGGTAACCTGATCGGGATCATCATCAGTTGCTGTAGCAAGCACAAGATCATTTATAAAAACCACATTCAACCAACTATATCTCACGTGGCAACCACGTGTCTTATCAACCTCCGCCAGCGCCTTCTCTACGGTAACTCTAAGCCTATCAATAAGAAAAGTAATGGCCTTGTATTTCTCCAACTTCTGGTGATCCAGAAACCGCCCTCTGATCGGCATGTGAAGCAGACACGCAACGTCATTGAGTGTGATCGTCATCTCACCATGTGGTAAATGAAACGAAGACGTCTCCTCATGCCATCTCTTTACAAAAGCGTTGATCATCCCCTAGTTAACCACGCTATATCTACTGAGGGTCAAATGATGTAACCCTGTAAGACTAAGAATCTCATCAAACCATGGCTCGAGAGGGGGATTAAGCCTGCTGATCTTCCTCCTATGGCTTATGAATTTTCGTGTATCGCGATCCTGCAAGAAAAAATTCATTGTTAGAATTCATAATAATCTTCATAACATAATTAATAACTGTAATATAAATGAAAATTTCATACCTCTCAATCTCATATATGTCTAGCCACATGGGTGGGATAAAAAGCGAGCACGGATAAGTCAGAAGGTCCCCCTCCAAAGACCTGAGGGACCTGGGGTATCGTCGGTGCCGCCTCTACCGTCGGTGCCTCTGGTGGCACTGGTGCCTCTGGTTCCACCGGTACCTCGGGTGGCACTGGTATCTCAAGTACTTGGGGTGTAGCATCAGGTCTCACCTTAGATGGCCCCGCCTGTGAGGCAGATTAGGATCCTGTCTCAAAAATCCACGGCGATGACGATGGTGAGGATGTGCGTCTACGGTATGACGGAGGAGGCGAGGGATGAACTGGATACTCCTATCTGCTACGGGAGGAAGATGTAGAAGGGGTAGAATCGGAACCTGCAGAATATGCATCCGACATAGCCTGTCCGGATGTCAAAGGAACCTGGGTGGCATGAGTCCTCTCTCTCCACACAGAAGCATATTGTGCAACCCGACCATGCCTCAAACGTGATAGTCTCTCAGATATATCTCCTGTAGAAGTAAGAACGAAACGTTAGCATATGGCTTACAGAGGAAAAAATGAAGAAAAAAATAATGCAACAAGAAACCAGATATAAACCTCCCATTTTGTTCTTGGCTAGAAACCGGAAATAAACCTCTGGTTTCTTCTGCGAAATAGAGTTGCGTGAAAGCCAGCCCCAAAACTCCAAATGCATCTAAAAACATGCATTGATCGTCAAAAGTAGTTTACAAATAGTGTTCTAATGACTCTTAATGATATAAACTACCAAAAACAACACATTTAAAATCCTATTTCACTAATTTCAATAGAAATTACATAAACTCGAAAAATTTCTTAAATCACTTACTTGGTTGATTGTAGATGGTTGTTGCTTGCTTGATTCTATTAGTTGTTGTATTTATCCAATGCTTGATGGTTTGTGTTGATTGTTTGAGAAAAGATTTGAGTTTGAGAGAAAGGGTTGAAATGAGTTGTTGAGAGAGTTTTGGTTTGTTTTTGAAATAAGTTGTTGTTATGGGGAGGAGAAAGGTTCTGGCACCCTTTAAGTGCATCCAGGAACCGAAAATTTACTTACGGTTTGGAACCGAAGGTATACCTCCAGTTTACACCAAACTATTTTCAGAGAGATTTGTATGATATAGGGTGTGAACTGGAAGTATATTTTCGGTTTCTATGGACATTAGTGAAAATTCATGTGGTGCGCTAGAAGAGTATGGGGTGGGTTAAGAAATTTACTTTATACTAATAAGTCATAGCAAAGTATAAAGATGCAAAAATTAAACATTTAGTTCAACAAGAATATCTAAGAAGTATATATAATTTTGCTCTCGAATGTATTTGATCTTGAATTGGCATAGGAAAGCATATGGGTCTTCCTTCCATGATTATAAGTAGCAAGAATGTCATATTTTATTACATCAAGAATAGGGTTTGGAAGTGTAATAACAAAAATATAGTAGTTAAATGCTTTCACAAACAGGAAGAAAAATTCTTCTTAAATATATGGTGCAAGTTATTCCAACCTATTTAATGAGTGTGTGTATCTTTTATCTAGCTCTATTGAAAAATACATTCAGAAGATGATGAACTATTTTTGGTGGTAGCTCTATTGAAGAATACATTCAATAGGAGGTACGAGCTTTCACAATCTCCAAGTAGAGTTGTCAAAATGGACCCAGTCCATTGGGTCGGACCATAAGCTCAATAATTTAATGCGGATCAGGTCGCAAATTACATTAAAAAATACGACTCTATCTTTTTGGCTGAGTCCATCGATTCTATGTTATTCATGGGTCAGGTCGGGCCAAGCGGGCTGTCCCATTAAAAAAATTGGTAAATTTTGGGAAAAAAAGATTGAGATAAAATATGATTGTATAAGTGTATTTTCAATTGATAAGGAAAAGTTAAAGAGAAGGAAAAATACCCTTTTTGGTCCCTTAACTATACCTCGGGGTACATTTTGGTCCCTTATCTCTAAAAAGTGTCAAAGTGGTCCTTTAATTGTTCAAAAAGAACCACGTTTATCATTTCCGTCCAGTTTTTTTGAAACGACGTTAACATTTGCTTGGGTGGCATTTGATGTGGCACTTGATCTTATGCGTGACACGTGACTTGGAACAAGTTCATCTTGAATGTCATTAAATTTCTAGAAAAATTCTAAAAATTTGTGTTGTAGCCAAGATTCGAATCCATGCCGTTTTGGTTGAAGAACAACGCACTTACCACTAAGCCACTTCACAATTATTGATTATTGCGTGAAGCGATGAATTTTATTTGGTACTGACTATTTTTACATTTTGAATCAGGCCCTTGTTTGCATGAGCTGCTTCTGGAGCAATTTGCATGGCTAACTGTGCTCCAGAATCTTCTTCTTCAAACACAACAATTGGTCTAAGGAAACAAATCGTTTGAAGAAAATTACCTCTTTAGTAACTTTTGGAAGAAATTACAACCATTTCTCCTCAAACTTTTCCAGTAAATTTTTTGCCATCACATGAACATCACTTCTATCGTCATTATATTTCATTGCATTCATGAAAACTAACTTCACATCAACATATACTTTCCGAACATGCTTATATCAAATACTTTCACTCCTTCGCCGTTACAACAACCTCACACTTCAAACTACCACTCACAATACTCCTTCCGTGAATTCAACCTTCTCCATCACATTTTCGACGAAACCACCGTCCTCTGCGCCCTAATCGTCCCTGTCAACTCGTCTGTCACCGCTATCCCTCGATCTCCACCTTCTTTATAAATCCACAACACCAGAATCTCCACGAGCCACTACTTTCGTCTCTGTCTCACTTTCGGTCTTCTATTTCTAACTGTAGTAGATTCTTGAATGTCACTGTCAAATGTGGATTCATATTGTCATCCTTCTCTCCCGTTGGATCACCCTTCATCATCACAACTCGCTTCGCGAGCAGCAACACAAATCCCCTGCTACGTCAACTTCTGCTGGCATCCAGTTGATCTGTCTAGCTCTCCATTTTCCATTTTTCACGATCTCCGTTCAGCATCATCAATAAATCACCATCACCTCCCGTTGAGCATCAACTGCCATCACATCAATTAATCTTAACGAACATGAACCATTTTTGTTGCTATTGTTCATGTTCGTTACTATTTATGTGAATAAGTTATTAATAGCGTATTAACATAACATATTATTGTCAAGTCGAAATTGAATTAGTGATTGCTAGGTATGGGATAAATAGGTTTGAGATTCTGTTGAGTTTCTGTTAAAATTGAATGTAGAAATAAGGTGATGTTAGTTTTGGTTTATTGAACATATTGTTTGGTTTACCAACGAATATGGACAAGTATAAGGAAGCTTTAAGAGTATGTTGTCTTGAGAAGGATCTTGAAATGATGGATGATGGTGACGAGACCGAAATATGCAGAGTTATAATGGATATTTGTACTTTTGCATGTTTGTTTTTGTTTCATATAATTCTATATATAATAAGAAACTTAATGTCAAAATAAACAACGAGTGTGAAGTGGATTAGTGGTAAACGTGTTTCTTGTTTACTAAGTAGGCATGGGTTCGAATCTTGGCTTTCACAAAAAAATTTAATTTTTTTTTAGAATTTAATGTGCCAAGTTAGATGCCACACGTATGTACAAATAACACATTAGATGCGACCCAAGCAAATGTTAACGCAAAAAATGGACGGAAAGGACAAACATGATCCTTTTTGAACAATTAAAGACCACTTTGACACTTTTTAGAGATAAAAGACCAAAATGTACCCCTCGTTAAGGGACCAAAAAGAGTATTTTGCCTAAAAAGAATGAAAATATATTTTCAAGATGATGTGATTAAGAAAATGGTTATGAGATGAAGAGAAAATTGATAAGTATTGATGATAATATTAAGTTATTCTATACTTTTACATAGATGTTGATTTGATGAATATTTTAATCACTTAACGAAATTTCTAATGACTCTCTACTTATGTTATGTAGTTTTCATCCATTGCATAATTTTTTATAAAATTAAAACTATACTATTGAAATACGGGTCGGACGGGCCCATCAAGCTTCACGTGATTTTGAAAAACAGGTCTGACTCATTTCCTATAGCTCATTAAACAATCAAGTCAGATTAGCCAATTTAAACATTTTGGTCCACCAGATCGAAGCGGGCTAGACCGGACCAACCCATTTGACTAACTCTATCTCCAAAGTTGGAAACTCTTATCACACTCAAATTATATAGTTTATTGAGCCTTCGAAGCAAAATATTTTCCTTGGGTTCGACTGTTAGTCATAATCTAAACTACATTTGGCTTAGTATCATGATTTTCGAATAAAGTAGGAAGAAGAACATCATTGGAAGAATAGTGATGACTCTTTTAATCACATTTTGTGAGACGCTTAGCTTAGTGGTGAAGATAATTTATGAATTTGAGTAATGCATACATGTCATGATTTTAGAGATAAATTTTAATTAATTTTAATTTTAACTTCCTTTTTAGTAGGAATCATGGGATGGTGGAGATATTGAATGGTAGAAATTTATTTTTACATTTTTTGTTTACATGTTTTCTTACTAATAAGTATTTTTCTTTTAATTTCCCAACACACTCCACAATTGCCGTAACGTAAACATCATCCTAGTTTGTTGCAACTGACCCATGTAACCAAAATCCTCATCCTAACTTGCTGCAACTGACCCAAGGGACCAAAATCATTCTCCTCTAAATAATAATAAATCATGAAAATTCAAAAAGTTATAAACTTCTACAATTTCATGATAAGCAACAATACCTTTAGCTGATTGTGTCGCAGTATTTTCTGCACTAAACTAACATTCATCTGCTTAAGGTTGTAAATTATTCAGTAAGTAATCTTAAAACAATGATCAAAATTTAACCAGATTTATTTTTCCTAACATGTAACTGTACAGAAATAATTAATATATCTATAAACAAGTAAATGGAATTTATCAATCCTTATTCTACACATAGTAGACACCTACTGTTGTTGAATTATGTTGATATGTGATGGAAACAAATGCGCCAATTCTCAAGTCATTTTGACCCTGCAATCTGAATTAACTTGGTAAAAAGTGTAAACTTTGTCTATCAATTTAGAAATGAAAGAATCAGCCAGCTTCAAGAGCATGTCCAGCCACAGTCCCTGCATCAATTCGGAACAGTTAATAGGGTTCATAACAGCTTAAGTCATAAATTTATCAGACACAACAAAAATGCAAGAATATATTATCTCCTGCTGAATGTAATAGAACAAGCATTAGGAGATAGCAGAAGAATGCACATTTGTAATAATGGGGGGCCATGTATTCTATCAGTTATTTCATCTTTATGTGAGCCCACACGTATATCGATGATTCATACCACAAGATGCCGTGAAAAGATCCAATCCTTAAACGAAATTCCCCTACTACTATGTTACAATTTGGTTTCGAAATTCCTCCACTACTAAATGTCACAATTTGGTTTCGAAAAGATCTAATCCTTATGAAGACGTGACATTTGATTAACCAAGTCAGAGACAAATGTGGAGGATTACGGAAATACATGAGATGTAATGACTGGAGGTCTGTAAAGAGAACATGGAATAAACTCTTAAATGAATTCTCCCACTACTCTCACCCCATAGCATTCTTCTTGTTGTTCCTAGATTTCACTATCGTCATAGCCCCACCTGATACCTTATTTTCGCCATCGCCGTCTTTTGCCCTCCTTTGTTATCTAACACATTCCACCATTGTCAATTTGATAACACGTCTAGCACTTCCTCATCCCCATAACATAACAACACCCTTCACCACTAAAGCCAACAACCTGCAATATTGTTGTAATTGCTTTGCCCATTCACCACTCAACACCCTCCACCATCACCACCATTGCCACTCAACACCCTTCACCATCATTCTCATCGCACCTGCTACAATACAACACCCACGCCCACTACTCAATATCTCCATCACTGCCATCTTAAACCCTTCACTATAGTTGTCTTCACCATTTTTATTGCCAAACACCCTCCCTTACCACCACCATCCACTGCTATAGCTACTCAGAAATCAGAATCCTCCACCATCACCCCTAGGCACTAACGCTCTCTACATTGTCGCCCCTCCTCACACTGCAGCACAAGAACACCATTGAGGCTGCTGCAACCCAACCCTCCTCAACCACTGCTACCAGCCGCTGTAGTTATTTCCGTCACTGATGAGGTTCCCTAACATCCTACAGTGGTGGCATCCACTGTTGTCAGCACTCAAAATCATCTGAGTATATTGTCACTCAACACAGTCCACTAAGGCTGTTAGACTCCTTTAACCAATAGACTCTTCTCAGTAACGAGTCAGTCAACACTTTCCATGTGCAATAATGGATGAGCTTTGACAAAGTAGGTCACAATGGTTAGGGCTGTCTGGATAATTTTCACAGTAACTATGTCCGATTGGAGATGTCAGGACAGTTATGGCCAGAGGCATTCATATGTGATATGACCAAAGAACTAAGGTTTAGAAGCCAACTTGATTTCACTGTCTTGCTTAAGGGAAACCTTCTGAGCACTCAATTTTATAAGTTCTCCATCCCACATATCTTAATCCCTAAAATTTAGGGATTGATATACAACATGTTAAGCATATTTAGGATGAAAGCTATAAAAATCAAATTCAAAATTATAGCTTTGTTTTAGTGTCTTGTTAAGTTTAAAGCCATATGAGCAAATAAAATAGATCAGTGCCAAAGAAAATAATTGCAAGTTCCACAAATACACACATATTCAAAATGCTCAAAACAACAAGGTTGAATAGTACCACTACAATACAAGTAATTCAAAATGCTCAAAATAAAGTTGAATAGTAACTTTAAAAGAACAAGATGCTATTCACCCAAAAGAGCTCTCTAATATTTTGGTTACATGCATTTCCAAACATAACTTGAGACCATCCAATCAAGCTTGTGAATAGAGTTTTATTCACTGCCTAACTCTAACAAACTTAAGTATCTATAAGGCTCCCAGTGCCCAAGAAGCTAAAGCAGTTCGTTAGGCTCTGCCAGCCTGACACCAGTGAGTTAGGCTCATCCAACCTGGCGCCAGTCAGTTAGGCTCTGCCAGCCTGTTCATGAGCAACCTGGCACTGACAGTTATAAACTGTCTTAGAGTTAGTTTTGGGAGTGTATGTCAACTCCAATGTGAATGTAGGAAATGATAAGAATAATTGATTTTACAATTCTCTCTATTTTCTATCATTCATATTACAATTAAGCATTGTGTTTCACATGAAAGACAGTACAGTAACAGGACTGTAACTCTCCGACGAAAGAAGTAATGCAATTTGATATAGAAAAGTAACCAGAATGAGATAGTCATATCAAATAACAATATGATACATTTAAAGAGGAATATTAGCAAAAACTTACAATGTGTGCACTACGTCACTACCAATTTTCTTTCATGCAGACAATCATCATTCTTCTCTTTATCAAACGCAAACTCAAGTTGTTTCTCCACAGATTTGACAACTGCTGTTCGTTTGGTTCTTAACCGGTATGGTGGAGATGCGTTGAATGCCTTATTATCAAGAATAACACTCTTATTGTCACGGCTTGCGGGACTTTTGGACAACACCCGAGCTTCAGAACCAGAATTATTCTTGGTTCTATCTGGTTCATTTGAAGCATGTGAATCAATGTTGACTTTTAAAACTTTACTAGGAGAAGTGAGTGGTTGGACTCCAGTTCTTCTCCGCCTATATATGGAAGGAGTATTTGGATAAGTATCAGCAGCCTTTCTCAATATTGATTCAGGGGTCTCCGTACATAACTCACTAACCCTCGCACGAGGTGGAGTGATGAAACCCATGGGTGGCAACTTAGAACTGTAATCATTCTGCATGCAGAGGATACTTAGATGAAGAGAATCTAACGGAACTGAACCAGCTAAAACTGGTGGCTCGTAACACAACGAACCATAATTCTGATTTTCTTGAGCGGATTTCCTGATTAAGCTGCTACTACTATTGCTCATTTTACCATTGTTTAAACAATGCCGAGTTATTAAGTTTCCATTGAGTGCGGAATTCTCATTATTTGGCGCATAATTTGTTCCAAAATTAGCTCTTGATATATGTTCTGAGTTTCCACAGCTAAGATCAACATTGGATGGTCCAGGCTTGCATTCTACACAGTCAGAATCAGCAGATTCATTTCCTGGGACACTTGAAGAATCACCAACTTCTCTAGCTGTTCCTGAGGACTCAAACTGATTCTTGCCACTGTCATCATGCTTACTAATGGCTGTAGTTTCAGAGGATGTTTCGACAGCTACATTTAATTCTATATTAGATGAAACAGGTATTGTTTTAGTAGTAGAACGTCTAAATGTATCTTTGGCAGCAAATAATGGATTGTTTTTTGGAACTGGTGGAAGTTTTCCTGTGGCTAAGTAAAAGTCCAACTTCTTCTTTAAAGAACTATTCCAATGGTTCTTAATTGCATTATCAGTCCTGCAGCAGGAAATTCGCAAAGAAGAATGTTAACATTTGTCATAAATATAAATACAATGGCATGCCATTTCACATCACAAAATATAGCTTACAACTTTTCAGAGGTTGTATGCCCATCCTGTTGTCCGATATTTTTTTATTCAAACATAACTTCTTTTTATATTCATTTCACAGGGATTCAACTAACAAAATGGAATTTTTGTTGAACTATAACACTGGTACTTGCATAAGATGTATTTGAACAACATAGAGCAGATAGGCCTGCTCCAGAATAAGGAAGGTGCACAAATCATTAGAACTGTGTTGTGTTTGAATTTGTAAAAACAAGGACCTCAAGGAATAAATCTCAACGCAAACTTGCAAAAGGGACGATGGATTTCAAGATTTTAAAATAAAGACCAATATGGTTTTTGTAGATGCAAACTGCTTGTTGCTAACTACAGTCCTTCGCTGTAGAATTTTCTTCTCATTGAATACAAAAAGGGTGTCGAAGAGAGATTTGGCAGCATTGCTTCTTTTGTTTTCTGCTGCTCTCTTTCTCGTTGTGTTTCAGAGTCTTGTGTTAAACAAGATTCCTATTACCATCCTCAGTAATTTTTCTAGTTATCTAAATATCTCTCCATTTATTAATACAAAACGTAGGTATAAATAATTATGTGGAAAACTTGTGGTGGACACTAATCAAAGATGATACTTCACTCACAAATATCATGGTAATGGAAAGATCTTAATCCATGATTTTAGCTATGACCTTAATTTCCTATTTTCCTTTATAACAACTAAATCCAAAAATGAGAAAGCATACCTTCCAGGAAGGACCTTTGCTATTTCAGCCCATTTGTTCCCATGTATATGATGAGCATTCATCAAGGCAAGTTCCTCCTCCAAAGTCCAAGCATCCTTCTTTATTCCAGGATTAAGATGATTGTGCCACCTGAAAACATTGGAAAAGGAAAAACCAGTATGATTTGAGTTGTAAATATTTAACAGCAAGTTATACTAATTGAGTCATCAATTTAAAATTGTTACATCGAGAATTTTTTGAAGATCTTCAAAAGTTGATGATGATGTGCAAGAAACAGATCTACAATTTATATTTAATGATATGGAAAAATAGCATCTTTTACCAGTAAAAAGTATTTGAAAAAGATGCACAAATAATAAATATGACTCAAACTTTGGCTAACCTACCTCTCTCGACACTGTTTCCCTATTCGACCAGGCAAAGACTTGGCAATCAACGACCATTTTGTAGGCCCGTATTTTGACACCAGTTCAACTATTTTATCATCCTCCTGTAAGCCAAACAAGAGAAGTCAGGGTCTGAACAAAACTGTTGACAAATTTGGAAAGAAGAGGCCTAGGGCCTAGGTTTTAACCTCCTGTGTCCACGGTCCTTTAACAAGATCTGGGTTAAGAACCTTTTGCCATCTGTGCAGACATTGAACTTCTGATCTATCAGGAAAAAACTCGGCTGCAATCCACATTTAAAACCAGTGTCATAAAATGAGCATGCTTTTGTCAAAGCACTTAGCATTGAGGCACACAGACAAATTACTATGTTCAAACACATGATTCTCCGTCACAGAACAAATTAAAACAAATATTATAACGAACGTAAATAAACTTTATAAGTTCTAATTATAGTGGCTTCCATTATAAATTTTCTGTATCCTATAGAAATATAACTAACAATAAGTATTCTTCAAGCCTGTAATTATAGAAATAAGGAGACTCATAATATGAAATAGTGAAGAATACTCTTACACACATTAAATTTCATTTTTTATTATCCATTTCAATCATTTTTATAATTATCCGTCCTTCCTAAGGCTTCACACACCTTAAATTCTTGAATTCACCGCCATGAAATTTTACCCTTCGGCATAAAACTTGATTTGCCGAGTGTCCCTAGCAACCTTCCTTATCCTTGTAGTCAGCTTGGCTTGATCCACGGATTTATAGCACTTCTTCCTATTTTTTCCTTTTTTAGCCCATTATCGTTATTAAACGCTTCTTTTTTCATCTCCATCATTTGATCCAGAGTTAAAGATAGTGGCCGATAGTGGCGCTATCCCGGGATAGCGGCCCGGGGAAGTGACCCTCCATTATTTGATGTTTAGAGGGAAGCGGGGCGCTTCCCGGCCCGAGGGGATTTGAACTGTTCTGAACACGAAAACCCAGATTTACCCTTTAAATAAATCTGGTTTGATTTTAGATTTGTTCTTCATTACCTCAGTTTTCTTAAGTAGTAGTCATTTAATAGCTCTATTCCTCTTCTTCCTCTTTTATTTGTTTGGTTTTACATACAATATATGATTTTATAGATTATTCATATAATTAGCCTTGAAACACCCTGGCTTGGTATTTCTATCTACTATTACCTTGATGTGGGCAAGCGACCTTTTCCCCGGAATAACTATTCAGTTTATTATAAGGAACTTTGCAATGCAAAGCTTATTGCTATTGATGCATTTTAGTTAGTTAACTTAGTTTACCGATCTCAAATCTTTATAATTCAATTCAAATATATATTTCAATTGTAAATCGTTAAGGCAAAATTTCTTAAGTATGTTGATCCTCGTTGTATACTAACCTGTGCATTTTAATTAAATTTAGATAAGACAAGATCGGTACCGAAAAGCTTCAAGAAACCATGAAAACATTAAAAGAAGTACAAAGTAATGTGATCTATGAGTATCCTCATTTCTATGATACTCAACGTAAGATGAATCAAGATCAACATTCAAGAGTTAGCTTTGAGTGAAATTATACACCAAGCCGGATTGGCTTACTAGGTGTAGCTAGGGAGTGGTTAAAGTAAGGTTACTCTAAAAGCATTGATATTGTAAATAATAAATATTGAGAGTATACTCTGTTTGATATCGTAAATAACACATATAACCTTTCCAACATTACATCTGATTCAAGTCTGTCCTCAATATTACAAGACTATGTTAAATTTATCTACTCAGTAACTCGCCCTCTTTTGAGGATACTCTTCGAGTGCAGACTTAAAATTTTGTAACGGTCAAAACTCAACCCCTTATTAAATATTACCCCGTCCTTGTGACATGTGTTTATTTAATTCATAAATTTGTAATACAAAGATCATCATCGCAAGATTATTGAACCAGATGTGTCCATGGAAAAAACAATGTAGTAATAATAAGTGATGTCAAGTAAGTAATTACCTATTTTCTTCCAATGCTTTCCATTAAAAGCTGCAACAGCATTCCTTAACGTCTCATCCTACCGTACATTGAGAACACGATAAAAAACAATCAATATTAACTTATATACAAGTAGATGTAAATGGTAATTGACATGGACAAACATAACCACATATCAAATGAACTGAATTCCCAATTCAATCAGCTTTACTAACAAGGAAGAATAGAAAACAGGTGTTCTCAATAAGCAAAAACTAACCTCCTCTGCTGTCCAACCACCTTTAGCACGCCTTATAGGACCGGTTGTCCTCCTGTACAAACATATCATATGGTGTAAATCAACTCACGAAAGCCACAGAAAAGATTACTCAAAAACGAACAATCTACTATTGCAATGACAAAAAAAAGTAAAGAACGTAACGAACGTTACCGATGTGAGGGTGACGGCGGGCTACATATCCCCGGAGACTTATGAACTACACTCCCACTGCCTTCAGACGCAGATGAGCAAGAAGCAACCGTCGATTGCTTATTCTCCAAACAACAATACTCCTCCGATTTCACCTCAGCCATATCCTTCACAAACCTTCACTTAAACAAAACAAAACCCAAAATCCTCATTCACAAATCCACATAAAAAAAAAAAAACAATCCAATACCAAAACCATCAAAAACCCTAAAAACCAAACTCAATCACAAAATTTCCAAACTTTCACAATAAACCACAAACCCAAACCAAAACCAGATCTCAAAACACACAATCAGATCAAAACCTCCACCCAAACCAAACCAAACCAAACAAAAAAAAACCGTTTTTCCCAAACCAAATCAAAACCCCTTTCTTCAACCAATAAAAAACCGCAAAAACAATCAAATCAATACAAAAAACCCTGAATTTATTCACAAGAGTGAAATTAACAACAAAAAAAACATAAATCGTGAAATTCACGGAACAGTGAAGTACCTATGCTTTCACAGAAGTGGCGGGAATTGAACTGAAGCTCATAGAACGCTCAGAGAGAGAGAGAGAGAGAGAGAGAGATTGTTCTTCTTCTCTCGTTAAGCTAAGGTTTCGAAAAATCCTCGAACGTTGAATCAATGAAAAATTGAAATTCAATTCTAAATTAAATAAAAATAAACAAAAAATCGAAACAAATATTTATTTATATTTCCAATTTTGTTTATTTATATTTTTCTCAAAGCGTTAAGCGTATAATAACGTATACACATTCACCACCGACGTCGCCGTTACTTACCGTTACGGTTGTGTGGTGTGTTTTTTCGCTCCGTTAATTAACGGCGGAAAGAAACGTTAAGGGAATAAAAGTTTGAAACTCAAACGGCACTCAAAGCGTGACGGCGATAAATGTGGTTGAATCTTGGCCGTTGGATCAAGAGATGTGAGTTTTTCAGGGTTTAAAAGATGTCGGGTGTCTTAGAAGGAAACGTTTTAGCTAATTTGGTGGGTTAAAATATTTATTGATATTGGGTTAATTAATGTATTAGGGTTGTTATAACAAGTAAAAACATAGTACTTTTTTGTAACAAATTCTCTGAAATCTGAATATTTATTTGTGATCATTGTTGAAAATGATATGTGTTTTTACTTGATTTAATTTAAACTTTGTTTTTTTGGGGAACTCAAAGTATAATATTCCAATTTTAATAGACTTTTCTTTATAAAATAAAAGAAATCCAATTTTAATGTCTTTAAATTATGTCAAATTATAGAGTTTTTTAATACACAACTCTTTTTCAATTTATTATTTAGACTATTCTTAGATACTTGCTTTATATCCATAAAAGGATATAAAATATTACATATGTACAATGACATGGCATTTTTTTTCTTTTCTTTATAAAATTAGTCCCTTCAATTATTGTATATGAAAGCTGTTATTTTTTAATTTATTGAATCAAGAATGAATTTGGACAATATATAGATTACATAAATTTATTATTTGAAGATTTTAAATTTTAATTGTTTTTTTTGTGAATCAAACTTTCTTTTCTCTTAAATTAATTATTTATTTGTGGGTGAATATGTGAATTTATAAGTTAGGAAAAGTTAACATGTCTCTCATATGTCCTAAGGGCACATGTTAAATAGTTATTTGTAGAAATATTTTTTAGAAATACGTGCGTATAATGCTTTAAAACTTTGAAATATGACTTCATCATATTTAATTATATTTAATTTTTTTTATAAAATTAGTTTTTCTAAAGTATTTTAGTGGTTGAAATTTTACTCTTAAAAAGGTGAATAAGTGAGATGTGGGAGATTTGAATATATGAAAACTTATTTTATTAGTTCAATGTTCAAGACAACAACATTTAGTTGTATTCTTTCATAACTATAATTATACTACCTCCGATTTTTATTATAAGTCGTTTTAGACTTTTCAAACGTATTAAGAAAAGTAATAATTATTGTATAAAAAAAATTATAAAGTTTTTTACAAAATTGTCTTTCATTAGTGTCATAAGGAATATACATTTACATAATTGAAAGAAGAAAAAATAATAAATATTTATTATGGGTAAGATAGGAAAAATAGTATTAATTATTCATTGATATTGTAAAGTGACTTATATTGTGGTATAATTTTTTTTTCTCAAAATGACTTATAATAGAAAATAGAGGGAGTAATTTCTTTTAAAATTTTATATATTATCATATTCATATATATATATATATATATATATATATATATATATATATATATATATATATATATATATATATATATATATATATATATATATATATATATATATATATATATATATATATATATATATATATATATATATATATATATTAACTCTTCAAAATGTTTTATTTTAGTTCTTTTAGTTTTATTAGCGATAGAAAATTTTATAAATCAGTCGTTAAATATGTGACTAATTAAACAAAAAGATTAAAATAAAGCGTTTTGAAGAGTTAAGAAATTATTATAAACTTTTTTAAATTCAAAAATCAAAATGAATTTTAACATTAACATACGAGACCAAAAAGATTTTCTTTTTACTTTTTTACAATTACTAATGTAAACAATTTACATTATTGATATTTTTAAACTGATATTTTTTTTAAAAATTAAATATTTAAGTATTCAATTAAAGTTATAAAATTAAAATTTTAATAATAAAAAAATTAATATCTTAAAATTAAATTTAATGAAACAACCAATATCTCAAGTTTTATTTAACTAATTACTAATTATAAATAAAGCTAATACTTTACAAATAAAAAGTTATATTAATATTTACATTGTCTTGTTCCTGTGTGATTATGTTATTTTATTATTTAGTTTGAAAAGTTTAATATCTCATATGTATTTGGATAAATACTAGGGGTTATCAAATACTCGTTCTGTAATAATTTTTAAGTAAAAAATTCACTTTTTTTTTGTTATAAATTATAAATAACAAATATCAACTTTATTTTATTTAAGTATTTTATTCTAAAAAAACTCATTTTTCAAGATAAATTAAATATAAATTACATTTAGTTTGCTTTCTCCTCATTTTTTTCATAAATAACACTTAATTAAAATTATTTTTTCATAAAACATATTTTATAAAAAAAAGTCACAATTTTTTTTAATAAATGTGAAATATTGATTATTTGCTTATAAATAGATACTAGTAAGTTAGTTTGATGGACCAACAAGTATAATTTGACTAAGGGGATCGGTTCAATTGTTTTATTGATTATAAAAAATTAGTCCAACTTAGTTATTAATATGCCTCCTGATTGTTCATTCTTATCCATATTTTTATTTATAAAAAATATGTTGTAGTAGACAATAAAGCTACATATCACGTAAATTATATTACATTAGTTAAATTACATGTAATCCTTGTCAAAAATCATTCATTTGATTGTGAGTTTAGTATGATAAGTAGTTTTGGAAGAAAAGTAATTTTCCTTAGAACTTCACATTGGAAAGGGGTGGTAATTGCAAAGGCTTTGATGCTCAGTTAGTGCCTATTAAAAAATGAGAGATGTTTAAGTAAAAAAATTGTGGGCAACTTGATTTGACATTTATGGTATCTTATGTGAACATTTATGGTATCTTATGTGAAGTTATCTGCTTGCAAGTACAATCATCTATTAATAGATGATTCTTGATGGTTTTGATGCGGACAATACCTAATGCTAAGCGGCGTATGGTGGAGTCTGAAAAGATCCTGGATCAAACAAATTTTGGTGATGATGGCTATCAAAAAAGGAATATCAAGTCTCATCAAATATAAGAAGTTAAATCCTAACTGAGGTGAAGATTACTCCATGGTGAATCTAGCAAGGGGTCTTTAAGCTTAAAGGTTGTGGAAGATAGGTAGTATGACAACTTGTCTTGTTCTCTGTCGGAGTGATTATTTTTTATAAAAGTATAAGTGTATCTCATGAGATATTAAGGTAACCCACACACACACTAAAATGCATTTGAAACCTCTTTGCTTTTATAAAATCACCAGAAGATGTTTTACGCAAGTAGTTAGTTGGTTACTAGCTTGAATATATTTTATGGTGTAATTTACACTAGATAATCAATTAGTGTTCTGGACTGGACTAGCACCTGACCCATATCTATTAAGACCCAATACGATGGGCATTAAGGATCCGAAGGCCCATATGCCCATAACTGCTAGGGATGTCCCCCCGTGTGTGTTAGGGTCACGTGGCCAACGGTTACTTAACCGTCATCATGCCCTCCGAGAATAACATATCAATTGCCCTTTTTATCTCGGGGTTGCAGATTAGGGAGGAGGCCACGTGCTGGACTCCATACCCACGTAAACCCTGACAGTCCTTAGTGGGCTTCGTTGAAGCAACCCACTAATTAGACCTTGGCCCAGCACTAGGAGTTATAAATACCCTCTCATTCGAGAGGGTCAGGTATTCATTCTTTCATTCTCATTCTCTACTTATTATCTTCTCTCGCCTTTTCTTACTTTGGCATCGGAGTGTCTTGCAGGTACCCTGATCGGAAAAATAGCAAGTGTACTATTTTCGCCGATGTAGTTATAATGAGTTTCCCCAAGTATCGATCTCGAGGACTGCATAGTAAATACCTATTCGGGCTCTTAATTCAATTGAACAAAAACAATGGTTGGGTTGATTTTAAAACTTTCAATTACGCTTGTAACAAGTAATGACTGATGAAATATAATGAGAATGATGCTAGGGTGAGTGGTTGATTTAACAAAACTATGATCCGAATTCAGATTTCCTCATTGCATATGAAAACTATCAATTACCTATCTCTAGATTGTTCTTCCTTAAGTCCTTAATGAAGACAACTATTAAAACCCTAATCCTTATTCAAATGTCCATTCAAACAACTCTTTGTTTTAACCATAAAAATATCAAGAATTCAAGTGATTAAAAGAGAGTTCCTAGTCCTAGGTTAGACTCCTAATAACCTAATTGTGTAGAAACTCTAACAATCACAGTCCTGCCAATTGTTAGTCATAGGTCTACATGTATTTGTCCGATACATGATCATAAGAACACTACACAATTAAATTGAAATATAAAAACACTGCATTAAGGAAATCAAGTATTCGAATTCATACAATAATCAAATCAGGACCACCCTCTAGCATTGGGGGGTCTACCCTCTCATAGTATTAGAAGAAACATCAAATAAGAGTTAAACATTACAAAGAACTACGATGACTTTGATCTTCAATGGTGGCTTCCCTTGAATCTCGCCGTCTCCGAATTCCTCTTCGCGACTCTCCTCTCTCCGTGGTATTTCTTTCGTAATTTCAAAAGTAGGTTTCTCTCTATCCTCAAAATCCTTCTAATAGTCTCTTCTCTATCCCCGTTTCGGCAAAAGTCAGAAGTACCCTTAATGACAACAACGAGCCCCAAAACTAAGAAAAAACATGTTTCCACACGCTCTCATCAACACGGGCCGTGTTAATGAACACGGGTGCCCGTGTTGATCTCTAAATCAGAAGTCATGCTCCAGGCCATTCAACACGGGCCGTGTTGATGAACACGGGTGCCCGTGTTGATCCACTGACTTGTGTAGTTTTGCACTTTCCACTTGATTTTCAACACGGGCCGTGTTGATGAACACGGGTGCCCGTGTTGATTCACTGACTTTGGTTTTTTTTTTTGCGTTTTCTAGTGGCTTTTTGACACGGGCCGTGTTGATTAACACAGGGGCCCGTGTTGATGCATCTGTAGCCTCCCATATTCTGATTTTTGCACTTCTTTTGCCCCGATTTATCCTGTTTTATTCTTATGACCCTGAAAACACTCAAACACATAACCAAAGCGTAAAATGCGATAAAATGACATATAACACTAGACAAATAAAAGAAACGATAACGAAATTCAATGCTAAATAACTGTGTAAAAACCACCGATCATACCCCCCCCCCAACTTTCTCCAACCGCAACAGTAGTTTGGATCATCGACGATCCTTCTGATCAGGTACGATCAGTGGCACCGTCTCTGAGAACCTTTGTTTCCTTGTCCCTTTCATTCTAAGGACTAAAACAAAGTCTTTGTTATCGTCATGGTCGACCAAGCTGATAACGCCAACCAGAATACTCTCTTCACCGACCTGGCGAACACCAACAACAATGTCATCCTCGAAACTGATCCCAGGGACGGGCGCACGACCTCCTTCTCAACAGCCTCCCGTCGACGCGGTACATACCATCAACACGTCCTCGACCCTGATGTTTTCAAGAGATCCAGCCGCCTGCCAACGCGGATCCTACCATCGCCGCCCTCTTCGCGGCCATCAACCAGACCAACCTCATGTTGTTCACTCATGAGGAGCAACTTAACATGTTGGAAAGCTCCTTCCGCTCACCAAGGAGACACCAAAGGCTAGATTCGTGGTCTCCTTCCCCGGCAAGACACCGCTCTCGGTCTCCCCCGCGGAGGACCAGAAGAGAGAGGACACTCCTAGCCCTACCCGTCAACATAGGGGCCGAGGACCTGCCCCCAAAAGAAACCAGCCTGAACAGCCCTCCAAGAATTGAGCCCTTTCCCCTCCCTGCAAAGAACTCTGAACGTAGGAGTTGAAGAACACGAACCGTGGCGGAAACCCTCGACCGAAGGAACCTCCCTAGAAACACTGCTGCCACCATCACTCCCCGTCCCGCTCTATCGAGCGAAGCGACAAAGAATGGAGGTCCATATCCCCAGGGGCATGGAAAAACCTCCCTAACTCACAAGCTACGATGGAGTGGACGACCCCATCGATGGTTTCGAGGCAATGCTTCACTACCTCAACGTCGGGGGTCCTATCAAGTGTAGGCTGTTTCCCACCATGCTGAGGAAAACAACCATGGATTGGTACAAAGGCTTGCCTCCCGGGTCTATACACTCTTGGAGAGACCCGAAGGCTCAGTTCACCAGCATTTTCACTGCCTCTCGCAGGCACCTGAAGACTGAAGCCTCTCTCGAGGCCATTATCCACAAAAGCGACGAAACTCTTAGGGAGTACATCGACCGCTTCAATAGGGAGGCCATCTAGGCCCTCTATGATGATCATATGAAGATGTACTTGCTCAAAAGGGGATTCCTCCCCGGCACGGGCTTCAGAAAAGCAGTCGGGATTGAACCCCCTGCAACCTTCGATGATCTCCTTGACAAAGCCCACGCGTACATCACGTACGAGAAGAAAGAAGTAACAAATTATGCTCGAGAGTCGAGGAACCACGGATCAACCAGTTCCGCTCGATATCACGATGCCATAGAGCAAGAAGCTGGATCATCCCGATGCTCCGGGGAAAAGAGGAGGGATGAGAAGCCTCGGGAGGCCCAAGGGGCCGGCGTTTAAAGTACACCCAATGACAACTTCGTGAGCGGACTTGCTTCGCTCGCCACATAATTCAAAGACGGCGGTGTTAGACGCCCAAAACCTGCGCCCCTAAGTCGGGGGCCAACCGATCGAAATACTTCCAGTACCACCAAAGCCAAGGTCATCTCACCGAGGACTGCGTCCATCTCAAGGACGCGATCGAAACGTTGATAAAGGGCGGAAGACTTGAGCAATACAACAAAACTGAGGCATCTCGAGAGACCAGGGAGGTCAAGGAGGTTGACGACGAGGCCAAGACACCAGGGGACGCAAGCCCCTTCCAAATCGCCTACTCGGTGACCAGACCTAAGGACTTCAAGATCCCAAATACCATGGATGATGACCTCCCCATATTCACTCACAGCAGGTGGGAGAGGTTCCCTGCGGCCTTGGGCATATCCTGCGGAGGGGACACCAAATTCTCAATCAACTCTGCCAAAAGGAAGTTCGACGAGTTGATTGAGAAGACACCAATCAACGAGGTTTCCCTCAAGCAGTTCCGAGGAAGATCCGATCCAATCACGTTCTACCTCGAGGAACTTTCTGGTGGAACACCGAACTCCCACATTCCCCTCCTCGTTGTCATACCCCAAATTTTGACCTAATATACCACCACACATTTGCATCATTGCATAACTAACAGTTCAGATAGCATTAATCGGGTATAGCATTCACAGGTCAAAATTAGGGTTTCATCAGATTTTCATCTGATTCAAGAGCTAACAAATTAGGGTTTGAGATTTTCTCACTCCATTTGATCTATCTTGATCAAATCATCAGCCTTCAATCCTCAGATATCAAATTTTCTCACAGATCAATCGAGGATCGACCAATTAGGGTTTTGGTCGAGCATAGGCATTCTCTGATTTTTTGAGCATTAATTGACTTTTTTGGATAGAGATTGGTCATTATATCTTAGATATAACATCTTGACCTAATTTCTGGATTCAAAACATCACAGAGGTTCACAGAATTCATCAGTCAATTTCAGAAACGTCTGATGAAATTTCATCTGCACAAAAAAGTCAAACTTTGACTTTTGGTCAAATTTTTCAAAACAAAACTTTTTCCATCATCAAAATACTTCAAATGATCCATCATGATCATAAAAAATCAAAGAATTTGGAAAAGTCAACAAAAAGTCAAAATTTCTATAACTTAGAAAAATTTCTAAGTGTTGAAATTTCACATTTTTTCCAAACTTCAAGCCATTTTTTCACCCAGTTCCAATTGGAATTTGAAAAAACTCAAAACATGAAAGTTGTAGATCATGGAAAAATCTTTCCAAAATGTCCAATAACTCCAAAATCCATGAAGTCTAGCTATGTCTTTGAAATTGGAACAAAAGGGTCCATGAAACTTGATTTTTCAAAGTTCAAAACTTCAATTATAGGTCATTTTGTGATTTTCTCATTTAAACCACTTGCCACCTTGCCAAAATGACTCATCAAACTGATAAACATCAGTGAGAAGTGATAATTGAGAGATTGGATCAAGTTGAATAATTTTGCACATGGTAAAAAAAGGAACCTTCCTTTTCAAAAGCCAAAGGACAATCTTACCCCTTAAGTAAGCTTTGATTCACCAAATGCCATGTACTTCTTGCCTAACAAATTCAGACTTGTTGCCTATAAATAGCTTCCATTTCAAGTCCAAATCAACACCAAGAAACTACACAAAATCCATGCTTTTCTTCTTTTCTTGAAAATCAAGTAACATAGAGCAAAATTGCCAAACTTGCATTTTTGAAATTCAAGTAAAATCATGATGAAATTTGGTGTCTAATGTGTTTCAGAATCACTATGGAACATGTTACAAACTTAAAATCAACCTGTACTAAGCTAAAAATCAGAAATCATTTTGCATTTTTCAAACTTGAACAAACTGCCTAAGCTTTCGAATCTGGATTTTGGCTGGAGCAATTGATGTTCTAATCACTCAAACATCATCACCATACTCCATGGACATGAAGCAAACCATTAATTCTGAACTGTAACACTCTTAACCCCAATTTCGATTTTCATTTTAAGCTGACTGTAGGTTGACTTGGTTGGAGAGATTGGAGCAAGTTCAGAGCAAGCAGGCCATCCACAAAGCTTCCATACATGCCGATGAAGGTGTAGCAATCCTTAAACCAATTCTGGAAACACGTTTTGAGCTCCTTCGATTCTCATTTTTCCAGGTATCCATACGAACTTCAAACTCCATATTCCTTGCACCAATTGAGAAAATCTCTTGGCCATTCTCTTTCTGCACTAATAACGAATGATAACCCTCAACAAAATCAAACAATCATGAACAATCCATCATTTAATTTGAAAAATCAGTTTTAGGGTTCATAAGTGTTCTTCGAATCAAAATCATTCTGGGCTTAAAATAAATGAAATTAACATATGCCATCATGTTCGTGAGGAAAAAACGAGTAACTTTGATGTTTACAACGTTGAATTTCATTAAGAAACGAAGGAGATAGCTTGGATCAAAGTTTCTGAAAATCAAAAACTATAAACCCAGGTTCGCGCGTGTTCTTCATTGTTCTTCATTTTTTGAAAATTCAAATAATCCAACATGATATCAACGCGTGTCATTTTCCACTAACACATTCAAACGCGTTGGCTCAGTGGTCTCTGGCTTGCTCTTAGTTCTTTCTGCCACGTGGTACACCTCAAGGTCATGGGTTCAAAACCCAGCAAGACCATTTTTTTTCATTCATTTTTCACAAAACTTCAATATTTTCATGATTTTTTTATCAAACTTCAACAATTTTTTTAACCAATCAAAACTTCTCATTTTGAGATGATTTTTTGCACACTTGTCATTTAATATATATATTTTATGATTATGTCAAAAAAATCCAAAAATATTTTCATCTGATTAATTTTTAATCGAGCCGAAAACGATGTTTTGAACACTTTTTCAAACCTCCTTAAAAGGTGAATTTTTTAAGTTTTCGACTTCCGATTTTTTTCAAAAAAACTTCTCATAAATGAATTTAACATTTTCAAAACATTTTCAAATCATTCTTCAAAACTTTTTTCATCAAAACTTGCATCTTTTACCACAATCGATCCAATTCAAAACGATAAAACTGAATTCGTTTCTTCTCGAATTTCTCGATCGATCATGGGCCACCCTTATGGTGTAAGTCCCAACCCTTTATGTACATACTTAGCTTTATTTGTACATATTCAAAACATCTTTGTCAATATTCAAACATAAACAAATTTCTTTCATTTGTTTTCATTCGTTTGTCTATACGCCGAATCCATTGGTTTTAAAGGAAGAATTCTCCTGAGTAAAACTTCTTTCAAACCAATGGGCCTCCATCATGGTGTAAGTCCCATAACATTCTTTTATGTACATAATATTTCTTTGTACATATCAAACTTTTGTCAAATACTTTTACAAACTTTCATCCATACATAACGATATTTCAAAACAAACTTTTATCCATATAATCAGATACCTTTTCAGATAAACTTCAATCAATCATTTCCGTTTCATCTGTACATTTTACAATACCATTGGTATTGAAAGGAGCATTATTCCTGTGAAACTTTCAAATCAATGGGCCTCCCTTACTTGTAAGTCCCAACCCTCCTATGTACATCCATCTTTCCTACATAAAAACTCGTTCGTGTACATATTCATTTCCTTGTACACAATTCAAACTTGTAAATAATCAAGTTACGCTTTTAAACGTTCGTTTCACGACACTTGTTTATATTTCATAAACAAATAAACATCATGCATTGTTTATATTTCCTTCATAAACTCTGTGAATACATATCACACACACACACACTTGCTTATACAACTATCTAATAATAACATAACAATTAGACTAATCAATAGGTTCCCCAAGATAGCCTCCGCTTGGGCTTCATACAAGACAACTCATCACCAGTTGAGTTTAGCCTCCGCTTGGGCTTCATACAAGATAACTTATCCCCATGGGTCACCTTCTCTTGGGCCTTGTACAATGAAACTCTCCCGAGTTAGCCTCCGCTTAGGCTTCGTATAAGACAACACTCCCTGAGTCCTCGGGCTTCGTTCAAAAGAACTCCTCATTGAGTTTAGCCTTCTCTTGGGCATCATACAATGAAAGAGACAGAAATCTCTTACCTCCTCTTGGGCTTCCATACAAAGAATCACCAGCGCTAAGATAGAACCACGAAAGGATGGTTTCCGAAATCACTTTCAAATTCCTCGAGTAAAATTTCTCGGAAATTGCTCTTATTCAAGAAAGGATGATTTCTCGGTGAAATCCTTTCAAGCCAAAGCCAGCCATACCCTATAGCTTCCTCTTGAGCTTCATACAAGGACCCTCGATGACCCTCGATGACCCTCGGAATGCCTCCTCTTGGGCTAACAATACAAGGACCCATGGGCTTCTTAAAAGCATCCCTTTAATCCAATCAATTTCTCCTTGAGATTTAGACATATATCATCTCTATGGAAGAAGTATCTCATTTATCACATCACATACAGTCAAAAACTTTTCAAAACTTTTCAAACTCTTTTCAAACTATTTTCAAACAAAAACATCTCTTAATTGTAAGTGGTAACGCTTGTACACTCAAGCAAAACACCCAATACTTACAGTTATAAGATTCAAACATCTTTTTCAAACATCTTTCTTAAACATGTAAGTGGTTGTACACTCAAGCAAAACACCTAATACTTACGACGAAAGATTTTAATCAATCAAACTTTTCAAAATGTATGTGATGAAATAGATTAGATACATTTTCATTAAGATGACATTTGTCTCTCTTACTAACATCCGTTGCTTTCCACTAGCATAAGTGGGAACTACGATTGCTCGACTTTCTCAACATCCTTTTGAGAATACGAGGCACAAGGTCTCATCCTTGCCGAGCAAATTTCTATCTCCCTCGGACCAAACAAACCATAGAACCACAGATCCGAGCTACAAATGCTCGATTCCCACTAGGGATATGTATGCGAAGATCCACGGATCTTTGCGAGCACAATAATAACAAAACCTAGAATCCCACATAATCTATTTCTTAAAATCCCAAAGGAGAAACTTTCCCAATCATAGAAATAGCAATTAAAACATACAAACATATCAAACGTATTCATATATAAAGTCGTAGATAACTACATATATTTAGGGTGCTCCATCTATTCCTTTATATAACAATCCCCTTACTCGAATCTCCCCGATGCGTTATGTCTAGTTTGCGCTAGTCGTTACGCATACCAATATCAATTGAGGGTATTTGACTTTCCCTTTTCATAATCATTAAATCATCTTTCTTGTGTTGAAAATAATAAAGCTTGATGCTCGCGGCATCTTTATAAACAAATCAAAAGATTTAAATCGTTGCGTGCGGAAGATCCGAACTCATGTTCGCATCCTCGGCGTCACCTTTAACGCGAACAGAAAATGGCGACTCTGGGAGTATGAAATTTTGATTTTTCAAGAAAAGAAAACGCGTTACTGAGAGCACCAAGCTTTATTTTTGTTTTCAAAAAGAAAAGAAAGGGATAAGCTTTTCATATTTTGCATATATCTTTTTGTTTATTGTGTGTTTCGCGATTTCACTTGATGGAAAGAAATCCTAACCGGATTTAAGAAACATTTTAAGATCTAGGTGGAGATATTAATCGTGAGCGTTCAATGCTTTCGTTAATATTTCCGCATGGAGGTTGTCTTGAGGATATTGTGTTTAAGCAAGTAATTGCGAAGGTATTTTCGGAGAACTTAAGAAGTGGTGTAGAACACATAAACCATCCCGGCCGTTAGGATGTAGTGTAAATTATTCGTGTAAGCCTAGAGTAATTGTCATGCGATACTACGATCAGGCGAGTTTCTCTTGAAAATATTATTGGACCATCGAGTATTCACCAAATCCAATAATGTTTTGAAGGGGAGTGTTGAGCCTGTATTATCAGTAGAACCCGATTCACAGATGAATAAGCCCTTAGAACTTAACCCCGTTGATTCTTATCGTTGGCTTCATGCTCGTGACTTCGAACGCTTGCCCGTGTGTATAACTACTAACCATGTTTGCTGCATTCATGCATTCATTCATTCATTCAAAAAAAAAAAAAACTTCATTTTCTCTCTCTATTTCCAAAGAATTTAGAGACTTTTCTTTGTAAAATATTTTAGGTTAGAGTGATGGACGTCAGAGGAAGATTCACCAAAAGATACAGTTTTAGAATTCCTGATGTAGGAAAGTTGAAAGAGTTAGCATCCTTGGTAGAAGATCCCTCGGATTTCAGAAAACGCTATGGAACCCTTTTAACTCTTCTGAACGCTAACGTCGATGAAGGACTTCTCAAAACTTTCGTTCAGTTCTACGATCCATCTATCATTGTTTCACTTTCCACGATTATCGGTTGATGCCTACTTTGGAAGAGTATGCGATATCCTAGGAATCTCGATGTCGGACAAAGTGCCTTTCAATGGTTTGGAAGCCATTCCTAAGTCACAAGTCATTGCAACAATGACTCATTTAAAGAAACACGAGATAGACAAAAACCTAACTACCGGAGGAAAACTCTTAGGACTAACTTCAAAGTTCCTAATGGAGAAGGCTCTTAAATTCTCTGTAGTATGGTAGCCTTTGAAGCTATTTTAGCTTTACTCCTCTATGGATTGGTGTTGTTTCTCAACGTCCCAAATTTCGTTGATATCAACGCCATAAGGATCTTCGATTGGAAATCCGTTCCCACCGCTTGGTGACACGTCGTCTCTATTCATCATAGGAATCGTCAGGAGGCGGAACTATCGTGTGTTGTGTACCTCTGTTTTCAAATGGATTGTCTCACACCGCCTAAATCTCCTATCTTCCGCGAAAACAAAGGCAGTGGCATTGGTCAAGAAGACTCATGTCTCTTACAAATGGCGATATCCATTGGTATACCTTGGCAAACAATGAGATGGAAATCATTGAGAGTTGTGGAGAATTTGCCAATGTACCTCTCATTGGTACGAAAGGAGGAATCAACTACAACCCATTCCTAGCAAAGCGTCACTCGGATACGCAATTCGTAAACCTCCGGTTTCAAGAGAAAGCTACTTCTATCATGAAGGAGAGGATTCCCAAGGATTGAAGGCTAGGATGATTAAAGCTTGGCATCACATCCGAAAGAAAGGAAAAGGTAAGGCAAAGAATTGTGTAGCCATGAAACCTACACTTCTTGGATAAAGAAAAGAGCGAAGGAATTTGAATGCCTTACGCTTATGAGATCCCATGTTCTCGCCTTCCAAATCGACAAATTTTCCCGTTGAAGTGTGGGAGAATACCAAGAAGCCTTGACCAAGATAAGGTTTGAGAAAGAAGCTTTGGAAAGCAAATTCCTTAAGACTAACCTTGAGAATAAGAAGCTTAAGAAGCAAGTCAAAGATCATGAAAAGACGCTCTACTTCCAGGATGAATGGCTCATGGAGAAAGATGAGAAGATTCGCCAAAAGGATAACGCCATCCAGAAATACGTCAAGGAAAGGAAAAGAAAGCTTGAGGAAATGACAACCAGCAAGCCCGCTCCCAACGAGTGGAAGAGAGTCATTAGCAAGCTAAAAGCCGAGAAAGCCAAACTAAAAGCTCACTATGGGAAGGAAATCCTGAAGCTGAAGCTGCATCAAGCCTTTGGATCATCATCCGACGAAGATGTTTAATTAGTTTAATTTAGTTTGTTAATTTTTATCATTTATTGTATCATTTGTGTGAGCAATGCTCCAACAAAAAACAATTGTTGTAATCTTCCTTCATTAATCAATAAAATTTGTGTTTTCCATCCAAATATTTGCCAGAAATATCTCTTTTAGCATAAATTCTTTGGAAATTTCTTTTCTTTACAATCATATTCATGCATCATGCTTTGCATTTAAGTCTATCATCTAGAGTCTAATCATTCACAGTTTTGAACTGTCATTTTTCCAGATAGAAAATTGTCAAGCTGTCGCGTCTTAGTGTTTCTCGATTGCGTCCGCAGCCAACTCGAACGTACGATACCAGATCAAAAAGAAGAAAAGTAATGGAGAATTTTGAGCAAGAAAATGTTGAACTCCGTAGTACGGTAACTACGCTACAAGAAGAAGTGGAGAGACTCACATCTTTGGTCAACTCGCCACAACGCAAAGTCAACAAGCGAGCGGTCATAACCAAATAGCAACTTCAGAGGATACTACTACTCCGGGGGTCACGATAGTTCACCTTTCGGATGCGGAGGGCTATCCATGGGAATGCCTTTTAACCCGGCATTGGAGTTCGCCAACCGACTTCTCAAACAACCTCGCTTGAAATACCTACTTTGCAAAAAACGCTACGTTCACTTCACGTGGAATAACTTTTCCACAAGTAACAATGTCGGCTCAACCGATCATGTTGAACTCGACCAGTGCACACTACCACCGAAGAAGTTCATCACACTCAGAAATAGCACGAACACTCGTGGTTCAATGGAAAATCTCCGAGAACAACTCATCAAATTGCACTTGAGATAAAAAGCGATTCAAGGAAAGAATTGTTTGGGAAAAGCGCCAGATCTCTGCTAGTCCCTCGTGTAAAAATCACGAAATTCAAAATCCGGATTTTGAAAAGTACAAAGGAATTCTTGTCCTCGAGTCATCTCACAATGTATGCTAGGAAAATGTCTACGTACAATGAGGATCATCACCGTTAATTCATTACTTCGGGATAGTCTCACCGTGCCGAAGTGGTACATGGGTTTAGACAAGACGAATATCCAAACATTCAACGACTTAGGTAAAGCCTTCCAACAATACAAATTCAACTTGGATATGGCTCACGATAGGGATCAACTCCGCTCCATGTCTCAAAAGGAAGAGAGACATTCAAGGAATATCTTGACGATGGAAAATTGCTCAAGTCAACCTTGGAAGAGAAAGAGACGACTAAGGTATTCTTGAATACTCTAAACTCATTCTACTATGAGCGAATGATCGCTAGCGCTCCGAGACTTCAATGAAATGGTAAGCATGGGAATGCGACTAGAAGAAGGGTTCGGACGGACGCTAACCAAGGAAGTAGGATCTTCTAGTAATACCAAGAAAGTTGGAACCGGTTTCTCAAGGAAAAAGAACATGGCGTAGGAATGGTATCCAGAAACCACGTAAGAATGTCATTCAACAACGATGTAGCCGCCATAGCACCCTCGTCAACACAACTCCGTGAATTGCTCCGCAATTTCAACAAAATCAACAAACTCAACCTCCAGCAGCTCGTAGCTTACAACCAAACCGACGCCTCGGGTCACTCGGTTCGACCCAATTCCCATGACGTACATAGAACTTTACCTACGATAGAAAGGAATCTAATCTGACAAGGTTACCACCTCCGGTCCCGAAAAACTACCATGGTGGTACAAAGTGACATGTCTTGCCCTTTTCACCAAGGGCACCGGGCCATGACCTTGAGCATTGCATAGCATTGAAGGTATACAAAGATTAGTGAAGGCTAATCTTCTTTCCTTCAAAACACAAGTCCGAATGTGCAAGCCAATCCACTTCCCACCATAGTGGACACTCGGTGAATCTAATGCTAAGGAATACGAGGTACCTTGTCACGGATGTAAACTTAGTCAAAGGAAACTTAGTGCATCTTCATGAAGCATACTGATACATGAGCACCTTCACTAAGCATGATTATGCACTTGCTATATCTGTTCAAGAATATCCATGGATGTCCCACCATAAGAGCGGATATCCAACATTTGTTAGACATTGGTGATTTACAAATTCTAAACCGAGATGACCATGGCGTAAATACAATAGGACATTTTCCATGAGCTTTTAGTCTCGAGATATCAACTCGGAAAATCCAAGTAAACGTTGTGATCCCTTGTTTCAACATACCCGAGCATGTGGAGATCGCGTGATGGTTCCAACATTCCAACATCTCCTTTGGTAATTTGCCCACCGGTCTGTCCGTGCAGTTCTACTAGAGCAATTCCTTACCAAGATAATGCAACCTTGATAGAGGATGGGAAGGAGAAACCCATGCCTACACTTCCAGCTAATGTAAATATAGCAAATCGGACGAGTAACGCCGGAGTACACGCCCATTGCCACCAAAATCGCCTTCGCCTGTTGTTAAACAAAACCAAGTTAACATATCCTCCGAGAATCTCGCACGATTCCCATTGTTAACCTGTACAAACATTGGTTCTCTGATGGAACCAACATCAACTCGACTTTGACGAGATCACGAAACTAATCAAGAAGAGCGAATATCGAGTCGTAGACCAATTGATGCACTCCTTCAAAAATTTCAATACTGTCTTTACTCCTTAAATCTAAAGCTCACCGAGAAGCTTTAATGAGAGTACTAGACCGGCTTATGTGGATCACGATGTGACTACGACCAATTTGGAGGGATCGTCTCCAACATAACACTGCAACAATCGAGTTTTAGTGACGAAGAACTTAGGAAGAAGGAAAGATCACAACTTGGCCTTGCACATCTCGATGATTTGCCACGATTCCCTATCCAATGTATTGGTGGATACAGTTCGTCTTTAAATGTAATGCCAAAAGCGCTCACTCGTTTAGCTTACAAAGCCAATGAAGTTCAACGACATCATAGTAAGAGCTTTCGATGGATCGAGAAAGTCGGTTATTGGGAAGTTGATCTCCCAATGACAATTGGCCCTCACACTTTCAAAATTACGTTCCAAGTCATGGACGTACCGTATTGCTTGCTAGGAAGACCTTGGATCCACGATGCGAGGTGAATTTACTCTCCATCGAAATTAAAATTCACGATAAATGGAAAGTTGGTGACCATCGGGTGAACAAGCTTTACTTGTAAGTCATCTATCCGTTTCTCCTTCATCACGCTAATGACATTGAGCGCGCATCTCCCGGAAAATCCGTAAGAAGATGAATCTACTAAAAATCGCCTATCTCTTCATAAAGAAGCGGCACAAATGGTGAAAGATGGCAATACTGAGGATGGGGACAAGTTATCAAACATCAAGAATGAAATGAAAACCGACTCGGGTTCACACCGTATTCTACAAAAACAAGAGAAAGATGAAGCACTTCCCGATCAAGGAAGTATTTCACAGTGAGGTTTCTTAAACCTGTTCGCAAGAGGTTAATGTTGTAACCATTGAAGAGGATGAAGATGATCCATTTGAATCGAAGAATGGAGCACTTACTTGAATAGCCGAATATGTGTCTCAAGAGGAATCATATGCACCGATGATCAATTCAAAGACATGTCCTGCAGAACATGAAAATCCATCCTAAAAATGGGATACCTTGGGAGAACCAAGGGCAAATACGACTACATGGTGAAATACTGCTAAAGCTCAAAATCCGGATTGAAGATATCCAACCCACGATGGGGTGATGACTTTGACTACCCTAGTCAATTAGAAGAGGAATACTCGTCTTCTCAAACTAATCAACGGATCGAGGTCCCAAATGAAGATCTTTGTTTCAACACGTCGTGGATTTCACCAAGCCGATCACGGTTACCACTACATCAACATGATCATCAAGATCAAGAGTATGATTCGGATACGATGCGGAAAGTGTCACGACAACGAATCTCTTCACTCCAAGACGGAAGGAACATCCCGATATTCAACACAAATATCAACAGGAAGTACATAGGCTATCTCTCATACTTCCCGATCATTAATCAAGAAGATCGCTTTAGCGACCAAAGGCAAAGGCCATCGTTCGAGTCCTCAAAGCCCGCTCACCAAAGAATCAAAGTTTACTCGAGGTTAAACCAAGCGGAAAATTACCCGAGTACCTCGACTTCCAAGGAGTTCGTCACTATTGGAAACTGTTGAAGTTAGGACTAATGTTCATAGCTCTAAGTAGTTTATCTTTGCTTTTTGTTTTGAACTCTCGCCCAAAGCGAAGAGATGTTTTATAGGGTTTAGCTTTTAAATAATTTCTCTTTGTCTTGCCCAAGACAAATGAGTTTATTTTAGGCCCTGTCATATTGTGAAACATAAATAAAATCGTTGTTTTGTTTCCACTCGTGTTTATTTTCATTTTACCCTTTTAAATGATAATCCTAAAAACACAAAAAAAAAAATCATAATGAAAAATTAATCAACACTTTCACATTAACTTTCAAAAAGAAAAATGATGATAAAAACTTTTTAATCAAACATAAATCAAAATTGCAGATTAAACAAATGGACAAACCCATTGAAAGCGGAACTCTACGCTCTCTCAACTTTGTAATCCCTGCGAAGTCAAGAAGTTGAAGAAGAGATCCGGATGAAATTTCTAGGCGCTAAAGCACGAGGAAAGGATCATTCACCTCACAAAGAACCTCTAGAAGTAATCAACTTGGGTTCTTAGGAAGACAAAAGTAAATATCGAGCTTCACTCAACAGGTGTCAAGGAAAACCGATAAGTCTTCTCAAAGAATACGTTGATGTGTTTGCTTGGTCCTACCAGACATGCCGGTTTGGATACCAAGATAGAGCATCACTCCGTTAAAACCGAATGTCCGGATTAAGCAAAAGCGAGGAGAGTTCATCCCGAAATGGTGAGAAAATTAAAAGGAAGTTCAAAAAGCATTCCCTTGTCACTCGAGTATCCTCAATGGCTAGCCAACATAGTACTGTATCCAAGAAAGATGGAAAGGTCGAATGTGTGTTGACTACGAGATCCGAACAAAGCTAGTCCGAAAGACGATTTCCCACTTCCGCATATCGACATGCTAGTGGATAGTACTGCCAAATTCAACGTCTTTTCCTTCATGGATGGTTTCTCTGGTTATAATCAGATCAAAATGGCTCCCGAAGACATGGAGAAGACGTCTTTCATCACGCCATGGGGCACTTTTTGCTACAAGGTAATGCCATTCGGATTAAAGAATGCAGGCGCAACTTACCAGAGGGCAATGACTACTCTCTTTCATGATATAATGCACAAAGAGATTGAGGTCTACATGGACGACATGATAGCAAAGTCTGACACTGAAGAGGAACATATAGACTATCTCTTAAAGTTGTTTCAACGACTAAGGAAGTTTCAGCTCCGCCTGAATCCTAACAAGTGTACCTTTGGGGTAAGATCAGGAAAACTCCTAGGTTTCATCGTCAGTCAAAGAGGAATTGAAGTCGACCCTGACAAAGTCAAGGCTACTCAGGAAATGCCTACGCCACGTACGGAAAAGCAAGTAAGAGGATTTCTTGGACGATTGAATTATATCTCCAGATTTATCTCTCAGATGACTGCTACATGTGGGCCGATTTTCAAACTTCTGCGCAAAGATCAAAAGGTAGTATGGACAGAAGATTGCCAAAGAGCATTTGACAGTATCAAAGAATACCTGTCAGAACCACCAATATTTTCCCTCCAGTGGAAGGAAGACCATTGATCATATACCTTACCGTACTAGAAGAATCCATGGGGCGATTGGACAACAAGACGAAACCGTGAAGGAGCATGCCATCTACTACGAGTAAGAAATTCACGATCGTGAAACTCGTTACTCCATGCTCGAGAAAACATGTTGCGCTTTGGTATGGGCTTCAAACGTCTTCGCCAATACATGATCAATCACACGACTTGGTTAATATCCAAAATGGATCCTATCAATACGTATTTGAGAAGCCCGCTTAACCGGAGAATCGCTCGATGGCAAATGCTACTATCGAATATGACATCCAATACCGCTAGCAAGCAAAGGAAGCATTCTTGCCGATCACTTGGCTTATCACCGCTCAATGAATCCCAATCTCTCAAATATGACTTCCAGACGAGGATGTTATGTACTTGAAGATGAAAGATTGTGACGAACCGCTACACGGAGAAGGACCGATCCGTAATCCGATGGGGCCTAGTCTTGATGGGCAAATGTTTTGGCAATGGAATTGGGGCGATCATCATTACTCCCGAGGGTTCTCATATCCGTTTTCCGCCGATTGCTATTTGATTGCACCAACAACATAGCGTAATATGAAGCATGCATCATGGGTATTGAAGAAGCCATCGACTTGAGGATCAAGATCCTTGATATATATGGAGACTCACCCTTGTGATCAATCAAATCAAAGACAAGTATGAAACTCATCATCTTGGTCTAATTCCTTACAGAGATTATGCGAGGATTGTTGACTTTCTTCAACAAAGTTGAAGCGCATCATATCCTCGAGATCAAAATCGGATGGCGCTTTGGCTACTTTATCTTCCCTATTCAAAGTCAATGATTGGAATGATATGCCTAGAATTCGCATCGACGCCTTGAAAGACCGCATATGTATTTGCAATGTAGCTCTTGACGATAAGCCGTGGTTCCACGACATCAAACGCTTCCTTCAAACACGAGAGTACCCACTCGGCATCGTACAAGGATAAGAAAACTCTAAGGAGGCTTTCCAGAATTTCTTCCTCAATGAAGATGTGCTATACAAAAGAAACTTCGACATGGTGGTCTGCCCGACGGAAGCGCATACGATCATCCATGAAGTGCATGAAGGGTCCTTTGGAACCCATTCAAATGGGCATGCAATGTCCAGAAAGATCTTAAGAGCAGGATACTATTGGATAACGATGGAATCTGATTGCTGCAAACACATTAAAAGATGTCACAAGTGCCAGATCTACGCAGATAAGATCCATGTGCCTCCGACTCTACTCAACGTTCTCTCCTCTCCGTGGCCTTTCTCCATGTGGGGCATTGACATGATTGGAATGATTGAACCAAAAGCGTCCAACGGACATCGCTTCATTCTGGTGGCTATTGATTACTTCACCAAATGGGTCGAAGCAGCATCTTACGCCAACGTCACAAGACAAGTGGTTGTAAGGTTCATCAAGGACAACCTCATTTGCCGATATGGAATTCCAAGTAAGATCATTACTGACAATGGATCAAATTTGAACAACAAAATGATGAAAGAACTGTGTGAGGAATTCAAGATTGAGCATCATAACTCGCCTCCTTACCGCCAAAGATGAGCAGTAGTTGAAGCCGCCAACAAGAACATCAAAAGATCATCCAAAATGGTCATCACTTACAAAGACGGCACGAAATGTCGCCATTTGCTCTGGGTATCGTACCAAGACGCACTTCAACAGGGCAACTCCTTTTCTCTAGTATACGGCATGGAAGTGTTCCCGTAGAGGTTGAGATCCCGTCAATGAGAGTTCTCATGGAAACTAAGCTATCCGAGGCGAATGGTGTCAAAGCATACGACCAATTGAACTTAATTGAAGAAAAGCCGACCGCTCGTGTCACGGACAACTCTATCAAAGAAGAATGAAGAAAGCTTTCGACAAAAGGTCCGACCTCGTGAATTCGAGAAGGCGACCTCGCTTAAAAAGATTCGTCTTTTCAAATGATTCTAGGGCAAATGGACTCCTAATTACGAAGGCCCATACATCGTCAAAAGCTTCTCTGCGGTGCTATGACTCACAACCATGGACGGCGATGAACTCCGTATCCGTGAATCTTGACGCATCAAGAAATACTTTGTCTAAAAACAAGAACATTTCGGTAAGTCGAAAACCGAAAAGAGCGGCTTAGGCAAAAATGAGCTCTGGATTGAAAACACGAAAAGGCAATCCGCAAAATTAGAGACAATAAGCGAAATTATCCCGGTAGATCGAAAACACGAAAAGGCGATCTAGGCAAAAACAAGGATACAAAACGACAAAGTAATGCATCGATGCAGATTTTGTCCACATGAAGAATTTTCCATCAACGGATCTTCAATCAACTCTTCAAGCAACAAGCACATTGGAATTCAAAGTTGTTAGGGATAGTAGTGGTTATTTGCTTTCAATGTAGCCTTTTCCCAATAAATTATCATTTCCAACCTTTGTAAATAGTTCATGGAATCACGCCTTTGGCTGATTACCATTCTATTCAATAAATTTGAGCCTTGTGCCTTTTGTTTGCAATTCCAACTTTATTCTGTTTTGCAAAATAACGCTTTTATTGTGAAAATCACTTTTTGAAAATAAAATGTTTTAAATGAATTTTTACTTCAAAATTTTGAAACAAAAGCAAAATTCTCCTTTGAAACTATGAACACGGAAATAACTTCAACCGTTTCTCCAAGAGTGTTTGATCCCGATGAGTCGCCAATCACATGATCTTCTCCTCATCAGAAATCATCAAAGGACGGTATTCTTATCCAAAAAAGAATCCCCGACCAAGTTGCCAATGAAATACCTTTCTCGGAAAGTGTAAACCATGCAACTCAAATTCTTCATTAGTGAATATCTGCACCATTGCTGCAATTTTCACCAAGTATTTGTTCGAATCATGACGCTTTTTCTCAAATATCCCTTTAAGTGTTTTGTCAAGTATTGTTAGCATGCATATAACATTCATGACATTCATACATAATAGCATCATTCGTTGCATTTTTGCATCTCTCAAAATGTTTGCTTCCAAATCATCGGTTATATATATACTCATACAGTATATCATATCCCAAAGAATATCTCCAAACGAAAAGATACTTTTTCTTTGTTTCCCAACGGAGTATTCCCAAACAAAAGGATATGTCTTCCTTTTCCCGCAAAGTCCCCAAACAGAAATGCATTTTCTTCTCTATCATATTCGCCACCGAGATTATCCTCGTTGGGAACAATGTCTTGATTAACTTCTTTCTCTCAGTTCATTCTGGATAGAACAATCTGTTATTCACAAAGTGAATACGCAACAACTCATTTCTCAAGATTTACCTTGTTATAGTTATCACTTTGATAATTGGTAACATCTTCAAAACCCATTACCATACTATATCACAAGGTCGATAATTGGTAATATCATTTCCACTTACCTTAAACATTGTCACAAAGTCGATGTAGGTAATCTTTTGTTTCCCAAACGAAACAGATATTCACATTCTCGTGAATCATTCTTTCCCAATGAAACATATTGTTTGTTTCCCAACGATAGGATTCTCTTTTCTCAAAACAGATCGAGTCATCCTCAAAAATTTTCCCCATCATGTCATTTCTTTGACATCCTTTGAGTAAAACTTTTTAATCATTTTGCATCATCCGCATTTTTGGTATCTTAGGTCCAAATTTTGCGATTTCGATATTTATATCTTTACACCTATCAAAGCGAAGATATTCCTCTTCATTTCTCGTTAAAGAAACTTAAATAGGGCTGTCATACCCCAAATTTTGACCTAATATACCACCATACATTTGCATCATTGCATAACTAAGCGAGATAGATTAATCGGTATAGCATTCACGAGTCAAAATTAGGGTTTCATCGATTTTCATCGATTCAAGAGCTAACCAATTAGGGTTTGAGATTTTCTCACTCCATTTGATCTATCTTGATCAAATCATCAGCCTTCAATCCTCAGATATCAAATTTTCTCACAGATCAATCGAGGATCGACCAATTAGGGTTTTGGTCGAGCATAGGCATTCTCTGATTTTTTGAGCAGTAATTGACTTTTTTGGATAGGGATTGGTCATTATATCTTAGATATAACATCTTGACCTAATTTCTGGATTCAAAACATCACAGAGGTTCACAGAATTCATCAGTCAATTTCAGAAACGTCTGATGAAATTTCATCTGCACAAAAAAGTCAAACTTTGACTTTTGGTCAAATTTTTCAAAACAAAACTTTTTCCATCATCAAAATACTTCAAATGATCCATCATGATCATAAAAAATCAAAGAATTTGGAAAAGTCAACAAAAAGTCAAAATTTCTATAACTTAGAAAAATTTCTAAGTGTTGAAATTTCACATTTTTTCCAAACTTCAAGCCATTTTTTCACCCAGTTCCAATTGGAATTTGAAAAAACTCAAAACATGAAAGTTGTAGATCATGGAAAAATCTTTCCAAAATGTCCAAGAACTCCAAAATCCATGAAGGCTAGCTATGTCTTTGAAATTGGAACAAAAGGGTCCATGAAACTTGATTTTTCAAAGTTCAAAACTTCAATTATAGGTCATTTTGTGATTTTCTCATTTAAACCACTTGCCACCTTGCCAAAATGACTCATCAAACTGATAAACATCAGTGAGAAGTGATAATTGAGAGATTGGATCAAGTTGAATAATTTTGCACATGGTAAAAAAAGGAACCTTCCTTTTCAAAAGCCAAAGGACAATCTTACCCCTTAAGTAAGCTTTGATTCACCAAATGCCATGTACTTCTTGCCTAACAAATTCAGACTTGTTGCCTATAAATAGCTTCCATTTCAAGTCCAAATCAACACCAAGAAACTACACAAAATCCATGCTTTTCTTCTTTTCTTGAAAATCAAGTAACATAGAGCAAAATTGCCAAACTTGCATTTTTGAAATTCAAGTAAAATCATGATGAAATTTGGTGTCTAATGTGTTTCAGAATCACTATGGAACATGTTACAAACTTAAAATCAACCTGTACTAAGCTAAAAATCAGAAATCATTTTGCATTTTTCAAACTTGAACAAACTGCCTAAGCTTTCGAATCTGGATTTTGGCTGGAGCAATTGATGTTCTAATCACTCAAACATCATCACCATACTCCATGGACATGAAGCAAACCATTAATTCTGAACTGTAACACTCTTAACCCCAATTTCGATTTTCATTTTAAGCTGACTGTAGGTTGACTTGGTTGGAGAGATTGGAGCAAGTTCAGAGCAAGCAGGCCATCCACAAAGCTTCCATACATACCGATGAAGGTGTAGCAATCCTTAAACCAATTCTGGAAACACGTTTTGAGCTCCTTCGATTCTCATTTTTCCAGGTATCCATACGAACTTCAAACTCCATATTCCTTGCACCAATTGAGAAAATCTCTTGGCCATTCTCTTTCTGCACTAATAACGAATGATAACCCTCAACAAAATCAAACAATCATGAACAATCCATCATTTAATTTGAAAAATCAGTTTTAGGGTTCATAAGTGTTCTTCGAATCAAAATCATTCTGGGCTTAAAATAAATGAAATTAACATATGCCATCATGTTCGTGAGGAAAAAACGAGTAACTTTGATGTTTACAACGTTGAATTTCATTAAGAAACGAAGGAGATAGCTTGGATCAAAGTTTCTGAAAATCAAAAACTATAAACCCAGGTTCGCGCGTGTTCTTCATTGTTCTTCATTTTTTTGAAAATTCAAATAATCCAACATGATATCAACGCGTGTCATTTTCCACTAACACATTCAAACGCGTTGGCTCAGTGGTCCCTGGCTTGCTCTTAGTTCTTTCTGCCACGTGGTACACCTCAAGGTCATGGGTTCAAAACCCAGCAAGACCATTTTTTTTCATTCATTTTTCACAAAACTTCAATATTTTCATGATTTTTTTATCAAACTTCAACAATTTTTTTAACCAATCAAAACTTCTCATTTTGAGATGATTTTTTGCACACTTGTCATTTAATATATATATTTTATGATTATGTCAAAAAAATCCAAAAATATTTTCATCTGATTAATTTTTAATCGAGCCGAAAACGATGTTTTGAACACTTTTTCAAACCTCCTTAAAAGGTGAATTTTTTAAGTTTTCGACTTCTGATTTTTTTCAAAAAAACTTCTCATAAATGAATTTAACATTTTCAAAACATTTTCAAATCATTCTTCAAAACTTTTTTCATCAAAACTTGCATCTTTTACCATAATCGATCCAATTTAAAACGATAAAACTGAATTCGTTTCTTCTCGAATTTCTCGATCGATCATGGGCCACCCTTATGGTGTAAGTCCCAACCCTTTATGTACATACTTAGCTTTATTTGTACATATTCAAAACATCTTTGTCAATATTCAAACATAAACAAATTTCTTTCATTTGTTTTCATTCGCTTGTCTATATAGAATCCATTGGTTTTAAAGGAAGAATTCTCCTGAGTAAAACTTCTTTCAAACCAATGGGCCACCATCATGGTGTAAGTCCCATAACATTCTTTTATGTACATAATATTTCTTTGTACATATCAAACTTTTGTCAAATACTTTTTACAAACTTTCATCTGTACATAACACGATATTTCAAAACAAACTTTTATCCGACATAATACAGATACCTTTTGGATAAACTTCAATCAATCATTTTCGTTTCATCATACATTTTACATCAATACCATTGGTATTGAAAGAGCATTATTCCTGTGAAACTGCTTTCAAATCAATGGGCCTCCCTTACTGTAAGTCCCAACCTCCTATGTACATCCATCTTTCCTGCATATAAAACTCGTTCGTGTACATATTCATTTCCTTGTACACAATTCAAACTTGTAAATAATCAAGTTACGCTCGTTTTAAACGTTCGTTTCACAGACACTTGTTTATATTTCATATATTGCTGTAAATAAACATCATGCATTGTTTATATTTCCTTCATAAACTCCTGTGAATACATATCACACACACACACACACACCTGTTTATACAACTGTCTAATAATAACATAACAATTAGACTAATCAATAGGATCCCCACAGTATAGCCTCCGCTTGGGCTTCATACAAGACAACTCATCACCAGTTGAGTTTAGCCTCCGCTTGGGCTTCATACAAGATAACTTATCCCCAGCATGGGTCAGCCTTCTCTTGGGCCTTGTACAATGAAACTCTCCCACAGAGTTAGCCTCCGCTTAGGCTTCGTATAAGACAACACTCCCCCGTTGAGTCAGCCTCCTCTTGGGCTTCGTTCAAAAGAACTCCTCATTGAGTTTAGCCTTCTCTTGGGCATCATACAATGAAAGAGACAGGAAATCTCTTAACAGTCTCCTCTTGGGCTTCCAATACAAAGAATCACCCGCGCTAAGATAGAACCCTGAAAGGATGGTTTCCCGGTGAAATCACTTTCAAATTCCCCAAAGAGTAAAATTTCTCGGTGAAATTGCTCTTATTCAGTAAAGGATGATTTCTCGGTGAAATCCCTTTCAAGCCAAAGCCAGCCATACCCTATAGCTTCCTCTTGAGCTTCATACAAGGACCCTCGATGACCCTCGGAATGCCTCCTCTTGGGCTAACAATACAAGGACCCATGGGCTTCTTAAAAGCATCCCTTTAATCCAATCAATTTCTCCTTGAGATTTAGACATCTATCATCTCTATGGAAGAAGTATCTCATTTATCACATCACATACAGTCAAAAACTTTTCAAAACTTTTCAAACTCTTTTCAAACAGAAACATCTCTTAATTGTAAGTGGTAACGCTTGTACACTCAAGCAAAACACCCAATACTTACAGTTATAAGATTCAAACATCTTTTTCAAACATCTTTCTTAAACATGTAAGTGGTAACGCTTGTACACTCAAGCAAAACACCTAATACTTACGACGAAAGATTTTAATCAATCAAACTTTTCAAAAATGTATGTGATGAAATAGATTAGATACATTTTTCATTAAGATGACATTTGTCTGTCTCTTACTAACATCCCGTTGCTTTCCACTAGCATAAGTGGGAACTACGATTGCTCTGACTTTCTCAACATCCTTTTGAGAATACGTAGGCACAAGGTCTCATCCTTGCCGAGCAAATTTCTATCTCCCTCGACCAAACAAACCATAGAACCACAGATCCGAGCTACAAATGCTCGATTCCCACTAGGGATATGTATGCGAAGATCCACGGATCTTTGCGAGCACAATAATAACAAAACCTAGAATCCCACATAATCTCTTTCTTAAAATCCCAAAGGAGAAACTTTCCCAATCATAGAAATAGCAATTAAAACATACAAACATATCAAACGTATTCATATATAAAGTCGTAGATAACTACATATATTTAGGGTGCTCCATCTATTCCCTTTATATAACAATCCCCTTACTCGAATCTCCCCAATGCGTTATGTCTAGTTTGCGCTAGTCGTTCGCATACCAATATCAATTGAGGGTATTTCTTTCCCTTTTCATAATCATTAAATCATCTTTCTTGTGTTGAAAATAATAAAGCTTGATGCTCGCGACATCTTTATAAACAAATCAAAAGATTTAAATCGTTGCGTACCAGAAGATCCGAACTTATGTTCGCATCCTCAGGCGCGTCACCTTTTAACGCGAACACTCATCAAAGCAAAATGGCAAATTTTGAGGTGCATCAGATCCTGGTCGACGAAGGCAGCTCTGTGGACGTAATGTACACTCACCTCCTCCGCACTCTCCAACTTGATGAATCTCACCTTTCCTCATATGTGGGATCTGACCTGTAGGGGTTCAACGGCTCGACCTCCTATCCATGGGGCTACGTCGAGCTCTTCGTCACCTTCGGCAAAGGCATCACATCTCGACAGATCAAGGTGCGCTTCCCGGTTATAGTCTGCCATTCGTTGTACAACGCGATCTTGGGGAGAAGCACTCACCTAAAAATGAAGTTCTACACCAAGAGGGGACGTGTGGCCACCATCTGCGAGGAAATCAAAGCAACTAGAAGGTGCCACAACGCCGCGGCCAAATGACAGACCTTAGTGGACCCGGGAGCCCAGCAGGTCGACAAGAGGGACATGCAGGAAAACCCCTGCGTTGAACCTCCCCAGAACGAAGAACTACAAGGTCCCAAGGTAGACTTGATTGACCTCAATACCAGATTCGCGAAGGAAGAAGTTGAAGGTCAGAGCGGCGACCAAGATCCCCTCCTCCTTATCCTAGACGGCGAGTTCGAATTCGTTCCTCTAGGCGAGGACCCCGACAAATGTGTGAAGATTGGAGTGGGGCTCCCCGATCTGGCCAAGAAGCAGCTCAAAGCCTTCCTCAGAGACAACATGAACCTGTTCGCCTAGAGTGCCGCATAGATGCCCGGACTCGACCCTGAGGTCTCATGTCATCAACTAGCAATAGATCCGGCCGCTAAGGCCGTAGTGCAACGTAGGCGTAGGCAGTCTCTCGAAAAAGTGGAGGCTGATGAAAAAGTTGTAAAAGACCTCCTAGAGGTGAATTTTATTTTCGAGGCCAAGTATTCAACTTGGCTCTCCAATGTTGTACTCGTCAAAAAATCTAATGGAAAATGGAGAATGTGTGTTGACTATACCGATCTTAACCGGGCATGTCCCAAAGATGATTTTCCTTTACCTAACATTGACATACTGGTCGATAACTCGACCAACTATAAACTGTGGTCATTTATGGATGCTTATTCAGGTTATAATCGGATATCAATGGCGATGAGCGACAAACATTGCACGGCCTCCATGACAGCTTTGGGAAACTACTACTACTACTACTACTACTACTACTACTACAATGTAATGCCTTTCGGGCTAAAGAATGCGGGTGCCACTTACCAATAGATGATGAACAAAGTCTTCCACGACGAGATTGGTGACATGCTCGAAGTCTACATGGACGATATGATCGTCAAATCTTGCACAGAGATCGATCACGCCACACATCTAAAAAAGGTGTTCGACCGAGCCCGACGATGTCGAATGCAGTTCAATCTAAAGAAATGAACATTCGGTGTTAAGGCAGGAATATTCTTGGGCTTCTACCTCACCGAGCGAGGAATCGAAGCTAACCCCGACAAATTTTGGGCATTCTCCGAACTGCTCACGCCCAGCTCCAAGAAATCCACTCAAGTATTAAATGGTATGCTCACCTCGCTCTCCCGTTTCATAGCCAAGTCCGCCCAACAGACACTTCCCTTTTCAAACTTCTGCGGAAGGGACCTACCTTTGAATGTAATGAGGATTGCGATCAAGCTCTCCTCTATCTCAAACGGGCCCTCTCCCAACCACCTATGTTGTCATCGAACACTCTCTTACCCTCTCATTCCCAACGTCGAACAATCAAGCCGAGTACGAAGCATTGCTCGCTGGGATAAGGTTGGCCGAGGATCTGGGTGCACAAGAGATCCATATATTTATGGACTCTCAACTCGTCACATCGCAAGTCCTCGGATAATACTGATGTACGATCGACCTAATGTGTCTAACGGTATCTTAATTGCAAGTGCACAGCCTATCGCGGTAGTAATAAAAAAGATGTCGAACCCACAGGGACTTCGTAATCACTCTAGTGCTATAAAGGTTTGCTAATTTAGTTAAGGCGGATAATGTCACGTTTGGTTTTTGGAATTTAAGGTAGAGGAAAACTAATCGAATTAAAGAAATAATATTAAAGCGGTCAGTATGTAATATAGTGAACCTAAGCGGATTTAATCGAACCTAAGCGTATAAAGATGGTTAACTTAATTGTTCTGTAGAGATTATCAGTTTAAAAACCCTCTACTCACACTCTCGTGGTCTTATCTCGGATTATACTCCTAAAGCCCTATGTCTGCTCTCGCTAGCCCATAAGTGTTTAGAAAATATTCTTTGAAAACTTAATAAAATCTAATTCATTTTAAAGCGCTCTCACTGTATTTAAATCGAATGCCTAATTTTAGCTATTCGGTTAAAACCTCACACTTTCGTGGTCTCGATCCTAACTGTCATACCCCAAATTTTGACCTAATATACCACCTCATATATGCATCACTGCATCACTAACAATTTCAGAATAGAATAAATCGTGTATGGCTTCTAGAAGTCAGAATCGGGGTTTCTTCAAAATTTCATCTGGTCAAGATGTGATCAATTAGGGTTTGAGTTTCCACTCACCTCAATTGATCTATCTTAATCAATCATCAACATTTGATCTTCAGATTCCCAACTTTTTCTCATGATCTACCATGAATCGACCAATTAGGGTTTTTATCGAGGATAGTGAATCATTGATTTTCTGATCAATGAATGATCTACTTGCTTGGGTATTGATCTTAACATATTCAATACAACATCTTGATATAATTTCTTGATTCAAAACATCACAAAAGTCCATGTTTCTTCATCAGACAAATTCTGAATCGTCTGATAAAAATCCATCTGCTCAGAAAAGTCAAACTTTGACTTTTGGTCAACTTTTTCAAGACCAAACTTTTTCAATCATCAAAACATTTCAAATGATCCATCATGATCATAAAAAATCAAGAAATTTGAAAAAGTCAACAAAAAAGTCAAAATTGAAAAATTTCTAACACTTAGAAAAATTTTCAAGTGTTAAAAAACATGGTTTTTTCCTATTTTCATGGCCATTTTTCACATAGATCCTTTTGGAATCAGAAAAAAATCAAAACATGAAAGTTGTAGCCCTTGTTACAAGCTTTCCAAAATGTCCAAGAACTTTCAAAACCATTTTGTCTAGCTATACTTTTGATTTTGAAACATAGAGCTCCAAAACCATGGAATTTCAAGTACATGCTTCAAAATTACAAGTCATTTTTTGCAACTTCTCCTTCTAGAATCCTTGTCACCATTTAGAGACAAGTTATAACTGATAAATATCAGTTGTGAATGATTGATAAAGGATTGGATCAAGAAGAAATTTCTAACCATGGTTAGAAAAGTAACTTTTGCATTAAATGCAGAAGATTCCATCTTACCACTTAAGCCAAGTTGCAAGCTCTCTCAATGATAGCCATGCCTTGCCATTCAGAATTTTTGGCCTATAAATAGAGGTCATTTCCTCAAATTCAAACCACACCAAAGCTATCCAAATCAAGCTTTCTTTCTTTTTTTTTTGCTTAAGTTTCAAGTTACAAAGTTCAAAGAGGGAATTTTTGCAATTCTCAAACCTTGCAAAATTTGAGAGAATTGAGGGTTCAAACATGTTATAAACATCAAATAGAACTTGTTTAAAACTTAAAACCATCAAGAAACAAGCTAAGAGAGAGTTTTCTACACAAAACTCCATTTGTGTAAGTTTTGAGCCTAAACTTGCAAACTGGAAATCCACTCGTGCGTTTTCAGTTTTTATCATTCAAACACTTTCCATACATCCCATAGAGATGATCCAAGCCTTTAAACAAGTTCTGTATCATCATCATCATCCTCCATTCAAAAACCAGCCACCTGCAAGTTGACTTGGTTGGAGTAATTCAAAAGGTTTCAGAACAAACTAAGGATCGAAACACACTCAGGGAGGTTCAAGGAAGCTAAATCAATCGTTACTTTGCACCTGGAAGTTGTAGAACTCGAACTGGTTTTTCATACTAAGAGGTAAGTTTTTAAAACTTTGAATCCTCAATTCATGCACTTTTAGCTTTAAAATTGAAAAGCAAAATGTAGACATTCAATCACTAAAGCTATTTGGGTTGTTAATTGGAACTAAAAACAACTGAGTTTCAAGAATTAACAATTTTTTTAGTTAGGGTTCAAATTGGAATTGTTAAAATTTGTGATAATCTTTGATTAATAATAACAAACTAAACATATATTCATATTCGTGGGAAAAATCTAGATGAAATAGCATTTTTAAACTTTTAAAATTGATCAAGATTTGAAGAAATTCGAATTTGCCATGGATATGGTGTTTTTTCGCGGTTACAGTAAAAAGGAGAAGATGAAGTTTTGAAATTCAATTTTTGAAGCTATGTTTAAAATATATATTTCATGTTTAACTTAAAACAACGGATGTATTACCGCCCCAGCGGTATGGTCCAGGGTTCGAATCCCCCTGAGACCATTTTTTCACTTTCCTTCATTTTTAAACATTTCCAAAGACTTGTTTTTAAATATAATTAATTGGAAGCGTGTAAATAACAAGACAAGCACTTGGCTCAGTGGTAAAACTTTTCAATTCAAAACCAAAGGTCATGAGTTCAAGCCTCCTTAAGACCAAAACAAATTTTTACCACTTGTTTTCTTTACTTTTTCTATCAAACTTCAACACTTTCAAAAACCAATCAAAACTTCTCATTCTGAGATGATTTTTTGCACACTTGTCATTTAATATATCTATTTCATGATTATGTCAAAAAAATACAAAAATATTCTCTTTTGATTATATTTTCATTAAGTCGAAAACAAGACATTTTAAGTATTCTTAATACTTTTCAAAGATGTTCTTTTCAAACTTTCAAACTCAAATCTTTTCAAAACTTCTTGTGAATATACTTCACTTTTCAAAATCATTTTCAAAACCTTTTCAAAACTTTTCATCAAACTTACACACCTTTTTCCATGATCGATTCGACTTGAAGATAAAACCGAATCAGTTTTTTCCTCAGATTTCTTAATTGATCATGGGCCTCCCTCACGGTGTAAGTCCCAATCCTTTTTATGTAAATTTTAAACTTTCCTTGTACATATTCAATCATCTTCAAAAATATCAAAGCATAAATAAACTTCTTTCGTTCGTTTTCATTCGCTTGTTTATACACCAATTCCATTGGTATTAAGAGAAGAATCATTCCCGGTGAAACTACTCTTAAACCAATGGGCCTCCCTTACGGTGTAAGTCCCAACCCTCCTATGTACATATTCATTTCCTTGTACATAAACACCCCTTCGTGTACATATTTATTCCCTTGTACACATTCAAACTCGTAAATAATCAAGTTACACTTGCTTTAAACGCTTGTTTTATACACTTGTTTATATTTCCTTCATAAACTCCTGTGAATACACATCACACACTTGTTTATACTTCCTTCATAAACTCCTGTGAATACATATCACGCGCTTGTTTATATAACTGTTCAGTTATAACATAACAACTAGTCTAACAACTAGGTTCCCTTTTAGCCTCCGCTTAGGCTTCGTATAAGAAAACTCATTCATCTGAGTTTAGCCTCCTCTTAGGCTTCAGATAAGAAAACTCATTTACTGAGTTTAGCCTTTGCTTAGGCTTCATATAAGACAACACTCCCCTGCTGAGTCAGCCTCCTCTTGGGCTTCGTTCAAAAGAACTCCTCGTTGAGTTTAGCCTTCTCTTGGGCATCAAACAAGAAAGAGACCAGGAAATCTCTTAACAGCCTCCTATTGGGCTTCCAATACAAAGAATCACCCGCGCTAGGATAGAACCCTGAGAGGATGATTTCCCGGTGAAATCACTCTAAAATCCTAAGAGGATGGTTTCCCGGTGAAACCACTCTTAAAGCCAAAGCCAGCCATACCCTATAGCTTCCTCTTGAGCTTCATACAAGGACCCTCTATGACCCTCGGAATGCCTCCTCTTGGGCTAACAATGCAAGGACCCTCGATGACCCTCGGAATGCCTCCTCTTGGGCTTACAATACAAGGACCCACGGGCTTCTTAAAAGCATCCCCCTAATCCAATCAATTTCTCCTCGAGATTTATACATTTATCATCTCTATGGAAGAAGTATCTCATCTATCATATCACATACAATCAAAAACTTTTCAAACACTTTTTCAAACAAAAACATCTCTTAATCGTAAGTGGTAACGCTTGTACACTCAAGCAAAACACCCAATGCTTACAATTAAAAGATTCAATCATTTTTCAAACATATTTCTTAAACTCGTAAGCGGTAACGCTTGTACACTCAAGCAAAACACCTATAACTTACGATGAAAGATTTTAATCAATCAAACCTTTCAAAATGTATGTGATGAAATAGATTAGATACATTTTTCATTAAGATGAGATTTGTCTCTGTCTCTTAATAACATCTCGTTGCTTCCACTAGCATAAGTAGGAACTACGATTGCTCTGACTTTCTCAACATCCTTTTGAGAATACGTAGGCACAAGGTCTCATCCTTGGCGAGCAAATTTCCTTCTCCCTCAAACCAAACAAACCATAGCTCTCTTTAGATACGAGCTACAAATGCTCTGATTCCCATTAAGGGATATGTATGCAGAAGATCCCAATGATCTTTGCGAGCACAATAATAACAAAACCTAGGATCCCACATAATCTACCTTTCTTAAAATCCAAAGGAGAAACTTTCCCAACAATATAAATAGCAATTAAAACACACAAACATATCAAACATATTCATATATAAAGCTATAGATAACTATATATATTTAGGGTGCCACATCTATTCCCTTTATATAACAAACCCCCTTGCCTGGAATCTCCCCAATGCGTTGCGTCTAGTTCGCGTTAGTCGTAATACATATCATATCAATTGAGGGTATTGCAGCTTTCCCCTTTTTCATAATCATTTTCTTGTGTTGGAAATAATAAAGCTTGATGCTCACGGCATATTTATAAACAAATCAAAAGAGTAAATCGTTTCGAGTTAGAGAATCTGAATTCAGATTCGATTCCCTAGCGCATCACTTTTTAACGCGAACACTAACCTATTCTACTTTTCTCACTTTCGTAACAAAAAGATTTATTTTTAATTACAAAATGTCATAACCAGAAATTAAGTTAATTAAGATTTTAGCTTGGGAACAATTTAATTCCTACTGTCACTGCTATTACATACCGACTCAGGAAATCTAGCTAGACATGGTAATTGAAGCAAACACATAGGAAGTATAATTGGAAAACAGTAAAGTATGCATATTAAATAAATAACAGAAACTTATCATAAAATAAAATGTACTTAGAATTAAACGCAATTAAAAACCTGAATAACAATACTATTCCTCAGCTTCCTCTTCCTCAAATCGGCAAGATCGGAACCTTCGGAATCGGAATTGAAAACTAAGTCTGAGGCTAAAATAAATTCTAATTAAAAATAGCAATTTCCTAATGTTGGAAATAGCTATTAAACGGTACAGGTGAAGCAACTCATTTTTTTTCAAAAAATCATTTAAATGAATTTTCAAAAACAACAGTGAAATCGCCACCTAATTTTATTTGTTCTAAAAAAAGAACGGGAAAATATAGATAAAACCCACGAAAGAAAAGGATAAGACGGTCTACGAAATTAAGAGTTGTGGGTTCGGGAGTTGGTTATGCAAGGGGAAGGTATTAGCACCCCTCACATCCATCGTACTCGATGGTACCCATTTAGTTCAAAGTGTGGTTGTGTGTTAGTGTGAAATTTTACGATCTTCTAAGTTTAAAAATAGAAAGAAAGAGAGGAGAAATGTTTTTATTATTTTTGAGTTTGACACGGTTTCGAAACCGCGTGCCTACGTATTCCCTTGTGCAATGGGAAAGTCAAAACTCCGTAGTTCTTGTAGAAAATAATTGTTTGTTGATTGATTTTAAATGAAAAGACAAGTCGTCATTTTTAAAGGAGAAGACTCGTCTAACATCCACAAGGTGTGATAAAGAATAAAGGACTACGCACCAACATGAGGGAGGGTTTGAGAACACCTCTAGTACTCAAGTGGAGAAGTCGAAAACCTTGGGAATAGAGGAAGAAACATCTCAATTATAAATGAATCATGTCTAATCTTGAAAAGGGTTTAAAGGTAAAGGTGCTCGAGCGCACAAAAGATATTGAATGTGTTGGAATGGATTTTAAGTTGTGGATGACAAGTATCAAAACGTTGGGCTATCCTCTAACGATTCAATACTCGAGATTGGTGATTGAGGTCAACCGATCATCTCTCATCCCAAAATCTTTATTATGAAAAGAGTGAGGTGAAACAAAGTTCACTTTTATTAAGTGTATGGAATAAAGTATTTAAGTCATTGGGTTACCCTCTAATGGCCCAAATACTTTACATTTTAATTAAATCGTCGGGCTATCCTCTAACAATTTAATTAAATACCATAGCACCATGTTTTTTTGTTTTGTAGAAAAATTGATTTTTTTGAAAAATAACTCGACGTTGGATCGAGGTTTGAGAAGAAGACTCGACGTTGGGTCGATTTTTATTGAAAGTGTTTTAAATGCTTGGTGAATGGAGAAAGAATAGGATCAAGATAATTGTAAATCACAAGTAAAATCGACAAAGCCCATACAAGGTGGCCAACCTAAGTATAAAACAATTAAATTACATGTGTACTAGCAAAGTGGGCTAGTCTACTAAGACGACCAATTGGGACAATTGATCGAAATAGGCTCACTGTAAGAAGGCCCAGGATCAAGCGTACTTGTGTGCATGTGTGGTCATCGCGACGCTTCATAGCTTTGTCGACTTACGGGTTTAAAAATGATTTACAATTATTAGTTTAAAAATGATATTTTTTGGTTTTGTGTAAGTGACAGTTAAATTAAAATAAAATAAATGTGCACTAAATTATTACAAGAATTGTTTTTGGGAGAGGGATACATGAATTATAAATGGGGATTAAACGGTAAAATAAAATAGAAAGCGGTAAATTAATTACAACGCAAAAAGGGGATTGGGATACATTTTTTCGAATGGGGATAAATTGAAACTAAAAAAAGAAAACAGTAAATTGATTATGTTAGAAGCATACGAACAGAAATTAACTACGGTGAAACTTAAATGTTAACTATTGTATTTTTATTATATTGATTAGAATAGAGTATAGAAATTAATTCTAAGAAATTAAAAATAATATGTATATAGTATATATTTACAATACTAAATAATATGTATAATTATATTTACAGTATTAAATATAAGAAATAAATATAATATGTATATTTACAATATAAAATATAAAATAAAATAAAAATGCACGTATATTGTATGTACAATACTAAATATTAAACATTAAATAAAAATAGTAATATGAACAAGAGTATATAAAAATGTATGTAGATGCGACACTATAGAATGTATGCTTGAACCATCCTCGGATATCTTCACAAATAACAAATACATTAGTAGCATAGTGTGAAATAAAATTAACAAAAAAAATCGCATCGAATCAAAACATGGTTAGTAACAAAGAAATAAAATCAAAAATGTAATTAACATGAACTATGTATACGGATAAGCAACGGATTGTAATTGAAACCAAAGAAGCCGTGCACAAGTTATTAATTAATCCAAAGTCGAATCATGGAAAAAAAACGAGTTCTAAACACACTTAAACCACATGAATCCAAACCGGGCAGCACTTATGCACATGAAATAAAACTAGAATTCGAATACGAAATTAATTGATTGAAGCAAAATCCGGACAGCCACTATTCACTCAAATATACTTGAAATAAAAATGATTTTCTTACTCGAATTCAATATAAAGGATACGGCACGCTGCCCCAAAAGTTTCTCGGCCAAATTCACACGCAAGTAAATGCGGTATCATTGTCAAACCATCATCGAAACTAAACAAATACATCTTTATTCACAAACTTCAATCGAAATAAAAATGAAAGAAATACAAAATTTTAATGGTTTCTCGGTTAGATTTCTCGCGAGTAATGCGGCATCATCGTCAAACCATCATCGAAACCATAAAAATACAGTTTTACTCACAAACTTCAATTGAAATTAAAAATGAGAAAAATACAATATCTTATTGGTTTCTCGGCTAAATCGTACGCGGATAACACGACATCGATAGCAAGCCATCATCGAAACAAAAGTGTCATAAAATTCAGTAAAGAAACAAAATAAAATAGCTGCCCGCAACAGTTTCTTGGCCAATTTCTACGCATACAAAAATGCGGAAATAGAATTGCCTTTATCGAAACTATACAACTTTCATAAACTTCAATTAAAATGAGAATAAAGCAATAACACGGTACTGGCCCCAACATGTTTCTTGGTTAGATTTACACGCGAGTAACGCAGTATAATCATTAAACCGTCATTGAAACAAAACAAATAAATGCCAAATGGTTTCTCGGTTAGTTTCTACGCGAATAAACGCGGAAACAACATCACCTTCATCGAAACCAAACTAATATTGCTTCACTCGCAATTCCAATTGAAACTAAAACGTGGACAATGCAAATGCGTGGACTAGCATAAAGCAAAACTTTAAAATTCAAATCCGATTTTAGTAACGTTGTAAAACTAGCAGCTTCAATATTCCGATTCAAACAAACACAACAACTTTAGTATTTATCTAAAACAAAACACCCACTATAATCATAATTTTATCATGACTCAACATAAAATTTCTTTCAAATTTCCAGATAATCAGCGCATAATGAGTTATATGAATCGATTGTGATACTTTAAACCAAATTATCAATACACAACACTTGAACACATAATCCAGAATTTAACAAACTGATGGTATCAAACTTGTAGATATTATAAACAGAGTTCCAAACAAGAAATCTAAATCTTACAAATTTGATATCTCAGATGAGGAAAAAAAAACAAGATAACATTGAATATATTTCTGCATCATGACAGTTTTTCCCAGGAATAAAACAAACAAAGAAATCTAGACGTACCGAGATGTCGAGAGTCAGATTAGACACGTGGAAGCTGCTGCAAGCTGTTTGAGCGGAAGGTTGTAGTGAGTTGTTGCAGTGGCTGGAAGTAGCAGGGAGCAGCGGGCTATGTTGAACGGCTGATGAGGGAATGATGGTGGTTTCGGCGAAACAGAAGGTTTTGTTCTGTTGGAAGGAAGTAGGGATCGGAACAGAAGGAGACCCGGTGGAAGAGAGTAAGGGAAGGTGGAAAGGGAAGTGACTGTCGCGGCAGGGAGTAAGGCCGGAGGTGAAACGGTGAGGAAGAGGCAGCGGCGAGCAGAAGGAAACGAAGAAAACGGTGAGGTTGTTTGAGGAAACGGATGAAGTATGTTGTTCTGTGAGAAGGAACGACGATGGTGAGAGACGGCAGTGAGGAAGACGATGGATTATGAAGATGAGGAAGAAACCGTGGGTTTGGTGAGCTGGTGTGAAGGGTTACGGTGATGAATGGGTGAAGGCGGCTGGGAGGTGATTGTTTTGGAAGAAAGAAGATGGAAGGAGGGCGGCTGAAAGGAAACAGAAGGGAATGGATGGTAACGATGAAGACGGACGGTCAGTTAGAAGAGAGGATGAGAATTTTTTTTATAATTTGTTTTTGTTTTCCGCCACAGCCGTTTTAATGTTTGGTCTGAATGTGCCGTTTTTACCATTTTTTCTCCTCTATGTAACAATATAACACATATATATATAATATAATTAGGGTTAAACAATATTTTTAAAATGCCAAAATTGCCCTTCATGATAAATTGGGCCACAAAAATGGATTGGGTAAAAAATAACAAGCCCAATAATATTTGTTTTGATTTTTTTTGAGATAAAAAGTAGACACCTAAAATTGTCGAAAATGGTAAGAGTTCGGACAATAAATTATCCGAAAAATAATATGAACACATTAAAATAAACTACGAGTCTTGTAAATTAAAGAAAAATTATTGAAATGGTTAAAATTGAAATAAAATGATAATAAAGAATACCCGATTTTAAAACGTTTACGGTTAAAAACGAGACTAAAAAATGTATTGAAAAATTAGGGAGAACACATTTTCATGATCTACGCGACACGTAGATTCATAAAGCAGTGAGTAAAAAATGAAAACTTGAAATATTTTCTCCGCTAATTTTCGCACAGTATCGAATTGCTTTTAACAGTCTGTTTATAAAATCGAAATATCGATATCATCGACCTATAAATAATTTAAAATGAATGCAATAAGCAGGCAGAGAGGTAAAAATGCATGAAGTAAGATAACAGGTATTTTACAACTAAAAAACGATGCAAACATCAATTTAAACTAACTTTTGGTCAATTCAAATACGACGATATGATGCATATGCAGTGAGTGAATGACTGTTTTTTTTTTATAATATAAATACAAAATGCAAGTAGAAAAATAGCAGGGTAAAATTTGGGGTGCAATAGTTGCCCCTATTTAAATATCTTCAACCAGATGATACAAAGATGATCAAGCTTCATATTATCGCAGTGGGAGATAGTTAAATATCAAAAACCCAAAATTTTCCCTGAGATGCAATGGGTATGCTGTGAATAAAATATAATGAGAAAAGTGCTGAATGCAATTTTTTTGACATATTTTTTGAATGATGTATGATATGAGACCGACTCTATGGTAATTTGTGGTAATTATTAGGAGACTTTGAAACTAGAAATTTGTGGTAGACAATCAGATTTTAAACAGATCTGAAGCTACATCAAAGAAATAAACTAGAAAAGACAATCAGATTTTAAACAGATCTGAAGCTACATCCGAGAAATAAACTGAAAAAGACAATCAGATTTTAAACAGATCTGAAGCTACATCAGAGAGATAAACTGGAAAAGACAATCGATTTTAAATGATCCGCTACATCGGGAAATAAACTGAAAAGACAATCGATTTTAAAGATCAAGCTACATCGAGAGATAAACCGAAAAGACAATCGATTTTAAACATCCAAGCTACATCAGGAAATAAACTGAAAAGACAATCGATTTTAAACAGATCCGCTACATCGAGAAATAAACCGAAAAGACAATCGATTTTAAAGATCCGAACACATCGGAGAAATAAACTGAAAAGACAAGCAGATTTTAAATGATCCGGCTACATCGAGAAATAAGTCGAAAAGACAATCGATTTTAAATCCGGCTACATCGAGATAAACCGAAAAGACAATCGATTTTAAAGCGATCCGCTACATCGAGAAATAAATGAAAAGACAATCAGATTTTAAACAGATCTGAAGCTACATCAGGGAAATAAACTAGAAAAGATGATAACACGATTTTATATAACATATTTGATGTATTTTTCATAAATAATGTTAATGTTTTTATTTAATTATTTCACTTTATTTCTATATTACGTTGGTATTTTCTATGTTTCAGGTATTTGTATTAAATAAAGATAAATCGAGCAAAGAAGTAAAATCGAGGAAAAATCGGATTAAAAAGCAAAGAAATGAAGCAAAAGGTGTGATATAGTAAAAGGGAGGTGTTAAGAAGAAGAAAACAATTACAGCAAAGGCCCAAGACTAAGCCCAGCCCAAACACGCATGGCCCAACAGGACCAGCACGCACATGCCCCCTGCCACGTGGGCCGAGACGACCGCCTCAACCTCCCACTTCCTTTGGAGGCGCCCGCCTCCTCAGCAAAGGGGGTCCCACCAATTCCCACGTTTTGAGACGCACGTCTCGTGTTTGACTGTTCAGAGGCCCCGCCTACTCCTAAGGCAACGCATTCTCCACGATCGCATGCTTGCGTCGAAGATTCGGAAAGGCGCTACCAAATGCATCTATAAATAGGAGTTCAGCCGTAATCGTGGTCGGCATTTTTACCGAACAACCGCTATTTTAATATTTCGCAATTTTATTTCCAGATTGTATTTTGAATTTATTTTCAGTTTTCGATCTAACCTTACGTTAGATCCAAGCTTTTATTCCTTGTTTATTTTCTTCTCACAAATTCAAGAAGTCTCCGAGGATCCAACCGACCATGGTGGATGTTCGCTTATTTCAAGAACGAGATTATTTCCAGCATTCTTAATTTCAGGTTTTATTTATTTATTTTATTTTATTTTATTTATTATTGCCTGATATTATTTATTTGATTTTGGAAATGTTTAAATATATTAAACCATATTATTTATGCATGTCTGAATTAATTAATATGTCTCGCTAAATTGTTTTGATATTGGTATGTAAATTAATCGATCCAAAGGAATCTAAAATAAACTGGCATAATGTTACGTTGTTAAAAATATTCTTTCTGACTTAGATATCTAATTTAATTTATTAAAAGGTTTAGAAACCAACAGAGCGAAAGTTTGAGGTTAATAAACTGGACTAAGGTTAGAAACCAACAGAGCGACTTTGAGGTTTAGAACCGATAGTGGATACTAGATATTAATTTTAAAGATCATGCTGCTTTTAAAAGAGATTAAACTTTATTTATTTTCAAAAAGTGTTTTTAAATTCGGCGGGATAGCGAGAGCATACGTTAGGATTTAATTACATGATCCGAATCAATAGAGCGACAGTTTGAGATAGGATCTTTAGATGAATATTGTTTGTTGAAATAGGATTTTTATTCAACTTGAGTAACACGTCGGTGGAAATTGAGATCCCTTAGGTTAGACGAATTACATACTAATATCTATTTATTTATTATATTTTCCTTAACCAAAACCTTAAAGAATTATTCGCCTTAGTGTATACCGTAACTTAGGATAACAATAGTTCGATTTATAGTCTCGTGGGTTCGATATCTTTTAAAACTACGCGATAGGACTGTGCACTTGCAGTCTGCTGATTAATAGACGATAAAGTCGCGATCAAGTTTTTGGCGCCGTTGTCGGGGACTATTTAAGTCGATATTGTAACTCTGGTGTTACACCGTATAGACTAAGGCATTTTTATTTTATTTACCATGTATGACCCAAATTTTTCCTATGCCCATTATCAGTATTATGAGGAACCACAAGAATCCCATAGATCCGAACTTGAAATACTGATGGAAAACTTTAATGCTTCACAACCCTACTCTTACCCCAACTACCTTCAGAACTACCAATCCCCATATTTTGAGGAACCACAAGAAACTTATAATTTCAACCAAACTTTTCCTCAACCCAATTCTTCCTACAATTATCACACCGAATATTTTGAAGGATCACCAGAACCACACAAATCTGATCTCGAAATATTAATGGAAGATTTTAACGAATCATGTAGGATGATAGAACGCGATTGGGAAACACAAAAAGAGACTTTAACTTACTTTCAAGACTCTGAAGAATCGCAAGATTTTAATTTCGAAACATCAATGGAGGATTCTGATGAGATGATAACTAACTCTAGGTTAGAGTCTATGATTGAGCACTTTATAGAGACACAGACTATCCAAAATCTTCAAAATAATGAAACCCTTAGCCAACTAACTAATATGGTTGAATCCCTCGCGTCTCACAGTATGGCGTTAGAGACTCAAATCTCCCAACTCGAACAAAACTTTCTAGGACCTTTACCCGAGAAAGATGTGGATGTTGAAACAACTATTATGGAAATTCTACTTGGAAATCTAGAAAGTGATGATGAGTATGAGGAGAGTGATATTGTGGCCGAGGAAAGTTCTGACGTGAAAATAGGGGAGGTTGATGAAAATCCATCAACACTGTTCAAAGAGGAGGTTGTAAAAGAGGTAGAGAAGGAAGCATCTATTGTAACCCCGAATCACTACATCCCACTGATTCCCTTCCCGAAAATTTTTATGGAAACTCCGGTAGACTCTCAATCTAAAACGTACGTTGCGGTATTGAAAAATATCCATACAAATTCACCATTATTTGAAGTCTTGCCGAAAAAGCGAAAATTAGGGGACCATAAAATTAGGGATATAACTACTTTTAAGAGGGTAAGGTTAACTTATGAGGCGATGGACGAAATCACTAAGCCAAAAATTGAAAAACCTATACTTAGGATAAATCCAGGACCGCCACCTAAATTTCGAAAGAATAAACCGCCCTACAAACGTAAGAGAAGAAAAGGTGAGAGATATGTGAGATGGCTTGATAAGTGGCCATGGAAAATTAACGATTAGTCATTCTAATTTCTAATTTTAAATTTTCTTTTTCGTATTTTAAATTTTCCTATTTTATGTTAAATTTTTAATTTTATTCGATTATCGGTTGCACCCTTTCATCTGATGCGTTTGAACTATTTTCCTCTAATAACGATAATTATATTCAATTAAATAATCTGCATTAATATTTATATAATAATTGAATATTCTAATTATCGCATTTTCCTATTAATATACTGAATTAATACTTCCTAATATTTATTATATTAAAAGACATTATATATATTAGTATTATATATATATATATATATATATATATATATATTAATTAATATTATATTATTTATATATATATATATATATATATATATATATATATATATATATATATATATATAGCATACTATTCCGTGGCTTGTCCTTGTCCTTTCTTGTCACGCATGCTAAGCTCCCACAAATTTTCGCCATGCATCTGCCTTGGGACGGACGCCTCATGTCCCCCCTGCATAAAGAGACGCCCGCCTCCAGCTTTCACTCTGCCCAATATAATTTTTGGAGATGCACGCCTCCACGTGCTCAGTTTTCCGAGGCGACCGCCTCGTGTTTTGCCCATTCTTCACGCGTGCCTGTCTATTCTGGTCTCCTTGTCTTTAGTTGGTTGTCCGTTGCACTTTTTCCATTTCCCACACTTCAATTCCATTCAAACACTATTTACTATACCATTAAAAATAATAACCATTCCATTTCCCACCATCAATTCAAATTCAAACTTACCCTATCACTTTCCAACATCATATTATTATAATTAAATCTCATACCACTATAAATACCCATTATCATTCTTTCTCATTTCACAACAATTCTAACCATCTCTACCATTTTCTCTCCTACACTCATATTTCTACCATTTCCCTTCTTCAACCCTTACCCATCTATGGCTCCACGAAACAACCAACGACAAGTTAAGCCCGACCGACCACCACCCGACCTATCCAATATTATTTTCCGAGATGGCGACGACGGCCAACAACATGCCAAATATCTCAAATTCTATACCCGTTCCGTCGTCCCTACAAAATATGTAAGTTCGGAGTGTTTGGAAACTTTAGGCATGACCGATAGTATCCTCTTCATGCTCAATAACACCGGTTTAACTAGTCTCTGTACAAACTCATGTCCAACCTATGAACCACTCGTGCTTGAATTTCTTAGTTCTTTTTCCTACACAACACCTACCGACGATCCATACACAACCGGCACCGCCAACTTCCGCATGTTCAACCAAGAGTATTCTCTTGATCAAGAAAGGGTCGCTGAGCTTCTACTCTTTACTCGTGGTGAGCATGTTCATTACAAACCGTTCGAAGATGACGGTGATTTTTCTTGGGATCAACTCGGCTTTGCCTTATGGAATGATCTAACCGATCAACCGACGGAAAGTTGGCGTGATCTCTATGCTTCCCACATCCACAATCCCGCATTGAGGTACTTTCATCGCATACTTGGTAACACTATTTTTGGTCGGACCAATAATCACAAGGTCAACCAAAATGAGTTGTTTCTCATTTTCTGTGCCCTCAATGGTCATGCTGTCAACGCCGCACCCTTTTTGCTCAACCACATCCACACATGCGTGAACGCAGCAGGTACTAACCCCTTTGTTTTTGGTGGCATCATCACATCTTTAGCATATGCTTTAGGCCTTTCCGCCGAGCTATTTTCTTTGTTACCATATATGATGCCAGCCAATCTACTTGATGTCATCTATTGCCGGGATTCCCATATAATCTCTCCAAGACATGATGGCCGGTTTATATTAATGATTAATCGTCGTCAAATTCCTGGTGTTGTGTTACCTTGTCCGAATTGTATCGACGTCCGTGTCCGCGCTAATTGGCGATTTGTTCTTGATGAACCTGCTGCACAACAACAAGAAGATCCAGCTGCAAATTTCGCGGCTATGCAGGCTCATATGAATCGCCAAGATCAGTTGTTTCACGCCATGCAACAAAGCTAAGCTGAGACTTTACGTCTCGTACAAGAGTTACAGCGTGATCAACGAGAGTTGCAACGCAACCAGCAAGAAATGCGACGTGAACATCAAGAATATGCTTTTCGCAATGATCGTAACTTCGAAGCATTGCAAGCTCGCATTGCGGATGCGCTTAACCTTAATGATTCTGATTCTGACGAACGTCGAAGACCTCGTACTAGAGGAAGAAGAGCAAGAGGTCAAAATTCTCAAAGCAATGAGTAATCACCTTTCTCCTTTCTGATTTCTCCTGGTTTTATCGCATTGAGGACAATGCTTATTTTAAGTTTGTGGGAGTCAGAACATTTCTTTGTTCGTTTTTATTTTCTTTGCTCTATTTAGTTTTTCCCTTTTAGTTCCCTTTTTCTATGTATTGCAAAATTTCCATTCAATAAAATACATGTTTATGAAATTTTAGTCTTTTATGTTTAAATTTCGTGCTTATTCGAATTTCTCCTTTTTCTTGAGCCATAACGACAAAATTTTAACAAAAATTAAAACTCATATATTAACACACTCAAATAATACTAAGGTTGCCTATTTTTAAATAAGAATTCGAGTGCGACTTAGCAAAATTGTTATCGTCCTAACACTTTAAACCCCCCCAACGTGTTAGATTGATTTAAGTACTTATTATACCAACACCTTAAGACTTAGTTTTAAAGTAATCCCGAGTAGTTTATTAAGCATTCGGCATCGCCTTAAACGACAAACTACGTGGAGAATCGATGAATATAAGTGATTGATCAAGATTTTTAAAGAAAATTTTTATTAGAAGATGCACTTATTAAGTTAGATGGTCCTTACCAGATTATTTAATTCAACAGTCGCAGAAACTATAAAATATTTATGCAAACATCCATTATGAATTGGTTCTGGTCCTGGTCTTGAACTTGGTAGGCGGATGACGATCCGATCCCCCGCAATTTGTAATTGGATAAAAGGAGTACCAAATATAATTACCGGACTCCTAGATGGATTATAAAGATCAAAGTCACTAACCGGTTACTCCACTATGTGGCCAGGGTAATGGGCTTAATGTGATTGCGCCAGAATGAAAACGGGTGAAACAAAACGAAAGTATTAGGTCGAGCTATAATTCATGACTTAAATTGGTCTGCATAAATGGGGTTGTCTAGTGTTATTACGGTAACTTTGGTGTCAAAGTCTAAACTCGAGTTATCCAACAAAGAAGTGAATTGCAACCTAGTACGAATTGAATTGTGTTATATATCTGCGTTTGACATATGCTCAAGTGATTTTTCATTTTTAATTTTTGCTTGAGGACAAGCAAAGGTTTAAGTATAGGGGAGTTTGATAACACGATTTTATATAACATATTTGATGTATTTTTCATAAATAATGTTAATGTTTTTATTTAATTATTTCACTTTATTTCTATATTACGTTGGTATTTTCTATGTTTCAGGTATTTGTATTAAATAAAGATAAATCGAGCAAAGAAGTAAAATCGAGGAAAAATCGGATTAAAAAGCAAAGAAATGAAGCAAAAGGTGTGATATAGTAAAAGGGAGGTGTTAAGAAGAAGAAAATAATTACAGCAAAGGCCCAAGACTAAGCCCAGCCCAAACACGCGTGGCCCAACAGGACCAGCACGCACATGCCCCTGCCACGTGGGCCGAGACGACCGCCTCAACCTCCCACTTCCTTTGGAGGCTCCCGCCTCCTCAGCAAAGGGGGTCCCACCAATTCCCATGTTTTGAGACGCACGTCTCGTGTTTGACCTGTTCATAGAGGCCCCCGCCTCCTACTCCTAAGGCAACGCATTCTCCACGATCGCATGCTTGCGTACGAAGATTCAGGAAAGGCAGTTACCAAATGCATCTATAAATAGGAGTTCCAGTTTCAGAATCAGGGTCGGCATTTTTTACCGAACAACCGCTATTTTAATATTTCGCAATTTTATTTCCAGTATTGTATTTTGAATTTATTTTCCAGTTTTCACTGATCTAACCTTACGTTAGATCCAGTGCTTTTTATTCCTTGTTTATTTTCTTCTGTCAAATTCAAGAAGTCTCCGAGCAGATCCAACCGACCTGTGGTGGATGTTCGTTTATTTCGAAGAACGAGATTATTTCCAGCATTCTTAATTTCAGGTTTTATTTATTTATTTTATTTTATTTTATTTATTATTGCCTGATATTATTTATTTGATTTTGGAAATGTTTAAATATATTAAACCATATTATTTATGCATGTCTGAATTAATTAATATGTCTGGCTAAATTGTTTTGATATTGGTATGTAAATTAATCGATCCAAAGGAATCTAAAATAAACTGGCATAATGTTACGTTGTTAAAAATATTCTTTCTGACTTAGATATCTAATTTAATTTATTAAAAGGTTTAGAAACCAACAGAGCGAAAGTTTGAGGTTAATAAACTGGACTAAGGTTAGAAACCAACAGAGCGACATTTGAGGTTTAGAACGGATAGTGGATACTAGATATTAATTTTAAAGATCATGGCTTTTAAAAGAGATTAAACTTTATTTATTTTCAAAAAGTGTTTTTAAATTCGGCGGGATAGCGAGAGCATACGTTAGGATTTAATTACATGATCCGAATCAATAGAGCGACAGTTTGAGATAGGATCTTTAGATGAATATTGTTTGCTGAAATAGGATTTTTATTCAACTTGAGTAACACGTCAGTGGAAATTCAGATCCCCTTAGGTTAGACGAATTACATACTAATATCTATTTATTTATTATATTTTCCTTAACCAAAAACCTTAAAGAATTATTCGCCTTAGCTGTATACCGTAACTTAGGATAACAATAGTTCGATTTATAGTCTCTGTGGGTTCGATATCTTTTAAAACTACGCGATAGGACTGTGCACTTGCAGTCTGCTGATTAATAGACGATAAAGTCGCGATCAAAAGACAATCAGATTTTAAACAGATCTGAAGCTACATCAGGGAAATAAATTAGTAGGTACCAAGTATGTTGGATTTTGACCACAAGGTAAGATATTGACTGTAACAAGACCTCGTGAAAATGCAAATGAGGATAAAAAACTCTTGCTATGAATGATATATGGATTTTGTGATGCATGATATATGAATGACCTATGCATGTAGTATGTAATGCAGACGTTTATGACAACGGAGATTGACTCTTTTGTGGAGGTAACATGGAAACTCTGATTCCTCAACATGGAGAACAAATGCCAACTCTTCTTGGAGAGAAAATGTCTTGAGCAACACTTCTAACAAACTTGCGAACTATATTGAAATGGTGATCCTTGGAGGAAAGACGGAAGCGCTGCTCGGGGGTTGCCCCAGATTAGCTGATTGTTGAAGATAAATTGATAATGGCTTCAGTTCTTGAAAATAACTGAGGGAAAAAGAGTACCCCGGTATAAGTCTTGAAAAAGATCTTCTGATTAAAACAATTCTGATAATGACTTGCACTGAGCAACAAATCTTGAACTGATTCACAACAGGATCTGAAAGATACTTGCCCCTGATTAGGATCACTGACCAAGTTTCTCAAAAGTTTGGACTTCCTTGATGAGGAAAGCTTGTTTGCAAGCAAAAAATTGTTTATTCAAACATGGTAAATTTAATGCAAAGTTCATGCAAAAGTTTTGAAATAAAAATCATTTGAGAATGATGTAGTTGCTGTATAGAAAATGGATCACTGGTTAAAACACAGCAGTTTAAAAATTTAAAAGTTAAAGAGAAGACAAAAGTATGGATATACCAAGACAATTGATTTGCAAAAGACCTTAGGAGTCATATTACGCAACCTCGTTGTAGTATGCTTTCAAAAGAAACCTGGCTTCAATTAGGTCTTTTGAGGGTTGTAACGTGGTCTGGTTCACGGTTTAAGAAATAAAGGATAAAGGCTCAAAATTTATTTGTACCTAACCCAATCTTCGTGATGTTCTTCAGTCCTACGCTCAGTTAACTCAAATTGTGCATTTAGATTCCAATAGACTTTGGATTGTACACTGATGGAAATGATGATGGCTCAAAAGCTGAGGAATTCTTGAGACGTCAGTCACTTCTTCTTGCAACATTTTGTTGTTTAAGGACTTTGGTCAACTCTTTTTTGAATTTTGTCATCCCTAATTTTTGCTTAAACCGTTCCATTTAAGATTACGGTAAGCGGGATGCCCCAAATTTTTTTGCCTAAGTTGCCTTTTTAATTTTAACTTAGCGGCTTTTTTCTTTTGATATATACTTTTTGGAAAGATAGTGACTGCTTGACTTAATGAGAAACATGGGTAGTGGGTAATGTTGTGCTTGAGAGTTTTTAGGAGTATCTAAGACTCCTTCCTTTATGCTTGCCCACGTCTCCACGCTCTTCATAAACTACATTTAAGCGTGTTACGGTCGCCAGGGGTGTGTGGCGGCCTTTCCTTGAGTAGTAGCGCGTTACGGTTGTTACAAGAGGGTGACGAGCGTAACATGGCTTAGCGTGGCGTGACTATCGTGACAGGTGTGTGACGAGCGTCACAGCAACGAAATCTGCAGAATTTTGCAGTATTGTTCTTTTCCTTCTGATCTTACATGCTGACTTCGTTTATATTATCTTTTCTGCTAATTTGACTTGAGACATGTAGTACCTGCAAAAAGACATGAAAACTTGGAACATTTGGGACGGGCTAATTTCATAGCAATTATATGATACGATTTCTTGTTATCAAATTCCCCCATACTTAAACCTTTGCTTGTCCTCAAGTAAATAATCATTTAGAAAAATCGAACAAGTTTTTATCAGATGCACGCGCCTAGCATACCTTTGGTTTTCAAAACAATCACAAGAAATCAAACGTTAGTTCGGCCGATATTTAAGTTAAACACTAACGATACGTTAATGACACAAGCAACAAGCTAAGTCGTGGACTTCCATTTTAAACAAACAGTTCAATTGTTCTGTTATAATTCAACCTAGAGCTTTTTGTACCTATTTCACCCGGTTTCGTTCTAGCGCAATCACATTAAGCTCATTGTCTTAGCACGCACGTAGTGGAGTAGCCAGTTAGTGACTTTGATCCTTTTTTAAGCACGGGGTCTGGTACACGAATGTGGCAACCCTACACGTATTTTCCAAATTGGAGGTTGGGGGGATCGAGCCGTAGCACGCCCTACCAAGTTCAGAACTAGATACCTCTGAACCAACCAACAAATGGACTTCCTTCATTATTTGCTCATTTCTTGCATGCGACCATGTACTTTGGTGCAAATTCTTTTTACCGGCGAGAAAAGAAGGATATATCGTTGATAAGGCATAAAACACTTATATTCATCGGCTCCCCACGTGGTTTGTGTCTAGACGGTGCTGGCTGCTAGTATAAACTACTAGGGGTTACTTTAGAACTAAAACTCAAGATATCGGTATAACGGTTATTGAAACGGATCGCGTAAGTAGGAAGTCTAAGGTGTCATAACTGTATCGATCTTGTTTAATCGTTCTCGGCTTCCTAACTAATATTTCGTTAAGGTAGGTAATGTCGGGCTATACGAAAGTAAAGCGGATTTTTTTTGGTGGTATGGCTGAATAAAGCGGGGAGAAAATGAAACTGTGAAATATCATAAAGCATAAAAATTACTCGTTTAATAGAAAATGCGGTACCTCTCCCACACTATATCAGACATTGTCTCAATGTTGTGATATAATAGCGGGGAAAATCCAAATACATGAATAAACAGCAAAATGCAAAATAAGGAAGAAATCAAAAACTACTGATGGCCACGTCTTCTACTTTTGGTGCAGGATCTTCTGGTGGGTGTGGCTTCGGAATCAGTATTCTGGGGACCAAGGGTGCTGACATCCATCCGTAGGGCGTTCAGTTCAGACAGGGCCTCGTCTAGTTTCTCGTTCATGCTTCGCTGGCCACTCAAAATTTGAGCGTTATGTGCACACAAGCTGTCATATTGTTCCTGTTGTTTCCTTTCAAGTGCTTGTTTACAGTGATTTCTAGTAATTAACCGCTAGTCTTCCAATTATTGGTTATTATTGGTTACTTGCAGGATCAACTAGATTATTCCTAGGACACATGTGTCATAATTTATTTCTATATTCATACCCATTATTTGATAAGTTTATATTGTGTGTTGATATAGAGTGTAAGGCTTTTAAAGATCTCTCTACATCTGTCTATGAAAAATATACTGACTTAATGCATAAAGGAGGACTTCGAATTAAACTTGAGATTTAACAATTGAATGCAAAGATAAAGAGTTTCTGAGAATATAAAAGCTTCTGAAAATGTAGAGTGCTTGAATGAAAGAACAAAGCAATAAAGTAAAGTTTCTGAAAGATAAAGTGTTTAAGTTTTCTGAAAATGTAAAGACATGTATAACAAAATGTAAAAGGAAATCAAAGGACTCTAAGAACAAAAGTACTGTTAAGACGAAAGGAATGTAAAAAGACTTGGATTTAAATTATAAAAAGTCATGATGTTCAGTACATACATTTTGTCTTCCAACTCGTTTCCCTTATGTCACGGTAGTTTGAGTATTTTGAGATTTTTTAGTACACGAATGAACACACTAATTCTAACATAAAAACACTTATTTATAGTATTTCGACCCTAACGGTCTTACTCTAAAATCATGCCACGTTCGAAGCATGCAGGCTTCTCTCGTTCACTGGCTTCCATGCGTCTTCTACGAATGGCGCTTTTATTTGAAATTCGAATCCTATGCCAGCGAAGTATTTTCTTGTCTCTTCGATTCGAATTGTAAATAATCTGGTTGGACCGCTCCAACTCTTGCACATTGCACAAAAGAACTCTTTACATCTAAACACTAAAAATGCCAGATCGAAGTCCATCATTTATCACTAGAAATCGAAGAGCCTTTTAGAATAATGGTTCTATATTTTTAACCAATATTCATCCCTGATACCAAAGTGTCTTAACTTTTTATACGTTTATTTGAAATATCCCTTTGATATCCAAATAACCTCTTTATTCGAAATTGTAAGTGTTTTTATGTTGGCATAAATTTTTGGTAAAACTAGGATATGACAATATCTTGACTGATGTCATGACATTCAGAGTTGAAGATAAATTCTGCAAAAGAAGAATGATTCAAGTACAACTCGGTCGAAGTTTTTGTCTTTGGAATTTCGAAGAATGACTGATGTCATAACCAATGTTATAGCATTCTGTGTGACATTTGTTGTTCTGCAGATTCACTTTTCCTGAGACTTTTCATGATTTTTGTTGAGCTGTTTTTATGATGATTTATGTAATTGGATCACATGCTCACGTGGCTATATGGTTAATCTTAGTTATCCCTAAATTGGTTTGTTAAAAAGACCAAGTCTTTAGGTTAAATTAAGTGAACCCTAGCTATTATTATGGAAGCCCAAAACTGAAGTTACCGGACTACTTCTATAATAGGAATATAACTCTTACTCTGCTGCTGCGCCTTTGGACTGTATTGAAGATTTAGTAGGTTGTTTATTTGTGTATTCTAGTTACTCTTGTGAGCCAAGCAATTATCATTTGATAAGTGCCTTGGACTAGGATTTGGTTGTAAGGGTTGTTTGTCACTCAAAGCTTTGAATCACGAGTGTTGTGTCTCTTGATTAAAGCTTTGAAGCAAATCAAGTATGTTTATTGAAGAGTGTCTTCACAATTCAATTAATCAATAGGTTTATATCACTGCTGTGATTGAGGGGGATTGAGTAGGAACTCGTGTCTAAGTAGGACTTAGATTGAAGTTGCATTGGTAGGTCTTAAGTGAAGGAGATAAACTGTTGGTTTATTCCTAAATTAATTCTACTAATAGTGAATTTCCTCCTCGCTTGGTAGCCCCGATGTAGGTGTAGTTACACCGAACGGGTAAACAATTGATTGTGTTCTTTACTGCTGTTTAAATTAACTGTGTGAATTATTAACAAAGTGTCAGATACTGTGTCATGACATTCTCTGTGACATCACGTATCTGCTGCCAGGAATTTTAATTGGTATCGAGGCACCACATTATTTCGGCGAGCTAGGGATAATAGTTTCTGGCGTTATGGACAAGGAAGGAGGATTTGGAAGTAGACCACCCATACTGGATGGATCCAACTATGATTATTGGAAACCTCGTATGGTTGCCTTTTTGAATTCACTGGACATTAAAGCTTGGAGAGCTGCTGACAGAGGATGGAAACATCCTACCAAGCTTGAGAAAGATGGGACTACTAGTCTGAAACTTGAAGAAGAATGGAGCAAAGAAGAGGAAGAACTAGCACTGAGCAATTCTAAAGCATTGAATGCCTTATTCAATGGAATTGACCGAAATATTTTCAGACTAGTGCATCAGTGTGAACTTGCCAAGGATGTTTGGGACACTCTTAAAACCACTCATGAGGGTACATCCAAGGTGAAAATGTCAAGACTTCAGATGCTCACCACCAAATTTGAGAATCTGAAGATGAAGGAAGATGAGACCATTCATGAGTTTCACATGAACATCTTGGAAATTGCCAACACCTCAGGAGCATTGGGAGAAAAGATGTCAGAAGAAAAGCTGGTGAGAAAGATTTTCAGATCCCTACCTAAAAGGTTTGCAATGAAAGTGACTGCTATAGAGGAAGCTCAGGATATCTGTACCTTGAAGGTTGATGAACTTATTGGATCACTTCAGACATTTAAGATGGGGATCAGTGACAATGTTGACAAGAAGAACCAGAGCATAGCCCTTGTATCCAATACTGAAGAGGAATGCAAGGAGGATGATGAAGAGAAGATATCTGAAGCAATAGCTATGCTTGGAAGACAGTTCAACAAGCTCATCAAGAGAATTGATCCAAAGTCAAGGTCCAATGTCAAGAACATTCCATCTGACATTAGCAGAACTTATAACTCCAACAGAAGATCCAAGTCTGAAGAAAAGGGAAGTCAAAGTAGAGGAATCCAGTATCATGGATGTGAAGAATATGGGCATATTAGAGCTAAATGTCCTACCTTTCTATAGAAACAAAAGAAAGGAATGGCTATCACTTGGTCTGATGGTGACTCAGGAAGTGACTCTGAAGAAGAATCTGCCAAACTTGTTACTGCTTTCTCTGGGGTTTGTAACTCTGATAATGATTCTAGTGATGAGGAAGTGACATTTGAAGAGCTTGCTGAAACTTACAAGAAGCTGTGTATCAGAAGTGCTGAAGTATGTCAGCAAAATGAGAAACAGAAAAAGCTAATTGTGAAGTTGGAGGCTGAGAATGTGAAGTTGGAGGTCGAGAAGAAGGAAAACACGCTACTATAAGTCATCTCAACGTGAAATTATAGTGTTGAACTCCAAACTTGATCGATAACTAAGTCTCAAGATGTCGAACTAGACCGATAAGTTGGATGAAATCCTTCATCTGGACAAAATGCGTGAAATATGCATGGTCTAGGATATGTGGCAAAGAAACCCGTTGTTGACAAGAAGAAGAACAGGCTGCAAACCAATGTCAAAGCGATGTCACAACATAAGGTGAAATGTGTCCGGTTCGGATATGTGGCAAAGAAATTTCTTGATAACAAGAAGAAGAATGACCTAATAAACCAGTGTCAAAGCAGATGTCACAACATTGGGTTCAACATCAAGATCAGAGAAACATGAAGAAAAAGTTTCAAAGATAGAGATGTCATTATTGTGGAAGGTTTAGACACATAAAGCCTTGTTGCTATAGACTACATGGATATCCTAATCAGACTCCTTATGTCAAGCCTAAGACCAACAAGGTACCATACACTCAACAGTGGAAGAAGAAGACTGCAGCTTTGATAGCTCACACCTCCCTTAGAGTGTCTGCCAAGGAAGACTGGTACTTTGACAGTGGTTGTTCTAGGCATATGACTGGAATCAAGAATCTTCTAAATGAAGTCATACCTTATACTACCAGTTATGTCACCTTTGGAGATGGAGCTAAAGGAGAAATCAAAGGTGTTGGAAACTTGGACTGCCCTGGAGTTCCAAACCTAAATGAGGTATTGCTAGTGAAGGGTTTGACTGCCAATCTCATAAGTATCAGTCAACTGTGTGATCTGGGATTCAAGGTCAACTTTACCAAGTCTAAATGTCTTGTAACCAATGAAAAACAAGAAGTTGTAATGAGAGGAGTCAGATCAAAAGATAACTGTTACTTGTGGGAGTCTGAGAACACTAACCTATCATCTGTGTGCTCTACAGCCAAAGATGAAAAGGAGGTGAAACTGTGGCACCAAAAGCTTGGTCATTTGCATCTTAGAGGGATGAAAAAGATCATATCCATGGAGGCTGTCAGAGGGATTCCAAGACTTCATATTGATGAAGGAAGAGTATGTGGTGAATGTCAGGTGAGAAAGCAGACCAAAATGTCACATCCAATGTCAAGACATCTGACCACCTCCAAGGTGCTGGAATTGCTGCACATGGATCTGATGGAACCTATGCAGGTTGAAAGCCTTGGTGGAAAAAGATATGCTTATGTTGTTGTGGATGATTTTTCCAGATTCACCTAGATAAACTTCATCAGGGAAAAATCTGATGTGTTTGATGTCTTTAAAGAATTATGCAAAAGACTTCAAAGAGAAAAGGAAGGCTGCATTGTCAGAATTAGAAGTGATCATGGAAAGGAATTTGAGAATAGCAAGTTTGATGAATTCTGTTCCTCAGAAGGAATCAATCATGAGTTCTCTTCTCCTATAACTCCTCAACAAAATGGAGTTGTGGAAAGGAAAAACAGGACTATACAGGAATCTGCCAGAGCAATGATTCATGCTAAGAAACTTCCTATTCATTTTTGGGCTGAAGCTATGAATACAACCTGCTATGTTCACAACAGGGTCACCTTGAGAAAGGGAACATCCTCCACCCTTTATGAAATGTGGAAGGGAAGAAAACCTACTGTGAAATATTTCCATGTATTTGGTAGCAAATGTTATATTCTGACAGATCGTGGTCAAAGGAGAAAGATGGACTCTAAAAGTGATGAAGGCATTTTTCTGGGATACTTTACAAATAGCAGAGCATATAGGGTATTCAACTCCAGGACAAAAGTTATGATGGAGTCTATTAATGTCATAGTTGATGATCACCATGAGGAAAACAATGTCCCATATGATGTTGAGACATTGTTTGAGACATCACCACAAGTGTCTGATAAGGATGATGTGCCTGTCCCTACTTCACCAAAGTCTGAACCAGAGGAAGATAACAAAGATCCTTCCATCAGAATTCAGAAAGATCATCCAAAGGAACTCATAATTGGAGATCCTAACTGTGGAGTCATTACAAGATCCAGAGAAATTATCTCAAACTCTTGTTTTGTGTCTAAGATTGAGCCAAAGAATGTCAAAGAGGCTCTAACTGATGAATACTGGATTGGAGCAATGCAAGATGAATTGAACCAGTTCAAACAACATGAAGTGTGGGAGTTAGTTCCTAGACCAAAAGGAACAAACATCATTGGCACAAAGTGGATCTACAAGAACAAGTCTGATGCAAAAGGGGTTGTCACCAGAAATAAAGCAAGACTTGTTGCTCAGGGATACACTCAAGTTGAAGGGATTGAGTTTGATGAGACTTTTGCTCCTGTGGCCAGGCTGGAATCAATCAGATTACTACTAGGAGTTGCTTGCATTCAAGCTGTTTCAGATGGATGTGAAAAGTGCCTTCCTAAATGGCTACTTAAATGAGGAGGTATATGTAGAACAGCCAAAAGGATTTGTGGATCCTAACTTTCCTGATCATGTTTACAAATTGAGGAAAGCTTTATATGGTCTGAAAGAAGCTCCTAGGGCTTGGTATGAAAGGTTGACAAAGTTCCTTACTGATAAAGGTTACAGGAAAGGAGGATTGGATAAAACTCTCTTTGTCAAGGATGAAGGAGGAAAGATAATGGTAGCTCAAATTTATGTTGATGAGATAGTGTTTGGAGGAATGTCAGATAAAATGGTGAGACATTTTGCCAACCAAATGCAAACTGAGTTTGAAATGAGCCTCATGGGAGAATTGACTTACTTTCTTGGACTACAAGTCACACAGATGGAAGACTCAACTTTTCTTTCTCAAAGCAAGTATGCAAAGAATATTGTCAAGAAATTTGGGATGGAAAATGCCAGTCATAAAAGGACTCCTGCTCCTACTCATCTAAAGTTGTCCAAAGACACAAGTGGGACAAATGTAGATCAAAGCTTGTATAGAAGCATGATAGGAAGTCTGATGTACTTAATAGCCAGCAGACCTGACATTGCCTTTGCTGTTGGTGTATGTGCAAGATATCAGGCTGAATCTAAAGTGAGTCACATCGATCAGGTGAAAAGAATTCTGAAGTATGTGAGTGGAACTTACAATTATGGTATGCTGTATTCTCATGGATGTGAACCAATTCTGTCTGGCTATTGTGATGCTGATTGGGCTGGTAGTGCTGATGATAGAAAAACACTTCTAGAGGATGCTTCTTTTTGGGGAACAATCTTGTTTCTTGGTTCAGCAAGAAGCAAAATTGTGTGTCTTTATCCACTGTTGAAGCTGAATATATAGCAGCAGGTAGCAGTTGTTCTCAAATGGTCTGGATGAAGCAGATGCTGACTAAGTACAATGTCACGCAGGATGTCATGACATTGTACTGTGACAACCTGAGTGCTATTAATATTTCAAAGAATCCTATACAGCACAACAGGACTAAGCACATTGACATTAGACATCACTTCATCAGAGATCTTGTGGAAGAAAAAGTGATTAAATTGGAGCATGTAACCACTGAACTCCAACTGGCTGACATTTTTACTAAAGCTCTTGATGCTAGTCAGTTTGAGAATTTAAGGGGCAAGTTGGGTATTTGACAATATGAAGAGTTGTAGCAATTAACATTGCTTACTACAAGGAATGGAAGAGACTTTTTATTTCATTTAATTCTTAGTGGGCTAACTAATTATTTCCCTCTTACTTTTCAAAAGTCCAAGAATAGGAAGAGACATATATATATTTCAATTTGTTCATTTGAATGCATCACACTCCATTCCTTCTACAGATACGCTCAAACTCCCTGTCAATTATTTTCTCATTTCCACAAGATGTCTCAACAAAGCATGTCATCGTCTTCTTCATCATCAAGGGAAGCTGGTTCTCCATATCACACTGATTCTGGGTTTAGGGCAAACGCAGAAGCAATGCAGACTGAGATTCTGGAGGTTACTCCTCTACGTGCCATGGGAACTGATCCTGGGAGGGTCAAGAAACTTCGCACCAGACATGCAAGAAGGTCTCAAGCATCTCCTTCTGGTAAGACCAATGAACCAACTTCCTCTGTTCCTCCTGAAATAGCAAACAGGGAAGGTTCTAGATATGTTCATCAAGCCATAGCTAGAATAGTTACTAGGATTCTGAATGAAAATCATTCTCTGCCTGGGGTTTCTGTTCCATTAAATCAAGAATTTGCTAGCCCTAGTTTAGCAACTGATCCAGATGTCACACAGAATGTCAAGACATCTGATGACAATGTTAGGAAAACCCCTGAGAATCCTGATAATGAACCCTCTGATAAATCCCCTGAAAAATGTGTTGCTGATACCACTGATAAGTCCCCTGTGATTTCTGATAATGATATTTCTGATGGAATTCTTGAAGAATCTCCTGTAAAACCAGTTGATGAAAATATGGAAAAGGCTCCAGAGAGCTCCTCTGATGGAATACTTGAAGAATCCCCTGAAAAACCTGCTGCTGACAACCTGGAAAACTCTCCAGTGAAAAACTCTGAAAATGTTGTGGAACCCCCTGTCATTGATCTGGATGAAGAATTCTCTGATAATGACCTCATTGCTAATGTCAACTCAAGCATTGCTAAGAGGATGATGAATAGGAAAGGGAAGCAAAATGCCTCTCAGAGTCCTTCCAAGGAGAAGGTTGCTAATGTTGCTCATGAGTCTCATAGGGCTGAGAGTAAGGCTAAAGAAAAATCTGGCAAGGGCAACAAGGCTGGAAATTCCAAAGGAAAGGGTAAGGTAAAGTCTGTTGGAGGTATCTCTAGACCAAAGAGAACCCCAATTATTAAGAAGAGAAAGGTTCCTGAACCCTCAGAATTTGATGAGGATTCAGATTTTAATATTGAAGAGAATGTCTCAGACATTCAACCCAGGAAAAAACCTTCTCTAGGCAAACTGCCCAAAGTCCCTGAAGTGGCTATTGATAACATCTATTTCCACCACCCTGAGAGTGCTAGCAGGTGGAAATATGTTTGTCTGAAGAGAATTGCTCTAGAGAGGGAGCTGAACAGGAGTGCCCTTGAAGGCAAGGATGTAATGGACCTAATCAAGGAAGCTGGGCTGATGAAAACTGTGGTCAAGTTTTCTCATTGTTATGATGTTTTGGTGAAGGAGTTCATTATGAATCTGACAAGTGGATGTGCTAATGGAAGATCAGCATATTTTAAGACTGTTTTTGTAAGGAGAAGAAGAGTGAAGTTTTCCCCAAGTGTAATCAACAAATATTTGGGGAGATCAGATGATGCTCAACCTGAGCTTGAAGAAACTGATAATCAGGTGTGCTAAACAATCACTGCCAAGCAAGTGAAACATTGGCCAATAAAGGGAAAGTTAACTTCCAGCAAACTGAGTGTTAAGTTTGCTATTCTGCACAAGATAGGTGCAGCCAACTGGGTTCCAACAAACCACAAGTCCACCATCTCCATTGGCCTGGGCAGATTTATCTTTGTTGTTGGTACAAAAGCAAAGTTTGATTATGGAACTTATATTTTTGAGCAAACCTTAAAACATGCTGACAGTTATGCTATAAAAGGATCAATAGCCTTTCCCTCCCTCTTGTGTGGTATTATAATTGATCAATACCCTGACATCCTGGTAGATAGAGATTCAGTCTGTAAAAGAACTCCTTCTCTTGGTTTCCATTACAAGTTATTCCAAGGGAAACATGTCCCAGACATTGTCATGACATCTGCTGAGACATCAAATGTCAAGGCTAACTCTCAAAAGGCAAATGTCATTGTTGTGTTGAAAGCAACTTGCAAGGAGCTTGAAGCAAGAAAGCAAAGTCTTAAGGAGTTGATCTCTACTATGGAAAAGGAAAAAGACACAGAGGTTGATGATGAAGGGCTAGATGAGGATACTGCTGCAGATGAGAATGATGATGCTGATCAAGTAACTGGTGCTGGTAGCAGTTCAGAAGATGCAACATACCACAGTGCCTCTTCTGGAGAAGAGAGTACTTGACTTGTGATCCTGTGTTGCTGCTATTTTTGTTTTTTTGTTCTAATTGTTAATTTTGCTTCTGTTGGTTTTTTGTTCTGTTTGATTTGAACCTTGTATTTCTTGGCTGGGATGTAATATTTAACTCTGATGGTACTTATTTATTTAATGAATTTTGGGAAATTGTACTGGTACCTTTGGCCCCTTTGTGGCTAAAAAGGGGGAGAAGAATTTATGGGCAATTGGGGGTAAAATTTATCTTCATTAGGATCTGGTTATTTAGCTTAGATTAGCTTAGACTGGTTGTTTTATTCTGCTGCATTAGTTCTCTGATAGCTTAGTTTGTTTTAGCCAACAATTTGCCAAAGGGGGAGTTTGTAAGTGTTTTTATGTTGGCATAAATTTTTGGTAAAATTAGGATATGACAATGTCTTGACTGATGTCATGACATTCAGAGTTGAAGATAGATTCTGCAAAAGAAGAATGATTCAAGTACAACTCAGACTGGAAGTTTACTGATGTGCTGGAATTCCGCAGAAGAATGACTGATGTCATAACCAATGTTATGACATTTTGTGTGACATTTGCTGTTCTGCAGATTCACTTTTCTTGAGACTTTTCAGGATTTTTGTTGAGCTGTTTTTATTATGATTTATGTAATTAGATCACATGCTCACGTGGCTATGTGGTTAATCTTAGCTATCCCTAAATTGGTTTGTTAAAAAGACTAAGTCTTTAGGTTAAATTAAGTGAACCCTAGCTATTATTATGGAAGCCCAAAACTGAAGTTACAGGACTGCTTCTATAATAGGAATAGAACTCTTACTCTGCTGTTGCGCCTTTGGACTGTATTGAAGATTTAGCAGGTTGTTTATTTGTGTATTCTAGTTACTCTTGTGAGTCAAGCAATTATCATTTGATAAGTGCCTTGGACTAGGATTTGGTTGTAAGGGTTGTTTGTCACTCAAAGCTTTGAAGCACGAGTGTTGTGTCTCTTGATTAAATCTTTGAAGCAAATCAAGTATGTCTATTGAAGAGTGTCTTCACAATTCAATTAATCAATAGGTTTATATCACTGCTGTGATTGAGGGGGAGTGAGTAGGAACTCAGGTCTAAGTAGGACTTAGATTGAAGTTGCATTGGGTAGGTCTTAAGTGAAGGAGATAAACTGGTTAGTTTATTCCTGAATTAATTCTACTAATAGTGAATTTCCTCCCTGGCTTGGTAGCCCCCAGATGTAGGTGTAGTTACACACTGAACTGGGTAAACAATTGATTGTGTTCTTTACTGCTGTTTAAATTAACTATGTGAATTATTAACAGAGTGTCAGATACTGTGTCATAACATTCTCTGTGACATCACGTATCTGCTGCCAGGAATCTCAGAAATTGGTAGCTAACAAATTGCCCCTCAAGAACATGTATTTTGATAGATATAAAGAAATACTTGTTTTTGAATTACTCATGCAATTTCGAAAATATTAAAACTCATGATGACTACACTGCACACGATGTCATAATAAGTGTCCAACTTTCTGCAAAATGTCCAATCTCCATGCCTAGACGTGCAATCATGACAGTTATAGCTAATAATTAGAAACAAAAACATCACTTCCCTAGGAACTTTAAAAATTCACCTTTTCCCTTTCCAATGAGGAAGTTACACGTATTCCACTTTTTTCCAAAGGTCAAAAACTTTTAAACCGTTGAGGAATGCTATAAAAGCACTTCATCTTCTAAAGTCCAAACTTTTCCAAACTCTCTCAATCTTTAAACAACCTAGATTTCTTATTTTCAGAAAAACTTTTAATCTCCACAATGTCTTCTCCTTCAGCGCCATATCTTGCATCCAAGAAGTCTGGAAAATCCAAGCAAGCTCCTTCTTCCAGTCTCAGACCAGTAAGCAAGATCATCAATCTCGATAATCAGGAGTTCATAACAACTCCAAAACTCTCTCAAGAACAGAAGGCTATCTATGCTTCCCAGGTAATTATTCCCACTACTGTTCTTGATAAGACCCTAGGGGTTATGGGTCCTTTAATTTCTACAGAACGTATGGAAAAGACAAAGGGATTTTTTCCCGTTTATTCCGAAACCAAACCTATCGTCAATAAATCTATCCCTCTGAAATTTAAAGAAGATGAATCGGTTGTTAAGCTTTCAAAAACCCTAAAAGAAAAACCCTATGAAACAGAAACGTCAAAACCCATAAGGGACGTTTTTAATATGGACTATGTTACTGGGAACTTTAAGCCCTTTTCGTTCATGCCCTTCGTCAGATCAATTGTATCAATATTGGCTCTCGAAAGTTGAAAATAAGAAATCCCAGGAATGGGAAAGTATAGGCATTTTGAATCTTATTCGAATGTTAAAATTAGGATTCAGTTATAGCCAACCGTTCTTGCTAGCCTCCTGTACTTTTGGGACAACACCTATAACACTTTCCACCTCCCCTGTGGAATGTTGACACCTACATTTTTTGATATTGCTGCTATCACCGGACTCTCCCCTATTGGAGAAACTTTTGATCCAAATGAGGATGCAGATAACCTCATTGATTTCGATGTCAAGAATGCCAACTTTTTGAAATACATCAACTTCTACCACTCTGCTGAAGAGGAAGTTTCTGACGTCGAACATATAGCCTTCCTGGCTCTGTGGTTATCGAAATATGTCTTCTGCAGTAAGTCCCTACAAGTTGCTAGTAGGTTCATCACCCTTTGCGAATCAGCTCCACCATGGTCGAAGGGTGTGTATCAGTGAGTTACTGCTAACAAGTCTATATGAAAGCATAGGTGTTGTAGTTTCGAAACTGAAAACTTATGAAGCTGGCACTAATCTGCTCCTCGCTGGCCCTTTTTGGCTATTGCAACTTTGGTTGAATGCTACTTTCAAATCATCTCTTTCAACCTTTGGGGTAATCAATGAAGAGCATCCCAATGTTGTAAACCGAAACATTGAGGGTACTAGGTTGTTAAAACTAACCCCAAATGATGAAAGAGAAAATTTCAGGACGTGTTTCGTTAATTATATGATGATCTTCTCCAAAAGGCACAGGTTCGACCCTTCAATGGCCCTTTTTGCCAATCGAAGTTGTGGTCCAACTTGGTTCACCATGCCCCTTGAACAAGTTATAGAAGAGGAAGTAATGAGGGATATTTGGTGTGCCTTTTTGAACCCCAGGCTTATCATCTCTAGAATCACGCCTGTGAAGAGCCAAGTGTGCATCCTCGCTTATCAGCCAAATTTCGTAGCCCGTCAATTCGGACTATGCCAAATTCTACCTGAACCTCTCTTTAACAAGAAAAGGGAGATATGTATAGCAGGGGTACCTTACTCCTTCAAGGAAGTTGAGACTCGACAAAAACACTATGCTGGTTTCGCTGATTTTCCATTGATCTTTTTTAATCCTTCTTTTTATATGACGAAAGATTTTTATACTTGGTGGACGACTTATTACTCGAATGATATGTTCAGCACCCTACAAATCCAACAACAACTGACGACAGCTTTTTCCCTTGTGCAGGGAGCATGTCAAAAAGGTAGATTTACTCATGTCAAGGAAATTCGAGCCTTCCAAAAATATTTCAAAATTGTCTATAATCCCATGGATATACATCGAACCGCTTATAAGCAAAGAAGAACTTTGAAAGAAAAATTTGAAAAACAACTTTCGAAAATTCGATTTCCTCCTTATGTAAAACCTGAAGATAGGTATTGGTGGGATTTTAAACATCAACCACCAAAATTTCCCAACCTACCTACTTCAGAGTTGGCTTTGGCCCTTTTTCCCCCATATCCCTGGTGGTTTGTTTGTGGGAACATTTTTCATAGATATGAAAGTGATGCCAAAAAACCTGCCCAAAGGGTAATGTGGGCTAAATGTGATTTAGACAATTTCAGGGGGCACCTTCGCTATGACTTGTCAGCCATGTCTATCACGTCTCGAAACTGGGAAGGTGCGGAAGTGAAGAAATTCGAAGTTCCCTTATTCTTTTTAAACTTCGTTTTAACCTTGACTGTCTCATACTCTTTCCAGCTGTTGATCTAAAAACATTGAAGAAGGATAAAGTCATCCCTAAGGCAAGCTCAACCTCTACTTCGAAAGCGCCAACGACCACAACTGAACAACCTCCTCTTGAGCAAGAAAATAACTCCCCAAAAAAGAAAAAGAAAAAGGTAATACTTCACTCACTCCTTTTCCGTTGTCGAAATTACTCTTTTAATTGACTAATCATTTTTTTCCATTTTTCCAGATGGGTGGGTTACCTCCTAAGTCTCCTAAGAAACGAAGACGTGATAGTGACCACTCTGAGAACGAATCAGAAAAGAGTGAAGATATTTCTCCTCTTAAATGAAAGAAGAAAAAGAAAGCCAAGAAGTCTGGCGAAGGCTCTCAACTCGCCAATCCATCAAGAAGCGAAATAAATGCAACCGCTCCCAAACCTAAGTCCAAAGGACCTTCGAAGTCTCAATCTTCAAAGAACATGATTTCGGAACGCATTGGTAGCAATGCAAATTCTGACGAACAAAAGGTAAATCTTACTTAATGCTTTTCGAGATTACGTCCGTGTGAACTTCTTTTATGCTAACCCTTCGTTTCTGCGCAGAGTGTCCCTTTCGCTCCCTCTGATCCTCCTGCCCTTAAGGGCCAAGCTTCAAAACCTGTAGCCTCTCCTCCACCAGAGGGTTTTAACGAGGCCGTCCTAAACAAAGGTTCATCCACTGCTGCTACTCCTGTAGAGACTATTGAACCCTTATACCAACAGGCAACTTCACCTCCTTTGACAGAGGACCCTATAACTGGTGAACCAGACACAACGTTCAAAACCCCTGTGATCGAAATTCCTAGTGACTCTTCCCCCAGAAGGGTGCACTTTGCCAACCAATCTGAAGAGGAAAGCGAAACGCATACCGTGAGTCGTTATTTCGTAGATGGTGAAGAAGATGAAGTAATGCAAGAGGAAGTGGAAATTCCCGTTCCTGCTGGAATCCCTTCCACAAGAAACCAAGATCCTCCATCTTTGACTGGAGAGCAAAAAGAGGAAATGAAAAGGAGCAATCCCTTGAAATACATCAAATTGATGCTAGCTCAACGAGATTCTTCTTCTGGCAAAAACCAATCTGAAGATTCGAGCCAAACGAAAGATAATGCCCCTCTTACTTCTGTTGACAAACTTCTTCAACAAGTTAACAAAACTATTCTTGAGGCTGATATTTTTACCATTCTGAAAGAAGACCATGCAGCCTATTATTCTATGAAGAATTTACTCTCTCAGATCGATCTCAGCATCTGCCCATCTGAAGTAAGCGAAACTATATATGATCTGCAAATCTTGCTCAATGAGGTTAGCAGTGAATATATTAGGGAAAATGATACTGATGCCAAGATTCGAACCAAACAAGAGGCTTTGTCTAAAGCTTATGACCAAACTTTGAAACTTTCTGAAGAAGCTGAAGTATTAGAACATGCTAAAATCCAGACCAAAGACAAGCATGATGTTTTGGCTTGATCAATCTTGTTATGGGAGTCCCAGATTGAAGAACTCAAAAAGAAAATTGAGGGTGCTCGGAGTGAGCAGGAAACCTTGAAACCCGATGATGACAAAGAGCTTGAGACTCTTGTCACACAAAGTCTTCAGCAAATGGAGGTAGCTGAACGAATAAGCGAGGAGATCAAGGGGCTCGAAAGCGTCGGAAATGCTACCCAATGCAAGATCAACTTTGTAAGAGCAAGTTTGCTAAGTTGAGACGAAACGCTCCTTTCTGTTTTATTGAATGTATTCCTTTAATGCTCTTTATTGTTAAGGATATTTACTATGTACTTTTGTAACTTGAACACAGCCATTTTGGCAGTTATGTAATACCATTTTGGCTTTTATTATTTGTTTTACTTCTGTTATTCTATAGTAATTTGAACCTCTTGCAAGCATGGCTTATACTTTTTTAAGTATTTCCTATTTACCTTCAAGATTCTTCTATCTTCTGCTAATTCCTCTATTTCATAAGCATTATTTGAAAACATTTTCAAAACACGAAAGGGTCCCTCCCAATGGGGTGACCATTTGCTTAAGAATTTATTCTTTTTATCCATAGGTAATATAACTTTCCATACCAGGTCATTAGTTGAGAACAACTTACTGTTAACTCTTTTGTTGTATGCTCTTGCTACTCTTTCTTTTTGTCTCCTCATAACTTCTAAAGCATGTAGCCTGGCTTCATCTACATCTACTAATTCATTCATCATCATTTCCCAATATTGGTCAGTCGGTATCTCATTTTGTCTTTGGATTCTAACTGACTGTAAATGTATTTCGACTAGCAGTACTGCATCGTGTCCAAATGTAAGTCGAAACGGAGTAGTATTCGTTGCCTCCTTAGGAGATGTTCGACATGCCCATAAAGTTTGGTCCAGAGTTTTGTGCCAATTCTTTGGCTTTCGCCCCACATGTTTCTTTATCAATCCTATTATCACCTTATTAGCTGCTTCTACTTGACCATTTGCTTGAGCAAAGTAAGGTGTTTATGTGAGCAACTTAAATCCCATTTCTTGTGCAAACTCTTGCATTTTTCGCCCTGTGAAAACTGAACCTTGGTCTATTGTAATACTTTCTGGTATTATGAACCTGTAAATTATTTGCTTCTGGATAAATTCTATAATAGCCTCTTGATCAACGTTTACTAGAGGGATTGCTTCGACCCATTTTGTAAGATAATCTATACCCACAAGGATATATTTCTGTCCTTTGGATGATGTTGGTCGTATTTCACCAATTAGATCTAATGCCCATCCTCTAAAAGGCCAAGGCTTGACAATTGAATGTAGCTCACTTGCAGGAGCATGTTGAATGCCTGCATGAACTTGGCATTCCTCACATCCTTTAGCAAATTCTATGTAGTCTTTAAGCATAGTGGGCCAATACATGCCATATCGAAACAACAACCATTTCATTTTGTGACCTGCTTGATGTGCCCCACACGCCTCACTGTGCACACTAGACAATGCTAAATACGCTTCGTTTTCTCCTAAACATTTGAGTAAGATTCCTTCTGGGGTTTTCTTGAAAAGTTCATTTCCTATTAGCACATAAGACAATGCTCTATATTTGATCTTTTTCTCCGTACTTATTGAAGGTTCTTTCAAGTAATTTATTATGGGACTTCGCTAATCTGCATCTGCCAAAGTATCTATACTTAGCACTTCGAATTATTTCTGATTTGCATAGCTAAGTTTCGAATTTTCCAGGTCCAGTGGTGACAACTTGGTAGCCATTATTCTACCTCTTGTTTCTATGAGGTATTGGAGTTTTTCTTTGGATGTCTTATATCCTGAGGCTATTTGAGCCAAGTCATTTGCCTCCGATTATCAATTCTAGGAATATGTTTGATGTCCACATATTCAAACTTCTTGAGCAATCTATTAGCAATAACAAAGTACATGATCAAATTTTCTTTTATACACTTGTATTCTTTGGTTATTTGTTTGATGACCAGCTCTGAGTCTCCTCTAATTTCGACTCTGGTTGCCCCCAATTCCAACAAAGCTTCAAGTCCAGCAATTAATGCTTCATACTCAGCTTCGTTGTTCGAACAGGGAGGACCTTCTAACTTGTACTTGAATTTTGTTGGAATTCCTTCAGGAGAAATTATAAGCACCCCAACCCCACTTCCGTTTTTATGCGTTGATCCATCAAAGGATAACCTCCATGGTTGGATCTCAACATAGTTTAACGCAAAGTCCTTACTCACAGAGTGATCCACTATGAAGTCTGGAACTATTTGACCTTTCATAGACTTTAAAGGCTTGAAGGCTAAATTATACTCAGTGAGCGCTAGGGCCCATTTTCCAGTTCTACTGTGCATGATTGGCTTTGAAAGCATGTGTTTAATAACATCAAAATGAGATGAAACATAAACATCAACTGGTTTAATATAATACTTAAGTTTTATACAAGAAAAATACAGACAGAGACATAGTTTCTCTATACTACTATACCTAGTCTCTGCTTTATTTAGGACCCTACTAAGATAATAGATGGCTCTTTCGACACCATCATTGTTTTCTTGGGCCAGCATACTACCTATAGTTACATTAGAGGCAGAGATATACAATCTCATAGGCTTATCCTTAGAGGGAGGTGCAAGTATAGGAGGATGCATCAAATAGGCCTTGATCTTCTCGAACGCCTCCTGATGTTGTGCCTTCCATTCGAAATTCCCTTGATTGAAACGAAAGAGCGTAGAGAATGCTTGAGTTCGCCCACTCAAATTAGATATGAATCTTCTTAAAAAGTTGATTTTACCTAAGAGGGATTGCAACTCCTTCTTTGTTGATGGAGGTTTCGTCTCCATAATAGCCTTTGTCTTGTTCAAGTTAATTTTGATCCCCTTCTTATGGACCACAAAGCCTAGGAAATCCCCAGCCTGCTGTTGGCTGAAGATTTTGATATCTATGATTCGAATAGGAATCATTAATCTCGAAACGAAACAATATAAGTATTCGTTGGAACAAAGGGAATGTCATGATTCAGAATGAAAGAATTGGTTCTTCGAATAAAATATACTGGAACACGGAGCTCCGAATAGCAATTATAATGATACATAGGAGAGGAGCTTCGAAGTGGTAGTAGCTTGGTGTTTAAGAAGCGAGTTCGAAACGAAAGACAATTCAGATATTTGAAATTTAAACGAGAGCAGGATAAATGGAAGTTCGAATATGTGCGCTGGAAACGGTTCGAAGACGTGGAAGCTAGAGAAGCATAGTGTTCTGCATGTCTGAAACGTGGCAAGATCTCATAAGTCAGACCGTTATGGTCGAAATAGTATAAATAGAAGTCTTAGTGTTAGGATTTCGTGTGTCATATCTATTGTACTAAAATTCAAGAATATTCAAAATACCACATGGCTAGGGAAACGAATGCACGAATGATGTACGATGATTGCACCAAACTCTTTATTATTCAATAATGCATCTTTATCTTTCCGCTTATCTTTATCCTCAGATCAATGTCTTTTAAATTCTTTACATTCAAAGTCATTTAACTTTCCTTGCATTTAAACGCTTTTCTTTCATTTCGAAATCCTTTACTTTTCTGAAACTTTTACATTCATGCTCTTACTTTCCAGAAAGCTTTTACATACTTGTTTTTACATTCTTGTCTTTTACATTTGAAAGTCATTTAAGCATTCTCAAGATTTATGCATTTTCGCAATTCAAGTCTTTACGCTTCTACTTGTTCAAATTAGTTTTATATTGCTTTACTTGATTACGTTATTAGTTTCTTGAACATCATAATCGAAATACACTTAAAACATATATAAAACATTCAAAAACAGGCCTTGAGCGTGAATCCTTGTTTTAAGTTTACACGAACAACCAATACCCCATAGGATCAATCTAGTCGATCCTGCAAGTTACCAAAGGGATTGAATAACAATCATAATGCTTATTTGATATTTTGGAAGACTAGCGGTTGTTTCACCAGAAATCACTGTGAACAAATTGGCACGCCCAGTGGGACCGAGATTGGTTGTTGCTAATTAAAACTAACGTTTATAAGACATAATTATTGTTAAAAGGTTCTTTCTGAGTAAACAAAGTTCATTAGTATATGAACCTTAGGAGTGGTAGAATAACTAACAAGAACCAACCCTTACCCGTAAGAAATCGAAATAATAGGATGTCGATCCAAACAATCCACAAGGGGAACAAACGCCCACATGCAACAGCACTAATGCATCTGCTTGACGGGACGCCCAGGCGATCCCTTCAACGCGCCGTGCATGCTTTTACTAATAGTATGGCCACGAACGGAATGAGGGCATGTCAACAAACAATTCGATCCTAGGTGACAGAACCATCGGTATCTCGGGATTTGTCCCACCATCAGGCACAAACCCATTTCGCTACCCCACCACCAACTAGACCATTCGGCCGATATTACTTAGACCCGTAAATTCCCAGATGGAATGCCAACATCCTTTATGGCGTTTTGCGTACTTCTCGACGTCGAACGCCACCACACTTAGGGTCGGATCCGGGGCTAATCAATTCATGACAACCAAGGGTCGGAAGGTTATGGCACGCCGCCCATCTTAACCACAGAGAACCAAATGGCTTTTTAGGCGCTAATGGATGATAGTAACCATAATATGATAGGAATATTAGCACAAACTATGCAAGAGATCTTTGCCCCAATAGTTCAAAACGTGATTGTGACAAACAGAGAGAACGCAGACAATATGAGTCGAATAGCAGATTTCTTTGCTCCACCAGAAAGACGTAGGCATAACCAGACATTGGTTCGAGCGAACGCACCTATCATAGAACAGATTGTTGACGACCCACCTTATAGGTCAGCCAGAGAGGGAGTTAACTTGGGGGCAAGAGCACAAAGGGTAGATGCCCCAGTGATTCGAGAAGAGCCACAAAGGGGATTGATAGAACCACTAGCAAGGGTCGAAAGATTTGATGCCCCAGTGATTCGAGATGAACCACAAAGGGGAATTATGGAACTAGGGGCAAGGGTCGAAAGACTAGAAGTCCCAATAAGCCGAGAGGAACAACCTGTAAGAGTTGTCATGGTAGGTCGAAACCAAGATGCGATGCGCTTGTCCATGGAATTAAATGACAACATCTTGGCGTAAAATAACCTAACCACCATGATAGAAAGGATTATGGCCCAAAACGGTATTAATACAGAATTAGAAGGCCAAATTACGCCTCCCATAGCAGATTATGTAATCCATAACGATTTGCCAAGGGGACAAGATCCCTAAGTTTACAAAGTTTGCCGGAGATACCAATGAGTCGCCGGTCGAGCACATAGCTAGGTATCTAACTGCAGAGACATAGCAAATAATGAGAACCTTAGATTAAATATTTCCCAAGTTCCTTACTAAAAATGCTTTCACATGGTTCACTACTTTGCCCCGGATCCATAGATACCGGACCTCTAGAGGTCGCTCCATGAACAATTCTATATGGGACAATCCAAGATAAGTCTAAAGGAACTAGCAAGTGTTAAGAGGAAGTTTACTAACCCATGATGAATACTTAAATAGGTTCGACTTTGAAATCTAGATGTTTCACAAGAGTCCCCAACATGAGTTAGTCGAAATGGCCGGTGGCCTGGACTATTCGATTCGGAAGAAATTAGATACACAATACTGAGGGACATGACTCGCTTATAGATAGGGTTCGACAAGTCGAAAGGCTAAAGGCGTAGAAGGCGGCTTTTAAGAGTAATAAGAAGGAAAGAATTTCCTATGTCGAAACGGAGGAAGGTGAAGGCTATCCCAATTCAAGAGGTCTAAATAGATCTCATTGAATTAAATGTGCTCCACCTTACTCTTGTAAACTTTAGTCCCCACGTAGGGAAAGAAATTGTTGAAATGAGAAAATGACAGTTTCAAAGAAGGTATATACTGATGTAACAGTGTGATGAAATCGATTTACTTGTCAAAGATGGCCAATTAATAGTGCCACCAAACGTCAAAATACCTCCTTAGATCAAAGAAAGAAAAGAGGATTTTGTAAATATCATAGTTTCCTAGGCCACAAAACCTCATGTTTTCTTTTCGTGGACTTGATTCAAAACGCAATTAAGGATGGCGAAAAGTTTGTCGATAAACCAAAATGAAAGTGGATAAAGACCCTCGGATATTGCACACCAACTACTCCGAGCCTTCGAGCATTGGAGAAATTAATATGGTGGAAGCAGACCAAGGGGCCACTACATTGAAAGAGGAAAGCACTGAGAGTGAGAGTTGGGTGTTGGTCGAAGTCAACAATGGAGTTATTGAAGACATCCACAAACAACTAGAGACTTCGATCAATCAACGCCACCGTTGTTTCAAAAGAAACCAAAGCACGAGGGTCGTGAAACCGAAGCAGAATTGACACAGTGCATCAAGGCCTGAGGCTCAAACTGGAGAAGGTTTAGATTACAAAACAAGCCTCCCCTCAAAAAGAGATATGGGATACCTTGGGTGAACCTAGTGGGAAGTTTGACTATCTGGTAAAATATTCTGCTCCAGAGAGTTCGAAAATCCGAATCGAAGACGTCAAACCATCAGGATGGGGAGATGATGATACAAAAGGGGAGGATAAAGATGGTAACATTCCTCAAAAAGAGATCTGGGATACCTTAGGGGAACCCAGTGGGAAATTTGATTATATGGTGAGATACTCTGCCCCAGAGAGTTCAAAAATTCGGAGCGAAGACATCAAACCATCAGGATGGGGAGATGATGTTGAGAAAGGGGAAGATGTGGATGTCAATATGGTGACATGGAGAGACCTTGTTCGAGATGCAAATGGAAAGATACCGAAAAAGAAAAATACAAAATGGAGAATGGTTATGTTGCGATACCATTAAAACAATATCTCATGTCGTACACAAGGACATGTAAATGATGCTCATTCAAGATGCAAAGATCATATGCAACGAGGATTGCTGCAGGTTCTGAACGAAACAAAGGGCTTAATCTGGAGTAAATTACGCCAAGACAACCAATTGTTCGATGCTACCCAGAAGTGGGAGAGTTTGTTGAATTCTTAGTTCGGTCGTCACAAAGGGCAACCAATGCCCGATTTGCCTAAGATGTTCAAAGAAGATACCACGTAACATGGCTCGAGTTAAACGATTCCTTCAGCCCATGTTGGAATCACAAGGAAGTTGGTCAGATGAGTCAGCGTTTCAATGGTAATCACATTCAACGAAAGCCCGATAGCCCATATCCAAAGGTGCTCAAGGGTGACATTCAAAATCCCCGCGTAGTACCAATGCACAAAATGGTCAAGTCAAAACCAATAAGGGAAGGATAAATGGGGAGGTAATGAGCGAAATGCGCGACATACCATGGTATACCGGAGACAATTCAACACCGCAAAGAGGAGGAACCGAGGCTGAAATTATAAAGGTAGAATCCCATGTCAGATCCCAATGGCGAAGGCAAAGAACGAATCTGAAGGTCGAGAGGAAGCTTTGCAGACAAAGGAGCGTCACACCAACAACAGAAGGGTCAAGCACCAACAAACCAACAACAAGCAAGCCTCGAAACAAACCTCCGCTTAGTAGGAGGTTTTTCTCTGAAACAAAACCATGAGTCGAAAGAGTACACCCAAGTCCACAAGACGAGGATATGCTTACTGTATAACTTCGAATCGAGGAGAACTCACTTAACCTAAACCGCAATGTAGGTATCTCAGATACTATCTCGAATTTGGCCAAGAGACCGAAATCAAGAATGTGAGGAAGAAGATACCATTGATTTGATGAAACACGCACTGTTTATTAATATGTATGGATAACGGCGTCGAAGAGCGTAACGATTCTCGAACACCCGCATCCAACAATGAAGAATCATTTGAAGCCACTGCTCATTCGAGCAAAGGCCGAGCCCACGGTGAACAAGGTCTTAGTGGATGGAGGCGTCATAGTTAATCTTATGCCCAAATTCATGTCAAAAAGTTAGGCATTCAAGAGGGTGATGTTAACCCACAACATGGTCCTATCCAACTATGAAGGGAAGGTAGGACAAACGCTGAGTGGTGCAAGTGGAGTTAACCATCGGATTGGTGCAGCCCACCATGTTCATGGTGATCAAGCCAAGGCCAATTATAACTTGTTGTGGGAAGAGAATGGATTCATGGCGAGGGGCAGCCTTCCGTCGATGCACCAAAGGCTGTCCTCCTGAGAGAAGATGGTATATGGAAAATATCGGCAGCACGTAGTTACTTCATGACAACAAATAACTGTTAGCAAAAGGAATTATGACAAGTATCCGCAAGAATAGCTTCCTTGACTCCAAGTGAGGAAATGAATGAAACAAGAGATGCACATTTATATGACCTTCACCATGATGGCATGTATTGGGATAGAAAATAATTAATGCGATGAAGGAGTCGAAAGGACTTTGCAAAGACGGCCACCAGTCGGGAGTTCGACAAATCCCGCCCATGATTGAGTCCTCCTTCAAAAGGATTTCCGCCTATATGGCCTAGAACGAATGGAAAGCAAATGCAGAGGGTCAAATAAATAGTATAGTTGAAATGAATGAAATGAAAGGAATGGCTCAGTTAACGCACTTATGAAGAAAACGAAATAGATCAAAGGCTCGATGCCATCTAAGATACAACCCTCTTTTGAAGGATCCTACAAACTCACCAAAAATGCTAGCACAAGGATCCACTAGAAGAGGGTGAATTTGGGAGATGACAACACAAAAGAATAACCTACATAAGTGCAAACTCATTTCAAGTTTGCTAGAGGTGATCAAGTCCTCAAAAGGAACAAAGATTGCTTTGGCTGGGACTATGACGAATGCCCTGCTGAAAAGGGAGTTGGTGAGCACAAACTTCCAATCAAGGATGGCAAGAAGCCCATCAAGCAACCTCATGAGGTTCGCCGCAAAGGCTCACAAAGATCAAAGTCGAGGTCGAAAGGTTGTTAAGGCAAATTCATCGAACCACAAGGTATGTCGAATGGTTAGCAAACATAGTACCAAGTTATTAAGAAAAATGGTTCACTAAGAATATGCATAGACTTTAGGGATTTAAATACGCAACCCCCAAAGATCAATACTCTATGCCCGTGGCGTAAATGTTAGCCAGCCTCACGCAGGATTCGAATACCTAAGTATGCTAGATGGATACTCGTTATAACCGATTTTTATTGTCAGAAGATGTTGCTAAGACGTAATTTTGTTGCCCAGAGCCTTAGGCACCTATGAATGGGTAGTGATGCCTTTGGTTTAAAAAAATGTCACAACTAACCAAAGAGAAATGAACTCCATCTTTCATGATTTTATTGAGACATTTATGTGTGTATACCGATGACATAGTCATCAAATCCATATCCGCAGTAAACCCACCGCATCATTTGAGCCAATCATTCGAAAGAATGAGAAAAATGGCTTGAAAATGAATCCTCTTAAATGTGCATTTTTTGTGCAAAGGAGATTTCCGGCTTTGTGGTTCATAAAAAGGAATCAAAATCAACCGAATAAGACCAAAGCCATCATGGAGACTAAAGCACCCACATCGAAAAGGGAGTCAGTAATCTTGGTCAGAAGATTAATTTCTTAGAAGATTCATTTCAATCTAAGTGAGACTCCAAGCTTTCTCCACTACTTGCTTAAAGCAAGGCAAAGCCTCGAGTGGAACGAAGCACATCGAGAGGCCTTCGACAAGATTAAAAGATATCTCTCTCGGCCCTATCTTATCTCCACCTTCATGGGGAGAACCCATGAGATTGTACATATCTCTTGAACTTACTATAGGTAGTATGTTAGTACAAGAGATAGTAATGGCATCGAAAGAGCCATATATTATTTAAGTAGGTATTGAATGATGCGTAAACTAGATATAGTAATATAGAAAAGTTGTGTCTTTGTTTATACTTTTCTTGTATGAAACTCAAGTATTATATAAAACCTCGTTGATGTTTATGTTTCATCTCATTTCGGCAAACACATGTTCAAACCAATAATGCATAGCGTATTGGTAAATGAGCTTTAGCTGACAAAATATTTTTGACTTTCACGCCTTTAAGAGCCGTGGAAAGGTCAAGTAATCTCGATTTCATTGTGGACCATTCCTTGGTCGAAAAGTCTGTCATGGGTTATGTCAAATGCAACCTCGAAGCTATACTTTGATGGTTCGACCCATAGAGAGGGCAAGTGGTGTTGAGTTCTCATTTCTCCTCAAGGAATTCCAAAAATTCAAGTATAAGTTAGATGGTCCTCGCTGTCTAACAACGGCCGGTCATACAAGCGCTTATTGTTGGACGTGAAGCTGTTGGAATTGGGGCAACTAGATCGAAATCAAAGGTGATTCAGAGCTGGTCAAGCGTATAAAGAAGGAATGCATAAAGGAAAATCTGATGACATACTTTGTCATAGTTAATAGGCTACTCAAAAAATTCGAATACATGGATATTCAGCACATACCAAGAATAGAAAATCAAGAAGCAAATGACCTAGCACAATTGGCTTCAGGGTATAAAGTTTCTGCAAAAAACTTTGAGGACTTGATCGAAATAAGAGGAAGAGTCATGGCTACTAGACTTACACCATCGATTTAGAAAATATTAAATTGTTATGGTGATAAAGATAGGTTCGGTGTTAGCCATAAACACTTTAGCGTATACTGATTGGCTAAATCCATTAATAAGGTATTTAGAAAATCCAACGTTGAATGTGGACAGAAAAATAAAATATAGAGCATTATCATATGTCCTTATCTCAAATGTTTGGGAGAAAGTGAGGCATATCTAACTATCGAAGTCCACAATGGGGCATGTAAGCACACTGCTGTGCATAAAATGAAGTGGTTATTTCGATATGGTATGTATCGCCAAGATACCAAAGATTGTATAGATTTTGCCAAAGGATGTGAAGAATGCCGTAAACATGCGTGGATTCAACATGCTCCCGCAAGTGAGTTGCATTCGATTATTACTATGGCCCTTGTAGAGGATGGGCCTTAGATTTAATAGGAGAAATCAATCCCTGGCCATCTAAAGGTCGAAATATATCTTAGTAGGAATAGACTATTTTACCAAGTGGATCAAGCAATACCATTAATAGCCTGTGATCAAGAGGCTATCATCAATTCATACAAACAAATTATCTATAGGTTTGATTGCTGTGAGAGCATAACCATGGATCAAGGATATGTGTTTACTAGTAAAAGATGCAAGAATTTGCCCATGAAATGGGGAAGGTTTGTTACAAATGGTCGTCAAGCAAAATGCAACAAAGTAATAATAGGTTTGATTAAAACATGTTGGTAAAAACCAAGAAATTGGCATAAGACTTTAGATCAAATACTATGGGTCCGTAGAACATCCCCTAAAGAAGCTACTAACACTACATCCTTCCAACTAACATTTGGTCACGATGCGCTTACCAAGAGAAATTCATCCACAACAATTCAATTCAAAGACAAACGAAATCCCATCTTCATTATATTGGGAAATGATGATGAATGAATTAGTTGAGTCGATCGAAGATTGCACGATTAGAAACTCGATGAGGCAAAGGAAAGAGTAGCCAGGCATATAACAAAAGGGTGAAAGGTAAAACATTCAAGATTAATGACTTAGTTGGAAAGTTATATTTCCTGGACAAGAAGAATAAAGCTCTTAGGTAAATGGTCACCCCATTGGGAAAGGACCTTTCAATTGTAAAACATTTTCTAACAATGTGTATAAGATCAAGAGGCAAATGATCACAAACGTAATCTTAAGGGTTAATGAAATATATAAAGAAATATAAACCACACCTCGCAGGAGGTTCAATAACAATAACTCAATCAAATACGTTGAAGATATGCCACAAATGGTAAATTAAAGTTGCCAAAATGGCATTGTTCGATAATACAACCATACCAAATTAATATTACAAGCATGATAAATGCATAATCTTTTAGAAATAAGTGTTGTTCTTAATCGATCAAGATACCCTAAAATACTCAAGCTTTTGTTGATTCAAGCGCTTGGCTCCTTCTAGGATGGTAACTGCCTCGAATTGCTCAACGCCTCCGTCTCGCAAGTCCTTTATTCAAGAGCTCTCGAAACGATTACCAAAAGTGTTGGTCCGATATGCTATCCGCCGTTGTCGGGCCTCTTGATTTTACTTTGAAGTTCTAGAATCAAGCTCCCGAGAAGAACGGATTGAGCTCAAGCTCATAATCGCCTTTTAGCTTGCTTGATGTGCGTAGGTGCGTTTCTTCAACTTTAGAAAGCTCAGCATGCTCATAAGCAAAGATCCATTGCAATACGCTCTCGGACCTTATTTGTAAAGATTCATCTTGGAGGAAACACCCGCTATATTATCTATCAAGGATTGAAGTTCGAACAGATGGTGCTAACTTCCAAAGAACAATTGGTAAGGTCGACTTGGTTGAGAAGTCCCTTCATGATAAAGGTGTCGCATCGCTTTTCTTGAGTACTTCAAATAAATCCACATCTAGGATTGTTTTCCTAATCTTACGGAGAAGTACAACCCTATCATCGTATATGCTGAAGTAGTAGTCGAACCAATACCACCTTGGGAAGAGGAGTGTTTCTCCCGAGCTAGCTTATTTCATATACCCAATAGGGTCACTGCTTTAAGAGGGCTAACTCCTCTTCACTGTTCGACGCCGAGGATTCGGGAAGTTCCATACGAATGGAGTAGGTTCCGCTTTCAAATTCCATTGGCCTGCTAAGGTGGACACCATCACCTTTATTAACCTCACCATCATCTTCGCTATCACCAACCGATCCACTATTTCAATGTCCTCATCTTCATTATTGGAGCATCACCCCGTCTCCCTTCGCCGAACCTTCTTGAGCATCTTCTCCTCATCCTCAGATCCTTCCTCACCGAATCTCGCCTCCCGAGTAGTGGCCTTTTCTTCTTCAATTTGGGTAACCTTTTCTTGATGAGTCCGGAGGAGATTCTCGGGTGAGAAGTCTCTGGAGGTATTTCTCAGTAGCATCTTCAAGTGTTGTTTCGCTGGTCTCCTCGAGAGGAGGTGAAGTGCCTCGATCATCCGGGCTGCCTCAGAGCCCGGCTTGGAACCGCCATTGAGGACCCTTGTTTTGCACCGATTGCTTGAATCTCCATGAGGAGAAGAATGGACTTGAGCAATGCTGGTGGGGAGGAGTCAAGTGGTTGGGACCGGAGTTGAATCATCCTACACAAATAAAGAGAGAATAGAAACTTGTAACTCTGTACGAGTAATCATTCTCAAAATTAGAAGTGAACTCACCTCGTGGATTATCTCGGATATATTATCGTTTATGTGTTCCAACATTACGTTGAGGTCGGTGGATTTTTGGATTTGAGGGAGCAACATCCCCGAATCGAGTCCAGACGCTAGTATCCTTTGAAATGTCTTTTTTCTCGCTTCTTCTTCGGGTCAAGCAGGAACTTTCCCGCCTTGAGAGTTTTCCCACTAGTACTAGGCTTTCTCTTGGAGTAGTTGGGAGTTTACTAGTCCCGAAAATGGTACAAACATAAGTTAGACTCCAATCATAAATTTAAGCCTATTCGAAATATCGTGATAAACCGTTACCTCGGGGTCGGAGCGATTGCTTGAGAAGGAGTAGTTGTCGGAGTTGGAGCAATAGTGTTTGTTGTTGTTGTTGTTGTTGCGTGAGTAATTGTGGAGTTGTTCAGGCACATCATCATTTGTTTCGATGGTTTGTTGAGAGCCGCTTCCTTCCTCGCTTCGCTGCTGCCAGCCTTGATTCTGGATGGTCGAAAATCAAAACAAGTAAAGTAAATGTTAGACAAAGAAATAAAATTATTTGGGAACTTCCAAGCATTCGACCGCGCTTTCATTCGAAAAGAATCGACATGGCGTAAAGGTCAGAAGGTGCCCCTGGGAAATTATGGAGCCAAGAATGAGTCCATGTCACACCTCAGATGGCTTTGGTTTCTTTAGAGATTTGTACTTGACATCTCTTTGCAAGTCAACCACCACGGTATGGAGGAAACCAAGCTGAGCCAGCTTGAGGTAGGTAGTTCTGGGAAACTTAGGTGGATGCACTTCGAAAAGCAACTCTATA